>OX454268.1:22622722-23993386 GCA_949715065.1 Periphyllus acericola
CGAACGTCTTGTATTTTTTTATTTATTTTTTTCTCATAACACCATTTACGACGACCGCTTGTACGAGTTCAGTGTACACATCGAATACGTACGCGATAATAATAACAAGTCGAAATAAACGTGCACAATTTTTTTACGCTCGAAGATAATGAATATGTTTAAAAACACGATCGATACATGTTACGTCGCGTCGTTCGAAAATTGCGTATCCGAGAATAGGTGCTCAAAACTTTAGTTCTTATCACACGACGTGTAAAAGAAGTTCACGGCGAGTGACTTCGAGGGTTAGCAGTCGTTACAAAGTTTTTGCAGTCCCCGTACGGTGCGATGCAATAATAATTGTATTGCAGTACAACCGCGGGTGAAAACTGGTTATAATAATCGCGGTACACGCGTGACGCGAAAAGCATACCCGAGGGATCCGTACGACTGCGCGAAACGGTACAGAAAAATAACCACCCTCGCCGCGAATATAATGCGTACACGCACGAAACGGTGAGAAAAATAATTATGCATTACTTGTGAGACATCGTTTACGTTCGAACCAACTATCCGAACGCCACGAATATCCCGATGACGGTCTAGACCAGTGGTCTTCAACCTTTTTGGACTCGCGACCCACTTTTTTAGCCCTACATTTTTCGCGACCCTCGGCCACGTAAGTTTTGTAGAAAAACGAAAAAAAAGCAAAAACATAAATTATTTTATTGAATGTGATACTACGTAAAATCATACCAGTGTATGAAAAATATACTGTGATTTGATATCCATTTTAATATGTATTATATTATAGAATATAAATTATATAATATTGTTGATACATAATATATTACAATAATTTCTAATCTGCAACTTAATTTATTAATATTTTCAAAAAAAAGAAGACTTATCGCTACCCAATTTTAAAGCTTACGCGACCCACTGGTCTAGATAACCCAGACGTTCCCCGACTACCATCATTTCTGGGGACGTGTCTCACCGGTCGAAGGCACAAGTCGATCAAAACCTGTCCGGGTGAGACCGACGATTGTACAACGACTAAATTTAACTCGACGTGGGTGAACGTTATGAACGGATGAGAAGAGGGGAAGAGAAAAAAAAACCCTGTACGAAAACGATGTACCCCCGGGTCGTACCAGAACCGACGACGGCCGACGGCGCGACCGGGTCCGTAAACGTTTTCCAGCAACAGCCGTACAAAATATGCAGAGTTAAAAATAAAAGAATCCGACTCACTGTGGTTTATCACGATGAAACACAGACTGATCCAAGTCGTTCTCAGCGGACCGGCGACGTCAATCATGGCTAGACCAAGTGCTACGCGGGACCACCGACCTCTGAACACCAACTGAGCTGCGGTTTAACACTCGCTTGCGATGTACAATGAATGTCGAGTTGTATCATAAGGTCGAAGTGTAGAGCTGAGCCGCCAGCGCGAACCGGTTCGACTCTACACACGCACTCCGAGTCGTCAGCACGCGCGTGTGTTACGGGCCAAATACCAACCTGACGTGCGCGCGAATACAACAATGTAAATAATGAACAATAATAATGAGGAAATAAAAGTCAGGAAAACCCGCTGCGCGAGCGTGCCTAACACCCGGTTTCTAAACGTATTTCTAACGATAAGTACTATTATTTTTTTTTTTTTTTTTAATAATCTCATTCGCGGCCTAAAAAAAATTCGGTACTCGTATTGCAATGGCGCAACTAGGTAAAAAAAATCTGTGGTAGGGGAGCGGGGCTAAAGATTTTTAACCTGACCCGTGTTCGATCAAACAGTTTCTTAACACTTCTATCATTACTTTATTCTAATTTTTTCTCATATCGTAATGATGTATAAAGTAGTTTATGTGTTCGCATATCTGTACCAACAACTATACACGGGCTTATTATGATTATTTCCGTTGTAGGTATACTTAAAAAATGTTTTCGTAAATATTACAATATTGAATTAATGTTGCGTTCGTGATTTCGCTGATGATCGCAAATAGTATCGCAAATACTCTGTACGACGAGAAACCAAGTTACACTTTTTTCATAACTATAATAACAACTTCAAGTAATTAACATATTTACCGCTCCCGCCAATAGATCGAGATGTGGTATAGAACATTTGTACCTGTACTATTATATCTACGTGAAACGTGAATATATAACGTACATACTAACAGAGTAAAGACACAAGTGTCAACTATATTTCAATGTTTCAATAAAACTATTAACTGTTACATAATATAGAACTTATATGGATAAAAGCATTCGATCTTATTCGATTTTTTTTTCTGTAATTTGTGCGTAGATCTAAAAATAAATACTGATAAGCTGTTTTGGACGCGCTGGACTCTGAATATACATCAGTACCTGATACTTATTTGTTTAGTAATATAATAATTAGTTATTAAACGGATGGTCCTAATAATTTTTATAAGCTCCAAGTAAAATACGTTTTAGAACTCTGGGGAGAGGAGTTATGGAAGAAACTGAGGGAGCCAAGCCCCCCAAGCCTCGAATAATTGTGCCTATGCTAAATAAATGAACCATCTCAATGTATATTACGTTCATGGTGATGCACACAACGTACTCGTATTTATAAATTTAAAAATTAATTATATTCATTATTATTTTTATTTTTTTTTGGCTAGTATGAATATAGTTTAATATCTTAGTATCAACAATCGTAACTACATGTGCTGCGGTAATTGACGGACACAGCGAGCATGCGATAAGGTGTTCTTCTAGATTATGTTAGCATATATACATACTATAAATTATAATAAAATATAATAAATTAATACAACGTGATACATTTTTCCGAGCTAAGCCGGACGGAAAATAATTTAAAAGTCGAAAATTCACTTGTGGACGTCAAAAACCTAAATACTAAATAGGTACATAACATCTGAAGTCGTTTAAAATTATTATCAATTATTCGAATGATTCGTCGAGATCAATTAATTGAGTAAACAAAAAAACTCGGTGTCTCTGCCATAGAAACTAAATCAGTAAATCCTAAGGAAACATATTTCATTAAAAATCCATAATAGACAGGTTCCACTATTTAGTACCTATGTATTAATTTTAATAACCTAATTACAATACTCGCCACAAAATTCAGACCCCCCACGTTACGTCAATAAAAACGTCAATTTAACTAACCTTTAACGATGTGCTTTGTACATTGTACCTTGTACAGGTTATTGTCAACTGTCATAAATACATGTAATGTATACGAGATGCACGTTTTACAACGTAAAACAATACCAGTCGAACTATTCGATTATTATAGATTCGTCGTAAGAGTGTATTTTACAGATAACTAATTGGCTGTAGTCAATTTGCACCAAATTTGACCTAAAATATAAACAACATGTGTAATTTTACAAACATTTTTCAAATGCGTTTGTATTTTGCACAAACAGATAATGATATGTTATTTGCACCAAAATTAAAATTGATAATTTTTTCGATATTGAAATAAATCTTCAAATTATAAACCTTTGGTTTTGTCTTGAAATCATAGAGTTTAGAAGTTCCGAATTACTATCAATGAAAAAATCGAATAATCAATGATCGATACTAATTTTTATTACATAATATCTCTTTTTTGGTGCAAATTACAATTTATATTTTCGACTTCCTGCGGTGATGCAAATTACATGTCTTTATTTCGGTTCAAATCACAAACTCTCAGTTAATTACATAGTGATAGCGGCGTACCTATGACCACTAATTAAAATGCGATAAACACTTAGAATATAATATTTTATTAAAGATAATTATTAATTAGTATTTATTATAAAGTTCATAAAATTTAAATATAAATACTCATATAACTGATTTAAAATAATCGTAAGACAATTTATATCGAATAAATATTATATAGCATAAATAATTTTAATTAAATTGATGGCACGTTTAAATTAATTAAAACATTTAAATGAAAGCGTTTTGATAACCTAACTCGAGTTGAAAGTTTAAAACAAAGTTCCCAAGTGTAGTCCGGTCAGAAAATAAATTAAATTCAAAATATATTTAAAATCACTACGATTGTTAAACGAATTAGAATAATTCGTATGGAAATCTATAATATATATTTTATATACATATATTGTGCATGAAAAAAATAACCCCGGTTTTACGTGAGCTCTTGTATAAATTATTTAACTGATAATTTAAAAACAACTACGTAACAATTCAAGCTACTCAACCTCGACGAATTCGATAAATTTATAGGTACTCTACGATTCTTAATAGTGGATAAACATGAATATTGAATATTTCAGCAGAACTCATTAGCATAGAAAATGTTTTCGCAGATGTTTTCCGGTCGAAATCGGAATCGTTGCTCGGCTACAATCGGTGATGCTCTCTCGACGAATTCTCTATCATATTTAGTTTTGAAAATAAACAGAAATACCGGCATCGTCGCATGGCAACCAATTCCTAATGGTGATACATTTTAGCGCTTGGCAGAAAAGTATAGACTCGAAAAAATGTACTATACACGTCTGGTCGAGTTAACATTTAAAACTTTACTTATGAACGGCAATTTCGATTGAACGTGCATATTTAATAATTTCTTAATGACGAGAACAACGGTAAAATTAGATTTGCACAAAATACAAACATTATGCAAAAATTAACAATTTACACCATAGCGTGTATAGACGATGCGTGAAAAAGTAAAATATTTAAAGCAGAAAAATAATTTTTATGACAAAGAGTCAACAGAATCGTGACAATTCGATATAGTAGCGCAGGCGCTCAGAGTGACCTGGGGATTTTTGTCGTTTATTTTTAGGTGCACGCCAATATTTATTCATAATGCATGTGTAATCATTGTTCATGAAGCTTACGCTCGATTTATGTTTATAATTTAAATAATTTTAGTTCAGAAATGTATAATACTTTATTTAATCGAGGTCAAGTATAACCGTGTATAACACACGGGCGTGCAATGAAATGCAGTACCCTATATTTTAAATTTCGGTGAATAGTTCACAATTGTCTAACTTAGAAGCTGTAACAGTTAGACACTTGCTCGATCGTAATACCGTATGCTAAACATTTCATAAATAAAATAACACAGAAATTCAATTCAATGAGATTGAAGATCAATTATTTTTAATTTCTATATTTCTTTATATGTCTTCCATGCTTATAAAAAATCTAAATTGATTGTTTCTACGAATAAATAAATTAATAATCCATTACAGTATTCAATTTAATAAATGCGGTAGTTGCAAAAAAAAAATTGTACGGAATCAAGTTATTGAACTATTAGTTCAATCAAAATTATCATTACCATTTCAACGGAATATATCAAACGGAACTCACTAACTCACTAACCAAATAACTCATACAATTCATTTTATTACTCACATTGACTATTAAAAGTTGAACAATTTATGCAAACCTTTTTCAATTAAATTGTATTAATAATTAAATAGGTACTGGAATTATTAGACTTCGAGTGCTGTAAAAATATTAAAAACAATGTAAAGTACCCACATCAATGTTAACATTTTATATTACAGGACAATATTGAAGCGTATTACACATATTATCTGTATTCCTTTGTGCGCGTCACTGCATTTTATATCATTCCTAACAACTTTATAAAAAAGTCAACTTTGACAATCGATACATTGATTAATGGTTTCATAACAGTTAAACAAATAATTAGGTGTTAGACCCACGTCTAATCACATTATGTATATTATAAGAAGCAGTGGCAGTTTTAGGGAATTTTTCTGGGAATTATTTTATAAAAAATTTAACATAAAAAATTTACTTTCCCATTTATCAGTTCAATTTTAATTAAATATAATAAAATACATTTTGAATTTCTTTTTGTAAAAACTAAGACTCGAGCATTTTCTTGCGTTCCCCGGCGCCCACAGGCATTTCAGTTTTAAAAAGAATAAAATAGGTACAATTCTAACTGTTTACTAAACATTTAGGGTCAATTCTCTTGTACCTTCAGGCTTTTAAGTTTTATAACGTAAGAAAAAAAATTATTTTATAGCTTAAACTCAAAACCTGGGGGGTCCAGCACCCCCCCCCCCGGACCCCCTTTAAAACTGCCACTGTAATACCGAGAGTTTTGACACAAAATTATATCGAAAATGCGTCATGATGTACGTATTTTGTGTACAACGATAGGTGTTCAAGTAAAGTAGTAAGATTAAATGTAGTGTTAAGCTTGTATGCTCGATCGGACATTCAAACGTCATAACTCATAAGTATGTAATGTTTATTTCACAACCAACGTAGACAATACAGATTTCACCGGTGGTATACACATTGACGCCCGGGTTGAAACGAATTCATTTATTAAAGCGTTATTAATATGACGTTTAAGTGTTTGACACCGAGTTTTGCCGAAGCATCGTGTACTTACAGTGAAACGAAAATCGCGGGAATGTTCAAAAATAATACATTTGAAAGCTGTACATACTCGCACGGTCCTATACGGCATTGCGAAGGTATAAATAATCGATAGCACCCTGCAACAATACGGTGTACGAATAATGTATCAGACGATTTCCGCGAATTCAAAAATAATAATAGTGTTTACATTTGTATTTGTTGTCGACACGAAGAGAAATTCCGTGGCCGAACTAGAAAAAAACGCGCGGAAACTAAAACGAAACACCATTATATACCGTTTTGGTTCAGGTTTCGACCGTGCGCGGGACGCGATGTATTCCCGGTCAGAGGTCAGTTATTAAGGCTTACTTAGTGTGTCAGGACTTACGAAACGGGAAGCCCCGCGGTGACTTGGGCTTACGGAGGTAAGGAGGGGACGGTTGGTCGTGAGGACGGTGCGCGGCGCGGCGCAGGGATTACTCGCGAGGATTTGCACAGGATGTTCGGCGGTTAATAATATTTAGCTGCAGACGCTCTCCGACCTGATAAATTGGTAAATATTATTACGGCGACTCGGTCGACATAAACGCGTTTATGTTCCTATATCGCGGGGATAAACAAACCCGTGTGAAAACGTATATATATATACATGAGTACGTATGAGTACGTATGTACAACGCATTACCGTTTGAATACGTATTACGATCTTGATCGAGTCAACTCTACCGATCGCCGCTGAAGAGCAGGGGCGTATACAAGGGGGGATTTGGGCGTCAGATCCTCCGGAGAGCTTTTTTTGAAAATATTTAAAATACGGTTGTTGTTAATTTTAATAAAAAAATGAAGTTTTCTGTATCTTCCTCCGAATGAGTGATTCGTTTCTAGATTTCAGTGAAAATAATGGTAGGTATTCTGGTGTGTACGCGAGAACTCGTACCAATATCGACTAACGACTTCTATAAAGCGAGCGTTTTTAGCGTTTTTCTACGGTATTTTTTTTTATTTTTAATTAAAGCGTTATAGATAAGTACGCATTTTATTATTTGTTATTGAAGTGGTTGATAATTGTTTTATGAATTGAAAAATGTATATTACTATTTATTATACTTTTTAATTATAACAAACTGCAATGTCGACATGATTGCATTAACACAAGCGTAACTAATGAGTTAACACTTTCAGTATTCTAATTGTTTTTAGGGCGTTATAAAAACCTTAAAAAACATTGTTTGCACATAGGTAAGGATTTTTTCTACCGATCCCCCCCCCATTCTCACCCACCTGAACTAATATTATATATACGTTACTGCGGAATGAGGTCCACTCATATGGGTGCTTACGAACGTAATAATATTAAATTAGGTATAATAATATTGTTTGTTCTGAGTAAAATATTGACCCCCGGACATGATGCGTATGAACGAGAAGGACGGATCCGATTGTTCTGAAGACTAATAGAGACCTCGAAGTATTTAATCGTCGTTGAGTGTACAGACATTCCAAGGATTTACCCATTGAGATTTCTCCTGAGATAATGAAGACATTCAAATTATGTTTTCCCGCAGTGACAAGTGCCGCGACGATTTCATATATTATTTCAATCCAAATCCAATGATCTGGTAAAAAAGTTTAAAATATAATTTTTCATTTTATTATTTTCGAAAAATTTGAAGATTGCAATTTCATAGTGTTAATATTTCTAAAAAATTTAACGTTTCAATATTTTACTTTCAATCATCTCATGGTTATTAATAATTTGTTTTTGGTTTCCGGGAAATAAAATGAAAAATTATATATTTAACTTTTGTATACCAAAACGTTAAACTTTATTTAAAAATATGAAATATTTGTAGTCATTGTGCCGGTGAGTCTTATTTATTGTATAAAAAAAAAAAAAAAACGAAATTCGAATATCTTCACTAAATCTGGAGACGTCGCAATGAGTAATGTCCCTCGGCGGGACATCCTGTTTGTACGTATTATATTGAACGTCCGCTTTGATCGCGGTGCCGGCAAACTATTGCAAACGCGAGTTGTCTTCGCGCGATTTATGCGGACGTGTGCGCGAGGCGACGATATTGGTTTTTACCCTTGTTCGGTGCGCACGCAACCACGGTTCTCGGTGTGCGGACCTCGGAGGTGAAGACTTTCGCATTGTGACAATCGAGAGTGTTTTCGCCTACGCCGAGTGCATAACATTTGACGCGTGCACAGCAAAGTCCCGAAATAGACCAACGCCAAGTAACCACCGGCAATTATTGCAGCTCTACATAGATTGTAACAACAGTCGACTGTTATTTTCAAAACGCGCGTACACTGCAGCTCGTAGAGAATTCGAAACACATCGTCATACTGATACGAAATAGGCACATATACGAGTACTTTACACGATTGATAATTGTTTTAACGCATTTCTTCGGCATAGACTGAAAATATGTTGCACGCATTGAGCGTGTACAATCCTGTGAGAATGTCTTCCACGTCTCGCATCACGTTGACAACTTTCCCATTAGAGTTCGATAACGGTGTTATGGAAAAATCGTAGAACGCCTAACAATAGACATGAATTGCGCGGAAATAATAAAATAAATTTAAAAATAAAAAATTTTATACTGGCAAATCATTAATAATAATGACTTTTCGTGAACAATTATTTGAATGCAATGCATAAGTACTCGACTGACCTTGCATAATTCAACTATTTGACTACTTTTTCGCGAATCATTCACAAAACTACGTTCACTGTCCTATAAATAATAATTTAAATATCAATGCGTAATAAACACAAAGTACTCGTACATATTGTTGAATCATCGTACAGTGTAAAACGTTCACTTATTGAAATATCTGTATGGTCTGTGATAAGTATAAAACTTAACTATCTACATTCTATATGTAACAATACAATATTTAATAATTTATATTACGTCAATATTTATTTTAATCGTGGCATATTTTTATATTTAAATAACATTATTAGGATATAACAATAACTACAGTAACTTCCATAAAATGAGTTGTTGTAACTGAGTGAAAGTAATGTATACCAAATTAAATGAATGACAGTAAATAAATGTATAGATATTACTTATTTTAATCGTTTTATCAAAAAAATGCTTAGCTAATGTGGGTATAGATTGCAAAAAAAATTTGCTTCAACTTCACAGAATATATTTTTTATGATGTACTATATACAGTAACAAAAAAATTGTCATGACTCGTAAGTCATAGGTACTTCATGTTTAAATTTAATTAATAATAAGAGTATTTTTTTAGGTACATACATAAACTGTATAATATCCTATAAAATATAATATATTAACATCCTATACGTCATACTCATTTTCTACATCTATTTATTCTATTTTGAAAATAATATATAATATTAAATTACTTACTACCTAATCATTAATATACTAATTTTTTTGCAAAACAATTTGGTTTTCACTGTTTTACAATAGTTACTAATACATTTAAAGGCACGCTCAAGTTTTTTTTTCTATTTATAAAACATTATTCGTTGAAAATGTTGATGTATAAAAATCGAATATCGAGTTAGTAGAGACTATATTACAGTCCATTATTTATGTTTTTAATAATGTATTGGGTGAGCAGAGAGGAGAATCAATATTTTCTCCTGTTATTTTATTTAATTGCTTACAAATAGTTAACGAGAATTAAGTTAAAAACAAGTGCTGTCGCTTGAAAGAGTACAATTTCTTTTGGAATAAAGAAATGAAAACTATAATTTATTTGTAAATATTTCGTCGCAATAACTTTATGCTATATTGAAATTTTTTATTTTTTCTCAAAAACTATAAATCGGTAGAGAAAATTAACGTTTGGCGTTACAAAAGTTAATGTTTAAATGCACATTGAAACGTATAAGTATTCGAGAAAATGTTAAAAACAAATTGTATGTTTTAATCAAAAAGTGTTTATAATATAGTTCAACCCATTAATTAGCTAAACTATCGCCGTCTGCTCAAAGTGCTTTCAAAAACATAAATAAATAAATAGTAGTGTAATAAACTCAAGTGACTCTCTCTCTCTCTCTCTCTCTCTCTCTCTCTCTCTCTGTCTCTCGTCTGTTCGACATCATTTCAACTCGCGTTTTACACATACGAATCGAACAGTTTATTCCAGTCATTTGTGTACATGTTGTACGAACGAACGTCAGAACGCTCCTCCACTCGCTGACGACATACCGCATATTATATAATTTATATTCAAGAAACATAGCCGACGACCGTTCTATCCACGTGTACACTACATAATATATACTACGGTGGGGTAAGGTACACACTCTTTCGTTTGATCTTCACGGTGTATATAACAAGCATTTCAACGGACGTCTTCGGTGTAAAATGCCGCTCGCGCTCGCGTTTTAATGACTAGCAAACAAATGGCGCGAGTATATTATATACATGTTATACTCGCAGTGTCAATTATTATCGGTATTCAAAAATAATGGAACCCGTCCATTATGTATTAGCGATCGCCCGATTTAACGGAAACGTCGACGGGGGAACTCTGTTTAATTAACGATAAATGTGGCGCCGTTGATGGGAATCGACAAGAAGATAATATATACGTGTACACTTAGTTTATATAGTCTCTTGTTTTCGTCTCGTGACACACAGTTCGAGTGGAAAATGTTTGATTATCATAATGCATTTGTTTTTTTTACGACAGCTCTTATTCATGTAATGTACACGATACATTATACCGCCTGTAGTGTATACCTGTTATTACGATTTTAACTCGCCAATTTATTTGATTCGTTTACATTCCCCGCACAGTTTCGTTAAACTTTGTTTGACATTTTGTTGAAATCATAACAGTCAGTAATTTTCGTTTGTCCGATATACGAGTGGTTTACGAGGTTTAAACGTAAATTATTTTACGACGAGTGCAACGTTAAGAGTATTATTTTTGATCTTGTACTGTCAGATATTTTCGGCGCTCCTTCACGCACTTTCAATCATTTAACGCTGCGTCCGTCTTTTAGAAATATTACAAAATGTCCAGCGCCGTATTGACGTCATTAGTTTCTTGTGTCTAAATACGCGCGTACAATGGTTATTCGAAAAAAAACATAAGAATTATATAGAGTATGTTTGATTATTTCGAAAAAAAACTACTGCATATTTTTGAAATAAGCGAATAATGGTAGGTAATGAAAACCTTGGTTTGAAATGTTTTTACCATTACTTTATTTAATTTCATTCGGTTTAATACAGTATTATCAATTTAATTTACTTACATTTCAACGTGGGTGTACAGTGTTTCGCGTGTTATGACCTATTTAAATGTGGTGCATCTTGTATTATTTATTAATAACGTTTTATACTCAACATTTTAATGGAACCGTTAAACAAATTTGACACGAAGAGCAACACAAACATCAAATTACTGCGACCCAAATCAATAACAATTATTCAAACAATACATCGCGCCAATATTGGTTTGTGGTTAATACCGTCCCCATTTAATAATGAAGGTTCCATTAGCATAATATTAATCTTCAGCAAACCTTTCAAAAATATTAAAGCAGTATAATATGAACACGGTTTTATTTACATTTTTGTTTAAAACCTTTAGACCGCATCCTTGCCAATTCTTTTGTTCAAAAGCCTAGATGCCAACCACATCATCCATGGGTTTTCTTTTCAAGAATAAATTATTTGTTTCAACATTTTAATTTTTTTTTTTTTGCTTACATATTATATACCTGTGTACTATATGTGTATGTGTGCACGTGCGCATGCGTATGTATAAGAAAAAAAAAAATAATTCTACACGAAAATGTTTTTTTCTTTTTGTTTAATTTTTCTCCGTATTGCAGACTATCTTTTTCATTCCGAAATACATTTAGTTTTTAACCCCGGGAACTGCGAGACCGCGGATTATTGTGTAGAAATCACATTTTTAATAATATCACCCACGGGCGGATTCTCAAAAGCACGCCCAATGGTTGCAGTCCCTCGGATTCCTTATTTCAAACGTATATTTAGTATGATTTATGCTAACGCAGTTTTCGTAACATTGTAATTTGTCACAAAATAGCCAACCGATGTAATCACAATTTTGTTTGTAAAGTTTTCCTGATTCAGAGTTATTTTTTCCACCACACTACTTCAAAAAAAAACATACCCGTACCTATATTTCGATACGCAGCAAAACGAATTCACCCGCTGCTTATACGATTTATGATTATTACTAACAGTTATTATTACAGACGTTTATCCTGTCATAATACGTTTTTGTTAAACTCAAGTCTCCTAGATTATTTTCCAACGCTTGTGCGAAACACATATTCTGGTTCGACTGCAGGCATAACTGTATAAATATAACGCCGGGAACTTCGTTTAATACAATTACATCGTACTCGTACGATATATCGTTCAATATTGATGCTCAAAAATGGTTCCGCAGTAATGTTTCACCAAACTATTTTTAATTTAAACCTGGTTTTAAATCTGAAATCAAAACATCTTGAAACTTGAAATGTAAATGCACCCGACGTGTTGTTTTAACGAATAGCAAGCATGACAAACACTCACAACCGGGTCAATAGCGTAAGAGCAGAAGAATGTTGATGCATTTCCCCCTCATGTATAGCTGAGGAAAATTACGACCAGACTATGCGTACGGGTATAAGATAGAAGTTCTGGCGCGCCAATGAGAAGAGAGGGTTAGCGTATGGTGATGAAAGTTTTCTAGTTTTTACTTGTTGAAGAAACCTTTTGCGGAATTCGAAAACTGCTGATGAGATCTGAGAGTGGTCGAGGACATAACGCAGAATGATCCGAAACTAATTAAATGTCTACCTAGACTCAACTCATTAACAGTGATACTGTCTAAATGTATACAATATCTGCGGAAAGTTATTCGCACAGAACGCGTACAGCTGCACTATTCAATAATATCATTCCACTAAACCCGCCACGGAGTAACTTTGATGTTGATCACATTACTTTATTTGTTTATGCCGCAATAATGTTAGGCGTAATCATAAACTTTAATACTTATACATTATTGTAAAAACTTAATAGTTTCAACCGTCTACTATAATTATATCACTTAGGCTCAACATCCATTACAAAGCGTGTAATCCGACTATACATTATGTAGAACACTTATAAATATCCAATATCAAACAGTGTTCCGTTAAATTAATCTCTATAACGTATTAAGGTTGAATAATTTTTATAAATTAATTCTAATGGTATAATATTGTCATAGTCTTAGTCGTACATGATTTGTGCAGTCTTCGTTAAAACAGAAATTGTCAAGGTAAATGCACTTTAATACCTGAATTAGTACAGGAAAAATAATAATCTGTTGATAAACAAGAATTTGATATGATTATTTATTTAGGAACGTACACGGTACACGTGCAAAATATATTAAAGTGGATAACGTTGATGGATTTAAATTTCTGTAGGTACGTTAAATGTTTCGCTAGTTTTCAAAAAAAAATTTACAAACAAAAATACCATGACAATACATTGACACATAAACGCACCAAGTAAAATATGATAACTCGAATCCTATATGTCGGGATATTTATATTACTGATAACAAAAAAAAAGTAAGCAGAGAAAAGTGTGAGCACGTAATTTAACATCTCGTTATCTAATCATTTTTCAAGTTCATTAACTTTCGGAAAATATTTATAATCAGTGGGAATTTACTGAACAATTTACAACTACGTTACAAACACTGGGCGTATTGTACCTTCATTCGTGCATCGTTCACACCCAATAGTAAAAATTATGTTATTACATTACGGGTACATATTTAAAAGCAATGATCAATCACCACCACATTTGAACAATGACTCTGAAAGTGGATTTAGGTCATTAAACGTTTTTAGGAATTTTTAAAAACCAAAAGTTCGAGCAAACGTCTAGGTTATAATTCCAGTAATGCAAACGATACAGATCGTGTTATCCTCGTATATTGAAATGGCAAGTTCTTTAATACCCAAAACTAAGAATTTATATTTTAAAAGAAATACAAAAATAAAATAATGAAATTGAAAAAATCTACATTTATGTAATGTCAAGCTCTCGAAAAATACGAAAGTTGCTCCAGGGGAAATCGGATATACTTTAACTAAAACGGCAGCATCATATATTGGTATTGTGTTGGAATACGAGAAAGAGAACTGCAATAATAAATTATACCCCCTTGGCCGATCTCGTCACAATTGTAGCATTAATGACGTTCCTTTGTAGTCTCAATAATGCTCAATCTCGTATCGTTACCTACAAAATCTATAAGTGCATGTATGGATTGCGCGTATCAGTAGACTGCAAGGACGCCGACTTTGAGGTCGAGCTCACTCGGGAGTGTGTACTCCAGCGGATACCTCTAAGAAATTCAGTATGCAGGATAGAAAACATAAATATATGATGGATGGACTGTTAAAATGTTCAACTCTCTATAATGTATACTCAAAAAATTTAAGATTATTTTTGAAAGAGTATCGCTTGTTTGTGTAAATTGTTGTCGGGCAAATAGTCTCAATTTCCTTAGAGGTAATGGATTCCTTTGAAAATAAAATAACGATTAAAGTGGATAAAAAAAAATGTCACTGGAAAAATGTATACTCGAAATAAACCGGAGTTGTAGTGAAATCGAGAGTAGGTACTTTAAACAAAGCATCACCAGTTGTGATTACGAATTCAGAATGTTATCATTTCTGTAAGAAGAATAAAACGCTTTTAGCCGACTGATGATGATGTATTCGTCACCATGTCCGTCGGGCAAATAAAACTCAACAGCGATCATATTGTAACAAGATTAATTTTTGTGTCTTCAGTACAAGCCGTGAGCAATCAACATGAAGACACATAAAAAAAAAGTGTCCCCCGGGGCCGTCACGTGGAGCCTCATCGCAGCGACCGGGGGTGTTTTTGTTGTCGAGAACAACCATCCACTCACGCCCCCGCCGCGGCGTACAACTTTCGCCGATCGTCGTCCGGATAGCCTACGATCCCGTCAAAACGTCCCCCGAGCATTTTTTTCCATCTCGATTTCCAGAAATCATTTCTCAAAAAAAAAAAAAAAACGAAAAAAAGAAACGAAACAAAAAAGAGCAGCACCACCACCGTGGTCGTGGGGGCAGGGGGGAGGGGGAAACACATGATTTTGTTTTATGAGTAAACATTTGCTGAACTGGATGCACACTCGTGCTCGCGTAAACCGTATACCGTACGCGCATACACATGCAAACACATATGTGTACGTGATGGTACGGTGGGTGACGAGAGGCGAAAAGAATCATGTATTGAAAAGTAAAAGTCAACCAATGTCTATCGGCTTCGTAACCTTTTTTTTTATCTTGTTCGTTTTTTCCCCTTTCTCTTTTCTTTTATTTATTTTATTTTATTTATATCTGTATAAGAAAACCGCTCAAGATCGACGTTCTATACAACTCCCACGGGAATATAACGAGCACTTACACAACACCCCTCACCCCCTTCACCAACGGCAGTCAGCCGCGCCGCCGTACGTATATATTTCCGATTTCCCGTATCCATCCGGCTTTACCGTGTACTCCTCTTGCGGTTCACCCTGGAAACCGCACACCATTCATAAACGTCGCTCGGCCGCTCGTCATTGTACGAGCCGAAGAAAACGCCAGCGCTCCCACCCCCGACCACCGTCTCGAGGGCGCGCGCCCTATTGCGCTCGTTTACTAATTATGCGCAACTCGTTTCGCATTAATTTTCCCCGACCGTCCGTCGGCGTATTGACGGTTGCGCCCGGCTGTTGGGTACACGTACACGAGCAGGAGACGTGGAAAAGGCGAGTGCTCAAGATGCGCGAACCTATAAAAACTGACCTACTGAAAACGCCTATTGCACATCTCCTTAGTCCTCGCGGCTTCCCGTCGTTTGCGGACGCGTCGGCTCGTCATAGTAACAAACTGATAGTGCACTTCTTGCAATCGTTCTTGCATCGAGCATTTTTCGTTCAACACCGCGTACGTGTGCTTTTCTATCGGCGACGTACGCAGAATTCGCTTATGGGGGGGGGGGGGGGGGGTGACCGTTTATATGTATGCATGAAATGTTTATACGGTTGTATCCTTTGTGTGTTTAAGGTATTATAGCACAGTTAAATTTTGAAAAACATATATTTTATCGTCTAACAACACTTTATAACTTAATATCGATTCGTCACGATGCATCGCGATGCCTTGATGATTCATCGAGTACAGCGTATGTTGGTATTTCGCAGATAGATCTTGAGCCGGCGAAGAGTCGAAAAAGTCCTTTCGGGGGTGGCCGTTGTCACTGGTAAAGTAACAAGAACGTTGTTTGTAGATTAGGTATACGTCTGTCTTTATGTCTATACTATAAAGTAGATACCAACGACATTACGATTTACGTTTTCGTACATATTATAGACATATTATACATATGAACAAACGTTAATACTTTCCGCGTACTGCACATGCAACCGTGCAATAACCCCTACCCCTCCCCCCCTCCTGTCGGTACGCTACTGTTTTCTATCATTCCAACACACATGACGGTCGGTCGGTAAAAAACACCGCGAAACCCTACGCACCCACGTGGTTCTGTTTGGATTTTAATCGTAGCGCAAACGTTGAAAATAAAATGATCAACTGTATACTTGGAACAAGAATCGTCTGCAGTCATGATTTACGACGTTGCACACGTATACGATTGATTTTAAAACGTATTTCCGTCACGAGTTGGCACAGTAGTCGGTGTAAGATTACCGACGATTAGTACTATTGTACACCGTATTGTATCAATCATGAGACGCAGATATCGTCAAAAGGGATAAGTTACAATGGAAACACGGTTAAATTTTGTGTATTCCTATTTAATGTACTTGGAAAAAATGTAACGCAGAAACGTATTACGTTTGCAGACGTATGCAGACTCGTTTGTTTGACGGGACCGATTTATCGCATTAAGATAAAATGAAATGTTCGTTAAGTTCAAATACGTGCGGTTAATTAACGATCGTGCGTATAAACGTGGGATTTATTATTAATATTATTATTATGATAACTCTCGTGTCACGGATCAGAGTAAAATCTTGTAAAATTCGGCTACAACGAATCGAAAATATATGAAAAATATTAAATGAAGGTAATCTACAATAGTACTGCGCAGAAACAAAAAAAATATTGAACAATATTGGTGACGATAAACACAACGCTATTGTGTAACATTCTACCGTACTGGCAGTAATAATTCGGAACGACGACATATTATGATTGTTGTGCTATCCTGGTTGTTCATCTTTCGAGAGTCAAAAAAAATCTAATTTCTTTGTTTTTATAGCTTTCGACCTTGTTGAAAATAGATAGGTCAAGTTGGTGTATCTATGTAATAATAACGTACTACCTCGTGTTTAATTTTAACTTCTCCCTAGTCGTCACACTCGTACACACAATCGTATTAAATAAGTATAGCGACGGATCGTCTAATTTCCTTAGGTGCGGATGACGGTGGAACCACACGCAAACAACAAGACACTAACCTAACCTAACTACAAGACACTCGACTACTCCTTTAAGTACTATCCATAGTCCATTTCATGGAACATACATATTTATGTACAACGGAGAGAATGGTGGAATCCGAAAAGAGATATGATTATATTTGGTGGACTGCGCCGATCGCTAGCATAACAATAGGCGACCCCCTCGGGAAGTATATATAATATATTCCGTATCGCTATCACCTATCATAATAATAGAAATATGTATGCAAGAAAATCGACTGCGCCGACGACATCGGAGTCAGTTGCATTACTTTAATCGCGTTCACGCGTACTCATATTATATTTTACTGGCAAAAATCTAAAAGTGGCAAAACGAGCTCAATAATATCCGAAATACTTGCGCGCATATTTTCCCAGACACATTAGTACAATATATGCTAACTGATGACCGACGAAGGTTCAAATCTTCATAGCACCATTACTCGAATATTTCACGGTTCATTATTTCAAGTAATTCATACGAAAAAGTGGAAAATATTTTTAACATAAAATACAAATAGGCCACCACCGAAGTCACGGGCAAGCATTTTTCAAAATTCCCAGGTGGCGCGGGCGTCTAGGATTCTCGCGAGACCAGATTTACTACGAAAATAATACGTAAATATTACTGACAACGATAAGGTGGTATACCTATGTAATATACTAATATAATAAGGTTTTGATACTTGTGACGGTTAATAAAACGATTTTTTTTCCAATGTACTTATGTAGTGTGTGTACTCGAACCACTTGCATTTGTACTCATTTGGATACTGGTTTGGTTATCGCCCGGGCGTCTGAAAAGTTAATCCCTCCGTAACAGGACTAATCAAATATTTATAATAATTAATGAATAACACTCAAAAATAAGTACTCAGAAATACGGTAAATTGTATGGGATTAAATGGCAAACGATTGGAGGCTACCACTCCGCTATCTTTTGAAATAAAGTATCGAAATTATTTTTATCGCGCTTATCGTTGAACGTCATGCTGCGCCGTGTTAGAAGCTAAAAAAATCCTTCGCGTGTTACTCTACGTTTCTCTTCGCCTCGTTTGACCGAGTCTCACGTCCCTAGTACAATGTGAGCGTACGCAGCTCTCCACGAAATTATGTGTACGATTACTACTGGGTCCACGTGTAGATCGATTCAACTATTGCAGTGTTTAGCGTGACCACGTTGTGATGTAAAAGTATGAATGCCTACGATTTCCCCCCGAACACCGTGAGTATAAAACAGCGAGTACGGAAGGCAGGGTGGTACATCCTTGAGACGCCTGAACAGGGCGCAACAACAAACCCATATTTTGTATGAAATTCTCGAGAAGAAAAAAACAGTCACACTGCACCTGCAACGGAAACACACTCAGCTTTATGCAGACGTGTTACCGATTGGTAGAAGTAACTTCGGTCATAATTGTTTCGGTTTTCGTGCGGCCTCCAAGACAAAAGCCGTAAAATAAGCGACATACGTTGGTTGTCCGGGCGTTTTAGAGTATTGCCCCTTTTGGCTTTTGTCCTTAACGACGCGTATACATTATCGACACACATATGTTATAGTGCACCGTCGGTTCGCCATTTTCTTGTTTTCTCAATATTTATAACCGAGCCACGGCAAAGCGTCAATTCCAATATGCACTGACTGTTATTGGTTTACTGCTTGGCTATCGTTTCGTACGAGGTATGTCGCCGTTTGTGTCTTGTTTTTTTTCTGTTTTTTTTATTATTATTATTCTCATTCAGACGGGTGGAACAACGTATAAACAATATACACATGTATTTATACAAGAGCCCCCGGACCCATCTACAGCAGTTATTTCGTTCGTTTTTCGAATTCCAATCGCAGCAAAGGCGACGACGAGGCATCCGTCGTCGTCGTTTAAACGTCGTCTCCGCGACCCGTCGGTGCCCTTGCCTTCTGGCCATCCCCCGTCCCTAGACTACTGTGTACACTTCGTCGCGTATAAATAAACGATTACCGAAATAACGGGCCGTTACACGTTTTGTATTTAAATTCGATTCCGTCGATTATTCCTCGTTGCTATCTCCTTTTTTTTTTACTCTCTCCTTAATAGTGTACGGACGGATATGGTGCACGCGCGCATTCCGCATTTTAAGAGAGGTCCTCGTCGCACCCTCAGCGGCAACGGCGGCCGTGGACTAAACGGGCCACGTAGTCCTCGCCGTGTTTTTCGACTCGTGGCCGACGATCATAGGAAAATGTAAAAACAAAACACGAATATACTACTGTTGTACGTAAACACGAATGAAAATCCTCGGTCTTACACGGCGACGACGGTGCGGAGAGAATTAAATTGTTCGGAGGACAGAAAATTAACAGAATTTCGGATTCTCACAAATCCGTCAAGCAGGAGTGTCGGACACGTGCGCCTATGTTTATTTCACGTACATAAATATGCTGACATTTATTTCGTGAACAAGACATGGAACAAAAAAGTGTTGACAAACGTCTAGCGGTTTCAAAAAAAATGTTCAACGTTAATAATTGTCGCGTACGATTTACGCTGCCACGGCAAATAGTCGGATTCGTAGACGTTACTATTACACAGCGTGTGCGTCTACTGTCTTGCACGTAACAAAAACTTATGTGACTCAGTAACTCATCGGTTGTGTAAATGGTTTTAAGTTTAAACTCGACCCGTTTGTAATATTTAAAATATATATAGCAGCGCACTTGAACAGTATTATAAGTGTTGTAACAGTGTGTAGGTACGTGTTTCAGTGCGCTTTATAAGTTAACACTCAAAAATAATGTACTCATGAAATGAACATCTTCGCACGGTATAACCGAAAAAGTAAAGTTTATGGAGTTCGCGCTATTAGTTTAGTTTTTCGTTGTACGCTGACTTTGTGATAAACATTTATATAAATACACCGTTATAACGACATGATGATACGACGAAATAAATCTCACCCCGAAAATTACGTTTGTTCAAATAATATCAAATAAATGTAGTCTTAATTAGGTATATTTTCTTTGATACAATATTGTTTCTTTTCATCTCATATTTGTAAATTAAGATCCATAAAAAGCGGAGCTTATTAAAAGACAGACGGTATTCAATTTAATTAAATCTATTTTTGAACGGTAAATTGACAACATTTAAAACTTTATTAAAAATATTGTTCATAATTAATGTTAGGTAATAATTAATGCAATCATTTTTAACATAACTATTAATATAATCTTCACATAATTTTACACTGGATAGCATTTCATAAAATCAACACATCTTCTGGTTAAATATTGTAAAATATTTCATATTTCAAATAAAAAAAAATTGGTTTAACGTTTCAGTAGAGAGGGCTTCATTCCGTGCATTCCTCCAAAATTACCGTACTGGTATATTCTATTAAAATATGATGACTGATATGAATAATATAGTTATTGATAAATGCTAAAGCTATAATTTTATAGTTTTTATAAATAAAGATTTCAACTTTTAAGCTTAACACAAATGTTACCAATTTTTATCCGTATTGTTATAACATTAATTTCATTTGATCCACGGTATAGATTTTATACATTATTTCATAAGAAAAATTATTAAAACTAAACATAGCTGAACTAATGATGGGATATTTTCTACATTGTCATTGGAATTTACAGCCCAACTTCTAAATAGTTATAACACTTAACTTATTCTTATAACGTATTCATAATAAATTATATTCCTAATACATATATTTTTTAACGTATTTTTGATTGTTATTCATCTATATTGATAATTGACAAGTTGATAAGTTCATTGAAGTTTGTCGAACTCGGACATTTCGTCATTCATCCTAACTTGAAAGGATTAAAAATACCTAATTTGTAATATTGTTCGTGATAATGATACGTGCCACCGTATACAAACATTAACAGTTATTTTGAAATAGTAAAAAAATAATTTAAGCAATAAGCAAGCTGAACAAAAATTAATTACACGGTATCATGACAAATAGTGTGTTTTTATTTTTTTTTTTTGGCGCGAGACAAGTAAATATTAGCGCGTGGGGCACGCTTATAAATTAAATCAGACGTTTTCAATTAAATTCGCGAAAGTTTGTTTTCGAAACATGTGTTTTTATGTGCAAAGGCCCCGTGGACATCGGTTTTCGAAAAGGGATCGCTCCACTACAACGGTCGGGGAATACAGGAGGTGGAGTAGGAAACGTAGAGACTGCAGAGCCAGCGGTCGGCTGCATGGTGGTGGCTGGGGGTGGCTCCCATAAATCAGAATACTCGTTTTCCTACCCTTTAATTTGCCCAATGTGTATATGTATACCCCGTGGCAATTAATTAATGCGGTTATCGGTGGTCGAGTGCGAGCGTACAGCGGCAGAACAGTAGCAGCTTCTCGCTGAACACGATTTCTCGCGTGAGGGATTTGTTATTACAAACATTTTTATTATAATTTCCTCTCTGTATATATATGCATATATTTCTCTCTCCGTCCGAGACCATCCGTGCCGGTAACAAACCAATCAAATCGGCTCAAGTGCGCACGCATGAGTTTCGATCAAAGCCGAACACGGTGTAAGGATTCTCTTGTCGCCGCATAGGCCAGATACTATTAAATCTCACATAATCATTGTCTTATACCTTCTGTTCAGCCCGGCCCTGTGTCGTTCCGCCGATGCCGCGCTCGAATTCTTTACTGATCTATTTCGACCGAAATCGTATTGCCAATTTTTTACGCGTTGAACTCTCTTCGCGTTGCGTACACCAGCGTATGACATTGTCAACGGGCGACGCGCATTTTCCGTGCTGAAATCAGAACTCGAAAGGTTCCAGATGGTCGTTTATTGTACTCAACTTTCACGTTATAAACAAACCGATTCGAGACCAATACAAAAAGGGCACAAACGTCAACGATTATTGTTCTTCTGTGTACGCAGAAAACCTATCGTTGATTAACGTACGACAACGCGATAACTAACGAGCTAGCACGTTTATACTACTTAGTCCGTTTGAATATGAAAATAACCGTAGTTTTCCGACAGTTAAACAATCATCGCGCAGCCAATTGCATGCGTTCCTTATTCGAATAATACTAATTGTTTATACAGCGATCCCAAGTGTAAGCTAGATCATAAATTTTATTTTTAAGTGAAAATGCAATGTTGATTTGGATTTTCCTTGAAATTACGTTATTAAAATATTTTGATATGATACGTAATCAATTTCTTCTCGGGTTAATATTAAAAACTTCTTAGCGTCGTATATTACAATGTTATTGAACGCGAATCGGTTGTCACGTACACCGTTGAGCCGGCACAAAACGAGCTTATTTACTGCCCCGGGTCGAGAACATGACAAACCGAACGAGAAGAAGAATGTAATTTTATATATTGTGTCTTTTGCGGGGGGGACGAAGTTGTGCAGCAAAAACACTTAGGGACAATATCAGCTTTTTCCCAATTTGCCGCGGGGACGCGCTACGTGATTTAATAATAATAGTGCGAAATAACCGTTGTCGATAATAATCGTATATTATATTTGTTGTATGTTTCAGTGATCGGTTTCGAGCCAGATTTCTTGTTCCCGTTGGAAAACGTGACTATTTCCCAGGGCCGTGACGCGATATTCACGTGCGTGGTCAACAATATCGGTGGTAACAAAGTGAGTGCTCCTCCCGAAGGCGACTTCACACCAGCCAGGGTCGGTATCAGTAACAATTGGTGATAAAAAAAAAAAAATATATGAAATTATTCTTCGCACCACGGCTTCGTCTATCACCACAGCGCAATTGTACAATTTTCTCACCTTTTATTTCTATACACACGTATTTTATATATATTTATATGTACGAGTGTGTGTATATTTATATTATACTATACTCTACTATTTACACAGACTATATTGACTACACCCTGTTTGCTCTATGCACGCAGAGCGTTGAAAGACGATCGTTTTATAGTGCACACAAATGATTTAGAAACCCAACACAATTTGAGTTTATATACGGACTAAAGAGAGACGCACACATGCACACACACACATACTCATATAACACAAACGTGTTGTAAATTAAACGTGTCGAGTCGTATTCAAAACAGCGAACGTTCTTTTTTGAAATTAGAATTTTCTTTTACGTAATACTTATAGCGGTCACCTATAAAATATTATTGTATCGTTGATTTGTTGCTCTTTTCCGTCTTTTTTTTCTGTAATTTTTTTTTTTTTTTAATAATACAACCTTCTACTATACAGCTTATTTCTGAATGTTCTATTGTCATGCAATTACAAATATCCTCGTTTTTTATGTTCCTTATTTTTTTTCCTTAGTGATACTCGTGTATGTCTTTTTTAACACGTTAATACCAACAGATATTCAAAGAATTTATTTTATACATTTCTTCGTGAATAGTTAAAAAACAACACTTTAATCTCGACGCTATAAAGCTCGACCCCCAAAAAAAATGTATAGATCTCCCTCGTGTGCAATTACTTTATTTAAAAATAAAATATTAATATACAATAAAATATATAGCATTACTATCCAAACGAAAATAACTGAAAACAAGATCATTTAAAATAAATTCTAAATATTAAACAATACGTAGTTTTCAAAGTATATTGCGTTACATAATATTTTAGTTATTTCATAACATCTTATCTTCAAAACTTCCATAGTATAATAACATATTAAATTACTTATTTTCGAGTTGAACTCAATAGATATTTTTGAACCCTCTAAAATAAAAAGTATGATATCCCAGATATTTCATAGCAGACTTCCAAATTCCAGTAAGAAATAACTTCAAGATAAATTAAAATAAATATACAACATTTTAAAAACTATTCATTTGTATTTAACATTTGTTAATTCATAAATACATTATATAGCACATACTCAGTGAACAAAATTATTCCAGTTCAATTAAAAATCCATCAATATTTGTTTCCAAGGAATAGACTTATTTCTATAATTATTTTCTTAAAGTATTATAAGTTATAACAATACATGTTTGTAATTGTTGAGCTTTTGTAGTTGTAACCAGTAGCTATTAAAATTAAAATAAATAAAAAATAAATAAATGTTATTTTATCAAACCTACATTTTCTTCGAGGTTTCAATTAGTAATTCATGGAATATTTGTTTCTGATAAGATATAATTTTAATTAATTGCTTATAAAATTGATCGTACAGCTATATAGGCACTATCAGTTTATTTTAATCTAGTTATTATACTTTGATATTCTTAGTATTGATGGTTAATATTTCCTGATAATGGAAAGTAGAATTCCATATGCATAATAAATTAACAGAACCCATAACAATTGTTTTTATTGATTATACATGTTTATAATTAATTTTAATTTAAAACAAAATTCTCTGAAACATAAATTGTATTAAAATATATTAAATAAGAAACTTTGGCAAACAACAGTCTCAATATTTATCATAGAAGTATCAAATTGTTCTAACATTAACATTTAATTATATTTCCAGATATTACGTTCAAATTTCACAATCACTAAATATTAAGCTTATAAAATACATGTTCCACGTTTGTTCGGTAATATTTTAACATCAAAGTACTCACGTAAAACAATCGCCATAAAAATGTCTTCGATATTTTCTATATAATTATAAAATGTTCCCGTGGCTGTAGTATAAAATAATATTTTTACTAAGACAAAATTAAGTATATTAAATTTATTTATTTTTATTTATTTATTTATTTATTTACAATAATTAAAAACATAATATTGACTTAATTAAATTATAAATAATTTATGAAAACTAATCAAGTTTTCAATAAAATAAATAAATAAATAAAAAATAAAATAAAACAAAAATATTGCCTTGAGAATAACATTTAAATGCTAAAGAATACGTCTGGTATAAAAAGCGCACTGACTATAAAATAAAATAAAATAAAATAAAATAAAATAAAATAAAATAAAATAAAATGAAAGAATACAAATGATAATAATTTTTACATAGAAAAAAACATTTTTTTAGTACAATAAAGAAAAAACATGAAATAGTTAAAGAAATTAATAATTTAGATTCTATTATATCTCAATATTTGAATCACAATAAATTTTCTTCTTTTAAAAAACATGTTTAACAACATTTACAACTATTCAATGATAGATAAAAGAAAAATGTTCCTTTGTAAAAAATTTGAATTTATAAATGTGCATTTAGAATGTATCTACTATTTTCGTTTCTATACACTTATTGATATTCCGTGTATGTTAAAAATATTAATTTTAAATCTCACACTATAAGCATATCCCCGCTCACTTCCCTATGGGACACATTATATCTCTCATTTAAGTATCTGTAAAAACGATTTTTTAAAAACACTGCAACTATACAATTTTTGTATTTTTTATTAATTAATATACATACATACGAGAATGTATATTCCGCTATTTATATGTTAAATACATACGTGTATGTGAAAAGTTATTTAAACGCAATTAACTTAATTTGAATGTCCCATTGTAAATGAAAAATTAATTCTATTTTATTTACATCTTCGCTACTAGGTATTTTGTACAATTAAAAACGCACGAAAAGTTGAAAAATTTAAAAAGAAATTGGTAACTTTTCTGCGTTTTAATATGGACAGTTATATGAAAATAAAAGCTATATAATAGTTTAAAACATACGAGTATGCGTTTAAATATAAAAAATAATTAAAACGATTCAAATTTATGCTTAATTATTTTTATTTTCATTTAAGTTATTCTTACATTACAAAGGACAAATATTTTAACTCTAAACTTACAAATTATTCCTAAAGGTTTTAAGTGTTGCTTATATTATGTATTTAAAACCCATGAAATTACATTTCTAATGAAAAATTCCGTTGTATTATACACTGGGGTTTCCTAAAACAAACCGAATATAGCAAAAATGTTAGTACGTTCACTTTTTAGTTTGTTCACTTTAGCTTTTATTGTAGTTCTGTCTTAAAAGTGAACAGTGGTTTCAAAAATCTATCAACTTAAATACTCTGTAAAAAATATCACCAATATACATTTTTAAGGTTGATTATCAAAAAACATAATACTTACAGCCGCATATCATAAAAATATAAAATATTGTTAAAAAAAAATAAATATTTTCTATGAGCTTTATTATTTTGAGATTAAAAAAAATTGGTATACATCTATATTTCTAGAAATAATTTCATTCGCTGTGTTCTCGTTACGTGGTTTGAACTTAATCATTGAAATCAGTTATTTAACACGGAAAAATAAAGCGTGTGACAGTATAATTTAAATATTATTTCATGTAGAATATGAAAAAACAAAAAAAAAAACTTTTTTTTTAAATTGTAGTCATAACATTATTTTTTCAATCATCGTTTAACCTAAACTATTCATTTCAAAACCTTCGGAATATGTATGAAAAATGTTATAAAAGTAATATTAGTTTTGACTATTAGTCAAATAACAAAATAATAATTACAATAACGTGTTTATCTCGTACGAGGAATGTAAAAGTCGTCATTTAAAAGGGTACATGTGGTCGGGACATTGTTGGTTTTGGTAATCTCCCTCCCCCGCGGAATGTGCTCAGAGTTTCGTAATTATTTTACGCCTTGAGACGCAACGGCGGCAGTAGCCAAAAAACCTCTTTCGTAGAGTATTAACCATCTTTCATTATAAACTTCCCGAACACGCTGATCCGCTTATCGGCTCATGCATCACCGGTTACCAACGATCGCCGTGATCGGATTTGAAACGAAAACTTCCCAACTCTGAAATTGGAACAAATCATGGTCGAATAACTGCAGAGGACGTCTTTCTACTTCTTCTCTGCCTCCAATTCCTTCACCTTACCGCTCTCTTAACAAAAACCATATTCCACCGCCTCAGTCGGTTTGCCCTATGCCCTTGTGAAAATAATCTCCTTGCCACTCAAATAAACCGCTTTGTACTGGGGTGTGTTCCCATCAATGGTATATTAATATACGAACCAGTCTTTTGTAATTAAGTTGATCACAAACCAATGACACAACGTACCCGAGTACTTGTAACTTTGATCGATTTCCGTTCAGATTACGTTTATAATAATTCAATTTATGATATTTCTACTTAATTGGTTACAAAAAAAAAATAAAATAAAATAAAATTGTTTCGCCGGTTGATACGCACTTAAAAATTATTTCATTACAACTGTTGTATAACTGTTTAGAAATTTGGTGTTATTCAAGTAAAACTGTTATTTTTTCTAATCAGTTCATTGTATCAATTGAACACAATTGAAAAGAAAACATTCTTTGTGATAACTTTGATTGAGATTATCGGTTACAATTATTATTTTATGAGCTCGGTTCAAATATAAATGCGGAATAATTCAAAAGCACAATGATATTGAATATTTTCTTATGTTGGTACAAACTATATAAAGAAGAAACAAACTATATAAAGAAGAAACAAACAAAAAAATAGAGTGATGCAATGTATACCACATAAGTACTTATGCTTATCGATAATATTATACTCCAAAGAAACAATAAAAAAAAATTAAATATAAACACTCGTTTTAACCGAACGTTTTTTTTTGTTAATCATAACGAATTTAGAATTGAAAATGCCGTAAATATAACTGAAATGAAAACAAATAGAATAATTTATATCCAGAATTATAACAAAATAAATACAATTTGTACTTAATGCTTTCAGTTTTCAGAACTTGAATCATAATACCGACATTTTGCTTACTTCCGTGCTGTAACATAGTAATACATACTTAAGCCGTCCCTTTGCATATTAAAAATTAATACTACCAGACCATAATTTAAAACCTAATCCTAGTTTGTCTTAACAATCCAATTAGTCAATAAAACGATAGTCTCAAATATAGTTTTTCTATATTAATATTTATTATAAATTACTAAAAGACGAAACTTGTTCAAATCCCATGAATATAAGGGCCAATAGTATTTTAAATGATATCTTCACTAAAAACCAAATAGATAACACTTGATGAGTGCTCATATTATTAGATAACTAATGACCAAAATGTTGAACAAAACTACAAATATTTTATAAGATATAAATATTTATAACATTAATTATAAAACACCACTTTCCATAATAATTTTAATTTATTTCGATTACTCGTTGAAACATAGGATAGCGGGCTTAAAACTTAAATAAAAAATACATGAATAGCTCAGATCGGCGTGCAAATTATTCGATACATTTTTTTTTCATTCGCGAACGAAATTGCTATATTTTTAACATTTTACAGACTATAATTTACATTATTTAAATTATATAAAAACTATTGGAATTTGAAAGTTTATTCAATGTTTGACAATTCAATGGATTGGTTAGTTTATATTGTTTTGCGTTGAAAAAAAAAACGACAAAAAATGTTTGATTTCAACTGACAACAAAGATACTACTCAGTCGAGGTGTAATCTGGGAAAAAACAATATCGTTGTCAAAGGTGACCTATTGAAGAGACAAAAAAAACATTTTGACCGTAAATGTTTGCCACCAAGAAAAGAATGTTTTACTGTCCCGAATTCTCAAAATGTTCGTTGTTTCTATACAATGGTCAGCGATTGAAGAATACTGTACTGGAATCACCGAACGAATGGGAACCATTTATATGGAGAATTTCTAATTAAATCTTACATAAAAAAATACACCCACTCTTATTTCGTTAAACAACAACAAGCAACGCTATATTTATGTAAGCTTATTGTTGGTCAAATTCACAATCGTGGTTCGTTTATCGCTGTGATAAAAATAATAATCTTGTTAGTCGAACTATACTAATTTTACAGCGTTACAAACGTTAGGGGACAACGAAAATTATGAAGTTATGCCAAAGAACACGTTTACGTATTCATACCATAACAATGTGATCGTTGAAACAGACATTCACACCGAAATAAAACATGAAAACTTTTACTGAATAATATTAACTCCGATTTGCCGATACCTTTAATAGAATAATAAAAAAAAAAAAAACTGAAATGTTTTCAATAACAATTGTGATTGAAAACTGTTTACAAAAATGTATAAGCAAAACCGATGTCTTAATTTAAATACAAATTCTAAGATTTTTACTCGGACGATGATGATATTATTTGTAATATTAACCGTTAACTTCAACTATAAAGCAGCGACTCGTTTTTGGCATAATAGCCCATAAATTAAGCTGTGATAATATCATTGTTTGACCTTTTACTTTTTGACTTTTCGGTATTAGTTTAATGAATGAAGTTATGAAATAATGAAGTGTGTCCTGAACCCTTTATATTAAACTATATTGTTGTTTACAACTTATGAATTACTAATAATACCAGCCATAACAATTCCTGATACTTTGATAAATAATACTAGAATGCTATCAACGACTTGTTAATGCGTAATGTGTTATGATAGCAAGTAAATTATTTAAGTTAAAAATGTTATAAGCCCAGTGTAGACTATTTACCTATTATAAAAAGTGTGTTGAAAAAACTTTGGACTAGTGCAATGTACATATTCTGATTATTGCGCACTGGTGGTATTTTTTGTTTTTTAGATTCTGAGTGTAACGAGGAATGTATTGGTTCTGGTTATCATGATGTATGTTTTTTTTGTTTCTGTATACACCACGATTTAAATCGGAATGATTGCTCCGATGTTTACAAACCTAGAACTTTTCAGAAAGTAAATTTCGCCTAGTTGGTATACTTTGGTGACTATTTGAATTCCTCAACAACTTTCCGAATAATTGAGAAAAATAGCGAAAAAATTGCAAAAAACTTCAACTGAGGTCGAGAATCCAACCCGAATGCACCGACTGGTATTTTTATCACACGCTATCCACTTGTTTCTATCACTAAAAATAACAATTAACAGCGGGTCCAACCGACTTCTTTCACTCAGAATCGATTTATCGAGAGTAATGGAAAATATTGAACCAGGTGATAATATTTTATTACACCCCTCATATTATTCGTGGGTATTAAAAAGTATTAGGAAACTCATGAGCAAATACTTGTCCAGTGTTAATATTTTTTTTTCTCTAAAAACCCATGAAAATAACTAGTAATAATACGAATAATTGTATAATTATTTGGCCGACTGAACTTCTCTATCGATAAAATGTCGACACCCGATCATTCGGCCCCTTGGCCCTACTTCTTTTCGATGCTTATACCATCGCCGACATCGCAGCCATTCGCCTCTATAAGAGGAGGGGAGAAGGAGGAGAAAAAGTGTCTTGTTTTTCTAAACACACGGTAGCAGCTGATGGGGACCGCTAGCGCGAAAGACGTGCCACGTAGTAGCGTACTAAAGTATAAATACGTGGTGAGGGGTGGGGAGAAAGGACCCAGGGTCAACTATACAAACATGTTTAATATTATATACGTATATTATGCACAGGATCCCGGACTTTGGTTTATTGCCACTCTATAGGTAAATCTAATTTTGATGCTCCTATTCAATATATTTGTTGCTTGGGGTAGGGGGTGGGGTATACAAAAATTAAATGTAAACAAAAATTATATTTCACAACCAATACTCTATACACAGACATAAATACATTAAAAAAAATTATACGAAATAAATAAACAATATTTTGAAGATTAAAACTGCAATGGGTACTCACAATAATGTATCAAATATAATTTATTTTCCTTGTGCAAAATCAGTCAATACATTAAACTCAAAATTTTTCATCACATCCCTTCTAATAGAAATGTCGAAGCTTTAAAAATCTAATTTATATTTATTTTCTTTGCTTTTAACTTTTCGTACTGCAGCAACAAGAAACTGTTGAAAATGGTACATTAAAATACGAACATCGATCATTTCAGTGTGACTGAACAATAAAATGAAATCGGTTCATTCGAAGTCTACCGTTCCACGACTGGATTTTTGCTAAACCGTCGGTCCTGGTTATATGCGCGGCGGGCTATATTGCGCGCTACGAATGGGCACTATGTGCTAGCGAATGTACGGTATTACGACGAATGCCGATATCATACCATTGTACATCCAGGGATGTAGTGGAGGGTATGCGCAGGTATGCGCCGCATACCCACTCTCCAAATTTTAAAAAGAGAGCATACTCAAGAAAAAAACTAGAGACCGCAAGTATGCTCTGAAAAACGTGCGTATACCCAGAATTAGCCACTTGGTCACTTCACAAAAATTGTCTTATGTCAGTAGGCAGTAATCATTTTATTCTATAACATAATATTATTATGTCCAACTGTCGAGAAATGCTGGTTACGGAATGCCCATTGCTCGTAGATAATATGATATAATATTTTAAATTGATTTTTGTATACAACAGTCTATTTTTAGATTAGCCGCTATCGGCGCTATCGATAACATGATAAAATTATAATATATTATTATTATTAATTTATATAATAGAACGGTGATGGAGGGGGGGTAGGGGTTGATGACAAAAGCCCCCCTAAAGCTGCCTCATATGAAGCATACTCACAAATAATTTTAGGACTACATCCCTGTGCACATCGTATACATATTATCATTGTGGTTCGCTGAAAGGCCGCGCGCATTGTGCGTTAGTCTCATTATAATCTCGAGACGCACGCGCATTGTAGTTGTCGGAGGACGAGGAGAAGTAGGAGAAGAGAAGTCCTTTTGCGCGCGTCTTGGTGTGAGGGACACGTGAGGTCGGTACAGTGGTAGCAGCGGATGGTGGCGCGGACGGATGTATGCGTGTTCGGCTCGCGAGCGTGCCAACCCGACAATAAGCGGATCGCCGCGCCGGATCGTCTCGTCGCCCCTCGTTCGCTTCGGGCCGAAACATTATTCATAGCGCCGCGCGCGCGCGCACCCGCCCCTCGTCCGGCGCAAACACTATTATATTATACACGACCGACTGCACCCCGAAACGTATTCAATCCTCTCTCGTTCGCCGACGGACGGCATATTATTGTTGTAGTCCTCGTTGTTTGGCCATCGTTTACACGACGCGTTCGCGACCTCACCGCCGACGACCATTAACACTGCACACGTCATATTTCGTCGACCGCCGTACCCCGCGGGCTAACGTCAGCTCGGAAAACGCGACACGACACGACGATGATGGGGATGGAAACCTCTCCCCCCCTCCCCACAGAGACTTAAGTTATATGCACCGAGTACCGACTAAGATAGAAGATTATCCGATCATAAGATTACCCGTATCATGTTATAATCCAGTCCTTATCTCGGTTCCCAAATGGTTACCATAGCACCGAACAGATACTATTTAGTCTACTCTGTGTCACTATATCGTACGCGATACGCATGCAGGTAAACTAGTGTTTTTTATTTTCGTATTTTAAACTTCTTACGTACATCGAGCCGACGTTTTCTTCTCCAAAAAGAGTAATGACGTACTTAAGTAGTACCACGTCTGAAATCAGGATCAAAAACGCCAAAATGTTATGCATCAAATGCTTGGCATTACACGTTCATAATAATTAATTAATTATTTGTCATAAAACGGGATCGGTTGAATGGACCAATTGTGGTAGCTGTCCATAAACACATACCGATTGACACCGAAGAAATCATAAATGAGCTAGCAAAAAGATCTCGGGGAATTAGATCTTGTTTTATAAATGAAAAATGTAACTATGTTCAGAAGTATGTTTAAGAAAATAAAATCCTATAAGTGAGTGTGAGGCCAAAGCGCACCCACTCTGTGTTCATCCAACAAATTAGACACCCCCCCCCCCTAGATCAAAATCACACGTCAAAGTCGTACGCTACTGGTGCATACGACATATTTAAATAGCGCACCACCCCTACGGTAGGATTTTTCACGGTTATTGGATCATGAATACCATCGGTCGGCCGTCGTCGAAACTCAGGGATACCGCGATTGACATGGAATAATAATTCCGATGCGGGGGATGAAAATAAAAAAAACATTATTCATCATATCGCGGGGCTGTGCAATGAGACGTGTCCTTAAAGTTTCAGTGACGACAAATCGTATCGCATTCGAAAAATTATGTTTTTGTAGCAATGTACCGCTTAGAGTTCACGAGTGAAGTCAATGGTGACGATCAACAATTATTGTTGGTCTCTGTAGAACAATTACTTGAAAACGCCGTCTGAATAAGTTTTCAAAGTAAAAATTGTAAATTCTGTACACAAGATATACAAAAAACTACGTCGAAAATAATTATATTTTACTCGAAAATAGCTGGGGAAAAACGTATTACACAGATCGAGGACGCACAACCGTTTTTACTAGTAGGTAATGCGTGTACTTGTGCTTGTGCGTTAGCGTGTAAGAGACAGAGACAGATAAAGGGAAGGGGTGTAACCTTATACACAAAAAAACTTACTCTCCTATTGAATATCGCCTAACATCTTCTGTAGTGTAAAAGGAAAAACGATTTTCATTCGTGCCGTGAGTTCTAATGGTGACGATAGTTGCCGAAACTTCTGCTACGGGGGACAAATCGTGATCGACCCAATTTTGCACGTTTTCTCGTCATAGTAAAAAAAAGCAAGAAACGACATAGTGGAGGAGAAAAAGTTACGCGACATTGTATTCGGTCGACACTGAGTAGTACGAAAACGCACTGCCATCGTTGTTATACGATAACGTAAACAGATAAAATGTAACAAAGAATTACGAGAGGATGACGGAGTTTCCCTCTCCCTATATTCCGGTAAGATCCTCATTCCTAGCACACTTCTCAATTTCCTTTTCATCAACGCCCGTTCCAAATAATATACGCCACTTGAATTCCATAAAACCTGCACCATAGTAAAATACACAGGTAAAAAGACGAAAAAAAAAATGGAAACGAAAATCATCCGAAAGTAATCAAACTTATAATTTGTATTTCTTACTTACATTTAAGTACGCCTTTTTTTTAATGCTTGTTATTGTTGAAATAATAAAGTAAACATAAAGAAATTATAAATAAATAGTGATTCTACACGTCTAGACCCCTAGATTGCCTACTTAAAACGCCGTCACAAGCAATATACACTTGGTGATGACCGCAGTACGTAGGTTTTAATGTACCAAAACGCGAAATGCCTCGAGAGACCCCAAAAGTAATTTTAAGAAACCAACAAACACGTCCTAAGAGTACAATAAACGCAAGCTCCAATTTTCCAATTCTCTTAAATCAACCTTGAGTTACAGTTTTTTTTACACCCCTACCACTCAGCTTTCAACCGTCAGTCATATTTAACTTGCGGGTTATTATTAGTATAGGTACGTAGTGCGTTTTATTTAAATGACTAAAAACGTTAACAATTTTTTAAAAAGTGAATACTAAAAATAAACTGGCAGTTTAAAGTGACGCAAAATTATATCCTCTCGATAAACTAAACTCTTCACGCGTTATCAATACAATCATCAAAACATACAACGTAATTTTACAAATACTTGAATATTATCAATCATTTCAATGTACATACTACTCGGTTTCTAAAACGTATTTATTTCAATTGCACGGTTCACCGCAAACACGTGTACACAAACAACGGATCGTTGTCACCCTTTAATTACCGACAAACCAACACTACGCATAATACAACTTGTACATAAAAAAAAAATTTAAAGCGGATACGTATAAGTGTACATTGCTTATACGAAATATTATTATGCGTGTAACACAAGCCACATCTTACATAGTTTTCATGGTAAGTCATCTCGTAATAGAACACTAAGTAGGTTAACAAAAAAATCAAAGTACCCCTGGTACATGTGAATATATTTATATTTCAATATACACGTCTATTCACCCTGCCACATTCCATTACGTAATGGATTTACTTCGCAACGTATTCAGTCTCTCTTTTGATCCAATTCTAAACCTGAACTTTAGAATAAAACAGCACATACCAGCACATGTATATTTTCTGCACCATATATTGTATTTTATATATATAAAAAAAAAATCACTTGTTTAGCACTAATGGCACTATTAGAGTAGACTGATAGTTATTTTCTAAATTACTAAAAAAAAAAACTTAGCAATAAAAATCATAAGTATGAGCTTGAAAAAACTGACCTTTTCTTCAATAATAATTGTATTCATCGAAATTATTTACAAACGCGATATGATATCTAAAGTCAAACCTGTTGTACTAGTTTGAAAAATGACAGATACAATTCCATACTTATGATTGCTGTACATGATCGATTCTGTTGTTTGATTTCTAACACGCAATTTATTTTATTCAGGTGGCTTGGATTAAAGCTGATACGAAAGCCATATTAGCTATTCACGAACATGTCATCACAAACAACGAAAGGCTGTCCGTCACCCACAATGATTATAACACATGGACATTAAATGTCAGAACGGTTCGGAGAGAGGATAGAGGCACTTATATGTGCCAAGTCAATACGGATCCAATGAAAAGCCAAGTAAAGTTTACTAAAGCTGTGTTTCTCGATAGCCTACAAGACTATTGTATTTTACTAAACTCATTTAATTTTCTTATAGAGTGCTTTTCTTGAGGTTGTAATACCTCCTGACATTGTATACGAAGAAACATCTGGAGATATGATGATTCCTGAAGGTGGTTCGGCTAAGTTGGTGTGCAAAGCTCGAGGATATCCTGAGCCAAAAATATTATGGAGAAGAGAAGATGGTGGAGACATAATTGTTAGAACTGGAAATGCTGTAAAAACTAAAAGTAATAATAATGTTTAACAGTAAATATATGTTACATTAACATAACTGATTTGTAATCAATTGTAATTTGATCCATTTGAGAACAAACTTCAAATGATAAATATTAGTGTAGAAATGTATTATTCACTATATCAACTTCACAAATAAGTGTAATATTTATTTACTCAATTTTAATTATCTATACGAGTACCTACTCAAGTTAATGATATTATTAAAGCATATTATTTTTTTATTTATTGTAACACAGCTATTGGATCAAATACGTATTCAATTCACATTTATAAATATTAAATATACTTATATTAAATTTTTAAAGATTTATAGAAAAGTGCAGAACAACAAACAATCAATTTTATTTTTAATTTTATTTAAATATATGTATCGCTTGATTTATTGTTTAGTAACGTTGTTCTCTCGACTATTTTAATATTTTATTTTAGTGACGTCAGTCGAAGGCGAATCTTTACTTTTATCCAAAGTAACCAGATCAGAAATGGGAGCATATCTTTGCATTGCGGCCAATGGTGTACCGCCATCAGTCAGCAAGAGACTAATGCTCCACGTTCATTGTACGTAAATATATACTCATTTGAATTATTCAAAATATATTTGAGTATAAACAGAGTTAAAAAATTATTTTCATCGGTCTACGGTGGAAAAAGAGAAAAATCGACGTAATTTCCTCCGGTTCGCATCCCCTAGCGATCATTCAACAATAGCATCGTGAAACAGATTTAAAGTTTTTTCGTCCCGATAGGGTTAGGTCTGATTGGCATTTATCACCGATATCAAAAGCGGTTCATGTACAAAAGAGCATTAATAACGTCCATCTCTACTATCATTCTCTCTCACTTTTTTTTCCACACATACATATCGATCCGTATATAAAAGCCGATATACAGTTAGTACGGAACGGAATCAGCTGTCGGCGAAAGCTATTTTTTCACTATAGAAAACTCGTCAAAAAAAAAAAAAAAATGAAGAAAAAAACCGTTACCCCCTCACAAATCACTTTTTAGGTAGATGGGAGGATGTACAGCCGGTATAGCATTGTTGATGATCCCTATTGTGCGCTAAGCAAACGTGAATAATATAGTGGGCTGAATATTAATTTTTCAATGAGGATTTTATTGAATACATTGAACATTTGAATACTTCACATTTCCAAATTAATTAGTTAGCCAAAATTATAGATTAATACAAGTACCGTTTTTAACAATTCAGAGTCAACCAAAGTTAAACAAATCAAAATGGAAATAAGACGCGAATCATTATTATAATATTAACGAAGTTACTAAACATGAATATTCCACGCACCAAATTGTCTTTAAATAGTAAATACTTATTATTGGTTATTAAAAACAACAGATTAAACCCTGTCGTTATAAATATACTATTTGGGACTTTGGAGTTATTGGGTATGAAAATAAATTTTAAAAAATTATTTATTAAATTACTAATTGTTTATAACTTAGTTCATAACTCCCGACTTTTCTAGAAACATATCATTTTAGAAGTGACATAAGTGTACTGTAATCAAACGTCATTGAGTTTAATACTAGAACTGTATGTATTAACATAGATATGTTTTCGGGCTGGATTCAACTTTTTTTTCAAATAGATTTGTTTTTGGGCTGAAAACAACTTTTTTTCTGATCTCACGATACCGATTTAGCATGACGCTATTATCGCTATAGAAACAAAATCAATAATAAACAATTGTTATAATAATTGGTGTTAATACCCTTGCAAAAGAAAAATATCGAGTTGTATGCTACTCTTTTTCTTTAAGAAATTTAAAAATATATGGCATATTATAATTAAATCAAGTACTACAAATTTTTAAATAAAATAAACATTAGCAATATATAATCAAATAATAAATTACAGGTATTCATGAAATTATACTAAAGACTAAGAAATTAAAAACCAGCTTTTTTAAAACTAAAAAATATTACTATTATTATGATAAAAAATCAGTCTCATTATGTATATAATATGTACGTTCTATCATTTTTTTTTTTTTCAGCGGAAAATTTGAAATTAAACACTCAAAGTGTATATTTTATACTTAAAAACTATATAAATATTAAATTATGTAAATTAGTTTTATGAAATAGTATTTCTTACACAACTTGTTATTTAATGGTTGAAGAATAAAGCTATAAATAATACATAAAATAAATATAAATTTATTTTAAGTTGGGACACTTGCCATTCAAAATATTAATTTCTCTTGCGAAAAACTTTTTTTTAATGTAAGTTATTATAGGTACCATACAGAATTGAAATAAAATAATACAAACTAAAGTATCGATTTTATTCCATTATTTTTGTGTATGTAATTTACAAATGAAATCATTTTAACATCGAATGTTGAGGATAACTATATAGTGAAAGTTAAACTCAACAAAAAAAAATTAAAAACAAAAATGTTAATAAATTCTTCTTATTTTTTTTTCTCCCACAACCAATAAAAAGCGTATCACACAACGCAATATTAACAGCATGTAAAATACAAAACATTTGTCACCACTGTTGGTGATAGAGGTGAATGGTCAATAATTAATTAGGGAAGGGTTGTACGAGTTGTCTTGGTTGTGACGAGACAAACGTTAATCTGTTTGGTGGTATTGCCGCATAGAATGTGTTGTTTATAAGGGCTGTTCATTAGAGTCCGTTGACGTTTTTGGCCGCTATAATGGAATTTGTCCTAGCTCCGGAATAAATGGTCGTCGAACAAACCACTCCCGTCTGCTACCACCCCCGCGACCATACGTGGTATGAGGAGGGCGACAGAGAACTGTATAATATAATAAATACGTTTTCGAAATTGTGTAATCGCTAGTTCCAGAATAATTTATTTATTCTTAAATTGCATTTTATCTCTCCCTTTCAACGTACCCGTTAAAAAACCTAAATCAGTCAAAATAATACATTTTTAACTGATTATACGTTTTAATTTCGTAGTGCCCAATGTTGTTTAAAACAATTATATCGTACGTTATTTTATGCGTGGAAACCATTTAAAATTATACAACGTAATCTGAACTTTTTATAAAAAAACGAATTTATATAATATGGACAAAAACATATTAAAACTTATAATTCTGTAGTGTTTAATTATTTTGAACTAAAACAGAGTTAGGGTGCTGAGTAAAGAAATACTTTTTCCACAATATTTTATAGTAGATTCGTAGGTACACGATTAATTTTATCAATTATAAAAATGACCTATCTAGAAACAGATTTTTCATTATAATTTAATATATTTATTGGAATATAGAATAACTTAAATTAAATTATTACAAATTATAAGTATATTTACGTTGATTTTGAAAGTATAGTTCAAATAATAGCATGTAACAATTAATAAATATTCCATTTTGATTAGTGTATAGGTGTAGTATTGATATTCATAATTATAATTAAAATTATCAATTTAATATTATTAAACTGCTAAACTAGTTAGAGCATATAAGGCAAGTATTTTCTTTCATATGACGTTTGTATTTGATGAAAACATACATAAAGCAAGTCAACTATTATTACAATTAGGTTAACTTATTGAAATTCCAAAAAAAAAAAATCATTCCGTATTATTTACATAAAATGTACAGCTAACTAATTCACATAAATAAAATATCATCCCCTGTACAACTTTAAAAAAATTAACATCATTATTTCACATTTTCACAATCTATTGCATTATTTTAGAACAATGAGTAGATGTGATGTATACCATTGCGATGTAAAGCATTTTCGTGCTTAAGAGAAAAAAAATAATCCTTCCAGGAAACAAACTTCGAATTTAACCATTCAAACGAATTTTTTTTTTCTTAAGTTTTTTTTATCAACGTTTCCATAAGAATTCATACGAATAAAGTAATTTATAACTATATAAATGTAATATTCAAAAAAAATAAAACTGAACAGTAACATTTTTGTGGTAGGAAAGCTATATAAAATAATGTTTATATAGATATTAACATTTTTAAATTAATGGACAAAATTACGATGTCCTTTGATAATATATGGAAATTATCTTATTTTTTAAATTTGTTTAATACATTTAGTTAACGAGTTTTTATCAAATTATAAAACAAATTAGTTCATTCACTATTAACTTTATTTTCTACTTGTCTATCTATTGGAGCATCCCTTCTATGCATTCTAATTACTTTGGAAGTTGTTTAATCATACTATCCCCATGCATATATTTTTCCGTACATTTTCAGCATACCTAATAATACTTTATTTCGCATACATATTTAAATTATTTTTTTGAAAACTGCAAAAACTTTAAGCGAATACAAACTTGTATTTTTGTTTAGTTAGTCAATACAGCACTAGGAAAATATGCTACGTATTTATAATATTTGAATAATAGTATAAACAATGTTCGTCTTTCACATATGGAATTTTAATATGATATTTTTCATTTCAACTCAAACACAATATTATACTGCTCTAGTTGTGTAAAGTATTAAAGTCTAGAAAGGATATATCAACTGTTTATTAAGTATATTAAAAGCTGGATATTAATACATTTAAATTTAACGACAACACGGCCATCTTTGTTAAAATAATAATTACACTTTTACAACTGTTCATATTGAAAATTAACATTTTTTTAAGAAAAGCTAAAAAGTTGCAGATAACTAGATAAGACTCTAGAGCATATTCTCCGTCAAGTTCGTCGTGTTATTTATTTGATTTGAAATCAATGAAGACGAAAGCCAAAGTCGGTGTAACGAATTATAGGTGGTATTGATGAATTTGTGATATCACAAAAACGCTTGTCAGAAAAAATGTAACATCATATAAGTACGCTGATAGTTCAATTTAAGCATACGAAATTCCTTCAGTCGATTTTTTTTTAGAAATCAAAATGTTTATACTAATAGTTGATAAAATATTATACATTCAACTGTTGGAGACTTAAACTACATTATTATTCATTATATTTAATAAAACTAATTTTAAATTTTCAAACCAACTTACAGTCATAATGTTAAATCAATAATCTAAAAATTAAAAACTAACCTAAAGGTGTCGATGTTAAAATAATTTAGTTAATTTAAAAAATAACGCGTATGATATAATTTATCAAAAAAATAAATATTTATAATTTTTCACTTGACATATTTTATTCCCAAAAACAACGTTATGTCATAAAACACCTCAAATGAAAAATATTTCATAAGAAACTTATATGTGAAATAAAATTAACATAACTGTGGCCAATTTTGATTTGGTTTTTAGATCTCCGTGATGAAGGTCAATATAATTAATGTAAAACCAAAAATGAAACAAAGTTTTCATAAAATATTCAAACATTTAACCAAGTATCACTAACACCGGACAGATGCCAAGGGGACACTTGCATAAGTAATGGAAATCGATTTTGTAATCTGGTCTCACGGAAACTTTCAGCTTTTAATTAAAAACTTACTTCATCTGAAAGCCGACGAAATTTGTTACTTTTCAATTTCTCTGCAACCCTAACAAAAAGAAGAAACGAATGGAAAGAAGGGTGAAAATGAATATTATTTCGAAACAAAATGTAATATTTATCAAAAAGTTGATAGCTCCAATTTGGCAAATTAACATTGTAGGTTTCGACTAAATTTTTAAGATAACCGAAAATAACTTTTCGATAAAATTAAATAAGTAAGCTTTTACATATCTGTCAGAAATTAAATTCCTATAAAACAGTTTAGCGAATGAAATGTAGCAATAAACATTCTGGATTGATGGGATAGGATTGAGTGAAGTAGGAATTCAATGAATTTATAACATCCACTTGAGTATCTTTTTATAAATTGTACAACACCAAGAAATTATACGAACATTTTCTCTTTGCAGTTCATCCGTTGGTGCAAGTACCAAATCAACTAGTTGGAGCACCTCAGAAGACAGACATCACACTTCATTGTTACGTAGAAGCGTCACCAAAGTCAATCAATTATTGGACTAGAGAATCAGGTAAATAATAATACTCAAATAACTAAATACATTCCTCGACCCGCTGAGAATCGGAAATCTTATCAAAAAAAGCTCTAATTTAACTTTATCAATAATTGCTAATTATTTTTATTTGTGATAATCAAAATAACTAACTAAGTACCTAAATTATTATTTTTAAGAATCGAAAACCATTAATATTCACTTTAAAATAAATATCACGTAAATACTACATATGAAAATAATTGTACATAACAAAGTGTTTGAATACAATACTTCAACCAAGTCATTTAATTAGTTTATTATATTACTTGGCTGTTATGGACATTAGACATGTCAAACTTAAAAATGTAGTTTAATAATGGTTTAGTATTTATAAGTTTAATGTATAGGAGGTGGTAATCAATATTATTAAAAAAATAAAACTATCAGTATAATGAAATTACATTTTAATGTATGGAAAAATTTCTTACTTGATTTTTTTTCATCGGTACAAAAATCCACAACAGACAGTTGAAATATTTTCAACATACAAATTTAGAACGCGAACCTAACAATTGTGAAACGAAGTTAATATCTACTGTTGTGTTTTTGAAACAGATATACCGCACGTTGTAACAAACAATCTAACCGCTCGGATTAAATTCCAATATAGATAATAGTTTCGCGAATTGAAAATATTCATTACCACGTGTAATACATAATCCATACACGACGCAAAAAAAAAAAATTAGTGTCCGGATGAAAAAAAATATATCACCAGCCTTTTTTCTTTTTTTTTTGTAATGTGATGACACACAATAGAGAACACAAAGGCCACCAAATGCAATATAATATTATGAAAGGGATGGTTAAGGTGAGGACGCCGTGTGTGCGTGTGTCTGTGTGTGGGAAGCAAGGGTGATGGTGATAAGAGGAGAAGAAGGGGAAGCGACTAGGTTGACAATATAATTGTATTGGTTCAAAGGCCACGTCGACGCGGGTCGGTGGTGGCGGTGCGAAATCTACGACCCCGGCCCATTCCGCGTACTGCTCTCGGGGTGTATGCATGTTTCCTCTCCGTGCCGCCACTCACCCCGGCCACGTGGTGCCTTTAAAAAGCTCCGACCACCACCGCGCCGATGTGTACACTTTATTCAAAGCCATGCTAATAAATGTAATTTACATATTTTTCAAATAATTCTATCCCGCGCACCGAGTCCCTGTTCGGGCTTGTCTGCGTGCGTGCGTGCGTGCGTGTGTGTGTGCATACAACTACCTAACCAAAAACTGGGAATGAACTGCTTCGAGCAAGGTAAACAGTATACTCCATTTACATCTCGTCAACTCACGCCCCATCGTATCCGCGCGAACTCCGGTCGTTTGTCCGGTAACGTTCTGAACGGTAATACCAATTGATAGTTGCGTTAGTAGTGGTGAGCTTATCAGCACTCGACAACGCGATGAACTTAAAAATGTCGAAAACGTTCGTTTCGTCCAACCACCGCTCTCGTCCTATTGTCACCCAAGTACCAACACGGGTTACAGGTACTACATTACCATCGATTAAATTATTATTATAATATTATATTATATTATTAAATTATTATCATCGATTAAATCAACACAATACTCAGTACGTGATGCAACGCATAATTGACCAGCGCTACCGCCGAACATTCACGATTACAACTTAACGTATTTGTTCACATCGATACGTCTTAACCTCGAACGAGGACGCGAGTGCAATGTGAAAAAAAAAAAAACTGTCACCGCGGAAGACACGCGACGACCGTCGAAAGTATGCGAGTTCAAATGTTTGTATAATTTTACCTTCCGCCCCGTGTTCCCGTCATATCACATTATCGCGAGCATGTGAACACGCACCGCCTCTCCGGGGGGACTTAAATGCCTACGGGTCATTATCGCGGTATTTTACTAACGTTGTACATGTTGTGTACATTTCAATTAAAAGCCACTGCACCGTGTTGTGCAACGAGACCGGAGCGGTCTAGACGAATGGACGTTTGAAAAGTGTTAATGCGCTTCGAAAACAAACGAAAAATCGTCGGACACCCACGCACTCGTGTCGAACGACAGCATAGGACAGGGTTCGGGACGGCGACCTTTTCGTAGGAGAGATAGTCATCTTTTTTTTCAGTCGTCATTCAGTGTTCACCCTCCCCTCCCACCGATTTTAATTAAGTTTAGTCCAAATCCGTGTGCGCTGACCAGTGAGTTAGGTAAAAGTACAATTTTATTAGGTTTCGCTTATTTGTATTATAAAGATCATGCTCTAAGGAAAAGTTTTAATCAATATACATACTATTATGTTGTGATAAAGAGAAAAATCTCGATGTTGAGGCTATCCTAAAGAGCCACGTGTTGCCATTTAACGGTGGCGGCCCGAAGATGTGGTGCACAAGGAGCAAACTAATTGTCACCCGCCCGCTCTAATAATGAACACAAAACAGTAAAAGGAGTAAACACTGAGTATCCGAATTGTGTTCTATTTGGTAATCATATCAGTATACATGATCGTTGCATAGGATAACCGTGATTTTCGGTACATATTGACTACAGTGAAACTCGTTTTATTTCTACCCGGTATTAAGACGTATAAACTGTCGACTACCCATCCACCCTTTTATCGCCTGGGAGCGAATGTTCCCCGTGGTATACATCTGGACCGCCTTTGTGCCGACATAGGACGTACCTGGACGGTGTACGTACACAATGGTATAACGCCTACGATATTACAAAAACGATTTTTATAATGTACGCTGCTACGGCGATCGATATTCACTATGATACGACACAACCAGTGGCGTAGCAAGGGTATGGCGAACTGTGCCTACGCCAGGGGCGCAAATTTGTGCTTTAAAATTGGTACTTATTTTTATCGATGAATTCTCTAGCCTTGAAGAAAGAAGAGAAAATTTTTAAAGTTTGAAATTTACATTGTAATAATAACTGAAAATTATATAATGTTGTATTACCTAATTATATACATAAAAAATAAATGTTCAAAAATATCATTCTGTATTTTCGTCTATTTTAATCGCTTAAAAGGTGCATTATTCTAGGTTTGCCAGGGGCGCTAACGAATCTTCTTGCGCCACTGGACACAACTCGAAATACTATGCACGTTCGGAGTGTACCGAGATAAACGCGACCGATCGATTATTATCCGACTGGCGGGGCGCGTGCCTATATTACTTGTGATTATTATTATTGCGTTAGTTAGACGCCCGTACACGCGGCTGCAATGTTAAAATGACTAATCTCGTAGGAATATATAGAGACAAACCGTTAAGTGTTTTATTATAAATATAAATATATAACATGCCACAAAACGATGTACGGGTTTCAGTATAAATGTGTAATATTGTGTGCAATGCTAATGAAACTCGCCGTTTAAATATGATTAATTCACGTTTATCGCACCCGTTTCTCGTCATGGGCTTCAGCGGTATATTATACGTCTCGGTGTTTTAATATTAATTTATTTACTCGGGGTGGATCGTTACGTTTACATCGCTGAATTCCAGTGTACAACATGAATAGTTATTTTTTCAATTGTTGGTTTTTTTTTGTTTTTAGTTATCAATTAGTACGTCAGTTTCTTAATTATCTTCGTGACAACAATAACCTAATAACTGTAAATTAGTTAACAAAAGTCGTAGTACGTATGCTGTAATATTCATTAACTTAATATGAAAATTATTATGATTAATATACTCGTTAAATCTACAAGATATCGGATTAAATTTATACCAAAGTAAAGACATTGGGTTAAAACCCTTTATAAACTTTTAGTTTACACGTCGTAATGAATCTGAATACGTACTCGTGGTGTATACATGTATAGGTAAATATTAATTTATTAATGTTGAATAATATTGCAAATGCGCACGTCAAACGTTTTGAACGCACTGGAATTATTATACTCCCTGGACTTTGATGGAAATCTGTACTCACTATACGCATAATTCTGCAACGGTCCGAATAGTTGTCAAACATAATCAGCGTCCAGGGATTACGAATTATACACGGATGTTACACGGCTGCGGGTAGATAAATACGAATAAATCAAATCCCTGGCGAACCGTTGAACCGTGGCCGGAAAAATCGCCAAAAACCGCGAGGGCGACCCCCCCCCCGGCCCGATCTAACCGCCAAACTACCCACGTATCATCAGTCTATTATTTCTTAATTCGTCGTTTTTTTTTTTGTTGTTTTTATTTTTTTTTTAATACATAAAACGCGCAGTCGTGCTTCGACGGAGGAAATACCGACGGTTTCCCAAATCTCCGCACGTTACGTATTTTTCATCAACAGTAATTCTAGTACGATAGCGGGCGGAAGGAAGAGTCGCTCGCTCTGCACGTCATAACTCGCGTGTACGCGAATACACAACGTAATTCACATTACACCGATGTCGAAGTACGCCAACGCGAGGTCACGAGATGAAAAAAACATTGTCGCGGCAAAACGTCGCTGTACATATACCGTGTTACAATAGTGCGGTTACGTGCGCGGCGGTGATATATTGTGCGGCATGATGATGCGACGGCTCTAAGGATTAGAGGGATCTAAGGAGTCCGCCGGCCGGACGTGTCGATGTACAACATTATAACAGTATAACGTTTCCGTGCGACTGGGGCGAGAGGGAATATAAGTTTTCGCGATTTGTTTTGCGATTCCACCCCCGCCGCAGCACGTCTCGTAATTGGTTTGGCAAACGCCAAAAGCGGTCCACCTATGCGTGCTGTGTGCGCAGACCCTTTCCAACCGTAACCTTACTAGCCCTAATGGACCTCACCTCAGCCTATCACAAATATGACGTGTGCTCGGGAATAGATTTTTAATTTTTTCGACTTTTTCGGTGATCAAAACGAGTCGAAATAAAATTATTTAATACCGTTGTTATTATTACCATATTTATGTGGTATCCATATTATAAGGCAGGGGTCGCCACGATTGCGGTCGACCTTAGAGGAACATAGGTAGATCGTAATAAAAAATGATTATACACTTATATATCTGGTGTTTTTTTTTTCATTACGATAACCTTTAACAAATTATATAATATTTTTTTAGAGTTAAACTCTTACGTAATAATCTAAAATAATTAGGTGTCGATCGCCGAAAACTTAAGACTTGAAATGAAGCTCACTGGTTGGAAAATGTTTACGACCCCTGATATAAGACCTACCAAAATTCGTAATTTTTGTAATGAACCTGCGCGGGAAATTTTATTGGTCTGGATCCCACAATACGTAAATCTGTATGATTATTATTGATTAGCAGAGCAAGGACTTCCGTGCGATTACATGTTTTTTCTAGCTTTCTTTATCTTATGCATAGTGAGTGTTGAGTGTCGAGACAAGACCGTCCTGAGCTCACCGTGTTTCTCATCAAATACTCTAAGTTTTTAGTGCATATTTGATGATTTTTTTTCTGCACGAAGTCCTCGCTCTATACTCATTAGGTATACGCTTTTATATATTATTTCGAGATAAATATATACACCTACATAATACATATACCTATATAATACACTATTCAAAATATATTAGTACATCTAATCCCCATCCTAAGAGTTTTAAAAAAAATCTGACAAAAACTTTTAGATTTTTAAATTTCATATCGGCCTAATGTATACGATTTAAATACTTAAATTAAAACTGCGATACAATGTGTGTCGATCACGGAAAACGTAAATTTCCCGTTTAACAGATACGCCAGACTGTCAGAAAGAGAGAGTAAATCAATGTAGTCTCTCTGATTAAATACTTGGAATTGGCTGTTCGGTATTGACTGAAAAGAAAATAGTTTAAAAAAATTATTCAAGTTTATTTTGATCGTAAGGCGAGTGAAAAATTAGTACTCATTTAACTCTGGACGTGTACGAATGTATTCCCTTTTTATTGATTTATCCAACTCGAACACTGACAAATCGCCTAAATCAATTATTGAGAGTACTTTGAACGTGTTTGTTTTAATTATTATATTTGTTTTCTATCTGTAAATGATTCTATATTCATACAAAATTTCACGATGGCAATAAAACGGTGTGTACAAATATATAATATTAATTTATAGAAATTAGACAATAATACAATATACACGAAATGTGTTAAAAAATACCAATATACGGATTATATATATATCGTATACGTAAGACAAATCAACATTCCAAGTAAATTCACCGCCATATATCCCGGTGCTCGTCAAACTTTTGAATTCTATGACCGAGACATTTTCCTCGTCGGATTATCATCAATAACCATTTATTATTGAAAAAAAAAATGAAAAACTTAATTTAATTGCATTTACTGTACATAAAATATTAAACTTAATTATGGTGTATTAATTACAGGAGAGATGATAATTTCAAATGACAAATACAACATGACAGAACTAACCGTTTCATATTACAGTGCTCAAATGAAACTGACAATTAGAAAACTTAAAAAGTCAGACTTGGGAGGATACAAATGCATTTCGAAAAATTCAATTGGAGAAGCCGAAGGAAATATAAGAGTATACGGTATACTAAATGCTTTTGAATTGAATACAAATTAAAATATATTTGACAACAATATAAAAGTTGAAGAAAAAAAAATTACGCTATAAAATATAAATAAGACGAAAAACACTCGACTTTCTCTGTCCAGCCTATAGCTAAATTAAATTTGTATTAAATATAAATGCGCATTAATAACAGATTCAAATCATTCAATATACAAACAAAAAATTACGCTATGCTATAATAATCAATACATTTGCATGATTTTAAATCATACTATAACCGGAATATTAACATAAGCTTAACTTAACCATATAATACTACATTCTTACACGCATTATATAACAAAACGATTCCTATCGTTTTTATTATGTGTCCAATTGCTCATGTACATAATTCACTAAGCCGGGAATTTTCAATTTTAATTAAAATAAAATAAAAACGCTGTACCTGTATTACTAATTAGTAATTACGTTCCCGCACGCCTAATATTAAAAATAAGCGAGTGGATAAATTGTATAATTTGTTGAGCTCTGAAAACAATTTTTTCAAAATTATATTTACCTTTTATTTGTGCACAACCAAAGTGCACGTTCGTAATAGCTGTATTTAATTTGGACTGTTTTAAACCTACCGATGGTTTGTCTACGTTCACAGAAATGGATCTGACAAAACCTAGGACGCCTAGTGAAGACGAAGAAGACAATGCCATAAACACGTTCGATTCCGAAGAGGATGACTACGAGAACAGAAACACGGGACGCAATTCATCGGGCAACGCACCGTCGTTCAAAGATCAATCCCACCGTTTGCACAGGTCGTCTTCAAACATGATACGTCGTCACGTCGACATCGTTTTGTTGGTGCCAGTGTTATTGCTAATGCTGTTGAAAAATTGAACTGTTACTGTTGTATTCGGACTTAAGTAAACAAATCTCGGGGGTTTGGACGACAATTATTTCGTTTGACCTTTACGTTGCCCAATTATACGTAACGCGTGTACATTTGCCGTTCTTCCTACACCAATAGTACCATTGAACAAAATAAAAATAAGTTTGTGTGAAAGATCGAATGTCATGCGTGTACGTGTATGGTAAATTTTTAACTGTATAATACGTGTATGTGTGAGTGTGTGCGTATGTGTGTATGTGAGTGAGTGTGTGCGTGTGTGTGTGTACGGTACAGAAAATAATTCCATTAAAATAGTAATAAATCGAAAATCACACTAATGCCGTCGACGAGTACGGTTAAAAGTTGTACTGTCATTTTCCGGGGGTGATCAATATTCAAACCCAACACAGTATAATGTAGGAACATTTAATATTGAGCAATAACACAATTCAACAAACGAACTGCGACTGCTAATTATCAGAGTAGTTTGTTTCGAAAAAAATATTTAGGTATTATTCATCTATGTAGAAAAATTAATTAACCGTTGTGCGGTATGTTTCAAAATAGTATGTTATTATTATTATATAAATTATGAGAAAATTAATTTTATTCATCGTTACCTCTATAAGTTATACTATCATTTTTTGTTTTATTATTTTTTTTTTTTTGTAAATAATACGTTCTTTTAACCAAACGTTCGGCCTCTGATTGTTTACAATATCGTAATACGAGTTAAGACTATACTTATCCAAATAAATAAAAATATTCTCTACGTGAGAAATAATATTAAGTTGTTAATAAATTAATCACGTTCAATGTTCTACCGTAAATTAATGTAAAAAAAAGTTAATATTACGTGTAAATAAATCTATAGTTAAAATAATGTATTGAACATTTTGTTTTTACTAATAAGTATGATCAAACTAATAAAAGTCTTGAAAATGTAACGGCTACTGTTCTTATACTGCAACCGTAAATCATTTCTCCGCTGTAAATTTATATTTTAAATAGTGTAAAACTATTTAAAAACCTTTCACCCGTGAATACGTCTATTCAAATATAATGCGAATATGTATGTACTCAATCCCTCACGAACTATTTAGGAAGCCTTTATCCACACGTCATCTGAAATTTAGTTAGATCCAACCAAACAATCCTGCTCCGTCTCAGGCTTCCTGCTTCCCAATAAAAAAAAGTTTAATGAAAACAATATGAAATTAATTATTCAACCAGATAAATGCCACCGAAATAAGAACTCAATTGATTATCTTCGAATGAAACAAGTTTTAATCACTGTGTCTAGTTATTACTTTGATCAGTAAATTAGATCCAACACCCACTGTTGCCACGTCTAGTTCACAAGTTAATTGCTACTATCGTCAAACTCGTATTAAATGTTGTTTTAGAAAATTCTAACAAGATTCCAGCGTGTCCAAACACAATTCCAATATGATTTTAGATTCGGAATTATGATGTAATTATCATTGAGCATCTAGTTTTGAAACGTAATTAATAACATAGCATATCCGGGTAGTTATAACTAATTTATGATTAATTGTTTATAGATTTATGGTAACCTAAATGGCTAAATATAATAAACTACTATATTTATTCGTGTTGATGAATGTATTTATTTTTAATATTTTAAGTATTTTAAATAATATATTATGTACTTAGCCGTATAGAAAATAATTCATTACGATGGTAAATGCCAAGTCATGCAGTACGCACACTGCTATCTAGCGGTTTTGCTCTCGTTACAACAAAAAACCCAATCGACCTCACATGAGTATTTCAACATAGTTGATTTCCTAAATAATTTTATATTTTTATGGTATAAATTTATTCGTATTTTTCGATAAATTCAAATTTAAAAAAAGGAAGAAAATGCCGACACACCTGGATGTTCTGTAGATACAAGATCAACAACAAGTCTGGAAAAGAATTTATAATTAACCAATAACGAGGGAAAATTGTAAAATAATATTATAAGAAATAACATCATCAAAAGTAGAAAGAAATTGAAAAAAGCTATTAAATAAGGGACAATCGGAGTTAAGTAAAAACAGGGAACTATACCGAATATCAGTACCTGTAAATAATGTTTTAATTTAAAGAGTTAGGTAAATAATTTATTAGTTCATTGATAGTTCTTTTTTATGAAATAATCTTAACTTCTAATACTATTATATCTTGCATTTTTTTTTGAGATTCAATTACAGTCAAGTGTAGGAGCACAGCATCTAAGATCTCTAAATACTCGAATCCATCCGAGTACTAAGCGTGACCAGAGGCGTGGTAAGCCTACAGCAGATGAATAATCAACCACTCCGCCATACCGTGTCCTAAGTCTTTTCTAATTTCAATGCATTAATGAGTGCGTATAGTTACAAATTTTTAGAATAATACTGATTTCTGTCATTAATTATATTTCCAGATATTAATCAGTGATAAATTTGCATAAATATAAAATTAAATAAATATATCATACCAGCTTAATTAATATGTTATTTACTTTAGTTCCTTTTCACTGGATGAATTTGAATTGAAACTTATTTCTTCGGGGTGACCATGAGACTTAGGTGACCTTCATCCATTTCTTTCTTTGCATCGTGACCATCAAGACGTTGATATATCTAGTTTGTCTGTAAAATGCAAAACGATTAAGTAATACAATAAGAAACATGAAAAATAGAATAGAATAAATTTACAACTCACCAGCATAACATAAAGATCTTTGAAATTTAAACTCGCAGCAATTCTCGTCATTGGACTTAAGCAGCTAAACAATGCACCTAGAATTGTAATTTTACCTGCAAGAGGACCAATTGGTAATTTAGCTAAATGAAAGACCAGCGGAGTAAGATTTTCTTTTTCATCCTAAGCATTTAGATCAATCAATAACTAGAAAAAAACCAAATTTATTGTATTAGAACTTTCTATTATATAAAATACACTATGAAATAATTTTCAAGCCACTTCAAGGCCTTTGGCTGCCGGTGGATTCATAACATTCTCCAAAAACGGAGTTGCCATACCAACTTGTAGTACTTTAGCTCGAAGTATTACTTCTTCTAAACTTATTCTCATCATCTCGGGTAGTAAATAATCATCAAATGCATATTCACATCCACTGTATTATATAAATGGTAGCAAATACCAGGCCTCACACGACCTGCCCTACCCTGACGTTGTTTTGCATTGGCCAAACTCAACCATTCTTCTTTAAGAGTTCCAATATTATTTTCTGCATCTATTCCTTTTAACTTCATTCGACCATTGTTAATGACATAATCTACATCATCTATAATAACTGAAGTTTCTGCAATGTTTGTGGACAATACGATCTTACGAACAATTGAAAGACTAATACATACTATACAAACTTGTATTTAATAAATATAACTATTTTAGCTTACTTTGTGGTGATAATTCGAAAATAGACTTTTGGGATTCGGTTGTTAACATAGAGTGCGAAGGTATTAATAAGTTATTTTGAGTACCAGGGAAAAATAAAAGAATTATATCAAAATTATGTATTTAAAACTGAAGTAAGTAAAAATTCAAGTATGAAACTGAAATTAAAAAAAAATATATCAATTTACTTGAAAATATATCAAAAGCATCAAAATTTAACGAATATCTAGGTAAGTAAAATAAGCTCAGAATTTCAAATTAATTAAAATTTACAAATGATTACACATTATGTCTTTATAGTTGTTATTCAAAATATTGTACTATTTTTTACACGCAATCATTTAATGTAATGATTAGTTAATTACAATGTTTATCAAATTAATTGTAAGCCAATTATTACAAAATATATTCATAAATCATAAGTAATCAGTTATCAGTAGGGCTAGGATTTTGTAGCATTTGCATTTTCTTTCTTAGTACTCCAGGACATAGCTAATCAAAAACAAAATTCGATTCATACATCACAGAGTTCAAATTTACAATTTTGATTTTGCTTTTTTTGCATTTTCTTATGATATTTGTAAATAAATGCGTTTTTGGTACTTTAGTGTCAGTTTATTAGCTTTTTATTTAGTTTTTGTAAATTATACGCATATTTGATATTATTAGAACATTTACGTACTTATTTATCTAAATTATTCTTTATCAATTTATTTTCATTACTATATATATTTCGTGGCTTCACCTTATCGGAAAATATTTCTGAAAATAAATTCTTTTTTTATTCTTATTTTAAATTTTATCAAAGTGATTACCGAGTGGGTTAGGTTAGGTTACGTCTGGACTTCAGACGCAATGAGAACGATATTTATTGACTTGTTTACTATGTCTAAAATTACAATAATATTATTTAGCATTTACCAATTATAGGAGTTTCCATGGGGGTTTATATTCGCGTGCTAACGTACGGAGTATTGTTATTTATCGTGGAGCTATGGCCCATGAGTCACATCCTCACATCAGTTGTCGTTAATACGTTATGCCGACAAGTATTTAATCGTTTGTTGCATCTAACTGGTTAAAATGCTTTTTTTGGAGCATTATTGGCAATTTTTTAATGTCTTTATTGTAGGTTTTTAGTGCATCATTTTCCTAGCCCTAGTTATCAGTTATCACTTATCAACAATAACATAAAATAACCGATAATAGTATATGTACGTAAAGTTGGCCCCCCGACTTGGTCCGATTTTTTTTCAAATAAATTGTATAAAATTGTAAATAATTGTAAATTAATTGTAAATGCAATTTTGGAATTTGTAAATCATAGAAAAACTTAGAGAACTAAAATCAAAATCGGAGCCAAATGATTATAGCTTATTTTTCTTATTTTTTGTAAACAAATTAGTATGGATTGTTTAAAATATAATCTGAAACAATTTATGTTGGTAGGTACGTACAATTATAAGTTATAATATTATGTTTCCCACAAGTAATTTAAATAATTCCTTATAGATGTTTTTATATTTATACATTTTGTTAGGAACTATTGACTAATACAAGAGCTATAAATTATATGCAATGTAAAAAATGAGTTGAAAATTCCAATAAATTACATGTGCATGTGTTGGATTATATTTGATTAGAAAAGCTACCTTATGCAACCGTCCATTTTTTTCCTAAAATAAGAACACATAGAATCAAATTGGTAAGGATTATTTAAAGTATAACCTCTGAAACAATGTATGTAGACCGCAATTATTATATGATTTCTTTAATAATTGTTTAACACGGAACTTACAAATGACTTTCTAAATTATATCAAATTTAAACATTTAACTCTGCAAAATGTTTTGATCATATGGGCAACGTCTATTCTGATATAGCATGTGGGAAAATCACTATTTGGTTTAGTCAAGCATAATGAACAGTCACAAACCGTTTCGCGGGGAGATCTAATTGCTAATTTTTTCCTAGTGTTTAAACAATTAAAGATACTTATTGTATCATGAGTTTCTGAAATCATTTGCATGATAATTAACTGTCCATAAATATTAAATATTATGAATGACTGCTTCATAAAGAAATATATTATTTTATGACATATCCATGCTCGTTCTATTCATTTTTTGTATCAAAACACCAGTACCAATGGCTAATCGACAATCATTTTTCACTTCGTCTTTGTGAATAATTAATTGGTGACTTGACCAATAATAAACAAAAAAGGGATCCACACCTATATTATGTATTGATCCAGCATGAGTGGAATTATGTTTGAATTCCACGAGACTTTTAACAGGGCATTTCTCAACGGTTCATAATGAAATATTATTTTGTTGTTGTTTACCGTTACTTAATGTATTAAGATCATACAGGTTGAGTGGGGACGAACAACCAAAATCTAAATCCCTCACATTTTTTCTTCTCCAATTAGACCAAACTGTTGTCGACGATCCTTCCCCAACTCTTTTCATTTTTTAAAACCTTTTAGTGGTCGTTTAGTTACATGACTTGTTTCTGTCCCGCTGTTGACTATACGTTGATTGTGGAAATGATACATACACTTGACAATTAAAAATAAATATAAATAAAAAAATTGTGCAAAAAAAAGAATATTAATCGAGTTTCATTTTCTTTATACTTCTGTCGGTACAATTTTTAACACATTATCAATATCAATAATATCTTTCTCAATATTTATAATGGCTGGACTACTAAACCGATCTTCACTCATAGTGGGAAAATATTGCCCGTTTTAAGCACGGCGTATGATCTCCAAAAATGGTACTTATTAAAATAGTATCGTTTCCAAATTTCCAATAGATACAACACACAAATTCACGAATTCATCAGTAATACCTACCTTGTGTCGTCTCCGCTATAAAATGTGTTATATTATCTTATATTTACCTTATAATTCACATTTATGCGTAAATTAGATTTATAATAATCGTACACTAATTTAAGTTATAGTAAATTTATCAGTTTCATAAATGTAGATACCAAAAGCAGTTGGCTTAGTAGTAAATAAAATATTAAAATTGACTGAACACCATTCAGCAATCATAGACATAAGAACATCTAACCTAAAATAAAAATTTAATTTGAATTCTAGGAAATAATTTATTTTAGGGGTGCCTTGTAAAGTTTAAGGGGACCAAGCCCCCCATCCTATTTGCGCTTATGCCACCGTAACAAGAAGTACCTGTATCCTAAATCCAAAGTTACCGGTGGAATAATAAATAAAAAAACGGACGAAACTCCTAGCTGGGGGCAGCCTTTACGGCTGGGTGAGACACAGCGGTACAGGGATGGGTCTTTTAACCTTTAAAGTTTAAACCAATGTAGCATTGCTCTCCAAAAATCGATTCTGAGTGAAAAAAGCCAGGTGAACCAGTTTATATTATAATATCATGTAATCAAAATTCGTTGGATTACCCAATATCGTGAACATTTCATTTTACTAGTAGGTACTCATAAAAAATGTGTGAGAGTTTGCGACTTTCCGACAAACATTTTTTTGATTGACTACAAAGAAAATCGTATGAAAAATCTCGTATCCACGAAATATAAACTAGTCGACAATAGATCTCGGTTGAACATTTTTCTCCGTTTTATCAATTATTCGGAAAACTGTGGAGCAATTCAAAAAATGACTTCTCCCTAAGTACCAACTAGACGAAATCTCCTATCAGAAAAGTACCTATATCGGAACATTCCTTCTCGTTGAAATCTTGTAGACGTTTACACATAAAAAATAATTAAATTCACGCCATGATAAAACCAATACTTTCACTCGGAATAAAAAAAATAAAAACAATTAGTCATCAAAAAAAAAATTCCTTATCTCAATAATTACATAAATTCTGATCCCCACTGAATTTACACGAAATTTTGGTAGTCATGAGTCATTAGTCCAATATTTGTTCTTTGTTCAGTATGTAATTAAAGTCCTCCTGGCTACTACCGACTAGTACAGTATAATAAGTTTATATTTTTGTGTTTTAACTGTTTTAGTATTAAAATAATTTTAATTGTTTAATTTTAATATGACAAACTCTTTGGAAACCTTTAAGCATGTTCCGAAAATGATTGTTTTTGATTTGGGTATGTTATTAATTAATGCTGCATGTCTCTAATAGTTGGTGCAGTAAATTAAAAAATTTTAAACATTTTGTACATTTTGTACATGGAAACATTTTTTTTAACTTTTATTTTTTAAAACATGCAATCTGTAATTAAATGTTACAATAAGCAAGCATTCGGATACAAAATATCAATACATTTTTTAAAAAAAAATCAGTTTTCTTTTAATAAAAATGAATATGGTGTAGGTAATTATTACAAAGTTTATTATTTTCATTACATAGATTTTACATTATGGCCATTTTTAATTGATGCTAAAGAGAATCCCACTTCATTCAAAAAAAGGCAAGTACAGATACTCTCATTCAGAGTTTAATGAATTGTTAATTTTTTGCATTTAATAATATTTTCAGAGACAATAAAGTGATAGATTTCCGAGGACGAGTAGTTAAACACTATCCAGCTATACCTGCAATTTTGAAATTTCTTTCGGAAAATAATATAGACATAAGTGTAGCTTCAAGAAATGCAGTAACAGAAGGAGCTGAAAAACTTCTAAATCTATTTGGTTGGGATGAATATTTTCAAAACATACAAATATATGTTGGTAAAAAGAGCAACCATATCATGAAGTAAATATATCAAATGTTCTGTTGGTGTGATTGTAAAAAAATTTTCATGATCTATTTTTATTTATTAGAATAAAAAATACTTGTAACATTGAATTGGAAGACATGTTATTATTTGACGATGAACAACGTAACATAGAAGATTTGAAATATTTAGGAATTGTATGTGTTTTAGTGAAAAATGGAATGACAATGCAAGTATTGATGGATGGATTGAAAACATATTCAGATGTCAGAACATATTGATACAATGTATATATTTTCGCATTATAGTCAAAATATACCCTGATTGGGAATTAAAATAACCTAACTTGTATTCTAATTTCAATAATTGACTTAAACTAATAATCATAACCATTAACTTATATTAGCAATAAATAATAATACAATTTATTATGTAAATATTAGTCATGGGTCCTTGCAACTTAATACAATAAACCGTGGGACTACAAGGGTCATGCTGTGGTTATCTTGAACATAGGACACATAAAAGGCATTTCAAGAGGTTGTCATACCTCCAGGATGGAACCTATTTACATTCAATGCCACCGTTTGATGGTGACAATACATTTTGAGAAAAGACTAGACTCTAGAACTGGTACATTTGTTATATTTATATATTTTATAATGCATAATAAATTATTTTTATGATACCGATTAATAGCACAACTAATGAACTGCAATGGTACATGCTCATAATAATTATCAGTGTTTTGTATTTTATATGTAAAATAAAATAATAAATACTTTTATGCAAAACAAAATACTACATGACTATTATTATTACCATCAACAGTAATTACATGACTTCCAGCCATTGATCGACAGGCCAAAAGACAGTCCGGTTGAGCAGTGGCTTACTTCCAGAGTACTGAAGATGAACTTCATTAGAATTAATTTCAAGTCAAAGTTAACTACATGGATTATTCGACAAAGTAACTGTCAGAGTATAATGAGATCAATCCGTGAACATAAATCATTTCAAAATGTTGGTGGTTTCAGATTGGCTTAAGAGTTTATTTTTCAATGTTATTGAATCATAATATAGGTACCTACATAATAATATAATATATAGTATTTTTATGACCATTTCACTACATTTTGGCCACTGGGTTAATATTTAAAATTAATCTACTACATGGGCAGAGCTCAAAATTGCCATTAATGTCTACAATATTTAAACATAGGAAGAATAATCAATCTGCAATCATCAGTCCTGTTTAGCCAATTATGTACACTTTAATTTATAATTGGCCAAGATCAACTATGGATATGGTTTGATTCACTTGGTCACCTGCAGTTTTCACACACTCGTCCGATTTGGTCATATTTTCACGATCACCGTCATATCACACTGCATTGATTGATTACGGCTCACATTCTGCACTCCACCGTCTATAACACTGAGTCAGCGGTAAATTTAAAAATTAGTAGTTAAGTGATGTAGACAACTTTTGAATGTGTTTAGGTTGAATATTATTGTAATTTTTCAATATGTCATAATTAGATTATTTAAAGAACATTCTTGTAGATGTCAACACCAACATGCTTGTCGTATTAATAATTATCACTTTTAATGGAATTCATAACAATCATGAATTTGACATAAATGTACAAATTATTAACTTTAACTACTTCAAGGTATGTTAACCATCTTAATATCTGCATTGTTAAGAAATATACTAATAAATAGTTAAAAAAGCGTAGGCTATTATTTGCCTTACTTAATTTTTGGTAAATAAGTGTACATACGTGCAGATATCTATCCCATTCAAACTGCATTCACAGCATGTATGTATTGAATTTACATTTGCTTCTATAGTTAATACCCTTCTTAAATAAATTTAATTCATCAGTTAAAATGTCTTGTTTTCATTTTTTTTTACATGTCCACTTATATAAGTTAATTTTTAAAGAGACTTGACTTTGACCAAGGTCAAATTTTCAAATGTCAACTTGCAATTTTGCTTCAGATAGGTAGTCTTAAAGGTAGTCTTATCACCACCCAGACTTAGAAAATGTAGTACTACAATTATTGCAATTTTACTACTACCAAATTTGTTTTTAGAATCGAATAATATTAATTATTAATAATACACATTTTACAAATAAAACAATTTAAAAAATTAAAAGTGATAAACAGCAATTTTTTAGGTTTTTTAATGAAAATATATTCTATTGTTAACATAAATATGAACAAGGTTTAAGAATAAAAACTTGCATTCACATATTTTAAGCTGAAATTGTATTAAAATAAATATCAAGGATTTACAATTTTTGACTTGTTTTTAAGTAAATATCAAATATTTAAGTTGCATATATATTATAGGCATTTACTTTTTTAAAAAAAAATAACACATCAAAATTGATTAATTATAAAAACAAATAATAATTTGTTTTCAAAGTTTATTTGAATGATATCATAGTAACCAAAAACAATGTTATATACTATAATAAGGTATATAGCAAATAGTATATATAATAATATATAGTTTATAGTACAATCTATACTTAAATATAAAAAGATAAAATTGTTAAATGTATATTATATAATAAACAGATATTAACTCAATTAACAAATAATTGTACATTGAAGATATAAATGCAATGTGATTGACTTAATATTTAAGACAAATTGTTTTCATGACTATAATAAAAGTTCAAGCAATCAGGACTAATATATACTTTCTGACAAATGCTTACAATGTGTTGAAAAAATATTAATTATACAATTTTTATATGCCGTTTGAAATACAATTAAGCATTATTTACTTATGTGACAGGTAACATAAAATAGGTAATACTTATTAACTTCAATTTAAAATCTTTAGATCACTCACTTTAAGACAAAAATAAAGAAAAAAAGCATAAGCACTCTCAAATGTAATAATTATTTACATCGACAATGTAATTTCTTCTGACAAAAACTTAATGTATTCATAAAAACAAGCCTATACAAAATAAATTGAATTTATATGTACTTAACTTTATAAAAAAGTGTCTATACATCAACATAGATACTTCATTACCTTAACTGTACCTTTATAATCCTGCTTCTACTTGTGATTCACTAATAATAACCTTAGTTCTGATCAATTTAAAATAACAATAAAGAGTATACATAACTTTTATTATTTTTAAAAACTTACTTGTATCTGTTATTGTTTTGAGTTAAAACCCATTTTCTAAGTATAATATATGTAATCAATCCATATAGGATATGATTTAATGCAGCAGTTTTTAAACTCTAATTCTGGACTAAATTGTGTGCCACAGTTTAATTTTTCATAATGACTTGTATTTATTTATAATTACAAAATATTTTCCTCGAGTTTGGTAATTGGTAATTCTTGCCAGTATTGTAGGCCCTCAAATTTAAAACAAATTTAAGAGTAACTGATCTACTAAAACAATCTTCAGACATGAATATGCAAAATTAAGTTATTCTGACTTGTAATGGTAACTAAATGTGGGCACTATAACCGTAAAACATTAATTTACATATTAGAAGTTCTTGTATCTGAAAACTTTTTCAGCCCATCCATAAGAACTTTCATTGTCATTCCATTTTTCACTAAAATTGATACAACTCCTAAGCGCTCCAAATCAACAATGTTACGTTGTTCGTCGTCAAAGAACAACATATCTTCCAAATCAATTTTACACACTTTACTTATCCTAATTAAAAAAAACCATACTAGATAAATTATAATATAGAGTTATTTAACCAAAGTATTTTATACTTGCCTTTTAATGTGTGTGTCTTTGCTACCAGGATATATTTGTTTGTTCTGAAAATATTTATTCCAACCAAATAGATTTACAAGTTGCTCTGCTCCATCGATTTCTCCAGTTCTTGAAGCAACACTAGATCCAATATTATTGTCCCATAGACATTTTAAAATTTTGGGTGTATCAGGATAATGTTTGATTTCACTTCCTCGGTAATCTACAACTTTACCAGCACTAAAAAAACACATATATTAGCTAATTTGAACAAAAAAATGTACTGAATCAAAAAAATACTTGCCTATTTTTATGAAATGGAGGATTTACATGCGTATCAACCCAAAACGGCCATAATGTATAGTCTATAATACACATACACATAAATTATAATATAATAATTATACTATAGTAGAAAATACTACACTGAAAATGAATTATTGTTCTGTCAATTTAAAATTAAATGAAAATTGTCTTTCAGGGGCATTTCATCACTTTCAATCAATGACACAATAGCTACGTCTTATTCTTGGCGAATAAAAGTAAATAATACGACAAAGTTAGGTGGTAGACACAAAAGAGAACATACCTAAATCAAAAACAACCATCTTCGGAACACGCGGAAAGGTCTCTATTAGACTGGCCATGATCGATATGTTCGACTCAAAGCACCGTATTGAAACTAAAACTTACAAGTTGGCACGGTCAGCAAAGTTCACATCATATCGCAACTAGTGAGTCATCCGACATCCGACCGAGTACTGAGTCAGCGCCAGAGGTACTCCGGTACTCATTAATCCGCGCTGCTGACGGTGATATGATTGTTCGCAGTAATCGCACGTGGCCTAATCACGGAATCCCATTGGCTTTCGCACGGATAAGAGATAAGATAAACACGAGAGGGACGTGTAGGCACAGAATAGATAATATTATAATGGTGTAGGCCCCGCGTTGATTGTGTTTGTGATCAAATTTTTCGAACCCGACAATGTGATGACAGCAATACACCGCACACGTTCCGTTATAGATATTACACCGATGAGCTGGTCAGTGAACGATATGTGTGTAACGTACAGTACGACCGGTGCGTCCGACTCGTAGACTTGCGCAAATATTTTTGTGCGCTACGCGGTGTAATCAATAATCATATAATGTTCGTGGATATCATAGACATTTTTTTCACGAAGTATCTGTATGATTAGAATTGTCAGATTTTATAATCACCAGACCGGGACATCATATTATTAAATAACCAATTTTTTTTTTTAAGAAAATTAAAAAACCAATACAATTTTTTTCACATAAACTGCATTCATGCCATTTACATTTATATGTTATAAGCTAATTTTATAATTAGACCAAAATTCATTTTACATACCATTAGACCTCGTACAATATTTTCATTCATCCTTCCCCTTTCGTCCGACCAATTCATAAGCGAAAAAATCCTTTCTACTGGAGCAGAAGTTCCTGGCATACAAAAGATACACTTCAAAATTAATTTTACATTTGAAGCTAATATGTCCTTTCCTTTGAAATGACACTTCACATGTAATTTTTTTCTTAGTTTTTATTTCTTCCTCTTTCAGTGGCATAACTAAGAGGGATCAGAGGGTGCGGTCGCACCAGGGCCCGTTCGTATAGGGGCCCAAAGAAATAAACATTTTTTTTCTATTAATTATTAATAAAAATTAAAAACTACCTATATTTTTCTATTATAATATACTATTAAATAAATCATTTTTCTTATTAATAGAATAGAAAATTGAATTTCAAAAGAAATTAATACGTCAGATATTATTTCTACTTTGGCAAATAAGAAGTCCAGAAAAATGTTTTAAGTTTTATATTTATTTTAATTGTTATTTGTTACAACTGCTATAACTGTTTACTAATTTTTTTGTATGTATACAATATAAAGTATTAAATTAATAATAAATATCCATTATTAATTAAATGATTATAAAATGATAAAATGTGTATTTAATAAAATAATATGCAAAAATATTTGAAAAAAATTTTTTTTAGTAATTTTAGTAAGGTGAATACACTCCCTCGGATCTTCTTAATATATATACCTGGACAATGGGGGGGGGCGTTGAAAATTTCGCTCCCGGGCCCAAATTTTGAAGTTACGCCACTGTCCTCTTTCCATACTTCAACTTTAAATAACCAAAACTCTTTAGCTAATACTACTTCATCAAAAAGCTGATCTTGGTTTACAATTTCAGTTTTCTGAAAAATGTTGCAAATCTAAAATTTTCATGCAGGATACCCATTTAAAAAATAACTATTATTTAGTATAATATTATAACACCTAATTTCATAATATTGATCATATTGTTGATGAGTGGGGCTCTCGTTAGCCAACCGCATCATACGGTCCAAGGGACTATTTCTGTCATAATTAGTATAGCGCTTGCAGGAACTATACATGAGCAGGGACACGGTATGATATTTATAAGGTAATAAAATCAAGGCGTATTATGTCAACTTATTTTTGCGTCACAGCCTGTAAAATTGTAAAATTTGTGATCGTGCAGCTACCAATTTACATACATTTTTGTTCGAATTATATGTGATATTATACCTATATCTTATTAAAAATATTTTATTACCAATAGAAAAATAATGTTGTGATATTTTTAAATTTACCCTTAATATTTTCGTTATTAACCCTGAATTGTGTTGCACACCGTGCCCATTTTTATCAGTTCACGCAGTGCCGGCTACAGGGATGGACTTGTTGGACGATCGTCTTGTTTCGCGGGTTTTAAAATGCCCTCGGACCACACTTCAATAAAAAGCGTTGTCCAAGGCCCCGTAAGACCTAGCGCCAGCCGGTAGAGACATAATCTAATTATGTAGGTAGTTAAAACATAAAACTACTCGACCAAGTCGGCCACGCATGACAAAATAATCTATTGTGCCACGTGCAGTGCTTTGCGGTGATACGAGTAGTAGGCATTTTGAGAATAGCTTAAAAACGACAAGGAAAACTAGTAAATTATCAAACATCGCTATAACATCCCCTTTAATCCTATCGTGGAGAATGTTGATGTACCACCGCTGAATGGTGAATACCGATGTAATTTATTACCGTGATGACCGTGACGCTACTCATCTGTAATCTACCTGATACCGGCATTTGGATGATAAGAGATAAGACGCGTGTCAAAAAAATTCTGCTTATAATTCGATCGTTAATGTCGATCACTGTTAGAATAATAGATCAGTGCACATTTTACCAAAGATCTCACCAATCGAATTAAAATATTCGCCGTAGTCCGCGGTGCATCAGTACTTTTGAGTTCAAATATTGTTCCTGAATATTTTTTATAAAAATCGCATGTATCTTAGTTAATTTTGAGCTTGCACACAATTGGCATGCATGCACCTATAAGAATATTAAGCTAAATTAAGTTCTTCAAATTGATGACCAACTGTTGAGTTATGATTTAGTTCTTACCAATGAAGTGTAAAAAGTAAATAATATTTTATTTGTAAGTATACATTTATATCTCATTGCTTATTTTAACTTCTCTTGTCTGTTTTGTCTCGTGACAAACATATTTACATGTACCAATAACTGCTCTTACATACCCCGAAATTGTGTATTTTTTGTAACAATTTCAAATGATTTTACTCTGAGAAAGATCAACGTAAGATAATTTACTCATTAACATATTAAGTATTTATAAGCTTGTATTTTACTATTATTTAAACCATAAATCATAGTATTTTAATTAATCACAACTATTTGTGAATTGAGTAAACAATTTTATTTTCGTGCAAATAATGTCTAAAAAATATTATTTAAAACCTTTACTTTTTCCAGAATTCATCATGAATTTACCTTCGTTTTCAACCATTGTGTCTGTACTATTTGTTTCATACTTGGGTAATCTCTTTTACTCAATATGGGTTATGGTACAACCTCCAACATGTACTAGCGAAGGTCTTTGTCTGAAATCCTATTTGCTTCGGAAACCAAACTTGGAAGTATGTATTTATTTTTTTTACATATTTTAAATTCAATTACAATGTTTCTATTTTATATATTTAGCTGAATATTTTTGTTTCTTCACAATCAAATCCTCGAGGATCAGAAGTTATATTTGTGAACAACTTCCTATTATCTAATTATAATGTTTCTTATGAAAGGTAAAAATATAATACCTATATAACCTATTTTAAAATTTAATAATAATGTTTTTTTTATTATATATCCAAAGAATGATGTCTGTAGAACTACCAGGAATAACTAAACAAAATGGAACATTATTTGCTCATGTGTTTTTAAGTAATGCTCAGGAAAAACTGAATTCTGGTGATAGATGGACCAAACTATTAAGTGATCCAGAGACAGTTTATACTTTAGTACCAATGTCTATGTACAAAGAACCTGAATATAAAGTTTTTCAATTGTTACAAGATGGTGAAAATGTAAATAAAAATGTTGAGAAACCAGTAACACATATAAAGGCTGTATTGCCAGTCAGCATGTTAACAGAACCATTACATGTATCTCAAATACATTTGTCTAGTGATATTTACCAATACTTAAGGTAAAAATAATGTATATATTAAATTAACTATTAAATCAAAATTCAAGCAAAATTAATTTTTCATCAGATTTGATGGATAAATTCTATAATTTGTATTATACAGTCATCTATTTTATCAATTTAACAATTTAAACAACTTTTCAGATTTTATAAAAAAAAAGAATATTTGCCTATATTCTTGCACAACTCTCTTCAAGATCGTTCTTACAATGTTACAAAAGTTGATAAAAATACTTTACATGTACCCATTCTATTACGTTATGAACCATTAAGTTACGCAGGACTAAGGTAATTTAAACATTATTTATACTATGAATTATTATATTTTTAGTTTGTTATATTGGTTTTTAATTAAAATATCTCTGAGTTCATTAAGTATGTAAAAAAATTAAAACATATTTGATATTGTTTAGAATAATTTTTAAAATGTGTAGTATTTTCTACATATATTAATCTTTGTTCATTTATCAAAATCAGAAAAAAGAAGGTTGTAAACTAGTTTTAACTTGATAAATACTTCTTTGGTAATGAAAAATAATTGATTAAAAGTGGAAATATACATATAAACAGAATGTAAAAATTATAATATAACTCTTAACTTATTAATATTAATTTATGTTCATTATATTATTGAATAGTTTTTGAATACTTTATATATTTCAGGATATTAACACAAACTCAATTGGCTATGGTTACAATGCAACAGTTTGGATTTAAAAATAAGGATATTGATGAAATCAAAGCAATCTTTGATACCAATCATTATTTGCTGTTGATTTCAATTATTGTTGCATTTGTTCATGTAAAGCAAACAATGATTTTCTTTTATGATTAATGAAGTTTTGTTTATAAATTAATTTTATTATAGATATTATTTGATTTCCTGGCCTTTAAAAATGATATATCATTTTGGCGATCACGAAAATCCATGGCTGGATTATCATCTCGTCTTGTTATATGGCGTGCATTTAGTCAAAGTGTTATATTATTATATTTGTTAGAAGAAAAAGCTTCAATGTTGATCATTGTACCTAGTGTAATCAGCTCTGTCATAGAAGTAACTATAGATCATAATTATAAATTAATATTATTTTTATTACATTGTTATTAATAAATAATTAGATTTGGAAAGTGTTTAAAATCATACCAATAGATTGGAAAAATCTAAAATTAAAAAAATTAACTTTAAATCGTGCTGAAGAAGACACTAAAAAGTTTGATGCTGAGTCTATGAAATATCTTTCATATGTCTTATATCCTTTATGCGCTGGTGCAGCTGTTTATTCACTTATCTATGAACCACAAAAAAGGTTTGAATTTTTCATATATTTAAAATGTTGAAATTAACATATCCATAGCAGTTTTTAAAATGTAATAATCTATATAGCTGGTATTCTTGGAGTATTAAAAGTCTGGTCAATGGAGTTTATGCATTTGGTTTTCTATTTATGTTACCTCAACTTTTCATCAACTACAGACTTAAGTCAGTAGCACATCTTCCTTGGAAAACATTCATGTATAAGGTAAGGTTTTAGACATTTCTATTAAAATAAATTATTTTAAGTAAAAAATTGTTATACAGGCATTTAACACTTTCATTGACGACTTATTTGCATTCATTATTCCAATGCCAACTGCTCATCGTTTAGCTTGCTTCAGAGATGATATAGTTTTTCTTATTTACATCTACCAAAGATGGTAAGCAATATCATGAATTATGATAAAAAAACTTCACTAATAACTTTTATTTTTATTAGGTTGTATCCTGTAGATCGTAGTAGACTTGATGAAGACATTGGAGAACTTGAACCAGCTCCTAAGAAAGTGAAAACAAAAAAGGACTGAATTGTTTATTCTTAAACAAAACTCTTATGAATGTTACTTTTAAAATTTCACGCTAAAGATAACATACCGTTTAAAAAATTAATTTTTACATTATTCTTTGTGATACAAGCAGAAACATTTTTTCTTTTTTATTATTATTTGGTAAAGGCTTCAACTTCTGCGGTTATTAGCCTGTGGTAATTACAAAATACTGGTCTCAAAACCATGGGGAATCTTTATGTTTAACTTAGGTATTATGTAAAAGTGTTTTTTTTTTTTTTTTTAATTTACATTGATTTTGCCAAGCCTATGTCGGTGAAGAAACTGTAAATATTTTTCGAGTTCTCCTCGCCAAGCGCTTGTTTCATTGTCGATGGATTACTGAGAGTTTATCTAGAGCTGACGAACTTGGGGTATTCCAGAATAATATGTTTGATCATCAGTTCTTTGTCGCAGAGTTCACAGGTCGGGCAGTCTTCTTTAGTTATAAGATGCAAGTGAGTTAGACGGGAGTGTCCAATCTGAGACCTTGTGATGACTACTTCTTCGTGTCTGGATGAAAAATAATCAAATTTATATGGATCCCCTCGCACACTGGAATAATTGGCAACGAGCTTGCTGATAAGGCAGCCAACGAAGCAATAGCATCACCCAGCTCGATAACTATAAATAAAATTACATTTCAAGACGCACTCAATAAAATAAATACTCTAACAAATCGCCACTGGCAAGACACGTGGGAGGCGACCCCAAATACAAACAAACTCAAAGAAATAAAGTTATTAATCGACCCATGGAAAACCCTCTCACCCTCATCCAGACACGAAAAAACATATTTGCTGTGCTGCTGTTTTGTGTTTTTGGGTGGTTCATCATACATATAATTAATTTTAAAACTATCATTGTTCTTTTTTTTTCATGAGATTTTTACCAAAACAATTCACATTTTTTTTACTTATCTTTTGTATGCAACCAACATTTTTGTGTTATATATTATTCTTGGATGTTATGTTAGTGATTGAGATAATGCAATTTGGATATGTTATGGACTTATGGTTAACTGTAAAATTATTTGTTTTTTTTATAACTTTTATAAATCTACTAATTTTAGCACTTGACTCAATGGGAGTGTGATATTGGCTTAATGATATAGTATTATGTTTTTCGATTAGCTTAACTATACACGTTTTGAAAAAGATTGACTTCATATTTGTTTGGTATAGAGGCATAGATCCTTTGTTTTATTATAATAATTTTAAAACGTATAATATTCAGTATTATGTAGATGTAAAAAAATACTTTAACATAGTGTATATCAACATAGATATTTTATCTATAATATTAAGTACTTAAAATTGTTATTAAAATAATATTTGAAATATTTTATCAAATTATTAAGAAAAAAAAAATTAGTAAACTAGACTTCATTGTTCAATTTATATAAAGGATAATTGATTTTATAATAAACAATTTTATTAAAACAGTTTAGTGCCTAAAATTTAATTCTGACACTGTTGTTACACATCATCCATTTGGTTTTTTTTTACACTAAAAAGTAAAAATGCTAGTAACATTATATAATTTTTAATATTTTTAAACTAATTTTGAACACTAAGACATATTATAGTTTACCATATGAACAACTAAATAAACAATGATTACATTAATTAAATTATAATGTGTTGTGTTGGCAATTAATTAAAAAGTTAGAAAAAACCGATTAAGACAATGCCATTGAACAGCAAATGTTACGACTTATAACGTGTATATGGAAATCATAAATATATCTTTATAGGTCTAAGACCACAGCCCTCGGACGTGTAGATCCTGCAACGACTATAACCTCAAAGCTTAAAATAATGTCTTGTTGTAAGTAACACTTTTCTGAAGACTATAAATTACTAAAAGATAGTCCACCGGCATGGAGTATATAATATAGGCATGTTAAGGAATCAAGAGAAGTTGAAACGTGACGAGATGATGGTGTTATGAAACTGATTGCCGGGTTGCAATGGGGTCCTTCTCATAAAACCTAATTGTTGAAAAATGACGACCCTCAAAGCACGGAACAACTTTTACTTATTTTGCGCTTAACGTTCGAGTCGGACCGACTCGATTACTCCATAGTAGAACATACGTTTACATTTTTTGTAGAGCAACAACAATTCTTACGTTAGTTGACGACAAATCGTCTAGCATCGAAATCGGTTCGGAAAACTTTTTTTTTTTATTGGGTAAAAGGCAATCTACAATCTATACAACAATATGCACATTAATTAGATGAAATAAAAGAATATATATAATAGCAGTGAATATTTGATTTTGGGAAGTTACCCAGTGGTAACACCCAGCACGTGATAGTATTAATTTAGTGTCGGATTAGTATGGATTTATTTATTTTTTTTTTTTTTATTTATAGTCTAGGACAGAAGGTCCCTACACCATTTTCTTTTTAACCTTCGTTGAGAGTTATCGGGTAGAGTTTTTGTTGATAATTTGGTAATTAATGGATTTGAATGTGATTGGAGTTTATTGTGGAATCTAGCATAGTACATTTTAGCGGTTTGATTTAAGGTTTGCATTTTAAGATCTTTATGGAGATTGTTGTTCGTTATGTACCAGGGTGCAGAGGAAAGTAGGCGGAGGCAGATGGATTGAAAGGCTTTGATCTTTTTGGTGTTTGAGGGTTTTGCAGTTCCCCATAGCTGAATACCGTATGTCCATAGTGGTTTTAGTAAGGATTTGTAAATTAATAATTTATTGTTTATGTTCATTTTAGATCGTAGGAGAGGCCTTAGTAAATGAAGACTGGCGTTTAGGGCTTTACGTTTGTTTTTAATTTGAGAATGCCAAGTTAATTTACTATCTAATAAAAGTCCTAAGTATTTCACTTCGGAGCAAGCAGGGATCGGGATATTGTTCATTGTGACTTGAGGGCATGTTTCTCTTTTTAATGAAAATGTAATAAAAGAGGACTTAGATTCATTAATTTTGATTTTCCACCACTTAAAAGCCGAAGTTTCAACTTGCAACTCGGTCGTGACTGTAGAGTGTAGGGACGTATACCAGTAAAGTATCGATACAAGTACTTTTTGTATCGATACTATCGTTTCGATACTTATATCGGTAAAAAGTATATCGAATGGTATCGAATGAATGAAATGGAATCATTTTTTTTTTTTAATATTAAATTAGGTTTCAATTTCAAAAGATTATTAGCCTGTAGTAAGGTGATGAGGGGTTACATGGTGAGGGATAATTTATATAATACTATAATGGTCATTGTTACTTTCACATGAATGGGTATAGTTCATTTATGATTGGGTGTCTAATTTGATTTGTTTGAAGAATTTGTAGATATTGGTAGAGTTGCCTTGGTCGAGACCGAGAGCTTCTTCCGTCGGCGATGGATTGTTGAGAAGGTGGAGCATTTATTTGGGACAGTCGATTATAATGTCGAATCACTTATTTGCCGCCATATCGGTTCAAAATTACTCGAATGGTATCGAACAATATTCGAGTCACATAGGTAGTAATTTCCACTTCTATGTTTCCACTGACGAGTAGACGTCCACAGCCCGGGCAAATGTAAACTGGGCCCGCGGTTACCTTTTTTGTTGTAAACTCAGTCCGGAAATTGTAGGTAATAAAATAGGTAGATTGTAAACTCGGCCCGGACATTTAAGTTAATAAAAAGGTCGGTTGTAAACTCGTCCCGATAATTTTTGTATCTTATCATGAACAATTTGTTGTTAAAAATTAAAAAATTAACAGCCTAAGTACACAATTTCAATTTCAAAATACAAATACAAAAAGAAATCTTAGAAAAAACACTTAAAAAATATGAAAATAAGGAAATATCGGTGAGTGAATAAATACGTCAAAAATATGGCTTTTTACTGAAAAAATGTAATTTATATTTTAATCTTACATGATTACACAACAGTTTTATATTTGTATCCTTTTTTATACTTCTATACTACAATCTACTATGAATTCGGTGAAATTGTCGAATACTCGATACGACGAGAATATCGGGTCTTGCCGATCAAAGCCCGAGTGTTTAATTCGATACCTACTCATATCGGTAGACTCGTTCGATTCGATCGCAGGTGAAAACATCGATATTTTTCTTTCGATATCACCACAGTCGCGAGTTTCATATCACTCGGCAACGGCACGGACGGGTTCCGATAGGAGAAACGACGATGACTTATCTATGCACAATATCGTCTCACACGCGAACAAGTTGATTACGGACGGTTGTGGCGTGATAACGTTTCTTATTGTGAAACCGTAGAATGAACTACGGCCGTACGTATCATTGTGTTCCACTAAAAAAGTTGTAAAATCCGTACGCGGTTCCACAAGAGCGTACCCACCGGCCAACGTTGTCGACGAACACTTCTCCGAAGTGACACCAGTGCGCGCGGATGCGTTTCGTGCTCGTTCCGTTGATCCGAACGCGAATGAAATGCGTCGGCTATGATTCGCTACACGGTCTTCGTGCTTCGACACTCGAGTTGTTTACCGGTAATCCGCCCATAATTCAATGTTTATCTCTAGCACAGCGCGCGTAAGAACGTAAGCTTAGTAAGCTTAGCTTACACGCCGCGGCCGATCGCTCGTGCTCTGTTACGATGGTTGTCATTTTTGACGAATCCGATGTGCACTGCAAACCGAACGCGCTCGTCGGCAATTTCGGATGGTTTCTGCAGGGTCTGCTGGCTACGTTGGCATTTCTCTGTCTGATCGGTAAGTTGCTCTGATTGCTACGGGTAGCATGTGTCGACGCGTTTGTCTGGTGTGAACAGTTTCAATTTCAAGTTCTATTACTAATTTTCACCGTACACATTGTTGAAATGTGTATTGGAACTTGTCGAATTGCAATTATTAGAAACTCTATGAACCTTGGTTGCATAAAGTTTGTGTAACCTGTGATCACGTACTGTGTTACATAATCGGGATGCTTCTAAAAAATACTTGTAGGGATTCATTTCAATTGATTTTAACATGCATATCTATTTCGTTTTATAACGCTAAATTGCTAGACTAGTGACTTGGCTAATACTTGTATGATTTGCAATGTTTGTAATTAGTTAAACGATTTTGTGAACCCAAGTATGATCGACGGCCCTGGAAAGTTTGGTTTTTCGATACTTCCAAACAAGGTATGGGATCTTTACTTATGCATTCAGCGAATTTATTTCTGGCTGGCCAAATCGAAGGTGATCCGTGTACTTGGTAAATTTAAGTTTTACATTTTATTATAAGAAATTTAAAATTTTTATTTTATGTGTATAATTTAATAACATTTACAAACCATACTAGTAAATATGTTTCAAATACTTAAAATGCCTTTTTCTTTCTTTCAGGTATATGATACATTTTTTATTGGATTCATCACTTGGTCTTCTATTGATATTTTTTGGTATACGATTTTCACAGCATATTGCAAGAGTTAAAAATTGGGAATCATTTAATTTTGGAGAATATGGTAGGCATTAATTGATTGAACTGATTTCTAATGATTGTAATAACAATTGTTTTTAATCACTAATTATATGTAAAACATATTTGTTCAGAAGTGCAAATGTCATTGTTTATGTATATTATTGTAATTGTTTTTATTTTTTTTTTTTCTATAGGAAAACCAGAGTCTGTTAGAATTTGGCTTATTCAGTGTGGTTTATACATGTCACTTTTATGCTGCGTTAAAATTGTCATTACATTGTTAATTTCATTAGACATATGGCGAGTTATCACAAAATTTATAATGTCACCCTTTACTGATCCAAGGACAGAATTAACTATAGTCATGCTCATCATACCTTTATTTATAAATGTAAGTTTTACCTTCAACATTTTTTATTCCACTGGGTATGATTTTATTTTTAACAGTTATATGATACAATATGTTATTTAAATATAGGCTCTCATGTTCTGGGTGACTGATGACATATTGATGCATAGAAGTCGCCATCGTGTTGGTTTGTTACGTCGTATAAAAATTCAATACCATAAAGTTCAGCAAAATGGTCGGCTTGAAGATACTACTGCTTCTGATGATGAAGAATTGCTCAATATAGATGAAACATCTACAATTCTACGACCTAGTGGAGCTCAGGGTTTTTAATATACTTATGCATTTTTTTATTTTAAGTATTCATGCACTGTGGTACATAAGGGTGTCCATGGGAACTATTATTTTAAAGTGGAAATCTATTTTAATTTAGTAAATATTTGTGGAACACCCTATATATTTAATTCTTTAATTATATTTCACATTCCTTGAATGTATATCATATATTTTATACAAATATCATAAATATTATATGATTTACAATATTTATTGTTATTTTTACTATAGTATATAATTGTATACTATAAATTATCTTCTATGATATTGATGTCTGCCAATTTCAAAATTCCAATGAATCATTCATATCTATATAGTTATTCAATTATGTAGAGCCTAAAGCTTTTTTTTATTTTATTTAAACTTTGTATTACTATTAAGTCCTTAAAATTCATATCATTATAAATATCAAAATTTAATTTTGAATTTAAATCATCCTATCATTTTAAAAGTCAATTTGGTAGACTAAATATTAAAAAGAATACATTTTTATGGTATAGTACATTGATATATAAATAGCTTTTAATTTTTGTTGAACTAAATTGTGTTATAATTATATAATATATTTAAGCAGTGATAAATAAATAATTATTTCTAAATTAAATCAGTTTAAATGAATCAAACATAATATACTATCTAGAAAACAATAGAAATGCAGTGTATTACTGATGTTCCCTAACCCCTAGCAATAATTGATGTAATAAAGCAATAGTTGATGTAAAAATGGTTATTTACATTTTTTTATTTTATTTTTATACGTATGTTCCAAGCAAATTTGTTCATTTTTATTTTATAACCGTATAGATTAAAAGTACTATATTTTCTTAATATTTTTCATCTTGTAATTAATTTTATATTTTTATCATTATACTTAGTCCATGAACCCAAAAGGCTGTGATACGAATTATAATAATATAAAATGTTAAAACCTTAAATTAAAATATTATATACATTGGCCATATGTTTTAAAATTGGTTGATAATTTTTTATTGCATATTTTGTATTTCATAAAAATAGAATCCATTTTAATATTAAAATATACAAGTATATATTTTTTATATAATATATTAATATAATTTATTTGTGTACTTTTTAAGTAATTGCTTAAAGTTTCATAATTAAAAATGTTTTTTGTTTTTTTTAACTTTAAATTTGTTATTTTAACTACACATTATTATGATCATTTATTTACACTATATTATATGGATAAAGTGGTCCGCCTTGTATACTGTTCTACTTATGTTGTTCATTATTTACCAATCAATAAACTTATATTATGAATAGTTTTGTACATATCTATATAGTCTTCCACAAAAAAAATGGTTGAAGATTACTTATTTATCCTTATTAATATTTTTACTATGGTTAAATTGATTTTTAATTATTGAAAAATAAAATTTCATTGTGAGAAAATTGTATATAATGTTTACCTATCGACACCCCCTAAAAATAAGAACTTTACCCAATTTTTTAATATTTTGGTTTAGAAAAAACAAACACTGGTCCCACCACTCTGCTTCTTTACCGCTTATCGTACACAGCGAAAGCCACATGACCCGGAGTGTCTTTTTTTGTACTCAATCTTCAGTTACGTTCTTTTTCATAGGGTATGCTGATATCTTATAGTTTCCACCTTATATATTTAGTGATGTTGATACGGCCACTGATGTTTAGAATCGTATTATGGATGGATATAAATTTTAAGAAAATAAGGAGAAGCTGAATGATTGTAAATAACTGTATAAATTGTAATGGCAATAAAATGTGTATACTAGACAAAACAAACGATAGATTTATTCACGTGTTGAATGGTGGGGCGCGGAGTCAAGTCCTGAACTGTTTGATTTTCAAACCAAACCAAACCGAACTATTGTGGTTTTAAATTTTTTATTAATACGAGAAACACAATATTTGTGTAAGTAAGAAATTCTGAATCTCGGTATTAAAAGAAATTTATAAAAAAAAAAATTCGGTTCGGTTTGATTAAATATATGAAACCCATTCGTTGGTTGATGTCGTTAAAATACGATTGGGGCCTCTTCTTGGTCGATTACCCATAATATTCCCCTACAAGATGTTTGTGTCAAAATCATTATGTTTTAACAGGTGTCCGATAAGCTTCATTTTCTTCTTCATAATATCTGTAATTAGGTATGTTTATTTCTTTACCTATTTCTTGCAAGATGACATCGTTCCTTTTCCTCTCTGTCCAGCTCGTCCTAGTTGTTCTTCTCTAAATCCATAATTCCATACCTTTCCTTTTCATATTTCTTTAGGTCCACGTCTCGCAGCCGTATAACAAGACACTCCAAATATACGATTTCGGATTTGATGAAGCTCTTCCTAGTTTGAATGCTTTATTAATATACCAATATAATTTTTTTTTTTTTTAATAAGTATCAGATATGAAAATTAGTCGAATAAAAAAAAATATATATATATATACAAAAGAAGACCTGACTGACTGACCTTAAACTATGATAGCTAGTGACTTGAACATTTCAGGATAGCTTGTATCGTGGTCTAGGCGTGAAATAAGAAAGGATTTTGAAGAGTTGAAATGAAAAAAAAAAAAATATATATCCAAGATTTGGGGGGGATGTATTTGTTGATTTGTGGTTTACCTTGGTAACAGAGATAAAAAAAAGAAAAGGCAGCGCAATCATATAAAGGTAACCACCGCGACCACTAGTAATATAATAGTATGAAATAAAATGTAACGTTTCCACAACAATTATGAATTCATTGATATTTTGCACGGGAGTCAGTTGCAAACATTCTATATTTCCATATATTTGATGAGAATTTATTTGAACGAGAACAGCATTGCGACAAAAGATCGTAGTGTATAGTTAAATGAAAATAAATATCATTAGGTCATACCTACGACGATTGTGCACTTTTTTCAATCTGACATTTTTTTTACATTGAATTAGAAATTTCTTTAGTCTAAAATAGTAACATATCTCCAGCACCACTGAAGCTATGAGTATGAAATTTGGTCGGTAGTTTCGTTTTATGATTCAAAGACCTACGAAGAGAGCATTTTTCAAAATGTAGCCATTTAAATGGTGAAAAAGGGGTTCAAAGTTAGAAGACCTTTTTTGTATGTACGCGCATATTTCGAAAAGTACTCAAAAGGTTTTAGTTGGTTTTAGTTTTAATGTATAATCCGTCTTGGAAAACTGGCGTGACTGACTGATTATCAACGTACAGTTCAAACCACATGGTGGATCGGGCTGCAATTTAACATACAGATAGTAATTATAGCGAAGACATCTGCAAAGGATTTTTAAAAATTCAACCCTTAACGGGTTGCAAGGTGGTAAAATTGGAATACGCTATATCTAGTTTCGATTTTTTTTAAATGTATACCTCATATTCATGATAAGCCTATGGAATGGTGCTATACTTACCCCGAACAACGACGAAGCGGCGGCTATCAACGATACACTCTTGATGTCTTTTGTCTGGGAAGAAATGGTATACACTTCGATAAACACGGTGATCAAAATAGTTGACGCTAATATAATAATTATCCTGTCGAATTTCTGAATTCGTCGAAACCACCGGATTTGATTAAGCTAGCTTATTCTAAGCTTATTCTGCGAGTGCAGGGCACTCCTATTATGTTGTTGCGAAATTTTAAACTACCTAAGCTGGGACCCGGTTGAAAGTCAAAACTACAATTTCAACTGGGTGTGCGCAAGAGGAAAATGTACTTGTTAACGAATTCCTTTAAATTCCAACAACGTTTCGATCGTATTTAAACGACAACAGTTTACCGGTTATCATCATTCATCGAAGTATGTTTTGCAATGGCTATTATAAACAAGTCTCAAGGGCAGACTCTTTTTTTTTTTTATTAAAAAAAAAAAAAGGAGCTTTTATTAAATATTAAGCTCAACAATTAAATTATAGTACAATTTTAGAATATTTACATACATTAATACATTAACATAAACGATACACCAATACAATTAAGGGCAGACTCTTAAACTTGAAAGAATACTGTTCCTCACATGGAAAATTCCACAGAACTTGTTATCGTGTAAGCTCGCACAGTAGCTTGGTAGTACCTACTTATAGATTAGTGAAGAATATTGTCTAGAAAGAGGTTTTGCAAATAATATTTTTACTAACTGTTAGTATGATATTTTCTAAGTCTTTGCAGCTAAAACTGCATTCATAATTAAATTTTATTAAAATTTGCAAATAGAATATGTAAAATACTAAGCACTGGAGTAAACAAAATTGTACGGAATTGCTATATTGTTCACAAAAAAGTTTCTAAAAATTAAAAAGATATATTTAAAGCAAAACACCGGGTAAATCATTTGAATATTCGACGATTGTCCGCTTTTTTCAACCTAAAATTGTTTTTCTCATCGTTATAGTAATTGCTCTAATCTAAAATCTCTCGTATGAACTTGAAATTAAAAAAAAAATGATCCCTCTAATACTCGAGATGGCAAGGAAGAGAGGGATTTTGAAAAATATTAATTTCAGCGAAGACTGTTCCGTGCGAAGCCGGGTAACTCACAGCTAGTATATTATATGTATTGACAAATACGAATGATCTATTGATCTATAATTTAAACACACAAAAACCTATAATGCAAACACGGTATTTCAACTGGTAATGTGTTACGACTACTATTTATTTATCATCAAATATTATTATAGTTAATAACTCTAGAATCTAGAACAATTGACAATAATTCCATTATCCGCGTGATCGGAAACGACCAGCATATGAGCCATAGTAATCTGTTTAAATTGTTTGAAAATAAATAATTATCAGTGACACGGTGTATCGTCCGACACCCATACGCTTGGACGTTTATTATACATTTATGTGTAATTATCAAATTTTAATAAAATTATTATTCCCGCACACACTCACGGTCAAGCGCAATACGCGTGATGAAGTACGTAGATATCCGGACGATAATTCATTTCGTCCGAACACGGCGGTAATGAAATTATCAGTTGAAAATGAAATTGTTTCAATTCAGTCGTATATTAATATTATATATTACAAATCATAATATATACATATTAAAAATATACAAATATATCCAGTGTGCGGTTAGGTTATAATTAGTTTTACATATAAAATTATAAAATCAAGACGACGCCCTAGGGCCTAGAGCCTAGATGCTGAAGCCAGCAAAAAGTAATGGTGTCCCGACAAAATCCTACGGTGAAAAAGGCCAAGTTCCAGATTACCTGTCAAAACATTCAGCCTATCAAAAAATGATATCTACTTTGCGGCCAAGTCTGCAGGCTCTTTCTTTAGTGCTTAACGGATATAGAATAAAGAACTGTATATTAATGAACTATGAAACGACCGCCACCACGTCGGCAACATCGAAAACGTGAAATACTTTCGATATCATTAATAGTTATAGATATTATATTATAATCGTGGTTGTAATTATTATGTTAACGGTTGTGTATTTTACTATCTGTTCAGTACTGTTTCTGTAAGTCAGTAATCTTTTAACAAAAAAAATTCAACAAGATAATGGAATAAAATAATAATATTTTAATATTATTAAAGTTTAGTTTCATCAGGTGCAAAAGCATATCTTTGCACCTGAATACCTACTACGGTATGCCAGGGGATGAAAGTGCACTGTCACGCATCCCCGTAATCACACAAGTGCCTTAACCTCACTTCACTCCTACTTTCATGGGCAACAGAGCAACACAGCTCTTTTATTTTGTATGTTGATGATCATATAACGCCATATCAATGTAGTTAACAATATTCTATTAAAAACATTACCATTAAAACATGTACCATATCGTAATAATCGAGAACAATGTATAAACGCTTAAACAACAAGAACGCTTATATATTATAATTTATATTATTAATTATACTTATAATTACAAATAACAATCACACAACAAATATGGAAGGTCAATGGTATAAGTAGGACCCAAAATAATATCACCGATCCAGACGGATTATTCTTGAACGACCACATGTAGTTTTGCAATAACTGTAGTACTGCAATAACTAAGCACTCGCTTATGTTTTATCATTCACTATTTTTTACGTCTGCGAAAGTTAATTGTTCTTTTATTTCAATCAATCAAAAGGTTTTAATTATTTTCACTCATAAAAATTTATCTTCCTCTATTTACATCATACATTCACATTCACCGGTTCTGTAGACTATCATCACTTGTGGATTCGTTTCAAGAAAAACAACTTATTTACTTACTTGCTGTACACAGGTAAGAATAAATCAGTGCAAAGTAAATTAATTACTGTGGTAACATTAATATATATCAATATACTTTATAACGATTGTTGTGTCGTTCGATCTTGTGTAGGTACTGACGTTTAATTTATTTTACCAATAAATAAATACGCTTAATTTGCATTGTTACATTTGGATATATCACCACGACTCTTTATACTGCCAGTTTTATTATTTATATGAGCCGGCCGGTGGGAACCGCACATTATCATCAAAATATTATAAAAGTTATTTAATAGTATTGTAATAGGTTTTTAAATATATAAGTTACCATTATATCACACGTCTACCCTTACATCTAGACAATCTTGTTTGTAAATATAATGCAATTAATTATAATTATTTTTACACATTTCACATATTTAAGATATAGTATGCCTATATGTTTACCAATTTCTAAAACCAAAAAAAAGATATAGTTAAAATTAAATTTTAGGAAGACCATTCCAATCGTAGGAAATGTGTCTAGGCTCTAGAGTCTTCACATACGTACATATGAGTATATATGAATATGACTCTATAAAATCGATCATTCTTACTACAGTACGTGATTTATAACACGTTATAACATTTATTACATAAGGTTACAATTTTTTTTTTGATTACTTACTTTTACACCAAGTGATCTATCACCTATTTGACATTACTTGATTTCCTAAAGTCCGATTGCTTATATATATATATATATCGGGTTGCTTCTTATCCCTAGTCCGACGACATAATTATTATTTTCATCGTCTTTTCCTTATTTCTGACTTCGGCTTATTGACAATAAACTACCTATTACCTCGGAGCTAGATAAATTGGGTCCGCGATATTTTGTGTACATTTTGAAAGCGGTAAATTGAGTCCCGGAAAAAAAAGGTAGTAGGTAAGTCCCGGCTGCTAGCTCTTACCTACCTGACTGTAGTCACCTCCAAAAATGGGATACCATTTTCTCCTAAAATGATGCCAATTTTTCTCCAGATATCATAATATTTAGTATAAGTATAATGTTGTGTATCGTATTAGAAAGGTAGAGTCAGGTTTGGATCACACTATACGTTTATCGGTCACCGAATTCATTTTGGTCTTATAACAGCTTAGCCCTCATCCTAACATTTTTAACTTTGTTGACGAATTATTACAAATGCAGTCAGAGATGCATGTAAGATTACGAAGCACAAAACGATAAAAGAAAAGTACGCTCGACAAAGAACAAAATTTGAGACCAAATGACTGCGATAAACCGATTTGAGTTTGTTAAATCCGCATCGCTTAAGTTTTTTCCAAAAATACAATATTTTAAAAAACACATCAATTTAATAATAATAATAAAAATACCATAGTTATAAAATTTGACCTCTTATAGATATTAAAAAAAAAAAAAACACGATTCTTTTTTTGCCGGGACTTTACCTATTTCCTATTTTTTCCGGGACCCGACTTACCTTCTACATTTTTTTTTACCGGGACCCAATTTACTGAGAAAAGGTCATCTGGGACCAATTCTACCGCTGCCGCTACAGTCTAGACGTAGGCGCAATTTAGGGCGAACGCGTTGCCCACGAGCGGTGCACAACAGTTGACCGCTAATCGTATGGTTTGCACGTCGTGTTTCAGGTGCTCATTGGCCGAGAAGTACACGTAGACACCGACTACAGTCCGCCACAACCGAATAATACATATATATACAGTACAGATACTCTATAAGGGTGCAGCACGATGATGGCGTTCAGAGGATTGTCTCTGCTAGTGGTCGCTTTTGCGCTCTACAACTGTACCGTGACGGGTGAGGCCGAGACGGGCGAATAATTTTCGACCCCTATTTACTTTTTCCTCCTGCACCGTTACCCGCCCGAAATTAAAAAAAATATCACGAGCCAGACGTGTATTGTCTCAAAAGCGATTGCGGACGGCTTTGTCGTTTTTCCCGCGCGCGCTCCTCCCGCACACAATCGTTCTCATGCTGGCAGCACTATTTCCGGGGCTTGAATGGGCATGATGGGACTCGAGTTCGGACCCACCGTTCCGATACAAAAGAAGGTTACCATCACGAATTCAGATAAATTCATTTACGGTGGTCACCGAAGTAAACGATACAAATCTCGTGTACCTGTTTATGATTTTATGATAAGTAATCAACACATGTTTGCTATGAATAGTACGTAAACAAACTGCATAGGTAACATTTATTTTCAACTATAAACTGCACATAATATATTGTGAGAAGTGCAAACAATGACAATTTAAAAACTGTAAAATAATTAAGACGAGCTATTTTTGAGATATGAAATCATATTGGTAAATGTTAACGTTTCGAAATCAATATTAAAAATATTGCTCTCTTTTAGTACATATTTTATTCCTTAGGTAACTTTGTTGATAATTTTTTTTTTTAATTTTTTTTTAATTTTACTTGAAATCAAAAAGATTACTGGGCCTCACTGAGAAAACTCGTGTGGAGGCCCAGGGTTATCAATTTACAATATTCTAAATAAAATATTACATATCTAAAATATAACATGAGAGATATAAGACAAAATGAAATAAGAATATAATAATATTATATGATATTGAATTATAAAATAGGAATTAATTGGTTATAATATTTTAAATTTTACTCGCATTATATTCATATTGGAGCCAGTGAGAAATATGTTTTTTAAAAGCAGGTAATGGCATATTAGCTATATGGGTAGGCATTAAATTATATATTTGAGTTCCCAAGAAATGGTATACTTTACGGCATCCGGTTTTTTTTGGCCAATCTAAAGAAAAGTTATTAGCTGCGTGTCTAGTATTAACTTCATGGCTAATAGGAGATAATTGGTTATGCTTTTTTTAAGTATAAAGTAATAATTTTTATGTATAAATTGTTTATATTAAGAACGTTAAAATCTTCATATAGTTTTTTTGTTGGATATCTCCAATCTTTTTTAGTCGCAACCATAATAATTGAGTTTTGGCATTTCTGAAGCTGCATTAGAACATTATCATATGCCCCTCCCCATCCTATTATACCGTATGTGATTATTAATTAAAATAGTGTTAAATATAAATTTCTAATTTCCTTCAATGGTAATATCTCACGTAATTGTTTTATTATGTATATAATTTTTCTTAATTTGTTAGACATATAATTTATTTGTATTTTCCATTTCATGTCGGAACACATTTCTATACCTAAATATTTATAGTTTTTAACTACAATAACTGATTTACAGGAACATGAGTCTGTTATTGTACAATTATATTCATGGATTTTTATGTCTTTTATTGGTGGTAATGTGTGCTTAGATAAAGAATGTAGTATGATAGCAGATTTGTCGAAGTTAAGAAATAAATTATTATTACATAGCCAGTTATCAATACATTTTAGATCATCCTCAATGTATCTTAGAACTTCATTCCAGGTATTACCTATACAAATTAATACAGTATCATCAGCGTAACATATTATTATGTGGCTTTTTAGATTTAATAATTTAATGTCGTTTAATTGAATATTGAATAGAACCGGCGATAGCATTGTACCTTGTGGTACACCGCATTTTATTATTTGTTCATTAGAGATACAGTTATTTATTTTTACCAATTGTTTCCTGTTTTTCAAATAAGAATCAAATAGAGATAAAGCAGAGCTGGTTATACCTATTTCTTGCATTTTATATAAAAGTTTATCATGGTTTACGGTATCGAAAGCTTTAATAATACATTTAGACAAAGTCGTGTTGGGGGATTTTTATTGTATTTTATGGATTCATTAAAACCATTTTATAACCCATATTAATATTTTTAAAAATATGTATTTATTAAGGTTTAACTGATTGTACATTGCCATGGAAAGACCCAAACGTAATCGATCGTTTCGCCAACATTTGTCCTACACCTATCATCGGGGATCAAAATAAAAAATACTGTTGCTATAATATTTATGGAGAGCTAGCATGTTGCGAATCCAAAGAATTTATGGCCTTTGGGTTTGTATACAAACAGAATGCATTACCTCAATTAACATTGAAAATATTAACAATTTTTTATTTCTTCAGATTGGTTTGGCTTACCGTTCTGTTAACTATTGCTGGCTGCACCTGTTATTTATGCGGTCCGTGCTGTAATGGTTGCAAACGTAGGGGACGTAGGCAAGCTGGCAGTAAGTATTATTTAAAAAAAAAAAACGCTTATTAGATAATCAAAACAAACCATTTGCACATACCTATTTAAAAACACAGATGAAAAATTAAAATACACTTGAAAAGTTTTATTCATTGGTAAATACTAAATGATTTATTTCATTTTCAACCTTTTAATTGTTATATAATTTACAATTTTTGTATATTGTATCACTTTCAGCGATAATTTTTGCAGTCAGTTTATTTGAAATTTCTCACAACTTATTACTTGACGACTTTGAATTGATTAAAGTGGAAGAGGTGTAAATAAAGTATAACCATGTTTATATTATTCTTGTGTTGATATACATTAAGAAATATTTTTGGTTATCCTATACACATAAAATACAAACATTACACTTAGTTATATAATTTTAATTGTAAATAAAATTAAATTGTAGGTATTTAAAGTTCTTACATAGTAATTTATAAGTAAATATTTCATACTCATTTATTTAATTTTTCTGATGGATGGTATAATGGTAATGGACAAAAAGGATTTATCATCAATTTATTGTATAGGTAGTGTTTACTATTTTTGAGATATAACTAGAATATCGTTGATTTTGTTAATACAATAAATTATACTGGAAAATTTATTATTATGTACAATAAAATAAGTACTCAAAGTTAATTGTGAATGTGACAGTCATTTAAAATGTAGTATCATATAAGCATGCCACTAACAAATGAAATAAATGTACTTGATATGTCATGGTTGCTACTTTTTAGTATCACATGATAATTCGTATTTATATTTTCACTTAAATTTATGATTGAAATACTGAACTGTAGTGAATATTTTGCTTGTATGTGAAAAAACTACTTTTAGTTTTTTACTTTTTAGTACATATTTATTTTATTAATTTATTTATATCGTTCGTAGAAATAGATATACATATTTTTAATTCAATTTTACGTCTATAGACAAAAATAACAGCACAGTTGTGTTAAATTATCAATATAAAAAAAATATTATATTTTGTATATTTGTATTATATCTAAGGTTGATAAACTTCAAAACTTTATTTAATAATTTAAGTACAAAATACAATTGCATTTAAACATGTACATATATCTAGAAGTAATTTAGTATAAATGAATATGCATAGTTAGTATCTAAATAGTTAATACATACTTAGTAATATCTTAACTACATTTTAATAATTAATAATAATATTTAAATTTTTGATTTATGTGATTTTAAATATATTAGGTGCCATTGCCCATTGTTTGCTTTATTTCCAACTTTTATTAATTGTTCAAATTGGTATTAAAATGTATGTCATAGTGGTGGTTGTAGATTTTCATAATACCTAATAGAAAAAAAAACAACCACCATTTAATATGCATTTTCGCAGGTTCTGTTTAAAAATATACTTTTGCAGGTTTAATAATTCAGTCAACTCCAGCCACTCGTATCTTTGTTGAGGCTGTTCCAAGAACAATATCCAGTCATACTTCAGGTATTACTTTTAATTCGTTTATCTAAAATATATTTCAAAGATATATTTAATTATTATTTTATAAATATGTTCTTATCATTTGTTTTTCAGCTTCATCCAATTTTTCACCTTCGATATCAAATAAGTACTAAATTGAAGTTTAAATAAATTGAATTATACTAATTTAAACAGATGTTATTTTTTTTATCTTAAAAAAGATCGAAATTAGGACTATTAGTTTTATAGAAAACAAAAAACAAATTTAAATCTTACAGGTAATAAATAATAATAATTGTTTAAAATATAGTACCTATGTTATATCTATTATGTATTTTTAAATAATTATTATTTATTTTTTTATTTTGCTATTGTCAGGAACATTACAGCAAAATGATTATTTAGATTAAGATTTTTTCAATAAATAAATGACACATTTACACAAAATAACATACTTTATAAAACTAAAATATAAAATTATTACTATTATTATTTAAAAGAATATAGAATTATATTTACTAATTTAAAAATTGTATTAATAATGATAATACAATTGTAATGCTTTCTGTTAAAGATGTGAAACATTAAGCAGTCATCAATAGCATATCGTTTTATGTAATTAAAATATATAATAAACATAATGTTGACTGTACAATTAAGTTTCTTGGCATTAGATAATATACGCGTAGTTTATATACTTTATAATTTTGTACCAACCTAATTTTAAGAACTTCAGTATAAATTATCTTTAATAACATTGCATATAAGGCCTGTGCCAAATGCATTTAAAATAATAGTCTGGAGATTGGATGTTAATTACACTTTATTTTGCTATACAGAGCTTGTAATATATTGTGTGTTACATTTTTTTAATCAGTTTGTTTGTATCAGTTTAATTTATTATTTATATGTTATTTTATGAAGAAAATGAGTAGGTACTATGTAATAGTTTATACTGATAAAAATATTTTTCTTATTATTTTTTCATTATTTTAACAAATTTCATACTAAAACAAAAGTTTTTTTTTAAGAATGCACAGTTTGGGCCACCATTTACACCCTTAACGCCTGCATTTTTATACTTCAAATATTGTTGACCTGTATAGGTTGTTCTTCGTTATAATAATATATAACGGACTTCAAAGGTGAGATCGGATTAGTTGCTTGATTGCTTCAATCCGACGTATTATCTTGTCATCTCGTCATATAACTGTCCGAGTAATGTATGCGGGTAATTAAAATTCGACTTTAGATCATTGTACTTATATGGACCATACTGAAGTCAGACCGAATAATTAATGTATGGATGTATACGTAACCTAAGATCGATTTGACTCTCAAATGTTCTCCACTCCCCTACATTCAGCGCACTGTCTTGTACTATTATGTTTGCAGATGAAATAGTCCCATATATTATCACATATAAATGTGGTAATAAGTGTCTCTTTTGCATATCTCCAAAGAGCCCAGTGAAAGATTTAGCAAAATGTTTATTAATTGTAGGCCGCGTAGTATCACTTGGCACTATATTATTCTTACTGATATTGGAACACATTCTTAAAATTCTCTCATATTGGTCCCCATAGAATACATGATCAGTCGTTATTTCAGGGTCAGTAGATTTGTAAACTACTCCAGTATCATCCTTTCCATCACGAGGCCAATCATGCATTAAAAACCAGCCCCAAAAACAAACACAATTGAAAAATATTCATCATATTTCGGCTCTTCATTTCAAAAATTAATATTACACAGTATTTGTCCTTTTTGATGTTCCGATATTTCAAAATTTCAATTTCAAACTGAAATAAAAATAAAAATGTTAGTGTCTAATACCATAGATTAATAGTAATTTAATACGGCATTGGAAAAACACTGCCATGCCGCATACTAGAGCTGCCTTTATTGACATCAAAGGCTTTTGATAAAGTTTGGCGCAATGGCCTTTTGTATAATTTTAAATCCATAAATACTCCATCTTACTTATTCAATATTATTTATTCATTTCTATTAAACACTTTAAACGTTTAACTTTAGAAGATAGTATTGACAGAGATAGTTGAATAAAAGTAGTAGAGGCAGCGAAAGTCCTTCAAAGACAGTAAAAGCTGAAGATGATGATGATGATGATGATGAATTTCTATTAAACAGGCAGTTCTCCGTAAAATAAACCTTAACACCTTTGACACGGAGCGGTTCGTCCGCTGACCTCCGTAGTTTTGCCATTCTGCATTCATACACACACAATCCGCTCCGTGTGTAAGTAAAAAACCACGACTAAACTGCTTTGTGTGTAATCACCTTAAGCCTATATCCAGGCCCGGATTAACAGACCCTAGACACAGTGCCTTTTTTGCCTATGAGCTAATATGGCCTTGCAGTGTTCTGGTGTCTATATAGTATTTAAACGGTTAAGAAACCTTCAGTTTGGGAGAGGAAGTGTTGAATCTCAGAGTTAAGCCTTAAAAACAAAAATATTTACAACATAAAAATCAAATCTTAACATTTATAATTATAAACTTTATCTGATAAGAATCTTGACACATCTTAAAAGCAGTTCATTTTACTCATTATACTATTATATATATATATATATATATTACTCGTTATACTTACAAGTATATTGGAAATTAAATTTTCAGAAACCATAAAACAACTTATTTTATACCATTTTGCATATTTTCTTATCCCTTGTATTGAAGTATAAAATAAAATATAATTGTAATAAAAAAAATTACAATATTATGTAGTGTATTAATTCTTAAATATAACTTTAAAGTTACTAATCATTTTTGCGACATTTTTTGTTTGCAAATGATTCAATAACTTTTCTATTTCTTGGAGCAATTCTTGTGTTTAATTGCAAGTACCGAAAATGAAGATAATTTATCTTGCCCAATAGTTGATCGCTGCCAATTTTTAACCCTCTCTAAAATTGAAAATGATCTATCATCTTCGCACAAAGTTCCAAAAATTGATAAATATTTTCTGAAAGCAATGTTTACATTTGGAAAACTTGTTACCCTTTTGGTCTTTATTTGTTTCATTAGTATTTCATTAATGGTAATTCCAGTTTCTCAAAAAGTAAATTAAAAACTCATTAAAAAATGCAGATTACATATGGATTTTATAGGCTTCAACTAAATGATTTGCCTTTATTTTTATTTCTTCATCTTTTAAAATCTCGTCAGTTAAAAATTAAATCTTTTACCTAATCTTAATTTTAAACTTTTTTTCGTTTTTCCATTTCTACGATCAATTTATAATATAATTTATAACATAAAATGTTTGAATTTTAAATTCTTCTCTAGCACGTATTTTATCTACAACCGCTGCGGTTCTCAAACTGGTGTAGAAAAATTCAACAGTTTGGTTTCTCGAATTTCAAATTAATTTAAAGATAATGCTTCAGAAATCGGTCAACTTGTGAAACTATTATATGGATTGCCCTTATTATCACTCGAAGACGTCGAACATTGTTTTTACAATGTTTTGATGGCCATAAAACCTTGCTGCCCAAAATTGGATCAGTTTTTTGACTACGTCCATGATACATACATAATGACAGGCTCTTCCACCGAAAATTTGGGCTAGATTTGACAAAAATATTGATAGAACTACAAATTCTTGCAAATCGTTAGCCATTCAAAGCTGAATAAAAAATTTACAAGTTCCCATCCTATTATATTTTATTTTATGAAGACTTTAAAAAAACATTCAGATTTCAGACATAAAACTATGTTAAATTTCAAAGTAATAATCCAAGGAAACTTACGATAAAACTGGAAAGAAATAACCAATACTTTGAAAATTGTATGACTGAGTACATTTATAAGAAGCTTACGCGAATTTAATTTTTAAAGAAAGTTTGCTTCAAATTTGCTAATCCAACCATTTTAAATTTTATATATTACATATTTTTTTTTGAACGCACATTTTTAACCAAGCCTACTTTAAAGCCTACTTTAAAGTTAACTTTAAAATATGCGTAATTAAACAGGAACCAATTCGGTATGTGGTTTTGGGACTTCAATTGACTAAACCACTAAACCGCTTCGTGTGAAACCAGCTGTAAGTAAACTGCAGACACGGTCGCGTTTTTTGGTCGCGGTTAAAACCGCAACCGCGCGCGGCTAAACCGCTACGTGTGAAACCATGTGAAACTTAAGTGACATGCTTCAAAAACAAATTGAAAAAAAATTAATCACAATTTTTCCAAATGTCAATATTGATTTTAGAATTTATTTATCGATATTTGGATCTTCTTGCGAGGGTGAACGATCATTTTCTGTGTTAAAAAGAATTAAAAATTGGCAAAGGTCTAATATCAGTCAAGGAAAATGATCATCTCTAGCACTATTATCAATAGAGTCAGAACTATTGAGAAAAATTAGAAAAGATGATATCATTGATGAATTCGCCAACACAAAATGCCGAAAAAAAATGTAGAGTATAATATTATTATGCACGTGAATTATCGGTATTTGCGGCGTCTTGGCAACGCATAGACCTTATTTGAGCACATATTTTCGATATAATGCGCGATGTCTATAACTTCATAACGAAGCACGAGGGATAGAACAATGTTGTAAATTCGTAACCACTAACCAGCATAATAATGAATACAGGTACTAGGTAGAGTAGACCCGAATGAAAGAAAATCGAAAAAAAAGTGTCCGTAAAGTAGATTTCTACCGTATTGGAAATCAATATTCAATGATAATACTAATTTTGTGATTGTGCAGTACTCACATGTGTTTTGACGTGAACTCGTGATTGTAAGCATAAAAACGTAGTGGAGTAGTGACCAAAAAGGGTGCAACGAGTAATAACATAACATAGTATAGATATACTTACTGATTACTGATATATTTTTTAACACAATGGCGAATTTACGGGAGAGGGCGGGTGTTGAAAGTTTCTTTTCGGTTCTATTGATTTAATTAAATTTTTGATTTTCAATGTTTCACTATTATTATTTATCCAACCTATGATAACTTAATTTGTTTCTCATTAAGGTAAAATGTTGGCTCAGAATCTATAAACATTATTTTTATGGTTAAGTTAAGTTAGTATCAGATGTACACATATTTTTTTTGTCACTGAAAAATGGTTGTATACTCTACTACTAGTCATTATGACGAACATTTAGTTGTATATGTAACTATTGTTTACTTATTTTAATGTAACTAATCGTTTTTCCACAATTCTTTTATTGTATACTTGAAATGGACTGAGAGTAAAATAAGTTTTTGCTATAACAGATCCATTATTAGTAGTAATATCACAAAAGCAATTCATGGGTAGTGAAATTGAACTTTCATCATTTATCAATATATTATCTTTAATTACTACCTCAGACTTTGTACCACTTTCCGTAGTAAGACCGATCGTGCTCTAAAAACATATGCCATCGAGAATAAGGCGACTTTCGCTTTATGCAGTGTAGATACCGTACAAAAAACATGTTCTTTTTTTAAAAAAACCCACTAATTTTAAATGTTTAAAAGCGTTTTTTTTTGTTTTAAACAAATTGTTCAATGCCGTCACAATTTTTTTTTAGTTCTCGTTGAATCATTGTCTTTAGAAAACGTTTCATATTTTACATTAATTTTAAATAACACTATAGCGGTCAACAGTGTTGCGACGGAGTGACGAACGATCATTGGTGGGTGGGTTGGCAATGTGCTTGGTCGTTTAGCACGTAACGATATTTTATAGTTTATTTAAGTAAAATTAACGAAAAGGTTGATTTGCCAAACTTTTTCACCGATTTTCGAGTTCTCATCGAATTCCGCGGGTTTTTTTTTTGTGGTATCATCTTTACGTAACTCGTAGATAACACATTAGTCATAACAATGATAAGAGCTGAGCGTCTGTGCCAATAAATTCAAAAACGAATTCAAAATTTCCAATTTCGTTCTTTCTTCAGTATGTTAATTTTGTATTAACTTTGAATACAATATACTAGTTTATTATTTTTTTAGTTATGGCTTGGCTAGATGCTGTTTCTAAAGATCTTACAATCCCTGTTGAATATTTGAAGCCCACCAACAATTCTAAACGATTTCTTGCTAATGTTCATCGGATATGGTTTAGGTAAAACAGTGCATGATATTGTTCAATGTGCTTTTTTTAAATAATTGTTCTTAATTATTTGTTTAATAGAGATTTCCTAAATGGAATTTATCGTCCATTCTTGCATCATGAGATGTTTACAAATGATGATGTCCGTGCAAAGGTTCAACAAATTGAAAGCTTGGGCGACACTTGGATATATGTTTTGATTACTGTATATAAACCCTACACAAATGGTTATTTTTTATGAAATAACAAAACTTATTTTTATTTTCTTGTTGAGGTTATACAAAAAGTTGAGAAATCGGTGATTCCTTTGGCACGACGACATGAAACTGTGAATTTTGATAAAAATTTAAGTTACTCACAACAGCTACAATATGTTACAGTAACAAATAGGAAAAGCCTTTGGAAAGAAGCCTATAAAAAATATGGTAAAATAGTTTTCGCTAATCACAATAACACAACCAGTATAATTATAAATCATAATCTAATTTATTTTTCAGATGGGTTTTTTTATAGAGAAAAATCTATGTCCTCAAATATTTGTTTGTCTCCGCATGATACTATAATAAGAGATATACTTAGCCGTTTCTACAACTGTCCTATAGTCAACTCACTAGAATGTTCACGTAAATTATCATTGACTGAAAATGAATCTCATTGTAATATTTTACCGGCAAACCTGGTTTTTGAAACAAATAAAAATTTTTACCTACTACAGGTATTTTCAGTAATTTTTATTTGTGTTATTTTGATTATAATAATTTATATTGTATTTTTAGGAGACAAAAAATGTACATTTATTTCAAGATTGTATTAATTATAGTCCAACATTATTAAAGTCTAGCCATGCCCGTCCATTATTTGTGTTATATCAACTATTGAATGCTATGCAAAATACCCATGATCAAGGACTTTTGCTTGGTGACATTACAATGTCTGATATAATTGTTTCCCCTGAATTATGGATTCGAGTATGCTAAACTTTGTGTTAATAATAAATTAATGCTGGTATGTATATGAAATTATTCATTAAACTATTGTTTTTAGATACTCCCAAGAATCACCGACAATATTTCAGATGCTGATGAATTTGATAACAGTTATGAGGAAACAGTTAAAAGTTCAAATGTTGAAAATTTGGCAGAAACATGTGAACAATGGGTTCGTGGAAATATGTCCAATTTTGACTACATTACATTTTTAAATAAATTAGCTGGTAGAAAATATGGCGATCCTAAATGCCACCATGTATTCCCCTGGGTAACTGACTTTAGTTCTCGAGCTGGCCTTAATTACCGCGACCTCACTAAATCAAAGTATAGATTAAATAAAGGAGACAGGCAATTAGACTTGACTTATGACATTGAAGATGAGAAAACTTCTGTTCTGGTACGTATTAGTACCCATTTTATTATTGTAATTTATTTTATCAATATATTTTAATGTTGTAGACACCACATCATGTTCCTGATATTTTATCAGAAATAACTTACTATGTATACCGATCTCGAGTTACTCCTCGGTCAGTTCTTTGTCGTTATATTAGAACAAAATTTGTACCCGAAGAGTATCCTTCTAGCATACAACGTATGCAACAATGGTCTCCAGATGAATGTATTCCAGAATTTTTTACTGATCCATCAGTTTTTAAAGTATTACTAAAGAGAAATTGATTAATATTATTGAAAATAATTTATTATATTTTTATTCTAGTCTATTCATAAAGAATTACCTGATTTGGGTATACCAACATGGGCTGAGAATGTACAAGATTTGGTAGATACACATAAAGCCATATTAGAAAGTAACTACATTTCTGAACGTTTACATCATTGGATTGATTTAACATTTGGATACAAGTAAAATATGACCTTTGTAATTGTAAAGAAGAGTTATGTAATGATAACTGTACCTTAATTATTTTTAGATTATCTGGTTCAGCTGCAGTAAAATCAAAAAATGTATGCCTTCAGTTGTGTGATAATCATACTTATCTGACATCATCTGGTATTGTACAACTATTTACTCAGCCACATCCTCAAAGGCTATTACCTTCACCTTATTTTTCACGCATTCCTCCCATTTTGCCTAAAATGAGTAAGTTTATGATTCTATTATACTTGCAATTGGTCAGTCATATTATATTTTATTATATTTTATGTACAGAAACTCCTCCCGTTATCGAGGAACAATATCTTAATACATCTTCCGATAATGAAACATCAGCAAATGGTTTTACAAAATATTTAGATTTATCTAAAATACCACTTTGTGTAAGTACTTATAAATATTTTTACATTGTAAAAAGTAATGATATATTAGCTAATTGAATAAAATATCATTGATAATTTTTAATTATAGCTTCCACCAGATTATAATCCTGCAACACCATTAATCGCTTTAGATTCATTAAATAATTTTTTAAATGGAGTATGTGCCAAGACATTAAAATCTTCTATTTCTGATGAATTCCGTTCAAAGGATATGACGTCATACAAAAAAATCATAGCTAATCGAAGAGCTCAAGAAATTCAAGTAATTATCTAATTAAATTTATTAAATGTTATAATAATTATTAGATCTTATTTTTCAATAAAAAAGGACTTGTTGCTACCAACTTTTTTGTTCATTAAGGTGATTTATTCAAAAATGAGTAGTGCATTTTTATATCCAAATAAACAGTGCCTAAAATAATGTAGTAATTTAATTTAAATTTAATATTTAATTTTTTTCTTAACCATCAATATTAGTTAAAAATTGATCACATTATTTTTTATTCTAAAAAAATATTTTCATACTTTAGATTATAAAGAATGCTATAATATGAAAAAATGCCAAAGCAATATCAATAAAATTATAAAAACATCATTATTTAATAAAAATAAAAAAAATTACTGATAGAAGTTTTTTTAAAAAATTTGTTCTTAAGCTTGGTTTATTGATAAAATAAAACTACTTGCCATGTACAAATTGACCTATAACTGGTCGCTCTTTATTTATTAAAGTAAAATAGTAATAACAGAGATTGTATAGCATAGAACTACTAGTTTTGGTTTTTGCACATTCATAAACTTTTGGTGGACAAAATATAGAATTAAATGATAAAAATAAATTGTTTTTTGAATAATAATTTTATATTTTCAGGTTTTGGGATGTTTAATTGTAGAATTATTTTTGGGAGATAAAATAATTGCTCATGGGAGTAATTTAGCATCATTATCCTTTTTAAAAAGATTACAAAGCTGCCGTGTACTAGCTAGTACATATCAAAAAAGTCTTCCTGATTGTATTCGCCCGGTTGTCAAGTTGCTGCTTCAAATCGATAAAATTCCTTTGAGCGAAAATCCATCACCATTTGATTTTAATTGGTGCTCTGTAATCACAGATAATGGATTGCCACCACCAACTCCTCATCAGATCCTTATTCCTTCTCTTTCCTCTTCGATTTTGCGTTTTCCTAAATATTTTTCCAATATACACAACATACTAAGAATTTATTATGATTATAAAACAGTTAAATCAGAATTGGAAAGCATCAAAAATTTATTGGAAGAAAATCAAAAATTTACTCTGGATATGTTTGATACTGTATGTGTTAAGCTTATTATGGATATTGAGCAAGAGATGTGTGAGTTAAGTGAATCTGGATCACTTGGAATACTGGCTGATAGCACCTGGATAGAATTTTTAGTGCCAATGATTATTGAACTTTTGTCCGATTCTAATTGTAACACTTTAGCAGCTTTACATTTACTAGAACCATCATTTAAAGCCTTAGGTATGCAAAAATCTAAAGAATTACTTCTTAACTATGTAACAACATTGTATGAAGAATGCTTGAAAGATATTGCACAAGAAAATATTCCTGTACACCATAAATGGTTGAAACTATACCAAAAATCATTTTTAATGAAATTGATCTCTGGTTTTGGAACAAGTGTATTCTTAAAAAATTTTGTTCCCATACTCGTAGAAACAGTTGGATCCGGATGTAATTTTAATAGAGCATGTCCAATTCCAATTCAATATCTTAAGTATGTTTTTAAATTATAAATTATTATCATGTCTATGTACAATAAAAATTGTGTTTTTTCAGTGATCTTTGCGGCTCATTTCCCTCATATGAAGATAGCAATTCTAATCCTGTCACAGAAACCAATCAAGGTGTTAAAGTAGTTGAAAATGGTATGTTTTCACAATAACACCCAACCATTGTCTTATATGATACACTAATTATTCAATTACTGTAATAATTCATTTTTTTTTTAGATACAATATCTCTAGATGATGAAGCTTTAACCAATAGTATAGTTTCACTTCAAGACGTTCTATTGGATGATCAAGATGTAATAGTAGATTATGATAGACAAAGTGCAGATACCAATTTTAGTGATGATAAAAGTTTGGCGGATCTTACAATTGGATGTACTGAGGATGGCGAAGATATTTCACCATCTTGTCTTACCCCCGATTCAGAAAAAATCAGTTCAGAAGAGCACTTAAAGGTTGTATTTATATATATATATATATATATATATATATATATATGTGTGTGTGTACTGTTAATTGAATGCTAATAATTTGTCAATGTGTTTAGATATCTGAAGTTAGTGCAGATTCCCTTGTATGGGTATCAAATCGCATTGGTCCAGTACATACTTCTATGTATATTACAAAAAATCTATTGAAAATGTTAATGCTATGTTACTCAGATTCATTACAGAATGATGATAAAGCAACTATGGTCATTAATTGTTTAATGAGTATTGCAGGTAATTATATATAATATCCAAGTAGTGATGAATTATTTTATTATTCCTTCAGATTTGAACTGCCAAACTTAGTTACATTAACAAAATTACAATTTTTATTTTTTTAAATTTTAGGTATTTATGGTGAACAAGTTATTTTGGTCCAATATTTACCACATATAAGTGATGTAGTGTCATTATGCAAACGTAGTAAAATGACCACAAGTCTTGAAAGTGGCCTTATTGGATGTATAACTCTGCTAAAATATCTTATGTCTTATTTTACCAAATCAACACTTAATGAAATTAGTCAAGTATGTAATAATATGATATTACAATGTTGTGAATTATTATAACTATATTGATTTTTAAGGATACATTATGTAAAGGAATTATTCATCCAATGTTAAGAATTTTATCATCTCAAAAAGTAATTTTCCCATCAGGGGCACAAAGCCGTAGTAGTTTTGCTACAAAATTGTTTGAAACAATATATTTTTTTGGTCTTAAACAAGGTCATCTCATTTCAAAAACCATTCAACGATTATTCTTAGTATTTGATAAATTGAGACATGTTGATCCACTTAGTATGGCTGATACCAATCCAAGGTTGAACATTAAATTGTCAACTATTAATTTTAAAATTCAATTTTATTTTTATTCATATTTTACAGAAATCAAACTATGGAGTTAAACAACAGCGACTCTGGTGATTCTCCTTCAACAATTAGTGCTGATAAATCAAATATCAAAATAAAAGTCTGTAATGTTATTTTACTCATAAAAACAGTACTATTTATATGAACTATGTTAAATTAGGCAATGGAAGAACTCTGTAAGGTTTTAACACCCGAATTAGCTTATCATTCTTACAATTTATTTGTAAAGTATTATGGAGAATCATTTATGCAAAGAACATTAATGAATTGGGATTACGTTAAAGAACTGTGTGTCACATATAAAGAAGAAAGGGTGTATTCTGGTTATGCAAACATTGGTATGTATAAATAAGTACTAATACTATGATACTAATATAACTAATTAGTTTGTTATTGGTAACCTTATTATAAGGTAACCAATATTTTTAAATAGATTATTATTTAAAAAAATATTAATTGGTCTTACCATGATTATTTTTTGTACAGACTATAATGATAGTACAGTCAATTTTGAAGAACAGCTCGGAAAACATCTTACTCTCAAGGGTAATAAAATTCATTTTCAGGCAAGTGATTTGTATTAAAATGTATTTCAATTCATTTTTAATATAATGCGTTTAATAATCAATGGTTTAATATTTGTTTGTATGGTTTATTATAATAATATGATAATATTAGATACTAAATGAAAACATTTTTAAATACTCCCAACTATTTGTATATCAAAAATGTTAAATGTTATGTTAAAATTTCAGGATGAAGAAATAGAAGTAGCCGAAGATGCTAAAACCTTGGTAGAGTCATCCAGGTATAATTACTTTTATAATGATTTTATAAAAAAAATTAAATTATATATTTATGTATGTAGTATATGGTTATTTGATTTTTCTATCACCTTAAATCATGGGTAAAAATCAATTTTAATTATCGGAGATTAAATATATATTTTGGATGATATGACTGTTAATTACTATTTTTATTATTCTTTTTGTTAGGCATTTAAGAGGAAATTGGTTAGCATATTGGGAACATGAAATTGGACGTAATAGTCGTGATACTTGGTTTAATTTTAAACAAATCAAGTTACAAACTTTTAGTGGTCATCAATCAACAGTTAAATCTTTAAGTGTTCTTGATAATGAAAATAGTTTTATAAGTTCTAGTCGGGACAAAACTGTTAAACTTTGGTCTTTAAGAAATCAAGTGAGAATGCAATAATTACACTACCTAATGATTTTAAACTGGCTAAACAAGTCAGTAATACTTTCTTTGTCCAGGGTGATGGCAACAGTATTTCCCAGTGTCAATATACTTATTCTAGACACCGTAAATCTGTATTATCAGTTGCATATTTAGAAAATCTTAGAATGGTTGCTTCCTGTGATTCTTCAATACATATTTGGGATCCATGGTGTGGTGGACGTCTTTTATGCTCAATGAATGGTGTACCTGTTAATGTCCTTAAATGTCTACCCACTCCACATCCGAATATATTAGCTGCTTCTACGCAACCGACCTTACATTCTATTGATCCTAGAAATGGAAAGTCTGTAGCAGAACTTAAAGTAATAATCTTAAAAGTCTGTCTAAAATACTGAAATAAGTATTTATGTGTTAATTATTTGTTCTAGATATCTGTCAACGCCACTGGACTTATTAGGAGCATTGCTGTACCAACCAATGCTCACTGGGTTGCTGTTGGTCAGTCATCTGGTTATCTAACTGTTATTGATTTAAGAACTGGTCAAGCCTTGGCCAACTGGAAAGGGCATGAAGGAGAGGTAATACAATATCTAAAATGTTAAATTTTTCTTTTATTAATTGTTTTTGATCTTGAAGGTATTACAACTGTTAGCTGTTAATTCTAACACAATAGTCAGCTCATCTCTTGATCAATCATTATCTGTTTGGAATGTTTCAAATGGAAATCTTATTTATAATATGAGGTAATTGTTATTTAAGTATAAATTATACATCCAAATTACGTTAAGCATATTCGATTTTTAATAATTATTTTATATTTTCAGAGGGTCACCTGAACCAGTCCATTGTTTAGGCCTTCATGGAAATGAATTGATTTCAGGTACTACAGCTAATCGTATCGGCATTCACACTGGATTTACTAGTGAAGCATCATTTTCCTCTACAAAAATTAGAGCTGATACATTTAAAGGAGTTTTAACCACAATGTCAGTACTAAGTCTTAATCAATTATTATTACTCGGTGCTGATAACGGAAATATCACACTTTTGTGCTAAGCCGGGGTAATAGTTACTCTCATATTTCATGTATACAACATATTTCCTACTATTATTCCATATGTACCTTTATGTATATTGATTATTTATTCCTATTTTTACTATTAATTTATAATTTTTAATTATTGATTTAAATACATATGTATAACTGCCATTTTTATTTAGTGATCTGTTTAATGTTAATATTATTATTTATTATATGTCCCTATTTTTAAAATCGATAAATCTATATTAATATTAAATGTTCCTGGTTATCAGATGAAAGGGCTTGCCAAATGACCCTGTTGCGAGGCAAATAATTAAATTTTAAAATGATAAGAGAAAACTAACTTTTTTTTATTGATCTATTTGTTTAAGGACGACTTGGAAACTTAGCCCTCCTTGTAGGTTTTGTTTGTATGTTTTTAAATTGTTTTGAGGTACTGTAGAGGGTTAAACATGTAAATAGTGTATGTGTATTGGCATGGACAACACCATTAGAGTGGTGTGGTGACTCATCTGATCGCTGGCAGGGCCAGATGGTGATTAACTGCAGCACTGAAGAGTGACTGTGGTAGATTTTTCCGCCACACCATGCCACAAAAAAAAAAAAACTAACTTTATTTCATCTGATAATCAAACATATGATATTATTACGTTAATATTTTTATTGAATAATAAATTAAATGTAGATTTAATTATTTTATATTTTTTGCATCGAGTGTTAAAAGGTACAACAATGTTTTAAAGCCTAAATATTATTTAAATATTTAAATATTTAAAGTATTTATAATTTTAATAAATATGATGTAAAATTATGATTATGTTAATTTTCTTTATATCTATGGAGTAAGATTTAAATTGCATGCTGTAATAGAGTACCCTCACAGAAAAAATCAAAGAAAAACTTTATTTGTGTGCCATATTTTATTTAAAAATATGTTTTTATACTCAGATGATAAACACTGAGTGTTACGTTTAAATGATTAAATGTTTACATAAATATTTAACACAATATATCTATACAAACAATTTAATATTGATGTCATTCAGTGTCAACTAATTTGAAACAGGTATTCATCGTATAATAAATAAATACGCATTACATTTTCAATTTTGATTATTAGGTATATATTTTGATAACGATATATAGTATTACAATTTTAAAAAGAAATAAAAAAATTAAATCAGAGAATTAAATTAAATTTTATTTTGTACATATTATATTATTACTTATTAGTATTGTCATTTGTTGAAATTATAAATAACGTTTTTTGGTACTCTTTATAAGTAACACTAGTTTATATCATATTTGGTATAAAACTCTGAAACATTATTTGTTCTATAGCGAAAAATAAGTAGTTCAATATTTTTCTATCGTACGCTTTTTATTATGATTGTTGCCTCTTTCGTTTTCTGACAACTTTTTTATAAGCTTTTTCCCATTTGGTACTCTCTTTGTCGTCATCAGTACCAGGTGGGTGAAGACGCATCTGGAAAGAATTATCATTGATTAAATTTAAAAAAAAAATAATTAGATGATGAACTCTAATAAGCTAAAGAAGATAGGTGCATCTACAATCTACTAGAAGAACAGTTTTATTACAATTTTGCAAGTCTTAACTTGTCATCTTCGATTTAGTTAAATTTAGTTAAATAAATAAAAATTGGTTTTCACCATATCTGTCTGTCATTGTTTTTAATGATGCTTAGTTGATTAAAAATAATTTGACGGAAAGACATTTTAATAACTGTTGTAACTTGTAACTAGTTGTAAGAGTATAATTTTTTTAAACAAATTTATCAATAATATTTGTTTTAGTTAAATACTAATTTATAAACATAAAAACCTACTATGGTACCATAGAATCATAAACAAATATTAATGTAGGTAATGTTTTGTTGAGAACGTGAGGTTATGACTTGTATACCGTGAAGGATTTACACAGTCTACGGCAATGACCACCATTTAACATCCCCTATTTCATATAATTGTTAATATATTAATTAAAATGTGTTATGATTTATATTAATATTGTTATAAAACAATTGTTACCTCGTTTTTCCCAATACACAGTATTTAATATTCATACTGTTATTATATTTACTAACCACATAACTATGCACAATGCACAGCAGAATTTTTAATCTATGTCAGTTATAAAAGGTATTAAGTAATTTGTATTCAATATTTGTATGTATTATGGGTATTATTTGAATTTTTAATTCAGAATTTTATATTGTAGTTTTTATTTATTTTTTTCCATTATTCTTTCATTATTTTTCAGTATAGGTATCATATTATACTGATAGAAGTAAGACTATTTCACCAAGCTATCAAAAGTCATACCTATTAGGTAAAGTTCCAAACGGAAAAATTATTACCTATTAAATACCTAGTTTGTAAAAATGATGGAAATTTTTACTGTATCATTTAAAATTATAGTATTAATATTAAAGCATTAAGTATTGTGAAATATAATTAGGAGTTTCTTAAAGTCAACATGCAAAATTATAATATTATTAGCTAGTATTAAATGTAAATCATTAGGATTTTACAACCTCTTACATTACAGAGCATTATTTTGTTAGAGTTCTTATTTTAATCGTTATTTCCAAATAAGATATCCAGCTGTTTCTTCGACAATCGCTTCTGAAAGTTATACATATATATAAATTAATATTACTTAAATGGTTAAGTTTCAATGTTCCATTGTACTTAGTTAATTATGTTGTAACTCCAAAGTCTATAGCAAATATTTTATTGTGATTAATAATTAATATAAATATAAAATAATTATACAATATTTAATAAATGTACATTAATAAATATTTAATAGGTATTATATTCACCATACAAACTTTTGTTGTTTACATTATTATAATTAACTTCATCTTACCATGATTCTGTATTTTTCCTTGCAAGCATATTCAGTTTCATCGACATCTTGAAAACAGTCTGATTTGTAGTCCTCGGGTAAAGGTTTTCCATCAAATTCGCATAATTTTTTCAGTGGTCTTGAATGTACAAGCAATTTATCAAAACCTAAAATGTTAAACCATAAATTTATATTTCACCTCAAAAACAATAATTTGAAATCATCATTCAACACTTACCAGTAGGTTTGTTTAAAGGACAATAAAATACATTAGGAGTTTTTTTGTCGTACACAATCGATTTTCTCATCATATCACCGGCCAGCACTGCATTCTAAATAGGTAAATGTAATTATTAACTAGTTGAATTGGCAGCGTTATTGATTGGTATATTTATATTATTAATAAAAATAATAACATTACATAATAATTTATAGATACATAAATATATTTAGCTTACCAATATTGAAAACAGTACAAGTAATTGACAAGTAGACAGATCTGAAAAATACAATGAATACAATTATACGGACGATAAAATATTATTTTATTTTATTATACAAAACGAAAATAGTACAATTAACTGCCATAAATAAAAAAAAAATGTGTACTGTTATAATATATTTATACATTTTACAACATTAGAGTAGATAGACGCATACACGACATAGGTGCCTACATATTGTCAGTGGTGGCGTAACTTTAATATTTCTTGAGACAAATATGTACCTACGGATGCTAGAGGTTGACCACCACCATAACTTAATCTGTTTTCATTGCGTAAGTTTTCTTTAGTTCGCAATGCTATCAGTCAATGCGAACCCTATAGTCGTAGTCCTAGGTCCGAGGGGTACCACTACCCAATTGATCGTGAGGCAACAGCCTCGAATGAATACCCCTATAATGCCATCACTATACATGTAGCCACATGCACACATAGGTAATATAGTCATCATAATATCGGCAATAAATCGGTACCCATCAATATTATAACAGTAGGTATCTGGTAATTCGACGAAAGTACAAGTGCAAAACTACAAGTATTAAATATTATGCATTTGTGTCGTGTAATAGTAATAGAGTTACCTATGTGGTTTTACGTTAGGTTATCAATTTAGCATTTTATAAGATAAATATTGTAAGGTACAGATTTGTGAAAAAGCATAAAAAATATGCGATGTTACTCGGTGTTTTAGTAATAATGTAAGTATAGTTAGTAGGTATTGCATAACATTACGAATTATATGAGTACCTAAATACAAATAAAAAAAATAAAATACTAATAAAATACTAATACAAATCAACGGAAAATTACAAATTATAGCTATGTTCGGATGAGCTTCAGGCGGATCCAAACGACCAAACCTATAGATTTTTTTATAATTAGTGGCCACAGATTTGTTATGGAAACCATCATTTTTAAAAACCATTTTAAAATGTTTTACATAAAACGTATAACTTCTTGTTTATTAATTGTATGTGTTTAATAATTTATTATTTACGTGATTTTGTAATAAAACTTATTCTGTTTTCTGATTCCTCTGAATTTAGTATTTAAATACACGATACAAGATACAATTGTATCTCAGATACGTATTTTACATACTATAGTATCTAAGATACTGCCCAGCCCCGTGCATACGACATACTCCTGACGCCGTCACTGCTCATTGCCGATATGATACGCAAGAGTTGGTCGGAATGTTCCTAACGGAAGGTTTCAGAGGTCAGGTGCCTAATTTTCTACACCGTACGAACGGTTCCCGTTTTGTGAAAATGATTATTCCCGTACGGCGCTAGTAGATATTACACCCAGTGGCCAGAGCCGTCTTAAGGTTATGCGAGGCCACAAGGCCTATTATGTATCGGGAGCATTTAAGTACATAAATTATGATGGTACATATATCTTTTTAACACAGCAATTATAAGCTATTAATAAACTTAAAAACTTCATCAGTAAAAAGTCAATTCTTGATTGAATCTGCTACTTAATACTTTATTGTTTATTATAATTTTAAAATGTACTGTCAAAAAAGTTATTTTGTTTTAATTAAAACGTAAACATGATCATAGGTGTTATTTCTAAATTAATACACTTTGTACTGAAAAATAAATGTTAATCATAAAACAAAAACTAAGATAGTCGTAAAAAAAATTGTAGGTATGTTTTGATATAAATTTGACATTTTTTTCTTTAATACTTTTTATTTCTCAATTATGTACATTTCATTTTTACATTAAAATTTGTCATGATTTATTTAAAACCATTCCACCCATGTAATACGAGTATATGGACGAAAACATCAGTAATAATGTTTTTATTTTCACTGATAAAATTGCAGTATTTTTTATTAAAAGCTAATTTTAATATTTTGAATTCGATTATTCGATATTTTTTTAAAAAGAAAAGAAAAAAATGTAAAATCATGATATTTTATAAATTTTGGGGCCCTCGAATCCCGGGGCCCATACCTCAATACACGGTATTAATTTCACCATATGCATATGTGATATGTATAATGTATGTGTTAAGTACCTACGTACAAACAATAATTTATTCTTATGTCCGAAAATTGAATTCCGAATACTAGTCGTTGCCTCGTAACTCGTAAGTCGTAAGTATAATTTGTTTAAATTCAAGACCGGTGGTGCGTGAATCGACGCATTCAAAAAATGACTCAGAGTGAATATAAGTCGTATATACAAATATGTAATTAAGTAGGCTACATACAGAGTGATTTACTAAACATACTCATTGCTCACCCTTTTCACGCTTAAATTATGCATTTTTTCAAATTCTGATTTATTGAAAATGTTGGGTATGACGTATGTCTACTATAAGACTTTATTTTTCAATACATAGATGGTTATATACTTTATGATAATATATTTTTTACTGGCTACTGCTGCAAGAATAAAAGATATCACGGATTAAATGTAAGTGCTTATCACGGTAGACTAAGGTAAAAAAGGATAAATACATAATAATATTAATAAGATATTTTTCAATATTCGTACGCAACTTTAAATTTGAATAATTCCGAAACTACTATAAAGTAAAATGTTCGACTGTATAATGTTACATCAAAAACTTCAGGATTTCACGAATCAATAAAATAACTTAAGAAAATATTTCAAACTGTTAAACATAAAACTAGGTACTTATTGTTTTATCAAAATACGTAAAAAGTGTAACAAGACAAAGTGTAACCGTAACTTTATGTCTTATGCAGAAGACGGTTAGGTTTCCATATAAGTCGCTGCACTAGCATAAGTCTGGCTATCTCAGACCACAATTGACGCTCATTCGTACTTGACATTTTACAGATAATTGATTATTAACTCATGTATTATGTGTAGTTTCAAAAATAAAAAATTATCCAATTTCATTTCATACTTGCTTGAGCCGGAAGGTGATTTGTGATTTGTTTATAAATACCTTATGTAATTTCTTATAATAAATTCTGCGCACGTTCATCTTAATTCTTATTCATATAAAGTATTCCGTATTTCTTTAAGTTATATACGGTATAAGGGCATAAGGTACTGTAATAAGTTATAAATTATAAAACATAGTGAGTATTATACTTCATAGATTTTCTTAGCATGAGAGTTATTTAATTTAATTGAATTTCCCCTCTTCTTAAATAACTTTTAACCTAAGTACCTATCACAACTCTGTATTATTACCAATGTCCAATCCCCTCCTTCAATTACGTGAATTCAAATAAAATTCATAGAAATGTATGTAAAACCCACTGCATAAATACCGACCTACTCAATTATAAAATAAAATGAATTTAATGTATTTCGAATTTTTAAACATTAATAAGTACTTTGATTAAACCTATACTTATTAAATATTATAGGTAATTAATTTTACTTGTATAAGAACTTATTATTTGAGATCTCTATAAATAATGTTTTTCTTAACATTTGGATACTTATACGAGTGATGTTTATACTACTCGTATTATAGAGCACTAGTGAATATTCTAAATTGAACAAATTACCTTATGTAATAAATAACATTTTATAATATAGCGACTATTTTTCTATAGTATATAGTCATAATATGTGTTCCGATATTCGTGACCTACGTCCGCAGAATTTACAACAATATTATGTACGTGAATACGTCTTGTTAAATGTATCTGCAATCTTTAAAAGAAAATAATAAAACGGAACTCTTGAAAGCAAACATGTATTTTATTATACTTATAACTTATAAGTGCATAATGAAACTAGGAAAACCTTTATTATAAATAATATAAAATAGTTTTAAAATGTTTTTTTAACCGTTAGATTTTTACGTAATAAAACTTTATAATATTCCATGTTATACAATTCACTGTTTAGCTGTATGTAAAAACTTGATCAATAGGTAGTATTAAAATTGTTTTTTTCTGTACATCGTTAATTTATGTATATATATATATATATATATATGTGTATAAGCAAATTATCATGCATTTTAAGTTATAACTATTTAGGTATAGTGTATATATAATGCGTGCATATGATATTCGTATATACTCTTATAATATGTTAATGTTTACTAGCTAAATTTGAATGGTCTTCGTTTAGTCTTAAGTATAATATTAACTAATACATTATAATTTAATAAAATAGTTTACCCATGTTTCTTCAGTTATAAATCATCAATTGAAATGGTTAATACAAAAATTTTATTTTAATGTAACACTAATAACCAAGCAGAAACGAAAAATGTTCAGTTCTCAAACACAGCAAAACGCTAAATAAAGAATGTAAAAGTGTAGTGTAGCCTTCTATGACATCACATGTATACCTACGTCTGATTATGTTAGTACTGTTGTGGGCGTTAACCCACGTTACCTGGCACAAGTAACAGGAAACCAGTTCTTCTAACAATAAGTAAAGAATGGAAAGGGAACATTCTAACTGATTCTTGGGTTCACTGATTTCATTGGACCATTGTAATATTCTTCACTACTTCAATCTGGAAACCACCGTTCGTATCTATATAAATGGTCTTGGGAGTACGACGTACGGCATCACCATAAAAAACTGTGTCAATTAAAGAAAAAAAAATTGTATTAAAATGATGGAAAATATTATTAAATTATGGATATTGCAGAATTAATGACAGTCAACAAATTGTATAATAATATTAAAGGTTATTTTAGAATATTTCAGTAGGTTGCTATAGCCAGTGGCACCAAACTTAGGTGACCTAAGACATTTTTTTCAAATGCAGCAGGAATTATTTTGTTGTATTCACCCGTCTAAAAATATGAGTTTCATAACTTTTTACGTGGTTAATGGGCTTAACTATTTTTACCCGTCACACAGGTATTCCATAACATGTGTACCTACTTCAATAACATTGCAGTCATTAGGTATATATTTTATAATTTTAATTACCACTTTCGGTGCATAAGTACAGCAAAGGTGCAAACGTAATAGTGACTGCTACGCCTTTTGGTGGTACACTGCAGTTAGCAATTGATTTTCAAATAGTCGATTATAAAATCAATGGTATTAACAAATTGTTGTAACATTCAGAAAAATTAGAAAAAAACTAGCTCACAAGTCAAAATCTTGATTTATAGACGATACCTATTATAGATTATAACAAATTGGCTCATTTTCGAGAAGAGGCAGCTTGTGAGCACCTCCTACCGGGTTACTATGCTTGTAAAATAAATTGGGGTGACAATATTTAAGCTTAACACTCCATTTTTTAGGCAAATATTATTTAAATAAATTTAAATTTGGTGTACAAGCAATTAATTTGTGAACATTGAATATGTTAAATGAACAACAGTTTTAATGTTTAAACAGAGTTATGAAATATAAATCGATCGAAGCGAGCACAATTTTCTAATGGTAGGTGTGTGGTATGGCTTTATTTGATCTGTTCCGCCGTCCGGTAAGATGTAAATGTTCAATATTTTATGTAGTGACGATCAATTTTATAATTATTATTTAAAGCTATTAAGGCATTAAGCCTCAATAATGAGGGTATTAAAATTGTTTGTATATTTTTTGTTTACATCAAATGTTATTTTATTACTGCACCCAAAAGTCTCACGCTCAATTTCCTGCGCTTAACTGTCTCAGTTCCTTTAACTTCTAAAAATGTGTGAACTTGGTTTAAATAAATCTAGATTTTGACTCACTATCTTACAGTTAGTTTTAAACACGAATATAAAAATAATATTTTATACAAATATTGAACCTAAAAATACACAGCAATCAAATATGTTTAATTTTAAAAAATATTTTCCGGGCATTTTCGGTAAAACGAATAGTAACAGTTGTGTAGAGACTCATTTTTTTAGACCAGGATTGAATTACCTTATCAAAACGTAAGGATCGATAAAGTTTTTCTCAATCTTTAAAACCTCGACTATAGATTGTTATATTAAATAATATATAATATTAGGTATATATTTATCTAATCTAATCCTGGTCTAAAAAATTAGGGTTTCTAGTAATTTCTGCACAGCTGCAATTATTCGTTTTACCGAAATCGCTTGAAAAATAAGTTTTAAAACTAAACATAATTGATTGTTGGGTATTTTTAGGTTTCAACCTGTATCCCTTTGATCCGTTTCAAATCTGAAACCAATTTGAAAGCATTCGCTCGAAATATTCCGTCTCTTTTCAATCAACGTTTACACACACGTTACACGCGTTTACACCAATGCAATATATAATATATAAGGTTCCTATATTATTGTATGCGTTTATTAATTGTTTCGCTTAAATTAAAATATCAAACCAAACTCTGTAAATAGTACCTACCCACACACCACAGTAGCACACATCAAAACGTATGGGTTCAATGTTCCCACAAATAAAAATCGATTTAACAACAAAATTGAGTATTTACATTTTATTATTTTACTATTGGTAGAACGGTGGGGCAAATCGACCTCATACAGACTTGGTTAATTCCAAACACTGTGCATTAAAATCATGTCCTTTCGTGCGTTGGTCTGATTTTATAATATTAATGATGAACGATGAATAGTCGATGATATAAGGACATTTGTTGAAAACTAAAAATTTTAAGTAAATATAAAATAATATTGATGGCCAGCAGTTGGTCGTTTAGTCCATGCATATCGTTTACTTCCATGAACATTTAATATTATTGATATCAGCAGTTTTTGTCGGCCGCTGGGGCCCGACTGCCCGAGTTATCATTATATTTTGTAGTTTTCCACACCGTGCATATTTAGATCCAAAAATTAATGTAGTTTTTGACCAATTATTATAAAATTTAAGTTTATTTGGGTCAATGTGTTGAACTATTGTTAATATGACGTCGTTTACGAATAAAAATATTTTGAATTTATTAAGAAATTTACCCAGGCTTTCAATATCTAATCTGAAAAATAACGATGGAGCAGTAAAGAAAGTAATTATACCTATAGTATTAAATTTGTACTGGATATTTTTATCAAAGATTTCTAGACTTAAACTCCCATCAAATATGGTTTTTATTATATAGTTACTTCATTATTAATATTATATTTGTTACCTTGTGTTGTTTTGCCACTCTTCTGATTTAACAAAGATAAGATAAAAAATTGTAGTATTCGATTATGAATCCTTTCAAGATTTGGGAATCACATCTTTCACTCTTTACATTTTTTGTGGTTCCTTCTGTATATTTTAGTAAATAAACAATGTCTAGAATGGACATCATCCGTATTTTTCAATAACATTCTTATTTTCGTGATATTTATATTTTCTTATATGTAAACAGTTTTACATATTTTTTGTTTGTTTTTTTTTTTATTTAGAATAAACGAGGTAGAGCCCAACATGGAGGTGATAAACATGGTCACGGTAATAAAGGATCAAAAGCCAGACAAAATTTTATGAGACCCGGTTATGAAACGGGAAATAATCCATTTTATATGAGATTCCCTAGAGAACAATATTACAAGGACCATCAGTATGTTATAATATATTTAATTTTCAAAATAATTATCATTTAATTTCCCATCTAATATTTGTATGCATTTTTTAGTACTAAAAGACAATATCCACCACTTTCATTGCATTCCTTACAAACAATGATAGATTTGAATCGTATTGATATTACTAAGCCTATTGATTTATCAGTGCTGTGTAACACAGGCTTGTACAACATCAAGCCAGAAGACAAACATTATGGAGTGAATTTGATCGATGAAGTAAGATTTTTATAATTAAAACATTGAAATAACAAGAATTTTAAAATTGGTAAAATTAAAATACATAATGTAAAATTTGTATAACTAAAAATATTATCTCCAGAGATTACTTTCTTAATTACTTTTGACATTTATTAAAAGCCCAATAATATTATGAAATTATATGAAGTAAAATTAAAATTAACTAAATTGTAAAAAAAAGTTCATAAGATACTGGGAATGGAATTAAGGTGGCATGTGTAAATAAATAAAAAACCGTTGATGAGATTTAGCGTTTAGAAATTATTCTGTAAGACGGCAGATAGTATATGTCTTTAAAGTTTAATTTTATAATTGGAACTGACGTGTACTGCTACATAATAAAACATTTTAAGCACTTGTAATGAAATAACTTGTTATCTTGAACTTTTCTTTTAGTTTTGTCTTAATGCTTAAAAAACGAATGAAAATAAATTGATTTATCACATATTTTAAGTTAAGAACTTCATTGTTAAGGGGATTGTGCAATCCATGATTTTCTTTCTTTTTCTATTACATGCGCAAATTGACGTGTCAATCGATCTATTGATACTATAATGATTTTGAAAACTGATTTAAATTTGTCATACGGCTTTCTTTAAATTGACTTTCCCTCATTTTTTTAAATTTTGTTCTTAACATACCTAAAATATTAACATTTGTTGATTTATATTATAATTTAATGTTTTTATTTAATTTTAGGGTGCAGATATTTTCAAGGCAAAAATTAATATAGAAGTGCAATGGGCTAGTGAATCTACAATTGCAGCCATAGAAAGAAATGGAGGAGTTATAACAACATCATTTTTTGATGTTAATAGCTTATTTATTTTAACAAATCCCAAAAAATTCTTCCAGAGAGGTTTGTTAATTCTGACATGAACTATGTAGGCATTTTATCCTTATATTTATAAGTGTACTGTGTAGTATCAATTTGCAGACGAAAAATTATTGTTAGAATACATAAGTATTAATGTAGTAAATAAATTTGTCTGTAATTCAAATTTTAAATGTCAGTTATGTTTATACTATAAATTAAAGCTTATATTATTTTCAATCAAATAATATACTTTTCTATAGTTAAGAAGTATTCAGATTCTAAAATTTGTTTTATTTAAAAATAAAATTGTTATAAATATATATTTTTTCTTATAGTAAGGTGCACAATTTGTTATTTTCAACAAAATGTTTGCTTCTCTAGAATCTGTATTTAAAATAAAACTGAAGTATCTTTGTTATTTTGCTGAGCATTAGAAAAAAATAAGGTATACAAAAATTATTTTATTTTATTGATCATATATTATTCATTTTTTAGGAGAAGCAATACCAAGACGCATGATTCCACCTGAAGATGCAATTTTATATTATTCGAGTGCAGTAAATCGTGGTTATTTAGCAGATCCTGAAAAAATATCTTGGGAGCGTTTTGTTTTAGCTCAGAAATATGGATACAAACTCCCTAAAATTGAAGAAGATCCAGATTATGAAATGCTAATTTCTAGAAAAGATCAAAGGCAAATATTTTATGGTCTTGAACCTGGATGGGTTGTAAATCTAAAAGATAAAGTGATACTGAAACCTGTTGATCCAGAACTCAAAGAGTTTTATAAAAGTTAATTACAGATGTAAATATTAGTATTATATGGTTATGAAAATATTATTGTTTGATATTAATTATTTAGTGTATTTGTAAAATAGTAACTATAATTGTTGTGAAAGACAAAATGTATGTTATTAGTAATAACTTATTACTATAGATATATTGTCATCCTTGTTACATTTTATGATTGCGCCAATTGTCATATGCTGTTTCAGAGTATTTACTCCAAAAGTGTATTGTATTGAAAAATGAGATGTCCAGTAAGGTGGATGCATTTTTTTTAAAAATAGTGCTCACAAATAATCAAACAAAAATCATCCTTATTTTTAGTTTTTTTTACAATTTTGAGCTCAAATAAAATAATATAGTGTACAATTTCCAACCTTAGCTTTTTATATGTTGGAATGTATGAAACTACTGCTATGATTATATTGCTGTATTTTTCATTCAATAATAGTTTAAATTGAAACTGACTTCTATAATTTTCGTTGTAAGTTGTATGTTTATTGTTCAATCTTCCGGGCTATAAATGTTAAAATATAATGCTTATTATTTGATAATTTTTTATTCAGCTTACTTCAAGTTATAAGAGTTTTACTTTTATAAAGATGACATGGTGGACAATAGTGAAAAAATTGATCTTTTAGTAAAATTACGGTTCATTTTTTTGATATCATGTTTAGATGACTCAAGAATAAACTATTTACTTAAACAAAACTATCAATTTGTAATGATATGAATTTGCATGTGGTAAAAACTATCCTATTTTGTATGAGGTATGGAACAATGGAAGTACTTAATACCGATCAAATTAATAAACATATTGGTTATACTAATTATGTCTTAAAACAAGAAAATTAGATTGTTATGGTATACTTATTTAATAGTAAATAATTTAATTTTTTCAACTGAAGTATTAAGATTATACAGATATCTTTTTCTGTTAACTCTTAAAATTACATAACGCTTTTGTTCTAACTAATTACCATTTATTATTAAGCCGTACTATGAATAGTTTATTTAACGCAATATTTTTTCCTTTCAAATCCTACTACAATAATATTCAACTATAAATCATAAAATAGTTATGGTTCCAAGTATGTGTAAATCTCACTCCTCTAAGATAAGTTCAATTTCAAGTTCATTCTAACATATTTAACTAATTTAATTTATTTTAACATATTTAGAACATTCATTCTAACTTAATTTTTCAAGTTCATTCTAACACTTCTCTAAGATAAGTTATCTGTCAATGTCATCCTGTCTAAAATCAATAGTAATAAGGATACACACTTTCAATATCAATTTTTATGGACTTGAATTAAACGATTAGTTGTCAACATTGAACTATACACCTAATACCTAAACTATACATGGTGAATTTTGTATTCACTTGTTCGTTGAGCAGAACAATTTTAATTATTGTCTTACAAATTGCACTATAATGTGTCCACTTCAAAAATAATCATTACTATTAAATAAACCACATTACCTATTTCCATCGAAAACAATTTATTGACTTCACTATGGAATATTCAAGGTTTTTATAAGCGAGATCCAATATTATTGTTCTATAGGAGGACACTCATTTCGATGCCCGCCAATGATCATACTTTATCGCAATTAAATGAAATAAATAAAACAATTCCCTAATGACGGTGCTGTACATGATTAATGTTGGTGAAATATTTTTGTACTATCCACTGCGATAAAATTAACAATTTCAATAGTTCTTATCAAACCAAATAACTGCGTATGCATTTTCTAATAATTTATCGTAATTTCAATGTTAATCACATAAACTGTTTTATTTAAAATTGTATACTCATAGCTGTATAATTGGTAATTAATATTTACAATTTACTATTGTATATGTATTAATGCAATCCGAACAGTTACTACATGGTTACGTTTTACATACTGAAGTCAACAATGACGGGCAACGTCTAAAAATTTGTTAAATGACCTTGTGAACATACTGTACGTGAATCGTGATTAACATATTGGTACAATCGATGTTCAAATAATTCGATAATCAAATTTTAATAGTATTATTTAATATATTACATTTTAACATGGAGCGGCAAATCTCTTTAATTTTTAACATAATATGTAATTACTAATTAGAACAACTTTGCTTTGTTTGCGATAACATCAGGTATTTTTGCTAATTTTACGAAACCCCAAATACATTTTCATCGTAGCGATAATATCCATCGAATATTGTTATCTATTAAAACTATCGTCAAAGCGAATGAGTCAAGAGTGTCACTATCGTACTGCACCTTGCTGCTTAATCTCTTTTCTATGTCGCATACGCTATTACAGTCTCCGTCAGACTACGTACTGTTAAGTTGCAAGTTACAACTTACAGCTTTGTTGTAGATTATATTATTGCTCTTTTGAGATAACAGACATAATACAATAGTTTATTTGTTGGTTTTGTACAATCTTTTGTATTCAGTTTTACTGTAACTCTTTGATTGTGTTGTTGTACATACATAAATTGAGTTATCAATTTACTGCTTATTAAACTTATTCAATCACTGTTGCACTAACAAATTAAGTGTAAATAATAATGGACAACTTTTATGGAAATTCATATCAAAGCAACGGAGATGAACAAGATTTTCAGAAACTGGCTCAAATGATTGGCACTAATATTCAGAAAATATCACAAAATGGTAAGAATAGTTAAATATTTAATTATTTATCATAAAATAGTATGATCATATGCGTGCTTGGAAAATATTTGGATTAACAATTATATGTTTTTCATATCTATACATTTATTTATTTGTAACGCATAATGCGTAAATGTGTTAGTATGTGTTTGTATTCCTATTATAACCGCGTTGCTTAAATATTTATACTTTATTTAAATGGTTTAAGATTAACCTTGTATAAATTATCCAAGTAATATAATACTAAATTCCATTTTTAATAAAAATTAATACAAACAGTTGTATAAGAACATTTTTTATTTTTTCAAAGGTTTGAATGTTTGATTATTGTTTCTTTATGTTAAGTAAATTTATTGAAATTGGACAAAAGTTCTATTGCAGTTCTCTGTTTAATTAAATATTTTAAACATAGGCTTACCACAAGTTTACGTTATATAAGTTTAAATATGATATAATAAGTCATTAGAAGAAAACATGTATTAAACCAATAAATGCTTAGCCTAGAATCTAAAACATAATCTTACAACCGGTATAATATTCTCTTCATTGTTTAAAATTGAATGTTAAAAACTTATTCTTTGTTAAAGTTTTTGGTAGGTAGGTATTCATTATTAAATTGTCAAAATTGGTTTTAAAATTATTTGTAATCATTTTATTCATCATCTCATCATTAATATTAAGTCTATACTTTTCAAGGTTGTTCTGGTGTGAGAATTATTTGCTAATATATTTTATTTTCAATAGTGAAAGATGTTTTAAAAAGGAAACTATACTAATTTTAATTAGAAAATTAACATATAATATATTTATAAAATATGGAATAAAAACCTGTTCATGTGATGAAAATAAAAAATATCCAAAGTAAATAAAATATATAATTTCTGTTACGAAAAAAAAGTACAGATATAAGGTAAAAAAATAAATTTTCAGCTAAATTTTCAGCTCAACATTAATAATATACAATTGCTTTATCTTTTATATTAATGAATTTCTTTTAATGACACATACTTTAAATAATAAGATTATTATTAATTTATTACCTTAAATATTCTTTTTTATTACAAAAATAAAATGAGTTTTACATTTATTGACTAATTCATACATATATTTTTTACCATATCAATACAAAAATAACTTGTATAGTGTAGAACTGTGAACATTATTTTTTTGCTTTCATACATTTGCTACTCATTTGTGTATAATCTTATTCCAATCTAGCAACATCATTACTTTTGTCAATTCTCGCTTATTGTCCTTACTCATATAAGCATTAAGCATGTATAGCATTTTTTAATGTAAAATACTAAATTATTTATTTTGTTTTAGTGTCGTCCATGAATAGAATGGTAAACCAATTAAATATAGTACAAGACGCTACAGAAGTCAGAAAACAATTGTAAGTTAAATTTGCTTTATAAATTGTTTTACTCACTTAAATGTTTAGTTTTAAAATTAGAAAATTTCATCAGATCTAAAGTAAAATGTATTCAAATTAATTTTATAATTTTATTTTTTAACAATTATTATATACTATAACCATTAACCATTGATTATTTATAGAATATATAATAAAATAATATACTCTATAATCAATGCTACAACATATTTTTTTGCATAATGTATTGTATGCAATAAATTTAGTACATTTAGTAAATTATTACTTAAAGTTAATCCTAACAAATTTCAGACATCAAATATCACATTATACTCAACAGCTATCAAAAGATACTAGTCATAATTTAAAAGAACTCAATGAATTGCGACCATATTCTTCTCAACTAGATCAAGTATGTATTAGCTTAATAATTTAAATAATAATTTAATGAATCATTTATTTTATTAAGAGGCAATTAAAAATTCAAAAAGAACGTTTAGCTGAATCATTTACATCTGCTTTAAATGCATTTCAATCAACTCAACGTAGAGCGTACGATAAAGAAAATGCAGAACTAAAAAAACGTACAAAGGCATCTGCATCTACAGGAATATTACCGCCACCACCGGGTTCTAAACATCAAAATGGTTTGAAAATGAATTACTAAAATTTGAATTAAATGTAGTTATAACAAAAAACAAACTTTTATTTCTATAATAGGTTATTCAAACTCAACTAATAACCAAAACGACCAAGCTCAGTTACAAATTTTGGACGAAGTAAATTTACAAGTGGTTGAACAAGAACAAGCTCTTATACAACTTGAGGTTAGTTTTATAATCAATAGCACAATTCAAATTTAAGTCATGTTAATATCAATATTTTTAATGTAGAATGACATAAGTGATGTAAATCAAATTTTTAAAGAACTTGGTACTTTGGTTCATAATCAAGGTGAGGTAATTGATAGTATTGAAGCTAATGTACAAATTACTAATGTATCGGTTCAAGAAGCTACTAGTCAACTGAGGCGAGCAACTGATTATACTGTAAGTAAAAAATAATTTTGGTATCTACCCTAAAATGTATGCAATAATGTTATTTTCTAATTTTAGAACAAACTCAGAAAAAAACGCTGCTATTTATTAGTTATTTGTGCCGTGATATTATTCATTATTATAATGACTATTATTTGGGGCTTTAATTAAATATATTAGTTATACTTAATAGTTAAGATATTCCATTTTGTTAATTTGTAAAAATAAAATTATAATATATATTTATTGTATATGTATAATATTAAGTTGAAATATGAATAGATAGTATAATGAGAATATTATTCAATAAAATAAAATATTTAATTACAGTTTATTTGTTTTATTAGATGTAATACAAAACTGCTTAAGATTTTTTTTAATTTTTTTTCAATCATATTTATTTTTATTTTACATTATTATTTTTGTTTCTGTACAATATAACAATTATTGATGTATCTCACAGTATGATAGCCATTATCATGCTTAAATAGTTATTTATTACCTATTGTATAATATATTTTTAATTGTATGTGTTGAATTAGTTATATAATTTTATTCATTCAAGCACAAGTTAAAAACATATTTATATATACGTATATTATGATAAAAATATTTACCCATTTATACATAAATACATGTTATTTTGTTTTATATTTTTGTTATTGTACTTAATTTATAGCAATCATGACTCATGTTATCTCTAACATTTTTTTTGTGTGATGCGATGCAATGGAGGGAGTACTTGAATTACATAATTTATTTCCTTCCTTCTTATATTAAAATCAAATCAAATTAATTTGAACTGTTATCTAATTTGAATCATTATGATTAACACTTTTGATGCATATATAATTATTTTAATATCTTACTGTTTATTATCTGATCTAGTTCATAAAGTTAATATATATGACTATATGACTATATGAGCTTTTTAAGAATAGACTAATGATTACTTTACACCGAATGAATAATATGTAAAATATGGACTATATCAGGGGTCGCCAACCCATCGATCTTAAGAGTTAAATTTGTAGGTTGTAATTAAAAATTAATTACACCATAATATACTTATATATCTGATGCTTTTTTTAATCACGATAACACCTTATAATATTATATAATATTTTTTAGAAATACACTCTTATGTAATAATCTAAAATAATAAGGTGTCAATCACCACAAATGACTTGGAATGTAGCTCACTTGTAAAACATTGGCGACCCCTGGACTATATGATTAAATTCACATTAAATTGGTTAAATTTTCAAAAAACAATTTGGTGTAGAATGCAGCCAGGTCTGGATTTATGTATTTGGTACCCCTAGGCTAGTTAAAAAATGTCCAATTAAATGTTTTAATGATAATTTATTTTTAATCCTTTGACATAATACTATATAGTTTATATAATTTGATATTTTGGTTAGTATTACCATTGATTATATAATAGACTATTATATAATCAATGGTATTACTAAAAATTAAATAAAAACCATTGATATAATGAAGTGTAATAAAATATAATATTTTTAAATCTGTAAAAACCACATATTAGTAATTATCAATGAATTTATCGACATTTATATTGTAATATTAATGATTGCTAGTATAAAGTTATCAACATATTAAGTAAGGATTTATTTTAAATGTTTGGATTTATAAAAATGTTGACATTGTCTACACAAAAATTCTACTTCGAAAAATAATACATAAATACTTGTTAGGTCTTATCTCTATAGAATAAACTTTAGAATACATTTTCAAATAAAAGTTGAACCATTTTCAAATAATAGTTTGGTGTTTAACATTAATATTACAGTGATGTCTATTTTGTAAACCTGTGGGATTGGCACTATCGAAAATAACACCAACATTCATATGGATATGGTTGGCATTATTTCTTATTTATCACGATTAACCAATTTTCTAAAAATTGATAACAAATAACCGCGCCATGTGTTTTGCTTTCATCGTTGACGTTCCTTCTTTCCTCGAAACTTGAATTCCATGTGGATGTGGATTTTGATTTTTAATTATTAAATCGATTCAATATTTTTATTAAATATAATTTAATTACAATGGACAACGCGGAAATGGAGAGTATCTTGATACGCTTATTAGAGCCGGATAATGAAGTTATACAAAAAGTAAATATCTTTTAATATAAATACCTTAATGGTTTGAATTGTTTAAAATTGTTAAATTTTTTCATGTACTTAGGCTACTGAAGAATTGACATTAGCATTGAAAAATCCTCAAACATACGTTACTCTCTGTACATTAGTTGGCACTAGCAAAGATGACAAATTGAAGGAGTATGCAGCTCTTGTGTTGAGAAAAAAATTCTATAAACGTAATGCATGGATGAATGTATCTCAAGAAGTCCGCCAACAGTAAGAGCCATAAAAAATTTGCCTCTATTGATTTTACTAATATTTCAATCTTTATTTTGTACCATTGTAGAATAAAACAATTTTTGCTTAAAACTATAATTGAAGAGCCTAGCCTTAATGTTAAAAAACATATTCTTCAGTTGATAGCTGTGTTAGTTAAACATGAAATATTGAGAGGTAACTGGAATGAGTTATTTGCTTTTATTGATGCATATATTCAAAGCAATGATGTTAATGAGAGACAAGTAAGTACCTATCTAAACTAAATACATTTAATTATGTATACCGTTTTTTTTATATGCACATTATTTGATCATATGTATATTATAAAATTAATAATTAATATGTATTGTTTAATTTACAGTTTGGTTCATTTGTAATTAAAAACTTGTCTGATTATATTCCTCAAATGTTTGAATCCCATACTACTACATTTGTAAATTATTTTATAACTACACTAAATAATACTGAAGATTGTAATTCTCCGGTGGTTTATGACACTATTATTTCAATGAATAATTTATTAGAAATATCTGTTCAAGTTCCCGCAGTATGTGAATTAATTAAAATTATAGAAACTTATATATTATATTTATGAAAATTATATTTTAGGTAATGCAAATGTTTTCTCAAGCTGTTCCTCGTGTGCTAGAAGTTATAATTGTTCTGTCAACAAATAATCCTGACAACGCCTGTGATTGTTTCCAATTTCTTGGATCTATATGTGAATTTTCTATTCAGGCTTTAATACCACATTTGAAACTAATTGTTCAAGTTTCTGCACAACTTGCTGGTAACAAAAATATAGATGAAACTTTAAGATGTAACGGAATCAATTTAATTTCAACTATTATTCGTAGTAAAAAAAAGGTGAGTTTTATTTGTTACCTATTTAAAATATTTAGTTTACAGGTTATTAATTATTATTACCATTCCTTTTTCATAAATACATTTTTTTTATTTTTTGAAATATATGTTGCCCAATTACAGTTTAAATGTTGATGGGTATATTAATAAGTTGATAAAATAATGTATACATTAATGCAAGTTTATTATTTTTGTAACACAATGAAAAGTAACTTCTTGGTTTTTACAATTTTTAAGCTAATTTTGCATTGTAGTGTATGATCCTCTTAGAGCCAGTAGAATAGATTTTGAATAGCCTGTATGAGGAAGAATCTCACTATAATAAACTTTAAATGTTCTAAAATAAACAAATTTTTAATAATTTTTTAATTGTAATTATATTTATTTTTTTAGTACAATTAACTTAAATGTTTTGCTCCTTATTTTTAGGTTTTAGTAAAGTTGAATTTATTGCAACCCATTATTGAACTAATGTTCAGTATTTTAAGTGAAGAATCCGATGATGATACATGGTTCTTAGAAGAGTTTGCGTTAAATCCAATGAATGCTGCCGGCGATTGTATGGCAGCTATATCTAATGAAATATCGGCTTCCACTTTCATGCCAATATTGGTAAGTAAATAAACTTAGTTTTTATTATTTGTTAAAATATAATTGTATTTTAGGTAGTATTTATATTTAGTATTTTTTTAATGTAATGATGTCCCTTAATCTTTATTATATAAATGGATTAAATTTATAACTTTGATGGCCTTAGAATAGTATAAATTAATTGATTTTTAATTTTTAAATTAAACATACAATTGTTTGTATATTAAAACAATGAATAGTAATATTAACAATTATAATAAAGTGTCATCATAAAAGTTAAATTTAAATATGCAGTACGCTTAATATAACAAATATTTATGCTTGTTTAGATATGAGGCTACTTTTTTATTAGTTATAAACCACTGGGTTTTATTTAAGATGACTAGAATGACATTTGATGTTACTTATATTTAGATACTACTTGTTTACCTTATGCTTATTTAATATATTTGAAAGATAAATTATTTAGATAACCTAGAAAAATGTATTAATTAACCACTATAGAAGCACAAAAACAGTCATGCTTCATACATGTTTTCCTACCAAGATTTACCCATTGCGTTGTCTCCTGAGATAATGAAAATAATTTTAACATAATTGAAGAGAGCTTATTTATAGTATTTATTCTTTTGAAAATTATATTATCTTCTTTAGAGATTTAATACACATTTCAAAATAGTATATACACTATTAATGTATTAAACATACTATTTTCAAATTATTTGAAAATTCTTAAATAAAAAAAAAATGTTTAAAATTGTTTATAAAAACAATTAAAATATGAGTATTTGTACTTTGTAGACCATATCCATGTCAGTTATATAAAATAAACAGAATTTGATTATATTCAATATCTGAGAAGACATGATGTACTCCAATAGATAGGTACATATGTATGATTAAAATTGATGTCTTATTATTTAATAGGAAGATTATAATATTTGCTCATTTCTATTGTTTTTATAAATAACTAATTTATATTTTATTCCTATTTATTCAATTTTATTTTTATTAATGTATTTAGATTAAATTGATTGATGCAGCATATACTACTCAAGATCCTAATGCTCTTAAAGCATCTTTTATGACAATGGCATTTGTATCAGAAGGATGTTCTGAATATTTGAAAAAGAGTTATCTTAAACAATTTGTAACTGCGATTAAAATGGGATTAAATAGTTCAAATGAAACAGTTAAATCAGCAGCTATGTATGCTTTAGGTGAAGTTTCTCAATATGTTCAAGTAAGTAGATCTGAGTTTTTATTTTATCAAGTCTATATTACATGTCAATATTAACATGTAGTAAGTACAACAGAATTATATATTTTATTTTATTTTAGCCTCAAGTTAGTTTGTATGCTTCAGAAATACTACCAGAGTTATTGAAAATGTTTAAAGAAAAGTTATTAGTTGATTATACTAAGCCAGAGTGTAGTTCTGAAGTACGAATGATTTTCTATGCACTTGATAAATTCATTGATAGTATGGAAGGTGGAATTGAAGAATATTTACCAGAAATGACCACTATTGTGTTAGATATTATTAAAAACGAACTATGTTGTATTGAACTTAAAGACAAAGCAATTACTATTATGTGTAGCATTGGTAAACTATTTTTGTTTATAAATGGAAATTCATTATTTTATTAAAAATTATTATTTATTCAACTATGTTTGTATACTCTAGTTAAGTCTGGTGGTGATTCTGTTGCACCTTACTTTATCCCGGTTATGGAAAATCTTAATGTTTATTTAACACCTGGAATAGATACTACACTTGAACCTCTGCAGGTTATGGTTATACGTAAGTAGTATTGAATTATTAAGAAAATAATTTTATTTATTAATTTTTTGTATTTAAATAATAATTTAGAATTACTATCTGAGTTTGTGGAGGCACTTGACCCCAAGGTATTTGAACCTTATTTGGATGCTAGTTTAAAATGTGGATTAGCTCTATTACAAGCAGCTAAGGAAGATCAACCTGAAGTTCGTGCAGTATGTTATGGTCTATTTAGTACTGTGGCCAAAATATCTATTAGTCATTTAGCCCCATATATGGATGTTGTAATGCAAAATGTTTTAACAAGTTTAGGCAATAGCTTAATTGCTAACAATTGTGTGAATCTAGAGGTACTTATATCATTAGTACATTTTTGTATAAATTATTTATATATTTTTAATAATTAAATGATGTAGTTCACAAAAATATTTTTGACTTGCAGAAAAATAGTTTTAATGCTTATAACAGTGATGATGACAAAGATGAATCATTAATAAGTGAAGACGATGGTAGCAATGATGCTGATAGTGATAACTGTAAGTAGTTGGACTAATTTTTCTTTTGATTAATCTTAAATAATTCTAATCTATGTTAATTAGGCTATATTGATGCTCATGTTATGGAAGAAAAGGATACTGCTTGTCGAACAGTTACTCAAATTGCTCAAATCACTGGGTATATATTTCTAATAATTAAATACTATACAATACATTTATAAATTATATCGTTTGTTTAATATTAAATCTTTTTATTTTGCTAGTGAACAATTTTTACCCTATTTACATAAAAGCTTCGAAGTAATGAATAAGTTATTAGATGAAGATGATGAAGATACTATTGATGCTGTACTTGAAACATATGGACAACTGTGTATAAATTTTTCAAAATTACCTGATAATAGTGGTCAAGAATGTAAGTTTTTGGATATTTATTAAATTTTAAAAACTAATATAATTATATATTAACATCAAGTATAATTTAGTATTTTTCTAAATAGATTTATTAAAATATATAGTCTAATTTAGTGATAGGGTTTTCAAATAATGCAAAAACTCAAAGACACCATGCAATAGTTTCAGCTTATGCTGTTTGTAGGTTTATGACACATGAACAGTTAACCAAATATATGGGTACAAGAAAATTATAAATAGTAAAATTGACTTGGTATGTTTTTTTTATTATGAGTGATGTATATCTGAAGATGAATGAATCATTTAATTTTAAACTTATACATATTTACTGTTTCTTGTTACTATTAGAAAATAGTATTTTCCACTACCAGTGTACTTGGATTTCCAATTGGTGCATGGTGTATAAAAAAAAGTATTAATATTGTAGTTTTCAAATTTTCGTTAGACTTAAGTTTTTTATATCATAATAATATATATTTGTGTAATTTTTTCATAGTTGTTTTATCTACTTTATTTTTGTTTGGTGACTATACTTTAACTATTTTTTTTTAGGCTTGGACTTGGGATTAGAAAGATTTTTGAGTTATGGAGAGAAAAAAGTCCAAGAAGATGGATTAGAAGCTTTAGATACAACATTCTTAGATGTACTGGCTGATATGTTGAAAGAAATTAAAAGTAAAATGATAAAGTATGCTGAACCAATTATGATGCTTGCTAAAAATATTCTTACAATAAAAGTAAGTCTAAATATAAAATATTTCAATATGGTAACTTTTTTATATTAAAATGTAATCAAATATCAATTATCACAAAAAAAAATTGTTTACATTTCTACTATTGCTTCATTTTAGATAGGAGATGGAAATAATCCTGGTGAATTAGATGAGTTAGATGGTGAAAATGATGAATTGCCTATCGAATATGCAGGAAATGTTATTTCAAATTTAAGCTATGTAATTCCACCTCAAGCTTTTTCACAATATTTTGTTTCGTTGATTCCTTTACTCAAAAAATTATTGGTAAAAATACAATATAATTTAAAATTTGTTTTTTTAATTTTAATTTTTGTTTTTTTTTTAGTCGAAAGGCTCATCTGATATATTAAGAAGTACAGGTTTAGCTATAATTGGGGAGTCAGTAAAAGGTTTAGGAGAAAATGCTGGAGAATTGGCTGAAGTTATGTTTTCTCTTGTAATGCCACTTATTGATGATGAAGATGATTCTGTAAGAAATAATTCTGCATTTGCAATAGGAGAAATTGCTTTTTATGGCAAAGACTCAATATACAAGTTAGTATTTACATTTATAATCAAATTATATTAATAATATTTATGACAAAAAAAATTGATTATTTTATGTAATTTTATAGGTACTATCCTACATTATTAAATACATTCTCTCAAGTTGTTACTAAAGAACAGAGATCAAAAGTACTAGATAATGTTTATGGAGCTTTAGCACGTATGATAATTACTAACATTGAAGGAATACCTCTTGATCATGTAATTATTTTTGTATAATTTTTTAATACTCTAAAGGTTAGGTTAGGTTAGTAGAGTTTTTTTAAATGAATCAAAATCAAACGAAACATTTTTTTTATAAATTTTAGTTATGTATTTATTGGCTAGCAATAAGTAACTACATAGATTTAACACATAAATAGATACTTAGTGTCTTAATCTTTGGTATAATATTTCAACTAAATGAATATTTGTATTATTTACTTTTAAGTTATAAGTACAATTTTTACATTCAGTTTAAGACATTTTGAGAGTAACCAAATGCAATTTTATTACAATTTTATGCTGAACAATGCAAAATATACAAAATTATATTATTAATTTTACTTATTTACTATGTGGCTTAAATTCTCATTCTACTTTATAGCTTTTTAAAATAATTTTTTTAACAGTTCTAAATGTTCACAATCTGTTAGTACAAGTTCCGTAATAAATTAATTTTGTAAAAATAATATTCAATGACTATGTACTTTGAATAAATATGCATTTTTTAATTAATTTAGGTTTAAAAAATATTAAAGTACATTATTTCATTGTTTAAGGTGGTACCTGTTATGATCAATTACCTTCCATTACATGAAGATTTTGTTGAAAACCTAACAGTTTTCCGATGTTTGGTATATTTGTATGAAATTGGTAACCCGCATATGGTCTCTCTTTCAGAATCAGTGATTAAAGCATCATTAATTACATTAAGTGATAGAAGGAAATACTGCGAAAATGGTAATATGAATAACATTTTTGCTAATTTTATATTTTTTTATTTGAACTGTAATTTAATAAATTTTAAAGTTGGTATCTTAAACTTTTGTACAAGTAATTGTATTTAAAATATTTGGCCAAATGTTTATTTAAAACAAGATAACCTTAAAATTATAAATTAAAATATATATAATTCTTTGTCTATGTATTATATATTAAAATTGTTTATTTATTTTTAGAAGTGAAAGAAGAAATTGTTAAACTTTTGCGAATGTACAAGAGAGATTTTCCAGACAAATGTTTGTCATTGACCCTTTCCGAAGATTTAGTCAAGTTATTTGGTGAATTATAAATGATTATAAATGATTTCATCATGATATTTATTTTGCTTTGAGATCTTAATCATTTTGCTTCTAAACTTTTATACTTATTTAAAAAATTTGAATATTTTTTCATTATCTTTGATATTTTATTTTTAATGCTTATTAAATTAAACATTTTGTTGAAAAAAAATTGTAATTCATAAAATAAATAATAATTCAGGTATTTCTATAAGTTACCTGATATTGCTCCTACATACATTCTGCTATTATTTAAAATATTATATACTATTATTTATTGGCATAGATTTATTTGTTTTTTTTTCTCTAAAAAATGAAGTACAGAGAAACATTGCTTATTATCAAAAACATTTAAGGAACTATTAATTTAAAAATGAATACTTTGTTATAAAAATGTTTTACTAAAACATCTTAAACCAATTTCAACAAATCATATTCTCTGTACTTTGAAAATATTTTTTTTTCCTATTAATTGTGCATTATGGTTTATATTATTATATATAATTTAAAATATGTAAGGCGTACTATCACAATCAGTTGCAGTGCTATAGATTGTATGATATGTTATGACATATTTTTTATTGGTCCTGATCAAAATTTGTGTAATGTGGTTGGAACATATATTATTTATATACTGTACTCTTGTTCCACTGTACCTGTACTTAGGAGGTATTAGTAGTTTGTTGATAAAATATGTTTTATACCTTTATAAAGCTATATGCTTATTGTCTATGATCCGTAACTAGATAAGGAGCATGTGATAATATATTATACAGTGTTTCAATTATTTCGTTATGTATATAAATAAAGAAATAGTCTTCTTAATTTATCTGTGGTGTGCTCAAGGTGTATAAATTATTAAGCCATTAAGGTCATCATTAGAGATCCTTTTAGGAGACAAACATGAATAAAATCTACTGTTTGAAATAATTTAATAAAAAGCTCAAATGTGGTTTTATGATTTGTTTTATTTTATAATTCTTCAATAATAAACCAGTCTATGAGTAAAATATTTGTTTTTATGTTAAAAAATATAATTTACAATCTGTAGACTGTGGATAGTTTAAAATACAATAAGCAGATAAGGTAAATATAAATTAAGACTGATGTTCATGTAAAAAGGGAAGCTACCAAGTAATAGGAGATATTATATTTGAATTTATTTTTAACCTAAAAGATCAAGAGTTCTCCATACCCCAACATCTTTAAAACTTCTAGGGGATTAGTAGGAATTATCTTGGACATAAATTAAAGATAAGTGGAGGGTAAATTTTATGTGGGATTTTATTACCTGAATGACAGTTTGGATGTGTGTATCATAACGGGTGGGGTTGGAAATGTACCAAGAATCAAAAGTGATTAGACATTAAGATATTGCTTGAAAAGTCTGTGTTCTATTTAGGATTTGCGCTAATAGAACACCAAATTGATCACACTTAGCATTGATTTGTTAATTTGGATTTTGTTTAGTAACAATGTCTGGATTTAAAAGTAGGCCGTACCAGGTGCAACCGAGTTTTTTTATTATTTCCTTTTTGATTTTGTGGGCTCCCTAGAATAATATTATACCTCAAACTACACCTAGAAATTTAACTTTGAGAGAATGACACCCGAGAGCTAGTGTATTTTTTAATTTAAAATAAAAGGAACATGTAATGATAACCTAATCGGCGTTAATTTTAACTTTCCAGTGTGAAGACCCATTTTTTTAGATTAGAATATTAAATCTAAGTGGTACCGAAAGGGTTGGCAATTTAGTTGGAATGCTTCAGCAGTCACTACAGGAGGACGGGATTGACGTACCATCGGCGTAGGTGGCTAAGATTTTATTCTCTGTTTGAGGGATGTTTGACGTGGATGTTAGAAGTTTAGAACTAAACATCATACTATTCATTCATTCTTGTATGAACAATGAACTCCATAGAGTATTGATTATTACAATATTATGATGCAAGTATTCAAAGTCACAATTGAGGCAAGCGACGATACCTTATCAGGTATCAACGCACCTTGGGTAGTCGGGTCATAGTTCGATCACGATGTAACTTCTCTACATCGTGAGCCCGAGCCACGAATCAAGACGTAATATCTTCATTCGCGATCGTACAACTGTATAAGACATAAGTAATCTTACTGCATGTAAGAGTTGAATCTTGGATACAATGCTGCTTATGTTTAAGTAGTGTTTACAATTATTTTCAACAAAGTATTATTTTACAGATATGTGCACACTGTACAAAAAAAAATTGCGACCGCCATTTCGTGATAGTTGATTCTTGATAGTTGATACGACGTATTTTTCGCTTAGAAAATTGTTTTCCTTAAATTTAAAGTCCCCTTACTCTTCTTTTTGTAATTTTTATACCCATTAGTTCCATAGATAATACAACAAGGACGTGCGTTAAGTTTGACAATTACATGTTGAGTTGTGCCTTTAAACGTTTACATTTTATTTCATATCGGACATTCAGGGATTTTCCAGATGTGATAACCAATTTTTTGGAAGTGGTTCATTTAACATTTTCTTTTCAAGTAAATTGTTATCTGTTGTGATAAATATTCTTACTGTTTTCACTCATTATCAATAAGTGTTTGATTTTATTAATTACTTTTAGTAATATTTTTTAATTTGAATTGAACCTGTGATATTCATCATGTATTGGAAAAATAATCCTGCATCCAATTGGGACTCTATTTTCGATAGAGAGGTAAATTATTGTTACTATCATAATATTGCCAAGTTTTTTTATTTTCATTGTGTTCTAGGATTTATGCCTCGATGATCTCATGAGAGAACAAAATCTCTTAGAAGAGCTTAAGGGTCAGAACAAAAAACTAATAGACTTGTAAGTACCAATAATAAGTACAATTACAGGTTTAATTGTGTTAGCTTAAACTTATTTTATAATAAATAAGATATCGGTACATGTCCTTTTACTTTTTAAACATTGGTCTTAGAAATCAGGTGACTATTAATTTCCTGAGAAATACATATGTTATATCTTTCTGAATTGATCAATTAGACATTTCTAAGCTTTTAGAGTTAAATGTGTTCAATTCCTGCACAATACATAATTAAATAAATTTGCATACATTTTATTTAAAATATGAATATCGATTTTGACTTTCAAAATATAGGTAATTAGATTTGCTTCTCAAAACAAAATAATTTAGAGACTAGATATTTTCTATTAATGTAATACAGAAATAAAACTTAGCATTTAGATAATATATTTTATATTTTATTATTGACTAACAAAATTTATTTCAATTCTTTTAACTAGAAATATTTTTTCGTTTAAAAATAATAAAACAATATTTTTTAATACAATAATTTTAGTGATTAATAAATATTAATAATTGATTGGTATGTTAATGTGTTTTCAATGTCTATGTCATTGAAAATCTTTTTTTTTTGTGAACAAATTTTATGTTAAATTATTTTTATATCATTTACTATTTCTTCTTGTCTGAAATACTTTTTTTTATTACTCAGTACCTAGTTGTTGCCAGAAACTATGTTTTGTGACATTTCATCACCAGACCATTTTTAAAAAATATTTTGGTAATTTGTTCTTTGATTTAGCTTGTTAGTTATAAAACTTACTATCTTACACTTTAAAGTTCATCACTTTTCTTCCTTGTATATGTTCTTAATCATATTTTTGTTTTTGTGAATTACCATCAGTTTATTATTTAAAAGTATATGAAGTATCTATTAAAGTAATGATTGAACAATATCATTTTTATACTTCAGCTAATTTTAACGGTTTTTTTTAATTGTGTAATTTTAGTGATATTCCATTCAATTATTTTTAATGTTATATATTATATAGTAAATTACTTGCATATCAAATTTGTAACAAAACTATTGATTTAATCGGTAGAAACATTTTAAATTTAATTAATTTTATTGTGAATTTGTGCTGATTTTAACTTTATTAAGAACCAGCTGTATGAATTTTTTGTTAGTTATTAAATGTTTCTCGCTTACGATTCAATGTATATTATTTAAGTCAGATTGTGCTTGAATAAATTGGTTTTATGGGACATCAATTATTCGCTTTAATTGTAACCATTCATGAATTTTATATTAAAACCATAAAAAATGTTTCTCTTGAGGCTTTCACATTTCTGTCCTTATTATTTTACAGATCATATCAATTGATCCTTGTCTCCCCCTCCCTTGAAAATACCTTATTGTCTTATTTTATAAAGACTGCTTTTATTTTACTACTAACATTTTATACTAAATCATAATGTATTCAATTATAGTTTAACTAAACCTGATGTTGCATTGGCATTGGTCCGTCTTGTTACTCAAGAACCTCAAGAAAATGATAAACCAGAAACACGCTTTGTTTTGCCAAATCTAGCTTGTGAAATATTAACTAGCGATATTCAACCTATGTATAATATTCTTTCACACGAGGAAGACATTTGGAAATGTTTTTTTAGTTTCCTAGAAGATAATGAACCCCCACTTAATTCATTAATGGCATCATATTTTAGTCGAACTTTATGTAGTCTCATATTGAAAACAGGAACTCAAGTATGTATTTGCAATTGAATTTTGAATTACTCATACTAATTAATAAATTTAAATATTTTAATTATTCTTAAATTAAAGTAGACATTGTCTGCATCTTGCCTTAGTATTTTTTACAACTTATATTTGTATTTTATAGATTTTTATTATAGTTTATTTTTAATTAATTTAATTATAGGATTGGTATACATATCAGTTTAACTGTCTTAAAGCACTTGAGAAAGTTACAGACAAAGGAAATTTTATTGATTTGTTGCTTAAACATCTTGATACATCTGCTATAATGGATCTTATTATAAAAATATCAACTCTTTTAGAAGGACCTCCTTTACGGAGTAATATATTCACAGTGAGTATGATAACTTTTTTTTATCTAAATTTTACTTATTGAATATATTTTTATGTATTGAATATATATATAAATATTGAAATGCATTTAATATTTGTGTTTTAGCTATTTGAAAAAGAGCAATTAATTTTAAAATTAGTGGACATACTAGATTCTAAAAATGTTTCTATTAGACAATTGAATGCAGCAGAAACAATTTGTGCTATTGAAGATGCATCAGAATTACATCCTCTCGAACAAAATCCACTTGTAATTTCAATTGAATCGTAAGTTATAATTTATGAATGATTTTTATGAATTTTATTTAAATATATTCTTAATGAATTAGACCAGAGACTGTAAACATGGTATTAGTGAAAATGTTTGGCCAAACTGAGATGACTGAAAGTACATTATTGGGTGGTATTTCAATTTTGCAAACATTATTAATGGCTACAAAGTTCAAGTTAGATGCTTTACATAATTAAAAATAATTATTGATTTTATTTTAAATATTGATAATTTTTTTTTCTCTAGGAGTGGAGATTCTAATGAGGTGTATAACAAAAAACAGTCAATGGCTGAGATTTTGTGTATTACAATATTACCATTTTTAGAACATATTCACAATGTTTTATTGATTCCTCCTAAGGTAAAATATTATGTTTATAAATTAAAAATAGTTCTGTATTAAAAGTATGTAGGTTTATCATAATATATTAATTTTTTTTGTACATAATACTATTTTTGGTATTTACATATTACTAGTCAAAAATTATTCTATAGTCTTGTTTAATTAATAATTAAATATTTAAAATTGTGTTAAAACTTTAATTTAGATTGAAAGCTTGGAATCTATGAATAATGTAATTGAAAATCCTTTTGGCAATGTACGTTTGCAAATCGTCAAATTGATAAGTTCATTACTAAGTATGCATAATCAACAAATAAATGAACGATTTGCTCAACTTAATACAATAAAAGTTCTTCTTGTAAGTATTTTATCAATATTTCACAAATTATTATTTCAACACTTAAATAGTATTCAAATATTTTTTTTTATATACCTTATGCTTTAGACTTTTATTTTATCTAATATTACAAATAATTAGGTATTTATTATAGACTAATTTAAAAAATTTCGAGTATACATTTTATTTGAAAAAAGATAGTTAATTACTAATAAGTAAACTTTATGTCAAAACATTGATGAGTGTATAATCCGATTGAAAGTACTTGTATATTCTAATTTAACTTATATTCGCTATTTATTAGTTTTCAGAATTTTCTTTTAGTAGTAAAATCCTTAGTATAAAAATGATTGAATAGTAAAAACTTGATTTTTTTTAAAAAATTATAAAACATAAAGCTGTTATTAGATAAAAGATTATTGCCTACCTTCATATTTTATATGATATAACAACTTTCTGACTGTTTACTCAAAATCAAGATGCTGATTTACCAAACTTTTGTTTTAGGATTGCTTTTTTTGTTATGAATTAAATAATTTTTTACATACTCAAGTAGTTCAATGCTTCCATGAAGTAATGTGTTGTAATCACTCAGTTGCAGAAAACAGCACATTTATAGCTCACGTAAGAACTTAAAATATACTTAAAATATTAATTATGGATTATTTGTATGCAATTACACTTAATAATTTTATTTATTTATAGGTTATCAAAGATTGCAAATTAATTGAAAGTATTCTCGATAATGAAATATGGTATGTATACATTTCAAACTAGAACAAATTTGTATATATTTTTTGTATTAACCTTGTTAGGCTTCTGAGTAATTATGGCTTAAATTCTCAGCTATAATTTGAAAAACTTTTAATATTAAGAAATAAATACTTGAAAAATATTAGTTTATTAAATAAAATACAATTTTTTCTATTCTAGTATTCAGCCAGGAAAAAAAAGAAAAGGGTATATTGGCCATTTAGCAACAATTGCTAAAAGCTTACATAATACTGAAGCATTTTATTCGGATCATTTTCGGGGAATTATTGTGAATACATTCGATAGTGATATTGTAAATCGCTGGGATTCTTTTACATCTACTACTTTAGAACATAATAAGGAAAGAATTTCCTCTTGTTTGGTATGTAAATACTAGTTATATGGATGTTACATGTATTACAAAAATTATTTATTTAAATTAATTTTAATAATGTATATATTAAGGGTGGATTGCATCCTCGAGATGAAAATGCTTCAAGGGATAGCAGAAAAGAAATGGAAGAAGATGATTCAATTTATGGACGATCTGAAATAGAATTTAATAGCAATGACAATGAGCTTGGTATATCTAGAGTTGATATAAATTTTGATGATGATGAAGATGATGATGATGATGACAAGTAAATTAGTTTTTATAATTTCATAACTATCAATTATTGTTGTTTTATTTTTAGAGACTCAATGGAAGTGCAAGCAGAAATGTTTAATCGTATGTGCTCAGTGAGATCATCAGAAATGAATATTGAATCATCAGAAAGTAAAGATACAAATAATGATCAATCAGGAGCTTTAGGTTTATATAACAATCAACTGTGGGAGGATTCTGATTTAGATTCATCCAAAAGAGATTATGGTGTTAATATTTTTAATAACTCTTATGATAAATCAGACAGTTTGATGCCAAAGGATTGTAATTTGTAAGTTTGTTAAAAATTATACTATTAGAAATATTGCTTAATATATTTACAAATATACAAATAAATTTATTGAAGGTATTGGTCTCCGGAAACCTCTGATTGGGAAACCTTTAGGTCTCAATTAAATTCAAAAACATCCAGTGAAATGAAAATTGATAATAATTCTATCAATGGTAAATACTCAGTTTATTAGTCTTAACATTAGCTTAAAGCAGACTTTCTATGAACATAGTTAAAAGTCTACATTTATATATCTGCTCATGTTCAATCGTAATTAATGAATACTCTTTAAATACTTTGGTAGTTACAAAGTATTTGATACATATATAATCTAAACAATTTAATTTTTGTCATTTAGCTTCTAGTGCTTTTCCTTTAAGTCCTTGGGGAAATAATATTAATGAACCTACACCTAGACTTGAAACTGGTTGGGCCAATTTTGATTCAAGTTTTGGAGAATCAATGGTAACTAATGGAGATCCAATGATTGAACACGAATTATTTTCTGACGTGATTGAACAAAGTACAGAAGTTATTTCTCCTGTAATTGAATCACTAGATAATTCAACTTCTTCGGTAGACAATTTATCACGTAAGAGTTATTAGTAAATTTTTATTTGATTTATGTATGGATGATGGTAAATTATTTATTTAGAATCTAATTTAAAATCTCAAGAGGTGGTAGATAAATCAAATGATGATTTATTAAACACATCAATTCCAGAACAACCATCAGGAGATACCCCATCGGCCGATAATTTTTCAAAATTGAATATTAAGGATTTGCCTAATGTACCAGTTATATCTAAACCTGTAGATGTGCCCTTAGTTGAAAATTCGCTCAATGTGGATTCGTTAGATAGGTAATGGTTGGTTAAAAACTTAACCATCCCCTCCCCCCTTATGGCATTATCATTTTTATTTAATTTTTTTAATTATATTTTTAACACCAAAATAAAAACCAACAAAACTTTTAAAAAAAATGTTCTTTTTAATTTATACATGAATTTTATTATTATAATATTATAATCAATAGTCAACATGTATGTTTTTTAAATTGTCCGTCCGTTTTTATAAGCAACTTCCGTGTTTATGATAAATCGTTTTAATAAATAAAACATTTTTAATGATTAAAATGTATACATACACAAACATATATTTATTTATATTTAAATGTACCTATAAATTTTAATATTTTTTTTCAAAAGACAATTTCTTGTTACCTATGTATTATTTATTTTCTGTGTGTTTAGTTTAGTGTTTGAATTACAGGGATCGTAATAATTTTTAAATATTTTTGTTAAATTTTATGAAATATGATTACAAATAAATTTAATATGTTTGATTATTCTTTTATGGCTTCGAAGAAGTTAAATCATCAGCTTTAATTTTTCCCACCTGTATGAAATATGATGTACTTCTTCGAAATCATATTATTTATTATGTTACTGTAACAAGTTATTATATTATATTTTACTTGTTTTTTTTTTTTTTTTTGATATATGTAGTTGACTTTGTTATTATCACGGTGCATGTTTCGAATTATTAAATTGTGTTGATTATGTTATAATTATGTGTGTGTGAGTGTGTAAATATGTTTATATTTACATATGTGCACACATATTTTTAACATATTATATTATGGTAAAATTATTATTATTTATTATTATTTTTATAAAATTTGCACGTTTACTGGTTATAAAATGTTTGATGAGAAGATCGTACAAAATACTTTTACTGTGATATGGATATCCATGTATGTGAAATATAAGTTATACATTATTATACATAGTACCCGTTGTATTTATTTTGTCTTATCCTCGCTTAATTATCTCCACTAACATACATATTTTATATAGAAAAATATTGAAAGCTACAACCAACACCGAATTCTTTGAAATGTTTTTAATATCATCATTCGCATTTCAGTCTTGAAAAAAATACCACCAATTCCTACTCGCACCCGGTGAGAGATTAAGATTTAGTGGTAGAACTTAAAATAATGAATCTCACATTATTTGCAAAACTTAGGTGTCAGAGTATAAATCTTCAACACTGTTGCTGCCTTGTTAATTATTGTATAACACATTTTAATAATTCCTAGCTTTTGATTGATTAAAGAACATTTTAACGTGGCAATTGAGTTGAGCTTATATAATAATGTCATGTACAAAAATAATTAATGTAGTTCTTAAAAAGAAAATATAATTTTAGTAAGATAATAACTGTTTTATTGTAGAATCGATTATTTGCTAAAGGTCTAGATGTAGCTGTTCGCCTGTTCACGAAAATTGTGCTATTATATTTGAACAGAGAATACCAAAATATTAAATTGCCGGTAACTTATATTAAATTATTACTACGACACTATTACGAATATTAAAAACATTTATTAATAATTTTTTTTTTTGAAAAACATGCTTACTCAAAAATTATAATAATGCACAGATTTTTTTAAGAAAAAAAAAATTATAATTGCACATCATATATTTTCCTTAATTGAAAATATTTACACATTAAACCATTAGGTATTTTAAATAAAAAACAATATGTTATATCTAAATTAATAAAATTATACAATACATAATAAGCAAATATTAAAAAAATGTATATACAAATTTAAAATAATTTACAAAAAAAAATACAAATAGGGTTATTTATAATAATTAAATACATAAATAATATATATTACAAATAATATAAATAATTAATTTGGTAAAAATCAAATTATTTTAAACACAAACTAAATAATTCTATGTATACGTGTTGACTAATATGTTTGCAATACATAAACGTAAAAAAAAAGTTATAACAATTAAATAAGTCTAAACAAAGTAATAATATATTGTCCGATAATAAAAAAAACAACAAACAACAGAGTTGGTTACAAAAAAAACCTCAAACATGTACTATATGAGTTATAAATCACAGCACAATATAATATAATGTAAATAATAATAATAATATAACAGACGGAGACAATAATAAGGTAACAAAAGCAACAGTTAGTAGTTATAAAATAAAATGGAGGAAGAGTAGTTTATATCATTAAATACACTCAGTTAAATTAAAACAATATAAACGAGAAATGGCACTTCATATAAAATATTCAGTAAATCCAGTTTAACTAAATTGTATTATTCAGCGAATCAACATTTATTCTTGCTTTATTTTTAATATCTGTAAGAACTTCCCAGAGGAATAACTGATTTTTTTCTGTCCGGTCAAAGTAGTCACTATCTCCTTGTTCATCTAAAATTATCAAATATATTACTTATTATAGATTTTAAATATGTTTTAAAATATTGTTAGTGACAATAAAATTTGTAAACAAAAATTAGGTTGAATCATAAGGTTTAAATATTTTACAGACGTATACTTGTTTTAAATAGAGCCACTATTTTTAATCTACAAATTCATTAAATAAATAAAATCGTAAAATAGAGGAATAACATTTAATAGTATGCATTATAAAAATATTGTCGAATTATTATGGGCACAAACAGTCATTGTATAATACATACTTTATGATTTATTAAACATACTGTACTATTTGATGAAATTGTCACATCTAATATCTTACAGTAGAATGGTGATTATTTAATAATGATTATACAATAGCTCTAAATAGTTTTTACTACATTTAAAATGCAATTTTTTTAATACTTGATAAATATACAGGGATAATATTTATCATTTATAATTTTACTCTAAATCTTTTTCTTGCCTTTAAAAATAGCAAATTGACTATTTATTCAAATGACATATTTTCTTTTAAAACTATTCAATTTCAGATTTTATACTACAAAAATAGATTCAATTTAAAACTCAAATTATTTTCCCTTTAAGGTTTTGAGTAATTGAGATCATACTAAACAACTCGACTATAAAATAATATTATGATATGATAACATATTAGATCTATATATATATGTATATATAGTATGATTAAAACAATTTCTCCAAATAATATATAAGTATTTGCACTTTAATTTTGAAAAAAGACTTCATAAAGAGTCTTCATAGACTATTTTTTCGAGAGCTGAAGTTTCAAAGACTCATATGATATACAAATTCAAGACTAGATCTATTATTACCTAAATTAAAATAAAATAATCAAATAGAAGTTCTTTGAAAAATATATTTTCAGAGTGTACCTATGTAAAATGTCTAAAATGTTTAACCAAACAAACCTATTCACATAAAAATTTTGATGTAACCTACCAAAGTACCAACATAAACAAACAAAAAATAATTGAGTAAAATCAACTTAATTACTTTAACAATAAGGCAAAAAAGGATACTTATTTAATCAATAATACATTTTCAAGAGTTATATGTACACGGAGGTAAACTATAATTGAAATAGTAAATAAATGAGATTTTACATTATTATATTATATAATCATTATTCACAAAAGTAATTGTGTATATCATACTTTAAATTTAATTTTATTTTATTTAAAAATTAAAAAAACAAGGACTAAATATATATCATATATATCACAAGTGCTAAATCTTATAATTTTTTAAAGGTGTTCATATGATATGTGTATAATTTTTCTTTAAAATTATGTAGAAATAACTAAGTTAAAGAATTACCTATTTAATGTACCCTGCAAATTACATTTTTAAACACCAACACTTTTAGTAGTTTTATTGTTGAAAGTGTTAACGAGGAAAAAAATACGATAAAGTAGAATTATTCCTCTCAGAATTTGAAAATATAAAAATAATAATGAAATATTGTAATTGCAATGAATTTAATTTATGAAAATAGTTGGTCCTATTTGAAAGAGTTATTCATAACTTTTTTCTTTAGACAAATTGTATGGAGCCATAAGAGTGCTTTCAAAGCAATAACAAATAATTTATTAAAATGGCAAAGTAAAAGTGCTTTAAAAAAATGCATGAACCAATAAATAAATTTATTTTTCAAAATAAACAACTTAATAATGAATTGTTTAGCAAGAAATAAATATTATAAAAGAGTGGTATGAATAGTGTCCATACATATGTATTATAATTTTATGCTGTTTATAACTATTAGTGCTTAGAAAAAAATGACAATAATTTAAGACAGAAATCAAGAAATTGAACCACATCAATATCAAAAGAAAAATTCAAGCTAAAATTATGGACCGGTTATAAATACCATTTTAATATTTGAGGGAATTTTTTATAACTTTTAGCAATTGTCCTGTAGAATAATTCTAGACAACATAGACCAAGCGAGCAAATGGCAAGTCGCATCATTCGTTTCTTCCCCATCGGCTACAGACAAAACATTTTAGACATTTCTTTGCCTACAAATCTTTCGATTTTAAATATTAAATTATTAATTATATGGTATTTACCAGATCTAAAATCTATATAACCTTCACCACCAGCTATAATCAATGTGGATGTCAAATGTTCAGCATCCGCTACACTTTCAACAATTGGATCATCTTGTTGAATGGCAGATGCTGCTGAAAATCCTCCAGATCCTAAAATGTTAAAAATAATTTTTAAGCCAAAAACCATAATACATAATACATTATGTAAGTAGATACAAATATTTTTTTTAAATCTCAAAACTGATTCATATTTATATATTTGTCAGATATTTTGAGGGGAAAAAGTATCTTAACATTTATAATTTAAGTATAGAAATGTAGAATATAAAATACAAGTTTGAAAATGTAATAAAATCCCCAAGTTTACAATACTCAGTAGTATCCTACTAAAATAATATTGTCAAAAATAATTCAACTTACCCGGTACAGATACAAAAAATTTTACTGAATCTCTAAAACCATGCACAGAAAGTTGAGCATGGGCCATTGAGCAATAGGGTATGAAGCTACTTGGTGTTATCTCTTGAGTTTTTGGTTCTGAATACACTTTCACTTCTTTATTAATTGGAAAACCTAACATACCTTCTAAATAAAACAAATAAAAATAGTCAGTAGGAATAAAATATAAATAAATACAAGAAAATAATTATAGGTATACAATGTTGATATGAAAATGTTTTTCTTTATAATACATTATTAGTCAAAAAATATCATAAAATAAGGAATTTAATTCCAAACATTAATATATCAGTTAGTAACTGAATTTTGTTTGATAAGTTGATCAATTATATTATGTTATATTATATATATAAATAAAAATAAAGTATATAATTTATCTCTAAATATAGATAAATAAGTTATAATAATAATGTTAATAATTAAAATATTTTAACATGACTTTTTTATGTCATGTTCATGTTAAAAAATATATAATGCAAACAATATAAATAACTAATAAGTAAATAAATAACAATCTTACTGTCTAAAAGTGGAACTGATATTACTACACCAATTCCAGTGCCAATCCATAGTCTGTTGGATGCAACTAACATTGCTGTAATCCTAATACACGATAGTTGTGGTTTATCAGAACCTGAAGATAAACAATTCATTTCAATTATAAATATTATTTTATTTTTGCAATTTTAAAATAATTAATGAAAGTAAATTTACCAAGCATTTTAATTATAAATGGTTGCACATCAACATCTTGTAAATGACTATAGTTATATGCATGATAAAGTCGTATTGTTGAGTCAAGACGAATAGATACCCAGACGCCATCTCCTACCCAAACCATAGTGCGTACTTTACTCTCTTTATGAGGGTGTGCCTCTAATGTATGCTAAATAATTTTAAAAATATTTTATTACAACCAATTTTATTTTTAGTACTTTGTAATACTAATATTACTTTTGTCTAAATTATTTTACTTTGTAACTATACTTACTATAACAACCAATGAACGCGGGTGAATAATATGCACTTTATTTTTATAACCACACCAAACTCTTTTACTATTGACAGATACTAAACATCGAGCTGCATTTTGAGGTGGCCCTAGAGTTACACTATGATATTTGCTTAGATCCCATCTGCCATCAACATCACGCCGAAATACAACTACAGTACCATTAGCCAGAGCACATAAAACACGGCCATCAACATAACTAAAAATCAAACATAGTTATTAAATACTGATATAATCAAAAACAATAATATATTAACTATGATATAATTTAAGAGTTCTCACATGATACTTAAGACAGCATCTTTTAATTTGACAGAATGTAAACATTGCCTCCACTGTGATTTAGCAGAATGTACAAATATACAACCATTTTCAAATCCTAACCAAACTGTGGGTAACACACTTGACATTTTATCTAGATCTTCTTTAGCTATTCCATTATCTAAAATAAAATATAAACAATGCAAACAATAAAATACTATACTAAGATATTAAAATAAGTGATTTATAAATAATAATGATTTGAAACTTTGAACTAATCTAAGTTTTCTGGTCATAACTTTAACATTACATACATATTATGGATATATATACTTCAATAATTATAGGTATTAAAACCAAACTAAAAACAAATTAACACTATAAATGATATTTAAATAAAAAACTGAACACAACAACACAGGTGCTTAAATTATATCTACTATTAAGTATTAACTTTTACAAACACCAATTAGTATAAAGCTTGCAAAGCCTTGACCAAATGACTTATTGACAACATACATCAAGATTGCTTTAATTTATAATTTAAAGTTAATAAAATAACGCTATGGAATTTCAACATTTTAATTTACTAATATTTATGTAAAATATACATAACCTATCCTAAATCTGATTAAAAACTAATCAAAATATAAAAATTAAATCCATACAAAATACAAAAACAAATAAAAATATAAGCAACTTTTCACTTTTAGATAAGAATATCTGTACAATAACAATCAATCAAATTTTTTTTTGATGGGATGAATATTAACCATTGTCCCACATTGATTGTTTGTAATACCCAATAAATCAATATATTTGTTCAGTATAATTATTAAGAGATTGCTAAATAAAAACATAAATATATATAGTTTTATAAGTAATACACATCAATTCACATCATACTTGTTTTATTTTTTGAGTTCTTAGTTTTTTAAACATAATTTATAATTTGTAAATAAAAAATCCCAAAATGTAAATGCCAACCACTTAAAAAAATTGTTGCAGTTTATTAATGGTATTTTTTCTTTTTTTATAATAATGACAACTTCATTATGTAATAATTAAAATGAATTACTGTTATTTCAATCACAAAACAAAAATATTATATGATTAGATTATAATAACTGATCACACCAAAAATAATATTTATTTTCTAAAAAATAGGCAAAATTTTATTTAGAAATTAATTACCATTTGGAGGGTCAGATAATCCATCCTTTATGATACCTTCTTTTAATAGGCTAGGTCTTCTTGATACTTCACAGCTATTTATATTGTGTGGAACAGAATCTGATACGCTATCTTCTAAGAGCAAAATACAAACAATAGCACAAACACGACAAGCAGCAAATTCAGGCATTAAACAAAAAGCAATATGCTATGTAATATTCTTACCATCATCAAGTTTATCAGAGTAAGTTTCACTAGAAATATCATCTGTTTTATGAGTATCATCTAAATTAGTTTCTTCACTTCCAGCTGCACAACTAACAAAAACTATTTTGCCTATTTCTAGGTCAGATTTACTTTCTTTTGGTACTTGCTTATCTTCTTCAGTAACTTCTTCTGTTTGCTCAGGTTCACAATTTATGATATCATTATCCTTATAATCACTTTCCAATGCACCTATAAAATATCAAAAGTTTTATTTATATATATTAAAACAAATTTATACAAAATTATTTTTATTCATAATATTTACATTACATCTATACGTTGATTATGAATAAAATGAAAATACAACCTTTTATAATATTAATTTAACTTATAAACACAATAAACATTTATTTTTAATTTTAAACAATTTCTGAAGATAAAAAATAAATTTTGTTTTATTTTAACTAAAATATTTAATCATATTTACCCGGTACTGAAGCTATACAACCAATATGGGCTTGGCAGGAAATATTAAAGGTTTCTAACACAATGTCAGGCTTATTGGCATCAATAATAACTACTTTAGTATTATTATTAGTTGTGGTACATATCCAGATAAGTGATGATAATACTAGTTCGGATTCTATATTTGATCTACTATTTTCCTAAAAAAAAAAAACATTACATTTAATAAATAAAAATTAGGGAAAAAAAATTAATTATACTTTTAACTCTTCGTCCAATTTTTGCATTTCCATGCTTTCGTCAGCTGTAGATTTTAGTTCAAAATCTGTATTATCTTGGCCTTCTACATTATTACTATTGTAAAATACACTGGCCCCAACAATTTCTCCACCATCTTTAGTAACACCTCCACTAAGATTAACTCCAGTAGCACACCACATCTATAAAACAAACAACATAATAAAATAATATAATAATATTAGCTATTCAAAGAATAATGGATTTATTTACAAAAATGTAAAAGCAATAAAACATCACTACAGTAAAATAATTATACTTAATTTGATAAGATTCTCACTTCTACATAATAATCAAAGAAACTGAATCAGGACTTCAAAATATTTTAATTATAGAATGATGGAAATAATTAAGTATCAAATAGCTTATTTTATCAAAATAAGAAAAATAAATCTCATAATAATATTGCTGTAACTAACGACACTTTTGATTAGTTAGTAAATTGGAAAATCTTAACAGTAAACTGACTGACTTATTTGTAGTTTAAGAAATATTTTTATTAAGTAAAAGACATTATTCTGAAATTAATTAAAAATTATGTGTTTAAAATTCTACTAACTGGATACTTCAAACCAATCATTTTACAAGAACATTAAGAACCACTTTCACATAAAAAAAAGTATAGAAATATAAGATAATTAAGCTCAGGATTTAAAATACATTCATGATAGTAAATTCAACAATATTTACCTTCATTCCAGGTTCCGTATCAGCAAGTGGTGAACAACAATTTACTAGAACTGGAACTGGATAGTTTGTACTTGGATTATTAGTCTGTGGCATACTTAAGAGAGGGCGTCCATTTGAATGATCAGCTGGCATACTCCAGCCATAAGCTTGTAACCAACTATCTTCTCTTGGTATATGAGTACGTATTCTACCAAAATGTACTCGTCGATCTGAACGTTTTGATTTATCACTATAACTAAATATTAAATTGGTTAATACTTTAATAGTAATCATCAATAATATAATAACTGTAAACATAATATTTCTCTAGGACCAACCTAATCAGATTTCTTTTTGAATATATAAATATTTTAGATATTTATATGATAAAGTTCGAATGTTTATGTTGAGATACTGTTTGAAGAAAGTTATAAAAATAATATTCCAATCTGTAACCGAATATTCACCAGTATTATTGAATAAAATAAGGATGATTATCTCAAAAATAGTAAAGAAATACATAATACAAGAACAAAATATTTGTAAATAATCCCCAGCAATGAGCAGCAATATTTATTATTTCAGTAGAAATGTATTTTGTTTAGTTAGCAAACCCATTAGCCATGCAAGTTAGTCCTGGAGAAATGTATACTGAATAAAAGAATACTTACATATCATCTTCATATCGACTATATCTTCCACCTTCAATCATACTACGTCTTTTCATTATGCTAGGTGGGCCAACTTGATGAGAAGACGGGTCATAATGAATTGATCTTGGACGTGCAGCTATGCCTCCTCCGCTATTTCCACTTCCAAGTCCAGTTTCATTTGGTTTGGCACTGGTTCCAAATAAGCTGCTAAAACTTTAAAGATCATATGTTTCAATATACTGAATACATAAATATCAAGCTCTAAGATCATGATATACCAATCATTGAAAATAATTTGTGCATAATCAGAATTTATTTTGATTTGTTGTGCAATAGATAATGAAGAATTCTCGTTATACCATTCAGAAACCTAGTAATTAATCACTTACAGTCTCCACACACCCTGTTTTTTTTTCTCATTTGGCTCTAATCGAATGGCACGTACAGTTTCTTGCCAACGTAAAGATTCTTCTAAATCCATTAGTTGTTCCTTGAATTTATTTCGTTCTAAAATAACTCTAGCCATTTCAACACGTGTAAATCGCTTACGTTCTGCATATGATTTTTCTTCCTAAATTTCCAAATTAATATTTCACATTAAAATAATATATATTAATATTACATATTAACTTAAACACTAATATATTTTTCTAAGTAATAATATTACTCTTTTTTTCTAAGTAAATAATATGAAAATGTAATTACATCAGAGTCTGATTTATTAACTTTAAGCTGTTCTAATTCTTGTTTTGTCTTTTTCAATTCTTCTTCAACTTCAGAAGCTTTTTGGGTTAAACGAATATTTAATGTTTGCAATGATTTCAACTCATCACGTAAAATGTGTTGTTCACTAATTTTAACAAAATAATAAAGATAAACATATTAAATTTAAAATAAAATATGTAAAAATTACATAATATACTTCTCCTAGTTATACATTATTACTTATTTTTTTTTTTATAAAACTACTATTATTTTATATAATTTTAAATATAAAATACATTTCAGAATAAATTAATTAACGTAAATATAAATGATTAATAAATTTAAAATACCTTGTGAGTTCATCAACTTTAATAATTAAATCATCTTTAACAATGTTGAGAGCATTTTTGGTGGCTAGTAATTCTGTATTTTCTTTAATAAGATTTTCCACTTCTTTTCCCATACCTTTAAATTATTAAAACAAAAATTACAATCATTATTTATTTAAAAAAACATCTTATGTTTTGTTAGATGTTAGTCTTACCGAAAAAGTTATCATTAACTGTTTTATGATTGCAGACGGACACAAGAGCATATGGTTTGAGTTACAGCAGCAAAAACATATGAAATAAGTTATGTTTAGTTAAATATAATTTGTTATTTGATATTAAAAATATATTACATACAAAGTCATAAGATAATAGTTAAAACATAAAACATAACAATATTATTTTTAATTATTCACATATAAATTATTAGGGAATGAATATGAATGCATTTATTTTTAATGTGCTTCACATATTATTTTTTTTTAGATAAAATTATAAGTTAGTTTAGTTATTTACATTTTTCATAAATAAAAACCCAATAAAATAAATGGGTTGATAAAATAATAAAATAAATTACAAAAACTAAAAATTTTATGTTCATTTGTTAACCCTATTAAATTGTTTGAAAAAATAAAAAATAAAAAAAATGCATTGTTCAAAAACTATACCTAAAAAAATGTTTTTATATGTTTTCCACTAACAAAATCATGTAAATGAATATAATTTATATTTGATTTATTTTACATATTTAGAAATAACTAGTTTTTTAATGAAAAACTACTCATCCCCTAATAAAAATTAAAATTGTTATACAAAACTACTAGAAGAAAATTAGTAAGTTTGTGGATGCAAGAAAGCTAAGTATGATGCAATGGTTATAAATAGCAAAAAACCAATTCATAATAATTGATTTGTTACAAATTGATAGATACATTTTATAAGGTATTCATAAATTATAAACTTGTAGTAAACATTTCCTTTTAAGTGGACAGTAAAAGAGTTAAATTGAATAGATATTTTGCTTATTTGTTCCATTACATACACCTGAACAATAAAGAAGTTTGTGTGATAAATCAAGATTTAAAATGTCCAAGCATTTTAAAATATTTTAATAAGTATACAGCTAAAAAATATTACTGGAACAACGGAATAGACTTACTTAGTGTCGAGAGTTCAACTATGTATAAAAATGGCAATTAAAGCACCAGAAGCCATTGAGATAAAATATCTTGATTAATAGCTTTTTTAGTTCAATTGAAACTTCATATATACATAATTTCACAAATAAAAATTAATTAAACTTGACATCTAACAGAAAACTGTTTAAATATTACAGATAACAACCTAGTCCAAATAAATAAAATCATATTACGGTAATCTATAAATATAAGAATTTACTAAGAAATTTACCAATACAAATTTTATTTATTTTACCTTACTCAATTTGAATAAACTTAATTTTTTGGTTTTTCAATCAGATTGCTTTGAATATTTTGCAATAACTCTAGTCATTTAAAAGTGTAGTAAATATTACTTATGAACATTGTATTTGTATAACATGTTAACATTTCTATTCAGGTTATGTATTAATCATAAACTAAATATCATATGAAGAGTTTGAATAATGTATGTATTAGGAAAATTTATTAAATGCAAGGAAATTAGTACACTGCTGGATATTTAACATTTAAAATTTTAAATATTAACCTGGTTATGTTTTCAAAAAAAAATTATGACTGATTTTCAAGACATTTTAATACTTTTAGTAAAAATTATTAAAGCTTAATTATTATTTATTTTATTGTACGAAAATAGCTCATTCTAGAAACATTTTAACTTATAATTTTAAAAAATTAAAACACATGCTAATAATTGATGCCAAAGTTAAATAAAAAGAAACTAGAAGACAACTCATACCTATCGAGAGTGGAGTTTCTGGCTCAGTCTCACTGCTTACTATTGATGAAAAATTACACAAAAACACCATGCAAAAAAAATATAAAATATTAACAATAAATGCTGTGCGCTTGAAATAAAAACTTAATTTTCAAAAAAGCTGAGCTAAAAGCCAGTAAAATAGATTTTTATTTAATTTAAGCATAAAATAATAATGATAACATTTCATACCAGATGAGGCATAATCTCCTGGGTGTACCCAATTTCCTGAAATAAAAAACTTAAATGTAATCACCTTTATGATATTAACTTCAAAAATATTTGAATTTATTTTTGAATTTTGGATTGTTATTTTAATAAATTGAAATTAAATAAAAATAGAAATAATTGAGGTAAAAAAAAAAAATAGTAAAACCTATAGTATTAATTGGAATAATAATGATGAAGGGATACATTTTATTTAAATAGATGGACTGACATACTTATGAAATTATATAATATTCCTAATTATAGTTAAAGAATAGTCTACCAAATATGCATAAAACAGGTATGCCTTTTTTGTTACTTAAAACTTAATAAATATATAAAAAATTTAGAATAAAATAAGTTAATGAGAGAAATTTATTATTTATTAGTTATTATACTAATTAATAAAATAAGTCGTAATTTAGACTTCATGGTTCATAGGGTGAGACCCTTAACCTATCATTCCAAAATAATAATAATATAATTTATGGTCGTAAAGATTGATCACCAATGATATACATTAATAAAGTTAAAATATTTTAACTAAAGAAATAAAATTTATATAATATTACCGGTGATTTCTGGTCCTTCTTCTATTTCATTTTGAATTTCGTTGTCTTGGAAGCTAAATTCTTGGTATAAAACATTAGTAGCAGTTCTTTGTTCCCTATAACAAGTGTAATTAATCAATGAATTTTTGATTCATGTTTTTTTTTTTAATGTTATTCTAATATACTTCTGAGTATGACTTCGCCCACTAAGTGACATAATAGTATTTTTGGGTGTTGCTTCAATCTCTTCCGCTATTTCTGAGACTTCATCAGGACTACTGTCAGCTTTGCTTATGGAATTCAAAGTTTCAGACCAACCTCGCTCAGATACTTGGTCAATATGTAAATTGCTTCCTGCTTCAGATGTTTCAATATCCTAAGAGAAAATTATTATATGAAATTTTTGATACTATATAACCAATATTTTTCAACTATTTTAACGATAATTAATTCCATCAAATTCCCAAAAATATGTTTTAAATAGTAACTTCAAATTGTTACTTACGTGTGGAATTTGTAATTCATTTTTCAGACTAGAGTTAGAATGCATACTTCCTGGAGGAGAATTTGATATGACTAATGGATACTCATTTGACCCATCAATTGACTTAAGGTTAGGACTTTCAAGAGAACTAAATCCAAATGAAACTGGCCCAGAAGACCTATATCACCAAAAAATATTTTGTTATCAATGATTTTTTAGTTAATACAAATGAAAGTATTTGATTATACCTATTTATATGGGCCATGCTCATAAATGGCATACGGATACTTCTAGGATTATCCATACGGTCACTAGAACCCATCAATATTTTTGTACGCTCTATGTGATCCATATGGGTTTTAAATAATTCTGTGTATCGTTCATGGAGTTTTGAGTACTCTTGTTTCATATCTTGCTCTTTTTCTTCTAATCTATAAACTATTTATAAACATGGTACTTAGATTACTAGTCATTGGTAAAATATAAAAATTACATCACATCAAATATCATTCATAATGATTCAAATTATAATTGAATTAAAATTAAAATGATATTTTATAGTAAAAATACATAATATAATATAGTCATAATTATCATGATTTCTAAATCTAAAAACATTTAATGAATGTTATTATTTGGTAACCATTTTAAAATTAATTGTATTTTTCTATTTAACTATTTAATATTGATTGAAACAATTAAATGCTATAAGTAATAAAACTAATTAGTTTAACCTTTAAGTGATATTTTAACTGATAAAAATTCAGAACGTTATATTATATTCTCTTAAAGGATCTTACCATATTAATTAGTAAAGACTTATTACATTACAACAACATTAAATAGTTTAGGTATAAATATGAATTTTTTACTTACCATGATCTGAAGCATTTTTTGCTTTTAATTCTAACATTCTCACAATTGATTCTAAACTCTCTATTTTACTTTGGTAATCTTTTTTTTCATCTTCTATATAATCTTCCATTTCCAGCAGTTTCTAAAGATAATAATTACAATATAAATGAAAAATATCAATATAATCAACATAATATTTATATGGTGATTCATAAACAGTAACTTCAATACAATTTATTTTGAAGTTAAAAAATGTTTAGGATACTAATTTGAAATCTTGATAGTTGAATGTACAGAATTTATTCTTTCGAATAATACTCGAGTCATACTTATCCTGACAGTATGGATATACTTATAGTAGAGGAAAATAACAAAAACATTTTAACAGATGTGAATGAATTTACAGTAAAAATGTAATAAGTACAAAAGCAAATAGCAACATAATCACTCAAAAATAACCCATAAAGAAATATCTAGTGTATTTGTTATAAATGGTTTACCTGTTCAGCAGATTTTCGTAGTTGTTTTTCTCTCTCATATTGAGTAACTAATTGTTCATTATCTTCTCGTAATAGTTCGACTTCTACTTCATGTTCTTGATTTTCCGTATGGGAAAGGTCCAAACATTCCAACACGTTCACAACCAATGGCATTAAGTTTTTAACAACTTCTTCGTCGTACTTAGATATCATTTTTTCAAATTCCTGGTAGATACTACCAGCTAACGATTGTACTTTTTCGGACATGACGACATGGGTGTCGTCTTGAGTCCCATACACTACTTCTTGAGCCATTTGTGGATAAAGTCTTTATAGTAAAAAAATTTAAATGTTGAAGTAAAGCTTACAATTTATCTTTTATAAGATTATGACAATCATACAGGTACATCGATGTAATCAACATTTTAAAACATACATTATGTAAATATGCATTATCTACATAGTACACACGTAAGAAAATTAACAAATACTTGTAAAACATGAAAATTGAAAATTATTTTTGAAAACTAGTAACTACTAGCCACTAGATTTCCGATCTAGTTTTGGTTAATTGATTACAACGCATTGATATTTGATAATGGCGTTGCAAATAAAAAACATATGCTTACAGTATTGCCAGATTTGGCCTCGTAGTCGTTGCCAAATATTTACGTTCGTGGTGAACCGACGTGGATCCACGAGTATCCGCATAAAATAGTTAAATTTTCCTGTTGACTTTTTTGTTTTAAAATTTTTAGTCATTGATCAATTCAAAAGAACATTGTTCTAAATACAAATAGTCTATCAATCATTGATGTGATGTAATTTTGTGACTTTGTGATTGTTTGTTGTTTATTGAAATGATTAATAATTAATAAAAAAAAAGATCTTGCTACCCATCATGGACATCGTGAGAATAGTGGTCCATACTCCATAGTCCATAGGTTACGTTTAATCCATGACAGAGTACCGTAGGCTTCACCATTGTTAATCAATTTGTCCCGGACCACTAAATGTCGTTCGATATCAATTAACAATGTAAACGTGAAATACTGAAATAGTAATGGCTTCTGGACTCTGAATAATTACTCTTGAGTAGTATACCTATTTAGTCTTTTATTATACTTGCAATACATTATAATAATCATTGGAGAGTTTATATCATTACGGTTATTCGGTGGAATGTCAGAAAAAACATAGTTCATAAAATATTCGATGTAAGTTGTGGTAATCAAACGTAGGAAGAGTATCTGCTACTGTTTTTTAAGATGTCTAGTGCAGGGACAGGGTCAATGTTTTCTTGATCACGACCACTTAATTATCGGTGAAACTGAAGCATAAACTACGCAGTACAAAAGATCATACAAACCCGACCACCGCGACTTCATCATGTTGTTTACCTCTATATACGACGTGTTATACCCACGCGGCCACGTATACATGTTAATTATTAAATAATGAATAATTAGTTCCTATATGATAATAATAGAAGCACGTTAGATAGTGTATACCTACCGGAGCGTGATTCTGACGCGTACTTATAGTACTATACACGTACTTATCGGATGTATAAATATATTACAATAAATAATACAGTTACTATATTGTAATAATAAACGGTTGAACCCGAAACGCAAGTACTTACACACGTGTGCAAGACATATGGACGACGCAGCGTTAGAAAATATAAATACATATGATATTGTTTTTATTTACCTATGTTGTACAACCGCATAGGACATTGCAATGTTAAGTACGTATATTACGTGGGTAGACATTATTATAAATAGGTCGCAAGTCGATGGCGAAGCGAGTGGTGCGATGCGATACAGATTTTTGTTGTAAAAACCGCACTAAACGGCGAATAGTTTGCGATTTATCTCCCTCTATTGCCAACGACGAAGTTTCTGTACATTAATATTCATGATGTTTGTAAATGAACGACAATTTAGAGGAAATTGAGTCACTGGCACTCGGTAATAACTGCCAACGGGGCGCGGACGGTAAACGTTGTGCAATAATATTTATACAGGCAATATCGCTATATTATATAATATATTATAATATTATTTGCTATCGATTGCTGTTATTGCTCTAGCTCTATGTATTATCAACAGAATATTGTCTCCAAACGTAATATTGTTTTAGCATTTATTTGAAATCATTAAAAAAGTGTCAATATTGAATGTGAGTGAAAAAGAAAATGAATACCAATACCATTTTATCCGCTGAAGGACTTGTACAATGTTATCGAGATTTCTGGTATTTTTTTTTTTTACCTAATTCTAATGTAATAAACGATTATCACAATTCAGTTACTATTTATTATGCACAGTAAAACAAATGGCAATAAGCCAATAAAAGTGAAAATAAAATGTAGCGAAAGCCCAAATGTTAAAAAGTAGAAAACTATATAGAGAAGTTACCTAAAAACTAAAAATTAGGTATAACTGTGTAAGTATACCGGCCGGCTAGGTACCACTTTACTACTTTGACTAAGCATAGACGAGTAGTGTACTATATTATAATACCATAGTGTAAAGCCATTAGGTAAATACAAATTATCTAAGCATATGAAGTATAAGTTTTATATAATTATAATTATAAATATATCCTTGACATTTTATTGGGAACTATTCCTTATTTTTATATACATAATAAATTTAAAGCATGGGGGTACATTGTTTAGCTCCCGGATGGGTAATGACTAATGACTAATGAGTGATCATCATCTGGATCTGGATTTTTAACGACTAAGCCATATCCTCAAATTACGTGTTCTAAAAACTATCAAATGTTACCCTACTGCAAACCCATCGTCAGTCGTCACCACTGTTTAGGTTTTAGACTGATAAAAAAAATGAAATAAAATAAAATATAAAATATACCTAAAGTAACAAAAATTAATTTATAAATTACAATTATATTCGTGCAATTGCAAATAAAATTTTTGTTAGATATATAATATCAATAGGGTCATTACCTTATTTATTCGTAAGGAATGTACCTTCTTTATTGTTATTATCTTGGACAGTTACATTAAATCAATAGCTCTTAAATTTTGTCTTACACCCAATGGCGCAACTAGGATTTTGGCTCCCCCAATAGCTTTTGCATCGCCATCCACCCCAGTTGTGCTACTGCTCACACCTAGTCTGATTCAGACTTGATCTCTTAGCTCTGCGTGTAATGAACAAATTCCACTTATAATTAGTAACGTAATTTTGTTCATATAAGGTTCACTTACATATTTAAAAATTAAATTATAGTAATAATCTACCTATAGAGAATATAGAGTACTATTAAAATTTTGGTCAATACATTAACCTTAACCAATACAATAAACATACAAATTAAATCAAGCCCATTTCTTGAAGAAATATATCTCATGCTAACTGTTGTTATATGCTATAGCTTGAAGACTTATGTAAACATAGTATACCACCATTTACCATATAATTGTACACAAATGCTTCAAAGCACTCTCAATTCTAGATAAATTAAATAATTTACATTTTATGAGAATAAATTAATATTTATAGTAAACCCAGATAGTTGTTCATAACAATAATAATAATACAAATAATGTATTTTCTATACTAACATTGTTGACATATATATTTTCAATATTAATTTATTTAATTATAAATAATTTTCATCAGAATTGTTATATTTATGAGCTTTATAAGTTAGTTAACTGTAACTAGTTAATTACAAAATAAAAATGATTAAATAATCAATATACTCTAAAAAATAAGTACAATTTTTAAACAAAAAAATTCACAAAAAATGGACGGTTATAAACACTTAATACATACAATAAGTAAAAAATGCATGTTTGGCAATTGGAAGATTTACCACAATAGTTACTATAATCTAAATTTAATTGGTAATATAAACTTAAATTTTTAATGCAACTTATAATATGTAATCAGTCCAAACATAGGATTTAGTTATTTTATAATTGAGGTTTACTAGATGTAGCTGCTAACATTTGACTGATCATTTCATGTATTTTATGTTGTTCATGAAGTTGTTTGCGCAAGTCAAGATTATCTTTATCTTTTTCATTGATATTTTTTTCAAGGTTTCTTATAAAAGACGTTTTGCTATCAATTTCCTGTTTATTAAAAATATAATGGATTTTTAATGAATAATAACAATGGCAAAAATAAAAGGTAAACAAATAAATCAGAAATGAATCCTAGAAAGAAATTAATTTTTCTGTGAATGCAGTGCTAAGTAATATCAAACAGAATGTAGTAGTTTACAGGCTAATCATTTTTTAGGAACCCTGTGATAGGCATTACAATTTTTGTCACTTTACTATATGATAATAGTGACTAGTGAGTATATAAATATTTTCAATTTTACACATAATAATTTGTAATATTGATGGACAATAATCATAAAACAACTGAAAAATATTTTTGTTACTATAATTTTTAATAGAAATGCAATAAGAATGCATCTAATGCATATTAAATAATAAATATTAATACATATATTATTAATTTTTCTTTTTTGAGTATATAATGTACAAAATCTACTGTTAAATCAGTTTGTTCAACTGACAATTATATAGAGATTTTAGTAAATTAAAAAAGATGATTCTTTCAAATCAGCTCAGGTTGAGTTTAAAATAAGATTGAATTGAAATAAATAAATAATTTTTATATTAACATTTAATATAAGTATAAAAAATAAAAAACCTTATAATAGTTACAAAAAATATTATTAAATGCATACACACAGTTTCTACTGCTTATAGCCTTCTAAATATAATAATACCAAATAAAACATACCTCTGTTTTTTCACTTATTATATTTTGTTTATCTATTAATTGTTGTTCTAATTTTGAAACTTGTATTTTATTTTCTAAAATAACATAAAATACATTTTTATTTTTAAACATGAAAAATATTAAGTCAATGTAAATACAAACAAAACATTTATAACAAAAACTTAGTTTTTAGTCTTTTTTATATAAGATTTTTACCTGTTTTCTCATTTTGTAATTGGTCTATTAAACTAGATTTCATATGATTGCTTGCTATATTTTGCTCTTCTAATTGTTTGTTTAAGTTGTTTATATTCAAATTAAGTTCTTGTATAATTTGACGTTTTGTTTCATAATTTTGAGATAACTGAAATAAATTTTTTTAATAAAATGCATTTTACTAAGAAAAAAAATCTTTAAACATTCTAAAAAAATTACTTTTGCAAAGTCATTGCTAGTTGTAGAATATTGCTCTGTTATATCATTTAATTTTTGTTTTAGCTTAATATTTTCCATTGTAAGCTCATCAATTGTTTGATGATTTTCTAATAACATGTTATTTAGTACCATGGATTCATTATTCAAATCAATTATTTTATAATTTAACTGTGTCATTTCTTCAGAGGCATTGTTTAAACTTTGTTTTAACCAAACTTCTGTTTGTTTTAAAATATGTGTTTTATTTTGATATAATTTAATAACATTGCTGGTTTTAATATCAAGTACCTAAAAAAAATTTAATTAATAAATACTGAAAGAGTATTATTACATGCCGCAAATGACAATATTCATAATTTTTGTAATTATTTACATTATTAGAATTGAACATATTTTCTAATTGATCAATAAATGTTTGTAATTGTTCTTCTTGAGCAAATGAACATAATGGCTTTATTTCAGTCTCTGCTGAGTTTTTTACCTTTGTTGACGACAATTGTTCAATTTCTTCCAAGCAGTCAGATAACATTAAAATACTAATTTAGAATACAAAATATTATTAGAGTTGATATTATTTCATTAGTTCATTACAAACAATTCATACCTTTGTTGTGAAAATTTAGTTACAAGATCTAATACTTTTTGTTTCATATTTTTTGGACCATTGTATATGATAAAAGCTAATACACAATAAACATGTTTTTGATTCAATATTTCAGAATATAAAGACATCCACTTTGGATTTTTAGCCACTAAATCAGATAAAAAATATAGGGCTTCAATGTACACAAATGTGATGTTTTGTAAATTATTTATATCCTTAATGTCGACCAATAACAGAGAGTGGAATATAGACTGCAAAAACTGAAAAATAGTAGATTATATTAGTTTGTTATACAAATATATTGAATACAAATTTACCGAAATTGTAAGTTTTTCTTCAATTTGTTCATAAAAATTTTGCATTTTTAACATTTCTTGAAGTAGACTGAAACTAATCGCACATTGATTCCATGATTTAATACTAGGAACATTTTCATTATTATGATTGGGGTCTAATAACAAATTCAGCAACACCTGAAATATTTTATTTATTTTAAATATTTTGTCATCTGTAAATAGATATATTTAATAATTTATATAAATATTTCTTTTATATATTTGTTTATTTCACAATAGTTCATAACCAAAGTGTTAAAACTCTTTTCTGTAACAAAATATTTTAAAACATTGGTGGCTGTAAATACATTTTTAGTAGCTATAAAATGATAGCTGGGCATGCAGGCGCGGATCCAGTTCGAGATGACGGGGGGGGATATAAATAAATATACATATTTAGATACCTACTGCTAAATATGAATATATTATATATTATTATTATATATATATATATATAAATAGTTATAAATGCAATAGTACATAATGCAATTCCTGATTATTTATAATGAATACTTTTTTTCGTAAACTGCATTGAATTTCTTTATTTAATTATTTAAATTACATTTTTAAATCTATATTTTTTATAATTAAATATAATATAACAATTTTGAAGTCAAAACATTTTAGTTATAAATCAGATTACAAAGTCCAATCTTCTGTTAGATTGAGCAAATACGTCTATAACTTCATCGTGGTTTATAAAGACATCTCAATGAGCGTGTAATAATGCCAGTCCATTTAATCGTTCCTCTGATATTCTCGACCTCATCCATGTTTTGACTCGTAGTGATGAAAAATGATGTTCAGCTGTCGTACCTGTAGCTGGTAATGTCATAAGTATTTTTAACAATACATTAATTCCAGAAAAAAAGTCCGGGTCACATCGTTTGATAGCTTCTAAAGGTGACGAAGGTAATTGTTCCTCTTGCAACCAATAATTGTGCCAAAGTTCAAATTCACCAATTATTGAAGATTAAAAAATATCTCTAGGTATATTTATTTTATAAGCTACTAGTCACCAAATTGATTAATCACGTTTTTTATTTTATTTTCTAATTTAAATTTGTCATCGAAAATGGATTTTATTTTAACTATGTTGGGCAACACTACGTCCAAATCAAAAACTGACATTCAATCTCCATCGAATCTGTAGTAGTTATTAAGTTAGACTAATTAATCTAATTTAGATTAACACATTTTGATACGGCTGAAGGGGGGGGGCCGCCCCTACCACCCCTTCCTGGATCCACGCCTGTGGGCATGTGTGTGACACAATGGTTAGCTGCAGTCTCTGATCAGTGCTGCGGTTAAGCACTGTCTCGCTTCACTAGCTCCCAGATAGGTGACCACCTGGGTTCTTAGCGACAAAGCTAAGAATTATACTATATTACACATACGTGTTAAAAAAATAAAAAAACCAACTGTTCTAAAAAAACCAACCGTTACTATCCTACAGTTAATCAGTTAATGGCCATAGTTGCCAAAGCTTAAGATACAGAAAAAAAAATGATAGCCCATTTCTATTATGTACTTATTAAAACATTAAAAAAGATTTCTAAAAAACTTTACATTGAAAGTAATAAATCACTTGCAATACATTATTACAACAATAATATTGGATCTAACAAATGCTTAATACTTATAATTTATAAGTTATAAATCATATAACTGATAATTTATTATTTTTGCGCAATTTTTATTTTAAATTAATTAAGAACATTTTAAATGTACTTTTAATTTACTTACATTTAAACTCTCTGCAAGTTTTTCAAAAACATCATTTTGAAGAGTTTGATCCATGTAATAATTATTAATTCGTACATTCATAATTATAGAATGTAAAAGAGATAATGTTTGTTCATGAATGTCTAAAAATGGAGCCCAATGCAAAACATTAACTATAATATTAGGATATATTATGATAAAATCTTCAATTTTCAATTGAATAACATGATGAATAAACTGCAAAATTAAGCCAACACTTTTGAGAGTAACATCATAATTGTTGTGACTGTTACAAGACTTCTCAATATGTTTGTAATTGTTCATAGTTTCCATAATACTGTTTATTTTTGATTTATAGCTGTAAAATTTGATATTTTTGAAATATGGTATTAAATTATAACATACATACAAATACAGCGTGGCCTACCGTGATATTCTAATTGAAATATTTTTGAAGAAATTTTTTGTTTTGCTTTTACTACAGTTTAATAGAAAGGGTTAAAATTAAACACTTTGTGTCAAATTTATATTCTCATCTCAAAAGCTAGGATAAACTTTTTCTTGTACTAATGTCTTTATATGTTTGCACTATCGCAATAATAAATGACAACTGTAATGTTATTGTAGTTGAAAAAGTTATTTTATTTGTACTTATGAATTAGCCAATAAAGCTACTGGATACGCTTATCACTTACTCTTTCCTATTAAACTCATATTAGCCATAAGTTTGATATCAACTATTCAATTTTAAATTACAATACTTTGAAATTTTAATAACAGCTTAAATCAATAACATTTTATAAAAATAAAAATTCTAAAAAAAGGAAAAGTTATTTACCCTATCTAGTAAAGGGATGAAAATACAAATTTGGCTATAAGTGTTTAATGTGACCCCCTTACAAAAATCAAATACATTTAAAAAAAAAATAATACATCCGGAACTTTACTTTGTGATATCACGGTAGCACACCCTGTAAAATAATAATAAAAATTAATAACACACTTGGAATATTCTAAAACATAATTTTTCCATCGCAAATGTTTACTTATATCAATGAAAAAGTCTATTGTATGACGAAGAGCAAAAATGTTATTTTGGTTTAGTCCTTCTTCCAAAACAATAAATGTTAAGTCAATTAAATTGTTTACATCAGTATGAGGTATTTGACCACAAACATGTTCTAAAACTAATAATAGTTTATACACCTGGACTTTAGTAAATGTATAATCTGATTGTAATCTCAAAAGCAGCCGCATAAAAGCTTTAGAATCTGTGCTTTTCAGAAGAGTAAACATAGCAAATTTGTTTTTACTAAACACATTCACTAAAACTCCAAGAGATAATGATATCAAGTCTTTGTCTCCACTCGATATCCATTTTACTAATAGTACGATTAATTCAGATAGATAAGCTTCTTGACACTGTAGTTTTACTCCATAAGTGAGTTCCTATAAATGCATCAAAACATCAATTTATATTCATACATTTATTAAAAAAAATTTTATTTACCTGAAGCAGTTTTAATAATTTAATTTTTCTATCCAATGATAAATTATCTTTTAACAGTTTTGTTAAAATTAATGCAAATTTATAATTGTTTGGCAAAGAATTATGAAAAAATCCTTGTTTTGAAATTGAGTATAAAACATTAATTGCGGTCCACATAAGATCAGAATCATCATTAGTATTGTTCATCAGTTCACATAAATTAACATAAAACTCTAGTAAAAGATTGTTTTTAGAATTGAAATCAAATACATTAGACGGCTGTCCAAGGATCTAAAAATATAAAAATGCAAAAAAACTTAATCAATATATAATTAATTAAATATAAGTACAGCCTAGCCTTGGCAAACCAAAACGTGCAAGCATTAAGAAACATACATTAAAAAGATTTTTTCATACCTGTAATGTACAGATAATTGCATTTAAAGATGATTCATCATGGCTTTGTAAATATTGCTTGGCAGATATTATAAAATTGTTTAAATGGTTATTCGAAGATTGTGATATTATACATTCCATCTTTTTAAGATTCTTATTCGAAAAACATAGGTAATCACTAATCAATTAGGATATGATACTCGCATTACAACTATAATATAAAACACCTGCTGTAGTTATAAAGATTATAAGTACAAATTTGTAGTATTTAATTGAGATGGTTTATAATAATAATAAGAAGATACAACAGTAGTTTTTCACTATTATTACGTCCATCTTACACTAATACTATATACCTTATACGTCAAATTATATTTGACTTACCGAAATGTAAAAATTATAATTTTACTGTTTAGAATAGATGTAATAGATTAGACAGATATATCTCCAGAGATAATGAAGATAAAACATCAACATTTTCAAAAAAATTATCACTATAAAATGGCTATTTTTAAATTTTTTGAAAATAATTTTTTTAACTTTATTACAAAAACATTAAATTAAATTAAACTATGAAATACCTGTAGTCCTTGTCCCTGTAAATATTATAAAAAAAAACATAATTTGAATATCTACATTATCCTAGGAGATATCTCAATGCGTAAATCTTCTGCGGGATATCCTGTATATAACTTTTAAATCTAGTTTTCACCAATTTTTTTGTTAAAATAAATACATAATTTGTTAATAAGTATACAGAAACACATTCAATATGCTATATACTAAATATTAAATAATATTATAAGGAAATACACTTACTTCAGTAAATTTCTGCTGTGATATTTATATAATTACAAACTTTACTCATCAGTAATCACACTCAACAAATGATTTACATTTACAATAATTACAACCGAAAGAAAAATGGCTGGATAAGTAGGTTTCAATAATATATTATTAAGGAATTAAGCTTTCAACTTTCGATATTTTGATGATTTCAAATTTTCAAAACTCAGATTTATAATATTATTATTATTCTCAATAGACAAAAAAATGATTGAGTAATAAAGGCAATATATTAACTGAAGGACATCAATCAACTACAGTATTTAATGTTTATTGAGAATATTGAGATCTAAATAATAAAGTACAATAGTATAAAACTTTAGAATATAGATATTAGATTTAAAAATTATTTAATAACATTAACTTTGATTTCCGTTAAAATGTACTCGAAGTGATAAAAAAAATATGATAAAGTCTCATTTAAAAACCGTGTATTTATATGCACTAGCGCACCTAGTGGATAGTATTAGTAGTTATTTTAAAATTCAAATCACAACTAAGATAAATCTACATCGTGGTATACAAAGATCATTGGGTAATTACCAACATTATAAATAGGTACATTACATTAACATTACATGTTCGTGGCTTCGTGCATTCGTGGTAATAACACAGAGAAGATGAAATAATTTCTTTTATTCTGTGGTAATTATACAATTACAACAAAAACAAAAGTGCGAGACTCCTGGTGAGATCCTACAGTAGGGTGAGTTACGAGGATGAGCGAATTATACTGCTATATTGGAATTTTAAATTTGAAACCAATGTACCATTGCTTCCGAAAACACGATTCTGAGTGAAAGAAGTGGGGAGGATCAATTATTTTATAATGTTTATATTTTTAAAAAAGTAAGAAGAAAACTTTTTATACTAGAATCCCAAAACAAAAGATGTAGTCTTGATTATCATTTCATCTTAACTTCAAATATCAATAAAAATCATAAAAATTATTGAAATCATTTGAAATTTACACTATCTCTAGAAAATTATTATATGGGTGTTCTGTAAAAATGTCAAGTCCCTCTGATTATTATACTATAAATTACGATAAAAATTAATATGAAATAACTAACACCGTTTAATTAATATCGCGGACAAAAAGTAGGCAGATTTCGTTATTTTAATCAAAATTTCAAATTCAAACGCTTACTAATAAAAATTGACTACCGATTTTTGAAATTTTTTCACACAAATAAGGATAATTTACAAGAAAATAATGTACGAGGTATAAAAATTTTAAAATTTCAAAATAAACCAAAATTTTTTTATTGACATTTGACAAAAAATCCAAAATAATTTGAAATTTACACCATCTCCAGAGAATAACCATAAATATTTAGTGAATATTCAATGTCCTGATGGTTAATACTTTTCGAATTACAATGAAATGAAAAAAAATTGTCAAAAGTCGGCAATCCTTTTATTTTATTTAAAACGAGCTGAATTACCCGTGGGCCGTGGGTCGCACGGAACAGTATTTGCCGTGACTACAATTATTACGAATATTTACGAACGGGATAATTACGAACACAACAAAAAAAAATTGTCAATCGACTAAACCAAATAACAACCTTTTTCTCTGGGTATGTAAAGAATAAATATAAAGGTAATAAAGGTATACTTTTAACTAAATAATAACATGAAATTATGAAAATTAAAAAAAAACCAATAGTTTGTTTGACAAATCTCGGTAGTGATTTGGTCTTTTAGAATTTCAGAAAGGAGAAAGTGATATTAGCTTACAGGATTGGCTAATTATTATTTATTAAACACTATTAGGTGGATGAATATGATATAATTTTCAAGTATAAGTAATTATAATAAATCTGATTCATTTTTATTTTTACTTTCATTAGATTTATATATTTAACATATTATGCATATAGATTTATGACTTTACTATAAATAAATAAATAACAGTCAAGATTAAAAATTATATTCAATTTATTAAATATTTGGAGTTAATAGAATAGCATTCAATACACAATTGATTCATAAGTTATTATTATTTATTATTGAATTACATTAAAACTTTTACAAAAAAGTATAAAATAAAAGTGCATATTAAAAGGAAACAATTAAAAATATACATATTTTTAAATTTGATGGATCAAAAGTTACATTTTAAAATTAAATGTTTAAAATGTCTACAAATAACTTATTCTTGCAAGTTTAAGAAGTTATTTATTTTAAATTTTAGTCCATTAGGCAATGAAAATTTGCTTTTTAAAATCTGTAACACAACAAAATATATTCAATAATCAATAATATTGTTATTATTTATAGATTAATTATTTATGTTATACATATATAATTATCAGATAATATATATACAATTACATAATATAATAATATTATGTACGAATAATTACTAACAAGATTTATAATATTTTTTGCTTCCAATACTAATTCACTGTTTTCATAATTATGGTTAACTATTGTTAACGAAATATGAATTATAGTTTTATCAAAAAGACTAGGACATAAGGTTTTTACACCACATATTGTGAAACTTTTTTCTATATCTGTAAAACAAAATGCATATGAATTAAGTACATAGAACTATATGTATAAAGTTGTATTAAAAGTTGAAATAAAATAAAAGTTTGATTTAGATGGTGTGATAATATTTGTTTGGTTTTGGTTCATATACGAGTAGTTAGGTACATTTTAATTTTTAACAACAATCGAGGCCAAAAATTTCCCTGATCAAATAAACAATTATTTCATAAAACTCGAAGTACAAATAATACTTGCAATTTACATAATTACTAAAATTTTACAGTAATATTAAATACCCATATGAAATTAAACTTTTTTATTTCAGAAACAAGCGATACATAATTGTTAAGCCTATAGGTTATATCATTTATAAATTGATCAATTTTTATAATATTATATAATTTTTCAAATTAAAACTTGAGTCATAGTCCACAAGGAATAAAAAATAAAACAAAAACCCCGAAAAGGAAAAAAAATAGATAAGGGTACTATACCCAGGCCCAGGGCCGAATCTTGGGAAGAAGTCGGAGATTTACACCTGGGCGCATTATCTTCGTGGGCGTATTTTTAAGATTTGAAATTTTAAAATTTTTGATTTTTAAGTTATATCGATGTGTGGTAAATCATTTATTGGTCCAGTATATAGCGAATGGCTTTATAAATGGTTGGTACTCACACTATAGTGTGCTTGATATTTCGCAAAAAAATACTTATTCTGGTCTTCTCTCTAAAATGGGCGTACATTTTTTATTTTCCCTTGGTGTTATAAAGTTAAGATCTGGCCCTAATTATACCCCCACCCTAACCACAACCCCAAATTCCATAGATTCCAAAAATTATCTTTATGGTTATTGTCATATTGATATATTTAGTACAAGTAAATTACAATCTGGCTGACATTGTGAACAAAAACACAGTTTTTATTCAAATACTAATTTAAGAATTATTTTTAAACTTTCAATCATGTATCACAGAAAAAATAGTTCAATCCAATACTTAACTCAATGCAAAATTAGTAAACCAAAAATTTAAAAATGTTAAACATTTTTTGTTGATGAATTTAAAATTTGTAAGTAAAAAATTAAGCCAAGGATCGGTAGCGAATTCATACTGAAGTATTGGTAAATTCGGTAGATTTTTTAAAAGTGACGTTGATAAAACCGTTGTGATGCACTCCCAAGCATGATCTGATACCCAATCTAGCCCCTATACACAGAAACAGAATACATAAAATATTATGATGATCAAACATTTGCAAGACTATAAAATTATAAATTTTTATTAATTTACAGAGTATCTTACATGCGATATAATTGTTTTTAGTTGTATAAAAGCAGATTTAAAAAATTCTACAGTTAATATTTCATTAAATTCAACTGCATCATCGATATATTTTTCGTAATAGTGAATAATAATTTGGAATAATGTAATAGACGATATTTTGCAATTTTGACAATTTCTAGACATTGCATTTAAAATATACTCACACTTTATTGTTATGGAATTCTAGAAAAAAGATTTGAATTCATTAATTATAATAACAAATAACATGTTATTTTAGTTATTTATTGGGTGTAAACTATATAAAACCACGAGTTTTAAAACATTAAACATACTAAAATTGTGTGTTCTTTTTTAGTTCCTTCTTTTTCAAGTTGGCATAATTGTATAATCGTATTATATGTAAGAAAACATACTTCATTATTTTCTGATAAACATAAATTTTGGAGTACATAAAGAAAGTATTTATGTTTTTTAATTGTATTTAAAACTAAAAAAAAAAAGTTGTGTCGTTAATTATTATTTTATTTATATATTTCGCAATAGGATTACTTACTATCACCATTAGATAACCGAATCAGGGTTAAAATATGTTGCAGAAGAGATGACAATAAAGAATACTGTTCAGTAAAAGTAGATTGATAACTTTTTATAATTGAAGACATTGTATAAACTATATTTCGGTGTTCATTTATGCAAACATTATGTCCATTGAAAGAGAACGAATCGGTTAAATTTAATAATAACATTAAATTTGTCGCTAAAATAATATTATAAACCACTTGGTTTAGACTTAATAAACAATAACTATTTTACAAAAAAGTATTTGTTTACCTCCTATTGCTGTAGTATTTTCAGTACAACAGAATGAACCTAAATTTGTTGGTAAGTTTTCCCAAATAATTAATAATGTTTTATGTTCATTCAAATCATTTTCAATAGCAATAATTTTTTTGAGAACATCGAACCCGGTATGAAGTTTATTACTATCGATAGTTGTGTCATTTATAAGCACATTCTAATGAAAATAGCATAAAACTACTATTATTAATGTTAGTTAAAAATAATTTTGTGACAAGTATTATTCTAATGAAATTTACCAATAAACATAATTTTGCTTTGTCGTTTTTTAAGCAAAATTTTTCCAATTCAATAAAACTCATATCATCCAAATTAAGAATCCATTGTTTAATCTAATAGGATATTAGGATCACAGATTCAATTTAATTTAATTACATTTAATTATTCAAAATTGAGCTATTTTAAATGTATACTTACTAATTTAAATTTAATTTTGTCTGGTATTAAACTTGTAGCAAATAAAAAATACAAAATTGCTGGATGATATGTAAAAATCAAATCAAACATTTGAGTGTTGATAAGTGCAACCAATTTTTTTGTAGCAAAAGTTAACCCAGTTACTGCATTAACAGCATTATGGGAAACAAAAGTTATCTAAAAATAATTTTAGTATTAAAAACATAAAAAATGAGATATTATATAGTTAAATATTTACAGAAATATTCAAAAGAATTGCTTTTACAACAGGAGTTGGTATTTCATTCTGGATTGAATTTAAGTAAACGCAAATTGGTTCTAAGTATATTGCTTCATTTTCGATACTGAAATCATACAGGTTTATTATATGTAAATAAGTGAATTTAATAACCTTATTGGAAAAATGATGAGGTAATAATAATTATTTCTTTGAAAACTAAAAAAGTTATATAAACATCATAAGCTCAATAACACTGAAAGTTGAACCATCGAAATTTTCAGAAAAAGAATCCCGATAAAATGGTTATCTTCAAATTTCACAATAATTAGAAAAAAAAGGTTAATTTTTTAACTTCTTTAATAATACACTTATATTTTCGAAATTTTATCAACAAAATTACCTTTGCCCAGGGCGGCTCATAAAAAAAAATACAATTTGATAATGTCTAATAACACGGGAGATATCGCTCTGTGTAAATCCCGGAGGGATACCCTGTATAGTGTTCTGTTTTTGTTAATATTTTGTGACAGTTATTTTTCGTGCTCGTCGTTTTTGTTATGGTTGATTTTCATAAACAATGCGTGATCATATGGTTTGTTTACTGCTAGGGCACACTGACACAGAAACGCTTGAAATGTTAAAAGTGGTCTACAAGAATGATGTTAGTACTTTAGTAGGAAAACTCGAGTAGTTTCTCCGTTATCATAGTATGGGAATATAAATGAATGATCAACCATGCTCTGGTTCCGAACCAACGAAAATGTCAAAACAATTTGAGAACTTCTTTAGGAAGATCGACGGTCGACAATGGAAGAAGTTGTGAAGAAATGTTAAGTGACTGTTATAAATCTAATGAAATGATTAGTGAAGAGTTGAGAATGATAAGGTTGTTGTAAATTTAGTTCCTGAGAACAAGAGACTAGGTACTTTAAAGAAGATTAAAGACTTATTGTAAAAAACAGGCGAAACTCTTAGGTTGGATGAGACTCCACTGTCGGGTAAGATACAGCTATAAAGGGGTATGTTAATGATATTGCTGTGTTGGTCTTTTTAATATGAAACCAATGTACTATTGTCCATTTCAATCGAAAAATAATAACCAAATAAGTTTTTTGAAATAACTTATATCATGTAATCAAAATTCGTTGAAATACCCATTTTGTCAACATTTCTTATTCTTATAAAATTCGTTTGCGACTTTCCGGTAAAAACTTTACATTTTTTCTGAGTTTTTCTCGATTATTCGGAAAACTATTAAAAAATTACTTCCTCAAAGTTTGCAATTTCTTATCAGAAAAATATCAGGTTTATATACATAGGAAGAATCTTTCTGTTTAAAATCGTGTAGGTAGACAGGAAAAAAATAATCACACTTCACGATAAAATCAAAACATTCCTCGCTTTACTCATAATATAGGTATATGTATATATTAAATAAATAACTTTGTACAAAAAATAAAAATTCTTCGGTATGTCTTAGATATACTTCGTATAATATGAATATAATATTGAGTATTTATATACATATATACAATATACAATATACATAATATATAAATTTAATAAAAGAAACCGTACCCGAAAGTGTACATTTGTTTAAAATAAACTAAAGATAGTATAACTACGAATATAATCTCGGAACACGGACAGTGGTCGAACTATAAAATGTGTAGCATTTTACTGTATATTAGAAGATAGGATTATTGGTAATACCTATGTATAGCTTATTAGATGAATTATATATATAAATACATATAATTACTAAATTACACATTATATAGGTATAAGTATACTCGTATGTGTTAAAGGCAAAGTATACAATTTGGGCGTTTTATTCAATGCACGGGCGTTATATAAAATATCCTTCTTATACGAGGAAATATAAATAAAGATATAACATAATATTTATTTATAATAATTTGTTTTTTTTTACTATTTACTAATTAATTATCTTAAATAGGTATCTTTAAGAATAAAATCTATTCGTGACAAAAAAATTGAATAACTTAAAAATTTTAAAAATCCAAGGCATAAAAATGAAGAAATCATCTGAGAATTGTTTTCATCCGGTGGCGTTGGACAGTCAGTAAATGTTAATATAAAAGACGTAGATAAGATCCGTAGTGATTTTAGAAACATTATTGGAGTTATTCTAATTACTTAAATACCTACATATATTTTACCTATTATTAATTTTTATTGACATTTCACAAAAAAAAAACTAAGAAAACTCAAATTTTAAATAGCTATATAAACAGCACAAAAAATTCAAAATCATTTAAAATTTACTTTAGAGAATATCTAAATAAATATTTAGTAACAATTTGAAGTTCTTATGATTAATACTTTTTGAATTACAATGAAAAGAAAAAAAATTTCAAAAATCAACATTCAGTAAATTTTACAGTTTTTCCACAATTGGAAAATTGTTGAAAAATTCCGAAAATTACATCTTTAATGCACCAACTGGCAACTATATGACATTTGGTATAGAAAATCTACCTCATAATTATTACTAGGATAACGTTTTCTAGGAAAAAAGTTAATTACAAACACTAAAAATAAAAAATAAAACACATAAAGGTAAAACTAATACATTCCTCGTTTCACTTATATTCTAAGATATACAAAATGTTGATCAAAAAATATAACCACTATACAAATTATAAATTTATAAACTGTTTTATATATTTTTCTAAAAAAAGTTAGATTAAGTTGTACAAAACTTACTTGGAACAAGTTAAAAGATAGAAATATATGAAAATGATGATAGAATATTTCATATCAGTATTTTTGCTGTTTGTTAAAATTGAACAAATATCATTTGGTGTTCTAGGAAAATGTTTAAAGCTCCAAATCAATTGATTCCGAAACATATCAGAACCACCAGGCCAATGAGAATCAATTTCAAGATATGCTGATGAAAGATGAAACATCATCTCAAACAACAACTCTTCAGCTAATATGCCAATTTGTCTGCAGAAAAACAATGGTTTAAATGATTACAAAATTCGACAAGTATAAAAAGTATATTTAAATTGTTAAATAGTTAATAAACGTGACTTTTAATGTTTTAACGCATATGCTGAATATATTCATACATTTTTCCTTTCAAGTGTGCAGAATAAATTTATTTTTGTACATTATTATTTATTATAAATAGAAGTAATAAAAATTACTTATACTCAATTGACTCATATAAAATTCTGATGGTTCTTGATGCTGCATAATAATTAGCTATATTTTGTAGGATAAAATGAGGTAAATTTTCTCTAAATGGACTTAATAAACTTTTAATTCCTTTTCGACAACTTTTGTAGTACATACTTATATTCATGTTTTTCTGTATAATTATTAATGAAAATCGTATAAAATATAATTGTCATTGGATCTATCACAGGAGTGTAATTTTTTCTAAATAATTTGTTACATTTACTCACTAGTACAAATGGTAATATAATATGTCTAATCATATACCAAGCAATATTTTTTATTAATTTGGCTGTTTCATTATGTTTTTGTAAATGTTCATTTAGTATTACTCGACTTGTTATGGTAGAATAAAGTCTAAATCAGAACACTTTATGTAAGTATAATTAATATAATATATTAGTAACACAGTTGATAATTAAATCTTAAATCATTAGCGATATTAAAAACATATATTTATATACATATATACATATGTGGCAATATTGTGGCTTTACTATTTTTTCGATTATTTGGTTCAAAATGGTATTATTATAAAGTTATCACTTATTAACACAGAATTTCTAATAAGTACTCTAAAATATGTATTTTCCGCTGTCGATTATAAATAGTAATTCATTTAATAGTAATTTTAGATGTAAAATAAGTTAATTTTTCACATAATAATTTGGCAATTAAAAATGTATGTACAATTTTTGTTTTATTTTAATAAATTGGTTAGAAAAATTCGAGAACATTGATACATAACAAATGTGAGTAATAATTTAAATTTCAATTACCATTATTGATTCAATATAATATACCTATATTGAATACAAATTATATCATCTAACTTTGCTGTTGTTAAGTATTGATTTCATATTGAACTCTAATAAATTTTAATAAAATTGAATTAATTCAAAATAAAAAATACATACAAAGCAAGCCGTGTACATTAATATCTTTAAAGCAGTTAGAAGAATATTTATAATAATTCCAAAAATATAATTTGAATTTTTTCGGTTCAGTTCATTATTCCTACAAGTCTTCGAACCGTGGAATTATGCCATTGTTATGGCATTGATAAAATTAAAATAAATTGTACCACTCACCTTAATAAGCCACTGGAAAGGTTTGATGAAATATCAACCATATAAGAATCAATGACACCTTTTCCTTTGACACTTTTACAAATTGCCTCTGAAATGGACATACTTGTGCTGTATAATGTATTACTTAATTCAACTGAAGGACACGATAAAAAATATGATAGTATGGATATAGCATTAATAACACAGCAACTTGGTAAATCTTTTGAATTAGTAAAAATCATTTTTATAATTGTTAAAATTTGTGGCATATTACAGATTTCTTGAAGGTTTGTTCCTCCCCTATAATCCAAATACACTATAGTTGTAGGTGTTTAAATAATACAAATAAATTATAAAAAATCATACTTTTTAATAAGTATTGCTAATAGTTGAATCAAATCAGGTACAGACGTATCTCTAGTTCTGATTAAAAACACTAGCGTTCGCATCACACTATTACAAGTGTATAATGCATCGTTCCTTTCGTAAAATGTTTTATTCTTTGATAACATCCACACACATAAACATATACTTCTAAAACAAAATATAGTCATAATTAAAGTTTCATTAACTGTTTGAGAATTTATATAAAATTAGACATTTTGTTTGTACTGTAATAAAGGAGTATTGATTGAAAGTAACGGTTCACATAAATATTGAACCAAATCTGCATTTAAAAATGCTGTACTGACTAAATCAAACTGTTTTGGATTTTTTAAGCTACGTATCATAAACTGAATACATTGATCCTGAAAACAAAAGTTGAAAGCATATTTCAGATATTGAAGTAAGAATTCGAATATATATTTTGTAAGATGATTATAAATCATAAATTAATTTGATTTATAATTTGTGCAGGGACGCCGAAACCTATGTTTATGTTTTATACAAGGAAATTGACCTATATGTTTTCTAGGGGTCCTGGTCTTTAAAATTCACATATTTTTGTCAATTTTACAAAGGTTATTTGGAAAGATGTATGCGTATAAGAATTATAAGATATTATTTTTTGGCCATAGTTTAAAATAACTTAAGTGCCCTTTAATTAAGGTCTGGAAGTTAATGATCATGGTGAGTCTTAAGCCTAAACATTCTAAAATTATGCCACTAATAATTAGTTTATAACCAAGTCTTACAAATTAAAAAAATCAATTAAAATCGCATATATTCGTACATTTTTTTATATTACAACTACAGTTGATGATTTAAGATCTATATTCTATATAAAATAATTTATAATTTACGACATCGAAGTAGAGATAATTTGTATTGTAGACTAATTGCACCTACTAATAATAAATTTGTCAAATTGGATTAAAATTTAAAAATTAAAAACATTTGAAAACTTTTTATTTTTTATTTTTATTTTTTTATTAAGGCATTCCTAGCTAGAATAGCTATCTAAACCTATTTATAATATAAATATACAACTTTCTTACTTACATAAGTGCGATATAATACTAAAATTAATTATTAAATAAAACTAGAATTTTTCTGGCATGATGTTTTTGATGTATCAGCGATTAGCGGTAGGACAATTAATGCGGTCGTGGGGTCTTCCTCTCTTGAAGCGGCGAATTTTTGGTGGGCTTTCGATTAAATTGTAATGGCCGCGCCATTCGAGTTCGTAAGAGAATGAAAAAATCTGTTTGCTAAATGGTTTATGTGCTCGTCAATAGTAGGGATTTTCAAGTCATTATGCAAGGCTTTGTTGCGTACGAACCAAGGAGCATCAGTTATTATGAGGAGTATTTTGTTTTGGTAAATTTGAATTTTATTTATGTGACTATTTGCACAACTGCCCCATATAGGACTTGCGTATAAAATTAAAGGTGTTAGTACTTGCTTATATATAATAAGTGAGCATTTTTTACTAATAGTTGATTTTCTATTTAATATTGGAAAGAGAATCCCTAGTCGTTGGTTTTTGAAAACTAAATCGTGGTGTGGCGTAGCTATTTATGTTAATTGAAAATGCCCTATCATTTTTCACTAACGACGTAATTGGTCCACGGTTAAGGCATATAATTCAATATAATTGAAATGCTCAACTTGTAAGCTTTGAATGAAAATTTTCTAGTTTGGATTTAGGAATAGTGCTCTTCATTTTCAATGTGGTACCTACCAATTTTGATTTATACACCAAGATATTTAAGTTTATTTTTATTTTTTTGGTGATTTACAAATGCATATTTTAGTATTCTAAGCAAATTAAAATTCAGGCTATAGTTAATAAAATAATAAAACTTTTTAATATTCAATATATTTCAATATTCCTAATAAATTCATAACTATTTTTCGTCTTTGAAAAACATCAAGGGCTTAGATCACCGCCTCCACACGATCGCGAGTAAGAATCAAGCTTAATTTAGTTTACTCTTAATCGTGAATATACATACTTATATTAATATAATATATATACAAACATGGTGTCCCACCGAGAATTATACAAAGCGATATCTCCCATGTTAATTAAATAATCAAATTCTGTTTTTTATCAGCATCTCTGAGGCAAAGGCTTTTTTGTTGAAAATAGTTTGGTTTTCTTTAAACTTTTTTTTTATAATTTTTGTGAAATTTTAAGATAGCCATTTTATAGAGCTAATTATCATTATGGGATTATTATCGTATATATAGGGATTCTTTTTCTAAAAATGTCGATGGTTCAACTTTCAGTTTGCATTGCATGAAAGATTTTTAATATTTTTTATAGTTTACAAATATAAATTATTATGACCTCATCATTATTCCGATAAAATTTTCAGATAATATTGTTATTATTTAAAATGTTGTAAATAGTACACTATTTTCTTGAAAACTAGAAAAATTATTAAAAATCACGAATTCAATGAAAATAGAAAGTTAAGCCGTCAACATTTTCAAAAAATAAGCCTTATAAAATGTCCATCTTCGACATTTATTTAAGTTAAAAGATAAAAAGTTAATTTTATTACCTTCTTTAATAATATGCTTATATTTACCAAACTATTGTCAATAAAATTGCCTTTGTCCAAGGATGCTCATAAAAAATACTGAATTTGATTATATCTATTAACACGGGAGATATCGCTCTGTGTAAGTCCCGGTGGGACACTCAGTATATTTTTTTTTACAAATTCATATATCTATATTCTATACCATCAATGATCGATATCATGGTATAAAATGTATTATTATTTATTATTACAACGGCGAATCGCATACAAATTATATACAAAATAATGTTTGCTTCGTCAAAGATTAATCGTAAACGTCATAGGCGGAACTACAGTGTGCCAGGTGTGCCAAGGCACATCCTAATCCAAAAAAAAAACTGATTAATATATCAATTAATGATATACCTGCATGTAAATATAGTGTATCAAAATTGATTTTTATTTTCTTATCGAGTAAAACTGCAAATTGTGTTCAAAATAGGTCACTGAGATAATGACTACGTTTTTATCAAACGTTATTCCTAAAATCTGGAATTTTAAACCACAACATAGGTAATATTTTGGATTATCGTCAATTTAATAATTACAGTTAATTTATCTGGAATTTTTGACGTAGTCAAAATTTAGACCAGTACTTTCGGATTTATTCAAATTTAAAATTGCGTATTAAAAGTGAAAAATTCGCGCTATGAATTAGTAACAATAAGCGATTACTCGCAATTACAAATTATATCATAATAATAGGTATTATCATATTATATTCCTTATTAGATAAATTATTAGAATAATTCAAAAACAACTAGTTCGAATTTCGATTTCGAAAGTGTTGACATAAAAATTCACAGGAAAATACCCTCAATAAAATACCGCAGTGAAAAAAGGGCGTTTCCATGTGAAAAATAATAGTTTGTTTTACCACTCAACTTTTACTGGACACACTTAAGGTGGCATGAAAAAAAAAGTTATGGAAAACATAGGTTTTATGGTAGGTAACTAAAAAAATGTAATAAAAAAAATCTAGGTCTAATCATTTTTGCGGTCAAAAAAGGGGGAGGGATATAGTTAAAAAATCACCCTATAAATTAATTTGTATTATGTAGTAAAATCTACACTTTTACACGAGACGAGCTTTTATCTGTGCTTGAATTTTCAACGACCCGGACGCACTCGTAAAAAATAAAAAATATTACAATAAAATGTTAATACATCGCGTTAAACATTCGGTCGATTCCCCCCGCGATATAACGATTTATTAACCCCGCGTTAACGTTCGTAAATCATGCGTACCTACCTGCAAGACGACATTTCGCGAGAGCAACATCTTTTTTAATTTAATCGTAATGGCGTCCATGTTTTTTTCCATCTTCCTATTGCCGCCGAACTTTTCGTCTCGTGACACAGTGCACAGTGATTAAATATATACTATTTTAACAATATAATACGTAGGAGGTAACTTATGAGTGAACGGAGGCGGACGCGTGGAGTGCTGCCGTGCATAGACGCACACCGACAGACCGAATTAATTTTTCTTCTGACAAACGCAATTTTAGACGAAACCTGCGGAAAACTGTTGCCGCGCAAATGGAGACGAAAGACGAGTAAATTGTGAAAAAGTATAGCACGATATTAAAATGTATTTATTGTTTTCCGTTTCGGTTATCCCGCGTAATGGTTTTTTTACACGTCATGGAGTGCACCAAACCATGGACCAGTTAACAGGTTGATGGAGCCAGGCACGTACACAGGGGGGTGTTTTGGGTGTTCAAACACCCCCCGAAATGTTTGGTTATTTTCTTATTAAATTTTTATGTTAATTGTTTTATTATATTATACTATAATAGACAGGTATAATATTACATTGTTTGTGAAACACTGGCGAAAGCAAAATGAAAATTTAATACCAACAAGTTTTTATTTTAATATTATTGAAAAAAAAATAAAACAGAATTTAGAAATAAAATAATATTACACTTATTGTGTAATGACATGGGTACAAAATAATACTAAAATGTACATAGACTCGGGAAAGACCTAAACTATACTTGAAACAATTACTGCGGATAAGGGTATTATAAATATTATCGTCTTTCTTGTTTTTTGTTCTCGACGTTATCGTAAATGTTTTTATTTTGTATCTGAACGAGGCCACGATGAGTTGACAATATACTATTTTATGTCTAAATTACTAATAGATAATACATTATCTCTAGGGCTCGGAAATTAATTTTCTTAAAAAGTACTAAATATGCATGCACTTATGCGCTTAAAAAAGTACAAAAATGCTTTAAAAATATGCTTTTTTATTTTACTTTTTTACACAAAATGTTCATTCGGACAAATATGCAAAGAAATATGCTCTAAAATATAGAAATCAAGAATTATTCAAAAATATGCATTATAAACTTATTATAGAAGTTAATTGTGAAGATAATTCTTAACATCTTAACATAATGGCTGAAACTTCACGAAGATTAGATTTAGTTCTGTGATTTTTTTTTAATACAATATATATTGATATTTTAAAAAAAAAAAATTTAAGTTTATCATAAGATATTCATAATAAAATTTCATTTGTTTATTGAAAAAAGTCCTGATTTTCAAAAACACCCCCCAAAACTTTTTTCTGCGTACGTCCCTGGATGGAGCGAACGGTCCGCGCTCTCCTCTAGCAAATACCTCTAGAAAGGAAATACCCAAGTCTCAACTACCGTGTAATTCTAATCTATGCCCCACTCATGATCAACTTTATACCATTTAACTTGAATTGGGATGAGTGCTTACCACCAGTTATATTAAATATACATATAATCAAATAACTTTAACCGAAATAAATGTAAAATAAAATTAGCCAATTGTATGGAATATTCTGGCAATCTAAAATGATTGATGATCTGAAACTCTAAGTGTAAGAAATTTGTTTTATTGTTTTATTTATTAATAGTTAATAATTATTTTAACTACAATGTTTACTTTCAGAAATGTTATATAAGAAATAAATTAATACCGTTTATTTAGGATTAGGTAGGGACGGTAGTCAAATATGGATAAGAGTGATATTCTAGATACAGACTTGATTAAGAGTACCTAGGGCTCCTTACTATAATAGTAAATGTTGAGGATAAGAGAAAGAGTGGTCTTTGCCCTTGAGACTGGATTGATGATTCAGTTGACGATAGTCGGTATTCACTTCAGAGTTCAGACTATTTGAAATTTGAATTACAAATCAAAACCTATTTTATACACAGTAAAACTGCCTATAACGGAATTGCAAAGGACTTCATAAATGTTCTGTTTTAGATAGGTTTCTAGTTTATACAGTATAATATCATTAATATCCATGATATAATTTGTGATGTGACTATAGTTATCATTTCGGATAATTCAAGGTCTGTTTTAGACAGGTTTTACTGTATTTATATAATATATTATATAAATATTTAGGATATTAAATGAATACACTTATCATAGGTATTTATTTAAATATTGTTATATTTTTATTTCACACTGATTATAATTTTAAATCAAATGCACCTTGAATAGTGATGGATTTTAACTATCATTAATATCATAACCAATTAACTATAATTAATTATAATAAATGTCAAAATAATGGTTGTAAACTTATAACTTATAAGCAATTATTTTAGAAGTTAAACATATACTTATATAATGAGAAAATTAATTACAACATTTTTTTAGATATATATTTAGTATTAATTCATTATCTTTTAATGCAAACAAATAAACATAGTTCTTAAAAAACACATGACATACTGACATAACAAATATATTTCATTGAAATAATTATAGTTTAATTAGATTATCTTGGACCTAGATGAAAACTTCTTCTGCGATGTGATTTGCGTTCACGTAATGAGATATATTCCTGTCTTCTTACACTACATCTGAGTTCTAAAATATTATTAATTTTTTGTACAATATCTTCAGCAACTTTTTGTTCAGCTTCAAAATCATGATGTTTAAAGTTACTCCAAACAGCTGTTCCTTGTTGACTTGGAGCACTGTCTCCTATGCTGGAACTCAATGCGGTACTATCATATACTAGTCTTAAGACAGCTCGATTGTTGGATTTTGTTTCTGTAAGATCACATGCTACAACACAATCCATGTCATATGTAGCTGGTTTTTGTTTTGTCCATGGAAATTTAGAAGTAGATCTTTGCTTTACAACTGGATCTAATTCTATTTTTTGACCCGATATTCCTAAAGATAAAATAAAAAATATAGCCAAACTAATTACATAAGCTGTTTGGTTTAAGTAAATATAATTATAAGAAAACGGACAAAGATTCGATGAAACTCCATGGTTGGATATGATATAGGGATGGGTCTTTCAAATATAAAACCAATGTACCATTGCTCTCGAAAAACAACTCTGAATAAAATAGATTGATTGGATCAGTTTATATTTCTAAAGATGATTGATATAATAGAAAAACCAAATTTCTTATAAAGGAAGGTGCATTTTTAATGTTTTAAATTTTCCAAAAACAGTTTTGAAAATTATAAGATTTTTATTAATAGCTTATATTGATATATTGATAATATATGTATGTTTTGAATCGCTACAATTAATACTTATAGAAAATAAATAATTAAATTTTTAAGTTTTTTGTAATCACGTAAAATTCCATTTTTTGTAATTATTCGAAAAAATGTTAAGAAATTAAAAAACTGAGCTCTACAAAGTACCAACTATATGACATTTCCATTCAAATAATTACCAGGTTGGTATACAATGGAGCAATTTTTCTGGACGAATTCATGTACACAGCCACAAAAAAAATACACATCATGATAAAACCAATACATTCCTTGTTTCACTCAGAATCTAAAAATGTAATTATTTATATCATATGTGTGTATGTGGTTTGAACTAGATAAATATTAACATCTTACATCATCTTGCAATAGAATTTAGAACTAACCATATTTTAAACAGTTAACAAGATACAACAAAATTACATATTTGATATTAGTATAATACATTGGTAAAAACTAGTATCTCTAAAAAAAAGTCTGGTAAGTACAGGAGTTTAACAGATTACTAGAATAATTGCTTTAAAAATATAAAGATTCATAATTCACCATTTCATTTAAAATATTTAAGATGAACAATCTTATTAAAAGATCATACATTTTGTTAAAAATTAGTAATAATAATAAATAAAAAACTGTCAAATAAGAATATTAAACAAATTTGTATTCATCACTTACCTAGATGAATTTCTATTTTTGCTCTAACTTTATTTAATATATTCACATTATATAGTTGATACAAAGGAGCTTCAATTGCAAGAAGTTTATTTAATTCTCCTTCTAATTGTTGTTGAGCTAAATAACATAATGATAATTAAATTATTAAACATAATGTTAAAGACATTTAAGTTAATTTTTTTTTTAAATACTCAACTTACCCTTAGTATTTATATTCTCGCATAAGACTGAATTTCCATCCCTAAAAAAAAAATGTTTATGTAGTAAATACTACAAGCATTTAGAACTAAATCAACTTACTGTGATGTAGGAGAATGATTAGAAATAGCTGGTGCTAATTTACTGTCGCGTTCAACAACAGCTAAAAATCCAAAACCAAATTTAGCAACAGTTTCTCGAGAATCTAAACATGGAAAGTCAAAATCAACTTCACCATCATCTTCAGCTATGTATAAAGCATAACAATTAACACTATCCCTGTTGAAAATATATTAGACAATTTGATATTTTAATTAGTTTTAATAAAATTACATAATAAATATATGTTTATAATACTTTAAAGTGCAATCTGGATATTCAATAGTACATTTCCAGCAAACCAATCCAATTAAATCATGAACTTTGGCCGTAGCTATAATTGATACTTGCATAGGATAATTACGACGTTCTAAATTCAACATAGTTATAAATATACCATATTTTCGAGTAGCTTCTCCAAGTTGGGCCTGCAATAATTATTTTAGAATTTATACATAACAGTATTATATTAAAAACAAATTTAAGAGTTAAAAATATAATTACATTTCCATCATATTTAGAATATTCTCGAAATGGGTTCAGTGGAAGATATGGGCAAGCTTTCAATAATTTAGATAGTTCAGAAATATAATTTTTTTTTTGGTTACTTAAATCTTTTTTGGGAAATAATTCAGCCTTTTCTTCATCTAAATGTTTGAAAAAAGTGAATTAATTTTTTATAACTAGTTTCATACATTTATATTCTATATAGTGATTTAAAATAGTAGTACGAATAAATTTAACATATTTTGTCAAGCAAAAATATTGTATTAATAACAAAAAACAGATGATGAGCCTACCAAAATGAACTACTTTGAATATAATGGCGGTGATTTAAAATGAATAAGTTAAAGTTATACAAGCTTATATTATTCGCATAAATTTAAAAGTAATGATAAATTTCTACCCGCTAAAAAAAAGATTCTAAAGATAGGTTAAAGTAATTAGTATAATTAATATTTCAGCTTAAAATAATTGTAATTCAAGTGTTTCATGTAATATAGGTATTATATAAATTAATGTACATATATAATTTACATAGTATTTAAACTTAACCTTAACATTTGAAATGTTCGTTAACTTCATTGTCAAAAGTGTCATAAACTCGTAATAAATTAAACAATATTTAGAGTTACTAAATAATGCTTAATATATTATACATATATGTTTTTCATGCTAGTATTAAATTCCCAACAATTACTATAAATAGAACATAAGAATTTGTTATGTAATTTATTAAATAAAAAAAACCAGTTGGGTTTGATATCAGGTGTTGGGTGGGTCTTTGAAAAATGATAAACCATTGTTTTCAAAAAGCTTTTCTGAATGAAGGTCAGAATGACATACATATTGAATATTTTATCTTATAACTGTATTTCAAGTGTTCCACATATTTAACTATAAAAGAGTGTTATATTCTTGAGTTAAAATTTCAAGTTTTCTATTATAAAATGTAATAATTATTTTATAAGAAAAATTATAATAATGATAAATATTTAAGAATTATGATTTTTGTTCATTAAGAGTTCTAACTATGAATATAATAGCAACATTTATAATATCTTTTCTGGTCTTTGAATAATAATTGTGAAATGTATAAGCCTTATAATAAAAACTAAAGCACAATGAAGAATACTATTTTAATTTCTAGTTTTAGATTTTTACATTATTTTTTACTTATTTATCAATAATTACTTCTTATGCTACATAATTTAGCTTTATAACCATTCTGAATTTTTGTTATTACATTGTACCTATATAAACATAATAAAAATAAGAAATTTCTATGTTGAAATTTTCAGAAACAAAAATTGTAATGAACAAATCAAAACTATTTTAAAATTATGCTGAAATGATTGTTGCTTATTTTAAATTCACAAAAATTATATTTCCCAAGCTATACTTAAAATTTAATCTCTAATTAAAAAATGTAGGTTAAAAATGTTTCAAATACCTGTAAGGGAGACAGGTGTAAGTTCCCATTTTACATGGCGTACATTCGCTGATTTCATCATATTTCTTTGCAGACGTTCTAATTGAACTGATGTATGGGACCGTTGACGCCGAACTCCAAATTCTTTAAAATTATATAATAATTAATTATCAATTGATAATAAAAATATTATATTTTTTTTTACCAGTATGAATATCAAGTGACTCCGTCATTTCTTCTTCTTCTTCATTATCTTCAATTCCTGGGTATGTGTCATATTTTGATGTCGATATTGTTTGAAGTACATTTTCTCCACCCATAACCACTTCGCTAATCCCTATGAAAAACATTGTTATAAGAAACATCTAGAATATATATTGTATTAGTAAATACTAAAAAATAAAAAATAAACCTTGAATAGAACATTGTTAAGTATACAACCACAACCACCTCCTCTTCACAGTAATGCACCTCCAAAACCATAAACTTCTAATACTTTAATTTCAAAGTCTTTTCCAGGACAAAGAGGTGGATTATTAAACGTCGAGCAGCTATCAGATTTTCCAAATCTTATGTTTTCATCCATCCAAATTGCTTGACCATCACCACCACCAATAGTTATCATTTTAGAATCAGCAGCCATAAAAAGTTCATTTGAATGACAAACATTATCATTTTCCATACCCACCCATGGATATTTTGATCTTTCAGGGAATAAGCTAAATAAAAATGTTTCACCGGTCCCAAAGTATGCAGTTCTGTTTCCTCTTTCATCTTTTCTATTTCTTTCAAGCCATTTAGTAGAACAATAAGCTCCAAATACATCATCAGAACAAGTTTTGATAATTAATAATGTTGGTTCATGCTGTTCAACTCTAAAATAAAATGTGGTTAAGCTGCAACCATGTTCTTCTGTAGTATATAATAAAATTGGTTGATACATGGTAATCCGCATTGGTAACCAAGACCACAATGTAAAAAGTTCTCGAGTACTAAGTGTATGAGACATTAGTTGAATATTTACTTGTGATTGACTAGTGGGTAAGTTTTCACTGGAACGAGATCTTATTAGTTGATGTGAATTTGATAAAACTGCTTTTGACTTCAAGGACATTTCAGTTTTAACAAAAACTCGATGCAAATATGCAGCACTTAATGCTCGAATGCCAAATGCTGTTTTTAACAATTTATTTGGACTTGCGGGCATTTGCCGACAAAATTTCATTAAGGTCGCTTCTAATCCATTATTCAAAGCTTCTAGGGCCCAAGGAGAATTTCTTTTACTAGAATGCTTATAAAAAAGCTTCAGTATAGCCATAGCAACTCTATATAATACTTTAATTCCTTCGTGTAAGTAACAGTCCATAACTCTAACAACATGATGAAATGGTAAGCCTTGAAAAATCCACCATATCCAATCGGTGTACACATGCTCAATTTTGGTTACTGAACAAAATTTTGTTAAATGCACTGAAGCGCTACTAGCATGTTTTTTGGTAACTCGCATAACTGTTCTCCATGTGACTTCATATAATGATTTTGTTTGTGTCATAAAAACTAGCCGCTTTGAAGACACAAGACTAGTTAGACTATTATAACATTCTTCTTCAGGCATAAAGTGTAAAAATAATGATACCAATGAATATATTGCTGGACTGTAAGTAATATCAGGACATGCAAATCCAAGAACACATACAACTCGATCGGCTACTTCTTTACCGACTGCACTTAAATGATAAATATGTCTATGCTTAGAATCAACAAATGGGGGCAATATACTTGTTTTATCTGGTAGATCTTTAGTACCAAATAATTGCACAACTAGATCCCAGTAAAAACCTTCAGTCATATTATTATTATTGTGTTGTTTACACAGAGCTGACCACAAATGAGTTCGTATCAAGTTATCGGCAGGCCAATGATGACAGCGCAGTAGTTTTTTTACTTCCTTGTGTCGATCATGTGCAATGAGGTGTTGGATTTCACTAAATGTCTTAGTCGGCTGCTTCTTGGTGATTGTACATTCTGGGATAATAAATGGTATACTGTCGACATTGACTAGCGATTGAAATGGCTGGTAATCAAGATCGTTGATAATAACCATGATTTTATTTTGAATAAAGTTTTTAAGCACAATAATATAATGAACACAAGAAAATTTCACAGTATATAGAATAAATACAAAATTAATTAAAAAACTATGTTGTAATTAATGCTTTACAGCATTTGAGATCTAATGAACATCGGAAACCCATTCACAAGATAAGATTAAAAATATGACATCAAAAAAATTATATCAAACTATACATAGATCACAGATTGTTGTTTACTTGCACTGATTGGATTCTGTACCTAGGCGGTCCAGATTTTAAACAACACATACCATTTTCGTACGGTAAGAGTACGACGATTTAATCGCATAGAACGGTTATAAAATATAAATAATAATAATAATAATAATAATGTATAAAATTAAATTAAAGCAATAGTTTTCTTTGAAATATCACACACTCAAACACACGGAATAAAAGAGTAAAAATAATAAATATGGCGTGAGAAATGAATACGGAACACGGCGAGGAATTTCGGTGTAATTACCTATTTTTTTTATTTTTCTTTATTATTAAACGCGACTCGCGAGAAAAAACTTTCGTCGAAAAAAATTTTCTCCAGATAACCATGCCCCACCCTTGAGACACCTTGATAGCACGCAGTGTTACCTGTTCGAATGGTTTTCAATCCGCGTAAACACGAACGAGTTCGGGCGCGTGCATGCGCGTGCGCGCGCTCGTGCGCATTATGTTGTGCTACGCGATTTTAATATTTTCCTCGCCGCGGTCGGGAAATATTTCAGCCGGCTGCCTCGGCGTTCCGCGGTCCCGCGCGCCGTACACCGGCGGCACCGGTACCACGCGACCGACGGCCTACCAGGCAAACGGCGGCCGACGGTCGTAATCTCCTGTAGCGGACCGCGAAAGCTTAAGACGTGGTAATTACCTGTGTCGTCGGACGATATGAACGAGTTTCTGATGTGGGAGAGCAGCCAGTGCCTGCTGTCGTAAAGCGCCATTGTGCTCGGGCTACGACGGAATGTGCATGATGCCGCGGTCGAGGTGTCCACGTCGCATGCCGCGGCCCGTACGGATTTATAGTATTCGATCGACGGTGCCGTCCGTTTTCACGCCGTCGCCGTGCACGGGTTCAAAAACCGAAACACGATAAATAATAATATTATTGCGCTCCGCGGTGTTATTGTAGGTATTTGCTTTCAAACAACACGGCGCACCGTGATAAGCGAATGTGATAAACGCACTGATAACCGAGGTCCGAGGGACCCAGTGCCGACGTTTGGTCGTTTTTTGTTCACGTGAACGGAATGTCCTCCCAACGGTATTATACTAATATACTATATACACGTAACGATTATTATTACTATAATATTATGTACAGATACGTACATCGTATACACGGGTCGGTAGTTACTAGTTACGTACCGCGACCGTTTGACATTTGCTAAATCTTTTCGTCAGTTCGGAAGATAAGGGGTACAGGTGGCTTCGGCCGTACGGTGTCCGATGAAAGATTTAATGACAATACCGGCCGACCTACCTTGGAGGGAACGCGCTAAATTCCTTCTGTACGCGCGGATCGTTCATGGCGAAATTCTTTCAGAGCTACGTCATGCACGTGAATCGTGATAGGAGCACGTAATGAGTTATTACTTAATATTTTTCCCACGTGCACTTTACTGATCCGCAATCCACCATACAAACTGCAAGTGTCGCAGAACAACGTGCCGTAAAACGTTATAAACTTTTAACCTACTGCGGTACAGACGTACAGTTATAGTATTATCCAGTGTTATCTGGTACAACGCCGTAAACTGTAAAGGTAGGTTATCCGGTGAACCGTCGCCTACGGGCGCACCGCATTCCGTCATCTGTGGTGACCTTGGGGCTTGGACGAGTCAAAATGCCCGCTTTTATTTGCAATTTATTATTACGAAAACACTGGGAACGCTATGAGCTTGTTGCGAGGAGTGTGCGTGCAGTTTGCACATCCTGACAGGACACGCACAGAATATTGCACCGGCACACAGCACTTGGCAACATCACATTGCCGTTGCCCATATGTGCACCTGTTACCTGTAGAGCAGAGTTTGGAAATAACGCGGACTCGGGAAGTCGGGACAGATATTGTACCGACGTACCGTGATAGTACTGTTACATGTTATTATTGTTTACTGTATATGCATTATTATTATAATCGTTCGTTTAGAGATCAAACATCAAATTGATAAATAATAATATGGTGCACGTATTATACCTACGTTATATTATTCATGAACACTATGTATAGCTGAGGTTCTCTAGTTGGTCTAGTGTAATATTTAATGATCTAATCTACCTATTATGGTTTTTACTTGTCTTTTATCTCAATACGTGTCATGAAACATATATATATATTATACGGTTTTGATAATATTGTTGAACAAGGCGCGACTCTCGATATTTTTTTAAATCCACCTATATATATATATATATATATATATATATTGTACACCTATGTATACCTATTGGTGTATTTACTATTTATGTGGTATAATATTACAATTGGTGTCAAAATAATATATTTGAGTTATGCATTAACAAATATTTGTTCTAGTAGCAACATCGACAAACTCGGTAATACGTATAATCGTATACCTATACCTATTGTATACCAGTGGTGTGCCTTGGGGAGGGGCAAGAGTGGCATTTGCCCTCTTTCCTGTTGCCCAGTTGTCATTTAAAATATTTTCTGTTGATATTTAACTAGAAATTTTTTTTAATTATAAATCTATAAACTTAATCGAAAAAAAATAATAAAATAACCGAGATTTATGATATAAGAGTAAGTTATGGGATAACCACGACGGACAATTAAATTGTTAAAATTTAAAGCTCAAATCATGATGTGTTCAAATTTTATATTTTTTTTCTTTATCTAGTTCAGTAATTGTTTAATGTATTAGCTAAAAATAATACTGATCAATTTTGAAAACTGAATTTACTAAGTATGTACCTATAAATATATAGTACTACGCGAAATTTCATGCAAAACTACAACACCATCCAAACCCGCTCATAGCACACCTATCCTCACGCTCACTACCCGAAAACCCTCATCGCCGTCTGAAAAAACGATGGTGCCGTGACCTCCTTTAATTAACTAAAATTATCATGCTACGAAGGGTTCTATCAATGAATAGCCTCCCTCATCAAAATAAACCTGTTATGTTATATTATTGTACAAATTTTCCTTTTTACTTATTGTTTTTTTTAATACAGATTGTAAATTTTCTAATAAAAAAAAAAATGTACCTATATAAAAAATTTTAAACTTTATAATAATTTTTTTTTTCGTTATAATCGTGTTAGTGATTTGTGGGTGGGGGTTAATCGCGTTAACCCAATCGCGCTAATGTTAATATGCTCCCCCCAAAAATGTTTCACAGATACGCCACCGCGATATATGGTGGTAAAAACAGGAAAATTGGCTCAAGCTCCCCACCAAGTATTTATTTAAATTGTACAATCTCTCGAGATTTTGACAGGCTTATACTGCGTTTATCTTTATTATGCATTGAAATATTTTACAGATAAAATGATTAACTATGTAGGTATGTATGCAGTACTTATGTGTTGAAAACAAAAAATAAGTTTTCAATAAAACAACAACTTAGGCACCTATTATTATTACACAATACTTTTTATTTAATTACATTTAAAATTGTGACAAGGTGATAGATATATTAGCACTTAATTACAAAAGTCTTTTATTTGCAAACAATTTTATGTGTAGAACATTATATTTATTTATTTATTTATTTATTATCAATTAACAGGCGTATTTTTTACTAAAATCGTCTCATCTTTCATAATATAATATACTCTAATTGGCCGAACAATGGACCCGGATTACAGATAGTGCCTACTTTAGAGGGTCGTTTTTCAATTTTTAAAAGTTTTTCCATTATAAACGAAAAACAAAAAAAATTACTATAGAATTGAATTTATTTTCACAAGTGTTTATTAGATTCTGATCGTAGCCATTGGCGCCGAATTACACCACCGAAAATTGGCGGGTGGGGGGTACTGGCCGAGTGGATACTGAGTTCATATAATTTTGAATAGACTGGCACTTATGACTTAGTAGCTTGTAGGTTTTAGGTAGAAGGTAATAGGTATTAGGTACTTAGTATGAACATGATAATTTAATCATTGGTATAGCCAAGTAATATTAGAAACAAATGGAATATATTTTGTCACTTAGATTAAATGGACAAATAGATAAAATTGGTGAAAATATTAACTTCATATAGTGTAATATCTTTTATTTCATAAAATAATAAATATATATTAATATTTCATACTTGTAAGTACAAAAATTAGTATAATTGTTTAATAACCTGCAAGGGCTTCGACATTTTTGAAGCAATGAAAATATATGCAAAATTACTGTGTATAGCGACAATCGAGGGTTATAGTGGTTTTACAATTATGCTTATCTTTTATTTTTCTGTGTATAAGATTTTGACCAAAGGAAGTGCTCCAAAGTCCAAAGTATAGCACATGACAATTTTTTGGAAAGCAAATTACTTAATATGTTTTGTATTTTAGACAAGTCATTTTTCGAATTTTTCAAATATGGTTATTTATCCGTAATTTCGAAAATAATCATTCTAGAATCTTGAAATGTTCAACAAAATGTATCTTTGCACTATACAACAATAAAAATAATTATCAAACTTTTTAATTTTTGTGATATTTATAGCCATTTTTGATTTTGAAGTAATTAAATCATAAAACAGATGATTTTGGGTTTTAAGACCTGAACATTTATTAAAATATTAGTCATGTTACTCTAATTCTATCCCAAGTATTTTGAATATCGGACTTCAATATTTTAATTTATAACTATAGTTTTTTGACGAGATGGTATATAATGGAAAATGTTGTCATAATATTCTTAACTTCAAATTATTTTTCGATATCTTTATTATTAACTTGAAAACGTAAAAAAAGGAGATTTATCAAAAAGAGTTTTAAATGTTTGAAAATAAAATATTAGTATTGTATACTGTATGGAATATTGAAATATATGACAATAGTTATAAATGCCAAAGATCAGGTTTGTAGGTAATTGTTTTCTTTTCGGCCATTCATACAATATAATATATATATATATATATATATATATATATAATGAATACATAATCACGAGTTAGCTGTGTCAAAGTTGACATAAAAAGTGATGTACCTATGTATATTGAATATAAACATAATTTATGATATTCAGGTTACACCCAAAAACATTTGTATCTTGTTTTATCTTATTTATTAAACAGACTTAATATAAAGTTGACAATGAATTGACTGATTATTACACCGAAGCCTATTCTCAGAATATTTTTATCGAATGCAATTATTGTACATTGGTTTCAAGTTTAAAAGAACAATTTTATTCATGACAGTTGATGGTGAACGTCTATGATATGTACGTATAATAATAATTAATAATTATATACTAAGTTACGGTAATTACAATATTTAGTGACAATAAAATATATAGTTTGGATTTATGAATAGGAATTGGATGTAATCAACTGTTATATTGCCTGCTCAGAACCTTTCTTTTGGAATTTAACTGAAGGCCTTAAGATTTTTCTGAAATGTAACCAAAATATATGATTTAGAATATAATTGAAACTGGAGTGACTGTAAATAGTGTAAACTGGGACTTGAGTACTTGACATTGAAATTTGAAAGGACTTACCTGCGTTCAATTTTTATATTCTATTTGGAAGTCTGATGTCAGATGTATATTATAATTTGTCTGGGTATATATCGCTATCTTGGAGTACGTGCCTCTATACTACTATTTTGATCTGGAAAAACTTAACTCGTGATAATTCAAACCTAACATTACATAACAATAAAATAGATTGTTGTTAAATATTATGTAACTGTGTAGGTAATTCGTAATAGTGTATGTGTAATGTATGTATTGTATTTAGTAATATATATACAAGATAATAATTCAAAATTATGTTCTTACTTCTAATATATGAAATGAATTAGTAAATGTTAATTACACTAAGACTAGGTTATTCGACAAAGACCAGTTGTGTTAAAATACTACTATGTAGGTGGATTGTGTATGCGATTGTGGATTTTCGAAAATAAAAATCTGAGTTAGAATAAGCGCATATTTTTTGAGAAAATGTGTTTACTATTAAAAAATTTTTTTAAGTTTTCACAACCTTTATTTAATTGTTTTATCATTAAATATTCACACAACATAACTGTTAGTAAACTATTTAATGTCTAAGACATTTAAAAATGAGTTTTTTAATTTAATATTATTCAAATTTTGACTTTTTAGCTTCTTTTAAATACCAACCAAGTCAATGGGTATTGATTTACAATAAAACAAATTCTAATATGATTCAATAATCAGTAAAATTGTATTCTCAAGAAAAATAATTGTGTTAAAGTGGATATTAATTGTAAGTTGCACAAGTTGTGATTTATTTAACTTTTTGCTGATGCGTTTTTTAAGTATTAAAAAGTCTAGAACAGTTATGAATCTACAAGCACCTAGATGTTTTTATATACATTATTTCATGTTAATTAATATTGGTTATTATATTATTTGTACTATATGGGTAGTTTTCGAATTATATTATTTATTAATTATAACACGTCTTACTAACCCACCATATAGATAAGTAGTAACAAAGACTACTGCAATTGTGGATAATTTAGTTGTGTTATAAACTTATAAGTTATAACTTACTACATTATGTAGTTTCGAGAATCAGGAATTAATAAACATGGGGTCTCTTTTTGTGAATTTTATAGAAACCTTTTCATTAATTTTTGGGTTTCAGTATTAAAGTAATTTTATCAATTATTATAAATTTCAGGCAGTCGTCCATAGATTTGTAATATTTAGCCGTAACCGTAAATGCTACCAAGTCTAATAAATTATAATTATCTTTATAAGTGTTTACTGACTGTGTATCTGTGTACCTATTAGCTCACTACTGTCAACTACAATCATTAATGAATATTCAAATGGGCTTACAAAGTCACAACACAACACAACACAAAACATACGTCGTATGAATAAAACTATTGTCCATTTACATCCTCCTTATAATGGTTTTTAAGTATTTTAAAGTTTGTTTCTTTAATATATAACTATGAAAGAACACAATATTTTAAAGCAGTTGATAAATCAAATGTGTTCGTTAGTCATTATGTGTTAAGAAGGCTTAGTAATCTAAACGATATTATTATGTCATTACTGTGTAACTGTGTAAACAATTTAGCCCTATAGAAACGAGTATTATCATAATATGCATTATATTATGCATAGTATTTTGACGATTTGTTAAATTTTAGTTAATCATTAAAATTTATTTTAAATTGTTAAACACTAAAAAACTTAGTTTTTATTATTAATTATTTTAGTATAAATTTATTTTATTTTAACATCCATTTTAATAGCTTTACTTATTCTCATTTCTCCTAAATAGTAAATGTTGTATTATGTTAATAATTAATAAATAGCCGATTAATGATTATACTATATGAAAATACTTCAGGTGTATGTTTAATGTTTATACATACATACGTATTATATTTATAATATAATTTAAATTCTCAAAATCCTAGGAATTTGAAATTGTTATTAAATAATTTATATTTATAGTTTAGTAAATTACACATATTAGTATGGGTAATATTTATGTGTAAGTAGGGTCGTAGGGTTAGTAAAATTTATAAAGTTTTTAACCTCTCAGCATTCTCCCGGGGTGCATTATATCAATAATTAATGCATTAGTATTGAATAGAGATAATAACAATCAATCAAAATTAATAAAGTTTATTTGATGAAAATGTACTTTAAAATAAAACAGTAAAATCTAATAAAGTTAATTCGGATTAGTTATCATTTAAAATTACATTATTTGTCTAATGAAATAGCTAATAGTTGAACACCAGAATTTCACTGCATTATGCTATATTTTACAATTTATGATTAAATGCATTGTAAAATAATAAATATCATATTTCATACCATTAAATAGGTCTAATGTCCTTCAATCATAGATTATTTAGATTGGATGATTGGAATGGTATTGAATGGGATATAAATATGTATAATGTTATACAAATATATAGATATCCATTTACACCTAATGCATATTGCTTTGCAACGGTTATAATTTATAAATTATGAGTGTTATAACTAATAAAGTAATAAGTTATAACTACTGTCTACTTATTATCTAAGAAATTGCTAAACAGATAACATAAAACCGTGTTTAAAAAACGTTAGAGGAAATTATTACAATCATTGTTATTATTGATAAGAACTATGGCATATGGAAATGAATTTCTGGGTCATATAATACAGGGTTAATGTACCTTTGTAGTCAATGTCCTTGAGACATCCTCCCTGTGATAGAAAATATTGACCTATTTGCGTAAAACCCCATTATAGTATGGTTCCTATGTAACTTTTCGGAAAACACCTATAAAAATATAATATTTATCGAGAGTACACGTATACTTTTTTTACGAATGTAAAAAAATTAGTGAGTGTTTTGGCAAGGTCGTCGGTTGTTATGGTTACATGCGCAAGTACACTACAAATCAAAATAATTTCAGTATCTACTACGAATGTACAATATTGGTTACTTGCTACTTGCACGCCAACAATTCAATTGTTCATATTATTAAACAAATTAAAATTTAGTCAAGATAAGGGATTACATTCATTTTTTATAAATTACAATTTTATCTTTTAATGTTATTAAAAGTATTTGTTTAATTGTTAGTGTATCAAGGTAGTATCGAAATGGAGGATGGCGGTTGGAGAGGACAGGACATCACAAGCGATATGGTAAATGAATTGCATAACAAAATATGGGATGTGCCCCAAGCACCCAAAGAAGCATAAGTGTGAGTATACTGTTTATTATTTCTCTACAACAGATTATTTATTAAATTACGCAAATTAATTATATTAATTTTAACAAATGTTTTGAATACATTAATAATCAGTAGAGCACTAGAATAAAAAAGCATGGGGTTGAATATTTATAAGGGGCATACATTTATAAATTATAAGCTGTATGGAAACTTTTCAAAAACTAAATATTTTGAAAAATAAACAGCACATAAGTTGTTATAATTATAAGTTATAACTAGGGAACGGATTTAAATGCTCTAAAAAACAAGAAAAATGCCTTAAAAAAATACGATTTAATGCCTTAAAAAAATGCTTTAACATCAAAAAATGCACTAAAAAAATGCCCTAAAAAACTTTAAAAATGTATTTATATTCAATAAAAATACAATTTTGAATTTAAAACTTATAAAAAAAACACATTACTATGAAAAATCTGATAAAAAATATTTAAATACAATAAAACTTTAATAAATTAACTCTCAATTATCTTCTGTACAATTTAGATAAATAGCTTATCTTATCTTTACCTTAATGCGGGTTATAATCTGTTGTAACTTGTATGTATATAATATATATTTTGTGTCTACACGTGTCAACAATAATTTGGTAATTTCGTAACTTAAAAACCATAAAAATGCACTAAAAAAGTCAAAAAATGCTCTAAAAATGTAATAAAGTCTTAAAAATGCAAAAAATGCAAAAAAAATGCAAAATAAAAGTTACATTTTTTAATTCCTTGATGTATGAAATGAACTTTTTGCTTGGAAACCAATGTTTTCGGACATTCAGAAAAAAATGCAATTTGCATTCAAATCCGTTCCCTAGTTATAACTAATTTTTGTTATACAGTCGAACTTGGTTAACTCGAAGTTGAAGGGGCCGGAAAGAAAGTTCGAGTTATCCTAATAAAATTTAAAAATATGAATTTTTCTAAACAGTACAATACCTATATTAATTCCTATGTACTTATTATAATAAGTAATAAAAATATTAACTATTTATGTATTATATATAATTTTAAAAATGTATATATAAACAAAAATTAGGTTAGTAAATTATTTTAAAAAGGTTTTTACTTTTGTTTGATTTTTTATCACAGCATTTACAGTGTATCGTTTTATTTTATTTAAAGCTTCGAAAAGTTCATCACTGACCTCTATTTTGTTTTCGATAAATCGCCTAAATTCATTATATCAGATCCAGTGCAGTCTTAAGGCATGGGTCCGAAGTGCCCGGGCCTGGGGCCCCGACATTTTAAGGGCCCCCCAAATTCACATGTATTACATTTTATCATATTCATTTTACATTTTCTTTTTTTTTTTTAATATAAAATATAAATTTTATAAAACGAAAAAATATTAAAATTAGTTTTGTATCAAAATAATACAATATTTGATAAATTTCTAAATTTTAAATTTATTCCTGGTACACTCGTACATTATTTGACGTGCGCTGTGTTATTGTAATTATTTCAATTTGTTTTACATAGAAGTATTCAAAATAGAAACTTATTTCCCAATAATAGATACATTAATAACTCAGTTAAAAATTCGTGGTAAATCATACAAATCAATAAATAAACTGTTTGGATTTTTCTCAAATTTAAAAAATTTAGAAACAAAAGAAATACAAGTCCATTGTAAAACATTTGCAGAATTTTATCATGTAGACATTAATGAAAATGAATTAATTTTAGAATGTATACATTTAAGAGCATATCTATCGGAACTTGATAGTTCTGAGTTCAGTATTTCTAGTACATACAAATGTTTAAAATCAAATGTACTAGAAGAAACAATTCCAAACATAATAATATCTTTCCGAATTTTTTTATCAATGATGATTACCAACTGTATTGGGGAACGTTCATTTTCCAAGTTAAATTTAATTAAAGAAGAGCTTAGAAGTGCCATGAGCCAGAAACTCCTTATGTACAATGAGTATTGAACATGAATTTCTATCAAGTTTAGATTATGAAAATATTATAGAAGACTTTGCAAATGAAAAAGCTATGAAGAAACCATTAAAGAGTATTTAAAAATTGACAAATTTATATCATAATGTTTTTTTATTGTTTTTTAGTTTTTGTTTTATAGATTACATTTATTTTTAACTATAAACATATTAATGTATAAATAATTAATATGTTAACATTTTAATTGGTAGGGTTGTATTTAAGTATTTTTTTAAAATTATAGTAAACATTAAAGTATCAGATATTTAAACAAAAATTCATTTTTTACTAATAAAGTAGAACATTTAATAAATAATAATACATTATGTGTTAAAAAATGTATATATCATCATTTAGTATCATACAGCCCCCGAAATATGTTGGGCCCGGGGCCCCGTAAAACCTTAAGACGGCCCTACGCATCTGTGCTTGTGTAATCGTGGGAATTTGGGGTTCAATACATTCTTGTTCCTCTTCTTCATCCAATGAATGAGTACATCGAAACTTCAAGTTATTAACGAAAATATTCGAGTTAAACAAGAATAGTTTGCATTGTTTAAATATGAAATTCTAGGAATCATGGAAAAAGTTCGAGGTATCAATGATTTCGCGTTAAAGAAGTTCGAGTAAACGAAGTTATATGTACTACTTATATTTTAGTTATTTATATTGAAATATCAAGTTCAAAAAAAAAAAATATAGTAAAAATAGTTAAAATCAACATTTTTTGATGGTATTAATTCTGCATCAACAACTTTAAGGAATTAAGTTATTCTCAATACTAATAAGCAGTAAATCGTTAAGATTTTCTAACAATTATTTGGGAATAAAAGCAAGATGTAAAAAATGCATGGGGGTGCTGTAGCACCACTGTATCATAGCCAGTTTGCGCATAATGACAATAATACATATTATCTGTACTTAAAATGCTACACTATATTATCATTGTTTAAAAAAATAGAATATAGATATTAAAATATATTCAGTAAAATTATGAATATTATATTCTAATTAAAAATGTTGTACAATTACATTCCTAATATACAGTAATACAGAATACTACATAATACTATAAATCTTTGACATAATAAGTAGCGTAATTTTGTATTACAATGTCCGACATTAGATAAAAAATATTATCATCATTATAAAAGATATTATATTATATTATATTATGTTATTTTTAACAATACAATGATGTTTATCAGTTAATATTATAATATGCGTATCGTACTCTGAAGTACAGAAAATATATTTATTAATATTTGTATATAATATTTACGTAGCGCTATGTATAATGTAATTTTATTTTTATACAGAATGTCTAGAAAGTTTATCGTCTTATAATGATGTAATATGTATTTATTTACATTGCACATATATAGTACATACAGAGGATATAACTTTTTAAAATTATTATTTGCTGTCATATTACATAAAAATAAATCAATTTATGGTTATTAGTGTTATAAAATCTACGAAAACTGAGGTTACAAATAATTTTATTGAAATTTAAGAATGAAACGTTAAACAAAGTTATCCATGTATAATTATGTTTAGTAAATACAAATTTTTTTTTCATTTAACTCATGGTATATCCGTATATCTCTGGTTAATGGGTGTATTTTGGAGAAATTTACCAATCCACATCATACCCAATTATAACAATTATTATTATTTATATTAAGTATTAAGTATTTTAAGTGAGGAACTGTAAAAGAAACTAATAATATTTTATAAAACTATAATATGTTATTTGTATTTTCTTACCTATATATTACATAATATACAAATTAAAATTAATTTATTTTTATTTATATCTAAGAAAAATAAATAACTGCAAATGCAGTTTTGAAATTGCACAACTGACATAATATTAAATTATTTTGCTTATCTTTTAATAACAATAATTATAAATATTTCAAAATGTATAATGTTATAACAAATGTTTGAAACATATCTAGTAAAGCGTCAAACGCCGAACTAACATAAACCCGTACTGAACATTCAAACTATTTCGTCCATCATATTATTCGTATGTCTCAACCCCGTGGAATGAGAATAATGATACACAGAGACTTAAAAATAAAAACTGCCGATCAACTAACTAAAAATTATTACAAAAATCTCATTCCAAGCTATAATATAATTTACACCCATCCACCCTCATTCCCGTTAATCTCTAGATATATTTCTTAACTTCGTCATCTGAAAATATGTACTTGAGGGTTCTTTAATTTTTAACTTACTAAATTAATTAATTAGGTGCTGCAGGGTTTTATCAATGGATAGGCTTCTTTGACGTGATTTTGTATTTCATTTTTTTTTTAATAATGTTGAATTGTTATTTACTGGTGGATTGATAAATACAGACTGCAGGCTTTTTAATAAAAAATAAGAATTTCAAATATTATTTTCTACTAGAGATTTTTTCACATACATGATTATATTTAATACTTATGTACACTTTTTATTATGTACTATAAGTCTATACCCATTTTATAATTTGGACGGTTTGGTTTGTTTATATGGATAGTATATATTTTAGACCAATATCAGTATAATTATAGGTATAATTATATCAATATCATACTTGTATAGTCTTATACAGTTGGTATATTAATAAATACGTATACATTTAAGTGCATGTATTTTTAATATTTATAGGTCTGTATTTAATTTTTTAAGATTCTGAGTGAAACGAGCAATGTATCAGTTTTATCATGACTAGTGTTTTTTTTGTGTCTATCTACACGATTTCGACCAGGAGTACTCCGATCATGACAGTGATGGGATGTTTTTTATAGAAAACGGTGTCTAATTGGTATTGAAGGAAGGTCATTTTTTAATTTCTCAGCAATTTTCCGAATAATTGAGAAAAACAGAAAAAAAATTGAAAAATACTTCTTCCCGGATACAGGTTTCAAATTCGGCATGACTTATAGGATTTTGTAACATGCTTTTCCATAAAACTATTATTTAGTTATTTATTTATTAGTTATTTAGTTGTCGTAGCTACTCAAAACATTTAATGTTTTCTTATATACAAGCATTTTATAGACATTTCATTATTTTCGAAATATTTTAATGACATTTATGTTGTTTATAGGCAGTTCAAGTTTTCGATTATTTGTTCTCCTACAATATCAACCATCATTAGAAATATAAACTGATGAACCCGACCTCTTTCACCTCAATCGTTTTTTTTTTTTTCGAGAGAGAAATGGTGCGTTGGTTTTAATTTTAAAAAATCCATCTCTGTATATCACTCGACCTAGGAGTTTTGTCCATTTTGTTTTATTACTAAGTAGTGAATTCAATATACACGTTTTTCAAATTTCTCATATTTTTTCATGACATTTTTGTAGATACCATTAAGGTTTTATATATGTCAAGGTCATTCAATCATTTTGTTTATTAATTATGCATACATATCAGAATTATTCAACGAATTCCGAATACCATTTTATTTTTCGTTATTCTGTGAACATAATTTTTCAACAATGTTTGAATATTTTTCACAGTAATTTTCTCCTTACATATTTTCATATTTCCCTGGTTACTGTTTATAGTCTACTAAGTTTCACTTATGAGTAGAACTTAGGGAAATCTTGAATACAGGATTTTCTTGATAAGAGTTTTGATTTAAACACCTGACCCAATGTGAAGTAGTTTTTATTGGCTGAAGCTATTCTTCTTTTCATTTCGTAATGCATGTTATTACATTTTTAAGTAAGCTCAGAGATAATTAAAAGTCAATCACCCGTTGCAAAGTATAGTCTTCAGCTATCAGTTATCTCTCGGTATTTTGGAAACAAATCATACAAAAAATTTGATCGAAATTATTTTCTTGAATTACGAGTTTATATATTTTAGAGTACACTTGTTTAAACTTTAAAACATTTAAAGTTGTTGCTATTCGAATAGTTGAAGAATTGTATTTTCTATTAAAATTAATATTTTTTCGAATTTCCTAAAAAATTTAAAATAAAATTACAAATATAACGATAAAATCGTAAAATAAATCATCAACCACGTTTTTAACAAAATGTTAACTATTTTTGGGTACATCAAATTCTAGTTGGAATCATTTTTAATCTAAAAAATTGTTGTGTCTTTATTCAATATACGTATTAATATATTTTACATTATTCCAGCATTGTGATGAATAAAGGAAGATTTATATACACACTAATCTTATGTATTACACATGTATAGGAAATAGGAATTGTTAACCACCCAAAATAACATAACTACATAAAACGATAAACAACAGAAGTATAACATACCGTGTACATACGTTTTATAAATTGTTTAGAAAGTAAAATAACTAGTCAATTTATTTATTGAAAAGTCAATGACCCATTCGTTACACTTTTTTCCACAAATTACACTTCACCAGAATATAACTTATCTACTATACTTACAACTTACTAGACCTAAAGTTTTATACAAATATACTATATATTGATAGTAATTTTTTTTAAATAATTCTTAAAATATTAGTGTTATATTGTATTAATTATATTTACCATAGTGAATAAATTAAGATTGAAACCTTCCATAAATATTAGTCAGTACCTATTGCAATTTTATAGCTTAAAAATGTGTAATAAATTTGTCATCAACAGTATAATAATGAATAATCTCTTAGAATAAATATTAAATATGTAGTATATTAATATTAAGCATTATTTCCTGAATATCATAACTCATGAAGTCACGAGTATAAACAAACATATTATACATAAATTGAGTTTGACAGTTTTACAAATGGTATTGAGTGATGATTATGATTAATGTATATGATAAGACAATAATGAATAATGAAAAATAAGTAATATTAATTTACTCAAATTATATAATACAGTAGAAACCGTTTATAATGACATTCAAGGGACTAGTCAAAATTGGTCATAATAACCGATTGTCATTATAACCAAAATGACAAAAATTAAATTAAAAACTCTTCTATATACATGCAATGATCAAAATATTTTATTATTATAACATTTTTAATGTGTTATTATTTATATATATATATATCTCGGTATATATTTCAATCTTTGATTTTAAAACCATCGCGATCGTAGTAAAACCGTGTCTAAATCTATATGCGTACAATTTCGAAGTTTATTAACCGATAATTTTTCGTTTTGAAACATTTGTTCTATTTTGTCTCGAGCTTTCCTTATGTTAGAAATTGTGGAGTGACCTACGCCTAATTAATTTGCTAGATCGGAATTTTTTTCAAATTTTTAAACTAAAAATTACATTTGTAATATATACAATATACATTGTAATACAATTTGTATATTACATTAATACATATATCATCTATATATTTATGTTTTGTACGTAGGTATAATATGTTATCATACTATATATTATTCATAATAACCTAACCAGATACAAAAGCCAATAATAAATAAAAAAAACCTTAATTAAATAGATTGTCTTTATACAAATATAAAATATTTAAAGAATTTTGTGATACTATTTTAAAGGTAAATTGTATAATGTTTAAATGTTCCTTAGCAACGACACAGAAGTTTACTTAAACACATGAATTTATAACGAAACAGGTCGACGCACTCGTCCAGAAAATGTTTTTTTATACACCAACTGTCAAGGCGAAATCAATCAAAAACACAATCAAAGTTTTTATATTATGTAAAAATAAGGGTATTATTTAAATGATTCAATGATTGGTACCTGGTAGAATTTAGCACAAAAAGATAGTTTTTTGGAAATAGATAAAATTAACTTTACATGGTATTATATTTCATATGGAATATTATTTTTATATATTCATGAGAGTACTCTATTAGGTGAATAGTAAACACTTAGGTGTGTAGCTGATAATATATTTTTGCAATTATTTTTATCTTTGTTAACCTTTGTTATTCTTATATAAACGATAAATAGAAAGTTTAAACCGTTAGGTGTATTAATTACTTACGTTTAACTTATATTATGGTTGGTTCTTATAAATATGATGATATGACCGTGTTATCGTAATTCACAAACAAGGTTAAAGACTGATACACCTTAAAAATATTATAAATATTGTTAATTGCTGCTCTTGATATAAAAAATGTAATGCAATTAGATCTCGAATTAGGAAGAAAATCGAGGGTATTTGACACTTGTTCTAGTTTTTTTTTTTTTAAATTTAGCGTTTATCAGATAAAATATTTTCTGAAGGGATACATAATGGGTATGTTGGTATGCACTATGAGAGCTGAGTCTATATACTGTCAGTATCCTCGGATTTTTTTTTCGTAAGTTATTTTACATTAAATAACTGAAAATGGAATCATTATCAAAAAAAACACATGAGTATATTATATACGATCTGAATTACCCGTGACTTCACACGGAACAGTCTTGGCCTAGACCAACAATTACTAGAGACAAAAAAAAAAAATCAGCGGCCGAACCTTTCCCAAGTGATGATTTTGCATGCATGCGGCAATCGATTATAGAATATATTTATAGTTGCCCGTCGCTGACGTGTCAGATTAAATTTTTATAACGTTATAGAGTTGGTTTATATCTCTTTCTCTTTAACTGTCTCCGAACCCTCTTTTCTCGAGTAAGATCATGGAATAAATAAGAATTCTTTGTTATGACAATCACATGTTGGCATTTTTTATAAGATAATTGCAAGGTAATGAACTTAATGTTTTGTTCTTTTACCCACACGTCAGTTCATCTATCGTTTTCAAATTCAGTGACGGTTTGAGCGCAGAATGAGCAGTTCGTCCTCCTTCACAATGTGGCAGCGATCCCAGATGATGCCACGGCCAGCGCTATTTGACTTTGTGTGCAAATTGAAGCGAAAATTAATGATATTAGATCAATAGGAACGTTTTACCAGTTTCGTCAGGAGCACTGAGGAAGTAGTTTCCTCCGAAGCCGTCGTTGACTACTATCATCAATGGGTCTACGTGGCTTTCTGATGCTAAATTAACAAATACATTTTATTTTTTTCCAAAATCATGGATATTTTCTTTTGTTTTTTGCCAATTTAAACCCCTTAGAATCATTCTTTTTCCAAATATATTATTATGTAGCACGTCTAGACTATAATACAAACATACTCTGAAAGTTTCAAGTCGCTAGCTATCATAGTTAAGGCTGCGCATTGATTATGAATCAGCCTGTCGGTCAGCACTTCATCTTTTTCATAAAGAGATTATAGAATACTCTTATAAATTATTAAGTGTTTATATGTACGCGGCCAACACACATTATTGTTGGTATTGCTCTAGAACCTACCTTTATTTAATATATGTTATACCTATATATTATACATTTATACGTCTTATATGAATTAGTTATAAGATGTATATTTTTTTTTATAGGAACTTTGTTAAAACAATAAGTTACGAGTGTTACGAAAATTATTTTACATATATAAAATAATTAAATTTAAGTTTATATTTAGATTAAATTTTTTTTTTTTTCGTTAAAAACTAAATATGAATTTCCAATGTTGTGCTTTTTTCTATGAAAAGTATTGCAGATATAAATATTATGTTTTATTTGTCTAGGATAACGGAATGGGTTCTAGAGAAACCGGTATTGAAGCGTATCAAAAAGTAGAAAGTGACATCACCAGAGAAGAACAAGCTGCCCCGGCTCCATCTTTGGGCCACGAGATGGCAAAACTGGATCGATTTATAGCGGATATAGAAAATCTCATGAGTCAGCTCAGTCAAGAACGAATAGCAGATGCTGAGTTGACATCTAATGATCGATTTTCAGAGAAATATTTCAACCCTAGGTATGGGTTTACCCGAGAGAGTTTAAGTAATCCAATCTTATAATGTTCCCCAAATTATTTAGGATTGTCGATGCAAGTGATAATGCAATTCGAACTGTCATGGTAGAGTTACGAGTAAATTTGAATCAAATACTTGCAATTGAGCACGAGGAATTTATTGCAAATCTTAATAGAAAAGTACAGTATAAATCTCATGTAAAATATCTTAATCATACAAAACGTGTTCAGGATGTACGCGAGTATGTATAGTACTATAATATATAATGTAGGTACTATATAAAATATAAATGATGTATATTAAATATTAATTTCATATTTAAAAGATACTCCGTGATCTACTAATTGTATATGTATAATAACTGTGTTGTTATAGGAATGCGAGATGTACTTTTACTGAATCAGGGTGTACACTTATCAAGTTATAATCTAATAATTTTTACGTTTTCGGTTTTTTATTACTCGAATAAAAAATCTAGAATACTTTAGAGTTTAGGATATCTTAAAATTATACTAATATGTGTAAATTATACATTGTAATTTAAATTGTGTAAAGCAATAGATATATTTATTAATAACTAATGAAATAGGTATACATTATTATTTCAATGATACTTATAATATTCGAAATACAATAATTGAAACACATCTATAATTATTAATTAAAAAAAAACTAAATTAATAATATCGATATCATTGAGTTGATTGATATTATATTTTATATTTACCTATTTATAACAACTATAATAGTATAATATTTCAATCATGCATAATAAGAGATAAATTTATATTTTTAGTTGAAGATTTCTGGAATAATATAAATAGTTAAATAATTGATTTATGGAAGTTGTTTACGCTACTGCTAGATGATTGTTTACTATACAATACTACAAGCATGTAATAAAAATAATTAATAATTTTAAATTACAGTCTTTAAAACTTCACCATTTAAATTGGTTGAGCCAAATGAGAGCTAGAAGTGAAGAAGAAATATCAAAACTTAGTGAAAGAGTACAACATTTACAAAAACTATATGAAAGCCAAGAACTAATAATAAGTAAGAATAGAAATATTTTTGTGTATAAATAATAAATATTGTTCAAATATATATATCCAGCGCGACGGTAGTAGCGCGAAGCTAAGTAAAAAAATAAAAAGCGAAGCGGTTAGTATGATAAGTATTAGTAAAGATTAATATAGATTGTCTACGTGACTACTGATAACGTTTACATAAAGCAACGATAAAAATCTGAGTAGTCTTCTTTTTATAACTTATCTAATATCTGTCGAAATATGATTAAATAACAGATCGATTAATTAAATTTAACCATTGGACTCAGAGCCGCTGTTTTTTACTTATAACTTAAGATATTACCCATGAAAGTTTACAGATCATATAATTTATATAAGTATCATCTACATACACAAATACACTATAGTAATACTCGTATCATAGTTTTAACACCTAATTAAAATCAGTTACAAAAAAAATACTAGTAATAACTGGTAAATGTGTTTATATGTTGTATATGTGGTATATGTTGTTCATAAATTGAATATTATGAATATTTTATATTTGTACGTAAGATATGATAGGAATTATTATATTTTTAATTTATTTTATCAGGAAGTTTGATAGGGAGCAAATCGTCAAGTACCGGACAATTGGAACGGGAATTGGACAGGGTTCGAAGTTACCGAGATACGTTAGTTAGTGGTGAGTTATCATGGAAAGATGCTACGTTATTTGCCCAAGACTCGGCAGACTACAGTCGTACGGCATACAAAAGTTGGCAATCATTGCGAACTGAAGAGTAAGGATGGAACAACTTTCTTTTTTCATATATTTCACTAATCATATAATATTTTACTAATTCTATTGCAGAGACGAATCTATAAGATTTCGCCAAGCATTAAAAACTAGAGACTCGATGCACCAAGCTGCTTTATGCGTTCGAATGGCACAGACCATGTTGCCTGGTGTTCAATTTCCATACTGTACTTCAAGAGAAGTATTTGCTATTCTTCAAGTACAATTTTCCATCCAATGTGCTAACGTTTTTATTTTAAGAATACATACTCAGTTATATTTTTTCATATACAGGTAATCGAATACTTATTTACTGATCTGCAAGTCTCCGAAAGGTTTGGGCATGCTCTTGAAGTTTATAAAAGCTTTAACAAAAGGGCCACGGCATTAACTCAATGGCTGAAACAGGTTCGAGATGTAATTTTATTCACCAATACTTGGAAGTATTTGTATAAATAATTTAAATGATAATAAATCGTCGACAATTTATCATTTTCGATTCATTTCCATTTATTTCCCTTGGTGATTAATTATTGTAGGGTGGTCTATTTACAGCGAATGTGATATAATTGGTCGGAGGGACGAATGGATATAATTTCCCAAGGCTAAAATAATTATCGTATAACTACTTAGTAATTTTTGATATACTATATGAACAGATAAGGCAATATTTCGCAATAAAATCAATATTAAAAAAATGTTGTTCAATTAAACATTAAACCAATAATTAACAATACATTTGATTCTTAATTCTGATTCGTATGTACTATAATATATTAAATATCAATATAACAATCATAGTTATAAATAGCAGCTAATGTTATACATGATATATAACATTTTAGGTATAATTTATGAATAAAATAACTACTTTTTACGACAGATAATACTTAAGTAAATAAAATGTAAAAATACTAGTCTACAATAATTATTCTTCAATACGTAGACCACTGATGAAACTATACACAAAGATGTCGAAGAAGTTGATGAACGTATCAGTGATTTATCCAACAGATTGAGTCAAGAAAGAACAACGAATAGGGTGAGATTATAATATTTATAAAAATTGTATTGATATATTTTTTAAATAATCAAGTTTGTTAGACAGAGTTTAGTGAGACCTATTCAAAACGGTACAATATACTAGAATCTGGGCAACGGATTGTCACTGGTTGGCTAGACAATTCCAAAGGAACTAAGAGAGAGCATATTGGGCTTAATTCAAGATATCATGTATAACTATGGTGTAAACATTTTCAAAACATTATATTCTATATTTTTCCTTGTATTTTGTTAGTTGTTTATTTAAAAATGCTTTATTCGAGTAGGTGTATTTATATATATATTTATATATTCATATCAAACATTTTAGTAAACTTTATCTCGAAAATGAATGGTTTAATAACGGCTTGATTATAAAAAATATACTGACCGTAGAGTACCAAATACTCTGCTATAAAAAAGCACTCGGTAACAACGCATTCACAGCACGGGTGACACAAAGAGGAATTTGACTCTATCCCGAACTTTTCAAGACTGTCATAACATCTTTACATTATCTGGGTATCACTTTATATCATTTGTGTATACATACTGCATAATAATATACAATTTTAATAAAATATTGTAATATAAACACTGATGTTACGTATAATCGACCGATTTCGCACAAAATATTAAAAGAAAAACGAAAGAAAACTACCTTACTCCGTTAAACATGTTTTTTAAGATTTGTAGAAATATAGAACATTGGTTCTTTAAAAATAATCGAAAATTCATTATTATTTGACGAAAATGAGCAATTAAAATAAATATTACAATCATTTTACATTTTAAACGATAGGTTTTTTTCCAAGAATAACTCATAACTTTTTTAACATGAAACTTATGGAAGTTACAACATTGAGTAGCTTGGCTGAATTTATCTCAATTGAATATTGGCTATATCACACTGGTTCGGTTTCTTTATTCAAGCTTAACACTAGTTCATATTAAGTCGAATGGTCTCATATATCATTTACAATATTGTGCGACAGGTGGATAGACATATCTCACGACGTCAATGGTCAATCATTACGCACAAATGTGAGTTGACATGAACAAGTAACAACTATTAACCATCTTAGAGCGAACACCTTAAGAACTTAACAATGTTGAGTACGTTGTGTGCGTGTCATCCCTGCCTGATATTTGTCAATGCTGGGGTTGTGGGGTCCAAATATCAGGTGAATTATTCTTAATAACGGTTCATACTTAACGTAACGAACATCAATGTCTTGCTCATTTGGTAATTATATATTTCACGATATTGACTTTGGGGTCCAGCATGAGGACTATGAGTATTGATCAAGCCGATCAAGGGACATTAGAGTATCTAGTGCAGATACCGGAGATAGTCCAACCATCATCTATATCCAAGCTAGGGATTCCACCGGACAACTTTATCGGCTGACATTCGACAACAGTCACGTAAAGACCTGCAGTGGCTTAAAGTATTTTCAACACTTGTATGAAAAAATATTGAAACATAATGTTTTCGTTCATCGACAAACTTTTACATACGTCCTTGTCCGATGGCTGTATTTAAGGATAGTGATTATAGTACCCAGATAAATATAAATGCATAATCAAGACCGGCAGTATTTTGATAAACCCTTAAAATAATTCTCAGCATATCGTTATTATTAATCAATATAAATAATGAATAACTACGGACTTGTTAAGCTGACTAAGTTGACTTTTTAACATTTACTATTATTTTAATGTAAACAATATATATTTTTTTTATAAAATAACAAAACAAAATTTAGATATTGCCAAGGTGATAAAAAAAGTTTTCATTTACATTTTATACAGAAATTGTATAAATATGAACAATCGAGGTAAGTAGGATTTACAAAATATTATAACTCCCTCACAAGTATGTTACCTATCTTGAATATTGTTGATATTCGTGTATGATGTATATAATATTAAATAATATATATAATATTAAAAAAATATTTACAATTTTAGAACTTAATTTATTCATATTATTATTATTATTATTATTTTTTACTAATCTATTTATAGTCGTTATTGTTCAATAAATTTTAATATCCAACATCGTCATAATAGTATAATTCTTAGTCTTTGCGCCTCATAAATTTTCAATTTTCTTTAAAATATTTCTATTAAACAATACTTCACAAGAACACACCGCAGCTTGAAATATGACATTGATGTAATTAAATATTTGAGCATTTGACACAATTTTAAACAACTTAACACTTTTAACACTATTATTATTTCTTATTTACTGAATAGTATTAAGTACATAACTCAAATATTGAAGAATAGAAAATTTAAACACCGAAATAGACAAAAAAAATGTCCAATTTACTAATTAGTTATTTTTATTACGATTTATTTATGTCATATTGATTTTATGTTATTCAATATTAATATATAAATTATAAGTTTTAAAAGGATTATAAACATTGTTTTATGGCATAAAATAATAATTTTGATTTTATTTTGAAGTTTATGGAAATAACATTTAGGAATGTGAAAATAGATCTTAAATGAATCAGAAGCTTTATTGCATAATTAGATCAATTGTTAGAAGAAAATTACATATTTTAGACTGAAATGTATAATTACTAATTAAGTCACAAATGAACTCTAGTAGCGTTTTGTTGTAAAAGTGTAAAATTTTTATAATTTTTATCTAAACATACTTATAATAATTTGATTCATTTATTCATACATCATACACCACTCACTACAGATAACAAAAAAATAAAATTGGTCATACATAACCCCCCTAAACGACCACTTCCAATCTCTTTGTCAAATAAAATAAATACATCATTAACAAGGCAAATCTACTTTATTACAATTTTTCATAATCACTCCATAACAGTTTAAATAAATAAATAAAATAATAATGAACCTTAATTACTTAAACTTAAAAAAAAAATGTCTAATATTTATAGAAATAAAACCAATGTTTTATTTGTTTATTATTAATTTGTGTTTAATGAAGTTATGATTTACAATGATTTAAATGTTGCCGTTAATTTACTGAAATAATTTGCTAAGCTTGTAACAAACAAGAATGACCAAAAATATTATTCTAATTTAGAAAGCTAATTATATTTGATGAAATTTGAATTAACATTATCATAGAAAGGCAAGCCAGAGAATATATTTGCAAATTACAGAATACTTTTTTACAACTTAAATCAAATATGTTATAATCTAAAGGAACTTACTACAAACATTACATTCCACAATATACAAAATAAAATCCTGATGTAATATTTTATCTGTTAAGTAACTTAAAATATAAATTAAATACATTTTTTCATATTAATTAATCGCTAAATTATTGTACTCAGTGTAGTTTATAAATAAATAAAACTAAAAAATAATAATAAAACTGGTCTCATCCAGCAGGTGCCGTAAATTTTGGTTTATTAATAATTAAAAACTACTGACTTATGTCATAACATATATATATAAAATATTGCACATATTTATAATTAAATATTAAATGGGATAAAATAGTATGGGAGGCATTTAAATAATAACAGGCTTAGGTACAAACGTTATAATACAGTTTTTTTTTTAAATATACATATTGTAAAATGTTTTATATTAGTAACATTAATATAATACTTTTAATAATATTACTCATAAAATTGTGGAAAATCTCTAAATTATAGAAATATGAGATGTGATCAAAGCGTATTTTATTAAGCCTTCTAAAATGGAAAATTATCTTAACACTCTTACAACATTAATATATTATTAATCTTCGAAAAAAAAGGCTCAAATAAATGTGCACCAAAGAAAATCAATACTTTAAGTTGTATCACAGACAGGGGAATCAAATAAGAAAATTTCATTTAAGAAGACTGAAAAAAACACTTTGTATATACCTAATTCTATAATTTGAATTTACCAAGGTCTCCACATACTGTCATGTTCATGTTCTCTTTTTACACTAAAATCAATAGGTTCATCACCTTGAGGTCTTACTTCAGCCCCTTGATTTTGTTGGCAATGCACATAATGGCTAGGTAACAGGAACACGACTTGGCCATCGGGCAGTTGTGAAGGGATTACCTGTAAATAGCGGTTAAACATTAAAAACGTGTTTCACGGTTTCGAGATATACCATTTACTTAATTATGAACAAAAATAAATCGCTCACCTGAACGACAGATAATGGTTGTGTAGGATCATTAGTTGGTGCTACAACAACACTAGCTGTCAGGCCACCGCGATCTATTACTTTATCTTCTACACTCACAGATTTACTACGAGTTCGTTTTTTTGGAGGTTCAGATTTGACACGGTCATTTTTACTGTCATTCGTGCTACAATTTGATTCTTCGTCTCCACCAATAATGTCCTGAAAAATTAATTAATTCAATTTTAATTTTAATGATTTAAAATGATAAGTAGGTATACTAAAATATTATACAGACAAAATATTTTTGTCATTAAAACAATAGTACGGTATAGAGGTATAGATTGTGTATTCAAATGACGTTGTACACAATTATCCAAAACTGACAGGGGCGGTTGAGAAACATAATAATCATACGTATAATTAAAAACATTCTAAAAAATTAAATAGCACGGCTCAAACTAGAGTTCCTCGTTTAATATACGAGTTAACTGATTTAATCGATTACACTGACCTATGTATACCTCGGATATAGTTTATTGGAATATCCAATAAAATTACGTATACGTTTGGAAAAAGGTTGTAGGTATCATTCTCAACGGGTAAGTGAAAAATATAATCAATCTTTATAATATTGCGATTTACGCCGTGGTGGATTGAACGATTCGTCGAGATGCAAAGAATTGTATTATAAGGTTGCAACCCAATAATCTTATGTAAGCGGATTTAAGTATATGAATACAAGAAATTAAAATCGAGAGCTATGTACTTATATATTTATGTTGAATAAGTACTTAATTATGTATAAAACAAACGTAACTACTACGACCGTGCGGCGTGCAGAGTATTCAGCGGGAAAGGACATTCAATTCAAACATCCAGAATTTGAAATAGTGGTCAATGGACACCCCCATTCTATCAAGCCATCCAGCCTTAGTGACATTATCTTTGTTGTGTATATTAACTATTGTAAAAATTATTACAGATTGTATAGTTAATTCATGTTTTCTAGAAAAAATTAAAAATAACATCCACCGACCACCCGTGATATATTTTCTACAGTGAAATTTTAAGAGTTTGATAGCTACCCATATTTTACATGATATCACTATATCAATGAACTAAAATAAACTATATATGGACGTTAAACATTTCCAAATAAACCTTCTAATTACCAATTAAAAATGTGTGTGATGGTTACTGATATTCAAATAAATATTTCTCGCGTATAACGTAGAGCATACTTAAATTTTTAAAAGTAATAAACCTATATGATCATGTATAGCTCAAAACGTATTCTCTTCACGTTAACGCCTTTAATCTTTAAGGATTATGTTTACATTCAATAGTTCTTTGCTTCATATACGTTAGTACATAATATAATAATTTGCTATAAAACTATACTCACATCAGGAATAACAACTGTAGAATTGCTAAAATCCAAATCGATTTCTGATGAACATGTATCTAAATGCCTTAATAAGCGTTGCTTTACAGCTGGTTCTATGATTGTGGAACCTGCAGAAAGAAGTGTTCCAGTTCCAGTACTACACATATGTAGTTCAGGACACTCCAAAAATCTAGTGACCTAATAGTCAAACGAAAAGAAAATATAATAGATATTATGACATGAATAAAAAATTTGAATTTAAATGAGCTTATGATAGAGTTTCTATTACCTCTCTAGCGCATTCTTGGAAACCAGCCCGATATTTATCCCTCACGTCTGAGCCAAGAACTTTTTGTCGCTGTAAATGTCGTACTGTAAGCTCTAATATGTCAGCTTTTTCCAATTTTGAATGCTTGGTATTCTGGAAAAATACATATGATTTGAATTGCTAAAAACTATAATTAAAACTTGAATTGAATTACCTCTGTCCTAGTAGAATCTAAAATAAGAGTTTTCAAAAGCGCAAGCGATTGATTTATTCTTGCTCGTCTTCTTTTCTCCATTAGTGGTTTGTTAGCCTAAAAATTAATTAAGACAAAATTAAAAATAAAATCGTTTTATTTCATACATTTACACAAATTAATATTCAAAAACCAAAAATAATTATTTATTTATAAAATTTAGATCATTTGATTTATTAATGGACTACCATTTTTAGATAATTAATATTTTAATGTAATGTTTCTTTTTTAAAGATGAAAAATACCATAATGATGGTATAATATTTTCAAATATTTTTCTTTTGCTATCCAAAATAAAATTGCAGCATCAATTCTATTTCTCCGACACCGGATATAAAAAACAAGTGGGTGGATGATGGTAGTATTATAATTCCTAATATCAGCAAATAATTATTTATTTTCACAATTAGTTAATGCTTAAGAATATATACTAGTGAACAAAATTAATTAAGAATAATAAAGAATATAACGAAACCGTTAGAGTTAACGGATATGAGCTGTGGAGCTGTGGATCGTGACTGTGGAGCTTTTAATTATGGTGGTGACATCGTAAGGGTTGAAATTATGGCTAGAAAGTATGTACGCGTTAATAGGTAGCGCCGTAGCGGTACTGATCGAACGCGGGAGACCAAATGATGTGCAGGAAGTGGGAGTCACAAAAATAATCTTCAGCGTAACGTGTGCAGAAGGGAGAGTCGTTAAGGCCAAGTTTGTAGGAATGATACGGAAGGAGATACCGTCTTAATATACTCAATACATATAGACATAAAACGCGGTCTCGGGACTTTTGTTGGGGAGGTTTATGAAATAGTCTTGCCCAAATTACGTTTTTTTCAAATTTCCCGCACTATAATTTATTCATCAACATAAAATAATGTAATGTTTTAGCATTCAGAAAAGATATATTATGACTCCGTATGTACATTAAACCGCGTATGTATAAAATGTAAAACGTACGAAAAAGTTGTACATAAAAATAGATTCTTTGAAGGTGAGGAGGATCCCTGAGACCCCTCGCCTCTGGGCTAACCACTGTTATTGCGTAGGAAACCTTAAAATGTGTGTAAATTATGAGCAAAATTGTCAAGCAATTGAATTATGGTTAAACGTTGGATGATCATATTGTGTTAAGCATTAACTTTGTTCACCGTTAACTGTTGATGTTCTCGTGAACTATATTCAATAATGATCACGAAACAGTCGTATATAATACGGGTTGGTTAACAACACCGATCGTCATAGTAATCGGAATTATATTTCGCAATAATGTATGCAATACTCATAACCGTGCGTTTACTCGTCGAAGCAACGCGCAGCAGGTATCATATTATTTGCAGTATTCCGATAAAGTCGGGCAAAACATCGCTGAACCCCGTGCGTGTGCGTGTGCGTGTAGTGCGTGCGTGCGTACTGTCATCGTAGCCGTCCCACGATAAGTTGCTCAAAACAACACGTATACATAGAACCGGTGGCGGGTAGAAGGGTAAGTAGAGTATGATGTGTATATGTGCCCGGTGAGTACACGCCGCCGCTGCGTGCCTACGGGGACACGAGTGCACGAGAGGGAGCGAGAGTGAGAGAGAGAGAGCGACCTGGCCATGATTTATGCACGCGCGCGCGCACACTCATGTACGTACACACGTCACACACACACACGCGCGCGTAAGCACGCACGCACACGGTCACACGAGCGCGCCACTACACAAACATCGAGTGTGACCGCCCCTCCGACGGACGGCGACGTGGTGGTTGCGGTGTGCGAGCGTACGTGTACGTGAATTTATACTTGTGTGTGTGTGTGTAACCGTGTGTGCGGTGTCGACGTGCGTTGGTGCCGGCGGCGGTGAGGACGAGGAAGTGAGGAAAGGATCCGCGCGCCGTCGGGGGTTTATCCGTGTCGTGACTTGACGTCGTGCCGCTTTAAGTCCACCGCCGCCGCCGACACGTTCCAACACTACCCACACGACTACGACGATACGGTACAGTACACACACACACGCGCGCACGCATACGTATACGCATTTTACACGTGCACAACATGTACGTACGCGGTACACGCTCTACGACGGTTATGTATAATACGTATACGCCTACCCGAATTCACCGAGTACGATGTGCGTGCCGAGCGGACCGACGACGCAATCGAACCCCGTGATAACTAATAATCATTACAATAATAATAATAATAATAACGATAATCATGTGCACCGTACGGTGCCAAGTGTGATCGTTTAAGTTTAGGCGCGCTCGCACTGCTGGCGGCGATTCTTTTCACACGTCCCCACCATCGTTGGGTGTGAAAACGGCGCGGGGGAACGGCTCGGTGCCCGGGCGGGTGGCGACGGAGGCCGCCGCTTTTAGTGCGACCGGGTCTTAACAAGCTGCCGCCTTTGCTAACGAGCAGACCGCACGGCCATCCAGTGGTCCGCAAAGCACGCGTGCCGACTGTGCCGAGGTCGTGGCCGTGACGTCCGCCGTCGCCAAAATCCCCCACCCCCTTTCCCACCAGACGACGATGATAGGTGACTATGGAACGGGTACAACAAGAGTAGTAGATAGATCCCCTCACCATCGGCATCGCGAAACTATATGAAACCTGTAATTGTATTATTGTTGGTAAAGGGATCGAGGATCGAGACGGGCACGCGTAGCGATATTTTAAAGTATATGAAAGTACATTATACCGAATACGTGCCTATTGTTTTTAATAAATTTATCAGTGCCTGATTTACAACATTTAAGTTGGGTCTACAACTAAACTTCTTACACTCGAAGAAAAACGTATCTTAATCGTTTAGTTGAATACAAATTGAAACACAATTTTATTTTACTCTTTAGTGATTTTGCCCATATTTTAAATAACATCACTATAATACGTCTATACGACCATTTATTTTCTTACCCATATAGAATGAATATAAAAGTATTATTTTAATTTTTACTAGTATATTTCATATTGAACCTACTTTTTAGTGATTAATATTAGAGTTACAATTAATTATTGTAACGACTACATAACTACTATAACAATAATAATTATAGTTAATATTTTCAGTTAGTACTCGTCCCTAGTATTGGGTTAGTTACCGCGGCATAGGTTCAGGAAAATTGCTCGTACTCCACAGATTGCCCTGTTACGTAATATGTAAATAAGGCCATGAGTCTGAGAGTAACACCCGAACATTTGAATAACGTTTATGAAAATTACAGTAGCACGTATTACGTCAAGTCTAGGATACGGTTCCATATAATTATAAGATTTTTCTAGTCAAATCTTGCTAATAACTAGAGAACCCTGACAACCTACGGTTATGTAACCATCTCGATGGTTATCTGTAAGATTTGACCTAATTTAACATCAACTAAAATACTTGAATACAAGTAAGCAATTTTTAGAAATATTTTTATAGAAGTTGATTTAAATTAATTTTTAAGAGACATCGGAACATTTTCAAATGAACCGTCATTCGTCTGGTTGAACTTGTGTACACATATATGGCGCGACGTATATATTGTCCGGTGTATCGTGTGTGTGGCGACTATAATATGCTTACTATAAGACATACATCTCTCATATATTATTCATAAATATGATCCTGAGGCATTCTCAAGTCTAAAATATATTATATTATTTATATTATATCCTCATTACGAGAAATATAAAAATGCTGGTAGTAATATTGCGTTATTTTCTATATGTTTTATCGTATTTCAACCATCATATTATGTGACAGTGACACCACAGAATGGTTAGACTATGTATGTAAATTTCAAATGTATAGGTAATAGGTACCATATTATCCTTATTCCTTAATAATTGTGAATGTTTTTAAACCAGTCGATGAGACGCCTCAGAGTTTGATAATTTTACAATGGATTTGTATATGTCCGAACATAATATCATAAACAATTAAATACTTAGATATCTGTGATGGTCGTATTCATGATTTATAGTACAAATATACTAATTTAGTTCTCTTTCTGTGTATTATACCTATTTTCCCGTGAATGTATCATAAAAAACGTAAAAATATTTAAACGCCTCTATTCGTTACCGTTTTTTTTTTTTTTTTAATAGAGGTGCTAAAGACGGTCTAATATTGGCACTCTGGAATAATTATTCTTCTAGCTTGTTAATATAGTCTCTTTTTTTAGCTCAGGTCTTTAACACCCTCAACGTTGGGCCCTAAATACTTGAACTCTCCACGCCCAACTTAAAAAAAACACGCGTATACCGTTAAATCGTAATTTTTCGAAGCTTATTTTTAAAACAAAGTCGAATACATGGGTAGTACAGTATCAACTAAACGAACCGATCACGTTTAGCAATAACGCGTGCGTATAAACACGTTACACGTATAATACACAACAATATCAAATATAACGCTATTAGCGTTGCGTCCGCGTGTCGTGCGTGAGCAGTACACGTATATTATTATTATTATTATTATTATTCTTATCGTCATGTGCTGCGGGTCGTGTGGGCACGTTACGCGGGTGGTATCCCCGTATCAAGTCGCGGCGGCGAGGACACGGGTGAAAAAAAAAAAGGCGCGCACCGCCGCGCCGCCCCGCCGGTGCGTGTACACGAAACCGAGCGGCACGTTTAGCAACCAATGTTTGTCTAGATGGTCACGGACGAGCGCGTCCTCGAGGGCCGGCGGGAGGGCGGTGTACCGAAGAGGAACACACGCGGGCGGCGCGCGTAGTAGCTGTGCCACCGCTACCCCCCCCCCAGGCCGGGCGCCCCGCACGCTCAAGAGTTCCCGATTTAGTACAGAAGGTCCGGTAGACACGCAGACAACAACAAACAACGCCGCCGCCCGACACACACGCGCGCAACACTAACGCGTGCACACACGCATACACGCACGGACGGGCGCGCGCTAACGTTTCCCGCCGCCGCCGCCTGCCGCCACGCTTTTACGCATACACACGACGCGCACGCGAGTACACACACGCACCACGCACGATATTATAAACCCTTCGCCTACCGGTATCGGCCGCTGCAATTATTATTACCGGCAGCACGGACGACCAGATATCAAACACGCGCGCGCGCGCTCGCCAGTGATCGGCGGGCGAGCACGATGACGGGGCGTGACGGGGGGATGGGGGGGCGAAAATGTTCACACGCGTAGGCACACGTAAAAGGAGCCAGCGGCGGGCGGCGGCGACGCGCGCGCACGCCAACTCGACCGGCTGGCCGCCGGGATCGGTTTTATTATTATAACCGCCGCTCTTGCCTCCTCACCGCCGCCGATAGCCGCGCCGCGTCAACGACTCCTCATCGGCTCGTCGGTCTCCTCACTCCTCACCGACGACGACGGCACGACACCCGGACCGCCGTCGGCGGGGACTCGTCTACCCGGTTCTGAGTCAACCCGATCGTCGGAATGCTCGGGTTATAGATTAAAATAATCCTCGGTTTTATACCGTCAAAGTCCATGTTGTTCTTATATGTGCGGCGAAATTCGGTTTTTTCTGGTGTCTGACGACTCGAATGGTTCGCAAGAATAAAATCGGGCGTCATAAGGATATTGTTGGAAAAAGCCCCGAAGTATCGTAGTTTTCGAAACTTATTGCAAATCAATAGCTATGGATTTATACATTGAAACGAATACGATATCTTACTTATTTTACTAAATATCGTTGGGCTCAAAAGAAACACTCTCACTATTATACATGTATATGATATTTATTGTTTATACATAGTTAAAAACAAAGTCCGACCTAAGAAAAGGGTAGAGCATTTTATATAAACGTATACTGTATACTGACAATTCGTCATCCGATTACATTGAGTTGGATTGATATATGAATATATTATTTATAATAGGAACAAAATTGTTTTAATTGAGTAACTCACAGGAATAAACATCTTTAAATCTCAAATTTCCATTGGCCATTGGGTTATAAATTATTATGAGCATTGAGCAAATAGACATACAGATGTAGTTATTTAGAAAACTGAGCGCAATAATAGACAATAGTTCACGTTACACAGGCACGAATGAATACGAAATTATACACCTATGATTTGATTTTAAGAAATAATTATTCTTCTTTTCTAATCAAATTTAAATATAAATACAATATACATGTATATATATATATATATATATATAAAACATTTCCTCTATTATCTTATAACCTTACCCAAAGAACTTTCCATGTTTTTCCGGTTAAAATATATTTACTGTTTCGTGTTTTATGTATTGCACTAGCGATGGATAGGGATCGACAGATCGACTAGTCGAGTTTTTGGTCTTATACTAACCCAAATTTTTTTTTATATAATATTAACAATAGTACAGCACTTATAAGAATACATTCGAGTAGCGTGCCGAGTTTAACTCTGTACATACTCTTCGAGTCTATCCCATACCGTTTTGAACATCTCGATGTTTCATTATAATATTACAATACATAAATATGTTTAGCGCTTAGATGAATGTAAATATTATAATTTCTTAATATACAATGTTATTATCAATGTATTAATATCAGAATGCGTATTTTTTAATTTATTTTAATTTATTTTTTTTACATTTTTATAAAGAAAAAACCTTCGCTCTCATTAAATAAATCTATAATTTAAACATTAATGATATTAATAATATTTATAAAATGTAAATGCATATTGTTTTCTTTTGCACTAGAGCCTAGATACATAATATTTTTCTGTTCATTTATATAAAACTAATACAATTTGAATAATAAATTGCATTTTATTTCGATATAGAACAGAACTAGTCTATACTTCAAAAGAAAATTAAAATTCCATTTTACCTATGTATCATATCACATATGTTAACAGTTTATATAGCCTGTAACAATAAATCAGGTTCATTCATATATTTACATTTTACTAATGTAATTATACTTGTATGGATTACGTATATATTTGATTAATTTTAAAAATAAAAAAAATTAAAATATACAAAAATTATAATTATCTCATAATGAAGATGACTAAAGATTTAAATTTTTAAATCTTAAATGATCTATAATCCAAAAATACCTGCAAAACCGTTAACGAATAGCTCAATGTTTTTAATATTATTACCATTGGACGTATAAAAGTATAATATATTTTCACATAATAAAGTTCACTAGCTTTTTATGTTTAATTTACCAAACTTTAATATAAAGTAGGGGGATAATATCATTAAATATGAGATATTCGTTTAGCTTGCACGTGTTCCGTGTATACCACCTATTTATACTAACTCGTCACGATAAGAAAACCCTGAAGGATTAAAAGTTTTTCTTCTTTTCGAAAATTGTGATTTGAAAATTTGATATTTTTGAGCATACTTTGTATATATCTAGATTAAACTTTAGTAGTGATCACTCCTTCAAATAAATAATAAATATTGATGCATTTTTATACTATTTGGTCCTCGCAATTTTTACTTAATTTAAACGTAGTTATAATATTAAAATATACCAATGTTCCCTGCCCTGGTATTAACGTCGACGTATATTTGCTTTAATACTATTGTATAGTTTTTAACTTTATAAGGTATCAAAATGTGTATGATTGAGAAGTACTGAATATAGTTTACGCACATGCCACATTTATAACAAGAAATTAATACAAAAGAACTTAGAAATATGTAAGTAACTGTAAACGTAATGTTAGAGAAACTAAAATAGAAAAATAAGTAAATAAATAAAATATATTATTACCCTTTTACCATCCTTTTGGTTAGAATTCTGTGAGAATATCAAAGAGGAGCTGGTGACGATGGGTTCCCTCTTGCTAAAGGGATGCACAGTGGCCGTAACAGGCGACGAGGTTGCTATCGAAGACGCGTTATTATTGTTATCGTGGATTCCTGCGGAGGAAGTTTCGGACGCTGGTATCACAGGCAAGGAGTCCGGTTCACATTTTCCTGTCATCATAAACACGCGCGCGCTTTATAATAACAAAGTAGGACGACGTCACATGATGTTGCAAGCGCATCTGACGTGTGACTACTACAGTACTACTGCTGGCCTGGCGGTGCCGCGGCGGCGGTTCCCGACGGTAATGAGAGAAGCGAGAACTCGACGACGCCGGCGGCGGCGGCGGCAGCGGCGGCGGAATGGGTGACCCGACCGCAGTGTCGACACCTCTCTCCCTCCGACCATGGTTCAACCCCACGCCACCGCCCGCACAATTCACCCCGACGTCGGCCGTCTCGTCACCTTCTCCGCCACCAATCCCTAACCCCACCGCACCACTCTTCCGGCGCGTGAACGGTGTAATAGCCGTGACGCCACCGACGACCCGCGCGCGCTTTGGGCGCCAACGGCACGCCCACCACCCTCGCGGTGATATTAAATTATACGAGAAATCCCCTCGTTTCACCTACCCCTATATATGCCTGTGCGAAATATGACAAAAAAAAAAAAAATTATATCTCCGAGGGATTTATACTATTGTGAAACTGTGAACTAAGATTTTTGAAAATTATATACATATAAAAAATACTTCCAAATGAGTCGGCGGCTGTACAGCACACATTGCGTGTCACATGAGTACAACGGAATTTTCAGTACTTATTGAAGCTCCCTAGTATTTAAAAAAAATATTAAAAATATACTATTATTTGGTTATAACAACAATTATTAATTACAAATATTCATTAAACCCTAAAAAAGATGGATACAGGCAAATGCTGAGATACAACATACAGGAGTTATATTGGCATCTGAAACCGTGTTTAAATTTTAAATCATTAGGGCAAGTAGCGTTATTCCAAAACAAACAAATTGTAAAGGATTCTTTAAAAAGTATTTCTAGACGGCATTCGAAATATTTTGTTGCAGTATGACATATAAAATTAAAAGTTGTCTGTGTTAAAAGTATAAATTAAAAAAGATTAGTGTGTTACTTCGTAAAATCAAAATGAAATCAATATCAATATTGATCAAAATCAATTTTGAATACGTAATATTTTTTATTATGGAATGTCATCAATATTTTCGACGAAATCCATGTTAATATACATTTGAATAAAAATAAAATGTTTGTGATTAAATTTTGTTACCTTGAAAAAAATAAAATCTTCTTGAAAACTAAACAAAGTGTATGTATTTAAAATTGTAACATGTAATTTATTACATTTTTAAAGGCAAAACCAAGTTTGATATTTGCTCAAATATAAATATTACATTAAAGTATTCATGTATACCATTCGTCTAAGGAAAAGAAGTAATAATATATCCATGATTTAATAATTCTGGGTCTATGAGATTTTTGGTTAATAATGCAATACGAAAAATACGTAAACAGCAATACAAATTGAAAACACTTATAACTTATCAGTGCAATATTAGTATTATTTCAAATCATGTTACATATACGTGTATAATGTCGTATGGATTTTAGTCGGTGTAGTTTTTTTTTCAAGTACAATTTATTGTTTTGTTTGTTTAATGTTGCACGAGTTACTGCAAACCTAGAAATACACTGATTTTTTTTTTCGTAGCAGTATATTTTTGATTATAATTCATATTAAGTCGTACTGTAGTCATTGCTTGGATATTACGTCCTTTCTAACTTGACTTGGTTTAGGAGTAGGAATATAATATAATAATTGATCTAATACTCGTATCACCTATATTATATAATGTACGCGACTGTTAAGTTTTTTTGAAAACACCCACTCGCTCTGCTATTACATTACATGTTGGCGGGAGGAGAGCGACGGGGAAACAGTGTATGGATATTTTTATTTCAAAAATGAGAAAAAAAAATAAAAAAAAATAGTCAAAAAATAACAGAAAACAATTAAAACCGTACAGAATGTTTCGTTGTAAATCAGATACGCTGCGCGCGACAGACCGTGTCAGCGTTTTCCACCGAGAGCGGATGCGCGGGGGCCCCGGCGGCGTGTGTAATGAGTACACGCGCCTCGGCACAAAGCTTACCAACGACCACCGCCGCCGTCGAAGCCGACACCGCCGCGCCTCCCGCCACCACCGCCGCGCCTCCCGCCACCACTGCCGTCGCCGCACGCCACAAAGCGCTGTGCGGCGTTCCGGGGATTTTATGGCGTGCACTGTAATTACACTATGGGTAGAAACGGCGGCGTCGGCGGCAGAGGCCCGGTCACAGGTGTCGGACAGCGACTATAACTTCTTCTTCTACTTCTTCTCCTTCCATCCCCTCCTCTTGCTCCTGCTCCTGCTCATCCACCCGCCACGCACCCATCGGGCACAACGCGTAACGGATCCCGTAACCGGTCGTAAACGATAATGACATATATATATCCTATACTGATATCGTCGGTACGATGTGCATTTGCATAAAAAGACGCAGAGAAAAAAAAACCCGAAACGGAACAGAATGGATGTACCATATCGATGATATACTATGTGTACCTGGTCAGCGGTCGTACACCGACAATACGGGAAAAAATGTATACACTTTGACACGTCCAACCGACATCGGTTAATTCCTCTTGCGCACGTCGAATAGTGAGAAGATTGTTCCGGTAGCAAATATTTTATGAACTCTCTTAGACAATAATCTCCTAAAAAAAAATTATCTACGTGAACACGGAAGCTGTGGAGTTATTTTTCTCTTTTTTTTTTTCATTCTCTTTTTTCTCACATCCTATACTCCTACGTATACATATATATATATACACACAATACGCATTATATATACAGACTTTTTTTTCTCTCTTTTTTTTCTGATCCTACGGACATTAAGCCTACTGCGGTCCAACTTCCGGTGACTGGAGAAACGGGTGTTGGGGAGAGAGGGTTACGGGTCTCTAGGGCTTATCCGGAACGGGCGTGACGGGTTTAATAAATGGTTGAAGAGGCACCTCGGTTCGAAGCGAACGCGGCAGTGACGGCGATAGCGTGTAGAGTCCGACGTGTGGATGAGGCGGGGCCGGCGCGGGGTATCGAACCGCAGCGGTAGTCGCGTGCCATAAACCTCCCGCCAGCAATCATCTACGGGCAACTGCCACCGGGTAGAGATATCACATACACTACATCGCGCATCACGCGGCAGGAATCTGTGAAACGTGTGCGACGTAATTACGTATTACGTGGATTGTAAAATGTTTGCAATGCTTTTTCTCGATCATTTTCATATATTATTAATCGCGCAATAAATGTACTGTTATCGTAATGAAATATTCGTTTTTGCCAAGTGACATGTGCTTTTAGAACATACAAATACGAATATGTACTGTAGATGGATTGGATAGAAGTTGTACAGCATAAAGCTCATAATTATAATTGTATAAAATATACACTTTACCTATGGACTATGTTATATACTAGTCATACTATATACCTATATCTAAACGCCTAAACTCACAAGCACATTTACAACATAATGTTATAATACGTCATAAATCATGATATTTTAGGTAAAATAATAATGTAGATATTAAATAGTGAAATTTATTATAATAATGTGGATTTGAATGTTTATTCGTCTATAATGTATGCACACGCAGAAGGAATATAATATAATGAATAGATGTGTTACTGGATTTTCAATCAAATTTCTGATAATAATAATTAATACCATATAATAATATAACATGAACAAATGTATAAAAAAATTTGTGGAGTATTAAATAAGATGTTTTTTAATTAGCTTCTAGTATAATATACTATTACACCTCAACAATAAAATAAGAAAAACAAGAATAGTGGCCGCGTTCTATAAATCAGACAAAAGTCTCCGAAAAAGTTTTTAAAGACATGAAAAAACTTTCCAGTGATTGTGTATCTTCAATCTTCATACTTCAAAACCAAATGCTCTAAGGTCTAAATATTATAAATTATAATACTGCATGAGTAAAGTTTTTCATTTATTAATTGGTTTTTTGTTGACTTATTTTGATAAATATGGTTATTGGTGGTTACTAAACTCTAAGTAGGCGAGGTGGTAGGCGAGTATACGAAATACAATTTAATATTACGATAGGTCTCAGACACACATATGGTTATAAGGAAAATTGTCTAATATGGAAATTTGATTTGGTGTAATACTCCAACCACAAATTAAATTGCGAATATATTACAAGAGAATCTGGAAGCTTTTCTAAAGCAGAAACGATAACGAATATTTTTTTGATCTCAGTCTTGCCCATGCAGTTTTTATACTGTAATAGCTTAAATGTTTAACTTTTAGTTTGGAATCTATATTTATGGAATAATGAATAATGATTCATTGTCATTACACATCATGCAAACATGGTATACACATTACACATATATGATCGGTGGCGCCGAAGTGTTTCTCATATAATATGACATCGTACATCTAGTGCCCTCCCCCCAATCCGCAATTTTTTTTTGAAATTTAACAATTTGATGCAAATCAAAGGACCTAATACAACGGAACGTACAATCCATTAATTTTTTTTTTTTTTAGCTGAACAAATATTAAAATGCATTTTTCGCTATGATCCGATTGTAAATATAGGTAAGATTTGACCTACCCATTTTTTATAGATAATGTTTTAGTTGTTTTAATATAATTCATATTACGAAATACTAAGACATGATAATTACCAAAATAATAAAAATAAGCCGTTATTTCCCTCATAAAATCTACTATGAAATCTGTCATAGATACCTAAATACAGTGATCGATGCCTATGTAAATCGTGCACAACTCATTATAAAAATATTATAACGTTGTGTGTACCATTTTTGCATAATTGCCGACTACATTCGGAATTCGCAAATAATAAGCTCACCGCACAGGCCCGCGTGCACGTAACAATAAAAACAATATTATGGTCACCGACGTCGTCAAATAATAATAATAATATGTTATATGTATCTCCGCGTGTGTATTGTAATACGTATTACACCACCGCCGAATGCCGCGCGCTGTAGGTTTCGTAGTTACGACTCCGGGTCGATGTATTGTCGGCACGGCGCTCACACGCCGGTGGCCGCCAACTGACACCACAGCGTTTCTTGGGTCGGGCGATCGTGCGGCGTGCGCGGAGGCGGCGACGGCGGCTAGGCGTATATATATATGTACATTATACGAGCATATATATATATATATACATTATACGTACATATATATATATATACATTATACATATATATATATACATTATACGATATACATAGATATATACTATATACATTATACGTACATATATATATGTATATTCGGTATGGGCAAGCCGACGAGGGTATAAGCGAAGCGGAATGTATATAGGGAGAGAGACTCAGACAGCTCCGGGCGGCGCATTTGTGTCCGCACGCCGCCGCTCTACCCTCCGCCGCCCACGGGGACCGCCTTCCGCGCGCACACGCACACACCCTCGCACGCGTACACGTATACACACGTACACGCGCGCACTATAGCACGTACACACACACACCGAATCCCTCTCCTTTTCACCGCCGCCGCCGCCGCCGGTGCCCCGCACGCGACCCATCGCGAGGCGCACTATATACACACACGCCACCACCGCCGTCCGCCACCGGCGGCACAGCAGCCGCGGCCGACGCCGCCACCGCTACCGCACACAACACTATTACTATACGGCGGCGCGCGTGCGACACCAAACTCGCGGGACGCTGCTGCTATTAGCCTCTCGCCCGACGCCTAATCGGTCGACGGGACGACGCGTGTGCACTGTTCGGCGTGTGCAGTGCACGCGCTTAAGCGCATAACGTGTCACAGCGCTACACGTCGTGCGTACTCGTCACACCGGCCGCGTACCGCACGTGCGCGGGTTTCTTTTTAAATACGTACGCGCCGAGCCGACCGCGCGGTAACGTATCGCGTTCGTGCGCGAAGGCTTTTCCGAAAAAAATTTATAATAACGGTAATTAATAATGTACATTATACCAACGCATAACCTATGCACTGCTGGTGGTTCACGTGCACGTACATTGTAATATTTTCGTCGTGCGTTACGTTTTTATTATTATACACCCCCGCTCCGACCCCCAACTTGTCGGTGGTATTTCGGCGTTACCACGGACGGAGGATTGAGAGAAAAAAAAAAAATACATAAATATAAAAACCGTATCCCTCGTGCGTATATACTATATACACGTATATATTATGCGGTGTGTGGTCCGATCGATCGGGGCGCCATCGACGGTAGCGTGCTTTCGGCCCGTCTGCTGGTCGTCGTGCCGTGTAATTATCAAACGCCGCCACCGCCGCCGCCGTTAGACCGCACCGTCACCACCGCCGCCGCATCGCCACCGCCACCACTATGCCACCGCCACCACTATGCCACCGCCACGGCCACCACTCCTTCGCGTCACTGCCAAAGCAAAAATACACGCATAACCGACCTCGGGGCACAATGTTTATTGCTCTCCCATGAGTATTATTCAACCACCGCAGCCGCCGCTACTGTACACACTACACGCACTTCTATGCCCCCTCCCCCTAGGTTATTAAAAGTCAAACTTTCAACAACAATGCGAAAAAGAAAAAAAAAATGAAAAGTCAAATCTAAGAAAAACCGCGGAGGTGATTCCCGTTTTATCATTTCGCGCGGTAGATCCAAGTATATTTATAATGTATCACATACCGCTGAATAGCCGTATTATTTTGTTACGTGTACAACGCGTTACAAATAATAAAGTTATCGCGTAGTTTTAACATACCTAGGCAGTTATAGGCACGCCGTAAAGCTCACGAGTACAACGAATTGGTATATGTATATAAGTGTTAACTTTTTTAAGACATTTACAACGACACCTCGGTATTTCGATATTTCTGTATGATCTTGTAATAATTCGACCCTACCGGCTACCACTATAGTCAAACCCATAGGAAATCGGGAAAAATTTTGAAAATGGTTACCATCTTACATAAAAAAGTGTAATCTCGCTACACATTTCAATGTAAAAATGAACCTTAATGTTTTAACAGTGCAATAAATAAGCAAAAGTCTGTAATTTTATTTTATTTGTTCTACCATCGTTTCAGTTTTTTTGCCACATTTTCATAACCGAGTAATTAATGAATGTGAAACGAATACGCACAAATACCATTTCCAGTTTGTATTTATTAAATATTATATATACCTCATGCTACAACTTTTGTGTCAGATAATCATCGAGTTCGTAAAAAAAACGTTAATTAAGATGGAATTCCAATCGAGTAATAATAATATCTGTACAAGAGTTTGTTTTTACATTTCAGGCCTTATTCTGAAGCACAGTTGTTATAATGCGTAAATAAAAATACTGTATGGTGTACACTCACTTGAAAATAATTGTTTTCAGTTGATATTGTTTTACAGGTAAAGTGTGAGGCCAACAAAATCGTGTTATTGTCATACCGCTGAAAAAATAAAAACGTATACTCTTTGAGGTAAATTAGAAAAACCCAAATTTCAATAGAAAAAAGGGTAAAGTACACAAACAGGCATACAGCGCAGCGGTCGTGTGAAATACAGGAACGGGTGAAAAATGAAAATCGTGAAATGGCATTTTAAATCATAATGTACCATTGCAGGTTTCAAAAAAAGATTCTGAGCAAGGGAGGATGGACCAGATCTGATTCTCTGAAAGATAGTTTACATTATTCATTATTATATTAGTTGTTGGTACCAAGTATCTGAAAATTAACGAAAAAAAAATCAAATACAAGTATAACCTTTGAACTTTGATTTTAATTTAACACTAGCTATTTAAATAATTATTCTATAATATATATGTAGGTAATACTAATCCACTATCCAGTTTATATTGCATGTCCCTATATGGTTGATATTTTTAGATACGTAACAAAATAACTAGCGTCTAGCTATAATAATATGATTTAATCAAAATTCGGATAACTCATCGAATTGCATTGAAATATCCGATTTTGTCCACATTTAATGTCCTATAAATTATAATGTTTAAAAATTATAACTTTTTATTTTTTATTTTTGACAGTCTGTTGCACTTGATTGCCAAGCGACAAAACACAAAAACTCTGCTTACATAATAAATATTAACCACAAATCAAACTATACACCTATATAGAAGGCTGAAATAATACAATACTTTAAAATTTTACACGAAAAAAGTGATTTTAAACAGTTTTTGCTTTTTATATTGATTTCAGAAACACAAAAAAAGTATTACGGATTGTTTTTGTACTATATGACTAAGTTTTTCGAGTGAAAAATAATCTAAAAGTAATAACTAATAGAAATTGGTAATTACAATTATTACAATAGTTAACAACTATTAACATTATATAATTAGAGCTATTTCAATTTAATTAATAAACACTAAAAAAGCGGCGTCGTGACAAGGGCTCAATGAGAGTATGAGACAAGTGTCTATATGGCGAGTCGTGAGTAGCTGTGCATTCATTGGACTTTTTATGGGGAAAGAACTATTATTTATTACATAATTATAATATATAGTATCGTACTATCGTCATTCGTTATCACCTGTTATCATGCATGCATATCTGTACAATATAACCAATAGTTGTCATATTTATGGTCGTAAGTAATAAATAAAAGGAATAATGTATTGTACTAATTACAATATGAGTTAGTTATTACTTGTACAGCGTTTTCCAAGAACGTGATGTAGGTAATCTCATAGAGTAATCATTTCTTAAAATACGAGTGAAACTGATAAAATTCATATGAATAGATTTGTCATCAAAATGTTTAATTAACAAGTTCAATAGAGTAATAATATAGAGCAATTTTTATTTTTTATTTTTAACTCCCATCGGCCATCGTAAATACGTGTGTATTACAATGCATACAATATTAAATACGGAATAGTTGCACCTTGCACTAGTTGCAATAAAATAATTGTGCAAGATTTTTTGAATAAACATAATTATAAAAGGTATCATATTTATTGATAAAAAATGTTTAAAGCAGATACTTACGTCTATTGACAAAGGTGACTTTTTCTAAGCTCTACTTTTCGGATTCGAAGTTTTTAGTGATGGAAATAATTAGGTATATAGTATGTATAAACTCTTATACGTTATATACCGTTTATTATTTATTAATAATAATGTAATATAATTTTATGTAAACGTTCAAATATTTTATTTTAAACTAAATAACTGACGCTGCGAAAAAAATCTTACTGCGTTATATGCAAATAATTATATAGGCTGATCAATGGGAATTAGTCTAAATGGCGAAACTGGTCGAAAAATGTCCAATAAGTAATTTTTTTACCAACGTTAATCACGGTGAATGTTGCATTCATAGGTACTAGTTTAAATACGAGTTATGTTATTATTGTAAAAAGAGTAGTTAGGTCATGTTAATTACGAGCGCCTTTGTATGCTAGTATAAACTAACATGCGCTGATACGGGCAAGTCTTGTGTGGTATGAACTTATGCTACACCTTGAGCAGTTTTAGCTAAAGGCTGTGCATAGGATGACGCCTATGAGTTCGTAATCATAAATAACAATCATCCACGTAAACCAGTGTTTAGGTAAACTTCTAACATAAAAATAATGTTTTTTTATGACTGATGACGTGTTATCAATGATTTAATACAAATAACAAAAATATCTATCGTAATTCGTAGTGTCTATCGTGTTTTGTTTTTGGAGTAACTACAATCCGTCTAATTGTTATTTAAGGATTATGCATAGGCAATTTTGTCGTATGGGTGCGTTGTGTGATGAGTACATGATTATTTAATAGTTTATTTTAGGCTGGCAACGCACGGTCGTTATATTTTGACCACGCAACATTTTTGCCCATCCGTAAATGTACGGCGCGTTTTATTGTACGTGTTGACGCATCGTCGTCATTTCACTGCGCGATTTATTTCGACTTAGGATAATTCAGTGTGTGTACATCCGTCTATTAGACATCAACGTGGCATATGATAATATTTTTTGTTTTCGGGTGTTAAGAAAAAAAAGAAAAAGAGAAAAAAATCAGTAAGACGTGTGTGCATCCTTTACATAGCAACGTCCTTCTGAAGGGACGTTCAATTTAATTTTTGATAGTCTCAGAAGAGATCCCAAGAAATTTTTTAACCGTTTCCGGAAGAGCGCCTCGGCATTTGATGAGCTGCTAACGGCTGTGTACACGACTTTTGGGAACCGACACTGACATCAATGTCCGATGGAGCCGAGACAGAATCTTCTCCTGACGACATAACCTTCCTATTTTGTACTCACTTGGTGGGAAACGACGAATCGATGAAAATTGAAAATAAAAATAGTCAGTCGCGCGTTTTACTATCGCTTTTATGTTTTGCTCCGATGGCGTTGTACAGTTTATACTGGCCCAGTGTGTAAGCGACATTTACAAGCGACAAACGTATATGGTATATGGTTTTTTTTATAGAACCAGTATACAATTTGACATGCAGCTAACCCAGTATCACGTGCAACTGCTTACCGAATTATACGAGAACCACGTATATGCGTATTCCGTCACTGTCAGGCATCGGCAACCGTCTGAAGTCTTTATCGAAATTCGATTATTAGATACCAGTGCCAATAGTTTATCTTTATGTCTCATGGCGAATTCCAATTTTTCATTCAGAGTCTTGGTGTAAATCGATATTGGCAATATTATGTAGGTTCGAGACGCAACACGAGGCTAGTACCGAGTTGGTTCCCGTTTAATTACGTATATTTTCAGGCTTCGAACTGTCAAATTTAAAGTAGGCTTAGTTATAAATGTGCGTTAATGTGCAATAAAAAAAAAATGTGACTTCCATCACTAGGTTAGGTGTACGAAATACAAAAAATAAAATATAATAAATACAATTTAAAATAGTTGATTTGCAAATTTGAAGCAAACTTTCTTTAAATATTCAATCCACGTAAGCTTCTCATTAATGTACTCAGTCATACAATTTTCCAAGTATTGGTTATTTCTTTTCTGTTTGCTCGTAAGTTCCCTTGTATTATTACTTCGAAATTTAATATAATTTAATGTCTGAATATAAACGGGAGCCAATTCGGCTCAACCTAATAAAATACCTCTTTCAAACGGGAACCAATTCGGTTACTCCCACCTATGATACGCTCTGTCACTCTATAGCAGGGTTAAGATTGGCTAGAATTCAAAAGAACACGAAATAATGGAATTACCTTAAATTAGGATTAATGCTACACCATTTTCCGATTCAGAGTGAAACGACGCGTGTTTTTTTATTTTTGTGTGTCCGAATACACACTAATTAGTATTTCGACCAGAAGAATTGCTCCGATGACCGATGCATACTAATCGGGTACTTTTCTAATAGGATATTTCGTCTAGTTAGTAATTGAGGGGGTCATTTTTTGAATTTCTCAGTCAGTTTTCCGAATAATTGAGAAAATATTGCGAAAGACTTCAACCACAATCGAACCACGACAAAATAAATTTCATGTTTCAAATTCAAAAGACTAATACCTGCAGCAACACCATCTAACCATCCACATGTACCTCACCTCACCTAGGGGTTTTATCAGTTTTCAATAATATAAGCCATAGGTAATTTATCAATACATACCTAGTGAAACTTTTGAAAATTTAAATCAAGATATATTAACACAATTAAACTAGCATATAGCATAAATCTATATACTATTTATATAGGCACTAGAAGAGAAACATTCAGAAGATTTATGTAATAATGTTCTTGAAATTGACATAATACCCAACAATTATTTACTAGCACAATCTTTCATTTACTGTTCAGTAATTATTAATTATTAGTTATTACTTATTACTTTTGCATATAATTAAATGGTGAAAGTGAATGCATATTTAAATGTGATTATTTAAATATAATACATACTGTATATTTTATAGGAAATACTTAATACATTCGATCACAATATCCAACATAATATGAATTAAAAAATGCCTGGACATCTAAAGTTAAAATTGTATTTTAAATAAAAATTAATAAAAAAAAATCTGTGCGCAAATAAAAAAAAAGTAAAAAACATAAAGTATGAAACTAAATTTATATATGTAAAAACCTAATCTAATAAAACTCATATATATCACAATGTATTCAATATAGAGCAACAGCTAAATATATTTTATTGCACTATTATAATTCTTTAAATAACTTAAATCAATTGATCTAAGAGTACTTGTGCCCAAAATGTTGAGCAGTCAAACTAATTACAATTTGCAATCAAAATTTAAAGACTTAAAATATAAAATAAACACAAATATTACTAGCTAAATTAAATGTATTAAAAATAAGTCAGAATAATATAGGTGCCAAAAATACTGTTTTTGGTTAAAAAAACAAGAATATTTACTAGGTATAATACGATAAATGCAATAAATATAAGTATAATATAATAAAATTTCCAATTAAAATAAAAATGATTCACTTTAGAAAAAAAGATGATTTTAAATCATAAATTGAATAATAGTTCAAGTTGCTATGCTTATATACTAATAAAATGTTGAATGAATAACATAAAAATTAAAATAAATATTCCTTAATTTCAAATAAAATATAATAAATCTGTAAAAACAATCAATTTAACAATAAAAATAGAAAAAACTTTTAAAATAAATAAAATCAAAATCCACTAATAAAGTACACAATGTTATTCTACTCAAATAAATTAGAAAAATGAATTTCATAAGTATAAAATAAAATATAGATGTATGGAATAGAAATAAATAAAATCAATATCACAATAATTGTTTCAGTGTTTATTGTTCCTATTCGTAAGATTTACTACCATTATATAAACAATAGTATATCAGCTTGAAAGGAATGCAAGTTAAAAATATCTCTCAAATAAGTCTATGAAAACGAGAAAATATTAAGAAGTGTTGGGAATTAAAGTATTTAGTTTAATATGTATTCATAATTCAACTAATGAACTCAAGTTAATTTAATATTATGATAAAAAATAAAAATAATAATATACTTTTTTTGTTTTACCAAAAATCAATGATAAAATACAAGCAATGTTGTTTGAAATGCAATATTTATATACCTAATAAATATATAACAGGTAAATGTCAACGTTAGTCAGTTGTATGTACTTAATAATTGATTATGTTTATTGTACATCTATGGTTAATGTTAAATTTACTGTAAAATAAATTAATAACGTAAATAATTAATGAAGCAATCATATTAATTAAATGTTATACATTTAAAAAGATAAAAAAATACCAACTATATATATATATATATATATATATATATATATATATATATATATATATATATATATATATATATATATATATATATGTAATAAGCAAATGAAACGGGCAAGATTTTAAAAATACAGGATTTCAAATAAAAATTGGACATTTTTATTGATATAAGTTACTATATTCATTACTTTTGTCAATTTTGAACCTTTCTATATCATTTAGTTATGAATTTTCATATCATAGAGAAATTATTTCATCCTAGTGATATGGTAATATATGCTCACCATTAAAAAATTAATGCAATAATTTTATGCTAACTAAGAGGTATCTAGAAAAAATATATATAAAATAAATCTTTCAAGTGCAAATTTTAACTATACATGATACTATAATGCATAACCCTAAGTGTTCAGCTTCTGCTATGCTTTTCACTTGGTTAGTTGAGCACTAAGACTTAATTTCATAAGGATATACACAAGAATTTGGGCAACAATCAAGTATTGCAATCATCAAAAGATACTGGCATAATAAACGGTTTCATGACCAATCGAATATTTCCAAGTCTCAGATCTCTTAAATGTTATTTGTTAATGCAAATATTATTTACAATACACAATATGATAATGAACTTATTTCAATCTGTATGGCTATGTTAATAAACAAAAGTTACGTAGCAATAAGAAACTATGTGATGAAATGTTAGTGATGAAATGAACCAGTAATCATTGCACAGTGCTGTTATAACTGTAAGCCTGTACAAGTAGACACTTTAGACCTATCAGTCTTTTATTTATATCAATAAAAGACATTTTTACAAAATTAATTATTTTAAAATTGACCGTTTCATTGGCTAACTAGTAAATATATATATATATATTCATATACATAGATAATTATATTTGACTTTACCCAGCTTTTAATGTATCATTTGCTTTCAATATATTCCGTTCATTAAAATATACACAAAAAATGCGTATAGTGATAATAATTTAATAATACTATGATGTTGTTTGTCCATAAAATAAACATTTTAAATGCTTAAACTATGTTAATATGTTCTTGGCTGTAAAAACTTAACTATTTTAAGCTTGTTTTTTGAACAAATAATATAGTAAAATTTGTTGGTTAGTTTAAAAAGTGTCTTTTGAGTCCATAATATGTTACAGTAGTGGAATATCTTGTAGTGTCTCATGAATCGGTTGCTTTTGTGATAATTTGTCTTGTCGTTGTAGGCAAACTCAAGTTTCTGTTGTAGTTTAGTGGGTTTAATAAATTGTATGTTTTTGTTGTGCTATTTATTGTCCTGAAATCATAAATGAAACAAATTGTAAACTGGCCAACTTAAAGTTTTGAACATACAGTTATTAAGTTATTGAATGATTAACATCAATACTAGTTAAGTATATTATTAGTATAAAGTTGGTTAAAACTTAATGTATAGATTAAATTTAATATTTATTATTTATATAACCATGTGTTTATTATAAAAATATACCTAAATATTTATATTCTAAATTTAATTTATAAAAATGTATAGTTATGATTGATGTTTTACGTAATAAACCAATAACTAATGATTCATAAGGAAAATAAAAAATAAAAATATTGTATTGTTTTTTATTTAACTTGTTGTATATTGTACTTGGTTAAAAATTATAACTTATAACTAAGTAATTGAATAGAATAACTTTTACCATAACATTTTTTATGTTAATTTAATTTTTAAATTTAAATTTTGGTTATGACTTATGATCTTTAATAGACATAGAAAAATATTTATTTTTGAAAAAAAAAGAGAAAAGCAGTGCTTACATAAAAAAATCACACTAGGCTATAAAACCCCCATAAAATTAAAAACTTTGAATTATAAGCAATAAATTACCAATAACTTACCAATACTATCAAAATTAAAAAAAAATACCTTTTAACTTGTTTTAATGAACTAACATTTTCACCAAATAATTACATGACTCTATTAAGAAATACATGAAATGAATAGTAAACATTACAATAAAAACTCTAGTACCTTCATAGAAAGATTAATAAAACCTAGGATTAAAGACAAGTATTCTAAAGCTAACTTTACTGGTATTCTAATAACATAAAATTTTCATTTTTGCATTGAACTTACACTTATTATACATTGATTAATGATAATCAAGCAGAAAACCTTACTATACTACAACTCCAAATTGGTGGATTGACAAACTAATTTGATCACAAATCTTAAAAATGATTTACCAACAATAGGAAACCTCTTTAAGTGTATCAACTAATTTTGTTTATGGACACCATAAGACCAAACTTTAGACTTTCGAGAATGTATTAAACCAAAGCACTTCAAAAAGACTAAAAACACTTTGGATATTTGAAGTTCTGAAGAAGAATATAATACATTAAAATAAATCCTTAATAAAGAGATATTACACAGAATCGATTAAATTTAGTATATTCTAAAATATTGCTATTATAACTGCCATAGCTATATTAAATTGTACAGTTGAGAAGACCCATGCTTCAACATTTAAACAAGTATTCACAATATTAATTTTAAAAAGTACTTCATTTTAAATTTGTATGCAATATTAAAAGAATAGTTTTATCATTTTAAATAAATACTATAATGTTATTAACTGTAAGTAAGATGAGCATAGACTTAGCTTGCGAATTTAAAAAAAAAACTTATTTAGGAAAAACTATGATTTCAAAAATAGATGATACTTCAAGAAAAAAGTTATTAATATTATAATTTTCTCTAAATGGTACCACCAATATATAATAGAAATAAGTAAAATATATAAAATATAATATTTAAGTAATGAATACATTTTTAATTCAATAAAAAAATTCTAAAATAAATAAGACTTTTTTTTTATAAAAATGATATAATTTAAAAATATAACTTTTAGTTTTATTAGTTTTATAGCTATGATCAAGAAAAATCTTCCACCAAATAATATTATTTGAAAACTACTTATTAAAATAAATTATAAAATGAAATGTACTTACTTTATCCTTTTACAATGTATCAGGTTTCATTCGTTTACGATTCGGTTCTCTGGGTTCAGCTTCCATTACTTTTAGACGACTATTGTATACTTTGTGATCATTTAAACACTAACAATTTTAAGATTCAAGATTAATAAAAATTTATAAAAACTACTTTAATATATATTTGTATTACATTAATAGCTCGAGTGGCACTTTCCATACTGTCATAAGTAACATATCCGTAATTTTTGCCATCAATAACATTAATATTCCTTAAGCCTTTGAACATTTTAAAAGTATCTTCTAATAAGCGCATTGGTGGAATAACTGGTTTGCAAACGAAAAATAACCTAAAAAAATATTTATACAACAAAAATAAATATAAATTATCTAAACATCTAAAAAACAGCTAATTAAAACAATTATCAACTTTACCTGTATGAATTATCTGTTGATGGTAAAAGAACTTTTTCATTCCCCCTTTTAGGTGCTAGGGGTGAAGTAAAATCATCCGTCAAACCATAGGATGCTAAATGATACATTAGAAAATTATAAAATGTATGTTCTTAACATCATAATAGTTGTTTGTTTTACCAGATGTTACACTTGCATTCTTAATAACAGCTAAAGCTCTTGTGACGGTACTAGATAGCACTTCTATATCTTTTGATATTTTATTTGCTACTAAAGGATCAACAGCTGATGAAATAGATCTAAAATTAAATGTTATACTTGATTGAAATTAATATTATGTACTAATAAAATCTTATGGTATTTAACTATATCATATAAGGTAAAAATTGTTTATAATGAAATGGTTTATACAAAGATTATAGTGATATAATAGGCAAACTTAAAACTTAAAATTGAAATTCCAGACATTTTTACTCATTAAGTATTATTTAATATTCATAATTTTAAAATTAAAAATAATAATGTGTATTTTAAGAAAGATTGCAATTGTTTATATTTAAAACAAAAACATTAAAATTAAAATATAAATAGATTGTATGTACTTAATTTAGTGCCAAACAAAATGTATGTAATTTTATAACAATGAAATTAAAATTATCTACTGGCAGGGCATCTTTATTGTATTTATGTATTTACAAATTACAGTCTCATTTACTTTTTATCAAGACTAAATGATTCAATAATATTGTCAGTATGTACAGTGTAATAAGTGCAATTATTTTATAACCTATTGAAGTTAAGTATTTAAATTTTTTTCTGTTGATCGAAATTCCATCAATTGCCTTAGCTATTAAAAACTTTTATTTAATATGATTTATAACCCATAGATTTAATCCCTTTAACACCATTATAAACTATTTATACGGTACATAAACATACATATAATTATAGGCTTACAGAGAAGAACTACTAAATTCTAGTATTATTGGATGTCCAGGTGGATATTCAAATCCATTAATCCGATTTACAGCATGTTCAGCTGCTGCAGATGTATTATAAATAACTTGGAATACCTTTTTATCATATACTATCTGTTAAAAAATAAAATTAAAATATAATTTTTACACATGAATAACATAATGAATTTCTAATTGGCACTCGTTTAGTTTGTTATGTGCATTCATTTAAAACCCATTTAGGATTAATTAAGCATAACTATAAGTAATTAAGAAATAGTTCAACAAATAGATTATTATTTTTTAAATTCTCATTCTCTATGTTCAGAGTGTCTCAAAGTAAACGAGTGTCAAAAAATCAGAATACAAATTAAGATGTATATTACTTGTCTTGGTAATTCTTTAACTAATTCCAATTCAGGAGCAATATTCATAATTTTATAAATTTCATTATATGTAACAATGGGTGATGTATAAGCAGTTAATACACTAGGTTCATCACGACGTGGATGAGATGGTGGTGCAAGTAATGCATAACTACTAGTTGGATCTAAAACAATTTTTTATATATTAGACAGTTTAATTATATTAAAAATATTAAAGATTAATTAGTATATAAATAAAAGGTACTTTTAGAGTCAATATGTCTGGGATAAGTTGGAGGGTATACAGATGGACCATCATCATGTTTTGGTTTAGCAAACACAGCTTTATAATTTGGTCCACATTCTTCCATGGCTAAAGCAGCAGATGAAGACCTTAAAAAAGTATTACAAATTATAATAAGCTACAAATTTTATTAGTTTTAAATAACAATATTATTTACTTGGAGTAAGTTATGAAAGCTATTCCTTTTGACTCTCCAGTTTCTTTATTTGTGACTATATGAACTTTAGATACTTCTCCATATTGACTGAAAATATTTTCTAAATCTGTTTCCTTATCAGTTTTTGGTACAAATACAAATAGCCTATTATATTCCATTTCTGAATTATTTCGTATATGACCAGGACTATTAAAAATAACAATGTAAACTTTAAAATTTCTCCATATCAACTAAAAATATTTTCCAAACCTATTTACTTATCATTAAACCCATTTCATAGAATTTAAAATAACATTATACTTTTATGGGTATTTATAGAAGAATGATCAGGTCCTAATTGATTTAAAAATAATCATATTTACGTATTATTGCAATTGTTTGTCACTATACCTGGTGGCCATTAGAACTTTCATACGACGATTTGATGATTCTATTTTATGTCCATTCATTGCTTCAATAGCTTTGAAAGCTTCTGATGCTTTTGAATATTTTATGTATGCAACACCTATACGATAACACAAATAATAATATTATTTTAAACAACATTAAGGTAAATTAAAATAATATAAGGCTTAAAAGATATAGAATACTGATAATGTTAATAACTTAATTAGTTTTCATTTAAAATTTATAAAAACGTAAATATTAAAAACACTGAACCAAATTAATAAACCAAACATTTCAAAAACATATTTTTCTAATTCTGAAATAAATATTGAGTAACAATAATTATAATATTGACATGTCAGTTCTAGCCGATGTTAATTGATATTATTTAATTAAATCTATAAATTACAATACCTTTAACACTATCGCTGTTGCGATCTTTCACAATATAAATATTTCGTACAGTACCGAAATTTCCAAACAACTCTTTAAATTCAACTTCAGGTATTGGATGATTTTTGTCATACAGTACAAATATTCGAGAATTTTCTGGCTCATTAAGGTCATTCTGTTCATCCTTCATTTTAAAAATTAACTATAGACAATTTTGGGATTTATGAAAAAAGAAATGTTTAGATCTGAGATCAAAAATATTTACTTATGTTACAACAAATTTTACAATTTTAATTTTTTATATGCCAAATAATTTATGTGGCGTCTTTTATCACTAAACTCTACAATCAGCTATATCAGTATGGCCAAATAAAGCACATTAAATATGGACAACTGATAATATAATAAGAAATTTTAATAATTTAAATTTAAATATTTACTTAATAACTTTTCATTTTCTCAGAACTGTATTAGACCTTTGGAATAATACATTATCAAGCAATTTTTTTTTAAAATTATTACAAGTTGTATGATAAATCGCTTCTGTCTCACAGTTATTTATAAATTTATCTTGTCTAGTTAAAAATATAGGGCAATTGCCAATTAATGACCAAATAAATTGTATATTTTAAATTAATTTATCGTTTATGATAAATTTATAGTTTCGTATTCACTATTATTATTATTTTTATTATGTATTTCTAGTAGTCAACAGTATACAGACTATGGAGCAATAATTGTGAAGAGTTCTAAAATTATTTGATTTATTTATATATTTAATTATTATAATTCCATAACCAAATATACTTTGACCATCCAAAAATTAAAGTAATTACAAAAGTATTATTAAGTATTTTAAAGTAAAATTCGTTGAAGTACCCAATTTCGTTGAAATTTCATTTTCTAACTTTGCTATTGTATAAATTTGTTTTCGACTCTTAGGTAATTTTTTTTTTATCGCCTATGAAGAAAATCTTATGAAAAATCTTGTACTTATGAGACATAAACAAGTGAATTGTTCGTAACTAAATATACTAGACGGTGCAACAGTGCAAGGTTCGATTTTTGATTTCGGTTGAAGTTTTTGCAATTTTTTCTTTGTCTGTTCTGAATTATTCGGAAAACAGTACAGAAATTCAAAAAATTGGTTTTGATTTGATAAACCTAAGAAGTTAATTTTCTGATATTTTATTTGTATATGATCCATTAAATGGTTCTATTGATTGTCCACATTTACTGGCTTTATTAGGAATCAAGGTTCCCACATACTTTTCCAGAACCATAACCATGTGTTTGTTATTCTCAAACATCGTAAGAGTTATGGTGCAGATAATTTTTTCCAGCGTATTTTATTGTTAGCTAATAAATTATCCATATCAATAAACTTCTTTGATTCTAGTTGTGATAAATTTAAGTCCAACGTTATACCTTATACTGGTGTATAAAATTGTTTATAATATTCATAATTTAAGTTTTTGTATTCTATATTTATATTTTGTATAGTATTTGTTTATTGTGTTATCATAATTAAGGCTATTTTGTCCGTTCTTGTAATCATTGTCAAATGTGTTTATTCATATATCCAAAAGGATCAAGCCCGTTAAATTATTATAAATTAATTAATTAATTAAATACCCCCCTCCTATGTATCAACTTAAAATCTAATAAATAAATAAAAAAAAAAAAAGTATCAACTTACCGACATTTAAAATCAGAAAAATACCAGGTTTGTATACATCGGACTGTTGGAGTAATCCTTTTGCATTTGACCTGCTAATATTCGTGCACACAGACACAAAAAAAAAACTCACTTCGTGATAAAACCAATCTCACTCAACAATCAGAACCTAAAAAAACTTTATACCTAATACCTATATATAATAAAATATGGAATTTTTTATAGTGCATTTACGATTTATTATTATAATCCGAAAAAGATTTTTTTTTTCTTGCAAAAATATTAAAATTTTGCAATACATTCTATTGTTAATTTTATACCAAATTGTACGGGTAACTAATAACTCGGTTTACCGGTTTACCAATTGCAGTCAAACAGTTCACATATAAATGACCAAAGCCTGGATAATACTGATAACATAACAAGTATTACAATATAAATTTAAATTGATTCATTATTACGTTAACGCCATAATATTTATTACGCTGCAGCTATATAGATCATAGATAACTTGACCATCTCATTATTGTAAACAACAATTTATGCACGTATGAAAACTTTTTTACTTTTTGAGAGACCAAATTTTTTTTCCTAAAAAGTATAAGAAATTAGTTAAATTGTAAAATGATTTTATAAAAACTGTCATCTGTTAACACTATAATATTTTTCATTCGCGTGTTAATTTTTTTTTTTAAGTCTGATCTTCGTTTGATTTTGATATAAAGAAAGAATGTATAGCACGGTTATCTTAGGGGCCCGTTGAAATGGTTTTGTAATTGCTTATTGTTTATATGATATACTTATTACCTATTTATTAGTTATTACATTTATTACACTTTGAATGATATACTCGTATATATATACTGATGCAATTCGTCCCGTTGCAAAACAATTAACTGGTATCATAAATGCATTGGATCGCATAATTAATGACCATGGTTACACACTTTCAGAAAATAGTCACAGTGAAGTTAAATCAATCAAAAAATATTTCACCCGATTTAAAATAAAAAGCCTGATTATGTCTTCATTTTAGTATAACATATTATCTTCCATTGATTAAAGAAATGTTACGACACTGAAAAGATGAAGATCATTGAAAGTAGGAATTGACTTTCTCCCTGATTTACAAAAAGTACATGAGATAGTTGGTCTCAAATTGTATTTTAATCACAGCAAGTAGCTAAATAAATGCAAATAATGGCAAATTTTCCAGATATTTAAAAACAAAAAAAATTTTGAAGATGTCATGAATAAATTCGATGCGCTCAAAGCCTGTAGGTTTGGTTTTTTTGAACTTCAATACAAAAAATTTATTTTTCAATGTAGTCCAATGAAAAAAAAAAAAAATTTCATCAAAACAATATTGTAATAATTGTCATTAAAAGATTGATATTAATTTATTCAAAATGCTCATTATTCTTAACTATCTATTAATAATTAATGGTACCGTTGGATGTTTACTGTATGGAGAATTGGGGCTCTCAAAAACTTTTAGTACAGCAGTGACCCAACTTTTAATGTGGGTGCCTGGGCTACACAGGGTTGATACATTTATTACGTAATGTCATCATCTATAGTCTTAATTCAATTTACACTCATTCAATATAAGAATACCCAAATGACTAAAAGTTGCAAAATAAAATAACACTACATAACCTTAAGCCGAAAAATTTTAATCAGGAACAACATCACGTTAAAATAATATGACATCTAAAAATTTGCATGACCCATAAAGTTCATTCTTTACTTATAATATATTGTAAAATATTTGTTTTGTACTTAAAAAGAACCATTTACAAATATCATTAATTCTTGTGAAGTCACTATATTTCTTTCTTATTTGTTACAGATGTCGATAATGTATCGCATATTATATTGACATCCAATTCGACTAAGTACCAAGTGGTATATTATATTTTATAGGTATGTATATTAATCTCTTCAGCTTTAAGTTTTTGTGAAATTTGTTTGTACTCTAGTGTCTAGTCTCAAATCGTTCTCCTTAACAGTATAATATATTATACATAATAATATAAAACTTAATCAAATGTATTTACAAGTATGTTATTACGTTGAAAAAATAATAAAGAAGTATTTGATATACTCCAATATAAATATTGGATTATTTGGTTTTAATACATTTTATGATATGAAATTATCATATTGTACACATACAATTAAACTCAAATAGGTTTTATGTGATTAGAAAGATCAAAGATTAATGAGTTAAAGAATAACTAATACTAATATTTGATGATAGTTCGTCGTGCATGCAAATAATGTGTGTAAGATAAAAATAATATATAGTTTGTAGTCTGTAGATAATTTCACAATTTTAAGTCCTCTCATAATTGTTGCATTTTATATTATAACTGTTAACTCATAAGAACTAATAACATATAAATAAAGATAACCAGTTTACGACAATGGACAATGAAAACAGTCCACCATCGTCTTAAATTTATTATAAATTCAAGATGCGTCGGACGTTTGTACTACAAATCTAAAGCTTGTAAGGCATTATGAAGGAAGCTTTTAAGATCTTGTCTGTAAAACAATAATGTTCTCTAATAGTGTTTGTTCCCGATTCCCGAGATTGTTTTCAGATAACTCTTGACTTAATTTTTAACTGGGCTACTTATTCTATGTGGATATTAATTGATAAAATAACTATTGTGTATTAAACTTTATTCAGATAAGTACCTGCCAACTACTGTTATATTATATGTACTTTAGGTTTACATTAAAATATGAGATTACTAAATTAAATTGTTCTTACTTTCATTGACCATTGTTATATACAAATGACGTCCATATTATCATAATAGGTGTTTTATTGAATGGTAATTGTTGTACCACTTCTTGTACAAATAATTTTGTGATTAAAAATTGTCTATTATGGCCAAAAGTAATGAATTGAAAATTTTCACTGTAGCGTAAAAGTGTCAAATAAAAATGTAACATCACGTAAATGTATAGCTAACGCAAGCAAATTAGCTCACTATTTTTGATGAAAAGAGAGTACATTTTTTATACTTAGTTTGAACGCGGGTACAGACTAAATAAACAAAATTAAATGACATTTAATTCGTAAATGTTTGTTAAGCATGTTCTTATTGGTTAGTTCTCAATCACACCTAACCATAAAATGAGTATACAACATAAATAAATCACAGTTCACACTGTATATAACTGCATGTTTACAATTTTTTTTTACCAATGATAATATAATTTCGAAGTATTTTGCACGAGATAAAAATAACGAATAACTAAATCTAATTCTAGTTTCTAATATGACAATACCTACGCAATGATTCTTATTCTCATAACTGAAATTGGATATAACTATAATTAGGCTGATTATGCTAAATTGTATTCATTTAACTAATTATATTTAACATATGTATCTATATATTCTATAAAAGTATAATTATTCATTTAATTAATATCATATTATTTTTTATCGTTTTACAAATGTTCCATAATTTCTAAAATTTTAGAATGATATATGTATATAGAATTAAGTACCTAAAGTGTTATATTTAGTTTATTTGAACTCCCGCTCATCCTAACAAATTTAAAAAATATATAATTGATTTTAAAATGTAATATATATAAGTTATAAAAGTCAATTATTACACAATTAGTAATATTTTTTAAATAACAGTTACCTATATTTGTTATAATGTAATGAAAAAAAAAAAATTAAATCGTTTATTAAGTATAGATTAAAATTATAGAAAAAATAAAAACAAGCACTAATGTTTTGTGTGTATGGTAAAAATATCCGTTACTATTAAATATTATTAACTGTCAAATCATCATTCGTTTATTATCATTTTTTTATCAAAAATAAATGGTTTTTATGTGTAATAGAAGCTTCATGTATTAGTCAATTTCTCGTGTCTATGAACTCATATTCCAGTCACCGCGAGGAAGCATATTGAATGTTTCAAAGAAGAAGATGAGAATTTATTTTGCATTAACTATGTGCTTCAGATAAAAATTGTAGTGTCATTATTAAGGTATTTGTTGTGTATATAAATTGTCCGTATAGTTTTAGAATAAATACAATTTGAACATAAAATAAGGGATTAATTAACCCACTTTAATATGCAAGTTTATTTATTACATCATATATTTTCAAACTCAAAGTACTTATTAGTAAAAAATAAAAATATACGTCATACTTAGAGATAAGAAAAATATCTTCTAAGAACGTTTCAAATAACAGAGTCAAATATATATATTATATTATATATCATAATTAATGAATTGAAAATCAAAGTATATATTTATGATTTATCTAGTTATTTTTAATTAATATACTTAGCAAAATATATGATTATTTTTATGTTACCTACAGATATTAAAATATGTTATTGTATTTAAATGAATATGTTATTATTATAGTGAATTTACAATTAAAAATTATAGTAATAAGAAACATAAAATGGATATTTAGAATGTTTCATTATTTTAGAAAATCTATAACATTTTACAAAAGAAACCACGATCCTAGATTTTAATTCTAGGCTATTACGCGTACTACTAATATTGTTATAACTTGAGTATTCAAGAATACTTAGTTCAATGTTTGTATCGAATTAAATTAAATGTTCCATTCGTAAATTGGGTTTCTACTAGTCACTAGACAAACTAATATAAAAAAAATAGCCATGTAACATTTTTTTAATTACCATTTGGTGACATCGGTATCATTTATAACAATAAACAAAATTAGGGTTTTGATATTCTCATTAAAAAAATTTTGTAATACTTATTACTAGAATAATATACACTACAATTGAATGAGTTGTTAATAAATTATATATTTTCATAGCATTTAATACCATAAAGATGTTACATTTGTGTAATTTGAAAATATAACACATTATGTAACAAAATTGTTTGTAAGTGATATGAAAAAAAATCATCAAACCGTTATTTATACAGAAAAGTAACAATCTTCATATTATTACTCCTTCATAAAAATGTTGAGTATAGTAAAACTGAATACATAATACTAATGAACTAATATATTCATATACTTTGTCCGGATAGTTTACTCTACCAAACGAAAGAATTATTTCTTTTTTTACGAAATTAATAATGTTGAGAAACACAAATAAACTTTAAATAACTAAAATTGTACCCTACTAAATCATGTCTATGTACGAATATATTATTCACTTTAATATTCATCATTATATTATAATGCAAGTTTTTCAAACTATTCATATTCTACTTATTAAATTAGTTATCTTTATTATTTTCACACGGATTATTATTTATTACATAAAAGTAAATATGATTGTGTTAATCTTATAAAATAAGATATTAAATAAGTTAAACTTTTACTTATTTAAATTTACATTGGTATATTTGGTAAATTAATATAATTAGATATTGCATTTATAAAATGTAGATACTTCAAGTTATAAATACTAAAATCACTAAATGTAAATATAACTATAATTTCATTCCGAGACACATAAATCTAAATTTTTACTCGGTATATGATAATTAAATTTAAACTCAAATCAAACTATAATGAATACACAATTTCAAGTCATTATAAAAATAAACTGAAAAATTCTAAATAATATGATTTACTAGATATAATGTATACGTATTTATAGACTTTGAAAAAATCCGATGATTTGCTGGTTCCGACGTTCCGAATGTTAGTTATACGCTTCTATGTTGTGTTGACTCTATTTATTTGTTTACATTTGAATACAATCATAAATTCATAACCATCATACATTTGAAAAACGATTTTGTGTTAAGGTAGGAAAATTAATTTGTAAGTTCGCTATAAATTGCCAATGTATTGACTATAGGCAAATAATTATTTATGCTATATATTTCGAATTTTAATAACGTTAGGTAAGCTACTTATGATCAATAAAATTGCTTTCAATTTTTAAGTTATAAAAACAAAATTATTTATTTTGAGTTATGAGTTATCACTCATTAAAAACAAAGCATACAATTACTTTACAAAATTTTACATTATTTCTAAGTTTTTGAGCGGAACAATGAATTGGTTGGTTGAAACTTTTTGAATAATTTTCATTTTTCTTAAATACCTACTAATTTCGGTGAAATAATCTACAAAAATGTTGTTGTATATCCTGTTAGGTAGTATCTTAATTCATATGAAAACTAGACAAAATAGTTGCTTTAGATAAAATATTTTTTGATTGTCTTATTTTTTTTCCTATTAGAAGGATGAAATTTCGGAAATAATGTTAACCTTTGTATAATTAGCGTTTATATTTTCTCAGCTAAATAAGTAATTTTACGTTTTATGACTCGAAAATTGTTTGCAAGGCTACGTACTAGTTAGCAAGTACGTACCTAGTTATAAAAATACATTAACTTTTACTTATGTTTTTTTTAGCTTATAAAGTATGCCAGATTACTGATGATTTCCACGGATATTGACGATTTATCAATTATATTGTTAATGTGAATTTTTTAAATACTTCACTGACCTCCACACAGTCTTGACTTGTCTCGTTTGAATGAAAATTGCGACATCGTTACTTTCAAATCAATATAAACGGGAATAAGTATAAACTACTTTAAACAGCTCTTTGGTTATAACCTAAATCAAATTTTAAATTAATTCGTTTCTTAAGCTGAATAAGTATATTCTTATAATATTTATAGCGTGATTAAAAAATTATATTGTAAAATTATATTATGCTGATAATAACATTTTGATGCCAAATAATTTTACAAAAATAATTTGAGCCCACGCAAAATAGTGCATGGTAAAATGTTATGTAGAATATTAAAAATTAACATTGAATTGTATATAGATCTGTACGGTCATATATATTATTTAAAAACGGTGTATGTGTCTCAGTGTCGTGTCCACATATAACACCATAGATTAGTGAATTTGTGTTAAATTTGCACTAACGTACAGCAGATTGAAAACATTAAATACGACATGATACATAAATATATTATATAAAGCTTAGTATGTATTTTTAATTTTATTTGTATTATATTTGAATGGTATGTATTTTAGTTATAATAAACATACATATCGATATCGTAAGTACTTACGTCCTGTAAATTATTAATTATATTACATAATAAAGCCAAAATAAAATGATTTTATCAACATATTTTCAAAAAATGGAAAAATGTTTAAGACTGCAATAATATTTTACTTAATTTTTTTGGCTTGATAGAAGATATATCTTTTTTTTGTAAGATATTTGAATTACTTTATTTTTAACTTTGCTGCAAGAAATAATGGTTCAAGAAATTTTTACTTTTATTTTAATTCCAAAAAAATTATTGACATTCATAGTTTATCGATCCATATAAAATGTATGATTAAATCAAAGTATGCAAATATTATAACATTATAATTTAAATACCTAATATATAAAATTACCATAACAAATTTCTTAAATGCCTATTTAAAAAATGATATTATTTTTTATAGTTGTAAATTAGTTAATGTATTAATACATGTATGCTTTTGTCCGTTCGTAATTTATCTATTGTTTCGTATGCGTCATTAATGCTTCTGCGCCTGACTACTGTTTTATAAATTAAATGTTTAATCTACAAGTGGTTCTTCTCTTGACAGGACGCAGCTAGCAACTACCTGACAGTCTGCGTTTTCACGTTCACAGTTACACATCAACACACTATAACGTGAGTACTGCGAAATCATATATTTATAGTATACTTTTGTACTTATTTTAATAAAATATTTATTAACATTTAACTTAATTTGTGTGCATCATTAGTATAATATATATTATTCTGAGCTTTAACAACTTTTAAAAATGTTTTGATTTTAAAATAAATAACTATTAATTGGGTACTATTTGTTCTATTGTTGATACTTCGGTTATATTCAATTTCAAAATTATAAACTGTTGAGAACTTATTAGGCTTCTAATTATATTTCCAATTTCCAATAACATAAGATAAAAATCAACACAATAACTATCCGTTTTTTCAATTTATAAATAGAATTATATTGTTTTGGCATTTAGCCAGCTCTTATATCGTGTAGTCACTCACTTATTCTTCATTTGTTTTTTGAGGCCAAATCAGTTCAAGAGCACAATTCTTTTTTTGTTTCAGTCTTGTAAAATAAAATATACATACATACACATGCTTAGATATTTATTAAAAATAAATTGATAAACATAAACAGACAAAATATTTATAAGCTTTTTATTAAAGTAATATTTATATATATATATATATATATATATATACGTATTATAATATTAAAAATTATTAGCTTAAGTTATTCGATATTTGATACAGATTAATATCGACAGATTGATTGAATATAGAATTACATAAAACTTATACAGGTTTACTTAAAATATAAATAAAACATTATTTTGTTTTAATATTCTATTGAACAGAATATATAATCGATTTATGTTTTCTTATTTTTATTTTTTAATAGCGTCTAGTTTACAAACTGGGATAGCTTAACAATTAAAACATTTATGTTTATTGTACATGTTTGTCCTTTCAAGTTTCGGTTGTTGATTTTTGTCAACAAAATTAATATTTTATGATACCATTTGATTTATAGAATTTTCCCAAATTGCAAAATATTTCAACACAAGTCATTATTATTGCTCATATTTATGAATAAATTATAAAAGGTGGTACAAATTAATAATTATTGCCTTTATTCATACCTCCAATAATATAAGTTATTTGCGTCATATTCAGTACATTGATAATGTAAATGTGGTACTTAGAGTTAAGATATAATTTCAGAACTATAATTTACAAGACGTCAACAAATCAAGAATGTTTTTACAGTTATAGTAATTTATGTAGTTTTTATAGTTCTAGAATTTTTGAAAAATCTTATTATTGTCTACTAGAATTTCTATCATATAATAAATGGGAGCTGATAATTCCCGACATCGTTCAGTCGAATAATTTGTTGTATCGTTGTATGTATATTAATTTCATTTTCTTTTTAAACTAAAACAACTGTTAATTCGGTACAATTATCTGTGTACTATAATTGCATGTAATCATTTGAAATGTTGATTAATGATTTAAAGTTTAAACCATGGTAAAAATAAAATTATTATATATTTTTTGATGATAAACAATCAAATAATATCCATCGACCTGTTTTTAATGACTTTGAGATAGCACATTATAGCCTATCACTATTTGTTCATGAATATTGATTATATTTTGTATAAATAACTAATATGTAGGTAAGGTATTGACTTTATTGATAGGAGTTTATATATTATAACAGTATACATTTTAATACTATTTAATATGTTATAAAATCTTATATTTGCAATTTTACTTAAAAATTGAGTAGTATGAAGCGTTAAACGAAAGTTGTGTTTTATCTTTTATCATTCACATTACGTTAACAGGTAATTTGAGGGAGACGGAAAAATCTATATTGTGGTTGCTATGGGATACCGTGTTTTGTACTACGGTGTATATACAATATACATGACAAAATTCCTTACAATTGTACAGGAACATTTTTAACGTGTATTATACCATCATTATCTTATCAAGAATTATTATTTTTTTTATCCATTGGTCATTTAAATCTTCTGCCATACTGCATTATACTCGTATGTACTCAAATTAGTTATATGTTCTAAGAAATCAGTATTCATTTTCCTCAAATTATGTCAACATTGTCAACGATGGATTGTTTTTGTAATAATTTTCTTAATACTAACCACCGAGATTTGATATTTATATATTCAAATAAAACTTATGCAATCAATTGAAAGAGTTTTATTTTTATCTTTTATTTTCTTCTGTTTACTGCACCCTCCAGGTATCATATTGCAATTAGTTGATAAAGTTGGCACACGTTTAGTGTATGTATTTTTTAAGAAAATCAATTACTATATAATATTATGATTAATTTGACAAAAATATATTAATACATATAAAATATTTGATTATAGGTTCTGTAAAAGCCGTAAGAACGATTGAACATACAAAGTGTAAATTTTTAGTACTTTTATACGTTTATAAGAAAAATATCACTGTAATAACGAATTATAATAACAGTTTTAATGAAAAATAAATATATTATTTTTAATATAATCGGTACCTATTGATTTTGTTTCGAATAATTAATTTGTTATTATAAATTAAAATAAAATAATGTAAGTAGGTACATTTCTTGCAAGTGCAAAATATTGAATTTTCATAAATTTGTAAATTAGAATAAATTTATGTGAACAAAAATTAACTATTGTTTGAATTCAATAACGTGTGACAACCAGGACCAATTTTAAAATGTTTACAATGTAATTGTTATTTGTTACCTACTCCTAACCGTATGAGCCTATAGAATACGTTAAAGGTATATATTATCATTATTCATTTTTCTATAGTTACATGTTTATTACTTTCATTTTTACTATCGCAATTACTAATTATAGTAGACACGAGTAGGATTATATTATAGAACTCTGTAACCTAATAAAGCCAAAAAAACATGTTTATTGACTGTTGTGATTACATAATTTAAACTTGCTTTGAACTCTGATACCTGCAGAAAACTAATGGCCCATGTGATTATATTTATTAATAAAATAAGATGTATAATTTGATGATTATAATTTATTATAATCTTATGTAAGTTGTAATATAACAGTGACGTACTTAGATCATTTTCCTGGGGAATTTGTTATGAAATATTTTATTTATGAATTAAAACGCCTCCACTTATATACGTATAAAAAATATACCTTATACCACAACAGTTATAATATTTTCTCAAAACTCAGTCCTAATGATAATAAGTAAAAAATTTAAATAAATAAAAATGCTGATCATTCATAAGTTTATAACTACTTATACCATCCAATCCTATACCATTGTTTAACTTCTATTTAATATTATCATACATTAAATATAGATTGGTATAACTAATTTTTTGTTCTACGATATGAGTAAATTGTATTATTTTTTGATTTATATATTTACGATGATTGATGAACATTTTAATTGATTGACGATTGTTGGTTTAAAATATTACATAATATATCAGCTGTAAAGTTTTTATTTTACATTTATGTTACTTCTTATACGGTAAAAACTTTAATTTTAACACTTTTTTTTAAATATAAACAAAACCTAATGATACCTACATGGATATTTAATTTAATAATATTTTATAAATAAAATACAATTTTGGTTTTACCTATATGTAGGCATATAAAACGTTCGTTATATTTGTAATGTTCAACAGTTAATAATTCAATAAATAAAAAATGAGTTTTTTTATCTAAAGCGCGTTATTGATAATATTTATAACTGCTTGAAATAATGTTTTTAAAATTAATGTCCTTGTGTTGATAACAATTATAATTATTGGCAAATAACCCGAATATAATGTACATCATTCGACAGAAGCATAATCTATAGAGAGTATATTAATTATTGCTTTATTACTTAAATTATAGTTCTCGTACGGGTTGTAAACAGTGAAATTAGTATTGGACTATTTTCAAATTATAATGATGTTGAATTTATGTGAATTTAAACTCAAATTATTTTTAATCTGACTTATCTTCTCTTATAATTATATTATATAGTATGCATCAACATATTAATATTTATAATTTAAAAATATAACAATTTAATTAAATAATTTTTTTATAAAACTTTTATATCGTAAAATTAAATTTTAAAACTAGCTGAAACTTAAATAATCTATAAATACAAGTGATTATAAAAATTTAAATATACATAAAACTCCGTTGTTAATAATTCTTATACATTTAACATTTTAATTTTTAGTAGGTATGGTATATATGTTATATATGACTTTTAAATTTTCAAGCTTATAGTACCATGACAATATTACAAAATACAGTCAAAATCCACTTTTATGTTATATATGAGTGTAAAATAAAAAGAACTTTCAACCCAAGTCTCGAGTATTTTAACAATTAATGAAAGTTGTTTGAAACTAATTGTAAATTTACGTCATTAGGATCACGATTAGATATACGAGTAGTTTATATTATATATAGAATATATACCATGAACATTGAACATATATAAACTATTAGAAATATAATAGAATAATATAATATTAAATAAATACCACACATTATTATCATACAATAAACAAGATTAGTATGATGGTTATTGTTTCTTAGTTACTTATAATATATATTATAATATATTAGTCATCACTCATCACTAAGCTTTGATGTCATAGCGGCTAGCACAGATACCTAGTGCTTATAATAAATATTTTATTCAACCTTAAATAACCTATTTATATATAATTTATAACCATATTTTGCTTCCACGTACTGTTATAACTAGATATATCAGACTTCTTAATTTTGTTAATTAGGCATTTTATTTGTAAAACATATTTATAACCTAATCGTTAAATTCATTAAATATTCTCATTAAAAACCAATATATACTAAACATAGGTAGGTATTGATCAATTCTTTAAATGTTGATAGGTACCGTGTTGTACTTGAGTATAATTGTAAATCGCTTTATATTAGTTACTAGAGAAAAATGTATTCCATACATGAATTCAAAATGTAATGTAAAGACCCATTGGCAAGTAAAAATATGAAAAATGAATTGGTATAAATATATTCAAATTTAAAAAAGTATAATTTGTCAATATTCCGATAATATTTTGTGTATATTTTTATTTCGTATAATGCTATTACAATATATATTATTGATCCCAAGTATAATGAATAATATAATTACAAAAATTGCAATTTTTCAGTTACACTTCAGAACAATTTGTATGAAAAGTTTTCGAAAAACATTTTGAATATAATTTATTTAAATAATATGTATTCAGAATATTAAAAGTATTCAATACATATATAGTTATTAGTAGTTATCAATTCAATTTTTATTTTTTTTTAAGGTTTATTCTTTTCATTTTTGTTATCCACTTGCAATCATTACTTAAACCCCGAAGGCACGGAGTTTTCTTTCGCTCATGACTAGTTTAACTTGTATTTTTATATAATACTCTTTTTTTTTGCTACTTAAAATGAAACCGGTTTTAAAAGCATGATTACACATTTTCACTCGTGTTAGTTAACAGTTAATATTTAGTACTTAGTAATTATCCTTTATATAATATTTTAAAAACATACACTACCAAGTATCAATAGTTTTACAAACAAGAATTGATAAGAAATAAAAACCAAAACGGATTGACGTTTACATATTTTAGGTTTTTATACTATATTTTAATTGATTTAAACTAAAAATAGTATCAACAAAAACAAACAAATAAAAATGAATAATACATTAGGTACCTACATTTAATAATTTATCGTTTAACAACAATTATAAACCAACATTTTCGATTTAATATTTTGTTATTTAACGATTTGTAAACAAATTTCATACAGTCCATACAGAGCGTATATCGTAAATAAAAACAATCGTGTGTATATACTATATTATGTCTATATAGCGAGTAGAATATAAGTAGTATTCAACTCCTCCAGTCATTTTTGGTCGGCTTTGGACTTCGTATAGAAATGCCCCAATCAATAACTGGCGCCACTATAGTATCTCTCCCCGTACTTCAGTTATACAGTTCCCAAAAAACCATCCCGCTGTCCAATGTTTCGCAAATGTAAAATATTATTTTCCGCGTTTTTTTTTAACAAAAACGATTATAATAGTACTCATTAAACAATTAATAATTTTACTGTACAACGTAATATAATTTAGACGTACCTAAATAATACATTTTAAATACCTACGTATAAGGTGAGTTTTTCTATAATCAAGTGTGATTTATTGTGTAGACGTTTTTATTAGTCATATAACAGTTTTATATAATGTAGGATTGCTTTTGAACTATTTTATACCAATCATAAGCATATGTCTAGGTCGTTTGTGGTACCTATTAGGTATTGTAATTGTGTAATATTTACAAAGAGTTAAACATATGTCATGTAAGCGTTCATTGTAAGTACTGTATGTCTGTATAAAGCAAAAAAAAATTAAGATTCATTCCTTATCTGCTAAATGAAATTATCCAACACAATTGAATAAAGTTGCGAAAAAAAAGTGTGGTAATAAAATATATATAAGATTCAGTAATGTAATTGCTGTTAACTGTTTTTATATGTAAGAATTTAAATTTTCCAATTACTCTTAAAATTAATTGTTTTCAATACCTACTTCAATTTTTTATAAATTAAAATTATACGAATAGAATGGTCTTCGTGGAACTTGTCTTAACATTTTAGTCTAAGTTTTTATTTCCATTAATAATAAATACATTTTACAGTTCAATCATGCCGGGAAACGGATCATTGGAAACTTCTCCCAACTATGTTATCAACAAAGCTGTCGCAGCTAGGTTCCAGCAGCTACCTCAGCCCAAGGATAAGGTACAAGTTATGTATGTATGGATTGACGGAACTGGACAAAATCTGAGAGCCAAGTCCAGAACATTAGATTTTGTACCTACAAAACCTGAAGGTATGTCATATACTTGGCTTGAATGAATCATAAACTATAGATACATAGGAATTGGCTTTTCTGTAAAGAAATGATAAATTATATTGAAACAAATAAACAATGTTAATAAATAACTTCAAGACAATTTTAAAATTATATAATATAAATAAGTATAACTAATTAATTAAATGTAATAAGCCCTTTATTTAAAAACATATTATATTTGAATATAGTGCATAGGAATAAGGATATCCTGTTGAAACATAATTTGTTTTTTCCCAATGCTGTAGCTGGTGTGTGAATATTAATGCAATTGTTGCAAGTAAATTGGTATCGTTTATAACCTATTATGACTAATTCATAGTCAAGGACTAAATGGTTTGGCCTAACCTTGATTATAAATTGTAAACAAAAAGAAAGACAAATGAAAAATGACTGTCAGTATTATGAAAGTACCAAGATAATAAATCGTATATTTTTTTCGTTTAATCATAATAGTACTCTGATATTTCGATGTTTGAAAATAAATATTAATAGTATTTTAAACACGCAATTGAATAATAAAAAAATACAAATACAATGTACGTCTACTGAATATGGATTACTTGTTTGAAAATTGACATAATATATTCTAATCATGATTGAAATCTAATTTTTTCGCAGCTAGTAATAAGTAGGTAAGATAAAAAGTGTATTCAAATTACGTAACAGCTAATCAATGATTGATTATTCTTTGATTGATTACAAACTAAATATTATATTATAATCAAATTTATTACAAGTACATAGTGTTTTGAATACACTTTCTGAACAAGGTTGTAAAATTATAGACAACAATTAATTATTCGATGAACTATTAATGATTTTTAATTTATTACTTTTTATTAAATAAAATAATTTAAAATGTTGAACTATTGTACACATTGTCACAATGTTTACTCATATTTACCCATATTCATGAAATACTAAAACATTGAAACACCAAACGGGAAGATATGATCCATTCTGTATAATACGACATGAATTTCAGTACAAATAAACAATTAATATGTAAAACTATTAACTAGTGCGCTTTTTATACTTGACGATGATTCTTTTAAAATCGAAACCGGTCGTAATCATTAGAATTTCATTGTATAATATCCAGGGAAATAGTTATATTTAATTTTTATTTATTTTATTTATTGTTATATGTATTTATTTTATTGAAAATTTGATAAGTTTTAATAAATTATTTATATATTTAATAATAATTTGTAATTTATATGTAGTACAATAACTTACTTAAACAATCATTGTATGTGATTAGGTACCATGAATAAAAATCATTTTTTTTTATTACTTACAGAACTTCCAATTTGGAATTACGATGGAAGCTCTACATATCAGTCGCAAGGAGAAAATTCTGATACATTTTTATACCCAGTAGCGATTTTCAACGACCCGTTCAGGTTGGCACCCAACAAACTTGTCATGTGCGAAGCGTACAAACATGACCATACTCCAACTGGTAAAATACTATAACTTATTTATATTACAAATTAACTAAAAATATCAAATTTGATAATTTATGTAAGAAAGTTTAATAAAAATGTACTAATTAAAAAAAAAATTATAGAAACAAACCACCGTAAAACCGCTCTAGAAGCTATGACTAAAGCAGCCGACCAAAAGCCATGGTTTGGAATTGAACAAGAATACTCTTTATTAGATACTGACGGTAAGCCTTTTGGATGGCCAAAGACAGGATTCCCAGGTCCCCAGGTACGTTTTTATTATAAACATATGAATATATATATTTATGTGTTACAATACGTAATTGACACTCATATTATATTCACTACTCGACCTTAAATTTTAAGTAAAACTCATTGTACGATTTATTGTTACATAGGGTCCGTACTATTGCGGTGTTGGCGCTGATAAAGTGTATGGACGTGACATTGTGGAGGCTCATTATCGTGCATGCTTGTACGCCGGAATCAACATATCTGGAGAGAATGCTGAAGTTATGCCAGCTCAGGTATTTATTAGCGTTTACAACACATAAAACTATACATTGTATTTTTTTTATACGCTCTTGCCACGGTAGGCATAACTGCAGTAAATGTATTCGGACGGTTTAAGATTATATTTGGCCTACTTAAATTACATTTTTCATTTTGAAAAAATACAAAATTATTTTACGAATACGAGAAAAAACTGTAAAATATCGATAAAATATCGTAAAACCGGTTTAAAAATTTAACTGAAACTATAAAATTTGTATTCGTTTCTATATCGTATTTAATTTTACATCACTACCTATTTTATTAGAAATATCTGAAAAGTACCCAAGCAATTGACATTTTCAAAATTTACTAAATTTGTTTTCAATCCACTTACCTATGTTGGAAAATCACATAAATCGTTTATTTTAGTGGGAATTCCAAGTTGGACCATGCGAAGGAATCAGCATTGGTGATCATTTGTGGATGGCTCGTTTTATTTTACACCGTGTTGCCGAAGAATTCGGTATTGTGGTGACACTTGATCCAAAACCCGTACCAGGAGATTGGAATGGTGCCGGTGCCCACTGTAACTTTTCAACTCAACTTATGAGAGAAAACAATGGCATTATGTAATTTATATTTTTTAGACTGAAATAATATGATCAAATGTTATATAGTTAAAAATTACCAATGCCGATTTTAATATTCTAGTGAAATCGAAAAAGCTATCGACAAATTGTCCAAACAACACGTGAGACATATTAAGGCATACGATCCCAATCAAGGCAAAGATAACGAGCGTCGTTTGACTGGAAAACACGAAACTTCTTCAATTCACGATTTCTCGGCCGGTTAGCATCTTACCTAATACTATAGAGTACTACTAAAAAAGATAACAGCACTTGAACTACAAAAAATGTAAATTATCGTTTTAGGCGTTGCTAACCGTGGAGCCAGTATTCGTATTCCTCGTGGTTGTGCCGAAGACAAGAAGGGTTACTTGGAAGACCGCAGACCATCGTCGAACTGCGATCCATATAGTGTCACCGAAGTCATTGTACGCACTGTGTGCCTAAACGAATAGAATACCTACCTACTAAGATAATAACCTATACCTAATGGCTAATCTGCAAGATAAATTTATTTCCCCACCACAAAAAAAAAAAAGCGAACATTATCTCATATATATATACATATACATTTGTTACTACATATTATATTATTGTCTTTAATTTTAAACACATGACCAAAAAAAAAAACAATATTGCATTTTAATTAGTGTCACTTTAAGACATGTTGATTTTTTTAATGTTTTATTATTTATACATGTGATCATAACCGTATTTATATATAATTCTGTTAACATTTCATGTATCTACTGTTATTTTATGCTAATGAATTTTACAAATTTAGTTTTATTTTTGGGGAAAAGCATTTTGTGAAAATTATATTTTTGTTAATTTAAAATCATGAAATGTTTAAGCAACAAATGACTTGATTTTTTCTTTTGAATATTTATACATTCTAAAAACACGTGATATCCATATTACTGATAGTACCATTAAAATCAAATCACAATGCAAAACAACGATAATGAACAATGATCAATGATGTATTAGTTATATACCAAATTAAATAGTATACCTAAACTAATAGCGAATTAGAATATATTTTATTTGGTTGATTTATTTTATAATCTTACAATATTAACAATAATCGAATTCTAACTGTGAAGATATGCTTGTATACAAGTTGATTTTGTATTCATTTTAAATATACTTATTGCGTAAATAAGTGAGAAATTTTTATATAATTCATAAGTGCTCTGCAAAGTCTGTCACAGACACGGCGCTAGAGTGGGGCAAGTGGGACATTTGTCCTGGGCCTTGCACTGTTGAGAATGTAATTAAGGACTCGCGTTTGCCCCCTATATAGACACCCAAAAGTGAACTCTTAAAAAAAAATGTGAACTATAAATGTTAATCAATTATATTTTCCTATGGGTATGAAGTATATATGCATGTTTTATAATATGTAATGTGTTTTTTCAAAGAAAAAATAATATTATACTATTTATACTTATATATAATTTATATTTATCATTTAAACTTTGGTTATTGTTATAATCTGTAGCCAACTAGTTGGGGTTTCTAAGAATAATACGTAATACTGACAAAAAAAAATGCATTTAAAATCCCGAAGCAAAAAGTATAAGATTCCGAAAAATGATCTAAAAGATTGAAAAAAATTCCTAGAACTTAGAAACATCAAAAAATGCAAAATAAAAGTTATAGAATACATTTTTTGATACATGACTCAAATGTTGGGTTAAACTACGTATTATATTGAGCTAGAAAAAATGCACTTTCCTACAAATGCCACAGCCTTCGTAATAAGAATATATAAAATATTCAAGTGTTCGTATTGGTATTATTATTATTATTATTATTCCTAATATATTTTTACATTTATGACACACATATTCAATATGCATAAATTACTTCAAAATAATTTATGATGACTTAACTTTTTTTTATTTAAAATATGTCATTTACAATCTGTAAAATTTTTCTTTTGCACAATAAGCAAATTTAGTTTATACAATATAATAACAAAACATGAATAACAGAGAAGGGAAGCTATCCAGTGATAGGATCATATTATATATTAACTTATAATTTAAAATAAAATAACATTTTATAAATCAAAAGTATAATAAAAGTGCTCATATTTTAATAATTTAAGTATTCCAATTTCTAAAATCATAAAAATTACCTATTTCTTAAAAAAGAACTTTCAAACAATTTTATCGATTCCTTTTTTTTCTTATTCAAATACGTATTTTAACTTTTAAGGAAGATGGTGTGTATAGTGTAGACCTAGATTTTTAAAATTAAAATGTACTAAACATTACAATATGTGTACAATATAATCTTACGTAAAATATAAAAGTTAAATGTTAATATTCATTATTCACCATGAGTTAGAAAAGCAAAAACTTGTACAAGTTGTATTGATAAGCTGATGACGAATATAATTTTAAGCATTAATTATACCTATAATTACCGATGTAGTAAGTAATAAATAATAACTAAAATAAATTGTAAGAAATCCAATAGGTACACCAACACTCACTGTCGTAACACTTGTTTTTCAACTGTTCATTTGAATATTGAATGACTACTTAATTTATGAAATATTTAATAGTTCGTGTTCTAAATATCAAATAATAGCAATAGATCACGGTAACGTGTTAAATTCTCATATTTCATTCGAGTTATACATATATAAGTGATTCGTGAATAAATTATTGGACTCCAATTTTAACCTTAAACTGTGAAACCTACTATACCAAAAATGTAGAAAGTAGTTTTTTTCAAGTAAGTAGGTAGGTACATTGCCAGATAGCTGATAGAAATATGGTTGGTAGGTATAGTTACTTATGTCCTCCTTACTCTTAAATCTTAATGTCCACAATTTCAACATTTTCAACGTTTGTTACTTATGTTGTAATAAATTTCTAGAGTTTAATCGGTAGTGTCAAAATTCGTATATTTTATTGTTACCTTGTTTTTTCAGCGAACCATATAGACTATATAGAGTAATTATGCATAGCTTATGATTATTTATAATTTATATACATTATATCATAAATATACCAATCAGTTATCACCTATATGTACTATGTACAGTCATACAATGTATTATGAACTAATAAGTTATATTTGCTTGTAATTAAAAGGATTTTTAATTCTAAATTTACACATGTAAACAATAAAAAATAAAGATAATAAATGGACAAAATTATTGAATATGAAAACGTATAAACAAATAAACGTGCTAAATTTGTATGCATTAATGTTTGTTCTAAGTATTTAAATATTTATAAGTTTTGAACATTAATTTTTACTAAAACTACACATACTGTAAAAAATTCAGTATTTGCATGTAGTTTCTAGACGGTTGGCTAAATTATTTCGATGTTTTTTTTTGTACAGTTATAAACAGTACAGAACATGTTTTAGCCGGCTAGTTTTTGATGAAATTATTTTGAAGTAACTATACTGATAAATTCTACATAAGTAAAATACTTCAAATTACAAGTCGTATTATTATAATATTAATTCAGTCGATAATTTATTGTTATCAGAATTAAAACGAATAATTAATACCCATCGGAAAACCGAATGTATTAATTTGATACCTAATTGTTTCAATTTAGCATGTATTTAAATTATTAAACGTAAACAATTATTTACCATAGTCGTGCTCGTGCACGTGACCTAGTCTTACGCAGTAATTTATTAACTTATTAACGGTAATTTCAAGATTAGAAAATAATGCGTAAACAATTTATCCAGCAAACGGTTAGATTAGCTATAAATGTCATACTCATACAAGACCAACGCATTGAACCGAGTGTTAGAAATTCAGACGATTTGGCTCAATAATTTTGTTTATATGTACATGCTTTTTTAGGTATTTTAAGTTTGAATATTTACCTCGTAAAAATTGTTTGCATGGTGTAGCCACGTAGGTATACTAACATTGACAAATGGCAACTGACATTGTTATAAATTTAATTCTACGTCAATTAAAAATAATAACTGTCGATAGTGTGTGGGCCGTGAAGCGAACGAATTCACCTACGTGTTTGATGAGCTCGGAGTGTTTTGTGTACAGTAAAAATGTATTTGCATTTTAGACACTGAGAACGACTATTATCGTACTTGCGTTTAATTAATCACGTCAAAATTGATTTGTTCGGCTCAAAAAGCGAATCACAGTTCACATAGAGGATGTAAATTTAACTTAATTCGTAAATAAACCGCACAAACAGATTAATAAAATATTACAATGCGTTCAACAATACATGTCAGCAAGTGTCAGCAAGTCTAGATTGAGTCATTGTGCTATTATTATGTTACGCGTACACGTGGGATGTTTTTGAGTACGCTTGTGGTAGAATCGAAAAAAATTTGAAAAACAACAACGGTTCAATGTTATAAAATAGAATTAAACGAAAAATTTCAAAAAATAACTACAGCGTTTATTGTTATGAATCTTCAATATTAAATGCCGTGACGATTAATGATCAACTGTAATATAATCGACCAGCTTATTCTATAATTTGAAATATACCCTATATAAACCTGGAACCTCTACTCAATCTGGGGCCTCTAAGAATACACTATTTTTTTTATATAATTAACAACATAAGGATCAATTTTTGTTTTTGAGGCGAATCCTCTGATACTTGATAGTGAATACTTTATACTACATAGGTATTTTTATTATTTATTACTTACTATTATTATTACTCGATTTGTTACGAGTATTTCAGAACAATGTAGGTATATCTACCGCACGTGGGCCGTGGTATCCATGGGCGGATAGACTTACCGGGAAGCCGCAAATATCCCGGTGGGCCCTCCTCCGTATTTGGGCAATGGGGCCCTTTTTATCGTTTGACGCAATGACTTTTTGACGGTAGAATATAGACTATGGACTAGGAATTATTAACTTCAGTACCTAACACGACTACACGAGCATGTATATGAGCATATGCACAATATATTAATAATGTACTATTACAATAGAAAAAAGAAAAATAATATAATACATATTAGTCCATGGTAATCATTCTAATTTTTAACCTTATATCTATTCTGTGGGCTTTTACAAAAAAGATTTATTATCTTTTTCACTGCGTTGCACCAACACAACGTCGATTAAAGTTTTTTTTCAAACTCGCATATCGAAGTGTTGGTAAAATATAATTTGTATACATATGCATATTGTGGTGTCCACTTTGCGTTTAAATGTATGCTAACTGTATCCATTACTCAAGTGGAATGCGAACGTACATTTTCAAAATTAAAATTTGTCAAAATCTATTTAAGGAATACTATAGCCCAAAATATTAGACAGTCCATCGTTATTGAATATCGAGAAAGATATTCTTAACAAAATTGATTGTGAAGTAATCGTTAGTGGATTAGGAACTAAGAGCCCAGTACCTATTTGGTAAAATTTAATTACTTCAAAATTCAAAATAAATTAATGATTTTATGAAAATTGTGTGTTGATATATTGTAATAAAATGCATGTAATAATGTACTTGCGAGCGAAGCGATCATCTTTTTTATAAATAGGTGCTCTTTTTAAAATTTCCCGGTAAGCCAAAAATATCCTATCCACCCATGTTAAGGTAGTCGGATAGACATCGTAGATTATTTTGAATATTTCAGCCATCCTGACTAGAGGCGGTTCGAAACTATTATTTTTTTCCTTAGATCCGAGTAAACCACCTAACGTAGAGTTACAGGTATAAGCAATGATTGTAAATACTATAGTATTTATAATCAATGGTATAAGTAAGTACTAAAGTCCCTAAGTTACGACGTGGTTTACTCGATAGTCGCACTCGGCGGTCAAAAAGAAGTTCGGACCGAAACGCCGCGGCGGTGAAATTAACCAAGTGGCATTCCACACGCAAAATGAACGGGAGTGAACCTACATATTATTATCATAGCAGTGTATAGAACCGGAGAAGCGAAGGCGATCATTTGCATATTATCATTATAACGTTTGCGTTTTAAATGAACGTGTCCTTGCGCCGCCGCCATAACTATCGTGCACCCCATAATTTCGTGTCGCAAACACATCAGCACCGGTGACGCTTGGAAACACTAGAGGTAAACACAACGGACCGCGCATCAGTACACACACGTTCGGTCTGCGTATCGCCGTGTCTTCCGCCCGGACGAGGATCGTCAACAATTATTGTCACGGGAACGTCTCGTCGTTGCCAGTCTGTCTATCCAGCAAAAATGCCCACTACTCGTTACACGCACGCGGTCGTGTGCAGGATACCGCAGTCGCTGAGGGACCGTCACCCGACGTTGGACTTCGACCGCGCGAAACGGCAGCACGGCAATTACGTACGGGCCCTGCGAGACATCGGCCTCGACGTGATAGAAATGCCGGCCGACGAGGAGACACCTTGGTGCGCTTTCGTGGACGACACAGCGTTCGTGTGCAACGGCACTGCAATAATCACAAAGCCCGCAGAGACGGACCGAGCGAAAGAGGTGAGTGCTCCGTGGTGTGCGATAGGGAATATAAAAAAAAACCAGTCGTTTTACATTTTTTCGAGTAGATATTCTGGCGTTTATTGGTCATTGGTCGCAATTTTATTCAACGAACAATTTTCACTGCAGAATGTAAACATTATGAATTCATGTTACTTAGAAAAAAAACCATTTGCCTCGTTTTAAAGTTAATAATCGCAACAATTGAATTGATCATTGCATTCATTTTTTATTACTCTAGAATGAAGTATCTACATAAAATATATCCAACATTGTCCTTAATCAATAAGTGTTTGAAATACTTCAGGTTGAAACAATAAGAGCTGTGTTGAAGAAAGAAATTGGACTGCCTATTGTTGAAGTTTCTGATAAATCTGCAAAATTACATGGAAGCGATATATTATTTACAGGTACAGCATAAATAACAATAAATTATATTAAATACATATTTAAACTGAGTTTGTTCTGTAAAATAATTATTTCATTTCTTTAGAAATTGGATAACAAGTATTCCTTCTTATATAGATTCATAAAACAATATCAGTTGTTATTTGATTTTATAATATTAAGCATTTTAATTATTATGATATAAAAATACAATACATTATTCCAAGTATTTTCATATGTTCATTATAATAGCAATGACTTGCTCTTTTGACACTATCCATTTATGCCTTATTGACAAAATATGTTATTAGATGACGTCATTTAAAGAGACATTTTATCGTAACATGTATATGTTGGAACTAGTTAATTGTTGTTTTTATCACCCACATTTAATTATTATTTACTTTAGGTCGAGAATTCTTTATTGGAATAACAAAATGGACCAATGAATCTGGAGCTTGTGCTGTTGCATCAGCTTTTCCAGAATATCCGTGTACACCAATCAAGGTTAACAATTATTATATGTATATACAATTTTACATTATGTATGTTAAATGAAAATTTAAATTATAATAGACATTTTTTTCTAACAGGTCACTGACAACAAACATCTAAAAACAATTGTGTCAATGGCAGGACCAGATCTTATGTGTGTTGGGTCAAGTGATTCATCAAAAAGTGTTCTGAAAGTAATTAGTTTAAAATATTAAGTAATATTTTATTTATTAATAGTGAATAAATATTTTTAGAGGTTAGAAAGGGAAGCAACATATAGCTACCAAATTCTTACATTGCCTGAAGATGAAGCTGCTAATGTGATGTACATTAATGGTACATTGTTGCATCGATCAGCTAAAGAAATTCCATTATCATTCAATGTAATAAATTTATTTGATCTAATAATCCAGATTTATAAAAAAAAAAAAAAACATTAACATGTTTAAACTATATGCAATATCAATTTTAGATTATATCGGAGAAAATTACAGACTTGACTCGACAATCGGTGGATATATCTGAACTTTTGAAATGTGAAGGAGCCAATTTGAATTCATGTTGTCTCTTAGTTAGACGTACTAAACATATTAGAAGCTTATAATGTTATGAAATTCACTCTTACATCAGTATTATATGTAACAACACTCCATGACTAAATTGTATGTTTATAAATACATACAAACACACATAACATTCCATATTTATTAAATACGTTTTAATGTTTGAGGTTTTGAGACATTTAAATTACTTTTAAGTCTTAATTTATTTATTACTGAGATTAAATCTTATTATGATTATTAATTTGTTGACTAATTAATTAAATATTATAATTCGTTCCTTATAAGTATATTTAAATTATTGAATATAATTATCTCTATAAGTATACAACTTATAGATTATTATTTGTAAATGTATTAACAGACAATATATAAACCATAAGAATGGATCTATCACTTTTTATTTCCTTTAAATCTTTTTTTTTTCACAAATGTTTATCTAATTATATCAAGAAATGATTAGTTTTAACAGGTTATAAGACAGTATTTATATGTATTACAATTAAATATGCTATCATATGTAATATCAATACATTAAAAAATAACAATGGATGGTGCATATTATATAAATATATAATACTAAATAGTATGACACAGAATGCAAAAATATGTTTTATGTAGTGTAGTTGCCCTTTAAGTTTTTAAAGTATACATCATTATATTTGTCAGCTATAATAAATTTAATTTTTGCTAAGAGGTTGATCAGATCTGTTCAAGGTAGCTACTGTAGGGCAGAAATATTGTTTATTTCATTCAACTTCAAAATAACTTTGATTCCATTAGATTTAACAAACAAGCTAAAGTAGCCAATTTAAAAAATTTTATATTTCTAATTATGCGAGAAGTTTTTAATATTTGATATCATAATAGCTAAACAATAATTTTATACAACTCAATATGCAATATTATTTAAGTTAATATATTTTATAATTTAAATTATTTAAACATTAAACTTTATTGTGATGTATGATACATTTTTTATCATTTTATTTAAACAGCATATTGTAATATCTATACTTAATGTAATTTTATGCTAAGGCCATGATACACAGTGATACACATTTATTACTACACTAAGTATATAAAATATTTTCCTTAACCTTGAGTATATATTTCCTCTTACTGATAATAAATACATCAATATGCATATATTTATAATGTATGATAATAATTATTTCAATGTACTATTAACTAGACTTCCTCAAACTATATCTTAAAAATAATAAAATATTACTAAAAAATATTTGTATAGGATGACCTTTAGTTACAATCCAGATTGTTGGACCTTCAGTAAATACTTTAAATTGTTTTAAGTTTTATATTGCATCTAAGCTCTAAGCATAGAAAACTTAAAAATTAAACAGCAAAAATATCTATATTGTTTTTAATGTTATTAAAATCATATATTTCATTAAATTAAACAATAATTAGGTAATAATTACAAACAAATTACAATTACCTTAGAAGAGAATTTATTTTTTTTCTTTATCCAATGGAATCTCCTCGGTAGGAGGAGGGGCATTTCTGAAATTTGGAAATTGTTCCCATGGAGTAGAAAGCTCAAAACTCCTGAATTCTTGAGCCATTTCCAATGGTTCCACTACAACTCTCTTTTTGTCATCATCATACCTTACCTAGTGCCAAAATAAAACAATTAATAATACTCTTTTAAGATTTAAATATATTTAAGCTAATAAATTACTTCAACATATCCAGACAATGGAAAATCTTTACGGAATGGATGACCTTCAAATCCATAATCAGTAAGAATCCTTCTTAAATCAGGATGATTACTGAAAAATACCCCAAACATATCCCAAATTTCTCTTTCATACCAGTTTGCCGCTTGGAAAATAGGTGTAGCTGAATCAATTGGAGTTAATTCATCCGTATAAGTTTTAACACGAATACGAGAATTGAACCGAACAGACAACAAATTATAAACAATCTAATAAAAATCAAAAAATCAACATTATACATCAGTTAAAAGAATCCAATTGTAATAAAAATGATCAGACAATAATAATTTCAAATACTTTATACACAAGCATTAATGAACATTGGCAGTATAAAAGTTAAACTAATTTTGACAAATACAAAAACAATATTTTACCCAATGATATAATTAAAAAACAGCCATAAATAACTATATTTTAGTATACACAAATCATTACCTCAAATCTATTTGAACGTTGAGGCATATCTACAGCACACAAATCTGACAAATTAGAAAACTGGGCATTATGATGATCTTTTAAAAATTGTAACACTGGTAAAACACCCTCCGGTGCAATGAGTATCTCCAATTCATCTCCGGTAGCAATTTGTACTTTTTGTACATACTTAGGTAAACATTCAGCAACATATTTTCCAAACTCTGCTAGATTTTGTTTTACTAGTTCATCTGTTGTTCTAACAGTAGCTAAAAAAATAAATGAAGTTACAATAAAAATAAATTTATCAAAGAATACTTTTAATAATTAAATATTTATTTTATCATTAATTGTATGGCTTTATTAAACTTCAGCAATAACCATCTGTACTGGATTTTACTAGGTGTAAAATTATTTCCAAATTGTCATATTTAATCTGATATATTGACTGATCAATGTTTTCTTTTGATCATAGTAAAAAATTAATGTATTGAAAAGTAATATTTTTATCATATACATCAGCGGTTCCTAAACTGAGAGGCGCGAAAGTAAATATTGACATTGTTCACTATACTACAATACTATATATTTATTTTCAGATTAATTTATACCACTAAAATTATTTTACCAAAATTTTGTGATTTTGTAATTAAATTAGCAGATTTAAGTGACATTTTTGAAAAATTTTACATACTCAACACATATTTACAAAGTAAAGAAACTCATATTCTGCAATTATATGATAAACTATAAAGAGATTGCTTAAAATATATCATATTTGTATAAATCAGGATTTTCCGCAGTTGCCGTATTTAAATCAAAATACTGTTCCAAACTAAATGTTAAAAAAGAAATACATGTAGCAGATACAACGTTGATTCCGAATTTTGAGTCATTATTACACGCAAAACAACCACATGTTCACAAATATATAATTTTTTAAATCAAATAAAAATATTATGCTTATATTTAAAATTTAAATCGTAAAAATGTTTTTTTTCATTCATTGGAGGCACAATTAAAATTTATTATTTTTGGAAATGCGTGAGCAAGAAAAGTTTGGGAACAGCTGATATACATATATATACATACTTCATGTTATACTTTTATGTTACCGACAACTGTAGGTAGTTGCAATAATTGAAAAGTACCAATTGACTAATTTGACATTATTATTAAAAAAAATATGTAGGTACTAAGTATTTCAAAATTTGTCAGTTAGACTACAGCGCAATCGGATGAAACATAAATAAGTAATGGCCATCTTTTCCATAAAAATAAATAATTTTTAGTTATAAAAAGAAAACATTTGAACTAATTCCATAAATATTTATAAGCAAAATAAAAGGATTATCCACAAAATTCATTATACATTTTTATTTTCTTGATTTCTGCTATAAAAATATGGATAAAGACCATTAACCATTATACTTCCCTGATTACTATTTAACATTTCACACAGTTTTTATGTATCAATGAGTATTAAAAAAAAATAATTACGTCTGGTTTCTTTAGGTACATCAGTACTTTGAAAACGAGCTCTGCCTAATATGTAATTAGGTATGCTGATTGCTTGAGTTGCGCCTATGAAAAAAAAATTAAAGTTAATATTGAAAACCTGTACCTCATAGGTGAAACAAGGACATAATGACATCATTATCTAAACCAACTGAAAGAACAATTTATTTTCAATTCGTTTTGCAATTACCTTTATGCAGTCCCAAAAGTTTTGATTGTTGAAATACTTTATTTATAATCCGTACCGCCATTATAGAAATTAATTTTTCCGAACTTTCCGACAAACCAAAAATTTAATTTTATGGAAGGAATTTGTGTCGTATGTTTTCAGTGAGCTGATAACACAATGTGAAATATGCACAGATAATAACACTATCACAGATTTTCATTTTATATAATCTGTGATAAGTCGTTAACTTTCCGCCCGCCATATACGTTGATAATACATGATTTGAAATTTTTAATGCTGTTATTATTACGTGATTCGTTTACTTTATTCCAATTACATTGGAAATGTTCAATACTTTATACTTATTTTAAAACTTAAACCAACCTTTGCTCAGACATTGGTTTTTCGGTAGATGTATATCAACAACGGCTGTATATCTACACAAATCAAATAAATATCTTATAAAAGTTAACCATAAGGTCCCCGTCCAAGGTGCATAAGAGGTGTAATCACTTCCTATGAACGCCGTTATTAAAATGTGATTGAAAACATTATATGTATCACACACAGTTGTCAATAGGAGCGCTGTAAACCCGATGAGGGCTCAAAAATTTAATTATTCCTGAAAAATCAATGGAAAAGTGGCATTAGATGTACGCTAAGTAGTACGTAGGTTATGCAAATACGTACTCATATAGTATTTGTTTTATGTTATTATTTATTATTATTTACGATGTTTAAAATATTTATATTCATATTTTTTAATAGTTTCTTTAAAAAATTAAAAATGAGTATTTGTATGCTGGAGTTCTATGTATGAGGTATGAGTAATTACAAATAGGTGTAATTAGTTTGTTTATATACATATGCAATATATATCAAATATATTTAATATAAATCGTTGATACATTTTGAAATAATTAATGCCTTATGTTTCTTATTCTTACTTTACCTATTATGGCCCAGTGGCGCCGACAGACATTTTATAGTGTCTGGTCATCAACTCTCAAATATTTTACACGTCCACCACCCCAATATCGCTAGCACCCCCTACAAAAAAAAAAAATTGTAATCATATTTCATAATTATCTGGTAGGTAATGTAGTTAGTTAAAATGTATTAGTAATTACAAAGCTTTATTATATATTTTCATTACTATTTAACAATTACCTGAGCAACCTATACAATTTACCTGAATATAGTTTTTAAGTTAAAGTTAAATAGTAAAATAAGGCTTAAGTTAAATCCCCCCCACACCTCCCTATTACAAAAGAAATATTTATGTAGATACCTAATTCATATTAACCTGGTGGCTGGTAATTAATTACAAAAATATTAATAATTACAAAGCTTTATTATATATTTTACAACAATTTACAAACAATAATTTGAGAACTAAAGTATGTAATTTTCTAGCTAATTTCAAGATGTTCTATTTTTAAATGTTTGAATTATTTGAAAATTGTGTATTTTATATAATTTGTTTGACTGATGACATATAAAAATTACAGTTTTTTTTGTTATTAGATAATTGTATATTATTAAAAAAGTTTAAATGATTTAAATTAGTTATCTGAATTTGTATTTAAATAAAGTTTCTTAAATTGAAGTTACATAGTTGTGTTCTGTGGAGTTATTTCAACTGTTATGCTTCAAACATTTTTTTTACACTTTGCTGTAATTTAAATATTTACATGGTTCGTACCTATTATTAATAATAAAGTTATTGTTTTAAACAATTTATTCACCATTTATTGCATTAAATGAAAACATTAGTGTATTTCAATCAGTAATTGAATTACTTATTATAATGTTGGTCAGCAGAAATAAATAATAAATGTGGTAATTTAATATATTTTAACAATTTTCTTTCAAAATTGGTCTTTATTTGGACACTTTTTCTCATAAAAGGTAGGTATCTAAAGTATATTGGTCACAACTAATAAGAGGGGTTTCTAAAAATTTTAAATTGACTATTCTCATTTGCGTTTTGTCGATCACCTGATCGGCCCTATCAACAAATTTCATTGAAGTTCAATTGATCTATGTGGAGTTCTTCTACCATTTTTAATTTTTTCAAAATGTTAATTTTGACAATTATGGATTTGCAAAAGTCTTCGAACCTAAATCTATTTTCCAAAAACCTTTAAAAGGTATCAAGTTTTCGACTAAACGAATATAAAAATAATAATATTTTTATTTAGCTGATTACGTGAAACAATTAAAGCCCTGACGCCAAAACTCCAATCGTTTTCCCGGAAAACAAATTGTATTTGGGAGGGTTTATAAAAAATTCTAAATTCCCGATATTCATTCACATTTTGTCTATCAAGTATTGACCCTAAGACCATATTACACTGAGGTCGAATTGGTTTACTTGGAATTATATATAGCAGGAACCGTTTCCAATTTTTCAAAAATTTTAAGGGCTGTGTGTATTATGTAGTTAGAGACAATTTGAAATTTTTGGATTTTATTAATGTTTAGTTTTTTTTGCATTTCCCCAGAGCTGAAGGCCATATGTCCAAATAGTCTTTAGTAATGATTTATAAATAAGTAGTTTAGTATTAATATGAGTATATTTATTATTGTTGATGTAGTTTTTTAGTAGGCGCAGTTATAGATTTAGATTGTTTCTTTTGGACTTAATATGCTGGGCCCAGATCAGCCTTTTATCAAGGGTCTTGAAATACTAAAAATGATTTATTTAACGGGTTTATTCGATTTTTATCATTACCATTTGAGCTATGAACTAACGTTTTTATATCTCTTTCGAGATGTCAATAGATAAGTTTAGTAATAAAAGACCTTAGTTAATTTTTAAAAAATGTTTGTTTGATTTGTATTGATATACATCTACAGAAAATCCAATTTCTGAGCGAAGGCTAGTTTAAATTTTAAAATAAGTATAATGTATCAAATTTTCCAGTAAAATTGGGTTAAAGTAAACGAATCACATAATATTAAATTTTGATGATAATACCAGATTCTCGTTATTTATCGTGAGTTATGACGTTTATAGTATAGTGTTAATCCAGTCTCAGACAGCAAAAAAATAGTTACTAATTTATAGATTAACTATTTTTGTTGGTAGGTATCTATAATGCAAATTTTAATTTTTAATTTCTTTAAGTTCCTTTTTTGTTCAAAGTGTCTACTTATATTAGAACCTATGCAACTACGCTTTAATTATATAGTTATTATTTATGATAATAATGAGTATGTTCATCTTAATCTATTTTCACCACATAAAATTAAGTTTTAACTATGGACTAAGATATCTCAGTATATCTTAATAGTTATTATTATTATTTTGCTTTTATCCATGATATTACATCAATTCAATTATATACATACATAACATTATAAAAATATGTTTAAATTAGGAAGCCAGCAGAATTAATAAAATTAATTATGGAAGAAATAATGGGAGTGGAGCAAGTGTTAAAAAGGAGATTTGAGTCAGGAGTGTTGTACCCTAACCAGAGCCGTGCCGTTTTGATTTGGTGCCCGGGGTTTAACATTTCGCAGCCAAAATGTATTAAGTTATTAACATGATAACTTAAACAGTAATAAATAGTGTGATTATTGTAAAAAAAAATAATGCAACTGAATACCTTAATTATTATTATAATATTTATTTATTAGGTTATTACAAATTTGAATTTTTTGATTATTAATATAACTTACTTACAATTTAATTTTTCTGGATTTGATAGAATCTATGATTATAATTTCTATGACGTCTTCAAAGTCGATTTTTTTAGTTATTTTATTCTCAATTGATAATATTGCAGAGTTTGTCAATATTTCCTGGGACATGGTTGATCTTAAGTATGTCTTAATTAATTTTAATATGCTAAAGAACGTTCTCCGGAGACTATAGTAACAGGCATGATAAGATGTATAGTAAGATATGTATATAGTCAACACTCTACATACAATTACTAAATTTGAACAAGTTGAATCAAGTTCAAATGAGGGGTTATCTATTGGTTTGTTTGGTTTAGGAAAGAGAATTATAATAGCTAGTTTCCATTGAATCGGGAAGTATGATATTCGGAGTATAGCGTTAAAGATATGTGTGATATGTAATATAGCTTTGTTGGGAAGTCTGCGGGCTATTTCAGCTGTTATCAAATCATGCCCGGGTGATTTGCCTAATGGAAATTTTTGTATGAATGATTTTACCCCATTTGGAGTGAATGGTTTGGGCGGAAGTGTCATTGGGAGTGGGCTTTCTAGGAAATTGAGTATTTTGTTTTCTATGGAAGGCATGGTGGGGTCGTTTGGGTTGAAGACTTGTGAGAGGTGTTGTCTGTGTGCTTCGGCTTTATCTTTGTCATTTATAGCGAGACTGCCATCGGGTTTTTTAATTGGAAATGACATTGCTTTGATTTTTAGAATTTTTCTAGTGGTTTTCCACAAAGAGCCGTCTTTTTCAGATAGTAGGCTGGTTTGTTTGGCAAAGTCTTCTGAACGTTGTTTAGTCATTTGTCTTTTAAGTACTGTGCATAATTGATTATATTTAGTTTTATCGGTGGGATATTTTGTTCTCTGCCAGGTAGCTCTAGCACGACGTTTTTGAACAATAAGCGATCTTAAATAGGCAGGTAGGGAGAGATTATTTTGATTTTTATTATCAGTTATTTTTGGTTTACAAGATGACCATGCTGCATTTTGTATTGTTGATGTTAGGTGTTGTACTGAATCTTCTAGGTCGTTTGGGGATTTTAAACTTACGTTAAGGTTAATGTCGTTAGTAACTATCGATTGGAATTTTTCCCAATTAATTATTCCATCGGTTAGTGAGGGATTCGTTAATCTTTTTAGAGGAGAGGTGTCGAGGGTGAGGAGTACTGGTGAATGGTCTGAGTGAGGATTTGCTAGATTGTCTATGATAGTGTTAAATCGGTTCGGTATTTTAGAGACAAATATGTCAAGGATATCAGGTCGCTTTCGGGGTGATGTTGGCCAATATGTGGGGTCTTGGGGTGAGATGATTGAGTAGTTTTTGGCAGTAATAACTTGTCTGAGAGAGTTACCTCTTGGTGAGTTTGAGTGACATCCCCATTGGGTGTGTTTGGCATTAAGATCGCCGCCAACTATAAAGTAATTTCCAAGAGAGTTGAAAAACTGCTCAAATAGTATTGGGGAAATGATTTGGTAAAGTAATTAGTTATTAATAATTAATAACATTATTATATTCTTCATTTGAGATAGTTTATGAGGATACTACATGCAATTTGAATTGCGTGACCGTGAGAAGGCAGTGCCATTACTACCAACCCTCAATAGTAATATATTGTAAAAGTCCGTTTGGACAATTGGCTACTATGATTCTCCTCCAAGGTGGTCGTCACTGTTCCATGGTTTATCACAATAATTCGTCATTCCGTATTCTTTTTTTACAGATCTGTCTCTCTCACTCCACTCTTTCTCTTCCCCGTTACCATCTTTTGATTTATTTCCGAGGAGTTACTCGAATACTCGAATTTGCTCCTCGAATGGTTGGCGTCTCAACAATACGCGTCGTAAAATGTTCGTGGAACGATGATCCAACAACGATAATCGTGTAGTACAAACCGACTGCTGTCCAACCGATTCGAGGAAACTACGAACACAGCATTCACTGGCCTGTTTCATTGTGCCAGTCGCATTATCATCGTATTGATTAAACACCGTCGAAGCATATCGAGGTGATTACGCTTGCAACTATATTCTGTGCACTATGGATTTTATTCATTAAGTTATTCCTTTGTTTTTTGTTGACGTTTTGTAAATTACATTTTTCGTTTTGTGTTAATTATTCTAGAATCAAAAATATGACAACCAAAATGATTGAATTAACTATTAAAACATTAGATTCACAGAATCACAAATTCCGGGTTCCAGATTCTGTAAGTTTTACTTTAGTGATGCATCAATAAGCATCTTTTACTATAGCTTGGTGTATTATACCTATTAATTAAATTTTTAGTATACTATATTGGAATTTAAAGAATATATTGCGGAAGAAGTGAATGTTGCAGTTGTCCAACAACGATTAATTTTTTGTGGCCGTGTTTTGAGCAATGAAACTAAACTTGCTGATATTGGTAAGACTTAAAATATTCTTTGTCAAAATGTATTTAGATGATTTCTCAAATAGTTAACTATTATTTTACTGTTAAACTAGTTTATACAGTTCATATTTATCAGTTATCATAGGCTATTGTTTTATTAGTTTTGGTTTCTTATAGGTTGATTTCTAAATGTAAACTTTAATGTTCAAATTACTAATAAGTAATTTAAAATATTCTGATTGAAACTTAATAAACATCTACTTAAAATGTATAGTTTAGGGAATCATTCTATTTGAAAAGTATATTTATTATAATTTCTGATTATTTAGACAAAATAAGATAATATTATATTTTATTTTTCTGAAACTATCTCATGATATATGTTTTTAATCATTAAATTGTAATATTCTTGAACATATACGCATTAAGCAGCGCTCATTCTACTTGTATTTTTAATCACAATTTGCCTAGTTTTTTTTTTAATTCTTCAATATTTCCCCTATCTTTGGGAAAAGTTTGTAGGGATGATTTTAAATATAAAAAAACTAATTTCATCCTTATTTCAATCATTATCATATTATAATTGTTACAACTTATCCATTATGATGAAGTGAGTGCCATTCTCATATGTTTTTATTCGTGTACCTGTATTAATTTTTGTATTTATATTTAGAATTTTGTTATTCTTGATTATTTTTGATAAAAAACAATATTTTGTTCATAACCAAAATATCAATTAGAGTTAGATAAACAATTTTTAATTGTGAAGCAAATAAGAATGTGTCTTGAGATTAGTTTATTGATTTTTCCAAAATTATTGTATTGTTAAAATTATCAGTTATTTAGAATTTTTTCCTTATATTAAAACTGTAACATGAAAGTAATGTGTTAAATCCTAGAAAAACATGTTTCAATCTTTTGGCTTAAAACTATTAATATAACTACAGGTACTCGTAATCAACAACTTAAAATATTGATAACATAATATATTAACCTTCAAAATCAACAAATATTGCTGTGTAAGTTAGACTTAATTATATGGAAGTGGGGCAGCAAAAATATGTTTTAGTGTCATAAATCATCATGGTTTGCCTAACTAGTTTAATGGTACTCAGTTTTTAAATCATTTTAATGCAAATTAAGATGTATATAAACGTACAAGATGTCACTAATAATTTATAAGACTGCTGAATTTGCTATATGTAAATGCAAGTAATAGTTTTATGAGAGAATTGTTATTGGCAGTTTAGCCTACTAAATCAAAAAAATTAGTCTTCAAAAAAGATTTTAAGGGTGTGACATAAACTCACAAGAACAAACTATGTAAAAACATAAGTGTCAAATACTCTTACACAGAGGGTTAAGAGAATTTTCAGAAGAACTACTCTTGGATTAATATCAAAAACTTAATAAATCTTAATAAACTAATTTTACCTTAGAACTCTCATAATTCAATAGCCGTACCTTGTAGATTATTTATATTTTCGATTTATTTTGATGATATGTAATTATAAATATATGTTTTGCTTGATATAGGTATTGATGGAAAAGTTATGCATCTTGTTCAAAAAGTTCCACGCTTGTCTACAACTACATCTGGATCATCATCATCTACAACAACTAATACTAATAGTCGCTCGGGTCAAAACGGAGGGCCTGGATTTAGAGGATGGCATACACATGATCCTACTGTTTTGTTTGGTGCTATTGGTATTCCTACAGAATTCATGCATGCCGGAGGTAATGAATAAAAAACTAATTCTATTTTTTTCCATGCATAAGTTTGTGTGAACAGTGGAGAGACGTTTATTATTAGGGCCCTTATTTAAATGCATTAACAGTTAAACAACTATCAGAAAATAGCCAAAAATGGTTTATCTTCTACCTAATTTATAATTTACAAAAGTCACTAAACACTTATTTCAAGAAAAATAAACTGAAATTTGATAAATTTGACTTGATACAACGTCAATTAATGTATATTATTACATTTTCATTTGAAAATATTTTAAATTTGTTATCATTGAGCTGTTTAATATTTGCATATGAATAAAAATCAACAAATTTACCAAATAATGCTAAAAAATTTTCTGAGAATGAAAAAATATAAGAAAATGAGGATAAATGTAAAATAATAGTTTCATCTTTGAAGTGTCTATCACATGAAACAAATAATTATCTTGGAAAGCAATGTTTAAGATAGGGTAATAGTTTTTTTTTTAAAAAGTTACAAAACAATGGTGTTCAAAAAGCTGCATTGGTTTGAAGAATTGAATAACCATTTTTTGGTCTTACAGTACAACTTATTAATAATATTATATAAAATATATTAAGTCTTATTTTAAGAAAATTTTTAATTACAATTTGTTTTTATTATTAATAGGGCATGGATTTTGTAGTAGTAAAAGACTAATAAAATTAATTGCAGTATTGCACTAAAAAATACCGAAAATTGCACCTCAAATATTAAAAATTTTACTAAATAATAATAACTATTCATGTTAAATGTTATTTTTATTAAATTATAGTTATTTTTGAATAAGATAATAATCATTTTACATTTATAATAAATTATTAGTCATAATTTATTACAATAATTATACTATATAATTATATCAAACTTCATTGCATTGGACTATAAATAATTGTTTTAAATTTTCGAGTTGAAATTCTCTTTGGATTCGGAGCCAATAAATTCTTATATCGAAAAACTTTTTGTTCTACGTTGGTTGATGTAAGTATTACATATTTAAAATAAGCTAAATCGCTAACTATCAAGTTTTTGGGTAAATCATCCAACAGTCTTCCTCTATCGTTCTCTATCTATACGATTGTCGAGTGTCGTATATAGCTAAAATAGTTGTTTAAATGAGTAAATTCAACAAAATTGCAATAAAATTGAAAAAATTACACTTAAAACTTTTAGTTTTGAATTTGTACTTCTAACATATTTACAACTTACCTAGCAATGAATTGAAAAAAGAGAAAATTAGTTGCAAGTACAACAACATCCGTGCCCTAATTATTAATTATACATGAAAAATGTATACAAACCATACTAAATAAAACCTAAATTTGATAAAATTTTAAATTACAAGGTTATTATTAATTAAATATTACCCTATTTTAACCAGAAATAAACATTACTATACAGATTTATCATTTGTAATAGAATATATAATTTATATAATTAGGACCATATTCTGAAGGAAAATGTTGATTTAAACTATAAAGAAAAAAAATCTTGACGTTTAGGCAGGTTGATCACTGATCTAAGATTACCCAAAAAAAATTTACATTGTATTGAAATCTGGGCCCTATTTATTAAATTTATAAAGAAATCACAGTTCACAGTTTTTTATTACACTTTATCAGTTAAAGTTTTTTGAAAGTTCTTTATCAAAATAATTTTATTATTTATAATGAAAAATTTGAAAAAAGAAAAAGCAAATTAAAAAAATATTATTTTGAATTTATTTTAGATACCATATTTGTTCAATATTATTTTAAACTAGATGTATCGTAGAGTTATCAAGATCATTGATTTTAATTGAGTATTATAATAAATACTATTAAGAATACTAGTGTATTTTCACATTATTTTTTGAAGATATCATAACTTTCATTTTAATTTACTTTTTTTTTAATGACTGCTTTTAGTTCGCTTTATTTTGTAAGTATTTTTTCCTGTTACTCTGTTTATCATTATCTATTTCTTTTAAATTTACCTTGAGTATTGCATTAGTATTGTTCTATTGTTTGGGGATAAAATAAATAACTGCAATTGGAGTATTATTATGAAGAAAATAACATTGATAATATTGGAGGTGTAATCTATTCGACCAGTTCAAGTTTCTATTAAAAGTATAGATGTTTGCATGAAGTGCAACCAATCATAAATTATACTGGAACTTGATTATTTAATAATATGTAATTTTAAATACTTAAAATATAAAAAAATTGTATTTGTCACATCGTAAATAGAAGTTATAACTTGTTTTTGATATGAGTATACATTTTTCTATTTTAATGATTAAATATAAATTTTGTTATTTTATATCTATTCATGTAATTTAATTTTAAATAGTTAAATTATTTATAAATTTTTAATTTTTATTGTAATTATTATTGTCCGAATTTATGTTTTCTTAAAGCACTTAAAATTTGATGCTTATATTCTCTAAAAAATAGAAAAGTTATCAATGAACATCAATTAAAAAATTATAATTAATAGAATATATTTGTAATTTCTCTTAGATATACCACGTCTTATAAATGCCAGAAATCATGGGACTGGGAATAGAGTGTCATTGGCCATGGATATGATACGTAAAAGCAATGAAATATTAAACAGGCTTGAAAATCCACAGTCCACTGGACAATCATCTGCAACAGATGTAGAGCAATTTCCTGAAAGGACTCAAGCTGAAGCAACTGCACCTGAGTCATCTGTGCCAACATCATCTATCCCGGCATCATCTTCCCCAGCATCATCTGTCCCGGCATCATCTACCCCAGAATCATCTGTACCTGAACCATCTGCATCCGAATCGTCTGCGTCCACACAACAATCTGATCCAGATTCCATGAATGTGTATGTCAAAAGTTTTTATATAAATAATTATAGGCTTTTAATTTGAGTCATGATATCAAATTGTATTATATATTATTATTAACTTATTTATTTTTAAAGATAATTAATTCCAAATTTTCCTTTTTAATTTTATTTAATAAGTAAAAGGTCCCTAGAGCCTGGGCTAAAATAGGTGATACGTAATTCTACTAACGGTCATTAGCAGTTGGGGTTTTTTATAGGTAATATCCTCATCAATAGTGCATAAATTAAAAACTCATATCAAATAAAATTAATTACTTTTTCATAAAGCTCTGCGTGAAGACAGCTCATTCATCACATTTCAAGTCAGCTATAAAATAACAGGTTACTTTGATTTTAAATTTCTTGCCAACAGCTTTGTGGCAGGAAAAATTACCAACCACTTGTTAATTTTGCACCAACTATAGTCTTAAATGGTCACACAATTTCTTTAATTTCTATCCTAATCATTTAAATTGGCAATTTCAATCTAGCATGAATTTAAAATTTTGATATTATAATTTTAATGCGATTAGTAATTGGGATAACAGATGTATATAACAATTTATGGATTGGACCATTAGCTTATAAATCCTATTATCTCTATTGCTAAATATTTTATAAAATCAACATTAAATAATGTATTCCATGATCAATTAATAAATTTATTTTAAATTTAATTTTACTCTTTAAACTAATTCTCAACTCGATTTTGTTTATTTCTGATGTAATATATGTTCTATTTCCAAAATACTTAATAATTCTTAACCAAGTTATAATTTGATTAAGGGTCCATTAGTGTATGTTCATTTATAGATGTATACTATATAGCGTTAATGCTTGGACTTTTTATGTATGGGAAAGGGCGAAATAACAATATTGTACATTTAGCCAAATTGCATAATACAAAATAAAAAGTTTTTATATAATTTGTTAAAAATTTATATTGTTTAAGCATCCTTATTATGATGATAATTCTATTTTTGAGATTTTAAAACTACCATCTTCAGAAGAATATCTAAATCATACAATTTTTTTTTTTTTTAATTTAATTTTTTTTTATAATCCCAACAATGGCCATTAGCTGTGGGGTAGTAATAGTAGAGTTTTTTTTATTTATAAACATGTATGTATATATGGTGCATGGTTTATTTGCTAAAAACCTGGTTGGTCTCCCATGGAGGGGCTAGCAACACTGTACTGTGCTAACCATAGCACTGTATCACACCATGTCCCAATTTTATTATTTTTATTGTATATTGGACAAAGTTTTTTTTTAATAATGAATTTCTTTTTGTGTATATTTATTTGTTAATATTTTGTCTTAATTACTTTGTAGGAGTTATGAAGTAGATGAAACATTCCCTAATACTGTTGTTGTTACAATTGATGCTACTCATCACATGAGAATGCCTCCTGCATTAATACGTCAAATGCATCATCAATTACTGGCAAATAATTCACAGTCAACTTCTCAAAGTGAAACTGAACAAAGTAAACAGTTTTTTGTTTTGTCTTATAATTTTAGTTATCAAGCAACTGCATAATTTATTTCCATTTGCATGTTAGGAATTTAAAAAAATATTTTCAGCAATAATTTTTAGCATTCAGATGTTTAATTAATTTAAAAAAATTTTAGTAATTACTAACATTTAAAACATTTTTTAATTTATTAACAATAAGTATATAGAATTATCATTTTAGAATTAAATTTTTTTTTATAGCTGCTGAAAATGAAACTTCAACTGTTCCTGAAACAACTCCAGTAGGATCAACTAACCAATCCCCAGGATATCAAGCGACTGGAACTTTACCGTCTTTTGCAGCTTCTGACCAAAACTTAAGGTTTAAAAAAAACTTATTGCAAAAATCAATTACATATTTTTTTAATAAAATACTAATCTATTAAACTGTTAATATTTATAAGGAATGATCGCCAGACTTCAGAAAATAGGTCTTCCACAGCTATAAATGATAGACGTCGTTTGAGAGAATTGATTGACCAACTAAATAAATTAAATGCTAGACTTCAACCATTTTATGCTATATATTGCCAGTTTATCAATGAAGATCCTCAATTTTCATCTACAGAAGTATGATGATTAAAAATAGTTGAAAACTAACATATACACTATATAAAAAGAAAATATTAAATATTATTTTTATACATTACTGAATTGTATTATGGTTTTGCTTTTTTATAGGGTGAAAATGGATCACATCGAGCACAAACTGTGTTTAATAATGTGTCAAAAGTGATGCATTATATATCACATGTTTATCATGCAATTAGTGATTTAAGAGTTTCATTTAACAGACCACCACCACGTTCTTTCCAATCTCGCCCTTGTCTGTTACAAGGTACTATTTTACATACTGCTCATTCAGTTACTACTACTACTACAGCACCACCACCTTCTACTCAACAACCTACTTCTACACAAACAACTTCTACAAGTCAATCTATTCCTAGTGTACGAGCCTTTAGACTTGATTGTAAGTTTCATTTGATTTTAAAATCAACTTCAGAATCTGACAATCAATTTAAATATATTTTAGTTATGAACCCTGATGGATCATTAAATGAAACTCCTAATGTGTCCACTCCTGCCACCAGTACCGAAACAAATACTAACATGACAGTTGATCCAAATACTGAAAGTAATAATGCATCTACTGAGTTTCCACCAGAGACACCTCATGGAGTAGAACTTATGTTTGACCTTGCCCCAGGAACTATTCATATTGATGCTGTTGAAGCTGCATTTGTTACTCCAAATGCTTCAGGACCAAGTCAACCTACATCTGTGTCTCGTAAGTATAATATTCTTAATAAGTAACTCCGCCGAAAAAAAAACCTACTGCGCAGACTAAAGTGAAAATTGTGTACAGATCTATAAATTAATTAAAGAGTTGTTATCAATTGGTTGCTTCTCCAATGTGTTATTCCTGTCAATTTAATCTTGAATACCAAATCTGTACACAATTTCTACCAGAAGGATTGCTCAAACCTCATACTTTTCTGATAGGAAAATCGTCTAGTTGGTACTTAAGAGGTCATTATATTAGGAGATGACTTAAGAGTTTCAGTCTATTTTATTTATTTTTTTCTTTAATATTAATCTTAGGATAGTATAACTTAAGTATTTATTAAACATAATTAGGGTTTGGATTTTATAACACTGATAAGTACTGAAATATGCGCTATAATTAGGGTTGCCACCTTTGAAAGATTGCCGACCCGTAGACAGGCCGATAAGCTAAAGAAGAAAAAGAAGTAAAGTCGTCGGCAAAAGATATATTGTGCCTGTGTCCCTATGCAAACGGCTTAGCTAAAAAATAGCACTAAAAATCAAATATGAGAAAATAGCAAAATAAAATTTTCTATTTGGAGTCCCTGGTGTATAAAACAAATGCTATAAAATCTAAACCTTGATATAAACAAATTTTACTTTCTTATATTAAATTATTATACGACTATAATTTTAAATCAAAGTTAATACATTTTTGTTGGTTACAGAACCATCAAGTAGTAGTGAAACATCAAACGCAGTGCCTATGCCTATTGATTGGATGGATCAGATGATTGATGTAATTTCTAGTGGAGTCCGTCGTCCTTTCACGGCTGACCATTTGGACTGGAGTAGTATGCCTACTACTTCCACTAGAACTCCTCGTGTAACTCCTAGAACAACTGATTCTTCATCAACTACAAATCCCCCATCACAAGGTATTTGTACTTAGTGTTTTGGAATCTATCGTAACTGAACATTAATAAAAAACACTCTTTTATTTATTTATTAGTTTATAATATATAGTCACACATGTCTTACAAAGAATTATTTGATTATTTGTACCAGATAGATAGGCACGTCAGCGGCGGTGCAATATAGGAAAAATAGTGTTTCTTCGTATTTGTTGATGTTACTACCAAATATATGAACAAACTAACAATTGTTACAAAATATTTTATGACGTGCAATTAGTGTTTAACAATTTAATTTTAGTTTATTGTAAAGAAAAATATTTCTTGTTATAACGATTTTAGTGGTATAAAATGTCTTCATCTCAGATGTTAGGAGGCCTTAACAATTTTACATAAGTTAAGGAGGCCACATTACAAAAAAATTTGTTGAATGTCTATAATACATATTGAAGAACTTCTTACTCAAAATCAATTTTACTAACAATTATATACCAAGGTAGCCCACTGTTGATTTATATGGATTATGTTGTAGATCGATCATGAATAAAATGAACTACACTAATTAGTAACAATAAGTAATATTTTACTAATACATGATGTACATGTAGTAAGTACCATAATGTAGTGACCACAGTGTCTGATGAGTCCGTCTTATATACACGTCATAACCTATCAACCCTAATTTGTATACCATGCCCGACTACCCCACTTTGTTTGTCACAAGAATTTTCTACTTTTCAGTTACAATGTTTATAAATAATTTGTTAAATTTTGATTCTGTTTGTAACATTGTATAAAAAAAAGTGCCATAAGATGATATCTAATAAGTACTCAGTAATCACCATATGAATAGGATATCAATTTGATATCATGTTTTATGTATGACTGTTTGTATTCAAAAATTTAAATTAAAATAATCATCTTCTAAACTTTAAAATACTATACTAATACAATAAGGCAAAATGTCTATTGTTAACATTTCTTGGATAATCTTGGCATTATTCAATTTCTAACATTAACCACAATTGCCTTAATATAGTATTCCATTTTCAAAATAATAATTACTTATAAAAATGTATGCTTGGAATTATTAAACTATAGATTTGTATATTTATATTTTATTATAGGTCTTAATCGTGGACAATGGGATACTAGTCCTCGCATGGATCCGTTTTTGCCTTGCAGTTCACACCACTTTGAATCAAATTTAAGACCCATGGTATTAGCTAGACGTTCTACCCAAGGAACAGATAGATCGTCATCATCTGTCAACAGTAGCAACTCAACTACAGACACTTCATCTCCAACATCTCCCAATGAAGTAAGACCCTTTTCCGGAAGACGACCAGGTCGACCAAGAACTCGGTATGTGCAAGACTCTGATGGATTTTTGTCTGGTATACATCCAATTTTGGCTTGGGGAAGAAATCTTCGTAACAATATAGCTACAACATCTGGAACCTTAAATGGTCAGACTGCTGGACAAAATATTGGCTTAAGTGATACTTTCGGTGGACAAATAAGTAATTTCTTCTTATGTATAAATCTTTTAAAACTTGGTCATATTATTTTGAAAAGAAAAAATCAATAATAATCATTCTGAGTTTTATTTAGAATATTCTTATGTTTATAATTATTGTATCAATATCTATTATCAATTCAAATTCAATCATTTAAACTAGCTTTCTTTTCAATATGAGACCTTTAGTCAAAATTTATATTTTTAAATATAGATATTAATACATTTTTTAGGAGTTGGTATGGACAGCGTTTTTGAAACTTTGGAAAGAGAAGGAGATTTTGATAGACCCAGACTCTTAAATTTGCCGCCTCTAACTAGATCAGGACCAGTAAGTAATATTTTCTTTAGAGAACATGACACCTACATTCATTGTCTCAATCTTACAAACGCACAACATAGTAAATCTGTGTTTAGTAGAACCAATTTTGTGAAGTTAGCTTTAATACTAGAGTAAATTGACTTATTATTAAACTCAAAGGGAAGAACAATATCTGTGTCTTTTAGTAGGTTTTTTATGAATTTTTAATTTTTAAGCGAGTTATGACTGTAAAATACCTATTACAATTTTAAAAAGAGCCGTATTTCATATTTAATTAATTTCTTATTACTGTTTTGTTTTTAGAATTAACTTTTCAAAATTTAGAATTTTTCAGAAAATTTAAAATAATAAATTTTTCAGAATTTAACTATTCAAATGGAACCTCCACGCGCACCAAATGAATTGCTTCTCACACCTGTTGGTGACATACCATATTTTAGAGATTTACAAGGGCAATCTATTTTAATAGACTTGTTCATGGTGATCACTCGTAACTGGACCTTACATGACATGTTAAATCTGAATGCTATTGATGATGAGTCTTCAATTAATTTAAATCCAGTCTCTAGACATAATGAAGCACTATTCAATTTCGTTATGGATCGAGTTATGCTTAATCAAGAGTTAATACCACATAATATTAATGAAGCTGCAAATCGCATATTTCAAGAGATGATGCCGTATATAGAAATATTTGTAAGTAAAGTATTAAAATTAACATAAAATTTATTTTATAATATATTTAATGTACACTTTGTTAATTAATACAATAGCAATGTTCTGTGCCATCACGTTCAAATATCAATGTAAGTGAATCTTTTCGAAGTTGCATTTTTCAAAATCTACACGGACTTATCCACTACTGTGATCAGAGTAAGATTTTAATTTTAAATTGAGTTATAGGTAATGTGCAGCAGTAATGGCTCGCCAGGAGAGACTTTTGAAACGGAGTATCCCCTTAAAAATGATAATTTTCTAGGAATATTTGTATATGAATTGAATGTATATCGTTTTATTTTTCTATAATATTGTTACAAAATTGAAAATCTATTAATAGTAATTTTGACGGAAATATTATTTTCAAGTTTTTTAGACAACGGTTGCCAATTTAATGAAACTGCCGCCCAACAGTTTCCATAATTTGTAATGTTATCGGCTTATCGCTGTAATAGGCAGAGGGGGCCGAGGAGAAAAAGCCGCATATTATGGACAGTATTGAAACTGTATTCACATTATTATATATATTAGTATTATACATATACCGTCGCGTCTTTAGTCGTAACATTGGCATAATTTAGTATATTTTGTAAAATATTTTTCTTATTTTGGATATATATTTATTAATTTTTTAAATATTTTAACTTACAAAAGAAAAAATCAATTGGAATGTAATTGTCCACCTCCTAATTTAATACTTAACTAATAATTTAAATTTTTTGTCTCCCTAGAACGAGCCGCCACTGCTGTACTGTTAATGACTAGCTATATACAATAGTTTCAAATATCTCATTCTTAATATTATCTTAAAAAAATATATTGTTTAATATAATGCCTACCTTCTAAGAATAAATTATGTGTATGAAACGTTTTTTAAATGTTAAAATTCTGTTTAGTTGGAACCTGAAACTCATTGATCTGTCTAGTTCTTAAGAAGATGTCACACTTGTATGTGTTGTCTCCGCCTTAAAATCATACAATAAAAAAAAATCTTTGTTTAGTAGAACCAATTTTGTGTTGTTAGCTTTAATATTATAATAAATTGACCTATTATCAAACTGAACAAGAAAATTATGAGTGTTTTGTATTTTTCAAGTTATGAGTATGTTAAATATTACAATTTAAAAAAGCTTTTACTTGCTAAAAATTAAACTATTGTGAAAACCCCATAAACATACCCAGATAATGTTTGTCCCCCTAAGTCAGACAATAAGTCAGTTAACTAATACTAAAGCTTATAATACTAAATTGGTTTCTGAACCTCAGATTTTCTATGTTGTGCATTTGTAAGAAAGAGACAACGCATGCAGGAATGACGTCCTCTTAATATCTATACTTAACAAAATTTAATCATGCTTCTTTTTTAAATTTTCAGACCCATGTAATATTTTAGAAGTTTTTTTTTAGCTATTACATATTACCAAAAAATTGTTCTATGATCAGTAAAATAATTAGATTACAATTGTTAATTGGTTTGTATTTACTCAGCAATGATTCAGATCATTTAGGGTTTACTTATTTTATATTACTTGTCAAAAACTTGTCCAATGTTAATCATTAATTTATTAAGAAAAATATTGACACTAAGTAATTAAAGAATGCATAATAAATATTTGAAATTATAACTGTTTTTGTGTAAGAATAAATTGTATTGCTAAGTATTTAATATATAATATCAAATGTGTTTTAGTTCGATCAGGAGCACCAAATGATATTATATCTCAGTTGACCATATTTGGCGAAAGACTTTTATCATTGGTAGTTTATTGCTGTAACAGCCGTGCTGTATTTCGATTAAGTGTTATGGCATTAATGGTAATTAATATATATGTAACATTTCAATACTAGATACTTATATTTGTGATTATTTTAGCAATTCATGCCACTTCCTGCAAATTTACATAGATTTTTAGTACATGAAGTTCGTGTGAATATTGATCAATACTGGGATATTATTGCCTCTTTTCATATGATGAGTTTATCTATTATCGATTATATTGTACCATCTAATACTCTATATGAAGGTGGAAATACATCAAGTGTGGTCAGTATTATACTTTTTTTTATTGTTGGCGTTTATTTAAACAATATTACAGGTTTAGTCATAGAATTCATGTATTTAATGATTAATTGTAGATTAATGAAGAACGGTCTTCGAATCCAACTTTATCTTCATCTGAGACTTCCAATGAACCTTTACCTGAAGTTGTTATCGGATCTCAAGAATGGCACCATAATGTTCCTTCAGTAAATTTATAGTTAGAGAATTTCAGAAAATACAATAAATGTTAACACTAGTTATCTACTTTACAGGACTGGGTACCAGTAATTGCTAGAGATTCACAGCGTCAAAGACGTCAAGGAACACAACCTCCTTATAGCGATGCATATTTATCTAGTATGCCTAATAAACGCAGGAAAATAGTAACCAGTTCTAAACCTCAAGGGCCTTTATCTCAAATCATAGCTAGTGAGTTAATTAATTTTAAATTGTTGTTAATTGTTATGTTTAGTAGAATTATTATCATGCAAAAACTTAAATGTTTTCCCACTAATATTTTACTCAATACTTATAAGGCATTATTTTCTTTTAAAACACACAGATAAATGATTCTGTATCTTTTACAGTTGTAAATCTTGGTTTGCCTCTAGTTTTAACAATTTACTTAAATTTAACATAATATAAATTAATTATATCAACTGCATGTTATTTGTAAGATTTATCTGAATTATTTTTAGAATTAAATTAATTGAATTATTATTTTAATGTGTTCAGAAAATTTAGAAGTGGCCATGGGTGCTGCAGGGGTAGCTGTCAATAAAGAAGTGACTGCAAGTGTTGGAGCTGATGCTAGTGTACAGAATGCCTATACTGAACGCATAAGAACACTTGGTAGAACTGGAATAGAGACACATCCAGATTTTTGCCCTGTTCGTTATCCAAATGCTTCAAAATTCTTTTACGATCATAATCATCCAAATTAACAAGTTCATGCTTACCAAATAACCTCAAAACATTTTGGTTTTAATTTATTTTTGTTTTATTTAAAACCCTAATAGACTGACATACGAAAAACAAGAAAATCTGATATTGTTTTTATTATGTATTGAATTTACTCATTCTCTGGTTATGCGTGAACAAAATTTATACTTTATATAATATAATAATTTAATAAATACCCTTTTAGACTATATTGTGGAAGGTGTTGGCAATTAATTTAACAACATTCTTGGATATTTATTATTATAATGCTTTTTAAAACATTGTACATATACATCATATTATATGTATCTATTATAAAGTTAAATATTACTATTTATTTGGTTTGTCATCAAGTTAATTATTTCTTTAGACCATTTATATAATATTATAAGATTAGATAACAATGATTTCATTATCCAATTAATGGAAGGGAAGCCATATGGTTTTCAATTACATAGATTAAAGTTTTATAGGTAAATAATTTTGGTTTTTAATGATTAATAATATTGTATTTTTAATAAATTAAAATCAACTATATTTTATATATACATATAATATGTATATATATCAAAATATTCTTTCAATTTTATTCACCTTCAACTGAATATAATATTGTGTTTTTATATAGCACATTCATAGTCGTATAATTTAAATATAGTTAATTTTAAGTTTACATAACCAATAAATGCATTGAATGTTTTCCAAAAGTTTTTATTCATTTTAGTAGTCTAAGTTTTCCAGTTACAGGTTTGAGTTGATCATCAGATCCAAAAAATGCGAGTGCCGTAAAAGAATTTGGTTCTACTTCTGTGAGACCTGCATCATGAACACAAAAAAAAGGTATGTTGTGTATTTTACCTGCTGAACACAACTTAACCAGTTCAACGGTGTGTTTTGCTTCAACAACAATTTTTCGGCTCCTGAAAAATTAATATTTTGATAAAATATATATAATTAAAACACTATGTATAAAAGAACCATAAAGTGAATACTGAATAGTTATAAGTTAAGTATATTTTTAAATATTGAATTTAGTAATAATAATGTTATATTGTTTTTAAATATTGAATTTGGTAATAATAATGTTTCATATTTTTCATTATAATTTATAGCTTTTAATTATTATGAGCATAGGGTAAAGCAGCTTTTTAAACAGGTTATATGATCAATTTTAACACTATGTCAAGAGATTTAATGATTTTAATGACTATATTATACATTAATACATTGTAATATAAATAACATGTGTTCTTCCACATACTACTACTATTAAATAATATGAAATATTAAAAAAAAATACCATGCAACCAATAAAATTAAATAAACATCAACAGACAAAATTGCATTAATCAGAAAGGATTTATCTGTTATTTAATATATTTATTTGTTTAATTAATTTAACAATTGTCTATAAATAAATAAAAATTACCTACAAAATAAAATAATAATACCGGTTGCACAAAGGATCGATAAAAACAGTTCATTAAGCTGTGTTAACGGTTCAATAAACAGTCAGATAGATAACTATATTGGTTCCCTAAAGTGCTGTACTGTTGCACAAACAATTGTTTAACATTTTAGTGGTTAGTATTTTTACCAATGTTTAGATACCATGATTACAAAAAATTATCATTCAATCATATATTTTTACTGTTATCAGTGTTAATTGTTGTAAATTATAATTATTATTTTATTGTCATAACTACTATTAAAAAAAACTATAAACTATAATTATATTATATTAACTAGTTTGTAAACATTAATGTATAGTTTAGTAATTAGTTTAAAATGTCTTCAAATAAAAAAAGAAGCAAGAATGTTTCTGACACCGAGAAAGAGATTCTCATTGATGAACTCGATGATGTTGATGATAAATACATTACTATATAGGTAGTAGGTACTTTTACAATGGTAAGAAGAAAAATAAAAAAACTTACTTTATATTCGAATTAGTAAACTATACAATTATCACCATAGATAAGAATAATATAATGTGATTATCACAAAATAATACAATCTTATCAGACCAATAAGTTATAGAACTCTTTTGAAAATTTATCGAACCGAAATCGGGTCTACAACATATCGAACCGATAACCCAATATTTATTGGATCGATAAATCTTATTGGTCTTTTGTGCAACCTGTCAAATTTTTATCGATTCAATAACCTAGTTATTGGTCCGATAACTAGTTATTGGTCGTTTGTGCAACCGGGCACTAAGAGGCAAAGCACATTATCTGTTGTAACTTGATAACAATCTGACAATTTAAGGTCCACATTTTCTTATTTTTTTTTCATTTTTATTTATACAATTTGTACAAAGTGGTTGAATATGTAATGCCTGTTTTATTTGTTGGACTTTGCCAAGTAAACTTTTATTGCAGGTGTTTAAATAGCAATGTAAAATTAAGTTAATTTTATAAAAAAAAATATAATAAAAAAGCTTACCCATTTTCATTCCAAATATTTAAATCACAACTGAGATCAGCACGTTCTTTAATGACTTCGTATAAGCCCAATGCAGCGTGAGCAGCCTAAAAGATAAAAGCAAAACATTACGGTTTCAAAATTTTAAATAATTATTCAACTAATTCTTATTTCATGACATAATTTTATTGTTAATACGATCCAATAAAATATTGGATCATATGTACTTACTTGCGAAGCAATCTTTCCAATGCCCATATTAAGGCCTGTATTCATAACAATAACCATTTTATAAGCGACAGTCATATCTTCCCACATTTGATCACCATCATCGTCTACCACAGGTGTAGGATCACCAGAGAAGGGGTTCAATGTAAGTAATTGTTCAACAATTAAATCTTTAGGTATATCACCAGCACTGTCAACAATCTAAAAATTATTTTAAATATTAATAAGCTTGCAGTCAATAATAAGAATAAACATTGAAATGTTCTTACTTGTAGTACTAATGATTTAGAAAATCCCATGTCCGTAAGTTCTTGAACTAGTTTCTCCTTTGTTTCCATTTCAATAGATTCTTGAACTACTGGTACTATACAAACAAAAATTGCAGTAGATACAAGAATAAAAAATTTAATTTAAAATTATTTCAAAACAAACTGAATGATAACATTCCTTATCATTTTATTTTTTAAATAATCACAACTATAGTATTAATTTATAACCACGGTTGCAGATGGTATAGCTGCGTATCGACAATTGTTATAAATAAACTTAATATTTATCTTTAATCATTGTATCAAGCTCATAGATAATAAAATATACATTTTGTTATTTGCGCCTTGCGCGTATATTTCGAGCTGCTCTGGTGTCTGGCCTCTGTTTAACAACCGTGAGGCGCGCTATCAACATTTCACTTTTTCGTATTTTAAATAAGATTAAAGAACTCGTACCCGAGTCCAAGATACACCTATAGATCTAAATCGTGTTTCGTGAATATACCAATTATTATGAGCTTATAATATGATGGCGTCTAGAGTTCTAGACCTAAAGTATTCATTTATCTCCTGCCTCGGCGGCGCAAAACTATTATAGTACCAAATTTGGCATATAGGTACCATTGATTATAGAATTCAAATAGGTTCTAGTGTATTCTAAAATCAACGGTACTTTATTGGTATATTTTTAGTCTGTTTAACATTACTTTATACCAATTTTAGCAGTACTCTTACTGCAGAGTAGTGAGTACAGACTGTACCTACTCTACTACTGTATCATGTATTATAATAATTAGGTCCGGGTATTAGGTAATAAGTAGGTACACTTACGTTTGTGATTGTTTACGCTTTTACAGTTTTATCTCCGCAGAGGTTATTTGCGCATTCGTTAGACCTTTTGACTTTTACTATTTATATAATGATATCGGGTCGTTATTGTGTTAACACATTGAGGCATTGAGCTATACGAGCATGGTTATCTATATACATATTATCTATGTGCACCACAGATATAAATAATAAAATTTATTATTTATATCTGTGATGTGCACTATGTTTATGGTAATATTATGTTGTTCTCGGGTAAGAGGATGCCACCCTCGTATGCGTTATCTCCGTAGCCCGTCTAACAAACGTACAACATGGCAAATCTGTGTGTCAGCAGTACCAATTTTGTGTGGTCATGTTTCATATATTCAAGAGTAAACTGGCACTCAGTTATCGAACTATTAGGAGGAACATGATCTCAAATCTGAGTCTTATAGTAGATTTTTAACGTTATTTTAATTTCCCAGCGAGTTAGTTTGAAGCTTTTGGAAAATAGTAATTTTTACATAATCATAACTAGCTCAACAATTTAAGCATAGAAAAAATACATACGCGAAGACACAGACAAGTTCTTCTCTTTGAGTTCGGTAACAAGTCAATTTACTCTAATATCAAAGGAACTACATAAAATTGGTTCTACTTAACACACAATTTTTTGTAAGACATGCCGGTGTTACGGCCTCTTAACGTGCTGTGAAACGGTAAATGCCATAACTTATCCGCAGCATCGTGCTTCAAAATGCACCAACACAAACATTGAATCGTTGGTACAACTATATTTTGCACGTCGACTTTTAGAATCAAGTTGGTACGGAGGCAAATGCAATATTTTTATACCCACAAATGCACAATAATTATTGTAGAATACAGGTCGGTATACTTGTGTTCAATGTTTGCTACTTTTTCGATTTAATGGTCCGATATTATGCTCATTAAAATTTAAAATTTGAAATTTAAGGTCTCAACAATTTTAGAAAAAAGTTGAAAGTATGAGCATATAATTATTTATATATATTTGTTTGATATGTTAGAATTACCGCAGATTTTAAGCCTAACGTGACTGCTGATTTAAAATTTTGATAAGGATTTAACAACTAATACCTACAACGTCGACGTGTTCGTTTTCGATAGGTTCTTCCGTCTTCGCACTTCATATCATCAAAATTTGGGAACTAATCTATCAATAGATTAACAATAATTATATAATGTTATAAATTATAATTTATTCGTTTATTATATTGCCCGAACTTAGTACTATTTATAAGAATATATTATACGACCAACTGTGTAGAATGTAGATGATCAGTGAAGTTGGTTTGGGACTTACAAGTTATTCTGAACAACTTATTCATCATGACAGCATTTAACCTTACTCCACGGGTTCTTACGCAACACAATTCTGTAAAATCTAGTTGGCTTTATTTTTAGTGTCTGTCCCCATAGATAAAATATACTTAATCTATGCTGTCCCTAACTTGATCGGTTAGGTATGGTTATTTAATATCTACTACTATAATTATTATAGACGAGTCGAACAACGAGGAAAATTAACGAACTTTAAAATAATATTTGTGCATGTTTGATAAACTCGGATTTTTAATTGAATATAAATTATTTCATACACATTTAACATTTTACTCATCTTAGGTTTATTTAGTCCGTGGTCATAATTATTATTTTTGGACTTAGGTTATGTTACATTGTTACGTAATATACCGAAGAGTGTTATCAGTGTTATCACAGTTCTATAAAAGTTCTGTGATCGTATTCGTCGTACACAATGAATCATTGATAATAGTAATTGCCAAGTTGCTCGGTGCTTTTATTATTACAGTTTAAAGCATTTAACATTTCAACGACTATAAAAAAAAAATTGGTCTTCGAATCGTGTTCTGGTTAACACAAGAAAAATATCGTAAGTCACCGATACCGAGGTTCATCTATTTAACGCAAAATGGACGTTGAAGACGTTTTGAACGATGTCGTGTCAATGGATGACCTTAAGGTAAGTAATTCGTCAGTTTTTCATCTGGTTTTTTTTCTTACCTTATGGTGGTTGGGGTTTTTGCTCATAGACCTCCAACATATTGGTTTATGTTGAAACTTGGTTTTTCACGCTACGAAAACAATATGAAGAACCTAGATCTTTGCTATGCTTTTCCTATTTATTTTTACTGTGTTGGTCTCCTGTAGAAGTATAGGTAACAATTCGTAGATCTAAAACGTTTTGACATCATCACCATTGTGTGAACTATATACTTGGTGAAGCTGTAATTTTTAATTATCAGCTGAGACTTGTAACAAAAATATAAAATACTAATGACTGTAAAAAAAAAAATGATTTTTCTTCTCAGTTCATGTTCAAGGTTATATTAAAAGTCATAATTATTCCTGGGGGGTAATATCATAAATTTATATTAACATGTTTATACTTTCTTGTTAGTTAATGTCTTTATTTTTTTCAGAAATTTGAAAATGAATATCATAAACAGCTTGCGACGGGAACTGTTTCTCAAGAAACAAAATTTCATTACGCTTGGTGTTTAGTTAGAAGTAATTATCCGGCAGATATCAGGAAAGGGCTTATATTAATGGAACAATTGATTAAACATGAAGCTAACGATGATGATGCCAAACGGAATTACCTCTATTACTTAGCTTTGGGAAATTCAAGAATTAAAGTAAGTATTATAATAAGTATGATTTATAATAAAGCATTTTTAAAATATTGTATTGAAATTATGTGCGGAGAAATATGTTTATGTACTATGTACAATTAATGTACCAAAACATACACTGATAATAATTTAATACTATTGATTATAATTTATAAAATTATTATTTTAATGAAAATGTTATAATTATGTTTATAAATTGTTTATTATTATAACTAAATATTTTTTGTATTAAATTTATTGTTTTAACATAATCTAAAATAATTATTATTAGTTACTTTATAATATATGTGAATAATATTTATAGTTACCTACTTAATATGAAAATTATTTGATTAACTAATATATAGCTAAGAAACCAATTTTTAGATGTAGTACTTGATGATTATTTACTTTTAACCTAGAATTGTAATAATATAATAGGTTCATTCCTTCTTTCTTATCATAGCCCATAAAATAATGTATATAAATTAGATTATTATGGAATATTTTAAGTGTACTAGTATACTAATATACTTAATATATAGTAATATAGCATTAGGGTGGGGCAATACAGTAAAATGATCTGACCCCAAAAAAAAAAAATAAAACATTTTTTTTTAAATTTATTCTTCAAAAGAATAGTGTAAAATATTATAATGAATAATGTAATATGTAATTAATTAATTGTATACCATCTAAAAATATTTTTAGAACATAATTACATGTATCATTAGAAATATATTTCTTATATTTACGCCAATTGTTATAAGTTATAACGATTATAAGGCAATTTTAGAATTCAAAATATTTACAACTTAGGCCCGAAACAGAATACTGTCCCAAAGCCTTAAATACAGAGTAATGTTATTACTATTATATTATTAAATTATTATATTTGTATTACTATTATTATTCATGTATTAATATTATAAAAATTTAAAATTGAGCTTATACTTGCTGTTATTTAAAATGTTTTCAAATTATTGTTGTATTGAGTTTAACACAAATATTTTAATTTATAATTTTATAAAATTCTGATTTGTCTCTACTAGTTATTACTAATAAAATTAATCAGTATTATTATCATTCAATGTGAGATGTAATAATAATTATAAAAAAAACCAAACATTTATAAACAATTGCATATGTTGTTTCCTTTAGTAAAAATATTCGGCCATTATTTTACTGTGCCAAGCAATTAAAAGAGTAAACAAGTTTTGTATCAGTTATGGTTGGCTATATACCTACAGTTAACTATAATATTATCCAAACATTTAGTTTGTATGTCTATTTATGCCACAATTAATTAGGTTATATTTCCTTAATTCACTTATTATTAGATTGTTAACGTGAAATATAAATGTTAATTAAATTAATGTTTTAGGAATACAGTACAGCTTTACAATTCATTAAAGCCTTTTTACACATGCAGCCTGAAAATATGCAAGCACAAAACTTATTGATTACTATTCAAAAGAAAATGGAAGCTGGTATGATTTAATGATAATACAATAATAACGTCTTATAATAACACTGTTTACGCAACATATTTGTTAGTATGACTAACATTTTATGGTCCCGGTAGTATGTTAGTCCCATAGTAAACATCTTGTAGTATGACATATTAGATGAAATGGCTATTTTTACTTATTAATTCCTTCTACACTGTTATAAATTATTTCTTTTGTTAGAGTAGATGTATAATTTATCTGTTTAGCATTTTTATGTTTAACTCTCTTTAAAACTCTGTCCTCCATTTTTTGGGAAATTAATGGATTTTCTCTTCTAAATAGAAGTACCCTTTTTGTTTTCTATGAAGTTAATTATTATTATTATTTTTTTTTTTATTTAAAAAGGAGCTTTTATTAAATATTAAGCTCAACAATTAAATTATAGTACAATTATGAAATATTTTCATACATTAATACATATACAACGATACACCAATACAATTAGACAGCTAGACTATGAACAACAACAACAATCGAAAGAGACAGACATTTTTTTTTTTTAAATTTTTTATATAATATTGACAACTATAAGATGGTAAAACCGGCCTCCTGAATAAAAGAGATAATAATCAAGATAACGTGTTGGGAGTTAGATTTTAAAATTAAAGGAAGATCGAATGGAACATTTAATGAATTGAGAGCGGAAATTAAGTTAAGACGTTGAATATAAGAAAGATCACAGATGCCTATTATTATTATTATTATTATTATAAGTTAATTATTATTTGTTAACTTTTTCAGATGCACATAAAGGAATGGCAGTTGCTGGAGCCTTAGCACTAGGTATTAGTGCTGTTGTTGGAATTGGATTTGCATTGGCCAAAGGCATGAAAAAGTGATCATTCCATTAAGTTAATTCTTCTGATAACTATTTATTCCTGTGTATATTCCAAAGTGTTTTAACTGATTTAAGCTTAAGATTATTACCTGATTATAAGTCTATAATCTAAAAGTATAACATGAACTCACTGCAAAAAAAATATCCTATGAAAAATTGCAACTAAAAGTTTTTTTTTTTTTTAAATGTGAATTATTTATAACAAACAAGCAGAAATTTTATTATTGTATCTATAGATGAATTAACTTTTATATGTGTTAATAATTTACCTATAAAAAGCAGACAATTATGATTTGAGTTTCATATATATAAATAAAATATGTGTGCATGAATTAGTTACAGCTTATTATATTCAATTTGTACTTTCAAAATCGAAAAAAAAAAATTTTATTTAATTTATAGTTTAATTCATTTATTGTAGTAAAATGTTTTATTGATATATTTTATTAGTGTGTCAAATTTATGATATACAATGTTTGATAAATTAAAAGTATCTACTATAATTTTATGTGCTACTTAATTGATTAATACTTACTTAATTGGAAATAAGATACCAAAAAGATATATTATGAATCTCAATATCTCAATCATGTATTGTATGTTCAAAACAAAGAAATAACTATTTAAATATTTAAATTGTATTAAATATGATGTAGATTTTTAAAATTTTGATCATATTTTCATTTTCTTATCGTTTTAGATTCTAAATAAAGCAAGGAATTAGTTTTAATATTAAACATAGACATTCCTTCATTATGTTATTGTTTTTTATTTTAATATTCATAATGTGCGTATTGAATATAGTAATGTAAATTAATATATACATTGACATAAATCATTTTTTGTATAAGTATACAGTATTGCAATTTCAAATCAATTACTAGGTATTACTATCCACACTCAATTGTACCTGAAAATATTCATTTTTCCCAGGCTCTTACTAATGTGTAGAGTAGATTCTAATATCTAAAATTTACAATAATTCTGTTTCAGTAAAATACTTTAACACATTTTAATTACAAACATTTAACAAGATAAAATAAAAATACAATTGTTTGTATGAAAATTATGTTAGGTATGTTGCAAGTAAATCATATTAAATTAAAATCTAATTATTTATTGAAAGTACATAAATATACTTACCTAAATACCAATCATAAAATATTATCGTTTATCTGTGTATTCATATAACATTATTACCAGGACTGGATCTACCTACATGTGAAATAAACATTGCTTACGGCTATTAAAAAAATTTGGCCCATATAATGTCATTTACTTAAAAATAATTATAATCATTTTAACTTGAAGTTCACCCAAGTTCACCTCCACCCAAGTGTTTGAAAAAGGCTAGATACAATGGAACACAAGAATCTAAATATCATTATTGATTTTATACTTATTGGGTTATAAATTAGGCCTATTCTGCTCACATCAATTTGGCCCTGGTTGGCTGTGCCTATACCTTATATATAAGCTAGTGAGGGTATTGACATAGATTAAATATACTAAATGTTGTATACTTAATCTATGGTATTGGGTAATTTGCAAAAGTGTCCATTCAGGTTCAGCTAGTCATATAAGAATTGTTAACTTAAAAAAAAACAAGGAAGTAGGTAGATTGTGGATATTATTTATATCCAGTCGTCTCAAATTCAAAAACACCAGATAAAATACTAATAAAAAAAAAAAACAGAATCACATTCAGTGTTTATTTCAGATGGTGACCGTAGTGTGCAGTGGTTAAAGTGGGGGAGACCCGTTCCCCCTTCTTATTAAAGGTAAGACTCTTTAATTTAACACATAGGAATTAATGTTTTTTTCTTGATTTTATATACAGGAAAAAATATTTTTTTTTGTTGTGAAAATCATCAATTATAAACGTTAATACTTCACGCTTTATATTACTATAAACCTGACGTTTATATAAAAATCAACAGTAACCAATTTTTAAACATTCATTATTTTCTTGATAATAATATATCATAAAAGTGCCCAGTGGGTAAATAGAAAACGTATTCAATATCTATAAAACTGACCATACGAGTAAACTGTGCACAGCTTTTGATAAAAAGCCAATGCTTTTAACATAATGACAGGCGATAGTTGAGACTTTTTCATTACATTTCTTAAGAATTTACTATAAAAAAAAAATAAATTAACATAAATAAAACATATTATTGTATTAAAATGAGGGTAAATTTTTAAAATATATCGCCATAGCTCATAAAATAAATGTGTTCATTTTTCCTACAAATACGCCACCCAAAGCTCAATAGATAGGCAACTTATCTTACACTGCATAACATTTTTCAACTACACAAGTGATGAATATATATTATACAATATTATACGTACTATATATTACTACGTATGTATTACTATACTATATTGTTACAATATTATTATTGTAAGTTCATTCAGTATATATTTACACGTATAACTGTGAAGTTTTGAGCTTGATATAATTTTATATGATAAATATAAACGTAGATAATATGTATTACAATTTACAGTATTATAATTCATATTTATACGTAGTACATTTTTTCGTGAAAGTAAAAACTATACTAATAAATTGTCAAATGTTACTTTTATACATCACAATGAATGAAATATAAATAATTATTAGTCGGGGAAGCATGGCCGAGTGGAGAGAAGAATCCACCGCCATCCATTCAACCACAACCTACTGTTCCAAAAACACGAGTTTGACTCTCAAAATTACACCCACTATATAAACCACAGTTAATGGCCATAGTTCCCGAAGCTTAAAATAAAAAAAAAAAGTTTTAGTATTTAAGCGGAAAGCTAAATTAGTAGGTTCTGAATTTATGTATTAGATCCATAAAGTAATATATTATTTAAAATAGAGAAAATAAAAAAAGGTAAAGTCTGTAAATAACAATGCATTAATATAATAAATGTAAACAACAATAAATTAATATAAAATAAAACACCAAATTTTCATCTTAAATTTAAAGACCGGTGTTATGATATTATTATGACACAAAATTATTAAAGGAGCCCAAATCAATATTAGTTTTAGTTCTAAGTTTATTTAAATTTTTATATTTTTTTTGACCATTTGAGGAAATTTGTTAATGATTTTTTTTAATAAAGTTTGATCACTGTATAAGACAAAGTTTATCGTAAACATTTCTTAAATATTTGAGACTTAACCGTAAAAAATTATTTAATATACTGCACACATCAAAAATATTTTAACTACCTACCTTATGTCTTTTTTTTTATTACTTTGAAAATTTTGAAATGCTTGAAACTATTTGCTACAATATATTACATTATTATAACTACGTATGTATCATTATAGTTTTAAATATTTGTTTAAGTTTCCATAGTTAAATGGATAATAATTTATGAATGTTAAAAAACATTTTGATTTTAGAACTTTATATCTAAAAAACTATACATTTAAAACTCATTAATATTAATAAAATGCTTTGTCTATATGAATATAATTAAATTATTGTACTGTACCGCAACAAAAATAAGCATTAATATATATTAAAGTTGGTTTGTGTGTAAGTATTATAATCATAAATCATTCTTCAGTCCTAATAAATACAGAATTTATAATTTAGGAATGGTAATAAAAAAGGCGTTTTGTCGATATTTCTATTATGTATTGTTGTTTATATAGTGTCATCATATTATTTAATAGGTAATTAAGTTAATTAATTTGATATTGTTTAAGCGAATGAAGTTCATTCAATAGAACTACCTAACTAAATAGCATTATAAACATGAAGTAGAATGTACCGAGTTGATATAAATATTTCATTTAACGTATATCCCTAACTATTAACACTATTAACGTTTCACGGGATTTTACTAGATTTATGGTGGGTAAATAATTGTAATTGCTCATTTAATATACTTTAATAAGTAAGACCTAGCGGCTACCATCATATTTATTTTAACATAATACGTTGGGAAAACGTCGATAGGTAGATTCGATGGATTGACGAATAATCCATGGATACAAAAAGATGGAAGACAATTTGTGGCGGCTAAAATTATGGAAGAATTACGGTTACATGACCATAAGGCTATAAAATAAAAATAAGATCAATCGTAGTTCTAAAACATTAAGGTTATAATAATCAACATACTTTGATAAAATATTATAAAGACGCATATTATTATTATGATTGCTTTAATTTATTTATAGACAAAAGTTTGTCGAACCAAGAATAGTTTATTACGATTATAATCAAGTTTTTTGTCTGTAATATTATGAAGTCGGTTTTAAAATTATAAATTCTTTGCTATCTATTCTCCCGAGAATTTATTTTTATTGAAGCAAATACTATTATTTTTAATCATGAACAAGAGTTTATTTAGGATCTGAGCACAAAATCAAAATTAACTGACGTATTTTAACAAAAAAGGTTAACTGATGTTAAAGCGGTTAATCGGTTCGAAGACGCAGCTCATAAAAAATAAATAATTTTACTGCGGACCACGAAATATTCACACTAACGAGGTGAAGAAAATCATTTGCTACCGCGTCAGACATACGTATTAGGTACATCGTCATCTCGCGTCATACACACAACACTTATTTTACAAAGCATTATAAATTGTATAATGAGAAGAAACAAGACACTAAGGAAATTCTTGAAATAATGATTCACGAAAAGGACAAATGATCGACTATGACTGAACAATTTTTATTTTTTTCCAACTATAACCTATTACACAACACGGTTGATTTACTAATGGCATCCGCTCGTCACGTTTTTCGCCTGAGCCAATGAAATCAATACATCAATAGCAGTGGGTATGATCACCCAAATTGTTTCACTCCCACCTGTACAATATTGCGGTGGTGTGTTACCGAGGTTCGTGATATTCCCCAACACCGTCTACAAACAAAGAATGGAGAAACAATACATTATTATTATTATTATTATTATTATGTTTCACGCGTATGGGGCGAGACGAAAGGGTAAAGCATGCAAGTATAAGTATGACTGGATGTGTTTATACTAATTCTGTCAATCAAGGACAACGTGTTCAGAGACAAAAGAACGCGCAAAGAAACCAAACACTATAAGTAAAAATGCTTACCTTTTTTTCTATTTATAATGCATTGTGCCGACGCTGTTTTGTTAGTAGTAAAATTGTCCCCGGGCCCTAGATTTCACACAAGAGCATATTTGTTCAACCGACAACGTCAAAGAAAACGTTTAAAATATGGAGGATGTAATAATTGTGCATTTTATTGTGCAGGACGTAGGTTTTACAATTATTCTGAACTTTTGTGTAGTACATTCATTGTATTGTAATACGAGTACATACGTATGTATTTATGGGTAATTTCATTTTTTTGCGACAAAATGTCGTAGGTTCATTAGTACCTATATATATATATAGTAATCGATTAATAGTAGATACTTTTATGTATATTATGATAATAGTATTAAATCATAAAGGAAAAGTATTGTTTAAAATAATAAAAGTTAATTGAAGACAACATCTGGAATAAATAAATACATTAACATAAGTAATATTATATATGTGGTATAAAACACGAGTTCGACTATTATAATTATACACATAAATTAAAAGGGATAATATAATTTGTAGGCCACTATTTCCTTTTTATGTTCAATGTAAGAAAGAACACATAAACATTAAACCGAAATTATTCATTTAAAAACCTACAGTAATTGTGTGAAATTTAAATATTTTATCACAATAATATTTATTATTCCTCCCAACAATTATGTTTTGTGTAATTTTATTGTTTTTCAAGTAAAAATAATAACCATTCATTGGGTACCGTAATATTTATATGTTATTGTTGGTTTAAAACATAATTTACATCGATATAACTATATAAGGTATCAGTTATATTTTTCATTATTTTAATTTCCTTTTATATCCAATTTTTTTTTATTCTAAATTTTTATCTACAATTTTTGAAATTTAGCTATTATGATTTCATCATATTACGCAAAATTATAACATAAACCATGAGAAATTAATTATTAATCAAAGTATACTATGTGATGGACACATAATAAATTTGCATACAATTATAGTATAATAATGATAATAATTTTCTTGGTTTGATAAAGAAGTAATGAAACTTGTTGATAAAATATTGAGGCAGAGCTATACATTTTAAATTAATATTACTCAAATATTTTTCAAAAGTTTTTTTCATGATTTTAGAAATGTCTATTTCTTTATTCAGTTGATTAATTTGGCTTTGTATGGAAGTACATTATATTAAAAATTAAGTTTATACAATAGCATATTGCAGAAAAACATTTTAACTTGTAAGTGTACCAGTTTAAACAGTGTTTTTGATATAGAATTATACTTATATAGGCATTTATAGTAATGTAGGTTATAAAAATATTAATATAATTTTAATTGAAAAAATTATGTAAATTATTTTATTTGTTTTTTATAAGTAGTAACTATGTAGAGGAGGTACTAAAATATTAGTGTATCTGTATGACTGTATTATAGAGCAAAAACACATTTATACATAGTCATGCAATTTTGAAATTGATTACATTTTGTATTTCATCATTCCTTTACAAAAATGGTACTCTTTATTTAAATTTTAAAATAATTTTTTTCTTTAGAAAAATTAGGCCTATAAATTAGCTGATTCTGATTTTAAAATAATGTTGAAGTACAATTTTATAAGAATGAATTAGAGTTAGGACCTGCATAACATAGTATAACATATTATACTCGTATGTCGTTATATAGGAACGTAATAATATGAGAAAATCAGATTGAAAAAAACCAAGGTAATTGGGGTGAAGTGAAGTAGAGGTGTCAGGCGAGATACAGGAATGGGTGACTAATATAGGTAAATTGTTCTTTTATATTTGAAATCAGTATACTATTGGTTTCGAAAAATAATGCTGAGTGAAAGAGGTCAGCCTTATTTTTAGCTTATTTTTAAACACATCAATATTGTCAAGAGTATTTCAACATAAATGTTAACATTGTTATAAAACTTTTGTTTTTAAATGATTTATATAAATCTGAGTCATCTTTGGACTCTATTTATGTACAATAGAATGAAAAATAAATTACTAATATGACAACATGATATAGATGTAGGACTTTTATTATGTTATTTTGAATAATTAGATACACTCACTCTTTCTTCATATGGCCCTAATTATAAAGATTATTCTTATGCACTCCGACATCTGCCTTACCTAGTGAAAATATATTTTTCGTTCCATGTAAGCGTTAGGTATTATTTTTTTTCCATATTATTTTTACTACATTTTTCTCATGGAATATTAATATGTATTGTACTTAAAAATATTTTCAAAATAAAATTACAATCAGGAAAATTAAACAATACGCCATACATATAAATAGGTAAATACTATTAAAATCAAAACATTTCATCTCGATTGGTCGTTATTTGTTGTTTAGTGTGTATCATACAGAGTGCAGTTGTTCTATAATACTTAACATACTTACGCCTAATGCCCAGTACTAGAATTTAACTAAGGATCGGAAAGACAAATGTCTTAATTTTAACGTTTGTTCTAACTTGTTAATAGTTACCTATATAAAATATTATACGTAATGTGTATATAAAACAAATTAATTTCGTATTTCACTCAGAATATATGGGTTGAGTAATAGTTGATAATATAGCTATAACAGTATTTTATAAGCGTATTCGTTGTAGGTAGTCTACTTGGAAATCATTGAACCTTCTTATAAATGACTTCTATACAGCCTCCCCTCAAAACTATTGGAAAATCTTTGTTGGTTATTGAAGACTTAAAAGTTAAAAGGACTGTAGGTGTCATGACTCTTTACAAAAATAACTCACAGTAATATTATTATACCATGAGTGTTCCACTTTCTCGCTAGTTGAATTCTTTCTTGTCGTGAATCATATCGTGTTGTAAATACATCATCATGGTATTACTCTTGCACCAAATTCTGTTAATTAAACAGTTTGCATATACTTCAATTTACGAAATGCAATCGATGCATTGATTATTTATTGGTTATAACCTATAAGTCATAACACGTTCAGTCATTACACTTGTGAAGGTTCCCTGATTTTCTCTTACGTTTCTAAATTGTAACGCAACACTTCAAATGTTTGTAAAATATTACAGTAATGATATGTAGCTATACGCAGCGTTTTGCGTACACGCATAATGAATACCAATAATGTCTATAACAGCTAGTTTACATAAGAACTAATATTGTAATGCAGCGATTCGAGAACGTACCCGAATCTGATAAGGTAGCGTTTACGAGTGTAAGATTTTGGTCGGTTGTACAGCGTTATCATAGGTCGGGGATGGTCAACATATTTCAAATAGAGATCGACCGTGAGAAAATGGAAAGGAGATGACCGGCTCACGCCGCAAAGGACGTCGACCAGAGGTTCAACGCGACGACGACCAATGACCGCATGATTGGCGAGTCCTAGCCATCGGTGACGATCAATGTACAAAAAATGATAAACTCTAACAGAACGTCAGAGATCGCCATTCAAGTCGTACGCGATCGACCGTTGGGCCGACCCCGTCGTATCGCAACAACCCTAGTTTATTGCACGTGTTATACTGACGGTTCGCGCGTACGCAACGGCGCCGTCACTGCTGCAGTGGTTTTGTCTACGCGACTACGCATTATATCGTACAGCTACTTTTACTATTGTATAAGGACGCGCGCGCACGCATATCTAAAATATACGCGCCGACAATATTCGTCGGGGGTAGTTATATAACGGCAGACTTGCAGTGGCGAAGGGGTAGCGTGGCGATGATGCGGCCGAGCGACGGAGCGGGGAAGATCCTAGGCGGGCGGCACACGCAGCAGTTGACTTTCGGATCGATCCGTCGCGCGAACTTTCTGCCCTCCCCTCCCCGCTCTCGCCCGCGTGCACACGCACACACGAGCGCGCGCTCGGAAAATATGAACAATTAAAAAAAAAAAAAGAAAAAAAAATGCCGCAATGACCTTTTGCTCGCAAACACGACCGCCGCCGCCCCTTTGCCTGCGAGCGCACCACACGCGTCATGTATTATAATCCTGCGACTAGATGCGTGTATACGGACCGTACCGCGGCCGCCGTCGTCGTCCTGCTGATACAGCCGTGTAAGCGCATTATTATTAATATTATTATTATTACTCATCCGGTCGATCCTGTGCGTCGGTCTTATAATAATAATATGTTCGCAATCAGTGTAATCCTCGATAGACGCACGAGGCCTGTGTGTGCACTATAATATAACCTAAAGCACGACGTATACTCGTATTTTATAATAATATTATGCGTACCCGAGATAGGTGTCATCGGTTTTTCTTGATCACAAAACTTAAACAGCCGATGATGATAACTTATTGATTGCACGTTTCGGGTATACTCGTATATACTGAAGTCTGAAGTTAATAGATACACGCGAGTACGTAATGCGTCTTATTATATGTGTGATAACAGATGTACATATATTATTTAATATTATTATGATTTATAGTACACGGTATAAAACCATATCGTTGTCATTACATACCAGTTTAGTATTGAATATTGTGTTCAGCTATTTTATATACATACTCATTCTAGTATATGTAATATTTCTGTAGACATTTCGTATCAACGGTAAATAATAGTTTTTTTGATCGAACGGCCAACGGAAATCCACCCAAGTAATTTATTATAACAGAAGTATATTTCAAACGTCTATCGTTTACGTCTATCGTTTATAACACATTATAGTCCACAGATTATTGTATTCATTGTATTATTTTATACGATTTACAAGCAACTACGATATTAGATATTTAAATACAAGCGGTCCGGCATTTCATTACAATATGTGCTTAATATTTGGTTATAATTTTGTACTAGTTATTGCGTGCGTGTTAAATGTTATGGATTCTATTGTCAGCCTAAATGCATGCTGTTATTATCATATGTACCTATTCTAATTTATTGAGCTCGTATAGGATTTGATTATAATTATTCGATAATTTCTGATCCATTTGAGTTTGAATGTGTACTTAGATTTAATAGGGAATATAAATTAGAAGTATAGTATTTGCACTGCACAATATATCTACATAGTTTATTACCATGGGTACCTTAAAGGCATATTTTAATAGGGTTTTTAATTATCTTATATAATCTACGAGTATATTGAATTTTCATCATATATTTATATCCAAATCATAAATCCTATAATATTTTTAGAACTTTTATTTTTTTTTCTTTATACATATAATTTTAAATTTAATTACGGTGAATAACATATATTGACATTATACTTGCCATTAGAGTTTTACTTATTATTAAAATAACTATTTAAACTTCTTAAGGATATTCAGTATATTGACAAATTTTAAATTAAATAAATAAAAAAAATAAACGTAATATTGATTTATTAAAATTCTAACTAGGTATATAATAATTTTAAAAAGTAGATAAGGTATCACAATTAAATAGATTATTTAAGTGTTTAATCTAAAGAATTTATTTTAAATAAGAATGAATACGTACTGTATATCCTTAACTGGGGGCAGACATTTGATCAATGTTTATCTTATTACAAATCTTGAAAATACGGAACAGGAGCACGAGGCTTTAAATTATTGGATTTAGTTCACACACGATAAAATGGAGCAATTGTTAACTTAGTAGGTACTCGAATTTATTGATAAATGATGTTTATAAGAACACTTTTTAATAATATCTTAACGCCTTTTTATAAAATATGATATGTTATATATTAAATTATATACTATATTATATACTTTACGAAAATAAAAATAATATAATATTCTACATAACTTTCAACAGTTTGTGCCTTTGTATGGTTCACTAAAGTGTAAAATCTAACCACCTGCGTTTTTCTTTTGCACGCGCATATCAAATTTAGCATGTTTTTGACAAAAGTCAAATTTGCCTTTTTCTTAACATGTATTGCATTGTGATAAACTGTGTAAACCCATTCACAATAAAATGTTGGACAATACTTAAACCCTTTATACGTATAGGTTTGATATAATATGATTGAGATGTTGTATTGTGTATTGTATATAATACATAAAAATGCGCCGAAATGTAGGAATTACAGGTGATTATATTGTAGTAGGGTGTAGGTATAATAATAATAATATAACAATAGACATAGGGTGCCAAAGAAGGACAGTTGATAATAATCTGTTCTGCTGCAGGTCGCCACCGCAGGATAGTATACCCTAAACCGTAAATCACATTTTACGTGGGGCATGCCCGTCGTATAATGCGCATGCAGTGCAGGGTCTTTGCTGGTTTTTCGATAGTAATCTTATTAAAAACCCTTCTCAGAAAACAAAAAAATAACCACGGATAAAAATCGAATATAAATTTAGCCGTCTGGCACCGTGCGCTGTCGGAATTCAAATTGGAAACCCAATCGTATATACATTATTGTACATATTATATACACTCGTAGCACGTGTATAATTTTCTCGTATATACATTCTCAATCTCGTATCGCCGTTACGTGTAATTGCCGCTTCTTTATAGCGTGGTAATTGCTGATGTCATTCAAACTAATTGTTTCTGGGACTCTGGTGAAGATGTCGGTGGAATTAGCGTGTAGACACTATTATAGACGTTATTCCATAGCTATATCGCCATGAATATTTCATTTCCAACAGAGTATAAATCTCTGTCTATGCTATGGTCGGTACACACGATTTAATGTAGAAAATGGTTAGGTATTATTATTATTATTATTAACGCTGTTGAATGTCAATCCACAAAAATGTAAACAAAATGTATTCCATTGTGTTTGGAATTGGCCGACGTGATTCGGATATGAGCAGGCATTAGTCAACATGAGTTACCGTCTATTTATTATAATGAGGACTTAGTATTCATCGGGCAGTAGAGATAACCGGTAGCTAAAGCGATTATTTAGAGTTGTGTAACATTGCAAAAATATGAGTTGATTCGTCAACATTTGCGTAACACGTATACTAGTGTACCTATATAAATAAAAAATCAATCAATATAACATATAACTACCGTCACTACCTGTACTAATATTATGTTAATTCAAAATAAATTCACGAAATAAATGCAGGTATTCGATGAGTTTTACATAATTTTATTAACTTGTAAGTATCGAAAGTTTGTGTGAATATAATTATTAACTGTGCTGATAAATTGCGCCACAGGCAAAACAATTAAAAGCGCCTTTTAATGTAATATAAAAAAATTGGAGGGAAAGGCCTATGTCATTAATTATTGTTAGTTTTTTGTAACTGATAAAATTATAATGATTTACACAAATAATTTAGTACTTGCATGTACAAATAATTTCATCGTTTATACATTTCGTTTTTTATAGTAATAATTTTGAATTATGTCACCTTATTAAAAACAGTGCCCTATTAGCGATCAGCTGAATTGCGTTCATGTACGAGTAGGTCCTAGGTATTTTAATTTTAATTATAATATTTTTGTCGGTAGTACTTAAAGAGTATACTTAAATTTGCATATTTAATTAAAACAATTAAGTAATGTACTTAAGTATATTAAATTTATTATTATTAATTTAAAAGATATATTTTTACAACCTAAGTTGAAGTTTAATGAAAGCATGCACAACACTGTAATTTAAACTTATTATATGACAAGAAATAAGCGAAAATGTAATATACAAGCTCAATCGAAATTGTAGACATTAATAATGCATTATCATGTGAAGTCAATCGTTTAATTTAAAACGAAATTGATTTATATCTGCTGTGATTACGATATAAATTAAATTAAAACTTCATCATATTCTATAAAAAAAATGTCGTGGAAACACGTCTTCGTGAGGAATAACTCCGAGTAATGTGGTTATTAAATAATCAATACAAGGGTAGCACTAACTACTAAGGGGAAAATATAATTTTCATTTAATGTTTTGAAGAATGTTAATGCTATATTATTGATGCATATAAATTAGTAGTTTAGACTCATTACAGTGAATGTATTATGTTTACATAATACTATAATAGTACTTAATATTATAAATAAAAAATATAAATATTTGTATTAAATATTAGTTTTATAGTAAATTGGACTATTAATCGATAAGTTATATAAATATATTCATGTTTACTGTTGTCTGTTCATATTTGGAATATAATTGAAGTCGTTTAAATACGTTCCAACTTTTCGTTTTTAATTTTTATTAACTTATCAAATCGTGTGAATTTAGTATAGTAAAATGTAATTTAAGATACTAAATCTAAATAAAATTTGAGTTCCATACTTTAGTTTTTAATTTTGAAATACTGTTGTAAAAAATGTATTAATACTCATTATTAATTTTATAAAAGTGATAATTTAATTTGAATTAATTAATATATTTAAGAGCGAAAATTATGTTTTTTTAAAAACACAACAGTTAGTTTCATTTCTTAAACAATTACCATTTCTCATTAATTTCCTTTCAGCGCCATTATTTTTGACACCTAGCCCAAGTCTAGCTGTTTTACACTATTCGTAATCCATCATTGAAATTTGAGATCCATTTATTATTTAAGGCTTTTTCGTGTTGACATAACATACAACCCTAATTAACGTCAGAGCTGTCGGGATTTCTTCTGAATACGAAGGGTGCCAAGATAAGTCTGTCCGGCATGTGTTTGTAAAAAAAAAAAATGAGGTAGAGAAGTATAATAACTGCGGTTGGTTTTACACGACTACTGGTAAGCAATAGTTACTAACATTTTAACGTACTATAATATGCAAGATATTATGTATTATATAACATAGTATCACACGTTTGAAAGTTATATTACGAGGGATGTAAACAACAAATAATATTTGATATTTCGATAACCTAATACTGATTATAATTACATTAAAAATCTGGTTATTTATTTAAAATCATAGATGCATTGTTTATTTTATTTCCATCATTCAATTTAAGCTTAAATAGCATCAGTGATCTCATTATTTGTTTTTAATAACATGTATATAAAATAATATAGTTCAATTGTTTTTTAAAATCTTAATTTTGTAACATTTTTATTGTACATTGTTTTACAAAATATCTGAATAAATACAATGTTATACTTTCTATATATCTAACGATAAAGTAATAATATTAATTATTTTAAAAATTATTTTTAACTTATTGATGCAATACAAATTACAAGAGATAACACTATAAGTACTGAGTGTAACATATTTTACTGACCCAAATTTTCTTAAAATAATTAAGACAAGTTTTTACAAATTAATATGTATTATTCAAATGTAAAGAAAAAATAAATTAAACTATGTTAGAACGAGCTCACCATCCTGATTAGCTGTTTGCGATCAACTGATAAGTCTAGAAATTATCAGTAACAAGAAACATACCATGAGAGTTATGCCTAGAGCACGATTTGTAAGGTTTTTAACGTCCTACGTGTACTCGGTACCATGTGTATACTTCAATCTTGATAAACTAATAGTTAACTATGAATTTATTGCGGTGCAATGATTCATTATACTGAGTTATTTCGAGTTATAGACTATAATATTTAAAACAACGTCATGTTAGTACTTATATGTGTGTATGTATTTAGAATTGAGTGGGTTATAAACATTTAAATCCATGTTTATGTAGGTTTGAACATATTTTTGAAACTCAAAATTTACTTTTTTCGTTAAGTATAACTAGAGCAACGTATTTTATTATATTATATAGTTCAACGTTTTTATTTTACATTGCTGTACGATACTCTATGTTACTGATTAACGATTGTTGATTATTCAATATAGGAAATTAAATAAATTAATTATAAAATGAAGAATAAAATCTTGGGGGATAATACGCCTATGATATATTTTATAAAAAATGTATAATACATGTTCTAGATTTTATGATTTATACAAAAACTATTTACATTTATTACTAAGAAAGAATACTATAATAAATGAATAGTTACCCACTATATAGTGTTAATAATAGCTTTTGCTTTTTAATTTTTATACGATTTTATTAACCATATTTTAGAGATCCATGTTTTAATTAAATTTCATTCGTTAAAACAACGTATACTTAGAGCGTTCATGCGCACCAATGGACATAGAGAAAACAAAGATACCCTATACTGGGAGTATCACAAAGAGGGGTTGACAAATTTTACCACACCAACTTTTTTGAGAAGAAAGGTGTTGGGGTGTTTTGACACCTAAGACACCCTTCTATTTTACGCCTTTATTAAAACCACAAAATCCTCATTGTTGGACGGTTAGGAATAATACTCATATTTCTAGGGGAGTATATTTTTATACTATAAATAATAATGAAAAAAATCTTTTAAGTAAAAAGCAAAATGGATGTTGACTATACTAAGCTAATGACTGTTGACAGTCGGTGTAACCAAACGCTTTCGTTCGGTGAATATATATAGAAGTTTCAAATGCATCCTGATTACTAAAAAAATACCTTTACTATCAAAACCTTATGTTGCCGCCAGCTGCTGTAGTATAGTTGTTATTTTCTAATGTTTTTTAAAATAACCAATAAATCAAAATATACTTACACAATATATTTAAAATGTAGTAAAGCTTTTAGACAGACCTATAAAAATACGGGTCTGTTGGTCTTGTTGATGTGTTTAATGAGGTCTATGAGATTTGAATATTTAGCGCTTAGATGCTGACACGGCGGAGAGGTGCCATAAAAACGTCTCACTTTAAGTAACGGTTTATAATTATATTAAGGAAAAAATAAACATGTTTATGATGAGACATTGTATTAATACCAATTGTTTTTCTTTTTAATTGAATCATCGTGATGTAAATGCGTATAGTGATAAACATAACAATTGCATAATTGGTCGAGTAAAATATAAAACTGTAGTAGTTAACATAAACACATGTAACCCATATGTAACAAAATAAGCATGTGGTTATTTATTTATTCGTTGAAATATAAAACCTTTATGTTAATAAATTGTACATAGAATATTAATAAATTATTCCGAACCGACCAAGAATTAAGTATTTTATATTATTGTATTACTTTGACAATACAATTTATTCATTTTATAACCACACCCAAACATATTTATTATAATATCAAATTTAGTATTAATTATGATTAATTTAAATTAACTTTTATAATATGCACGTTATATTTTTATAATTATAAAATCCTCACTTTTCGGATCGAGCTAAACTAAGGATTTAAGCAAAAATTAGGCAGATACTTATTTAGTAAAAATCACATATTTGTAAATAATGTTTTATTTGATTTTCAAGTTTTTACAAAATAGTACATAATTCGTTTATAAAATGTATAATCATAAAAAATAAATTTAAAAAAGATTATAATTTTAGTTAACCAGTAATAATGTAACTGTGTACTTATTAATTTATCAAATACTTTAATACAGGATAATAATATAATAAAATCAACTAACTTTACTAATTTAACTAGAGGTATATAGAAAAATCTATTAAGTAGAAAATATAGTTGTAGTTTGTTAGAAGGTAATAATTATATAATAAAGCATTAAAACATAATGTAATAAGTTATTACTTATAAGTTATAACTAGTATGTTATAGGTATTATAACATATTAAACTAACTATTAAAATACGAACGGTTGGTAGTTAGATACATGGAAACACAACTCATAAAAAATATAAATAATTCACATTTTGTGTTTGAGTGATATGTAGAATAATACTAACCTCATAAAATCATAAAACATAATATAAAACCATCCAAGCATTTATGGTTTAATTACATACAGCATGGTAAAAATAGTCAATAACCGCGGTGAATGTGTTGAGTTTTATAAATTTTTTTTTAAAGCCGTAATTGAATAAATGTATAATTAATTTAGAAATTTCAGAATTAGAAATATAAAGCAATTAGTTTTTATATTTTTATATGTAGATCATCAAATCACGCCGTATTATAAAAGGTAGTATAAAATGTAATTATATAAAATGTACTATATTGAAGTAATTATAGAAGTATTTCGTTATGTTAACAAGTATTAATTTTAAGTATTTAGATTATTATAAATTAATTTTAATACTCATTTATTTATATTGGTCATTAAAAATTGGTATTGGGAATATTTCAAGGTCTTAAAACTCTTAAAATTATAAATAATAATAGTTTAAAATATTAATTAGGAAATTATGGATATAGATCTGTAGCTTTTTTGTTTTGTTTGACTTGTGCTATTTAATTTAAATACATAATACATACCATCTAATTCGGGAAATAATTTTGAACAAAGAATTGTGTAAAATACATATTCTGTCTTTACTAAAATATCTGGATTTTTGAAATTGGTTACGAATAATTACTTTTTTTGCCACCAAGTGATTATTTATACATACATATATATTGATATATTCTATGATTAGGATAAAGAAATAAATCTGACAGTAAAGAGAATTAAAAAAATATTTCTCTTTAAAATATTTCAGGGATTAAATCTAATAATTCTCATGTTTGCAAATGTAATGACCAGGGCTAGGATTTGTATGCAACAGCATGTTTTTCTTGCGACTTCTGATTATTGATTTTGTCAGTAATGTCCACGAATCACCTCATGATGAGATAAATGGTGGAGTTTTTATTTTGCATGTTTTTGCATATTTTGGATAAAATGCATATTAATGCATATATTGGATAAAATGAATATTATTGCATATTTCGATTATAAGAATGCGAAAAATGCATGTTTTATAGTATATTTCGTAATTAATATTTATAATTTAATATTAATATTTCGTATTTAATTCTAGCTCTGCTGATTAAAGTATAAAACTTGGTTTTTTTGTCAAACACAAATTTTATTTTTTTAAATACAATCCTATAGTACAATAGGTATGCGATTAAAGATTGAATAGTTTGACGGAGAAAGATAAACACAATTAATAAAATTATGTCGGTCAATATAAAATCCAAGATAAGATATAATTTATTTATATTATATTATATTTAATTATATTTTATTTTATTTCTCAATTATATTATATTAAGACAAACAGCCAACCACTGATGTATTTCAATAAATAAATATTTTTTTTGTAACTATATTTTTGTGTTTATCTTATAAAAATTAAAATGCATATTTTTGCATATTTTGGTAAATAAAATGCATATTTTACAATTTTTTAATGCATACAAATCCTAGCCCTGGTAATGACTAATGACTATCAAGTATAAAAGATCTACAAAGATTGAAATACCTACAAAAAAAATGTATTTCATCTTTACAGTAATGATTTTGTTACCCAACGCTTTGTTTATTTCGTATACTGAAATTTTAAGAATATAAATGGATAGAAACGTCTTAAAATAATATAAAATGTAAAAATACAAATAAATACAACATTTTAATATATAAATTCTATCTATTGACACATGAAACGGGTTTAGTATTAAAAAAAAACAGTCACGTTTTACAATATATAAAAATAAATGATGCATTTCCAGCTATAAATTCAAAGCTGTACAGTATAGTGTACAGTGTACACTTATAAGTTATAAGTTTATAACTTATAACTATTGCATAATAATAATTACCTGGCTTTGTTAAATTCAAAATTTTTTCCCGCAGTAACGTCTCTGTAGTTTTAGAAAGATTTAATTACGAACATAAAACAAACGTTATAAACACACGGTGTTCTAAAAGTCTTAACTTATAAATGTCAGAATTGTTGAAAAACAACTGTAGTGTGAATTTCTGCATTTTAAGACCATTTTTTTTGTATGTCCTTTATTTAATATATAAAAAAAATTATTTTTTTTTTTAGAAGTTTTTATGGTTTATATTATATATAACTGCAGCTGTTTATACGATGTGTAGGTATACATTTTAGTCTGCGCCTTGCGCTCTAATAGAGCTGTTCGTTTGTTTAATTTGGGTTTAATCGAAAATGTAAACTCGCTGTCGACACGCTACGGCCGGTATATACAAGGCACCGTGACGGACTTTCGAAATAATATACAATATTTATATATATAAATTGGGGCGTACTACCCAGATGGTTCTGATACCCCGACCCTCACAAGGGTGCTCGTTAAAAACGTTCGATCCTTAATTATTATAGCGCCCGGAGAGTATTTTGCCGACGGATCGAACGCACGAGTATAGAAACAAATGGTTTTATTACATACACATATTTATTATATATATATATATATATATATATATGTGTGTGTGGCAGTGGTGTTGTTGTTTTTTTTTCATCGAACACCTGGCGTATCAAAAATAGTCAGGTACACGATTGGTCGGTCGGCCGACAGGAACGCGTATTAATTTTTTAATCCGTAGTTTATTATACGAATACCTACCTCAGGTTTCGTATTAATAATTGACCCATCGTTTAGGTCCGAAAAAATAGGCGGATTTTTTTCTCCATCTCACTGTCTTCCTTTCTAAAATAAAAGTTGGCTTCCGTCCCGACGCCTTCAGTTATTATTAATAGCTCGTGACAGTTAAACATGTGCTGGTAATAATTACTAATTAAAACTGAGATATCTCTATTAAAAATAGGACAACGTAACCCCTTGAACTGGATATTTTTTGTGTTATTTCGTTCTGCATAAACTTTTTAATGCAACGCATAATATGCGTGTATACAATGAATTTAGAGGTTTCCCCGTCATTAAGCCCTATTATATATACCGGTAGCGTGAAATAGAAAACTCTAAGAAATATAATATACCCCGGTCATTATTTACTATAGTCTATATGGTTTAATGGCTTAATGCGTTTTTAAATATTCGACCATTATGTAAATTTTTTTTGTTACTTAATAATTACATATTAAATATACAATACATGTATATACCTAGGTATAAATAATATGATCAATATTCGTTCAGTAAATGAAAACAATTACCCAAAACGTACCATAAATTACAATATTTACAATTTTATTAATTATGTAATGTTATAATAGTGATTGGTACACATTTATTTTCGAGGAATTTCTTTGGCTATGGGAAGTTCTTTTTACAAGAAGTTCTCTTAAGTTCTCTCAAGTTCTCTCAACTCTTGAAGTTAAGCATTATATATTTATATGTACCTTTATTGTATGCTATTGATAATGTGTTTTTAAGTGTCATACTTTACATGTTTTAACAAGGAAGTGAAAAATCAGCAGCATAAATTAATAACTTATTATAAACTTATTAATACCTGCAGATACCTATAATCTATATCAGGGATGGCCAAACTTTTTTCTGTAGAGATCGACCGAGAAAACATTTTTCTCAAGACGGTCCACTTGAGCAGGGAACGATGACCAGGGTTTCGACGATGAACAATGATAACAATTATTTGCAAGTCTAAACTCGATCGGTGTACACTGCGAATACAAATTCTAATAAAATGCTTAAGGTAGACTTTTAAGTCGTACGCGATCGACTGGTAGATCGCGATCGACCGTTTGGCCACCCCTGATCTATATAATTTAAGTGTCATCATTTTGTATAGCCAGCGACTATTTTTCTATAGTATAATATGTACATATTTCTTAATTTCTTATTTGTAAGAAAAATATTACATGATGTGGAATCCATCTTTATATTTTTAACTTCGTTATAGCTGTCTTTGCCTTTACACCAAACTAAACCGGTTACAACTGTTTCACGACGTTCTAAGTCCGCCCCTAATCATATAGAAATGATATACCTACAATAAAAACATTCCAGTAAATGGCGAGTTTATAAGAAACATATTATAAACAGTTATTTGAAAAAATGTAAGACTTTAAATTTAAAAAAGAACTTCAAATCTATTTATACAGCATTATAATTTATTATGTGAAACTATTCAGTCAACAATCGTTTTAAAAATAAATAATTTTTTTGTGTATAATTGGATTGATTAAAAAACTTAAAATACATATTTGTATTTCCATAAGTATAATGTAATCGAGCTCTTGGATATGTTGACGGTAAAATTATACAATTTTTATGAGAATGTACTTGAAGAGTAATAATCTTTATTAATTATCATAATTCGTTTTTTGATCATCCCCTCTTTATCCAGAACCAGATTGAATACATCATAATAAAATATGAATATAGAGTATAACAAATAGGTATACCTCTTCGGGATCGGGGTCCTTCATTAACTTTTTATTTGATGTTATTTTGAGAATTATCTTTACTGTAACATCCAATTAATTATTATTTTACTTATTTGTAACAACTTAAGATCTAATACTTAGATGCACACCGTGAAAATATACTGTCATTTATTGTGAATTTGTGAATTATGTTTATGCAGGTTTAACAATTATGAATTTTTGGATTAATAAATTAATTAGCATAAATTATTGAAGGTATAGTAAAAATAATATTAATACATGGCTATTGTAAAGGGTATAAATAATAAATGTAACACAAATCACTAGTAATCGATGAATCAATACTTGATCACGCATGAGGAACGTTCATAAAGTAATAATCATAAAATAGTAGAAAATAAAAATATTTTAATTGGTATGAATTATCGACATTAAATATTTATTTTTATATATATGGAATAAAGTGTTGTATTAAAAACTTGATTTTAAATTTGTACAGTAAATAATTTTTTTGATTAGAATTGTATTTGATAGCACGAAAATTTAATATCAAAAATAATTTATACACATTATACTGATATAAAACAGTATAGTTTATTTGTTTTATTTTTGTTGTATATTTCAACACGTAATCATTTTTGTAATATTAATGAATAATAGTTTTTAATTTAAATATATTATTAATTTAAAACAATATTTGCTATATTACCCGTAATGTACTTATATTTTTGAATAGCATGTTTGAAAAACAAAATTGTAATTTTTAAGTGTAAATAACTGTGAGTACAGATTTAAAATTAATCAATATAAAATATCCAATAGTTCCGGTTGATATAAATGTGATCAACTGAACTTGTATTACAAATAAAATAAAATATTAGGATCAAATAATGAAAAGAAATGCGAGCAATTAATATTTTAAATATTAATTTTCGTTTCAAAGTATTATCTTTCTCTTCAAAGTGTACCAGTTATCACTTATCACGTTTTTGCTGGATAAAAATATTTGTTTTTCAATAATTATGAAATTAGTTTGTTTTACGCACGATATGATTTTATTATTATTTGTTGAAAATTGTTGTTACGATCGGGATCCGTTAATGATGCTCAAGATAATGTGATTGCAGTTTTTCAATTTCAGCCGAATATTGCGATAGCGTTCCGTACACTCGACCCGAAAAACATAGTTCGATGATCTTCTTCATGACTCAAAGCGAACATTCGACAATCAAAGGCTTGTCGTTTCTATTTCCATTGGATTTCGGTAGTTGGCGTAAAATCACGGTAGACGTAAGTATACCTACGTATCAAAACTATCGCACATAATTTCGTTGACATTTGTCCATGGTAAAAATAATACAAGAATTAGCGCGCGATACGGACGGTGACAAAAATGTCTGAAACACATCAAATCAGATCGATTAAACATGTTGTACATCGACGATATCTATAAGTGTTAACTTTAAGCTTGTGCTCGTTTGTCCCCGAGGAGGAGTGCGGCGATGGAAAAAAAAAAAAAGGTAATGTGACAAACGTGCGTCACGTTGCACTCCTTCAACCGAGTTACTGTTATAGTGATAAGTTGTAGCGGGCGCCGCACCACGAACGAAATCTCCGCTGTCGTCGACACGGGTGCGTGGACCCAGGGTTGGAAATGTCACCGTTTGGAAACCTATTCGGGGAGTGCGAATTTCCCCACGTACAATGTGACCGCTTAACAGTACGCGCCTCTCGTGCCCGACGACGGGCGTTCAATCGGAATGCGCGGGATTGTGCGCGCACTCGTAAAAAAACGTAACGACCGCGACGCGTCCGTTTCGCGATGGTGGCCGGCCGCGCGCACGTAGCACAATCGTCGTACCTACCTGGCTGCCTACCTACCGCCGAACTGACGGTGTTTCTACGCCGCCGCCGCCGTACGGGAAGCCGGCCACACAGAGACACGTCGGTCGAAAGTGTACGCGGACATACGCACGAGCACGCACACACACGAACGAACACGAACGCGCACACGAACACGCACGCACGCGATACACATAAGATTATACAAGTGCACGGTACGCTCGCGATCGTTCTGCACGCACTTCCGGCGACCGGAACCAGAACGATACCGGACGTACCGTGGGCGAACAGCGTATTTATCTCGGTACACATGTACGATGGCACGGAAGCGCGCGGATTTTCGTGGAAACGCAAGTTTTTCGAGCACGTCCCCGGCGACGGATTAACATTGCGATTACCGATATCGCGCGCTAGCGGGTGCGACGACGAACGCGTACGAAGCCGATCGCTGCACATTTTATTTACAGTTGTCGTCGTCGTCCCCTGTGCGTCCGCGTGTGTACACATGCACGTACATGTATACGAATATAGTGTTGGTGGCCGTCCGTGAGATGAAGATGCGAACCCGTGTGTGTGTGTCGGGAGAGTCGTCGAGAGACCGCGGCGGTGGTTGTGTCTCGCAGGCGCCTTTACAACACGCCGCGGCTTGGGAGGTAGCCCGTGCACCAGTCCGTGTGACCACCGCGAAGAAACCGGTTTAATCCCGGGCGGCCGCCGCCGATACATCCGTATAGAGTGGTTCGCGCGCGCAGTCATCGTGCACGTTCGTCCTGCCGCCGCCGCCGCCGTGTACAGTATAGATGCATGACCACCGCCGCCGCCGCCGCGTTCTCGCTCCGCACCCGGTGCCGCCGCAATCGCCGTGCCGTATTCAGTACGCCGCTAACCGCACCGAACGACACATCTCGCGGCGACCGTCACATCGGGTGTTTTCGCTATCGTGGTCCCGTTTCTTTTTTCATACCCTGACCGCATTAGTTATTCCCGCGCGAAATCCCTTTCCGAAAATGCCCAACACCATCGTTTCGGTGTTGTCGTCCGGATAGTGACACTCGCTCACTCCATCTCAATATCGCTCCGTCAATCGCTACTGCTCCGCACAATTAATTGACCGCGCGCTATCGCTACTGCCGCCGCGTGTGTTTTGTGTTAAATGTTTGTGAATCGCTTGTGCCAGCTCCTCGGTAGCGCTGTCGTAGTCATCGTCGGACGTCACACTCGACCGAGGACGATCCCGCCGGGACACTCGTTCTAAGGTAAATGTCGCCGCGCTTTCTACCCAACTGTTAGTACAGTATAGTTTAGTTAGTAGTACTATATAAGTTATGGTAAACGCTCGGCATCGAATTTTTATCTGTTTCGTACGTCTTCCTTTTGATTATCACCTATACCTACACTCAGTGGTGCCGAACTTCTAAAAAAGTACTCGAGCAAAATTAGTATAACACAACGGCCTCGAGCCTCTAAGTATGAAGTATTTACGACCAATGTGTATTAATTAATCCTCTATTTCCATTAAGTTATCATACGTATTCTGGTTTGACAAACGCCAGACGATAGGCTCCCTCGGTACCCCGGTCATATTTCTAAAATAGTGGTCAGGCCGAACTTAACAGTCTCGGGATCACGTCACATGATCCCCATGAACAACTTTCGACCAGTAGGCCATGGTGGCCGACAAAAACGGTGTCGAGTCCATCACCGGGACTGAATGTGTATCAGATTTTGGAGATTTGGGTTCAACAAATGTCATGAGTACCGACGATACGTATTGCCAAAAATTGTGTACGCATTGATCACGTTTTCGTTCATAGAATTTTATATACTGCACACATCGTCGAATCGATGTTCAGCTATACCTTATGCAGTATTGTTCTTTCACGCTGTTTCTGTTTTCTACGGTTACATACCCTGGGGAATAATCGTCACTTAGACACGTGTATGACGGTTGAGTTTTTCTTCTTCTATATCGCTACCCATCTATTATCTACATTCTACTGTATAGTACTGTACGTCGTCGTAGTTAAGTAATTTGACATTTTCGCGGCTGATTCCTCGACTGTGCGCGGTACTTCGAAGTACGCTTTTAAATGTCATACCACTTGGGAATGTAATTTGTTAAATAATTTAATTTCATTATAGTGTAAGTATCATTTTCCGAAGACGCAGTTGACTTTTAGCATTTAAGTAATAAAATATAAACTAGACTTTCTTGATTTTGACTTGAAAACATATATAAAGCCCATGAAGGTATATCTCACGGTTCGGTAGTCTCGAAAAGTACCTTCTATAATATGCAGTAGCGTATTTCATTTCTTTTACCGGTAGACGGGTTTTATAAATTATAACTTATTTGATATTGCCCAACCACTAAAATTATAGATATCTATAAGTTCTCGGGCCGAGAGATCAAGACGGGGGTGGATATGAAGGAAGTGAGATTTTTAAGTACCTATAGTTAAAAATTATATACATATTAATTTACACGTATTCATAAATATTAAAAAAGTATCAGTGTATCTCTTAAAATTATTTTTTTGAAATAATAAGATTTCGGTTGTAGTAGGTAATATAATAGTTTTTTTTATTTATTGAAAATTAAACAGTTCTAGACTAAATAACATAGATAAAATATATATTGTATTCAGCATTCGGAATATGATGAGTAATAGGTATAAATTTAGTTAATTTAAACAATATGAAAAGTATATAGGTATAACGTATTTATGTAAATAAATTATAATGTAAAACTAGATTAATATAAACATGATTTTTAAGATAAAATAAAGTTTCTATATATTCTATGAGAAATGTTCGATTTTATAGATATTTACCATGTAGGTACATCATTCTAAATAGCAAAGTGTTAGCATAATTATTAGCTTGGGGTTTTAAATTAAAATAGGTTATCCAAACTTGTGCGAGTTGAAGATTTTTGGAAAGTTATTTTATGTAAAAGATTAAAACAATCAATATGGCTATTTAATAACTTTTAAGCCAACATATGTTATACTGATTTATATGCGAATTTTTCGCGAGATTTTTATTGAAACAATGTTATTTAAACTAAAAGAATTTTGTAGCTCAATATCTTTGTCTTAATTAGTAATAAAATGGAAACATTTCTTTCAAATCTACTCTCTAAATAAAACTAATGCAGTTTTCAAATATTGTAGAACAGTTCGAATATAAGGCGCCAGATATTGATAGCTTTATGGTTATGATTTATGAACTTATGAATTCTGACCATTATTTTATATGGTTTGCAATTTCAATCAGACGAGCTAAAATATTATGTTAATGTTAATTCCGACATAAAAAGGAATTTCAAGATTTTAAATGTGCTTAACGCTAAAAGGTATTTAAGTATGTAAGTAATATATACATAATATATTAAATGTATACGGGTCTCACTTAAAAAATTGTAGCCGTACAATAAATTAACATTAAATATACCTATATATTGTATAGTCAGTGATACACGTCAGGTCCTTTTCTTACATTAAAATATCTCAATTGTCTTTAAGTATTTGTCGAAAACATTTTTACCTGCCCAATCAGTAGTAGTTGTAGTAGTAGTATTGAACACCCCCGGCTGGATCGTAATAGCTCCTACTCGTTTTCAACAAAAATATGAGTTAAAAATACAATATAAAACCAGCAGCGTACTTTTTAGAAGTCGTAATTCATGAGCTATATATATTACATGAAATTGTAACTTTTTGATTGACATATTGTATTATCACGTATTTAATTTTTTAAAATAATTTTTGAGTTTAGTCTTTTCTTTTACGTATTTAGGGAGATTTAGTATTTTTCAACTCATCATACAGAGCCGACGAAATTGTTCGTATTATTATTTGACAGGTGTCAATGAATATAATTACACATTTTAAATTTGATTTTTAGTCTGAATTGAGTAGGTACTTATTACTAATAATTAATTGACAATCATTCCAGTCATATGCACGTTTTCGGTTGGACGTACTATTTATATTGTAATTATAATAATTGTGTCGTTTTAGTTTAATGGTACATAATTATATGGCCCGTGTACGACAAACCCCGATTTTTTTACGTACTCCGGGCACCAAATGGAAATATAATCACAATAAGCATACGCTAATTTACGAATAAGTTAGTATTCAAACACGAGACAACGTAATTTTTCAAAATATACAAAAAATATTATCATATTTTCTTTGGTTCGTTGTGTACAACTGCTGCGCCGCCGCCGCCATTCCGGTTTTGTTCTAAATAAAGTCATTAAAAACAATAAAGCCATTATTTATACGAAAAAAACCAGTTTACCCAGATCCGGTAGTTCGCAACCCCTCAATTGTTCGATACCTGCCTACTCGTTATAGTCTACACCTAGGACACAATAATTAAGTGATATATTATTTCTTTTTTTGAAACATCTTTCGTTCCTTGGAGTACTTTTTAAATATTTTCATTTAAACAGTTATGGAGCTTACATTTTAAAATGTAATTAATTAAATTAATTTCTTCAAATAAAATGTCTTAATATGTAAGTACCGTAATCAAATGATACTCTTGGACTCTTGGTGATTTTTAATTACATGTAAGAATGAAAAAAATATGTAGTATCATAAATCCGTAACTTAGATCCTATGATTCATTAATAAATAAAGTACAAACAATTCTTAACATTGCTATCATAGTATCTTATATCTAATTAGAATTTATTGCATTTTTTTTATCATTTATATTTCAAACGATTTTTTTGTTATAAAAACAAATGTCTGAAATTAATATTATATAGACCTCTACTTTCACCTTTGATTTCTTAATTAAATTTACAAACTTTTATTAATTGGGCATACAATTATTTTTGAAGTTGTTTACTAATTTTTTGATTGTAATTACGCACAAGAATTGTTCAACACATATACATAATATTTATAATTGTTTGATTCCCACTTTTCTGAACTTTTAATTTTAATTTTTGAATGTTTCGCGGGTAAGGTTTCGACTGCTATTCTTTATACGTTATGTTCGTAATGGTTTTAGTAAAAAACAATCTTTAAATGTATTGTTTAAATATTACGTTAAAAAACATTTCGTTATTTGTTGAATGGATTATCCATTACTGAATATGGAGTATACACACACACAGACACACACAGACACACACACACATACACACCTATTATTTACATGTATTTTTAATTAAGATATAAGTAATAGAAAATAAAAAAATAAAAATACATATCAATACAAAAAGTGTTAATATACTATAATTTTTTCTCGCCGTCATTTTGCTTATTCTAGATAGAATTTTTTTATATAATCGTCTTATAATTTACTGCAACCGCTGTCTCGTATCGAAATCCTGTTTTTGTCATTTATCGCGCGTTGGACATTAAAAACCAATAAAGAAGCCGAATAAATCTGGTTTTAGCACGTTGATAATATATTATATGTATTGGCCGCAATATAGTAATTAGGAAAAAACGATTTACCTACCAATAAAGTAACGTTCTAGAAATATATTTAAAAAAAATGTTAAACCATTATATGCTCACGTCTAGTTTATTTGAAAGATTAGTGGTATAATACTTATAAGTACTTCGAACGTGAATACGCCACTAATATAAAAACAAATTGTGGTGAAAATCGAATCATTTTGACAACATTATCATCTCGACGGGCGGTTTTCAATGCGCTTAAGACGTCTGCCGTCTACACTCTACGTGACCGTGTACCATTATTGTGTTAGACGTTTGTATATATGTATAGTCATAAATGTTGTACAGTCGGTGAACCAGCTTGGGTTTTGTGTGAAATAATAATGTGGAATCGGATATTTCGTAATTTCAGATTTGCCATGTGTCCGACCCATGCGGTGGTTAGCATTATAATGTAAGAATGTCGCCCGAATTCGAAAAATGATTTTTCTATGTGAATGGAATAAAAACGTGTAGCTACCGCTTGAAAAAAAAAACGATTGTCGGTTAAACGTTTTACAATAGTAATCGTAGTGGGTTGGCCATGTAGGTTAAACGTTTTAACTGTCGAAGGGAAAATCTTTTTTCTTTTATTGTAAGTTGTAACTGTTTAAAAAATGTGCATGTTGGTACGTTATAATACAGCCACTCATTAATCTAACAATGATGTTTCTGATCAATTGTTGACAATTCAATAGGGACTAGGGAGGTTTTCATAGTTAACACATGTAATTCTTTAGAAAATAAATATTTTTTTTTGATTTTAAATAACAAAAAAAATTATCCAAGCAGCAGTCATACAGTAGTCTACAAAAACTACACGTGTTCAACAGGGTGGATTATTTTTTTTGTAAACGTGTTTTATTGCATTATATTATTCTTTACATTTAATCCTCATTTGGAGCTAATAATTGTTTTAAGTATTGATCAAAAATAATCGTTTTATTCATCTTTTAAGTTTAGGTTAAATATTATTTTTAAAATACTACTGAATTACGTTTAACCCATACGTTTATGTTTTCCAAATAAAAGTTTAAAACTGAATAGTTGATGTTTCTTTTGTTTTCTGAATGTAATATTTTTTACAAAATATCATCTCAATTATAATTTACAATATTTTTCTTAAAATAGATCTTAAAATTATGTATGTCTACCTAACACTGAATAAAACCATGTGCTATTTTGAATATTTTACGCTTTTTGTATGTACGAGTGTTATATTGTAACAGTGCTAAAAATAAAATTATGATTTTAATTTCAAATTGTAACCTATAAGGGTTTTAATGAAATGTTACAACATTTGCCAAAAACTTTTTTCCATAACAATAACGAACACATACTTGCGTATTTATATTCTATCACTGTTGTAGGGTATACATTTTCACTGTGGCTTTAGGGTATACGTCGTATAACATCCAAAACATTACTGGCTTTAAGAATTTATTTTTATTAGAACGATGTATGTCCTGAATTCACAAATATATAAAAAGAACTATTATTTTATCATATTCTTAAAGTTTTATTATTATAAAGGAATGTACCTATATTAATCGTTAAATAATTGATGTTAATTCATTTTCTATATTATGTAGGTATACTAAAAGTAAAACTATTTTAAGTACGACGTGTTTAAGGAATTCGATATTAGTAATAGATTGAATTTTGCTTGTCCTAATACTTTTTCTGTATATTAGAAACAAATAAACAATATTCGAAGCCCCACGTGATGTGAAATTAAATACGTCGTTATTAAAATGAATTTTTTTTACTAGAGGTGCGGCATCGCTGAAAATATGATATGAAACGAAAGCATTTTTTAATTTTTTTTTTTCATGAAAGCTAAAGAACGATTGGTGATCGGATTTCATGTGATTTACATAATATAACTGAAATCTATACCATGTAGTTTGTAACGACATAGTTATACAGTTGAATGGCCAATATCACTATAGACGTTTAGAAATATGATGTACACTATGACATGAATGTTTGCACTGGTAAAAACTATATTTGCATAACGTGTTTTTTCGTTTCATAATCTGCTGTATTCATCGGTCTATATCCTGAGTGTATGATAATAAATAAAAATTAATAATGAACACAACACTCGAATACTCAGATTTATTATAATATATTTCATTAAATCCGTACGAGCTAGGTACATAAATTATTATTTTTATTGGTCATTTGCTGTGAAATAATGAAATGGAAATTAAAACAAAATGTACGTTATAATAACATAATGAATGTTAAATATTAATCAACACGTGTCAAGTGAACGCGAGAGCGATTTCTCTTTGTAACCAGGCATCGTATTCGTAAAATATACGTATAATAATACAATAAGTATAATATCAGCCGAGTGGCTAATTTAACACATGTATCGTCTGCCGATGCCGACAGCTCGGTACTCTTCACACGTAAATTATTATTCGGAATCTTAATAGCTATGTCGCGTGTTTGGTGCACTGAGATGCCTAGTTGTATTATATTGGATAGTTAAACCGGTTAACGGATACCCTATACGATTGCGTTTAAAGCTTCCTGTAATCATTATCATTCTGTACCTGCAGTGGCTGCGGCGTACGTTTATCGAATGAGAAATTATAATTTTTTGGTGCACGTATAAATTATTCGAAATTCTATTAGGAATTTGACTCGCACAATGTACAAGAAGTACCCGTACACAAAAACTTAAACGTTCGTTGTACCTTGTGGCTCGTACGCGTAATATTTTATTATGATTAATAACTATTGATTACATGTCGTTAAAATATTTTATCCGTTATTATTTCTCTGCAACAAACCATCTTAATCGGTAGTAGCTGATATAAACAAAATTGGTGTTTGCTTTAACGTAAGTAAATAAGTAATTAAAAAACACGGTACTATCGAATAAACTAAATAAAACAACATCGTAAAGTGTTGTTTTGAAGTTGTCTGATTTTGATTTGAATTCCCAATGGTAAATTTAACAGTGCTTGTTTTTGTCAGAACCATTGTTATTTTAATTTAATCCACGAGTTTGAAATAACATCCAAACTAAGCAAAAAACACTTAAATCGAGGTTTGCTCGTAAAGAGAGTACGGAAACGCATTCGGTTTTACGCTTAATTTATAATACTACTCTATACCGCACCCTCGTGAAATCTACTAAAAAAAAAAAAAACCGTCAAGAAAATATTTTAGGGACAACAATAATAATAATATAGTACGTAAGTCGCCGTAATGTATTTATGTATAACAATTGAACGAAACAAACGCTTTATCCATTAGTATCAACTTGCACCTACGCGCGTTTCAGAGATTATAACTCTATACCGAGGAATATATGCCTGCCTACAACTCGACCTAATCGAGGTGTTTGGTTTAATTCATTCAACGTGGAAATTGGTAAATAATATTTTCCGGGCTAGTATAATACGTACCTACACAAATCGTTAAAAATTAAACACAGCAGTCTGCGCAGCTCGAATTTTGGGAGGAAAAATAGTCGAACGCTGGTCACTAGGTAGCATTCTATGACGATTCCGTGGAGAATTTTTCGAATTATCGAGATTCGACTCGTCCGCTGTGCAATATATATTATAATATGTATGTCCGGCGATACCGGTGGAATACCGTCGCGATGGCGACTATATACGTCTATACCAACTCGTTGGGCGCGAGCGAAACGCGCTCCAGTGTGCAGAGGTCACGCAGCACAAACAACCCCATCCTATTATTAATATTATTATTATTATTATCATCATTATACTTTTGATGTTACCGGCGTAAATAAATTAGCTTTTCGCCGCGTACGTCATTGTTATGATATACGTATTTGCGCGGAGAAAGAAACGACTGGAAAGGAAAAATAAAAATAATAAAAAAATCTATTCCGTGGGTATTGTGCCGTTTGTGTTTCGTATATAGGGAAGGGTATATAGGCAGGAGGCGAAAGAAAAAAAACTGGCGCGATGACACTCGGTGGCGGCGACGGCGGCGGCGTCATGATTTAAGACTCGGCCGCGCGCAAGTGCGCAGCGTTAATATTTATAATACGCGTTCGAACGTCACAAAGGGCAATTGTGTGTGTGGGTCTCTATATTATAATAATATATACGTACGCACACGGATGAAAACACGGTGGAGACGATTAAATCTTTTTCTCTCGGTTGTTTTTACATTAAATAAATCTAATATTATAGGCTCTCGTAACCCGGTACACCAGCAAAAGTAGAGTCTATAGCACCCTGCCAACACACACACGTGCGATAGTATCGCAGTTGGCTATACGCATGCGTATAAATATAATATTGTTTTAATACATACGCGCACACATCACGGCAAACGTGTAGGTATAGAAAAGATTCTTCTCTTATTCCCGAGTACACAAATGTACATATGCATGTATAGTGTAGAAGAGACCGCGCCAACGGGTTGAATTATTATATTATAGAAGTAGTGTATAACGTAGTATAGGTACCTACTCGTAAGACAGTGTACAGTGTACAGTGTACGCAGGTACTAAAAAGGTGGCTGTGGAAATGAGTACGAGTAAGCTAAGACGACGATGCACTACGCGCTAATGACTTCATGCGAACGCCATCACAGCGGTCGTGTATGGTTAAATAAAATATTATACTCGACAATGAACAGTTAAGACTCTCGTATGCTCTTTTTCAATTGTTGTTTACACGTGTTTGTTATATATACTCGTAACATAATAATAATTATTGTATCTGTTTGTAATAATTGTTATGTGTCCGAAATCGTTTTTGACGACAACAGTATACGAACACAGATCTATTATTATCTAATTAATCTTCTCGTGACGTTTTTCTCTTGCTTATAAAATGAAAAAAAAAAATTGTTATTTATGCTTATTCGATGCTACCTGTTGCGACGAGCTCGTTCCAAGAATATAAACAAAAAACGTAAGGTTCGCATTTTTTTGTTTACTGAATTTCAGCGGAAGGTGGATGATGTGTGAGTACCGCAATATTGCGCGTAAAATAATAGTCCAACGTATACTTACGCATCAATGTGCGAGTATAAGGACATTATAAAATATGATTAAGAATTCACGTTGACACAAAATTAATTACTTTTTACTGAAAAGTTAAATTATATAACAGGCAGGCATCTTTTTAATGGCTTTAGTAGTTTTAGTCTGGCGTTATTAATGTCTCGTCGGACTAAGTATCAAAACATATAAAATTAAGTTTGTTATTATTTCGGAAAGATTTATCGTTTCAGATTGAAAAGATAAAAAACCACGTTCGAAAATTTAACAGGAACTATTTATTTTGTGTTCTATATTATGTGTATTATTTATACATAATTTCTTGAGTCCAGCATTCTTCTACCCCGGGGTGTGGTACACACTCAATCGTACGCGGTAAAAATTATCGTTTGTGTGAAATGATGATGTTCGCTCTTCAACAATTATTTATTTAAATGTTTAACTTAGTTAATGTATATGTATGTATGTATAAAAAATGTGTTCGGTATAAAAATATGATAAAACAATATTTTGTTTCTTTATCGGGCGCGCTCGGGTATTATGTTTCCTGAAATTCGATAGCGCTCACGTGTAATATACTTACATAGTATGTTTTATACGAAAAATTCGATTCAGCAATGTACCGCGACCTGCGTACACCACTATAGTCCCAGAACAGCAAGCAGCTATTGGCTTATAAATATTTAACCAACCGAGATAAGTGAGTATACACTACCATAATATATAATAAGTGTATTCAATTTTCCGATTAGAAAAACGTTGGTGGGTATATAATATATATATAGTGGCAGTAGGTATATATATGCGGATACCAAGACCGGGGATCGCGTGCTCTTCTGCGAACGGAATATAAAATAGCGAAAAATCTTCGGAGAGATATTACCCGGAGCGTTATATTTCTATGACGATGAGCACACTTATATATTATGTATGTACATAGTGATTCGTTTAACAAACATCCGTCTACACGTTGAGGAATACGAGTCATTTTCATTATTTTCAGATATTTTTTACAAGACACTATTGTAGTATAGTAATGAAGAGTGATCCAAAAAATTCGATTAACAAACGCGTGAACAGCTTTTTACCCTTATGTCTAGCAGGGCTCCTAGGCACGATTGGAAAGATGTCAAGTGTAATAAAACACAAATAGCTCGTATATTCCCTATAATATATTATTGTATTCTCCCGATTCGCGTTAAAACAATCGCTCTAAGTGAATAATATACATATATATCGTAGTAAATAAGCCGCCAAAATCAGGTAAACGAGCGACGGCGATTAATGAAAAATGCTCCGGATCCGCAGTTCACACATACATAATATTATATAATGTACGTACACCGTGACTTCCCGACACACAAAATGTCCTTCTCGTCGGGTATAAGACCGTGCACGCTTACACATTTTTACTTCGCATTCCGGCTGCCAGCCGCAACGGCCATCATCATTACACTGATACACAGCTGTTGTTCTACTTTGTATACACGTATAACATAATATAATATATAATATATAGTGAAGGCAAACCACGCTCACGCGCAGCATACCACCGCAGGCCTGGCGTGCTCAACGCATTCCGTCGCGAGTGTTCCGTCTACACGGACGGATGGGAAGAGGGCAGGCAAGAAGCGGGATGGCGTCTCGTCTCGGTAGCGGGTGAATTATATAGTCGGTCGGGCGAAAACGAGCGCGACGCGTGTTAATCCGGGCCTCCGCGACCGGGCTGCAGAGTTATTGCCGCCGCCGCCTCATGCAGCACCGTTTGTGTCTTCGTCGTCGAGTCACGCGACCGTTTCCTTCTTATTTTCCGCCGTTTTCCCCGTCGCGCGCTCTTGTAGCTGTCACGCGATCCGAACGCGTGTAGCCGGCGCCCAGATTTATGGGCTTTTTCGCGGCTTTCCCGCGGCCTTCTATCCGGAAAGTCGTCTCTATGCGCACTGCTGCTGCAGGATACCATATCTCAGGGCAGCTCTTGGGACCAACGAGGTCCGGGTCAAAATATCGTATCAAGGCCCTCCTAGTTTCCACCCTCAACCTGAATACAATTAAGTTAACATAAACTATTTCATCATTTAACTATCATTTTCAACTTTACAAAAATGAAAAAAATTGATAATTAATACATTTTATTATTCGTTTTGAATCATTATATATATTAAATTTAATGTATTATCATATTTACGAACAAAAAAAAGTAGAATATACAAACACAAATAGAACACTAAAAAACATTTAACATAATTAATTTTTCTCGCTTTTGCTTCTGAAAATGTTACAATTAAATCACCATAATACAGATTTTTATAAATTTGAATTCCAATTCAGACGATGGCGGGATCAGAAAGTCTCTCTTGAACCATAGTAGTCCGCAAATCATTTTATTTTAAATTTTTAGTTTCAAAAAACTTCTTTCGGCGCAGTCGAAGAAAGCGCAGCCGTAGTTATAAGCATTGTTAGTATTATTCTTAAAGCTATATAAATATTAAGAAATTAATTACATATCATATTCAAAACATCAAGATACTCCAACTAACTATTTTTTTCGTATAAAGTGTAAAAATATTTTCATTTAATTTAACAGTTCAATACCATCTACTCGTATGTCTTCAATTTTTGTATCTGTCGGTATTATCTGTAAATCCGTACAATGTTTCCACAATTCTACATCATTAATCTAAAAACTCCAAAAATGCCCCCAAACCCTAAAATGTTCTACAAAGTGAAGGAAATAACTTAAAAATAAAAAATTATCAGAAAATTTAAAAAGAAGTGCAAAATTAAATTTCTGCTTCTCATTTAGAAGTGTATATGTTAACGGATTTGTGACCTTACAAGTATCGCACTCAAGCTTTGGAAAAAAATACAAAGTGCATCGAAATCCTAGCCCTAGTTATAAGTTTATAGCATATGATTGCAACCGCGTTATACCACAACGTATTATTATACCAAACCGTTGTGGAACACGAAACATTGGTGCACGCGCGTATATATAGGGTACGATTATATCGCGATTTATATTTCATTGGTAGGAGTGTAAAGTACAATATACATGACAACGATAATATACCTATTCAATTTACACAATATTTTTGTTGCGCACATTTAAAGTCTGATCACCGATTAATTTTTAATATATGGCGCACTTGAACAGCTGCAGATGCACTTCAGATTTGTTGAAATACTAAAAGCTTTTTATTTTAATTTTAAATTAATTTAATTAATTAAACATTACCTATATGTATGTACAATTTACTGTGTACGTTTACCGTTTAAAGCCGAACTCATATTTTAAAAAAAATGCTTGTATGAATTATTTAGTTTACATATATAATACTTAATTACATATATCAATGCATATAATTTTAGTTAGTATTGTGTGACAATAATTTGAAAATATTATAAAATGTAAAAATATTTAATGTGGCATAAATAATTAATTAAGTATATATTTTATTTAGTTTTCACCAATTAAATGTGTTATGTATAAGGTATGTACTAAGTGTCCTGCTGGTTGTATGCCGGCTGTTGATGTTCATCTAACGTTCAAAATTGCGACCTCCTACAAATCTGAAATGTCTACATCACAGGTGTAAACCATGTTTAACGTTGGATGACTGGCCATCGGACTTGGATATATAATATCGCGCAACATAAATACATGTATACATATAATATTGTAATCCTTTTCGCAATGAGGTATCTTTTAATATTAGTATTGAAGGAGAGTAGAAATTGTACACACCTATGGGATCGCATGTGCATGGCAAATGTGTCGATCCGCCGCTAGCGATTAGCTCGAGACGGATTAACGCGGTGGCACGCGCGTCGCGTACACGGTATACATTATACATAATATAGGTATAATATAATATATATATATATATTACCTATGTACGTACCTTATGTATGTGTATATATACGGCCGCAGTGTACAACGTAAATATAACGCGCGCGTGGTTGTCACGAGTGAAACCGATCGAGAAAAATATCTCATTTTCTTGTCCGCGGGGTTCCAATTCATTATATACTTGTACGTAAATATATATACGTATGCTGTTATTATTGTTGTGTTACAACCTTCGACTGCTTGATATCTTGATTGCTACGTGTATTCCTTTTCCTTTGTACACGCTCGCGCGCGCGTCTTTTAATTCCTGCGCGGGCCCGGCGAACGGCTTAACATATAATGTAAACACAAAAAACGTATGTACACACAACTGAATCGCGTAAACAAACACGATTTACCTTGGATCATCTCGTGTCGGACACAATGACGTTTCCTGTACACAATACTTACATCGTAGTCTTCCGGCATCTTTTTTCTCTGTGATAATAACGGATTTTGTTTTTATTTCAGGCTCTGGAATCGAAATCGTCTGATGCTTCTGCCAACAAATGTTTTAACCGATGAAAATTATGTAACGGAGGTAAGTCACAGTTTTAAATGTTTCGATTATGTCTCCGCCCTTCAATTTGAGTCTTAAAAACATTGTACTCAGAAAATGTATAGTTATGATAACTGCCGGCCGTTGGCTGATGAGTAGTATATCAGCTAGTGCGTTATATTCTTTTAAGTTATAAATAATAATTTACATATATGTGTTCGGTTTAAGGAACTATTGGTACAAAGAAACTTTTACTGTCTTATTCAGGGTTTTTTTTCCAATAAAACAAATAATTTTAAATATTGAGCACTCATAGTTATTTCGAATAATGTATACTAGATTATAAATGTACGAAGAATATAGGCACTTTTATACAAATAATGAGCTGAGAGGTCGTAGTAATTAAGACATGTTTGTAAACATTACAGTTCTAGGAACAGACTCTTAAACAAATATCAATCCGCCGTCTCCGCGATGAATATTAAATGAGCTGTCCATCGCTGGTTTCCAATGACATTATTAGTGTATGTCCTTGGCTACCAACAAAGTTTAAACAAATACAAGGGAGAGACGTCAGGAATGGTCTCAGACGTTTGCCTACGAGGCATCATTCGACATTTTAATAAGAAATTATTTTTGTAAACCAATTTCAATTAAACGGCTGGACTAATGCCAAACTTTAGTAGGTTAAATGTGACACTAATAAGGGCGTGCCCCGCACATTTTGATATAGATACTCCCTGCAGTATATAGTTGCGTGATAAAATAATGAAGTTGTATGCGTGTGTCTGCACCAGGTGAAAACAATATAAACGACATTTTTGCCGTTACATAATCCAAGTGTATAATACATATATATAATAGCACCATGCATCCATAGGCGCCGTCGCTCCTGCGTGCGTCGTGCTACGCATGCAATGTCTTAAAATTATTACTTGCCCTCTGTCTGGGTTCAGGTAGTCGGATTATGGTTCGATTATAATTCGTACAAATTTACTTCTTCTGCGAGATCGACTTCATATGGTTAATCGTCACTGGAGTAGATATACATAAGATCATTAATCATGTAATAATATCTTCGTTCTGTTGCTCGTTTTACCCGTAGTATGACACTACAATCGCTCAAAATAGGGATTAAACAAATACCTATATGTACTTATCCTTATGTGCTTATTGTGTAAGAGACTGGGTCTTGTTGCTATACATGACTGGGGGGACAGGATTTATTTTAGACAACAGCCCCGTACGGCGTATTGTCAAAGTTATAATCTTTATTTCCATTGATACAATACAGGTTTACTTAGGTTAGGCAAAGAAGTCATTAACTATCAAACCGTAGTTGTACCACGAATTTATAAAAACAAGCATCTTTAGAGCCATTTTTTTTGTTACTGTACAGTCAGTAGAATATAACCGTATTTTATAATTCACATAGTTATCTTTAGATTAAGATACGAGTACTTGAAAAATGGTTTGTACCCAACAACATTATTTTCCTGCTCATCATTGTGTCTTATATACCGACTATAATATAGCAATATTGATATAATAATAATACAAATAATAACAATAGGTACATTATAATTAAGAGAATATTTATCGGGACACAGTATAGAAAAAAGTAGCCCTTGAGTAATTCATATTTCGCATTTTACTTATTTTATTGTTGTAAAGCCTTGATTTTCACTTTTCGAATTTATTTATTCGATAATATCGAATCCACAGGGACGTGACCCTGGCTCAAAGTTTTTTGATAGTAATTTTGATAATATATTAAATCTTTAAAATCCATAACCTTAGGTTTGATATTCTAACTGTATAGTGTATACATTGTTAACATGCATAAAAAAATCTATTGTCATTTTTATATTTTGTTTCTATATAGCATGATGGCCAACCATACTCGTATAATGATTAGTGTCACTTAGATGATTGGCACGAAAATATTGGCAATAAAAAACCTTAGCTATAATAATAACAGCATTGTTATCGTATTTATTTAATACTGGTCGAATGGTAGGTTTCTATGGCGAGTTTGTTTTTCTTTAAGGACATTATTTTCATAAGACTAAAATATCATAACATTTTATAATAAGACGTTATAACCATCGATCAAAGTGCAATCTTAAGTCATTTTCAATTTGCATGTATACTCTTAGTTCAACCAGTTATTATTAGACACGTTTATTTACTCATAAAAAAATATGTAGTTTAAATCGGTAAATTGTAATCGAAACTGTCAGCCGACGACCGTGTATATATATATAACGTATGTAATATGCATAATAGGATATTTTGTACAAGCTTCAAAAAAAAAACAAGCGAAATGGTATTAAACATTTTCTTAAATTCCAACATAACCGATCAAGTTTCTGGCAGCGGACATCAATATTATATTATAATACATTTTTATTGGCCCACTATACACATAAAATTCGTGGTATGTTTGTGTTTATAACGAAATTAGCCTTAGGCCGTGTGCGCGTACCTACGTAGAGCATAAATATGTACCTAAAGGTACTATACGCAGAGCGGCGGCGAACTTCTATAAGCACCTCATCGGTATCGCGTATATAGTATTATAACGTTAAACGTTTCGGCCGGGCGCATAATATTCAGGATTGCGATTCAACGTGTGTAGTTGTATTCACCGCAGCGTCACCCGAGTGGGGACGACACGGGGCCGCACATCACTCGGGGGAATTATAGTGATCCGACGTTTTATCCCAATCGATATCAAACAACTGTAGCGGCGGCGGTAATGCGCGTACAGAAAATAATAATAATGATAATAATAATACCGACGAGGGTCTCATGTATACGTGTGCGTGTGTGTGTGTGTGTGTGTGCATGTGTGTGCGTGTATGTTATTTCTTTTGTCCGGCATTACAAAATTTTCCTGCCGTTATGACCTGCAGGTAAATCGTGTGTAGAACATACGTATACACACGTATACAGGAGTATTATATAGACATGGCAACAGTTCTTCGTGTATCTCTACATATATATATTATAGGTATATATAGACGCGCGTACGCACTCGGTTTCATGGCGCGCATCACACACTCCGCGCAGCGAGGCCAATGAGCTACGCCGCCACGTTCTCGTATAATTTATACGAGACGGATTATTATGTTAACCCGTGATGTGTGTTGTTCAGTATGCGTTTCGAAAAAGTCAATTTTCGTGTGTATTTTTGTTTTTACTCCTTCTCCGCGCACAATAATATAGGTAATCATGTATATATTTCATAATATACGGTTTTCGTGTACATTGCCGCGGTCCCCCGAGAGCTGCGGGGGGAGCGTTCAAGTCTCCGCGGGATAATTTAATGCTCGGCGGCGGCGGCGGCGGCGGTGGTGTGTTGCGTTCCATTTTGTTGTACAAATAATAATAATAATACACGCAGTAGGCGCACAATGCGTGTCGTACACGATATTATATTATTATATTTTTTAACCGACCGGGGGCAGACGCGCGGCGGCCATGTTTTGTGCCTCCCCCTCCCCTCCCTAGGTGTGACCACCTCAAAGGACTCGACCGGTTAATTAAGGCATCATTCACACGTGACACCCTCCCCCCAGCCGCTAATTAATCACGAGGATAAAAAATAAAAACCCTATTATACACGACTATACGTACACGACCGTCATATGTCATATATACGCACGCGCGCTCGATGCAGAGATATCCGCCCGTCGCACATGCGCGCGTCGTCGCAGACCGGTAATATTATTATTATTATTATTATAATACTACTTGGAACATGTCCGGCCACTAATAATGTGACCGGGGTCTCCGTCGATGGGTTTTCATCACATTACCATAATCTCGTGACATGACACTCTTTTGTGCGGGCGCGCGCGAGAGCTCCCGTCGGCCGCCGTTTGTATACATATGTATTATACATACCTACGCGTTCGTGTGCGTGTGTTTGCGCTCGTGTGCGTACATGTGAGTGTGTGTGTGTGTGTGTGTGTGTGTGTGTGTGTGTGTGTGTGTGTGTGTGTGTGTGTGTGTGTGCGCGCGCGCGCGTATACTATTACGTTATTAATGTTTCAGTGGTCGCGTAAGACGCTCCACTACTGCACCGGTACACATAGCCGAGTACGCGGAGTCCAAGTGTTTGGTCTCGTCTCTTTCTCGGGAACGATGAATATTTCTTTTTCTACATACGTCGAATAATCACATTGTACGCGGCCGTGTCCGACGACAACGCGTATATGTATTACCATTATTATTGTCGTCCCGACTCACGCAGGTGATCCGCGACGACAATGCGGCGGGGCTGCTGCGTATATGTTACATGTGCCGATAACACGTGAACACCGTTTTTGTGGCATGTAAAAAGAAATAATGTATTATTAATATATATATCGGTGCGATTCACATAACGTATGTATATCTAGCTCGGTTTGTTCGCATTATAATATTATATGTATAGGTACGCGTCGTGTTCCAGTCGAATCGTTTTCACTCGGGAAAAGAATCCGCGCGCGCCGTACGCCTATAAAATGTATTACGTGCTCGTGTATATTCATTTATTTATTGTCCGCGATTTTCGAACGTTGTGATATTATGCAAGCGGTATATACGCGTGTATATAATGCACATCATATGTGCAGTGCCGCGTTAAGCTATGTTGCCGCCCCGGGGCAAATTAAAATATGCCGCCCTTACAAAAATTAGAATTCAAAATTATATTCAACACCCTATTAATTACAGTCAGTAGCGTATTGACGAGTAGGATGCAAGTGTATGAAGTGTAACATGCAAGAACAATAAATTTACAAAATACTCATATCTATATTATGTGTATTTTAAATAGCACATTCTTACTTATATTTAAATTTTATAATTATTAATTATATATCACATATAAATTTAAAAAAATTACCAAATGTGACAATATATTATCATTCATTACTTTTTTTTACTATTTTTCTTTTATATTCATTTTTTCCTCGATTTGATGGTCGCAAACTGGTAGATAATCTCTGACCAATCAGTATGTTTTAAAAGATCATCTTCGATGTTTAATATTGAAAGCGATCGATGGCTTTTTCGTGGTATTTATAAACGAAATAATATGTACTTATTATAGTTATACAGTCACTCAAAAAAAATTAAAATTATAAATTTTTTAGTTTATGTTGATCCTTCCAAAATTTGCCGCCCTGGGGCAATTGCCCCCCCCTTGCCCCCCGTTAAACGCGGCTCTGCATATGTGTGTACCACGATGTACCTACACTGCACGATAGGTTGACACCGAGTCGAGATCTATCTATATCGCAACGGGCTCTCGTAAATTTTCACGTTTCCCGCGTACACGTATATATGCACGCGCGGAATTCAAAACCGTAAAAGAATATGACTACGTGCGTCGTTCTCTCGACGATTATTCTGTTCGATTCGCATGAATATATTACGTTTTATATGTATTATTTTCGCTCATTTCTTGGGAACCGCGTTGTTCTTTGCACACGCGCGGTATTGCGAGAGAATACACTTGGTTATTGTATAGGTACATATACGACGTACGTGTGTGCGCGCAAGTACACTGCAATTTATCATGTGCTATCCCGGGTAAAACAACGTGTTGTCGGTTGGTACGCCTGGTGAAGATTTAGCAGTGAAGAAATACATTTTACATGCAGTATAATATCGACATTGCCGTGTATATGTATTTATACGAATAAAAAAAAACCACGACTGTAAAAGTAGTTTATAGAACGTCTCTTTGTGGTCGATAGATCAAATCTGCAGTTGCTATAGACTTTTTAAACTCTACGGAACAGGAAGCACTCGACTCGGGCATAAATAGTAATAAATAAAACCGTCAGCGGCCAAAGTCCACGGTTTGTTTTGTGCGCCGCAGTCTAGTGCCTGTTATAGAGTACGTGTACGCGAACGGAGAAGGGAAAAAACACAACCGGTGAAGACGTTTAAGAGAAATTTACGACCGCAAGTCATTCTTGGTCAGAGTATGGATATCGTTATTAACTTTTGTTTAATAAAATATATAAAACGTACGACAAAGTTTCAAAGTGCCGACGGGGACGAAACGTGAAACTTAAAACGACCCCGGTTGTATTTAAGAAAAATAATTCTCAAGGGACACATATATTATATTACGCGTGTTCTGTACGAGTGCTAAATCATTTGAGCTTTGTATCGTCACCGAGTGTACTTTATGACGATAACTGACTTAGCTTCAAGCGTGTACACCTACGGTGTGAGCATAATACATAAAGAGGTGTAGTTAACTCCTAGCAATCGTGTACCTACTAACTAATATATAGAAAGTCAGCAACAGCAGTGTTAATAGCAAATGCAACTATAACGATTAACGACCAACGTTAACATCGCAGGACAAAGTTACTTACTTTTTCTTACGAGTTGAACTGTTTAGCAGAACAAAACAATAGTTTCCAAATAAAGTTATAACAGCTAATACTGAAAACAAACAACTAATTGAGTTGAAATTTAGCAGTACTCATTTGGTATTATGTAAGCTTAGCACACTAAATTAATTTATACCAAAATATGTGTAGATGGGCGCGTTCAAGCGTATAACAATTAACAAGACTAAATTATAATATAATATAGATATTAATTTCTACAAGAAGATATAATTGGGGGTCCAATTAGTTTTTACCTCTTAATGCATTAATCACGAGTTTGTTTATTTTTCGAGATTCTTTTATATGTGAAAACAAGAGCTTACTCACAGTTTCACGTTGTAGTAAACATTTACACGAAATGAAAACTAATCAGTTGTCGAAATACTAAAATAAATACTTAAATACGGCGCGCGGTTGAAAATGTTACGGAAAAATACAACTATTGTCGCTTATTTCATAATTATCAACTGGTTAGTGTCAACCCTTCAGGATTTGATTATCAATAATAATTTTGGATAATAATTAAGAATGTGTGATATAATAATAAAAAAAAAAAACTCTCAGCAACCGTTATGTAGACCACAAACGGCGCAGCAACGTGAATAAGCGACGACCACTACGCCTATTTTTTTCAAATCAGAGAATTTCCTATTCGAGATAATATATAATGTATACGTAGATTGTGTATGCGTTTATATTTTTGACGGTTATTTTGGAATTAAATCGGACCGGATTATCGTATGTGGACTGGGGAGAAATAGAAGAAAAAAAGGAATAATCAAGTAGGAAACTCGTTATTGGACCGCGGCCGTGTCAGGTGTTACTATGCTCTATACTCTACCTAGATGATACCTAGATTGTACGGGCTGCAGCGTCTCGGAAACACGTTTATTTGTCACTATCACGAGATTTTATTATTGTTGCGTTTGTTTGTCGACTCCGGTGTGTTTTCATCGGTAAACGGATAATACATGATGGCATTACGTACCTATGCGCACCTATAGAAAAACACGGAGCGCGGGTGCTGCCGAAAATCCCGCAGTTGCACACCTACAGAGTGAAGTCAGTCGTAAATTGGACCGCGGACAGGTAGACAATAACGTTGGTGGTTTAGCGCTGGCGGCACCCTGTACGGCGTCGGCGGCGGCTGCGGCGGTGGTACTAGGAATGCCACCTGGGAGGCAAACAGGCCGACCTTCGACGGGCAGCAGACCGCCGCCGCCGTCATAGCAGCCGTCGCCGCCGTAGCCAAGTGATGTCTTCATCAGCACCCATCGAGCGCGCGCGCGTGCGCCCGCCTGTTCATTATTATTATTATTATAAGTTTTAACTATATAGGTACGTGTTTGTGTGTGTGTGTGTGTGTATACACAGCCAACCCGGAGCCGCCAGTTTCGGGTAGAGATATATCTCTGTACATAATAATAATAATAACAATAATAACAAAAAAAATGTATAAAAACGTTATTATTATTATTATTACACCTCGACGGTTCTCTGTAACAATTCGTGTGCTGTTGTGCACCTCTCTAATCGGCGACGATTGTTCCGGGCCCCGTGTGTTTTTCTTGCATGCGATGTTACCGTGCACGGTTTTTAATTGAAACACATCGCGGCAAGAGCTCTGCAGCGTCGGTGGAACGGAAAGGGGGGGAGCGGGGAATGAGCAATTGTCCTCGCCAATCGAAACCGAAGATGTCGCGCGCGATAAGTTAATTATATGGCATTCCGCGTACAAATTACGATCATTAAAAATACCAGACGTTAACGTACGGACGGCACGCGGGCGAGGGAGGGCACAGGTATATAATATACGCGGTACATGCGTCTTGGACATAATACGCCAAGCTAATTACCGCCGCCGTTTTCGACCGGCGGCGCAGGACAGGTGCGGGAAGGCCGAAAATGAAAACAGAAAATTAAAAAAAAAATTAAAACAAAAACGCGATTCGAATGCTCGCCGCGATGACGACCAAGTTACAATTATTATATCGTGGAGGGTTTTTTTTCACTCGTTTTCATTCTATATATATTATATAAATAGGTATAGGTAAGTAGGTTGAAAAAAAGTATTGCATATATATATATATAAACCGGCCTGTCGTCCGTCGACGACGGGCTATTGTCGATGTCCTTTTCGGGCACACAATGAGAGAGAAAAGATTTCGCTGGTTAATTAGTCCGAGTTTACTCTCGAGCGGCGGCACCCGTCGTCGATACACGTCGAATACACTCTTCTATTTCTGGGCCGTCTGCGGAATCCGGAAATTTGCATTCGCTAATTAAACCGCGACGCGACTGCATGCCGATGCGTATATATTATATTATGTACGCGCACAGTTTGCCAAGTCGAGTCAACCAGTGGGGTGCGGGTGAGCGGTGAGAGAGACGAACTGCCGAGTGTATACTCGCGTATAGTATATACGTATATATATATATATATATATATATATATGTATGTATAACTTTGTAAGAATATAACGCTCGTATTGTGTAAAAAGAGGAGAGACGTGAGTGTGCGCCTGTGTGTGTCGTCTTGGCGGCCAAAACGAGGGGATTAAAATAATCCGCTGCCACCGCATAGCTCGTGACACCGTTGTTAACAGGCTTTCTTGATTTTTGTCCGACCCGAGTTACGCACACGATCTACTTGCGCGCACAAATTGTCTTTTGTCCGTGTTGTGATATAATTATCGTCGGATCTCCACCACTACCGCGCCCATCACCACTGCTGAGCTCTTCTAGGTTCGCCTTACGGATAAATAGATTCGAAAACATTGTGTTTGCGATAAAGCGCTTATTCCGATCGTCTGAACGACGTTTGCATTGACCACGCGCAGAGTATATATAATACAAGTCTACATAGTACATGTGTAAGTATATAACGGACACTAACTTGGACTCGATCGAATATCTTGTGTATTACACGTCTACATATATTGTTACTATATAAGCAGTCCCACGGTTTGAAAAACGGTTAAAAAGAAATTGAGAATTTTTTTTTAAATTTATGTCATCTGCTCGTTGCGTTCTGTTCTCGTCGTAATTTTTTTTTTAATTGAAATAATGAATGAATTTTTGGTCGTTTGGAGCAGTGCCCAAAACGTAAATTATAAGGTGTCTAGGAAAAACAAACTTCATAAAATATGTATCTTCTTTTTAACAACGAGTAGATGATGTTATATTATTACAGGTACTGCGGTAATATCAATTGATTATTATATCCACGCGCCCAAAACCAGTATTTCGGTTTTCAACAAATTTTGAATAATTATAATATGTTTCTTTTACTTTATTCACAAACAACCGAACTCAAGCCATAACATAACCGTTTCGACGAATAAATACTCTTATGCTATATTATACAGTAAGACTTTTGACGCGGAGTTATGTATGTAGGTATATAGAAAACAAATCAGTCTTTAGTTCTGCATTGCAGAATCAAAGTTGCAGGCTTTGGCATAATTTAAATAGCTGTTGTATATTTTATGCATTAAATCATATACGAAATACGTAATTCTCCTGTGGTTAATATTGTGGTGGTATAATTAAACCGCATCCGTTTTCATCGGTTAGTTATATTATAAAATTACTTTTCTAACACAATGTAATACAACGTATATAATATACATACATATATATATATATACACCAATGAGATCCTGTGAGTGGGCACGGTGGATCTGTCGGCGTTGATTAGAAGTTTTTTTTCATAATTATCTTAGACATTACAACACATTCATTTCGCTTTTGGCTTCGCGAGTTTTTGGCATACACACATAAACACTGAAGCTTGAGTTTTTTTAAAATGTTTTTCATTACCAACAGATAACACAGCACTATATGAGTTATTAAGATATTATTCGATTTGAATATTACTGTCCGCCACGACAGCGATATAATATAGCTGGCAGACAACGAATCAAATAAGAAACATAATACATAACGATTGCTGCTGACTATATAACTATAACTACGGGGGTGAACAGCAGGTGTTGGGTACGCGAAGAAAATAAAATATGTTGTTAACCATTATATGGATACATTTTTTTTTCACAACCGAGAGTGTGTTTATTATAATTGAGTTGTTCGGCATGCTGCAGTCTATTTCCACAAGATATATTATCTTGTATTTTACGACGCGCTTATTACTATGTGTTATACACTAGGAGGTAAAAAAAAAAAAAAATTACAATCTCGTGGATTAAATAATATACTTACACTTCGTATGTATATACGAATGTATATAATATGTACGTTTGGTAACGAATTTTGGATTTTTTTTTTTTACTCGTCTCAACCCTCTTCCACCGAATGTCATTACATAACATCATGATGCGTACACCACGTACGTATATATTTATCATATATTATGTATATACCGTATCATACATAGGTGTAGTGGCCTGTGCAGCGGACGTCGTTTGCGAACGATTATGAAAAATCACGCAACTGTGAATATCATTAGACCAGGTGGCGGTCGGCGCGCGCGGGGGTGATATGTTCGGGGAGGACGATATATATTATATTGTCTGTCCGTTCGCGCGGGACGTCTATATTGCGGTGCACACACGCGTCCGCACATAATATTACACACACACACACACGTATATATACGTATATACTTTATATTATTATTATTATTATTATTATTATTATTATATACGTTTCCTGCGAGCGCGGGTGCGTATTATATACGTGTCCTATACGCGCGACGCATGTGTGATGTAGATGGTGAGGCGGGGACACAATGCGCGCGTGAAGAGGATGTGCCGGCGCGGTCTTGGCGTGTACACGTTTAACGACATATACCCACCGTGTTCCTTTTCACATATTATTAATATGTACGCGACGTCCCCGCGCGCGTCCCCGCCCCGTTCGCGCCCGAGAGGGGTTCATTGTATGACGGTTGTCGCCGCTGCCGACGATTGTCACGACAGGGCGTCTTTCGACGGTACATAATATAGGCATATAGGTGGTACACGGTGCTTCTGCTGCTGCTGCTTGCCCGATGCACAAAGCCGCCGAGACGCGATTTCTGCAGGGTCCACCCCGCGCGTCCCGTTCATCATAGCGTACCTATATATAATAATATATAAGACAGCCCCGTCGTAAATCGGATTACGCATTGTCCGGGACCGATGTACCCGCGCGGTTTTATTGACCGAAATCACCAAGTGTACGCGTTAGTACGGTACGGCCGCGCGGCGGTTTTCGCCTTTATTTTTCCGCGCTCAACTCGCGCGCCGCGCGTCAACCGATTTATTCCGCAACGGTAGAGTTGAAGAACCGCCACACGGTGTAACCGCATAACGACAACACCCCGTGCAGCAGCAGCACCACCACCACCGCCGCCGCAACCCCTATAGTATGCAACAATACGATGTATATGTACGTGCACCTCGGGTGTTTCGTGGCTAGCGTTCCTTTTGTCTCGCGTCTCTTCGACACCTCGCGCACCTTACCAGACCTGCTGCAGCACCACGTTCTCATGTCCGCGTGTAGCAGTGTAGGTCGCGCGCATTCAGTAGCCGACCGTCGCACATGATCGGCGCGAGTCTTGTGCGACGACCACGCCGAGTGCCGCAGACATATCGGTTCCGACACGTGCGACGCGGCTTGCGCAGAATACGACGTACCGTTATCGCATAATATTCATTCATTACCGCACGTTCTACAGTTTTCAAAAACGGGATATTCACGTCAACCGCTGCCGTACGCTGCCGTATAACTGCAGCCCCGCCCTTTGGGCCAACTGCCCGGTTCTTTTTTTTTCCCCGCGTTAAAATTTAATAACATCCGTCGATGCCGCAGTTGTTTCTATCGGTTTTGAATATATTTTCGAGTTTGCAATCCGATTTATTAAGCGACACATGGACGCTCATATTTATGGTAAGTGGAAACGTTTTCCGTACGCTCTTATAATACACAAACTGGTCGCGCGTGTTTATATTATAATTATACCCGTACACAGATGCGCATATACATATATATATGTATATATATTTTATAAATAAATATTACGGTACGATTTTGTTTTATATCATCCGCGTTGCTTTCGATCTGGTTGTCATTTACATTTTTCTAGTTTAATACTTCACCTTTTAATTTAAAGCAAATTGTTCGGTATTTTATTTTATTACTAAGCCTCGATCTAATTATTAAACTCGGCTCGAGCAAATCCATTAAACTTCCCACATTTGGATAGGCTATCGACGGAGTCATTGGATTTAGATTTGCTCGGAGTCGTTAAATACATTACATTTTACTGTATACGAACTAATAGAGTGATAAAGGTTTAGCTATAAATCTGTCACATATTATAATTTACCTGCTGAATATTTATCGAATCCTAATTTAAAGGTATTCATATGTGTATATATATTACATTATTAATATAGAAACTGTTTCAGTCGGTAATATAATAAAAAAATTGATAAAAAATACAAATATTTTATTTTTTTTTTTAACATTTCTTTCCCAACCCACTGTGTGTGCACCGGTTACAAGCTATATAAATTATCGAACTTGTTTTTTCTTCTTTTCTTAAGAAACCGTCGGAGATCTACACACACACACACACACACACACACACACACACACACCATTACGTTGTTTGTCGAAGAACGGGAAAGAATCGGTTAGGACCGCGAAACAAGGTCGCGTGACAGTGCACGTATATATAATAATGTTCACAGGAAAATATTGCCTACATGGCTTGTATTTTGTTTTTTTTATCTATATATAATTTAATTTTTTTTACCACTGGAGAAACGACCGGTCGAATAAATCACTATATTTGTGCTTTGGAGCCCACTGATTGCGTCTTATGTAGGTATATAAGTGTGTGCGTGCGTGTGTGTGTTTGTGTTTGTACGTGTATAGTTCGATCGCGAGCTCTATTACAAGTGATTTATTGAACGAAATAATAGTAACACGAAAGGTATATATCTCACGAAATTTCCTCCTCGACGGCGTACACGCCTCGTAGACATTTTACTTCTCGAATGTATAGGTACGGATAATACATGTATTCACACACACACACATACACACGCACACACGTATATATTAGTGTATAGTACACATGATAGTCGTTGCTCGCGCAATCGCGTTTTATTATCTCTCGTTTAATTTATTATTGTTTGAAAAAAAAACCTTTAATTGGCGGATCTCTCATCCCATGACTCTGGCGGCGTGACGAGTGCGTATATACATTATATAATATAATTCGACGACGGTTAATTGGTCCGTATTCGTATAGCTGTGTGCGTGCGTGTGCGTGTGTGCGTGTGTGAGAACTGCGGTGACGTGAATGCGTCACAAGATTATCATATATATATACACGCGTGTATATAATATTATAATATCGCGTACACGGGGATACGGCGATGTGATACAGTATTGTCCGGCGGCGGCTGCGGACGAAACGACGACGATGACGGGGTGATGAGAACCACTGGACCGACGGAGTTAATGATGACATTACCGCGCGCCGAATCGTGACTGTACGAGAAGAATATAATATAATAATATATCGTATCTCGGGCGTATATATATATATATATATGTATAGAGGCGGTTTGGGGCCGAACCGATACTCTGTATTCTTCTTCTTCTTCTTCGTCTTCTTCTCCTCCGGTGCTGCAGCTGCAACAATTCGTGGTGGAATGGCCCCGCCGCCACCGCCGCCGCCGCCGGTCCATCGAGATTGCTGTATACGTGTTTCTTTCAACGTTGTAACACCAATTTTCTCGTTTAATATAACCGCGCGCGCATGATCTCTTCATCTCCCCCGTGCGGTGCGTGCGTGTGTGTACACATTGTGTAATATGTACCTTCCTACTCCTCCCTGACCAACGGTGTGAGTGGTGACCGGGGGAAAGGTGTAAGTGGGGGGGGGTGCGAGGAGTCGTGTGCTTATATGTATACATTTTGGTTTTTTTTTTTTTTACGCGTGTAAGTACGTGGTACCTCCAAACAAAAGGCCGCCTCGGGCTTGTGGCGTAGCGGGGGCACCGAGAAATGATGAAGACATTAAAAATCCATCAGACCGCGAAGCGCGCACCGAAAATCCGTTTTTATCGGGTTGATTACACAAACACAATATAAATTGTGAGGAACTGCGGCTGCGGCGGCGGCGGCATAATTACTTGTTTGGTGCACAGTGTTTATATCCCGTCGTACGCGCGTACTCTCTCTCTCTCTCTCTCTCTCTCTCGGTCTATATAGTCCCTACTATGCAGCGCTGCACAATAATATATAATATAATAATATAATACACAATTTACACTCTGTGAATGCCGAATTATAAGAGAGATACATGTTGATACCCGCCGAGAAGTGTTTACGGAAGCGTAACCCCGAATGGAGTATTAACCGTGTATTCGTTGTTTGGGGTCTTGTATCACAATAGCCGCCGCAGCCCGCAGCCACAGGTAAACGTCGCAGAAAATGCTACCGGCATTTATGGAGCAGTACCAGCTTATATTATGTACGAGGTAGCCCACTCGAACGCATACACTACACGTTCTTGTATTGACTATTATTACACGTGACATGGACCGCAAAGTCGTCGTCGTCATCGTCCTCGCCGCGTTTCCCATGCGTATATATTGGTATATTATAATGTAGCTGTTCAATCAGTGCAGCTGCCCCGTTCCCCGCTGCGGTTTCGGCATTGCAGCACATAGGTCTCCGTATTCTCTGTCTTGGTTTTTTTACCCTCAATTAAAGGCATTATATCATCCATCCGTGCACGATGTTACGATGTTATAAAAAGGTTCTCTCGGAAATGTATTTTCCGGTACAACTATATATTATACCGTCAGTTAACTCAGCCATTATAATATGTACTACGTACGTTTATATATAAATATAAATTGGTACACTCGCTGCGATCATAATATTGTTGTTATTATTATCGTTATTATGTATCCCTCGATCTTCACCGGATAATTTCTTCCCGCGCCATAAATATTGTATATATATTTAGGTTCAGTACGAGTAATCCGTATATCTATAAATTATAATGGTATTTCGATCGCGTACCCATAATAAATACATTATACAACCTGCACCAGCTCGCACCAATCACACAGGCCGTAATCAATGTAATATACGCTTCACTCCGGCGGTGTTTTGGTGATTGTATTAGAAAATTATGGTTCGTACACCCTTGGACCGTGCGCGTTTACACGGGAAAATCCTTATGCGATTTTCGTCTTCACGAAAACTTTCTATCAGAAATCTTGCACGCGCGTGTAAATCTCAATTAACGCGCGAACACGTGCGAATGGCCGCGTTATGTGGCCCGATGCCCAAGGCACCTCATCGTACATAATGTTATAATATCAAATCGTTTGTTCGTGTTTACGATTAACGCCATTTTGTTTTTTCCCTACGTCTAAGCGCGCTGCAAAGCGTATTAAAATAAGGTCGAATTTTTACCAAACGCGGCATGCACCGTTGAAGTGTTGTAACGCGATATTTAGATATTAAAGATGCAAAATAATACAGCTGCATAATTTAACTATATAATTAGGTAAATACATGTTTAAAACATAATGAATTTCTGTATGGCAATAAATTAACGAAAACGTCAAAATTGATTAAAAATCTCTTAGTGTATGCTATAATGATGTTTTTAATTGTGCCGTAAATTATATAGCCCATGTAATATGTTAGTTTTATTTAGGCTGTAGATCTATATTCTATTGTTCTTTACCAACTAGCTACAGAGCGCATATATTTATTTAATTTGAAAACACGCACTGGCACAAATATTTTCTAAGAAATAATTTACAGTTATAAATTATTATATACATCATTTACAAATGATACGTCGAATGTTACAATTTTATACACATCATCGTTACTTATGTATAAGTATAGACGAGTTTGCAAGAGTTATAATTATCGTGTAAACAATAATATTTTTATTATGTATTTAAAATATTCGATACTCTGTATCAGTGTAGGTGCCTGTATAGTTTTCATTATTTAAATGAACATTGTAGACAATTTTAATAAAGATCAGTGACTTCGACCTCGGAGAATCTGGTATAATAGGTGAGTTATTTGAAGGACGTCAAAAAACCAATTTAGAATATAACGCTAAACGCATGTACATATCGAATCAAGTTATTTTACGAAAATTGGTTTATTGAACGTCCTGCAGCAGTGTTATATATTTTCACATACATATATATAAATGTACACTATAACTATACGTATATATACGTACACTATAACTATACCTATACGTATACGGTATATACCGTATATTATATGATATATATAATATGTGTGTATGTGGTGCTGCTTTGCAGAGGTGGTAAAGGTGCGTTTCGCACTCACACATAGTGAAATAACGACAGTTTAAATGCCACTTATTATTAAAGAAATGCGTTGCTTGTTTTCTAAATAGACATTTCGACGATTTATACGTGGCCTCCGGGGTCTCGCTAGGAGTGCATTATATCTATTTGTAAGTCCGCAGGATCCGCCGACTTAACATAAGTGCGTAGGCTAAAAAAAAAAAAATCAAAAACAAAACCGCAATGTGTTAAACACAAACAATGGGACATTGCGCGTTTAATTTTTTTTTTTTAAATCATGATAAATTGACCTTTTGTTTTGATATTTTGTGTGTGTGTAGGAAGAAGACGATTATCAGTGGTGGACCGAGGAGGACCTGTGGAAGTTTCCCCCGCCGCCTCCCCGTCCACCGTTCCTGGAGCCCCCTTATCCGGACGGCCTGACCACTTGCGACCTGTGCACATGGGCCCTACAACCTCTAGACGGCACTGACAACGGTGAGTGTTTAAACGGCTATTGTGCTGCTCATTGTTATTTAACGTTCTTTTGTTTTGTTTTAACCGGGTATACGCGTTTATACTAGCGGGTCCCCCCGCCCCGCCTCTCCGGCCAACGGTATATATTGCCAACGATTTCCCGTCCCCGGCCCGTTACCCATTGCGTTAATTTCGTAGACCGTTCGAGTGCGCGCCGCTCGGTAGGTAATGATTTTCGTTTTCACGCGTTTGATTGCGATCAAAATAATAAAGATTTCGCCTCGCATAATGTAACGCGCACGAGGACAGTACCACAAGCCAGTCAGTGCACGTACACCACATGCATGTGTACAGAGATTTTAATATATGCGCGTGTGCTTGGCCGCCGCGCGCCGCGACCAGTGCGAGCGAGAACACCACCTCCTTAACGACGATGTCCAAATCACGAACGTTTTATTTATTTATTTCCCTCCGTCTCCGCGACTCTCTTTTCTTCACTCTCCGTCTCCGTCTATCTCGTCGAGCGCATCTGAAATAGTTTTCAGCTGGGCCTAGTCGTACAGAAATATACGCGTTTAAGGGATATACGCCCAACAGGAAATTGCTCGTTGGCCGCGATCCAATTCCGATAAATTAAACGATGACAATTGGCTCGTCTCACCGAAGTTTTCATTATGTTTTCCTTCTCGATGCAATCCTAAATGAAACCGCTATTGGATATTTTTAGACGATAGTAATGACGTTTCCGCACTATGGTCTACGACAGTAAATCATCGACTGGCTAATTAGATGTGTATTGGTTTGCGTTGGATACCGCGCACTTCTGGTGCCTACCTGTCTCGCGACGTTTGAGCACCTATACAGGGGCATGTTGTCGTACGCATGTTGTCTGAAAATCAATGTTAGAGTTCTTGATTTTTTTCTTCTATTGCAATCGCGAGCTTTAAACTGCGTAATGTTCTAACACTTCGGGATCACAATATTGCAGCTATAATCACATTTACACCGACACGGTGTATCACGTTTTGATTGCAAATCTTGGTAAATATTTTGGTGACACGTTATCTCGTGCGTACTTGCTTACTCTATACATAAGACCAGTGTAATATGATGTAGTCATTAGTTTTCTCAACGTGTATTTTATTAAGATTAATTTAAACACGTTTCCGTACACTATTTATATATATATATATATATATGTATATATCTTATGCACTGCGTTTCGTTGGATTGTTTTAACTTACAATTTTACATACGAATATTATGTAGAAGTATCGAATCGATAACGGTACTCATGTATATTATACGCATGCCCAAGACGGAGATAATTAAGAACGAACAAAAAAAAAAAAATCGAATTCCCGCGCTAACGTTTCAGCTTCATAAGCTCGCAACAGTGCATCGGAACAAAACGCCGTACATTATACGACGTCGTCACTGCAGTACATAAATACGAGACACGTCTTGTGCGAGATGACGGGTAGAAAACGAAAACGTAGTTTTGGATTACAAAGCATAAAATAGCATAACGTCGACGCTAGAGCACTAGATCCCGTCCAAATGACATACATAATGCACATACGTGTATGTATAAATATATATATATATATATATATATATATATATATTATAGTATATTGTATGTAGATAGGTTGCGTATACCGAGACTGCTCCGGCGGCGTGTGATTAACAACACTGGTCCGCGATCCGGCGGCGGCGGTGGCGGCCGTGTCCGCGCTAATGGCTTCATTGAACGTTGCTTTTGTTCGTGTGGTACATATTATACCGCCGCCATGTACCTACGTGCAGGTCTTATTCGCGCGGCCCCGGTGATTTCGCATTCCATCGACACGTGCCATTAAAATGGCAACAAATCACCGGCCTAATGACTTTCTACAGTCGACGTCGGAGCGCGCGTTCACGTTTAAGCACACATAATATGGTATAATATTATCATGTACGCGTTGCAGCGCGCGTATAGGTGTATATCCCAATATAGCTGCCGCCGCGGTACATTGATTGCAGCCGACACGATACGTCGCGGACCCCGGGACGAGCGACGGGCGGTATTTCGCCAACAGTCGTTTTCCCATGTGCTGCTCGCGCGTACATATATTATAATACATATTATTTTTTTTTCGTTCGACTCTCACGATCACCGCGCGTGCGTAAGAAATAAACCTCGTTACGATACCGTCGTCGTTATTATCGTTAGTGTACGGTATGACGCGTACGGTTATCCAGAGGCGGTTAAAAACATTTACATCTCGCCGGGGCGGATCGAATAAAACCACCAACAGAAAGAAAAAAAAACCTCCTTTCGATTTACTTTATTATATTATAATATTATGTTTAAACGTACTCGTTTATTACCACTAAATGGTGCATGTTTCAAAAATAATTTATGTACCAAATTTTAGCTTATTTAAAAACAAAGTTCGACTAAAATATTCACTTTTAAGCTTAAGCATTTTTATCTCAATTTTTTTTTTACCGGGGCGGTGTCCCGGCACAAGATCCTCAATATTGCAGTCCCTGCGATTATCCTGCACTAGCATCAACGGGGACCACGACGAACACGCAACGTGAGGTGTCCGTTTCTAAGACGAATGTTTGTTTACTCGTACCTATTTTTATACATTGCGTTTTACTTTCGGATGATCCTCCACCGCGGTATCGGTGTCGCGTTTATTTTACGTATTGTTTCACGCAGGACTACGCGTACGTGTTGCGCGGCCCACGCGACGGGTAAACACAGAGGAGAGACTAAGAAAAAAAAATCCTCAACGAAATAATTTAATTTCCTTGTTGAAAAAATAAAACATAATGTGTACCTATATTCCTAGTAGTCGAACCCACTCGTACAAATTTCCGAAATGAAAACATTTCACATGTTTGATGACTGCTATATACGTCTATATTGGACTACCAGGAGTAGCGTCCGAGTAATTTGTATTCAACTACCTACCTACCATATTATACATACACTTGTTCTTATATTATTTCAACTGCAGACGCGTTGTAAACACGTATAACTGATTACTGAATAGATTATAACGTGATATTATGGTATAAATACATATATATATATATATATTTATAATATTATACCTTTATATAGGTATTAGATTACCACAGCTATAGGTGGCGTACGTTTAAAAACTTTGGTATGAATAAAATTCGTGCAACGTAATACACCGTATTATAAATTATCTTTGCTCATGTGATAATGAGTAATTTATTATCCGCTTATACTCGTACCTCGATCTTTGATCGTTCATTAATATCGATGGAAACACCTTGTTGAATATAATAGTGCGTATAATATAATTTCATATATTATATTTAATTTTATATTCAAATTTAACCCGCTTATTCTACTTGAAGTATTAACGACTTGGTTTCAGTTTTATGTCTCAATTTCGAAGAATATTTAAATAAATTCTCGTTTTCATTAGCATTAAATAAAATATGCGATGTTTGATATTGCTGCCAAGTAATTATTATATACTTACTGTACGTGCACGTCGTATACCTACTTAAATACTGTATGGTTACAATATAATTTTAATTTTCGCTTCTTCGCGTGCGTTATTAGTAGGTTTTTGTACCGTGCACACATTTATACACGCGAACCGTATACTTAACCTACGTGTTTGAGACGGTTCGACTCGTCGGTTCTGTTTCTAGAAATTGCATGTTAGCCGGCGCTGGGTCATAAATTCAAACGCACTAGGCGTGCGCATAACATATGACCCGGACGTTTGGGAATCAACTATGTTATTATAGACAACGGCGGGTGAAGCTTCGCAGAAAACCTGGATTTTGGCATGAAAACCAGACCTCTATATATCTCTGGGTCCCGATTACTGCAGGGCGCTCGCATGTACATGCGTAGGTACTCGTGTGCACGCCGCTGACGCAGACCACGCGCAGAGCGAGAGGGGACGAGGTGAGCGAGAAAGGAAAACATTAATCACGTCACTTTTAACACGTCCCGTGTATATAATAACGTCAGTGTAATTTTTTTGTTTGCCGAAAACCAGAATGGTGTATGCCGACACAGCCCAAAGGAGCTTATGATTTGTGTATTACCGTAGACGTTTAACACCGACGACAAAATGAGTTGTTATAATCAGAGCCGCCGCCGGAAAGAGGTGTAACGCGTAGTTTACGCAGGATACATCCTTAGTTTTTTTTTCTCGTCTCGTTCTAAACCGGACCCGCTCCTGGATTGGATAATGACGGTTCGGAAATCATCATAATGAATGGGTTCTTATCATCATGGGCGAAAATATCACGTTCCCCTTAGTGCGATGGCGGCGTCGGATTTATATGTACACCCAATGTACACCTCCATGTCAAGTTCATTATATGGATGTCCGTGGGGAGGGGAAAGGTAAAAAAAAAAACCTGGCGAACGGTTTTTTAATTTAGCTATCAGTTGATACAATATCTTTGACAGGTATAATTATGGCTAGTCGACATAGACGGGTTTGTGTGTGTGGATCCATGACATTTAATTAAAATATATCAGTGTTAGTTATATAGAGAGAAGTATATATGCTGTAGCCGCTGGCAGTCTTGTGGTGGTGTGGCGGCATTGCCGCGTTATATGGGCGCGGGATGTGTTTTGTTCAGGCTGAATCGCCTGGGAACAAAGACCCGAAAAATGGATGTCATTTTTTTTTTCACTCGTGAACGTTACATTACTATTACAACATTATTATTACGTCTATTGATGATGTTTGATCGATTTCGATTAGTCCGCTGTCGACTTTTGAAAATTCATCTGAAATTGTCATAACAGCTCTGTCAGCATTACCTGTACGATTTATTCGACGAAACGACCATATTCACATATTACGATAGTTGTTTTATAGTTATTCAGCAGACACAATAAAATAACGTACACGTAACGCGTGTGAAACAGAATTCTTTTCCGGAGGAATAATAAGATACCGAACACCGCCGCCTGTTTGCTGTGTACAGTGGATATGAAATTAATTATTCTGGAAAGATTTTGTATAATGCGGCGAAAAAATAAACCTACTGCCGACGGTGGTTTTTTTCTTTTATCGGTGAATGATTTCTTGTCGATCTCATTATTCTCCTTAGTTGACGGAAGATGATGGTAATTCGAAACTCACCTGAGATACACAGCTGAATTTGTGGTGTTTACCGCTAATATTTACATATATTTACGGTTCGAAACCATTTCAGCTGTACAAACAAGACGTACCCGGCTCTCCGAAATCTCATGTGTATTGGTTTACACCGGTTCATTGAAGCCGTAAGTATAGGAAAAAAAAGCAAGTAAAATGAGTGGAAACAAGTGTCTCCCTGTGTGTAAAACCCGAATCCGCGGGGAGAGCTCGTTAGATCACACAACGGTGACGGCGGCGATGAAAAACCGGCTTCGGAAATATTATAATTTACGGTTCTTCAAGTCCCATGCCGAAAAAACGACTTGAACAATGTTAGAAAAACAAATACAAAACATAAACGAACGCCCGGTCACACCGCGCACACAAAAGGTCATCGAATGAACACATAAATCGTCAACAAATTCAAGACATTTTTCCGTAACTTGTGGCCTCATTGATATATCTTAGCCTTCTCAGGAATCATATATACAATAAAATATAGGTATATGATTATTATAAGATAACCACGGTGGGAAAACAAAACAAGTATACAATTCATAGTCACACAAATGTCAATTAATTTTTCATTTTTTGTCATTATTTATATACTACACTACTAAACAAAATTTTGTTTTATTTTTTCGTTACGCATGGGAACATATTACAAATTTTACGTTCAGATGTATCTTTAAGATAACAAGTCATAAGATACTTTTGTTTATACACTTTGAAATTGAGTTTTTATAGATAAAAAAAATAATAACAACTTATAAACAATTCTATTTATTGTAGTCCTTGAAATTTAGCCTAGATTAGAAAATTATGGTTTCTGCGCTAGATTATAATTCACAAAATACGAAGTTTACGTTTACGGTTTGTGCATAGTTTCACAAGAGTTAATTGTTTTACCAACAGTTCGTCAAGTCTTCAAACACTTGGTGTTAATTACATAGAAATTTGAAGTAACTATTGAGCTCACACATGATTTATACATACTGAATATATGATATGTACATATATTTCCATATTAATCATTAATTTATTAATAATGTAAAAATATTCTGTGCAAATTTTACCTAAAATATTTTGGGGAAATTCAATTGAAAAATATGCTGTTGCAATTTTACCTAGGCATATTTGCGATTATCGATTATTCCAATCAAACATGCAAATTCATAAATTACAGTGTCCAAACAATCGTAAACATAGTTTAGAACTTAAATATTTGCATAACTGTTTATATCACTATGGCGTGCTTATCGGTTTGTGTACATAACTAGAAATAGCGTCACAGCGCCATTCATAGCACAAATGTATATAAACAGTAATTTTAGTACATCATTATTCATTATATTGTTTCATATTATAAATAGCAGCTATATATATCGTAATATGTATTTTGAAACACGTAACATTGATGTACTTTAATAATAAAGTTAAGTATTTTTCTTTTAATTTGTTATTGATGCTGCTAAAAAAATTATAGATAAGTTTAAATATTTTATCATTCAGTTTAATACTTTTTCAATTATGAAACTGCCACTTTTAAATTATTTGTTTATTTTTAATTTAGTAAGATAATATCTCAAGGCAGGAAACTATTAGTATATAAGGATGACAGAGTAGTAATTCAATTTCGTTGTTGAAGCCGATAAAGTTACGAAATAAAGTTTTTAATGCATATCAGGGTCGTAAATCCATCTCAGAAATGTTTAATTCAATTTTAATCACTACGTATAATTTAAAAGTACTACTCAAACATATACATCATATACTCAAAGTTAACTAGTCAATAACGATTGCACGCCATATTTTAATTAAATTATAAAAACAATAGATTCCGGAACGTCAAATCGGCGTTGCGTAAATAAGCGTATAATGTATATAACCTGGCTGTAATTATAATGTCTTGATGAAACTGGGAAAAAAAGTACTCTCGCAAAATTTAAGGAATACAAATTTAATTAAAAAATTAATACAAAAAATGTAGTAGACGTGTAGTGGTATAGGTATCCACATATTTTTGTCTGGGCTGCAATGTATCCAGCCGCGGTTGGTGAACTTTGGTGTAAATATTCCCGGCTTATATTATAATACCATTGGTCTCGACGGCGGTACTCGGTCATCGTAGACATGAAACGGTCACTGACGATTCGATAGCCTTCAACAGACGGGTGTCAGCAAATAAATCTAATTTTTAATTTGTTTTGAAAGTTGACGGCCGTATGAAGCGCTGACCGATAGTGTTATAATTAAATACATATGTATTTATGTGTACACAGTATACACACTCATGGAGGTGGTAAGTACATTTAAATAAATCCATCGGAGAGATAAAAATCGTCCGTCATCATTGTCGCTGACAACTCCCGAGTGTAGTTGGTATGTAAATATTAAATGGTTTATAATACGTTAGATTGGCGGAATATCAACAGTAATAATAACAATAACAATAATAATAATAATAATAATAATAATAACATGATCACGATTGCGCGCTCGCTTGGTAAAAATATTTAACGAATATATATTTTATTTTGTAATATAATAAAATCCATATATTATATACATAATAGGAATATATGCATGTGTTTTTGCGCATAATAATAGTAATAATGTTCACCGAAAACCATCGATACGCATCGTGTTCGCCGTAATAATATATAATATTCTTCGCGTGTCGATTGTATCTCCGACAATACGTATTCGTACATAGTATAAGTGTTATGAATTATGATTTAGTTTGCGAGTTGGTTATTTTCAAAAACACCACGGTTTTAAGCGTTCTTTTGTTTTTTTCTACAAGAAATAAATAAGTCGTGTACACGTTCAGTACCACCGTGCGGTACACATTATACACATAACACCGCGTAGAAACCGCATTGCGGTGTTAGTTAATAAAAGTGCGTCGTTGCGTTAACGAGATACCGAGAACACGGACAAATTGCAGCACTGTGTATGGTATGTGGTTCGCGCGGTGGTCTGCCTCCAGCGGTCCGGGGATGACAAAAACGTCGGACCGAAGGAGACAATATTATTATTATTTGAGTGTGTACGCACTACATTTCTGTAGTTACGGTCACGGCGATTCCTTAAACGCTTGTAATTCTACAACCATTCTACGACCTGCGTATACTACTAGATTATATTATGGCGGCCGCGTGGTGCTGATGACACGTTCCGAGGAATCGTATAAAAATAAATGAATAAATAAAAAATAAACACTCTGTTGTAGTTTGGGTAATCGCGCGGTTATACGCCGTCGCTGCACTTTCTCATTTTACAAGTCAATAAAATAAAATAAAAATAGTAGAAGATAGTATACGAACACTGCAGCCCGTTGCTGCTGCTGCAGCAGTCTGCAACCGGTTATTTCCGCCGTACAATATATCTATAGGTCTGCGCTGAGTAACTTGTCAAGTCGCTAATTAGTCAACCAGGGTGATTAGTAACCCGGTGAAACCAGTTGAAATTTACCGGCGGACCGGACAAAAGTCGTACGCGTAATAATACCCGAACACATAAATCCACTCTGCCGGTCGTCTGCTCACGATTAAAAGTTATATACTATTTATCTTTTAGATAGCAAGTGCCTAACCCTATACATCTACGTACTAGATAATATAATATATCATTATGTGTAGTCGCGGGTTTACCGATTGGAAAAATCACCTATAGGAGTTACTGAACTTCACGAGAAAAGGGAAAAAATTGACTGATCAGTATGTGTGTCACCGCGGTATGTTACACGTTCTTTATGCTTCCCTGGCACGTGAAATATGAATTTATTACTTGAATTTATGATTTTGCGTGGGCGTCTCATCACGTACACTATTCATCGTGTACTATGCATGCATGTAAACATATTGTGTGTATGTGTGCGTTAATAGTGTACAATTCGTTTTGGCAAATAGGATTTTAAAAATATTTTACACCGTGCTCACGATGGCGGCGGCGGTTGATGCGGTCTGTTGAAAAACATGATTTATTCTGCTGAGAATTGTTCACGATACATACGATAGCTTGTCTTATTATTATGTTTTTTTTTTCTAACTGACCAATATTTTAAAACCGATTTACACTATAATCAAGTTGTTATTCCGTGTCAGTCTTTATACTTATCATCAACTATCTCACCTCCGAGCGAAACAACTACATTTGCTGATGAATTATCTTATAATTCGAAATTAATGTTACCATCGTGTATCCACGAGTACATGTACAGTGTTCGATTATATTTTATTGTTTGCCGCAATGCTATTTACCAAATGATCTGAAGGTGATTTCTGTGTTAGCGTATTTCTTTTTTTTTTTTTTTTTTATTTCATTTGTGAATATAAATGTGGTATAATGTAACTGTTAATCTTGAAAGCTATCTAGAGTTATTATAAAATAATAATATGCATTTATTTTACTAGATGGAACTCTGGTACAAAATTAAGTATCTTTAATCTTAACACAATATTTATGTATTATGAGATTATAGACTATAGTTTTATAATTAAAATGTTCTTTTCTAAAACTGGTTGTGTTCATTATATGTGTAAGAACTCGTCAAAACACTTCGTGACACGTAAGATTTTAGCGAAAGTGTGTGTATTGTGTATTATTATTTATTATAATATGACATGAAAAATATAACTTATGACTTATGACTCTTGTTTATAATTAAAATTTTTATTCTTAGGATAATCAAAGCTTGAAAATATGCAAAGTAATTAAGTATAGTTAAATTTTTTTAACTTTATGTACTATAGCCTATATAGTTGAATGATGCGTGTATACTGTATATTATAGAATGCGAAATTGTTATCATTGCCATGATAATTAAAAAAAAAGTATATTATAATATTATCAATGTTGATTTTATCTTTTATTAAAATATTTAGGTATTAATAATTTTGATCTAATTAAATAGAATAAATTACCATTGACGTCGTTTCCGAGTAAACTTGATTATTTACACTAATTGGTATGATATGCATTTTATGAGTTATCTTCAATGTACACTATTATTATTTTTACAATTCAAGCTTATAATATTTTAAAATTTTTTGATTAAGAACGAATTGTTTTATGTGTTCAGTATAGTATCTCAAGAATATTTTTCATTTTATTGTGCCTGAGTCTAAGTACTAATAGTTTTCTCGTCCTGCTCTAAAAAAAAAATACATACAAAAGTGTTTTATATTATTCAAACCACTCAATATTTGAATTATTAAATTTAAGTTCAAAAACTGTAATTTATTCATTAAAATGTTTACATTTGTTATCAATTTATCATATTTCAATATTTAATGATTCAAATGCATATTTAAAATGATTTTATGCATATTTCATTAATTTCGTTCCTATAAATCCATTGCAATTCTGTAGTCGTTATACATTTATATAGGGCTTGGATGTTTATGCACTTAACACTACTGCAATATGTATGCATTTAAGCGGTAAAAAATTACCGAATACCTATATGCAATAAAAATAACACTTTATTTGTTCAGAAATAACGGATCACTCGGCATAGTATAGTTTTAACAACCCCTCGACAACTTTCAGTTAATGGCAATTGCAGTATTTCGTAAAAATGTTTCTTTTAAAATTCTAATCACTACCATATTATGTAGGTACATTGACTGGTACAAACATTATTAAGAAATTATTAACTGCTATCTTTACAGATTTTTGCTATTTTTAACCCATTAGCAATTGATTAGGTTTGTTATTTTCGGCTGTTTAATCAATAACATTTTTATCATGTCGAAGTGTCCACTTGTTTTGTTTTATTGTTCTTAATGTTATAATTTAAACTTGCAACGTATAAATCACACGACGATGTAAAAGTAAAAATGCGTGTACCTAGTTAGCTCTTTTAAACTTTACGCAATACTCACCGACTCGGCGGCACTCTCAATAGTACACAACTACGTAAACAAACCTACAACTGTAATACTTTTGTAGCAGATTCTGTTTAATTAAATTAAAATTTAACACAAACAAGTGCGTACCTATACATATACATATATTATATAATAAGTATAAGACTCATTTCAGATTTTAACCGATTAAATATTTAATGGTTTTGAGATTGAATTCCCGATGAGTGTAGTGTATACATCATTATGTTTGTAACATCTACGTATTTATGTTTTCCAATTGACTCGTAAATACGCAAATATAGCGGTAGTTTAAGCGTACAATAAAAATCGCGTCGTAAAGGTGATGATGCGCGCGGTGGCGACAGAACCGGCCTCGGCGGCGAGAACGCTGCAGAAAATACATCAATACATTATGTGAAAATCCGGCCGACCGTAAAATTCGGTTAATAAAATATAATAAATACGACAAAAATGTGTTTCGTAAGAATGGCGCTGTTGTTGCGGGTACCTTATAAAGTTATGTACCTATATGTATTTATGTACACCGATGGGTAGGGGAGGGGAGGGGAGACGTGTTGGTCGTCTCTGATTGTATGTATAAATAGAATATATACGTGTATTATAATGTATATAATATAGTAATTCGACACGACGATATACGAGCGCAATAAAACCGTCAGCTATTCGCTGCAGCTCAACGCGTATTGTCTGCGAGCATATAACAATAATGTGTAGGTGCACTGCGCGAGATCCGTCGAATGACAAAAAAGAAATAAAACGACGCCGCGGTAGCACGCTGCTGGGACGACGCGCCACTCGAATCCGATGCGGGTGTGCGAGACAGCGGTGACGACGACGTGATAAATAATAATAATAATGACGATAAAAAAAAAAAAATGCCGACCAAAACGAAATTATATATATTATTTTACACCGTCGACTTGTTCCCACGGCGGCTGCGAGGCGGAGGTGACAATGATAGCGTGGTCGTGTCTTATTATTATGTATTATAAAAAATGAAGACGTTACCCCGTGTAATAATCGAGCCATCATTGCGTTAGGTATGGCTATCGGAGGAGGAGTAGGATATTATATATTTTGTGTCTTTATTATTATTATATTGTATCGCCGCCATATAATGGACATGGGGGTGCTTGTACACGCTGTACACCTATTACCTGCTACATGGTTAACTCGGTGTATTTTCGTACGATTTATAATCCAATAAATAATATAATGCGATTACGACACGTGTAAAAAAATACTATTGTTATGTTTTGACAGGTATGTTGACAGTTCCCATTGCCGAGGTGACGTGGCCCATGATATTGGTCCTGGTGTCGTTGCTGTCCGCCGCGATCGGCGCCCTCTTCATGGTCGTCTTCCTACACCTAAAATTGTGAGTTTTTCGACTGTATAATATTTTATTACATTTTTGTACACACCGGGAACACGCGTTTTTTGGTATTGTAAGTTTTTTTTACTTTTTTTTTGTCAACGCGCGATCCGCACATTGTTTTCCGGTCCTATATACTTTGTGTGTATGTGTTTAATATTATGACGGACGACGTCGACCGTATATATATATATATTTATATACGAGCCGAGGAAGTGGCGTATATGTGTGTATATAGTGGATATTACAGTTTACGAGCACAATTTTTTTACTCTTTCTTTTTTTTTTCATTTTTTTACGATGGTGTCAGCGTTTTATAAATATTATCGCGGAGCGAAAATAACAATAATAACGATGTTGTGTGCACATAATATGTAAAACGAGAGATATACGACCGCGGCGACAATAATAATAATAATCATTATACAAGCCTTTTTACGATCGAATAGTGTATAAATTATTATAACGCGTACATAATATAATATATATAATATACACTCCTCACACGATTACGCGCGTGTATGTTGTGTATTGTATGCATTATATAAACATAAATATAGCATATTTTTATTTCCAATTTTGTGCCGTGTGCGTATATAATGCATACTGCGGTATAATGCACTCTGGTGACGGGTCGTTTAAATACGTATAAACCTTTACGGACGCTGGCGGGCGCGTTCTGTTGCGGTCTTGCCCACACGCTACGTCATATACTCGCACGTGCATATATACGATATACGTAAATGTGTGCGTTTTTCTATGTGTATGTGTGTGTGTGTGTGTGTGTGTGTGTGTGTGCGCGCCGTGTGTTGTATTGTAAAACGTCAGTAAGCGCTAATGCGACCGACCATATTATACATACCTACGCACATACACTATACCTGTGTACGCAAGTGCATCATGCATTTATGTGTATAATAACGTGTGCTCATACATAAAACACGTGATACGTACACGCGTATAATTACACGACGCGCAACATTGTTTCAAACGCTCGCGCGCCCGGGACACGACGCGTCTCTGTGCGCCGCCACTGACATAATATGTGTACACATAATACATGTACGCGTATGTACACGGATAATTTGCACTCTTTTAAACTTAGATGTACGCGCGAGCCACGTGTCGGCAGTTTTCTCGTAATATAACATGCACGCGTTTTACATATTTCTTTCCGACTTCAAATAATATCTTACGATTTCTATATACGAAAACAGCGATCATCGTAACACCGCGCGTATCGTCGACGCTTTTAACAGGTGGCATGGCAGGTCTGTTTTCATTATTATTATTTCTTATTTTTAATTTTTTTTTTTCGTTGATACGCCCACATTTCACTTGAGGGCTTTAATCGTTATAATATACGCGCGCGTTTTGTATACGATCCGCACATAAATAATAATAATAATAAATCGGTTTTATATACGTCTGTAATAATTATCCCGACCGAAAAACGAGATTATAATACATATATACATATATATATATATATATTATATTCCTAACGAATCTATCGATTTTTCACATTTCAATCCCGCTGCAATCTACACGCCCGGCTATATATTCGATGGCAGCATACATACGTATAATGATCAATACATTATACGTGGTTATTATAATGTATCTGATTTGACTTTGTGATCTAGCCGGGTACACCGAAAAGGAAGAATTTTTTTCTTCCACTTATACATTATATCCATGTATAGATGAAACGAACGGAAACGTTGTGTAAGAGTGAAATCCTACGAAATCAATAGTTTAACACGTGTTCTGTTGACACCCGAAATTATAACATGAAATAATTAATTACATATATTTTTTAAATCATATGAATTATGTTACACACACACATTTATACACGTGTATTCAGAATTGATCAATATACGGTGTTTCTTTAAAGTTTTTACCGCGGTATGTTTAAAATGTAACTAATAAATACTTCGAAAATGTATGAACAATCTACTTTATTAATACTTTAATACGATCGAAAAAATATGAAATAAGTCATTTATTTAGTCCAGCGAAAGCATGTACAATAACTTAAACACAAGCAGTGAAATATCGGGCTGAGTTAAGGTCGCTGTCTGGAAGAAGAGAATAAAATGTGGTCTATACAATCGATAATTTACTTAGGATGTAAAATACATAGGTGGTAACTTGTTGAGGCAATGTGATAAGATCGAACATCGATGGTGGAAAGAAAAGTTCAAAAACCTCTACAGTAGAGTATATGCGAGAAAGGCCCACGCACGTAGTATAGTGGCCCTTGAAAAAAAAAACTATGTAGGAATAATGTCAATAGCGTTTTTAACAACGTTGTAAACCATTATATAAGAATACAATTTATTTCTACCTACATTCAATAACTTATGCGATTACTATAAAAGTGGATTTCAAAAGGCTACCCCGTATACAAAAGGTCACTTCCGATACTGGTCCGATGTGTAACAATTTGCTGAGAATGCGGATCAAATAAAGATTTCTAGAAATATAATTTTTAAAAAGATTAGCGAGTGAGGGAATTTTTAAGACTCAATATGAAGGTCATATAAACTAACTTCATGGGTGGTTGAGAGTAAAAAAATTCAAGGTTTGTCGCGAAAAAAAACGTTTGCATTGTTGTGCCAAATGGCAAATACTCACGTCAGATAAAACATGTATCAAGTCCCTTCGTGGTTAATGCCCCATTGCCTGAGTGAACAATAATATTTGTGAAGTTAAAATATAAGGAATTATGTAAATATCTCTCCGTTTTATTAAACATTTTAAAACAGCCAATGTTATTTTATGTACAATAGTTACATATGTTGTGACTGAATGTCGTTATAAAAAATAACTTTTAATCAATAAATATACTAATTAATATCAACAAAAATAATGTGAATAATGCTCTAGGTTACATATCCAATGCAGTTCAACAGATCCTTAAATATCTAACAGTTCCTTAAACATCAAATATATAGTGATGATTGATGCATTATATTTTAATGGGTAGTTAAATTTATCAAATTGTTATATGATTTTACATAAAAAATATTGTCTAATGAATGTAATGATTTCAAAATACATATAACGATTTTATGACGTCTTCATAATGCTGACACTTAATGTATGGCTGATTAAGGCTGATTAAATACATTTCTATTTCTTCAGAAAATTTAAATCCAAACGTTATGCAGATGGAACGGAAAATATTTATTTTTCTAAGTTATAAATTGAAAATACCTTTTTTTAGTTCTAATTTAAAATAAATGATCTAAAAAAATAACTATAATTATTATATAGTATTTTTAAAATAGTTTTCATACAAGTTTAAAAAAAGCAAATTAACTACTTGGCTTTCTAAAAACTAAAAATGAGTACAACTTTTAATGAAGGTTATACAATTTTAAAGCACTCAGACAACGCTAAAAAAAGTTATATTCTGTCCTGATTTGATGAATGTATATATATAATATATGTTCTCGGAAGAGAGAGAGCTAAGAAGTGTTATGCTAACATTTTTTACGTTTACTTTATATTTGAACACCAGAAAGATTATTCTTTAACGTTTATCAAATTGTGTAGAGAAGTAAAACGTCAACTCTATATATCACTGGACATTAATTAAACTCTACCAGACGTCTCGTAAAAAAAAGGCATATTAGAAGATTTAGTACATAAACTTTTACAGTAAAAATAAAATCGCCTGCGTTTCATACTTATCGTGAACACTTTAAACAATTTTTTTTTAAGGTTTTAATGTTTTACGCGTTCGTAGAGTTGTGCAACGTAGGTACTTTGCTCTCGAATAAAAATGCCACTAGACGTCTACGCTACTAACTCATTCGCCTCGTCATACTCACTCGGCCGATTGTTAATTTTAAAATTTGGTCGTAAAAACATCAGTGTTTCGTTGGGTTAGGGGCGAGTTGTAATCGTCGCGGTCTGGTTAAATCAAATGCGGAATTGTACAGCCGACGGAATATTCCGATATTCGTCTCCTGAATACGAGTGATTTTTAGTTAGTTTAAAATGTCCAAAGTAAATAATGATATTATTATTTACTTTACATTGACGCGTTAGACCGTTACGGCCGAAATATTTCTCGAAGAAATCTGTACACAGTGGTCGTGCACACGAATTTATAATAAATTATGATCTCGGGACTTGGTTAATTGCCGACCGGTGACGTACCCACCACGGTACCTACTATACAGTAATGTTTTTATAATGACGCAGGTTGGTCGATCGTTGCCGTCGGTGGTGCACCGCGAGCTCCGGCGTTTGCAGATGAGCCTGCGCGTGTGCTCTGTACAATTATAATATTATAATGCACTTATGCACTCTTCGTAGGCGCATGTGTTATGTACCGATGTACCTAATAATATTGCACACAGCTCAGATATGGGCTTTTAAAGGACTTGCGCACAAACTCGCCTGTTAAATTATACTCCTGAGTTCGAAATAGTGTGCGCACACACACGTACACACATACGCACGCACGCGTACACGTACAACGTGCGTATAATATATACACAACCAATTAAAATGACATTAACTAATCGGTAAGAATCCATGTAAAAACCGTTGTGGAATGATCTATTATGTAGACGATCGTGCCTCTGCGTCGATCTAGTATAATAATATAATATAATATAAAATGTTGCATTATAAGACCAACACGGAGCATACGATTGCGATTGCGATCGCGCGTCGTCGTCTTCCCCGTTTATAGTAGGATAGAACACTTGTATTTTACGACGGTTCCGCGTGGGTGTGTACGTACACGAGTACAGTTTTTTATACTACGTATTATATACGTACACCGGTCGATTGACGAACAACGACGCGTGCAATAAAACGGATTACGCGCGTTTGCGAAAAAAAAAAATCGGAATAAAAATTATATGTATATCTCTTTTATAATACTATTTTTTTTTTTGTGTTTCAGACGACTATCTGGACGCACAGCGCCGTCTCGGCCAGGTGAGCACTTCTTTACCTATATATACATATACATCATTACGATAATAATATTTATGTACAGATTGTTGTACGACAAGCGACTTGTCTCCAACTCGTTCGTACCTACACGTTGCACGCAGTACGCTCAAATATTATTATTAACGGGGTTTCCTTTGGAATTTATTTCACGTTTTATCGCCAGTTTTATATGCTGCATATTGTGCTTATTTATTTTTGTACAGCAGCAGCAGTATTATAGGTATAATATATCGACTTGAAAAACGCACCGTGTATTTTGTTTTGTAATATATTATAATGTAGGTACACGTTCGAAATATTATTTAAAAATAAAAAAATAAAAAAAGTATACGTACATATACTTAAAATTTAGTCTTCAGATATTACAGTTCACGTGCGTTATATTTGTTTTAATTAATAAGAACATTTTAAATTAATATTCTTTGATGTGTACAAGGGCATAACGGTGAATAACATCGTGTCGGTTATAACAAGTCTACGTGTGTGTATGAAACTGGGGTCAGGGTATTATGTGTTTTATGTTGTGCTATAATTTCCTTCTCACGTTTTTAGACATAAGACTCTAGCATGTAAAATTATACTGTTCTTAAACTTATTATCTACGTGATATGGTTTTCTCGACAAGTTGAAGAATGTTAAACAATTTCGTAGCGTGAATTCCAATAATCCCACGAATAATAATTGACGCTTAAATAATTGTTGCTGGGTCGGAAACATAAATGTCATTTAATCTGAACTCTCGAAAATTTGATAAGGTGATTATACACCTACAAGTTTAAAACTAACCTTTTTGAAAACATATATGTATAATATATACACGATAATATGTTATAACCACTAAAGAACGAGATTAGTAATAAGAGGCATTTGATTTTATAAGATATATCATCGTATTTAACTAACAATCAACAGTTATTTCTGACTAATGAAAAAAAAAAACTCTGCAATAATCATACACCATCCTTATGAGCAATAGCAATTATTTTCATTCAGGACGATGAGTGTTGCTAAATTTTTACTGTAGACCTCCAAACCTGAATAAGTAAAAGTGGTGGTTATAGTTCATTGTTGGATGTTTTAATTAGAACGGTCGACACGGTTATCCTTTGAACGTCGGTCGCGATGCCGCATTCGAGGAACTGAAAACGTGGTTGTCTTATTTTTTTCCCAGAATATATACACTCGATAGGGAACACATCTGGTAGAATTATGGTTTTTATTATTGACACTGCAGCGTTTTTTTCTTTAATTTACTCCATCTGCGAGGTGAAAATTCCACGGTGCAGTGTATAATGTGCGCGTGCATGCGCATGTGTGTGTATGTGCTCATGTGTTATGTTTGTACAACGCTATAACCTCAGTGTATGCGCATAGCTCGCATACAAAATAAGAACGGTTAAAAACACTCCTTCGGTTAGAAAATTTTTGAAATTCTCAAAAACATTTTCACAACACAAATGCAAATTGTCCGCAAGTACTTCCAACGGTAAACTGGACGCTGTAATGTTATTATAGTGTGCATACAGCAATGGTACCTATGGAAAGGCAGTAAAATTAGTGCGGGCTCGAACAAACTTTGTTCGGTAAAAAGCCAGCGAACATATGATGAAAACAACACGTTTACAAAAAAAAAAAAAAATTAAAATCTTTTCGCCAAACTTTAACTAACCCAAACAACATTTTATGTAGTACCTACCTACATTTTTATGATTTCAAATAATAATAAAAAATAAAACTATTGTGTTAGCGTGATGTTATGCAACACGCGCTCATGGGTTAAAAAAAACACGTTTAAGATCAACACGCCATCACATTATGTGAGATAGGAAGAAAAAAAATTATCAGTATTATTTCTTTTTCGTTTCGTGTACATTATTGCCATGTGCGCATACGAGTATATGCATACAATAAATAATAAATATTAAGTGACGCGATATACTTTTATGTATTTATGTACACATTATTATTCTGAAACGGACGTAATAAAACTTTTCCCGATGTTTCTATGTAATAATATATTATACGTTCTCCGATAGATCGTGTGAGAAAATGTTGAAGAATTGAACTTGTTGTGTGCACACGAATACATGATCTATTGCTAGGAGTGAAATATCACGCACGTCATACATTTTATAATATAATATATGGACGCACATATTATTATTACAAGATATTTATTCATATAGAATATTATGAGGTCGCGTGATGATAAAACGGCGCGATCGGTAGGTTGTTCGTGGCATATAGTGAAGTCGGTGGCGACAACACAGAAATGTACACCCGGTAAAACAATACAGCAGGTATACATAATATATAAAATATATCCATGTCCACATGGCGCACAAATGTCATGCCACATATGCGTGCGCGTACCTATATATATAGACGGCAGTTGTGGAAATAAGGATAGGTATCCCAAACACATTTTTTATTTAGTTGGCTGACAGAACAATACACTACTAACCCGAGTAAATTAATACGTTAGCGTATCGCCGATGAAGAGAGATAATAGAGTATTCTTTTATTTGTATTTTTTTCGCTTATTCTAAATTTATGTTCTGAATCGGACGTCGGACGTGGACGCTTCCAAGGCGCACTACATTTTTACAATTCAGATGATGATGGCCATTTCGTTCGGCGCGTGTATAATAATAAATACATAATATGAATTGATATAATACTAAGTGTGGTACAATACACCGCAACCTATACCTACCTGTGTATCTCTTTTTACCTATATAATATGACGTGTACGTAAAATGTACATTGTTATAATACAAATATATAACACTATTATCACGAATGGCTATTCCTTGTACTACTTTAATATATAAAAATACATTTTACACGTTTCGTGCGGACGACAGTATCATCACGAGGACGATTTCCGTTTTCCCGCCGTCACATTACAGCGTTTATAACGTTTATATATTATGTGTATACACAATTATACGTGTAAAATATGACGGTCATAAACTTTTGGTCGTTTGATAATAATATTTTAGAATCGCCGTGTATATTAAACTGCGGCCAAAAAACTTGGGATTTATACGATCGGGACTTGGAACACGAACAACTTTTCGTGGTGGATAAATTATATCGACTTGATTTGTACAACAGTGGTTTTCGCGTCACAAACAAAGTATGTTATACAATGTCCGGATAATTGCGTTACGTAACGGCGTATATATATTATATAGTTGTCTAAAATTAATTGTTGTATACTAGTTCAGACTTACCACTGAGTACCATTGTTTTTCGACTGTATGGAGGAGAAACTTTTAACTATACTTATGCGCAAGACTGTTAATAATATAAAAAGCTTTTTCATTAACTCGACAAATAATTGATGCCGAACGTGCCAGAGTACAATATATTTTTTTTCTCTCCTTTACATTTTAGTATAATGCTGAGTGTTTACGTAGCATTATTCTCTGCAAAATTGAAAAGCTCATTTTTTTTAATATCTTAACGTCAAAGTTTATGATAAATGTGCTGTGTTATTGGCAGTAATAATTCCGTACGTCCGTACTGCACCTGTACATATTAATTATGTACATACTTAACTCAACGTCATTTCTTCTATGAGTAATCTATTAATTATAATTGAAAAGAAATAAAAATATTTTAATTTACACATCATTAAATCACGATCGTAAAAATAAAAGTAATTTTCTTTGTAATTTACTACTTTTATAAAAAGAAAACGTGTTTTAAATTTTTTATGAGAACATCATTATTCTTCTTCAAATTAATTAACAGAAGTTTTTTGTTTTTTATGTAGGTATCGGATTCAACCTCTCTGGTTATCACAGTGTATTATTTAATATTGGTTCTTATGAAATATTTCCAAGATCAAATACCCATCCTCTTGGTCGGTATTTAATTAGTAATATAATGTGTTGTATATGCTCGTTTAGTTTTTGTGTTATTAAGATGTGCGCCACTCTATACAGATGTGAGATGATACACCCGTTATATAAAATATTTGAGTATTATTCCGTGAACAAATACCTACTCCGAAGTCGATTTTATACACACAAAATTATAGTATTGTATACTGAGAATTTTCATAAGCAAATAAACATTTTCGTTTACTCGTAGATGTATGCATTTCGTGAACTTGAGACGGAAAGAATTTAAATAAAAACCGCCCTTATAAATATGTATATTTCAATATCGTAAAAGTGTTTACCGTGTTGTGAAAAGCAAAAGAAAAAACGCAAACAACATAAAAACAAATAAAATAATCATGGTACAACACGCGATTGGAGACGTATTTTTGTTAGAAAAAATGTTAATTAGCGGTCTAGGATGCTGGACGAGCATGCGTGACGCGTGTACCTCGGGAACCCTGGTATAATATTGACGTGGTGTATAATACGTATACCGATGATCGGTCGGGCATATAATATTGTTGTTGTTTTTCCTTTAAAATTGAACAGCTTCACGTGTTTCTAATAATATTATTTTCTGTTGTGTGCGCAGAGTGTCTGGTGTCGTTCGATCCGCCCACGGACAGGGTTCATCACCATCACCACCATCAGCAGTTGCACCACCACCAGCGGCAGATCGCTCAGATCGCGGCGGGGGACCACCATCACCTGAACCACCTGAACCACCTGAACCACATGAACAACCTGAACAGCCTGAACAACCGGCGCGCCGGACCGATCGTCCGACGCGCCGGCGGTCCGGATGGTACCGTGTCCAAGCACACCGGGCCGGGACGGCCGTCGGGTGGTGGCGCGCGTAACGGCGGCGGCGGCGGTGGTGGCATCGGCGGCGGCGGCGGTGGTGGTATCGGTGGCGGAGGCGGCGGCGGCGGCATCGGCGGCGGCGACGACGGCGGCGTCGTCGGCGTCGGGCAACTGTCCGTGAACCCGGGCGATTGGTTCCGGTGGTTCCGGCGGAAACGCGGCGCCGTGCTGCCGCCGGACGCCGTGCCGTCCAATCAGAACGCGGTGCGTGCCAACCATTATACGGTGGAGGAAGCGGCGGCCGCCATACCGGTCGTGGTGTACGCGTCCGTCATCGGCGGCGGCGGCGGCGGCGGCGGCGGTGGCCCGGAAGACGGGTCCCATCAGCCGCCGTCGATCGTCGACGACGTGCTGTACACCGAGCTGGACCGGGTGCCGACGCCCGCTTACCACAACGCCGGTTACGCTTTCGACCAGCACAGCAGCGCCTACTATTCGGACATGTACGAGCCCATCGACCCCTATCGCCATCACCATCACCACCAGAGGCAGAACTCGCTGCCGTCCGACTACGTGTGATACACGCCGACGCCTGCTGCAGTGCCGATCACCGTCGCGGCCACCACCACGGCCAATCACCACTGCCCATCACCGCCGCCGCCGCCGCCGCCCCGGACGCAGCGGCAACCACCCAGTATATATTGTATATGATAAGCAGGTGATTTTTTTCTGTCTTTCTATTAATCTTAAATAAACCGACAACTAGGCCATTGGTATTCATATTCTTTGCCTTGCATTATATTTAACTGTACAGTTCGGATTTTTTTAAGTAATAAAATCCGGTGAGTTATGTTCCGAGTCATCGCGCATATGACGTGTATAATATTATGCGCGTGATGTAGACATCCCCTCGAGAACCGTTTGTGGGTACCTGTTATGCGACATAATATTATGTACGCCGCCGCCCGTCTGTACGAAACTTGCATATAAATTACGTTTTTTACCGTTGCAAGTTTTAAATGAAAAAAAAATCAAAACCGTTTAGGATACCACTATATATAGTTAATGATATACGTATATATATATATATATATATATACCTTCGTGACGCGTTATCCCTTCCACACATCTCTACGGCTTTTCTTTTTCCTTTTTTTTTTGCTCATAAAATCAGACGTTTTCGTTATCTGAGTGTAGAAAAGACAAAAACAAACACTCGGACACTTAAAACCTACGACTTTTTTTTTATAACCGCGTGAGGATTGAAAAAAACCTCGTGAAACCCGCGACAATATTACATATTGTAGGTACGTACCGCCCCACACTGACGACGAAACTGATTGCGCGTGTGCTATAGTGTATTGTACATACGGTTATTATACATGCCATGTAGTGTTTTGTTCGAAACTATTAATCGGGGTAAACACGACTTATACGTTGTACGCGGGTAGCGCGTAAAAGGACAGATAAAAACAATAGTATATATTATTATTATCATACCGTCACTTTGTGTCTTTCGGCCGGTGAACAAACAGGAGAATGAACTTCAAAATCCCATATGTACACACCCGAACGGCATATGTTCACCGTTATAATAACCTCATATTACACCTACAATGTAAGTCCTACAGTATATAAGCTATAAAGATACTTATTACACCTATATAGTTCATTCGTCCGTTTTAAACTAGATCCGTTCGTTTACTGTGACATTTTATGTAGAGATACGGCGATAAAACATACAACGAAATAGATCGAATAATTATCGTACGATTGTTTATAACTGATTTCATAATTTCATATCGCCGTATAAATGTAAATTTAATACTGACTCAGTTTGTACATTTAAATAAGTTTGTGTATAACAATGTGTCATTGAAATGATTAGAAATACATGCACTCGAGTACGTTATGTATTGTTGTCTATTACACCACAACCGCGTGTTCAGGGTCTTTATGACGAAGGGTAAGATTTTATTAAACAGTGTTTCAGATAAAAATCAAAAATTGTATTATTGTTATACGCATAATCTGCAGGAATCTTGAGAGGGGGATACCGAATAAACCCTCATGAACACCACTTAAATATGTCATTGAATTCTACTATACACCGTATAATATACTGCAACGGTATTGTGCTTCAGACTGTTTACCCATATTACACTGTGATCTTTGATTTTTCTAAGCATTTTTTTATGTTATAAAATATACTGACAATGATATATTCGATACTGCAGAGTAACTATTCCTGTTTCAATGATAGGGTAAACAAAATTTCGTTTCAGAATTTGAAATTACAGAAGTTACCAAACTTCAGTATTTGAATACCTAACGTAAAGGATTATCCCGGATTATATTTTATGAAAAAAATTCGTTTAATTTATTTTAACTGGTAAATGTATCTTGTGTAGATATTTAAATTAGCATCAACAGTATAATGCTTATTATGATATTTAAATTATAGTATTGTCCTTGTATGATTTTTTCATAAGGATTATAATTACGATTTAGATAGTATATGTATTATCAAAAATACCACAGTTCGAGGAATTTACGTGTTGTTCACAAATATTTCGTATCATTACCTCACATTTTTTATAAACGCACTGTTCTATACGTAGTACATACCTACCTGTAAAAACATTCTCTGAATTCCGATCGCGACATTATGGCCATAAAACGCAAAAAGAAACATCCATCCTGTGTCGTATTTCTGAGAATAATTGCTAAAAACACATAATTGATTTCACAAAACTCAATAATGCATTTATTTTATCACATTTTTAACGATTTTGAAAACTCTAAAATGATTACATCATAGTACAATCATCTTTTAAACCGTACCTACCGGTTTAAACCGCGAAAAGTTTATATTCCGCATATACCTACGTAAGATTTAAACGACGTTTCATTGCGCACAGATTGTAATCACACAAAGCAGCTGAAAAATCGTTACAGTAGAATATTTTCTATAATAATTTTCAGTGGTTTTTGGCATCGGTCGTTGAGACTTAACTTTTAACGCAAACAAAAAATAAATAAATAAACACATAAAAGTTTTCAACGATTTTCGAAAATATGAAAATATGTATAAAACGGAAATAACATACACATATATTTTTTTGATAGGGTCATATTAATTATGCGAACGTTTATAGGGCGCTATACTATAATTCACTTCAACACGTTCAAGCACAGTTTCCCCTCAGGACACGCGTATATAACGATATTAATTTAAATGGTATCAACTATTATAAGTTATATACTATAATTGCGTCTGTCGCCGCTGCAGTGTACGTAATGTGCGTTTTGAACACTTAGGGTCGCCCGCATGCCGTTACCTAAGCACATTTTTCAATTGAACGCCATCCAAAATATTACACATATTATATATTATTATATACGAATTAACGATGACAATTAAAAGTAAAGAGTCCGTATGTGTGTGTGTGAGTGTGTGAAGAGAAGAACCCTTATGGCCTTATGGCTTCGGATATAGTTTCTCCATGCATGTCTGAAATCTCATTGTCAATCGGATTACTATGTTATTATAGTTGTAAATTGTTTTCCGTTAGTTTAGATACCGGATGGTTAAACCTATAAAGTATCGCTAGCGTTGGCATTGAAACTACCTAAAGCCCTAAGACGTTTTTAGTAAAATTCGAGCTCACATCAGATAGACAGCTTGTAGACACTGGTATACGGCCCGCTGTAAAATTGGGACGACACTGCATCTTTTTTAGGCAGATATTGGTTAAATAATAAACATTTTGTATGAACATATTTAATGGTACATCATGAACTTTTTAATGTTGAAACAGAGTTCTAAAGTAAATCTAGCGAAGTGACAACAAATTTTTCGGGGTCGTAGGTGGCTATATATGATCTACCCCGGTAAGATATACAATGTACAAACGGTTTCTGGCTCACGTACACGGATTTATGGGATCGTGCTTTGTGTTAATCGTATGACGATTGAGGAGTTGCTGTAGCTCTCAGTTACTTGTTCGCCTAAAGATTTCGCTCCCACCGAATAGGTATACGCGTGTGGGAATAAATGATTGGCAGTTGCGCCGAGCTGTTTTCAATCGTGTTTGCGCGTGCACGTTGCACAGACATACATATTATTATAAAGTATTATGATTTTGTACGCAACATACGTGTCCATCGCGCCTGTTGTCCGTATTTTTGAGAGATTAATTACCAAAATTATTCATCGAGCTGCACGACTTGGAGTGACTTGGAAATTTATTTATTTTGTTTTTAATTAAAACGTTGCATGTACACTACTCTGCGGGTCGCCTTATAGAACAAAACGTATTAATTTTCCACGGTGTGCTTATCGTAGGGACACCAGATGTGAGTAAAATATGTAAATTTCCTGGCAATTTAACGTTTTCATTCGGATGTAATAATGATATCTACGTACACCCGCTATAGAGACTGCTTATAATGTATTGTACGACCGTCCATCGCGTGTAGGACACCTATACGTGTCTAAAGGCTAAATGTATAACATTGTTTTTTCCCCTAGAAAACGGATAATAGACAGCTGTAATTGTTAGAAAAAAAAAATGCTTATCTGAAGATCGATTAGATGTAAATATATCATTACGATGCGAGAATCGTCTTTGGGATTCGTTGGCAATTAAAAAACGGGTCGCGCACGCATAATATACAGACGTATACCTACGTAATAAAAATAGGCAGTACCGAATCGACGTTATGTTGAAAAAAATAAAATAAAAATGGGTTTAAAAACATAAACATAACGAACATTTGCGAGTCGTAAAACAGTCTACTCTCGTAGTAAATACGCATATTTTATGTGATGTAACATCTGTGTGTACAATATACAATACTTATAATTAACGTTGTGTTTTTTTTTTTTGTCTTCAGAATTAATCGTACACGCACATCGTCTGAAAATATTGTTCTACGGTCCAACGTGCGATCGCCTTCCGTCCGCGCACAGCCACACAGCGCACTACGTTGCACGCAACCACGACGTTATACCACGACCGTAGTATACCAGAAAGGAAGCGCGCGGAGGGCGGCACGGGGGTGGGGAAACGAGCGTTCGGTTTTTCCTCCGCAGACACAGATGCACCGCGATCGTGGTGTATCATCATCATCATCATCATCATCATCATATTATAATACAATATTATCATCGTCAATCAATCGCGGCCATCATTGAAATATATTCACGGCGGACACTGACGGCGGATCTGCAGGCAGACGAGTGCTCGCTCGCACGCGGACGTGCGTCTGCACAACACAGTATACCTTACTAATATGTACGACGTATAGTTGCAGGCCAGCAGGCAGGCTGTAGTATATCGTTGGTAAAAATCACTTGTCGGACACCCCACGATTATCATTATTATTATTATTATTATTTAGTGCAAACCTTAAGTTATTATTATTTTTTTTTTTTTACTATACGTTTAAGTGTAATTAGAATTTTTTTTCCTTTTTTTCGTATACCTAAGTGTTTTAATTAGTTGTTGATTGTTTATAATGTACCTACATAATATTTCCAGTGATAATAATTAAGTGTACAGTATACATTATTACATACATATACAATTTTAATATACATAAATGTAGTATTATTGTTTAAGAAATGAACAGTGTATAGCTCCTGCGACTTAAATGCAAACAATAGGCGTATATAATGTGTACATAAAATAATGATGTACGTATAATATGTTCGCGTTCACCTCTCGCCGAAACGATGATCCTTAAATTGTAATATTATTATGTGTATACCGTCGTACGCGCATTATTAGTCATGAATGTTATTTTTCTACGTGCGTATATATCAAAATAATATGTGCATGGTACATCAATTATTGTACAGAAAATGCAATACGACGGTTAGTCTTTGTTTCTCTTCGTTTTTATCTCTTTCTTTGTCTCTTTTTCTTTCATTCTTTCTCTCTCCCATTTCATTATCTCATATTATCTCACTGTCACGTTTTTCTTTACTGTAATAAATATCACTTACGAATATGTATTATGCCTGTGTACGAATATATTTGTAAACGCAGAGAAATATAACTGATGTACTCTCCCACTGTGGAAAAAAAAAAGCATTGCATTTCATCATTCGACAACCGTCTCTGTAATAATAAAATACTAATAACATAAACATCTACACACACACACCTGTATACATGTATAAATCGTTTACCACCGGGTTACAATCGTCTCCTCTCGCCACTGCAGCGACTGGCGCGGTGTCGGATGCAGAATGTGAAAAAAATTTAAAACCGTTCCAAGTACATACCGGTCGGTGTCGGCAGCGGGCAGCGGTGGTAAGGTAATATTTACACACACGTATACGGTTTTCAGGTACACACGTACTACGCAGGACGTACGGTTCAGGTACGATTCAGACATGTGTGCGCTTTGAGCAGCGTTTAAACGCTCCGGGTTACACCATGCGTACATGTACGTATATTACGTGGTAGGCACACTCGATGCTGCTCTACTACGCGTGTGCACGTGCCATAAATAACAGTTTTTAATTGGTATACGGCGTACGTAATATACGTATATACCATATACCAGGTACGAGAGCCGGAGCACACGCGCGGGATGCGATTTTCCTCGTCCGAGTGGGAGTCGCACAACAAATACCAACCGGAACGCGCGTACAATTTAACACGCGCGTGCGGGTAGCGGACGCGCACGTAGTGCACATTGGATGTTCCCAGTCTCTTCCCGTTCCTGTCTAGTCGTATCCTCGGACTTCTCGTCATTATTATATTACCATCGTCGTCCATAAACTCGACCATCATAACATAACCTATTACACACATACGACCGTGAGCGAGTGACGTCGTTGTAACGACGTATAGGTACTATATATTATATTATATATGTATTTTTACGTTATAATATAGTAATAATGTCTGTAATATCGGTACATATAGGAGGCATATGTGTACGTAAACCTACGTCCAGGTTGGCCTATGTGTGTGTGTGTGTGTGTGTGTGTACAGTTGTACTTTTACGCGGTGCCGCCGCCTCCTCCGGCAATGAAAACGTACGGTCCAATTAAAATATATATTCCAAAAGAAACGCGTATAATGTACTGTATACACGCGTAGTAATGGTGTGTTAACTTCTGCAGTCCAGTTTTTTTCCTCTATATTTTTTTCTCCCGTACTTACCGTCTGATCCGCAGCGCTATAGGTGTTCGATCATTGTGTGTATACCGTCTACCCGTGTAGGCACACATACACACACACACACACACACATAATAATAGTACCTACACATTATGTACGTATAATATATGTACACAGTGGAACCTCATTTTAACGAACATGACGGTTCTTCGAAAAAAATTCGTTAGATCGAAATACAATTTTTTTTCATTTAAAAAACCCGTTTAAACTGTACGAAATATATGCAAATAATAGATAATAATAACCTAAAATAATAATGTACGTTAATCTAATAATTAATCATAGTTTTCAACAGTAATATATAATAAATAATATGTAATAAATATGTATGTACATGGCGATGCGTGCCTGTTTCATAGCCCGCGTTAAATTTGTTTACCCACGTTTATTACTTGTGTGCACCTAGTCTATATAGAACAATAGCTTTTAACGTCAAGGTCCGATCAAAAAAAAATCGTTATATAGAGAGTTTGGTTAAATAGAAAATCGTCAAACAGAGGTTCGACCGCTGTATATTATGATTCATAAATCATGATAATATTCTGCTGCCGGTGGTAAGTTCTATATTAGAGTGTTTAACGCACGCGGGTGATTTGCGCGCGTTTTTAGACGGAATATTTACACGACCTTAATATATTCGCACGTCCGTATCCCACACTCTTCACGTATAATATTTATTTATTTATTTATTTATTTATTTATTTATTTATGAACGGGCTAAGAGCCCAATAGTACAATACAATTTGTAGTAATGAAAATGAATAAACGCCAAACAATACACGGCGATTATATACAAGTAAAAATAAAACAATAATTAAAAAGGTAAAAACAGTAATAAGTTATAACAGATTAAGTATCAAAATTAAAATCAACAACAAAATAGAACTTACTAAGAGAAGCATAGGTGCTCATTACAAATGCGCATCATACGATGGATTGGATTATTTCTACCATAGTTGGTGCTGTGGAAAGGAACAGCAAAAGGAGAATTAGACCTTATTAAGCGAGGGGGAACTTTAAAATTAATTAGAGAAAGGAGAGAGGGAGCATCCACACGTCCGTCAATCAGCTTATGCAAAAATACCATGTTAGCATCAACTCTTCTATATGCCAGGGACAAGAGTCCAAGTTTATTCATCACTGGCCAATAATCATGTGGTGGATGTGGAATTTGTAGAATAAATGACGCCGAAGAACAAAAACGCCTCTGGACCCTCTCAATGCAAGAAGAGTCAGCTGCCGTAAAAGGGTCCCACAAAATGGAAGAATATTTTAAAAGAGGCCGTACAAGGGAGCAATATAAAGCTTTGAGAGAACTTGAGAGCCTAAATTCTTTAGAAGTGCGAATGACAAAGCCGAGCATCTTTAATGCACGACAGCAAACAGCCTCAATATGGTAATGAAAATCGAGATTTGGACATAAAAAAATACCCAAGTCTTTCTTCATAGTAACAATATTAATGCTTGACCCGTTTATCAAGTACGTGTAGTGAATAATATTTCTACTACGGGCAAAAGACATAGATTGGCATTTACCTACATTGAAGCTTAGCCTCATAGAATTGAACCACAATACAAGAGCATCTAGCTCTTTCTGGAGGGTTACACAATCAGTTACTGACTCAATTATCCGGAAGATTTTCAAATCGTCGGCAAACACAAGGAACATAGAATCCGGGATAACCTGTTTTAGACCATTAACCAATAGAGAAAACAACAAGGGGGATAAGTGCCCCCCTTGAGGTACACCTGAAGGTACACAGACTGCTTCAGATTTACAACCTAAGACTTTTACATATTGGACCCTATCTGATAAATAAGATTTGAACCAAGAAAGAATGGGCTCCCCAAATCCAGCTTTATATAGAACTTCAATTAGTATTTTATGGTCTACACGATTGAACGCTTTGGAGAAGTCTGTAAAAATAACGTCCACCTGAGTTCGGTTTTCAATAGCCTCCAATATGAAATTATGAAAATCTATCAGATTCGTAGTAGCAGAACGGCTAGGTCTAAAACCGTATTGTTCATCAACTAAGATAGAATTCACTGAAGGCTGAATACTCTTCAGGACAAGCAGCTCAAAGATTTTGGCAATATGATTTTGGATAGTAATAGGCCTATAATTGTTAACATCAGTTTTATCACCAGTCTTAAATACAGGCGTGACTGAGCTAATCTTGAACATAGATGGGAAGGTTCCCGTATCAAGGGAGCGATGAAATATCAACCATAAAGGAAAGCAGAGAGCAGATCTTATGTTATATAGAAACGTCCCAGGCAGACCATCAGGACCGGCCGACTTAGAGGTTTTTAGCATAGACAAACTCAGTTCGAAATCATTAGTGGTAAAAGAACAGTTATTTGGTATGTTAAAATGAGAAAAGGGAATAACAGGAGTTTGGCTGGAAGATGGAGTGGCATAAACGGTGCTAAAATAAGATGAGAAGAGGCTAGAAACTGATTCAGGGCCAGAACCAATCTTTTTGTCAAAATGAACTGTATATGGAATCCCATCACTGGATTTATTTTTCCGGACAAAGTCCCAAAAACACCGAGGATTGGTTTTTAGCTTACACTCGGTTTGAGCTATGAACGATTTATAGCACCTTTTGTATTCATATTTATAGCGTGCCCGGAGATTAGAAAACTCGTTAAAATCTCTGGGACAACGGGGAACTTTATACTTGGCATGCGCCCGTTTTTTAGTAATAACTATAGATTTGAGGTCTTTAGAAAACTACAGTGGAAATTTAGAAGGACTATAATTGAGCTCAGGAACAAAATTCAAAACGCAGAAATGCAGATCATCATACAATGCATTTGTTGCTTGATCCACATCGAGAGACACAATAGTTTCAAGCCAGTTGAAGGACGAAAGGAAAGAACATATGTCCGTACATATATAATGTGTAATTTATAGATGCACCACGTTTACGCACTATGTAATGTTTATTTGTAAGTGTATTGTCTTATATAAAACTTCGTTCTAAGCTCTATAATGGCGCGATTCGCGTTTCCCGCTATACGTTGTGGATGTGATGGCGTAATCTTGGTGAAGAGAGGAGGGTTTGCTGTAACCAACTTTTCTGTCCCAGAGCTTTTTTTTACTAGTTGGTATAACCTACAGAAACATAAAATTGAATCTGATGGAGGCATGTTGCGAATTGATAATATAATTGGTTAATAATTGAATATAAAAATGTTAAAATCAGCTGAAATTTTGATGATAGAGTTATAACTTATAAATATCATCAATAGGGCCATCAAGAAGTGTTTGTATACAAATTACGTCAAAGTAATCACGTCTAAAACTTTAGAATTTTGGATTTCAAAGGATTTTATCTATATATCTAGGAGGTTGACCACTGTTGTTAATTATTTGATCCTAGGTATGTAATTTGGAACCAATAATGTGTACGAATTTGTTTTGGACCCTTTCAAGTAAATTGTTTAAAACAGCTTGATATATTGATTATAATATATATATGTACTCAACTATAAACTAGACCAGAGTTATTAAAACTTTTTCATCCCAAGGCTCCTTTGAGTCTTCACAAAATGTTGACGGCTCCCAAATTATAAATGACAAAAAAGTCAATGTTTATATGAACGTAGTTTATATTTTATACTAATTATTTATTTACTAAATAAAATATATGAAAAAATTATAAATAAGTAGTTATTGTAGAAAAAATTGTGATTCAATATTTTATGTTTAGTCTTAGTAAATATAAATCAATAAAATAATACATCAATATTAATTAAAGCTATATTTAGCGAATGATTATTGTAGACGATTCAACGTTTCCCAACGGGTGTGCCTCAATGATAATAATATACGTTTTTCGTAAAAATATTTATTGGATTTCAATTATATGGCGCGGCTCCCTTCGACAACTCCCACGACGCCCCTGGGAGCCGCGACGCATAGTTTGAATACCTCTGAACTAGACCATAGAGCATGTTGGTGATAAAACTGATAACATTATAATTATAACATAATAAATAGTTATAAAAATACATATATTGATTGTTTTATTTTAAATGCAAGCACAAATGCAATCTATTTTATATAAGCTTTCATTTTTTAAAATCTTATTAGAATAACGAATGGTGTTTGCACTGAAAAAAAAACTTATGATGATCTATTAACATAATTCATCGACCATTCAATTTGATGGGGTTGTACATAATAAATTATGACTTATAAGTTATGAGAAATTATTACTTATTGGAATAACAAATATGTTGGTGCTTAAATAAAAATAGTATTATATTTTTTTTCCTTCTTTTTTCTAGTCTATTTAGATTTTTAGAGCTCATTGCAACAAATCACAATAACTACATTTATCTTCACTTCGCTTAAATGATTTTCCACGTTCTCCACTCCTATCATCTTCTTTCGCTCTATCCATCCATCATTGTCTAGGTCGACCTCGAGTCACTTTGAGTCTGTTCTCCGTCAATTTTCAAAGCATACCCTCCGATCTCCATACGTGCGCAGCCCACCTTAATGAGCTGCTATCCATGATTCATACTTAGCTTGGTTTTCCATGTAACTCCTAAATGATCCTTATTTCAAATTCTTCTTTTTCATTATTTTTTGGTCTATATATCACCTCGAGATCTTTCTTTCTTATATTCTCACCAGTATTTTCTCGTTCAAATTTGTTGCATATAATACTTTATGTAAAAAAATAGTAATATAATGGGATCCATAATTACTCCCTAATATCTAAATTTTAAGCTATTATAATTTATAGACGAATATCAAGTATACACTCTTAAAAATCTTCGGTAAAAATGATTTGATGAGCTTTGAACGGGCACACATCATAATGTAATTATACTAGCATACTATGTAGGTATTATAAATACTATTTATTATTTATTGCTGTACAATATTATTAATAGTATGTCCATTCTTATTTTATGTTATTGTTAAATCTTATATATATTATGACAAATTATTATTTGCATAGATTTCGTAATGTAAAAACGGGGTTTTTAAGTAAAAAATATTGTGTTTTTAGTTAACGAATTGTTTTCATTGAACAGTAAAGTTCATTAAATTCAGCTGTATTACAATTAGGCGATATACATGAAGGTGGTAAATATAGTAGTTATAACAACATCATGAGCTCCGTAATGAAATAGTTTTACCATGTAAATGTTGCAAAATGTAATGTAAATTCATCGTCATGAATTGATATTTTTGATTATCACTGTCAAAAAAAAAATTCGAATTTTTGGGACTCAGAATACCAACATTTTACTTAAAAACAGTTGAGACTCCCCGGTCGGGCGAGTTACAAGGACGATATTGCTGTACTGATCAGTTTAAGTTTCGAAATAAAGTCGGTATAATAGTACAATCAAATTTCTTAATAAGGTTGAATTGAACTTTGAATAATCTAACTTTTGCAAAAAAAAAAAATAGTTTCGAAAATTATGAGAATTTTTTTTGATTTTAATATTGATATAATATCGATATGTAAAATAAGGAGTCCATACGATTAATATTTATGGAATAACAACTAAATATTTAAAATCTTGTATCAATGAAAAATAAAAAATGGATTATACGTGAAGATTGCAATCAGTGTACGATTCTTATGAAAATCAGCGGGTATAATTCACCTGTTACACCTGGTTTGATTCTCGATCTCGTTTGAAATTATTTGCCCTTTTTTGAAAATTCGGCCCCAATATTTCAAAGAATTATGATCAATTAAGCGATTACCTAATGTTAATAGAGCTTTGATAGTGTACCTTGTCGACATATGTTAGGTCGTATACCGATCGTACGATGGCACGTATACCTTTATCCATGTAAACTTGAGCATCAAAATATCATAAATTAATCAATTACAGTTTATTTGATATCAAGAGTCGATGTGACTCTTATTTATTTAAACTTTATCCTAAACGACCCTGAATTAACTGACTATAGATTGTATTAGTTTAAACAATAAGGTATTGTAATTACTTAAAAGTAAAATAAATAATTTGCACGAACAAAAGTCTCTCTATATTAAAGTATAACACAAAAAAAAAACTATTTGCAAATACGAATTGCTATCCGGATATCCAGAAGCTACCGAACGGTGTCCGACTGCGTGGCATTTTTGGTACCACGCTTCCCGCTGGCGGTAGAACGATTCTAGATTAACGAGAGAAGAATCCATGACAAACAGATTCAATCCAGAAAATCAAATCTGATGAGAAAGCGCGCAGCTCTCACTTATGGTAGCAAGGATGGATGTCAGGGAGTAATGGAGTATGTACTAGACGTATACTGTCAGATGTGCACATGTGAATAAAGAGTTCATTGTCTGTAGACTCTACGTACCATCTCACACAAGTCATAAACTAACATGGTTGTTTCAGAAAATATCTATACCTAATCAAAAGGTCAAACAGCGCAAGGCGGAAGATAAACAATACATTTAAAATTTTTTTTTATAAACTGTCATAATTTGTTTCAATCCACCCTTTGGTTGGTTAAATACAATAAAATATATGAAACCATATGCTTCTATGGGCATCATATTTTGGGAGAAGAGCCGTTAAAAAAGTTTAGCACTTTCAAAAAACATATTTAAAATACTCAAAAAGACCCAGTATTTTGACTTATTGATCAACAATGTAGCTCAAGTAGATCAGTTTATATAATACTTTATAGTTCAAAAGTGTTTCTATTAACCCCTTTTTACAGTAGGTACTTGTCCTTAACGTAATCCAGATTGCAATACCAATAACAAACATCCTGACTGGTGTTCAGTGTCCAGCAATAATACGGAGATGAATGTCAGAATATTTATTTAAATAAGGATCATCAACTACTTTTTGGTCTAAACAGAGACAAGACAGAGTATCTTCTACAGTTATGGAATATATTTCAGCAAATTAAAGGTAAAATTTGGATAGTAAAACTTATGAACAGCATATCAATTGAACAACAATTGACAATTTTAAAGGGGTACTTCGTATAAATTATTTTAGTCGACTAGATTTTCATAAAACATTATTTTCTTCTATGTGAAGTAAAAAATTTGAAAATCGTCAATTTGTAGTGAATCCACATCAGCTGTTTATGGGTGGCTTCTTCATGACTCCAATTCGTTTTTATTCCCTACCTCACATTTACTTATTATGCTTATTATGGTATAGATTGTATAATACAACTTATAATAAATATAAAAAAAAATGTTATCAAGAAATAACGGTAAAAATGTAATTGTAATTAATGTATTGAAAATGTTATAAATTATATTTATTATTCATTTTGATATTCAACTTTCCAACTCTCCAACACACCCTTAGTTGCGCCACTGTATACGATGTACAACAGATAATATTCCACAATAGTATAATATGGAGAAATCCGTATTACGCAATACCAACGAGAACAATGTAAGCCTTCCTAAAATATGACCGGTTCTCCTCCTATGTACTCGTACATATGAATCACATACGGTAGGCTATACGTGATATACTTATTATATTTATTTATCTGAATACAAGAGTGTCTTACAAGATAACTTTTTTATAATATTATTAATTACTATACTCGTAACTTACAACACATGCGTATTGTCCATTTATAACTTATTATTATATTATACTTATTATTCTGTAATTATTACCTTATACAAATTTAATTATGTCATTGTATTAATTATTTTAAATTATGTATTACTGTATTATGTTAAACTGTTGAATAGGGCACAGCCCGTTAACTAATAAATAAATAAAATAAATAAAAAAATAACATATTTTCAAAGTCAAAATGCTACCTTCTTTTCTTTATGAAAGCAAGCTCATCAACACCAGCCGATGGATTATCAATAAATTGCTCACTTATTTCCTTTTCAATGGAAACTAACGTCAAATCGTTTAACCTAGGAATTTTTATAGTTGACCTGAGGTATGTTTTCATTATTCTCATCGTTGAAATACTTCTTTTTCTTTTTGGAGAAAATCTGGCTACGCCCCTGGATCGCGGAGCAATAACCCAATACCGCGTGCGCGATATGCGCACTCGCGCGTATTAAATCGTACGTACCCTATAATATGATGTGTAGGCTAGGACGTGCGCACGGACGGACCGACCGACTAATTATCGTTACGCGAGCGCGATGTATAAATGTGTATCGTCCTCCCATGTACGCAAAATATGCACGAGGGACGGGGGCGGCGCGATGGACGGACGATAACCGGATTGTGCGTGCGTGTATATTATGAATTTATCGGTGGTTCGAACAATACAGCCTCGCGGTCCAAATAATTAAGTCGTCACGTAGATACCTCGACACTTGGTTATACCGCGCATGTTATACTGATATAGATGCGCATAATAATATTATAATCACCAGTCGTACGTATATATATATATATAGTGTACCGTGTACGATACATACGTAGTTGTACGACGACAACGCACACCGGTGGCGGTTTATATATTTTTTTTTTTTTTTCGTTTTTTATACAACAATGAAACGAGTTTTTAGGTGTACACGCGCGCGTTTCAAAGGACGGAAAAATCTCAGATCTAATCGGGTCGGCGAAAAATCTTTGGAGTCTTGCGGGAACGGTCAAACGAGGAGTAGAAAACACAAAATTTTTCTTACATTTTCTTGCCGCCCGCCGTTGTACTCGTTCAACGGTTTTATAGCACATGCACATCGAGTGTATGAGGTGTTTATTTAATAAATATATAGGTTTTTTTGGTCTTTGCGGCACCTGACTATAAAAATTAATATTACATTAATTTCGAGTTAAAAAACTTTTCCGTTTTTTCTATCGGCACGACCGCCGCGCTACATCGTATACTCCGTATGGTAATACATTGCAAATCGTGTAGTAAACCGCAGTCCCTCGACATAACGGACTGCAAGAAGAACGATTGGAAAATATAATTTTGTTGCGACACTCGAGCGTGCCCCGATGAGATAATATAATATATTTATTCCTGAACGGGTACGCCTGTGATGGCATAATGGTATAATATTACATGTTTATACATATATATATATATATATATATGTTACATACAAAGTCCGAAATTGTACACTTCGCAATTTGTACAGAGATTTTTGTACACATTGCGAATTGTACAATGTTACTGTACAAAGTAACTAGATTGTACAAGTTACTTTATACGATTCGCAATGTGTACAATAATCACTGTACACATTGTTTTTCCCACGTTATGTGAAATCAAACATATCAGTATAGGTATAATGCAATAAAAATGATAAAGTTTATCTAAACGACTTTACGATACTGTCGTTCAAAAATATAATACAGATTCTAGTACAAGTTAGTGCGTTGTATACGAAGCATTGCTACAATATTTCAATTTATAATAGTGTGATAATAGAAAAAAATGAGTGACGTTGAAAATAATTTTAATTTTAAAAGTTCGTTTGACGAAAAAATTAAAAATATTAATGTCAGTGCAAATTCAATGGCCATAGTTGATGAAGAAAATTACAAAAAATTAATAAATGAGGTACTTGAAGCTAAAAGTCGAAAAAATAAGACTTCATTAGACTACAGACGATTAAATCGCTACGATATTATTAAAGTAGGTGAAGTTAATAAATTAATTTTTCCATTGAATCGAACAGAAAATAATGCAGTTAAATACTATTTACATAACGATGAAATGTATGATGTTCTTGAAAAGTCACATAAAGAAACAGGGTATGGTGGACTTCATAAAATGATTTATCATTTAAAAAATGATTACATTAATATATCACGTCCTGTTATTCAATTATACATAAACAATTGTGTAACGTGTTTAAAAAAAAGAGTGTCAAAAAAAAGAAGAGTAGTTGTTAAACCTATGGTATGTAATGAAGTCAATGCGCGTGGACAGGTCGATTTAATCGATATGCAGTCATGCAATGATGGTGGGTACAAATTTATATTAAATTACCAGGACCATTTATCAAAATTTGTAATGATACGTGCTCTTAAAACAAAAACTGCAGCTGAAGTAACATATAATTTAATTGATATATTTTGTACTTTTGGAGCACCTTCAATTCTTCAGTCAGACAACGGCCGAGAGTTCGTTAATTGTATAATTGATGAATAAAAAATATGTGGCCACAACTTAAGATTGTACATGGGAAACCCGCCACTCTCAAAGTTAAGGAAGTGTTGAAAGGGCAAACAGAGATGTGCAAGATATTTTAAGGGCGTGGATGTCGGATAACAAATCCAATAAATGGAGTGAAGGTCTTCGATTTTGCCAGTTTCAAAAAAATAGTAGCTATCACTCTGGTATTAAACAATCAGCATTTGAGGTATTATTCGGCAGAAAAGCACAACTTGGCCTCACTTCTAGTGCTCTACCTGAGAATATACTCAAAACATTAAATTCTGAGAATGATTTACAACAAGCAATTTCTTCATTAGAACTAGTAAATAATGAATTAACCGAAACAGAAGTAAGTGAAGATAATATTTTAGATCAGGTTTCAACTTCAAGTGAATCGGTATTAGAAGACATTACAATTGTGCAAGATAAAATAAAAAAAAATAAAAAACTAGCAATAAGTTCATTACATCACCAAGCAAAACGAATGAAAACTGATAGTATCTTAAAATATCCAGTCGTTTCAATCGGTACAAATGTAATGTTACCTGTACCAGATGTAGATAGAAGTAAAGGAGATTCAAGAAATATCATAGGTAATACATTATTTTATATTTGTAAATAATTATCATATTAGTAAGTGAATAAGTGATGTACATTCATTTTATTAGGTGTTATAATGGACGTAACAACGGACTTGTATAAAATCGGAACGAAAAATGGCATTATTGCACAACTATTCAGTCGTAATCAATTTTCAGCTTGTGATGAGGTAAATATATTAAATATTAATGATATACTTACTGAAAAAATTTCTCTAAGATCTGCAAGTACGAAAGAATCAATGTTTGAAGGGCAAGGGTTTTTGAAATGTTTTTGTACGCGGAAATACTATAATAATAAATGTATATGTAAAAAAAAAATGTATTATGCAACTCACGCTGTCATAACTCACTTGATTGTAAAAATAAATAATGAATCAATACCTAGTATGTAATCTACAATGGTTTTATTTTGAAAAATTAAATTAAATTATATTTGACTTAAGTATTTAGTAATATTAATTATTCACGTCTTTTATTTTAACATAACTGTTATATTATAGTTTTACGTATTTTATTTTATGTATATCACAATGTGTACCGTCTATTATCACACTATTATAAATTGAAATATTGTAGCAATGCTTCGTATACAACGCACTAACTTGTACTAGAATCTGTATTATATTTTTGAACGACAGTATCGTAAAGTCGTTTAGATAAACTTTATCATTTTTATTGCATTATACCTATACTGATATGTTTGATTTCACATAACGTGGGAAAAACAATGTGTACAGTGATTATTGTACACATTGCGAATCGTATAAAGTAACTTGTACAATCTAGTTACTTTGTACAGTAACATTGTACAATTCGCAATGTGTACAAAAATCTCTGTACAAATTGCGAAGTGTACAATTTCGGACTTTGTATGTAACATATATATATATTGATTATTATATTAATTACATATACATATTATATTATATATACTTTGTTCGTTCTACACGTATATTATACATGCTGTATTTTTCAGTTTTCATCCGCACTTAACTTCATCACACGAAACGATGATGAGTAGAACGTGATTGGTATATAGGTACATACTCACGCATCACGAGTACCTGTATATTTCGGTACATGTATAGTAATTAAAACGCGCTCTTCAACTCGTTCCATAACGTTTAAATAATTGGATATAATTATAACGTGCGGTTTTTACATAATCAGCGACGTATAATATAGATCCAGCGTATCGCAGTGTAATAATTCATGTACATTGTACGCATTTATGTATGTAAGCAAGTGTATGAACTTAAAAAACATCTCTACAATTCTTTAAAATATATTAATTGTGAACACTGAATTGACCTTCAAAAATATTGATGTAATTAAAATGTAAAACGAATGCGTGATGGTGTGATACATAACAAGGTATCATTACAAAGCGGTATCATTTTTGTAGAGGTTTGAAGCTCTCGATTTCACAAAACAAAATGGTTCGGTAACAAAGCCACTCCAATTCTTCGAACTTCTTGAAACCAGGCTTTTCGACCCTAAAACTCATAAATTGTAATACAATTAATCAACGGTAACATCCATCCGCTATTGAGTACGGCTTAAGTTTGATTTTCGCACACAAGTAAAGTGTAAAATGTTCCGATAGAGGTATGATAGAACTGTCACCTGGACACTGGTGTAGTATGGCATACATAAACGTTCATACGAATACGCATAATACGGTTCGCGTAAACCGTAGCCGTTTGCGCCACATTTGTGCACATTGTACACGGCCGATAATATAATAAAATGATCAGTGCAGTTATAATTGTTGTTGCTACATACGAGTAGGTATATACTAGAATAGAACGCCGCTTGTACACCATGCATAATGTTCTTAATTAGATATTATCTGAACGGTTCAGTCAATGTTGCATTGCTAATGCAAGTGCGTAACGCACGCGAAGCTCCAGTCGTAGAACGTAAAAACTACACGGTACTTGTTAAATAACACAATACTATATAATATACGTCTTGGTATAATTACAGAGCGTCGTCCATAATAAGTAACAACTAACGTATCATGGCGCCGTGTAGGTACCTATTTCAGTGGTATGGTATTAAGTATAGTCGTGTTAATTTATCGTACTAAGTATGTTATGTATATTGTATAGCGTAATATTATTATCTACTACGAGTGTGCGTGTGTAATTATTTAATAACATAATATAGCCACCTTTGGTTATGACTAGGGCCCGGATTTAAATGCACTTCAAACCATACAGATATGCTCTAAAAAATAGCCAAAAATGCCTTTAAAAAATGCATTTTACCACAAAAATGACCTTAAAAATGCCCTTAAAAAAAAAATTTACCACAAAAATTACCTATTTCACATTAAAAACACAATCACACGTAATACGAGCAACGACTGCGATATAACACGTACTGACTAATTATTTGTTATTTGACCGAATACGGGTGAAGATCTACAGTCAATAATAAATTAAGATAAGATAAAAACTAAATCGAAAAAAAAAATTGACAATGTGTATGGAAAATTTATCTTAAGATAATTTTTTTAACAGTCCAAGTTTTATATCTATATTGAACAAATATGCATTAAAAACCAACAAATTGATCCAATAATGTTAAAAATGCTCTAAAAATGAAAAAAAGTCGAAATATGCAAAAAAATGCAAAATACAATTTGTAGCTTTCAAACCCTCGTTACATAAAACGAATTATGTACTTAGAAAGCATTGTGTATGATCAACCAAAAAAATATGCACTTTGCATTGAAATCCGGGCCCTAGTTATGACAATGCGGCCGAATCCCTCGTATTCCTCCATAGTCTATACTACGGTAACCCTGAGTTTCAATAGGTATTTTTACGATTTTAAACGAAAAAAATATCCTGCAGCAAATTCAACCGTTCCTACAGCATCTCTGTATACATTTCAACGGATGATTTGTACGAAAACAAAAATTTTGTGTTGCATGTAAATTTATGCGTCGTTTATAGTTAACGCATGGCCAATCACCATAATAATTGACGAGCCTGCAAGCGTTATTTTTTATTCGGTGGGGGCGGTCTTCCAGGACGAACCTAGATAATAGATGTAGTTCGTTATATCGAAAAATGTGTGTTACAATGTTACATGTTAGGTATACGAGGTAAGGTACTTATATCGACTTATGTGTATAAATTATTTAACCGAAAAATTGGCAGAGATGTACATTTATAGGTACGATAAAACCAGTTTTTTCAGCGGCGAAGTCGATTCTCGTTACAACTTACGAGTAAAATTAGTTCAAATCTTGTTAATTATAATATTATAACACGTAGCCTTCCATGTATAAAATAATATATATTAAACGGATAATTATTAAATTTGATGCGTACATACGATTCATGATATGTTTATACTTTATTTTTTCGCATACCGATAGATATACAGGGTGTCCCAGTTCTATTTGACTAATGCAATAACTTTTTTTCTATTCAATATTTTTAAGTTTTTTTTTTTGTAATGATTTGTAGAGCCCTGCGCTATAATTTGTATATCTTATACTTTATTTTATTTTTTTACAACAAAAATAAATAATTTAAATTTTGTATTTAATATTTTTCTAATAATCCAAGATAGCTATTTCATAAATAAGTATTTAAAAACCATTTTGTCGTTTAAAACTTTTAATTTGGTTAAGTCGTTAATTTTTAAACAATTTTCAAAGTGTGTTAAAATTCAAATTTATTTCTTGCTAATCACTGTTACTGCTGTAGTCGATTTTCAATTGTTTTCTTCCAAGAAACAATAAATTTGTTATCATTAAAAGGTAGGTCATTAGTCATTACATAATAATATTATACATTATTGTATTTTATCATTATTTAACATGGTCACGTGATGCTTACCATGGATGTTGATACTAAATTGTAAGAAATAGTAAAATGTAACTCTGTAAATTTAATTTTTCAACTACAAGTTCAGTTTTATTTCTTAACATTAAATAATATAACAAATTAAATATTATGGAACAATATACCTAACTAGTAACTAGTAAGTAGTAACTATGAATAATTTTCAAAGTGTGCGCCATGTTTCATTATACATTTTTCATACCGTTCCAGAATTCCAGTTGTCGTGGATTCCAACATTTCAAAAGTAAGAGAGTTACACACATCAATTATACGTTGTTTTAAATCATCTAACGACGTTGACTGTTGGGAGTATACTTTGTCCTTTAAGTAACCCCACAAAAAGAAATTGAGTGGTGTTAGATCTGGAGATCGTGGTGGCCAATTTAGTGGACCTCTAGTTCCTATCCATCTCGATTGAAAATTTGTGTTTAAATAATCAAGGACTATATTCGAGTTATGTGCTATAGCACCGTCTTGCTGAATCCACATATTTACTCGGAGATTTAATGGAATATTTTCTAATAACATTGGTAGTGTATTAGTCAAAAAGTCTAAATAACGTTGGCCAGTTAGTGTGCCATGATATAAATAAGGTCCAATCAAATAACCACTTATTATACCACACCACACATTGGTAGACCAGCGAACTTGTGCATTGGACTCACATGTCCAAAATGGATTTGATTCATTCCAGTAATGAGAATTATGCCGATTGACAATACCATTATTATTAAAACAGCTTTCATCGGTCCATAATATTTTTTTCAAAATATTATTGTGGTCATGAAGGCAAATAATTTTTGAAATATATTGAAGCCTTCTATCTGGATCAGAGGGTTTCAATCCTTGTACATAATGCAATTTGTATGGATGGAAATCATTTTTCTTCAATATACGATGTATAGAGCTACGACTGATGTCCATTTCTTTAGCTACCGACCTGACAGATGCATGAGGATCACTGCTGAAAGCTGCCAAGACATTCACTGTATGTTCTTCATCAATAACATATATTTTTTTTGGTTTGAAACCATTTGGAAAACGACCTAAAAAGACTATTTTTTAATGTATATCTTAATTTAAAATTTGTATAATAATAACTGAATTATACATGACGTATGTATTAGTTTTTAGGTACATAATTTATTATATTAATTTTATAGGAAATTTTATTGATAATAAAAAATTTACCTGTATTACGTAATTTTGTTTCTATATTACAAAATGTGTTTTTAGATGGCTGTTTCCTTTCTGGAAATTTTTGTAAATACAGACGAGAAGCTTTTACTGTACTTTTTCCTCCACTTTCATAAAAAACTTTTAACATATCACGGTACTCTAAATTACTATAAATAGTAGGCATATTTAAGAAAGATAAAAATAAAAAATATTGAATTTTATATTTCAAAAATCATACACTGCATTTTTAAATACAATTTACATTATTTAATTTTAGTAAACTTAATAAATAACAAATTATAAAAATATATACAAATACAGAACTTAAAATTAAAATATTTACTAACAAAGAATTAATTATGAAATTGTTTATAATTATATTAGTATAGCAAGAACTTCAATTGGAAAAAAATGTGAATGAGAATATGATGACCGACATAAAAATTTATAGGTATATCAAAGAGATATATGACAAAAAAGTAAACATAACCCTATATTTCTTTACATAAATTATGATAAGTTATTTACATAAAATTATTCTTCTAGTGTGAATCATGGTGGTGTGCTAAGCATTCAGACTTAGCCACCATTCATAAAAAACTGATTATTGTGACACTGGAGGAAAAAAAAGAAATAGATTTGGCTCTAAAACGCCAAAAATACTGGTGTAAAGATAATCAGTAACTAGAAAAATTTGAAGTAGCTAAAATATTTAGTCTCTATATTATTAATTATGATTGTTTTATATTAAATGTTGTGTGTATGACCGCAAGATGGGCGTAGACAAAAATTCTTCCCCTCCTAATTGCTGGGTACAATACAAAAAAAATTCAACGATAATACCACTGGCAGTAAAAATATGTCAGTAAATATTATTTCTGATGATGAAGTTGATGATGATATAAATAATTAAGAATTAAAGTAAAATGTTGTTATTTTTTAATTGTTACCTACATATCTCCAGTCTAAGTAAAAAACTTACTTTCAGCTATTTACTTATTGTCATTCAATAACATTCTCTGCTATACATGTATGTATAAGGTTCTTTCACTAGTGATGCTAGCTGAAGAAAAAAAAATAACTGACACCTATAATATAAGTTAACAATTTGTTGGCTAAATGTTCAAAACAACTAAAAGTATAATTATAATATTACGCAACGGTTTGCAACTAGCAGAGTATTCATGTATAAAACAATACACTCTTAAGTGTTTCAAACAATTTAACCATCAGAAGGATATTAAATGTCACATATTATGCCATGTAGAAAATTATTGATTTTATCTGTTATTAACATGAACTCTGGCAATATATAAATCTTAAAAGGGATTTCAATTAAGCTTTGTATTAATTTTCTAATACAAAGAGATCTGCAATAAAACAACAATTAAGTGTTGCAACTATATTTTTTCTATAATTTTTTATAGTAAAAATAAAAATAGATATAATAAATTACAACTTGCATTTTATATTAAAACCAAGATAATGTTAGATATATTTTTAATTTATAGTATGAAAATGTTTTTTTATGTTTAATTTATTAATGAATAACAAACTAAGGAAAATTAGTATTTATTTTATCTTTTATTCTGAAATTCTCAAAGGTTGAAGTCCCTAGTCTTAAAAAGTACATGACAAGTTGACATTAAATACCTATTCTAACAATTTCAAATCATTAACTTAATTATTTCATGGGTTATTTTTTATTCTTAGTAATTATGTAAACATACTAACACACTATGAAATATTCAGAGAAATACTAAAGAAATAGGTAGTAACGTGTTTATCCATAACATTTATCTACACACTATCAAGCCAATCAAAACTATTTCAGAATGCCCTTATTTTTCTGTTAAGTTAGTTGTTTAGGTACCTATTTATTAAATTCTTACATTAATATTATTTTTTTTTTATATATAAACAGAGCTATAAATATGGTTAATATTGAATACATAAAGTTCCTGATGAACTAAATGACTAAATGTAAAACACTAATATTATATATCTACTCATCTACTTACAGCTAACAATATTTTTTATGATCTACAATTTTACCATTTACATTTTTTTTTTTAATAAAATGAAACATTTGATTTATGTTGTTTTATACTTAAGATGAACTGGTTACAATTGAACTTCTGATGGTTTTATGTATAGGTACATACAACTAGTTACAATAGTAACTATTATAAGTATACAAATGTAGTATTAAAACAGCAAGGTACAAAGCATTAATTATACAACTAACTGCATGTGATTGAAAATGAAATTGTTTGAACTCTCACCAAATATGTATACTTTTAATGTTGACATCCACCTAGAATATTTTCGTTAACAGTGAGAATATTTTAATTAATTTTATTAATAAATTAATAAATGTTAATATTAATATTAAAATGGTTAGGTTGAAGTATAAATTAATTTAATACAAATGATACTCACATTTTAACAAAAATGTTATTTTGCTATTCAAATTAAATTAAAATCTTCAATTGTAGTACTGTGTATAGGTAATCTACATAATATTTAATTTTGAATATTTTTCTTGATAATAGTAATTTGAAGTGTTGAGAATTTAAAATGTTATTATATGTATGTTTAATTTTTGATTTTTTTGTATCTAGTTACCAAAAGTTTATAAAGATATTAAAATAAAATAATTTTAACTTGCAAACTAATGATAATATGTACCTGCAGTGGCGGCTTGAAGGGGGTATATTTGAATCACGTGATTCACAGAAATATTAATGGGTAGGTGGGTGTGTGTCCTATGGTTGAAAAAGGTAATTAGTAGAATTTTTAAAGATGAGTAATTAAATTATAAATATTGTAATGTTCAGCTGTATAATATTATGTACACTCGGCGTAATGCGTAAATTGCACGACTTAAAGGTAAAGTAGGCCAGTAGCATCAGCTATTGTTCTGTGGTAGCATACAACCTTAGCGAGGTATAGAATTGAATGTAGGTAAATATTAATACATTTATTAATTCGAAGAAATTATCGATGAAAGATTACGTGTGTTATAAATTATAATTGTAGATTATTACTAAAATAGTTGTTGCTAGGATGTTTTCTGATATCAGATATGGGTAATAATTGTTTAAAATAGGTAATATGTTGTATATTATATGGGTATTGGGGAATGTATAGTCTCTGAACACTTGTTATTTTCGGTGTTTCCGATATCTGGATATTTGGAGAAAAGTGAAATTATTTTAGGGTGGGTGGTGTAAAAATATTAGATGTGAGTCAAGAAAAAAAAAGTTCAAGCCGCCACTGTGTACCTGTGTCCAAAGGCATTTCCAAAAATATTTTCTACGAATTATGTTCAATCTGATAATTCCATAGTATTACTAGGTATTTCTCATAAATTTAATACAATAGAATTGTCTTAAAATATGAGAAGACAAGTCTTAAGGTTTATAGTGATTACGGCAAAATGTGTTTGATCCATAAATTTGACCATGTTAAATAATGATAAAATACAATAATGTATAATATTATTATGTAATGACTAATGACCTACCTTTTAATGATAACAAATTTATTGTTTCTTGGAAGAAAACAATTGAAAATCGACTACAGCAGTAACAGTGATTAGCAAGAAATAAATTTGAATTTTAACACCTTTGAAAATTGTTTAAAAATTAACGACTTAACCAAATTAAAAGTTTTAAACGACAAAATGGTTTTTAAATACTTATTTATGAAATAGCTATATTGGATTATTAGAAAAATATTAAATACAAAATTTAAATTATTTATTTTTGTTGTAAAAAAATAAAATAAAGTATAAGATATACAAATTATAGCGCAGGGCTCTACAAATCATTACAAAAAAAAAAAACTTAAAAATATTGAATAGAAAAAAGTTATTGCATTAGTCAAATTGACCTGGGACACCCTGTATATGAATATACGAGTATAAGACTATTATTGGTTGTCATCGCATATTATTGCCACGGACGAGTATGTTAGGAAGAAATATGTTTAACGCATACGATTTATTTATAGCTGCAGGACGTATTTGAATGAAAAGACAATTATGCGGAGGTGATTATAAATAATAACCAATAAGCATTTTGTACACGGGCGTCATTCAAACCGATGCATCCACATTGTGGTTTTGGGCGCCAGATTTTACTAAACACTTGTGTATAAATAAATGTAAAAATTACAAGTGTTAAATTGTTGTGCCTATTTTGGTTACGATAGGCAACATTAAATACACGTAAATATGCCGTACTATTTAAGTTTATGGCGTGAAACTAGTCGCATACAGGTTTAAACTATTTTATCTTTAGAGGTGTTTAATGAAAGTTAATACTTCATTTTCTATTTGCATTCAGAGAAAATCTACAAAATTGGAACCTTGGATAGACCCCCGCCCTCAAACCCCCTTCGGGCCGTGCAAATGTAAAATTCGTGATAACTATAATTTATAGTAATCAGGATATAAAACACTTTTATCATAGATAACAAATATTTAATTGAAATTTCAAGAATAATTATTGTATTAACGATACAATACGTATTATGTTATATCTCAAAATTCAATAAAAATAAACTGATCGATGAAAAAAATTTAAAAAAAGGTAAGAATGATTGTAGAAAAGAACGAGGCAGCGACAACATTATTTTGAGGTCCGTAAGTCGCAACTTTAAGTATTGATGAAATTATGAGTAAAATAACAGCAACAAATTAAAAAAAAATGACCAGTCACTCCATTTTACGGTACTATTAGTTTTTAGAGCATCTGACGAATCTTGAAACTAATTTCATGAAATATTTCCCAGAAGAAATGAAACAGTACTATTGGATTAAAGACCCGTTCACTGAAAAACCACCATCAAATTTCACAACTACGGAAGAGGAACAATTAATCGACGTTTCATCCTATTCTTCATTACGAATGCAATTCTTCATAGTCACTTTAAGGATTTTGGAACAGTGTTAAAGATGAACATCCTGAAGTTAGCAACAAAGCTTTACTTGTACCATTTTGTAAAATTTTCAGCTGTAACCGTATTAAAATCGAACATATCGGTCCGAGCTCAAAGTGGAAAAAGAAACGCGGTGTTGCAGTGACTACGTTAATTCCTAATTTTGAAAAATGATCAAATGAAAAACAAGCGCATTGTTCGCATTAATTATTTTGTACAAAACAAAACAATTAGTTTACTGTATTGTTTCGTCGTCGAAATTTAAATTTAAAACCAATAAATATTAAACAGATCGTTAACCAATTTTATCGAATATTCTTGGGCGTGAAAAAAAAACGTTTATAATTGCTAAGGAGCCGCGAACGAAAACAGTTTTGGTAGTGGGGACCGTTGGTGCACGGATCGTAGTAAACAGATAATATAATTTTATTCTGTGATAAACAGGTCCACCACGGCGGGCCAGACTGATCGTCAACATTGCTTATGCGGCGCATGTTTTCGTTGTTATTGTTCATCGGAATTCCGCGTTCCGTTTGTCCACGGAACTGATATGATTGTTTGTCGTTTGTCGTTGGCCTAATGGCGTCGTGAAACCGTTATCGTCGTCGATAAGTCGGTCCGTGTGCGCGCACTCGATTTTGGCACCGCTGTTGCGTTCGCAATACTCCCGGGACCTTTTGCACACTTCTCCGTCCGGCGGAAATCAAGTAAGCTACCTGCGTACCGCTATTACGATCGCATTATACACATTTAATTTTCATCACGAGTGTGGTTGGCTCGCTAACGGTTTTCTCTTACAAAGGACGATTTCGTTTCCATTCAGCCGAATGTCCTGGTGTACCTTCCGTCATTACCCATATCCGATCTTGTCACGGTCAATATTCTTGCAGGCTGTTGTTTGGGTTCCGAGGCCGGTAGTTGTTGAAAAATGGCAGAATGTGTAGATAACCTGTCGAACTCAATGGCCACCTTGTCTGTAAGCAGCAGTGACGTAGATGTCAACAAACACTTGGAAGAACTCGGATTAGTTGATAAAGAACGGGCTAAGCTACTCCAAATTGAAAATAACTATGAGAGCATATTTTCGTGGGAAGTTAAGGAACTAACTGGAACCAGTCAAAATCTTATGCTTAACCTCATTGATAAGGTTCGGGGAGAATGTGAAATGATTGTAGATGAAGAAAATGCATTCAATTTAAATAGGTAACTGTACTAGAACATCCAAATATTCATCTATAATTTACTGGGAAACTGAAAATCTGAAATCTCTCTAAACAAACTTTCCATTCATTCATAGTGGGTGGACATAATCTTCCTGTATATTACAGAGTAGAATAAAATCTCAACATAAATACCCACTAAACATATATTTTTAAATGCATATACCTACATAATATGTTAATACATATTTCGCTAATTCGTGTAATTTTTCATATGATTATATCTTTCTATTTCATTCGTCATTTGTAGGTATGAAACTTTGTCTTCATTTTTCCAACTAATAATTTTTGCTTCTGATTTATAGTCGTCAGAAAGTCCTAGTTTTTATATTTTTCTCCATAATGACTGGGATAAATCTGAAATGGAAATTAGTTGCATTAATCATAGCTTTTTAAAAATCAATATTGATAATTTTATGGATTAATCACAATTAAAGATATCTAAATTTGTTAAGTTTGTACTCTTTTTCATCTGTCATATGATTAATTTTTATATTTTAGATTCTATTTTCAACTGATAATTTGTTATGAACTTTACATCAATAAAAGTTATAAGGAATCGCTTTTGGAAATTGAGAATGTTGTCCAATTCCTAGAGACATGTACATTTGACGAGTCAAACACACAGTATTCAGATGCTTACCATCATATAGCTCGAGCTACCCATGCTTATATTGCAATAACATTGAATGTTGAATCTGAAAAGGTTATTCTGACTGAATACTTGGTTTGATAAATATCATATTATTCATATATATATATATATATATAGTTATATTTTTATTAGACTAACAAATGTTAACTTTTTAGTATCATACTACATTATATTACATTAAAATAGCATTGGTACAATCAATTACACAATTATAACAATACAACTTAGATAGTATTATATACATTTCAAGCTTTTTATTAATCAAATCATTTTACATTTTTTATTTATCTTAAGTTATAGATTCAAGAAAAAAAATGTTGATTTTACATTACTTATTGAATCAATTTTGTTTATGCTATTTTGATAAGAAAATAGTAATCTTAGAGACTTTCAATAAAAATCATAAAATGCTAATTTAATACTTTGTGAACAAATTTATACTAAAACATTGCATATAATTGAACTTTGAATATAATTATTTAGTATTGATTTTAAATTTTAAAACACTAGCACCAATTTCTTTTATGTCTAACTTAAAATTTATTTGACTGGATATAGTTTTATTATTACTTATATTAATAGTGCAAAGGTGAGTAATTTGTATTATGATACTCTGAAGTTATTGGAAATTAACCTTGCGACTTAAAATGGATATCCATAGTAACTCATAATATAATATTTTTATTATGTGATGGAGATTAAAGCAAATTTTGTTTAATGATCAATTTGTAAATGGACTCTACATCCATGTTCTAACACGATCTTCACTTATCTAAAATATTGAATCAGTTTTCTAATTATTATTATGACTAATAATAATATGTATTTCATATAAAAAATATTCTCTGATAAATGACTTAAAATATTTTGTTATATTTTTATCTATTTCAAATACATGCCACATATTTATAATATACCTGTTTACTTAATCTAGTTATTATTTTAAAATTTCTTGATAAGATATATTAAGAGAAATCTCAACATTTTTCCTCAAATTAAAATGTCATGTTGTTTAAACTTTAATGACATTAAGTAATCTTTGCTCTTTTAGTTTTTAATTTAATCACAGTTAATTTTTTGTTTTCTCTTAGATAACAAAGAATGTCAAAACAATAAACAGTTTAAATCGTGCAGAAAAGGCTGCAATATGTGCTGTTAAAGCTAGAGTATTTATGGAGTATCCACCAAAAGGAAATGAAATTGCTTTAAAATTTTCTGAGCAAGCCCGCCACCTTCATTCTACCGAACCTGAGTGGATAATCATTTGGTTAAAAGCCAAAGGAAGAGTTAGGCGTTATCATGATCGAATAAATCCAATGCCTGAAAAAGATGAAATAGATGCTGCAGAAATATTATCTACATCAAAAACAAATCCTAGGCACCTAGTTCAAGCCTCAAAAATATTTATGGAAATAGCATTTAACCATAAATTAAAAAAAAAAATTAAGGATTCTAATGAATTGTATAAGCTTTCATCAGATATTTTACTGTTAGTATCAATAAAACTATTTTATAGTTATTTTATTATCAATAATTTTGTATTTTTTTTGTATCTGACAGAAAAGCAATTGAGTTAACCAAAGATAACATAGAACTACTTAATTCCTATTTAAAAACATATATCAATCTTCCAAAAGAGTTCCATTCAAAAACTATAATTAATCAAATAATTCAAAAACTGACAAAAGTCGAAAATACCAGGGTGGATCATCTTTTAGGAAAGTACTATTTAAAATATGAAAAAGTAAGAATATTATTTTATTATTATTGGACAAAAAAATATAAAACAAATTTTTGTTTAGGATTATGAGAAAGCAAAAATGTATTTATCTCGTGGGATGGCTGCTGGTGATTTTAATAGTTCATTGCAATTGCTAAAAGTTGAATGTTTATTGAAACCTGTCAATGAATTTCCTCTTGTGCAGTCATTAAATATGATTTATAATGTTTTTCCTAGCCCAATAAGGAGGCTTATTGTCTTATCACAAATATTGATATATTATTGTTATTATGAAAATAACCTAAAAGAATTGATGCAATATCTTAAACTGTATTTGGATCAAGAAATTGATGATGCATTTAAAAAAAAGTATCTAATTGTAAGTAAAAACAGTACTATTTTTGTTTTCTTACATTTTAAAAAACTAATCATTTATTATGAATGATAAGGAATTTATCTACTTAAAATGTAATTAGTAAAACATATCATGTAATATTGCAAAACTGTAATTATTAAAATTTTGGAATAATATATAAATGTCATAAATTGATAGTTAATATTTTATTATCATTGTCAGTTGATGACATTTTTATAATCTCAAATTTGAAAATGAGGCTAAATTTAAGTTTTGTTCTGATTTTTTTAATGTATAAATTGGAAGTTTCAGTTCTTCTTAGTTAATATGCATAGCCAGGCGCGGCTCAAGTAATTTTACACACCTAGGCAAACTTAAGTTTTGCCGCCCCTTATACATGTAAATAGTGTATCAAATATTTTTTCACACAAACTACTAAAATATATTTAATTCTGAGTTCATTATACTTATTTGTATAAAGTTAACAATTGGTTAAATTGATATATTTATAGACAAGTAAATCCCTACTAATTTAAATAAAACAAAACAATTTAAAAATAGTTGTTTTATAATATAAAAATTAGTAAAAATACAATATAAATATTAACATCGTATTAGATTAGAACTTGACTTTTCTTGCTTTTGCGTTAGCGAAATATGATACAACTTCTTCCATGTCCATATTATATTATTATAGGCTAATTCTTTCTCGATTGAATAATGGCAAATGTTCTTCTGAATTCTGATGAAAGTCGGCAGGCAAATGAAAATAAAATTAACTTATCTGTAAACGTCAGTCGGTATTTGGTGCCTATTTTTAGTCAATAATATTTGTCAACAGTGCGTTTTGTGAAAGAGTTAAAATTGAAAACAACAAAACACGTTATCGGTGCCAGTCAAAACTGATTCACAGAACCGATTACAAACCGTCAAGAGAACACCGCAACTTGCTACGGTCGACGGTCGACCAAAAGCGTAAACACACATTTATGTTTGTCCGATCATAGTATCATACTGACCAAATTTTATATTTTTTATTGATTTTTATTTTTCACTACACGATTTAATATAAGTAGGTACTAGGAATCTTTTTAAATATTATCTAGTATACATAAATGTTAAATGCCGCCCTAGGCGTGGGCCTGTACCGCCTACCCCTTGAGCCGGGCCTGTGCATAGCAATTGAATAACAAAATTATATTTGTGTTATGCTATCTATAATCAATGACATATTTTGTCACTGTAAATAATTTTCTATTAATTCAGCAAAAATTATTTTCAACTCTAATTCAATTGATTCAAATTTTCCTATTTAATTTTTGATGATCAAGATAAGGTCCCAATATTATTGATATTACTAGATTATAACTGAACACTTTTGGAATATTAATTTGATAATTAATTAATTTGTTTAATTTCAGTCTGCATATCCAATGTTCAAAATAAATGGAGTATTCAAAGTAAAAAAATTTTTGGATATTTTATCAATTAAAGTGAACAACATAATAAAACATCATGAGTGGAGAAAAGGAGAAAACGAAAATTTCAAAGACACTCTTGATCGTTTTAATAGAATGGCTATAGTACAATTGAATCAAAGTCAATATGATGAGGATAAAAAAAAAAATTACAGTAATTCAAATAAAAGGTACAATAATAGGAACTTACCTAATGACAGTTACATTGAAAGTTGGCAAAAACAACAAGTAAATTCTTCAAAAAATTATATTGATTTGAATAAATATCATCGACATCCTTCTGCTTCAAAAAGTCAAAATAAGACGTATGAAAAGAAAAGTGCAGTTTTTAATCAAAAATCTCCAACTCTTGGAAATATAGGAACTGAGGGTAGCTCTAGATTTTCTTTTAAATTAAAAACATCTGTGAATGATTTAAGTTTAATTGATTCAAAAAAGTTTGAAAAACACTACAGTTCCTCAGAAAATGTACATGTTGTGTCAATTAATAATGAGTCTACTTTTAAACCAGTTGGTAGAGGTGGATGTAAACAAAATTGGCGAAGCCAACAAAACAGATCCAAAATTCAAGGTATTCAATCGTTTCATAACAATTGGCGTAATAATGATTCTCAAAATGTTCAAAGGGAAAAAAGTGTTAAATGCCAAAGAGAAAATTCAAAACATAAGGAGAAAATTTTTTATCAAAGTCCATCTGATGATAGTATTGAAAATAAATAACATATTGCTAATCCTGTTATTATTTACGTGATTTTAAACTTAGTTCTAAACCTAATACTATCATTTAAATTTAATTAAAATCCATTTGACTCAATTGTTATTATTGTACTGTATAATATTTGTGTACTTATAGTTTTTGATAACATTGTTATTTTCTTTTATTGTATATTTTACAATAAAAAAATTATATATTATATGTTATTTATTCAGATTTAAAAAAACAGAATGTATTGTTTGTTTTTATTTATAACTAGCTGGGAGTTACCCAACTTCCAAGAGAACAATCTTAACTTTGGGCAGGGGTGTATATAAGAGGGGCCCTTGCTCCCCCCCCATTAACTGTATTTTTATACCATTTTATTGTCTCGCCTGAGACAACCTAACTTTTACTTCTGATGGATTTTTACTCTAACATTAAAATACTTTAAAAACAAATCGCAACCTTTCCTGTAACTAAATGCACATCAGAACATAAGCACAATTAGGGGGAGGGTATGCTTAGCACCCCATATTGTTTTCGTGTTTACATATTGATAAATATGTTTTTTTAAATAGAAAATAAATACTAAATAGCTTGTCTACATAGTAAATGTATGAACTGAAACTAGCAATAAGAAAGTGAGTACCCATGGATTTAAAACTGTTTTTGAAGTTCCCTCGTGATCAATTTTGTCTTTTGACGATCATAATGTTAAGCATTTTGCCGAATGATACTTGATTTGAAACATTTAGATACTAAAACCAAAATAGTGAAAGACTTAGGAGATTTAAACACAGGCCCTGCATGACCAATTTTACCAGTAAGTTTATTAAAATTGTAAAGGTATGGTATACCTACTATACAGTGATGGGTAATGTGTATTGACATTAAGGAAATTATTATTTCATGTATGTCAGCGTAACAAGAAAAATGAATACAATTTTAACCGAGTTGATGTGATTTGAATATTTATTATTTGTTATATTAAAATTATAAATTTATTATAATTTAAAATGTACAGTATTATCACTATTATAAATTATAAATTATAATAATTATAAATTTCGAAGAAAACAATAAACCTAATATTCCTGATGTCTTAGTCATTATGAAGTTTTATACAATATGTAACGTATAAAACGTATAAATGTATAATACATTATATGTGCATGTTTATATTACCAACCCTGGTGTGTTGTGGGTAGAAGATTTTTTTTGTTCTTGAAACCTTTTGGGCTCAAAGCCCTATGCATTTGACATTTGAGGACCCTATTTAAGTCCATGGTAATACGTATTACCATTGATTATAGAATATACTCAATTCTTTATTATAGTGTATACTGTATGTACATTTAAGCGGCCCTCATACGATCAATACTATTGACAGTATAGTCATCAGTCAGTATTAATTATATGTTTGATTGCGTTGGTCTCCGTTTGATAAATATTTTTGTTTTATTTAACAAAATAATTATAGTTGGATATGGATTAACAGCAAAAAGCATATATACCAATTATTAAATTAGCCTTATCCATTCCAAATAATAAACGAGTTTCGAGAAACGATGGGTAAAACAATGGATTTCTAAACGAAGACAGTACACTCAACTAAATGTTATAAAAGAAGTGCAACTTGCAGATCAAATATGTATTTCATATTCAAATTACTTTCAATAAAATCACGTAGGATTTGTCTATCTCAGGATTCACAAGTACACGTATTTTGACTTTCGTCACTCATGGTTGCGAAAAACACACTGACGAACTCAACGAAGTGACGAACTGTTATTTTTTTTATAGTATCGAGTATCGACCTCACACCTCTTACGGTCAATAATCAATATAATTATCGGTAAATAAATACTGAACGCTCGATATCCAATTTTTTTATCAGTCATCAGTAGGGAACGGATTTAAATGCTCTAAAAAACAAGAAAAATGCCTTAAAAAAATACGATTTAATGCCTTAAAAAAATGCTTGAACATCAAAAAATGCACTAAAAAAATGCCCTAAAAAACTTTAAAAATGTATTTATATTCAATAAAAACACAATTTTGAATTTAAAACTTATAAAAAAAACACATTACTATGAAAAATCTGATAAAAAATATTTAAATACAATAAAACTTTAATAAATTAACTCTCAATTATCTTCTGTACAATTTAGATAAATAGCTTATCTTATCTTTACCTTAATGCGGGTAATAATCTGTTGTAACTTGTATGTATATATTTTGTGTCTACACGTGTCAACAATAATTTGGTAATTTCGTAACATAAACATATTTAGGCATTTTTATTTTTTTTAGTATGAATGTTGAAAAGATGTTGAAAAAATGACTTAAAAACCATAAAAATGCACTAAAAATGTCAAAAAATGCAAAATAAAAGTTACATTTTTTAATTCCTTGATGTATGAAATGAACTTTTTGCTTGGAAACCAATGTTTTCGGGCATTCAGAAAAAAATGCAATTTGCATTCAAATCCGTTCCCTAGTCATCAGTATCGTTTTTTCCATAGATATATACTATAATTAGTATTAGTATTAGTATATATCTATGGTTTTTTCATACTGACAATACATCACTGTACTCACATTACACGATCAATAATACTGTCTGAATCAAAATTACTGTCAATAATATTGACCGTGTGAGGGCCGCTTACACTTCAAAGTTCAAACTATTACAGCAGTTCTACCACAACATTTGGCCGGATGTAGGCAAGGCGGGGTTGTACTGTCGTAGTGACGTAGTGCACTAGGGGCTTAGGGGTGGGAATTTATCGATAGTTTATACCATCGATATTTTTCGATAGTACAGGTTCGTACCATCGATTATTATCGATAGTTTTTTTTATCCCGTAAATTGCTAGTGTTGCCTTAGTCTTTTTACTTGTTTCTCGTAAAATGTAACCAAACGTTTGAAATTTGTCGACGAGACATATTAAAATAAATATTTGACACGATTACGCCAAACACATTACAAAGGACATAAACTGTCCTAATAAATGACTGTCGTCGAGACTTGAGACTAATCACTGACATAGTGACATACTAAACGGATTTTTCCTTGATTTGTTATAAAAACAAAATACAAATATAACCATTTTAGGTATTTCTGGGAAAACTAATGAGTTAAACCCAGAGATTACATAATAGATTATTAATAGAATAATATTATATAGGTCTTACATAATGTGTTAAGACTCAGATAAGGACTATCGTTTACTACCGATAGCCAAAATTAAATATCGATATTAGTCGATAGTTAAAACTATCGATAGTATCGATAGTTTCTAACCACTAGCACTCCTTGTCTTGTCTCCACCACCGGTTTTATTGGCGCGCGCTGCGTAGTGCGTACGCCGTGCCAATGCTTGTTCGATACGTCTACGCCCTACGGGCTACGATGTTCATTGTCCGGGCGTTCGTCGTGTCTTGCACGTTGCACGTGTTGTCCGTAGTCCGTGTCACCAGTTCACTCAACACTTCATTACTGCAACTGCCGACATGTTTCAACTCTCAACGTTGAATACTGACAATCGCGTAATTTCACGCGGCTTGTGCTGAGGCGCCGTTGAAAATGACGCTGTCGGAGTCTGGCCTTGGGTAATTATTAATCGTGTTATTGTTTATACTTCTTTTCAAGTTTTTCGCCCACTTTTCTTTACCATTACTTTGCCTAACTCGTGTCGTACCGTTGTGCTAATCATTTTACTCTCGTTTCCGCGGGCTCACCGTCGTAGCACGAAGACCGACACATCCTTCCTACTCCAAAACTGTGTCCGTTCGTAGTGTTGCAGCGTGGGCCTAGAGAATGGCGTTCGTCGCGGCACCGAGGTCCTTTGAGGTTATGTCTCCGTCGCCGCGCACACGTACGGTTGGTACATGTTTTACATTGCGTTTTCCCTGCTGGTAGTGGTAACTGGTAACTATTAAATATTAACTACAGTCTACAGGTGTTATGAACCTTCGAACCATATATATAACCATATATATAAACTGATGGACGCGCTATTATAGTGAATCGATCTTAAAAAATCGGAAATTTGTTTAGGTGTGCCGCTATCAGTGGCGTATTTGACTTAATTTTATGGAGGGGGGGGCGGTACTAAATTTAAGAACATTATACACTACTTAAGTACAATATTTTTTTATATATATTCGTGTATTCTTGATTACTGGTCCAGTGGTCCATTTTATACTTGTCTTTTACACCTTGCATATCTTAAGAAAGGTAAATAAAATACAATAAAGTTCAAATTACAGTAAAACAATATTATATTTATTAAATTATAAAATCAATATTTCTTTTTTTCATTTGTGAAAATTTATCAATAATTTTGTCAATATTTATACTTATTGATCTGTGCACATGCAATAAAGCCAATCCGCTTAATCTATTTTGCCCCATTGTAGATCTAAGCCATGTTTTTAATCTACATAAAATAAATGAGAAATTCAAATATAAGTATAGTAATGTCAATTGCATAATCTAAACTTTTTTAAAAACAAAAGATAAGATTCAACTACCATGAACTAAAAAACCTATGATACTAATATACTATGCATGCAATTAGAATTAAGCATTACCTTCTAAGAGTAGAAAATGATCTTTCAGCTGAGGCAACACTAACAGGCAAGCATGCTAAAATAAAAAGCAACTTCTTTACAGTTGGATAAAGTATCTCATTACAAGTTTCCGCAGAAGTGATGACATCTAGGTTGACATGTCCACCTAAAACAAAAACATCCTTATTTATTGATACACCTCTAACAAATTAAATTATTATTTATTAAAATACCTTCATCTTTTATTCTTATCCACTTAGATTTCCATAGGTTAATTTCAGTTTTAACCCTTCAGTACCCAATTTTTTTAAATTTGTATATTAAAATTGATTTATATGGATTAAAATACCAGGAATTCGAAAAAAATAAGTAAAAAAATCTAAATTTATAACTTTTTATTTTAACTTAAACTTTATTACTTGTAGCATTTATGCAACAGTGGGCATTAATATTACAATAAAAAATTAATATAGTTACATATGATAATTGGTGAAACAATTATTATTGCAGTTCAAACATAAATATATTGTGCATTTTGAACATTTAATATAAGTGAAACCTTTGCACGACGGCATTTTGCATCTCTCCCGTTTGTCGAAAAATTGTGACCAGTGGTCAATTTTGTCAGTACGCACATCTTTTGTGGGGCGAAATGACTGAGACCTAGTGCTAGCAATTTTTACTTCCAATGATGTTGTTGGTCGTCCACGTCCACTTACTCTGATTTGCCCAGATTTTACCAAACCGCAAGCCAGTTGTTTTCTCCAATCCGGTAATTCAATTTCTGTTTTTTCATTTCGTTGCTCTTTTACTCGTTTGAAGAGCAACCACGAGTTTACAACAGAAAGGTCAATTAAATGATAAAATAAGCGCATATACCATTTGCGACTGCGGAACCGTATTTTATATCTTCCTATATGGCTATTTAACAAATCGACTCCTCCCATATGTTTATTGTATTCACTTATAAGCATTGGGCAGTCGATTTCTGTATTAGTCTTTTTAGATCGATCAAATCGGGTCATTTTTGATTTTGGAATTTCTCCGCAGTATGTCGATACTAGCTTAACCGCTTTGTTGTCTTTCCATGTAACTGCAGAAATAGGCGCGGACTCATATGATGTGATATACTCTATTGATTCTCCTCTTTTCATTTTTTTTTCGCCATTTTTGTCTGGTAAGGGGCAGTTAGGAAGACGATTTATTCTGACTGTTCCTAAACTATATATATTTTTTTTGTATAGAAATTCCATCACTGGAATAGCAGTGTAATAATTATCAAAATACATTTTATGGTTTTTGTTGACCGGAACATTTCTTGATAACCTTACCACTACATTTGACGAAGCTCCGAAATCTGGTTCATCGGGGTGTCGAAATATCGAATTGTTTTCTTGGCCGGAGTAAATCTCAAAACGATATGCAAATCCTTGTGTATCTGTCAAAACAAACAATTTAAACCCCCACTTATGTGGTTTATCTGGAAGATACTGTTTCATGTAACTTTGTGCTTTAGTTGCACATAATTGTTCATCTAAAGATAAATCTTGTTTGCAAGGTATAGAAGAAAAGCGATTATTCAAATAATCAATTAGAGGTCTCAGCTTATGAAGGCGATCACGATTTGGGTCATTTGATGATAGCATAGTATTATTATTATTGAAATGTAAAACACTTTTAACTAGCTCAAATCTATTGCGACTCATAGCGTTGAATATCAAAGGGTATCCCAATTCAGCAGACCAATAGTCCCTAATTTTTGGCACATGCAGTACAGAAGCATAAATACAAATTCCCAAATACCTTTTTATTTCATTAATACTAAATGTTACCGGTTTGTTGGGATTCTTTTGAACAGCATACAATTCAGTTTCTTCTTTGATTTTGGTAAGAAGCTCATTAGTGAAAAAATAAGCAAAGAAATCCAGAGGTGTTTCAAGCAAATGCAAATCATGAGGAAGTGTAGGTTCAATAAATGTTAAACATGCAGAAGGTGTGACTAAACTACCTTTTTTCCATTTGAAATTAGTTAAAGCAGCTGGTTTTTTTTTAAATTACCTGTTTGTTTTGGATTTGATGATTCGTTGGTACTAGCTCTTGAATTATTCACTAATGGGGATGTAGATACATGTCTTATACTGCGCCTTGGTGTTGAATTTAAAACATTGAATTGGTTTTGATTAGTAAAATTTGATGTAGAAACAGAAGGTAAATTGATTGTTTCCCCAGAGTTACATTGTATTTCAATTGGCAAATCCAATAAATCCAAATTACCTAATATAAAATTTGATGTAGAAACAGAAGGTAAATTGATTGTTTCCCCAGAGTTACATTGTATTTCAATTGGCAAATCCAATAAATCCAAATTACCTAATATAATTTTCGTATGATAAAAAATAAATTATGTATAGTATATAGTAATTAAAATAGTTATTTTACCTTCATCATTGTCATAAGTAGGAATACCAACATTTTCGTGAATATTTACAACATGATGGTCTTGTTCGTTGTCAGAAACATCCAAATCATCTTCACTATCCGACCAATTAGTATTATAAAGAAGTTCCAATAATTCTTCGTCATTTAAAATGTTACGATTCATGTCTTTGATTTATTGCCCACTGTAGCAAATATGCAACATAATTAGATTTTAGTATAATTCATATAAAAACGAATAATATCTAGGCTGGTGTATTTATATAGAATCTATATAACTTACCTGAGTATGTAGTATTTTTTTTTTTTTAAGAATAAACGAAGATTTTACGTATATAAAGTCAAAAATAAAACGCACATAAACGTTATTATCACAAAATGTACTATGCACAATTTGGCAGGAAACTAAACATTGATTATTCATCAAATCACCGTGTTGTTAATAACAGCTGGTAGATATTTCTTTCTAGATTAACTAGATAGCGCCACTTACTTAAAATATATTGAAAATAATTAAATATAATTATGTTTTGAACGTGTTGCACTTCTGCTACAATGGGCGTTGAAGGGTTAAGGTTCATTTCTTCCAAATCAATAAAATCCATATATTCAAATGTATAATATTTTTTAATGACATCAACTACTTTAACAATATCATCATTGTTAGTTTTAATAATGTTTTTAGGAGTAAGTTGAGATAAAAATAAAAAAGCTTGATTTTTTTCATTTTTAAATCTTTCCTTCATTTGTTCTTGCCAATTCGAAATTAATGATAAAGATTCTACAATATCAGACAAAGAAGATTTGAAAATCATGATACAATCATGGCGTTCAACCCATCTTGTCTCACACAAACTTTTTAGATGTGGTTTGTGATTTAAAACTTTAAGACAAAATTGCGTTTAAACGACAAATTAAAAAAAGAAATTACATCTGTGACTATCCCTATGGTATTACGGATTACTTGTACATTAATTTAACGGCCCGCTATAGTTAAATAGGTCTTAAATAAATAACTTTGGTGAGCAAAGTCTAGTCGGTGGGAAAATAAATCGTTATTACTAATAAATAAATTACAACAGCTATAATAATAATTGATATATTATGCAAATAAAATTACAAACAAACATTTAAATTTTATCTTACAATATAATCAACCAACATATAAGTATTAATATGTAAAATACCTTATTAAGGCTCGGATTTATATGTTTTAAAAAACCAAAATATGTAAATATATATGTAATAATAAATCACTTTATATGTGATTAAAAAATGAAAATATGGAATACAAAAGTTACAAAAAAATATAAAAAATTGCTTTATAAATGACATTATTAACTAATTTAGGTATTTTACTACTATTATTCATTTTTCATTTTGATTATCTTGGTTTTGAAAGCAATGAGATACCATATACATTAGGGTGGTCCTTAAAATTGAAGATTAAAATTTCAACTGCGCCACCTTCAAATTTGAAACTAAACTATAAAAAAATAATATCTGTATAATTTTATAACGATAGTTCAACCCTAAGACGTGCCTCAAGAGGGTTGAAATTTCTTTTAAGAGGGTGTATTTTCGTTTTTTTTATATACCTAAAAAATTATTGTAATTAATAAAAAAAGTGTACATCATATTATTTTTAGACAATGAATTTATTTAAATTAGTATTTATAATGTACAATTTTAAATTGTTATAAATTTTCAAATGTGTTTTGAAAGTGTACTTTGTTTCGCGTCAGGATACTTATGACGGTAGTCGTAAACTGTCTGCATCAAAAATTGTTTTTGTTCCTCGTCTTTAGTAATTTTGTCATTGAAATCAGTTATTAATTTTACTCCCCTCTCAGCTGCATCATTTACAACTTTAACTTGACTAAGTACAGATATACCTTTTTGGTAGTTGACATTTTTGTACCATTCCTCTGGGTTTTGGTTAAGGAAATCTATAGCAATGTTAAACCTTTCAAAAAATTTCATCGATGAACTGTTGATAAAATCAGAAATTTGTGAACTTTTTAGCAATGTTAAATTATTCATCGGGGAAATATAACGTTTAATATTTTCATTTCCATCTTCAATCTTAAGTGAATCTACCATTTTTATTTTTATTGACAAAGGAATATTTGAATCAAAAAATAAAATGCTGCTGCTTCAGGATTTAGATACCACAAATGACTACAAAACTTTTTTATTGCAATATTTGATATTTGTTTATCAATATTTTCATATTCAATCAGACACTGAATAAATAAAATATCTTGGTATGGGGCTTCAATTGCAACATGTGAACGAAACCATTTTTCAATGTAAACGGATATAATAAAAATACTAGTATCACGACATGCGTTTTCTTGTGTTTTGGTCATATGAAATTGTTTTCTAAAAATATATATTTTTAAGCAATATATTGCTTTAGACATCCATCGAGCGTGATGAGATGCTCCAGGAACTCGAAATGATATACCACGATGTGGAATTCCACCAAGAAAAATTATAGACAGTTCTAACAGCTCTCTGTAATCCTCTCTAAACTGTTTTTCTTTAGAATGAGTTAAGGCAAATTCAAGTACACGTTGTTGGACATCATTGCATAATATTAGGCTAACATCATCATTTTCTATTCCTGGATTAAATTTTACAGTATCTATTTTACTCCAGTTGTCTTGAAATTTTTTAAAAAGTTGTATGTTTGGCCCAGAGGTGGAACCAAATTTCTCTTCAAAAACACTTCTTAAAACTAGTTCATAAATATGATGTCGACAAAGCAAGTACAGCAAATCTTTTTCAAGACGTTGTTCTAATAATACGCATGCGCCTTTTAATCTACCGGTGTTTGAAGCTGTAGTGTCACAACAAACAGCTATAACTGAATTATTAAGATCCCATTCTTCGATTAATTGATACACGTTTATAGCCTGTTCTTCTCCTGTTCCTACTAATAACTTAGGGACACCGAGTAGTTGTTCGTGATTTCCACATGAAATAATTATTGGTAATCGATCTACAAGATTTTTTGAAGTTAACGAAGGAAGTAATTTTCCGTCCCAGTGTATGACTGAACTATTAAACAAGTTTATTTGAAACCCTTGACGAAGATTTATAGCCTGTTCTTTACGTAGTTTTGAACGTTCTCTGTGTATTGACGAGCGATTAATGACCAAACTATCGACATTTTGACCTAACGCTTCAGCTGTTGCCATAAGTAAATGAGTTGCATCTCTATCACTAACCTTACATCTATCCAATGCAGCTACGAGTTTTTTAGTGAGAAACTGTGTTGAAGCTCGTTTATTAGTAGAAGGACCAGGTAAACATATTGTTTCCTCGAAAACAAAATTGTCATCGTCGGTATCGCTTTCTGTCGACATTAACTCGGCCGTTTCATCTGAAAATATTGTGCGCAAACATTTAGTATAGTTAAATAATAAATAATAAGTTACTAAATACTTACACAATACATTTATTTCGTCATGAGCACGTTTTTTTCTATTTTCTGATTCTTGAAGGCGTATATACTTTTTTTGTTCACTTTTGTGTGAAGTAAGATCAATTCCAATTAATGATCCTGGACGACCTTTTTGCCGTTGACAATTTAAAAATTGTTTATCTATTTCATTACTTATCATATTCATAGCATCAGAGTGTGCTATGTCAAAAAGGTCCTCGAACTTATCAATAAAGATATTTTCTTTTTTTATTTGCGTATCAGTTCGCCTGCACGAATTTTTTTGCAAATTTCGCCATTCGTTATACATCGCTTCTAATTTTGGTATACAATGACGTATTTCTCTGTTCGGAATACGAGCTTTTTGCCAAAATATTATAACCTCTTCTATGACTAATCGAGCACTATCTCGTAGACTCAATTTGACTTCACGCATATTATGAAATAAAACCCTTAGAACTTGTTTATTTGAAGGTAATTTACAACCAAAAAGCTGATGTGTAGTATGTTTAATTAAATAAATATTTTCACGCAAATTAATTTTGCCCGTCATATTATTACAACACTTTAACATTAATTAAAAAAATAACAGAAAATATATTATAAATGAATAACTACATTGAACTAACGTATAAACGAACAAAATAACGCAAGAACGATATCGTGATCGACGACCGTCCAACAACTAAATACTAAAAGCATAAACAAGCTTTATCACTATAAAGTATTACCTATTTAATAATAATCTGTAGAGTAGACGCTAAAAGTTAATTGAAAAATCCCAATGATAATTTTGTTTAGTTATTCATTATACCTAATCTTAATAAAGATATAGTAGAATAATATAGTGGAACACCAAAGATTATCTACAATATCTACTAACTACTTACTTAATTTGATTAGATAGTAAAACTACGATGGTTTAATACCTACAAACCCAACGTGTTAACTGTACGCCTAACGCTGTTAACCGAAATAATCATGTAAAATATAATATTAAATACGAGTTTTTTTTATTTTGTGTTGGAATGAGTAATTAAATAAAAAAGTACAAGTTACATTTTTTATAGCATATTTAATTTAAAAAATAATATGTTAAAACACTTTTTTGCCTAACTTAAATATTTTAGGCCGAAATTGTAAAAATCGAAAAACCACCCTTCTTTGAACTTCAACCCGCTTGAGGCACGCCTTAGGGTTAATCAATATTTACAAAACTTCACACAGATCATTATTTTGTTGTTTTGAACAAATTCCAGCGGTGGCCCGATCAAAAATTTAAAAAAAAATTTCATCATCAATACATAAGGACCACCCTAATATACATGCTCAAATTTTCAAAGTTAAATATTTAATCTAAGATTTGGTCGAAACACAGATTTGTACCGATTGAAGGAGCGCTTGACTTCCACCGATGTATGGGTGCAAATTTCATATTTGCAATGTCCAAAGCAGTGAGTTCAGCCGGAAATATTACTCCATTAATTACGCAATGTGTATCTCTAATTAATTTTAGGCAGTCTAAACCAGGATTTTTATGTAATACGCTGTGCATTTTTTCTTTTACTGCAACTCCCATGGGTCCTTGTACTTGTTCTATGCATTTTTCAGCTTCTTCTATAAGTCCTAAACTTTGAACTAAAGTCATTTTTATTGTTTCTAGTTTTTTCATTGTATCTTTTAAAAATCCAAAATTAACAGATATATAAATTAAATTATTTTTAATATCATCTATATTTAATAAATGTTTCGCTTTTTGAATAGAAACTGCTGAAGTACAATCCAACGTTGATACAACATCTTTTATTTTTTCAAAGTTTTTGTGATAGTATTTGATTGCATTCAACCATGTCCCCCATCTAGTAATTATTGGTTCTGGTGGAAGACTCAAATTTGGATATATTTCTTTCAGCTTTTCTACACGACTTGGAGCTTTTAAAAATATTTTTTTTACCTCAGCAATTAACTTGTCTACTTTACTAAATTTAGCTCTAATGTTTTCTCCAATTCTATGAAGTCCATGAGCTAAGCAGGTCAAGTGAATCATCTTTGGGTAAAATACATTAATGGCAACTGCGGATTTCACCATATACGGCGCTGCATCAGTTAAAAACAATAATATATTTTCGTGTTTCCCACCTTTTGGCCATATTAAACTCATCGAATCGTTAAGTAGTTTGGCTATGGTTTTGTGGTTGCATTTTTCTAACTGTGGCACCATGATTACAATTACCTTACTTTGATGCATATAATAACTATTGGTGCAATGTTTAGTACCTGTGTTTTAACTTATTTGAACCTATATATAATATAATAATAAAAACTATTTTTTTTTTTTAGTTTATTGAAAGACTTTTTTTAATATATTTTAAACAAAATAACAATAGCAAACTTAGAACAATATTAGTTTTTAACAAAATCATAACTTAACAGTATCTTTATAATAGGTAATAATAACATTAACAATACAAATAACTTTTTTAACAATAAAAACTATTTTTATTTTTTTTCTTAGTTTATTGAAAGACTTTTTTCAATATATTTTAAACAAAAAAACAATAGCAAACTTAAAGAAATATTAGTTTTTAACAAAATTAAAACTTAACAGTCTCTTATAATTACCATAATAGGTAATGAAATATTAAAAATACAAATAACTTTTTTGACAATAAAAATAACATATCAGACTTATGAATTTTATATTATTATCACATAGGTAGGTAATTAAGTGGTATATTCATCCAACTCTACAACTTTAAAGTATCCTCGTCTCTCAAACACTGGTGGTTTTATTTTCATTAAAATATCACTCCACTTGTAGAACATTGTATCTTCCTTAATTGGCCATTTATAAAATGCATTAGTTTTTTCCATAGATTTGACAATAGCATCATCTACATCAACACTAGTTATTATACCCGGGTACATATTATTAAGATAATTCACAATCACAAAATTATTGACAGCAAATTTTCTATCACTGGTCACTGGGCAATCATCTACATCACATACTGAACTTGATTCACTATTAGTATTGATTAGTATGTGGCAATGTGGGATGTGGTAAACTTAAAACCGAAAGTGCGAAATCAGCTAACTCGCCATAGTCACCAATGTGTTTGACTGCTGACCTAAAAATGTAGTTATTTGTTTAGTATGTTAATACCAATAGGGATTTCATATTGTTATGAAAAAAAATTACCAAAAAAATCAGGATACTTGATATCAATATCCTCTTTTAAACCAACTAATGTAAGAGGCAGTCTACGCCACTGGCTGTCAATAGATTGCATAAGTTGTGTGTTATCCTCTGGTACAATTATTGGCACAGCAGTCATCAATGGCATTAATGATGATGTTTTATCTCTGAAGCTTAATGAAATAGCATTGATGGGTTTTAACATTTTTAACTTCGACAATACAGGGTCGTTCATGTTATAACGTTTTTTTATTTCTACAGTAGCCGACTGTAAAAATTGTCTACACCTGAAATTAACAAAGATTATATAAAAGAAAATGTAATAATTAATAAATAAAAAAAAAAAAAATATATTACTTTTCATAAAAATCTTTCAAGCGAGATGGATCATTAACAATTTCAGCTTTTTCTTTATGTCTCAATACATTTATGCCCAAGTATAGTTGGCTATTTATCAGTTGGTATTGGCCGTTTTTGGGATTAATGTCATTTAGCGGAGTTCTAAATACATAATCTTATTTAAGAAAACATTGAAGAATTTCAGTATACAGTTCAACTACCATCTCGTGTAAGTCATTCACAACAACTTCCTTGGTTTGGAAAAAACTATTAAATCTAAAAATGGAATAAATTTAAAGATAAAAATTAATCTTCAATACTTAAGTCACTTATACTAACTTATTGAACATCGGAAGAATCCAATCAAGGAAATAATAGAATAGTTTCATAAACGGATCATTAAGATTGTGGTAAATTTGCTCCGTTGCTATTAACCGTTGTGCCAAGTATGCATCAGCAAAATACAACTTCAATGCTTCCCACTGCTCCAAAAGTCTTGACACTACAGCACCAAGCGATAACCATCGTGTTTGAGATGGGTGAAGGATTTTGTGGGGTTCAATGTCCATGAATCTTTGAAATTGAACAAGTTCACTTTGACGTTTGGAACTACTTTTAAGAAAATTGTAAATGTTTCTAGCCAAGTCTTCACAAGACCTTGGCGAATATTTGCAGGCTTCACTCACGCAGAGGTGTGCAGAGTGACATACACACTTCATAATAAATATGCCTGGGCAAGAGTCTCGTAGTCTAGAAGCAACTGAGTTATGCTCTCCCATCATAGGCCTAACCTTAAATTCTAAACTATAGTACAGCCACAACAAAAACTTTTTTTCTCAAGCCATCCTGCAGTGGGGACCCCAAAGAATGGGATTTTTTTCGAACCCAAGCTTTTATTTACTCAAGAAATTGGATCTTTGTTTACAACACTGAAGCAAAAAGGAGTTTGAAAATCAAAAGTGCAATCACTACGACCCAAAGGGCAAGAGATATCCATGCTGCAGCGAGAGCCCCTGTTTGATAAGTCCTATTCAGGAAATCCCATATTCCTTTATCCGAATTTTCTACAATGGTTCTCCAATTCTTGTTATCCATCTCTATATTCTTGCCTGTGATGTCCGCCCTTTCCCTGGGATCTAATTTAACGGATTTAACTGCAATATCAAAATCAGGAAGATATTCTTCATTAAATTGCAAATCTGGATTGTTGAACAAATTTATTGTGGTTCTGACTCCATCCCATTCCTCTGGAAACTTTGGGACATTCGATGATAGGTCCTGAACATAGAATCCTTGCTCTTGATCGAAGTAGACATGACCATCGACCGACTCTTCCAATTGTTGTTTCCTGTCTCTAAGGCAAGGAGTTATTAAGAAATCCAAAACACCGAGTCTCCTGGCAATCCCTCCAAGGTTCAATAAAGACGGAACTAAAGTATTATCTTTCCTTGCCAAAGCATCTATTGTCTTCAAGAGTAAATTTTGGATTTCTGCGATCTCTTTTAAAAGCATGAGGGAATTATATTCAGACTCTCCCTGTTCAAACAAAATGAGATCTAAAAGTTTCTCAACGTCAGTTATGGTTGCAGCTTCATCTCCCAATCCTAATCTTGTCCTCATGTTGTTATGGGAAGGGAGCATGTTAATGTCTGGAACTGTAAGTTTCAAATGTTTTTCTTTCCACGATTTAGCTCCCTCCTGGATTGTAAAGACAAATCCTTTCCCATAATCCTCATCTATTCTCTCTCTAGAGATACAATTGTGCCCAGCTGGGCCTTTGAAACAAGTGGCATTTACTTTGCCAAACTTCCTGGGAACTGGCCCATCAAATAAAAAATAAATTTGATCGGACTCATCCATCAGATACTCCCTGAGATAATCACTGTTTGACTTCAAGATGTTTTCCTCATTCACTCTTACAACATAATTTTCATCTTCAGGCTCCACCCACTCCACCGTCGCTGATGTGGTCCAGAAATCACAGGCCGAATCCTGCACACAAGAACTAGAAAAAAGATAGTCTGATGATAAATCAAAATAATGGCCTCTCTCCACTGCAGATCGATAACTCCCAATCTATTCCTCACAGAAAGTTGAAGTGCTTCCATAGCAGTCGCCAGGCCTGCATGGTTTAAAGGAATAACAATAATGGCCATTTTTCATGTTTCTTAGTTCTTCAAGGGTAAATTTGGAATGGAACCACGTGGTCTTGCTGCAACCTTTCCCAAGAAATAGGACATCTGGGGAGCAATAACTTCGGTAATATTTCATTCTCATTGAAGTCACATTGATTTCTTTAGGGAGCAACTCAAAATCTAGCTGAACTGAGGTCCTATTGTCAATCGTCATTTCGTCGTATCCTCTTTTCAATTGGACTCCTGAGGCTCTTTCTTTGTCGCAAAAACCCAAAGGTGGGTTGGAGGAAGACAAGAGTGGAAGCGTTGAGGCCATAACCCAAAATAATATCGTTATCATAACATTACAGCCATCGGAACCAAAACCAATAATATTTGTCAACGGTATATTAAAATCATGCAAAGTTTTTAATAACCCGTTATATAAATGCTCAGCATTTGCCGAAGATGGATTATTTGAACTAAAGACATTATGTAGTTCCCAAAACGTACTTTCAATTCGCTTTGAATCTTTATCATAATACCTAAATACAATAGAATACTCAATTAAGTACTCACAGCTATTATTATATTATAATCAATAAGTTACACATACCGTACAACCATACACGATGTTTTGATGGTTCTGATGTCCGTTGATTCATCAGTCAACAAACTGAAATGAACACCCTTTAGTATACTAGCAAGTTCATTCTTCTGTGTGGCGCCTATTACATTTTTGATGATTGCAGTGGTCTTTGTACGCTTCATCGATATTGATTTAGCAATATCTGTTATACATAATAGAATAATAATACTTAATCTAAAAAATGTCTTATACATATAATGTTAGTAAATCCAATTATTAGAAAAATAAGTGACATTTTCAATTTCAAAACCTTAGGTATGGTTAATGAAACAAATGCTTAAAAATATAATACCTGAATCGGGGAATATGTCTTTCAACAAATCCGTCAAATGATCCGATGCTAGGAATGGAATATTATGTTCTGCGATGTAACCAGCCAATTTAATTTCGGATTGTTGCACAGACTTCTTGATTTTATTTTGAACTGTCTGGGTTTTCGATGTAAAACACATCATTGATTTTTGTTTTGACGCGTAACTTAAAATGATCGTGTGTTTTTTTCCTTTCCCATGGTTTTTGATTACAGTTAATTCGGCAACCATAGATACTTTGCAAAATTTACACCTTGCTTTAAGCTCGTCGGCGTCTTGTTCAATCCAATCTCTAAGTGCACTATCAGTTTTCCATTCTGAACGGAATTTTTGAGTTCGATGTTTGGGTTTTTCATCTCGGTCCAAATCTCCACCTCTCATCATTCTTGTTTTTTTTAGTGTACTACACCCTGGTGTATTATTATCATCATCCATTTTTTTCTCACTAACTAGCACAAATCAAGGATTGTATTCAAATTTCAAATGCTGACTAACTCAGTAGCATAGAAAAAAAATTGACCGAGAATTGAGATTCTGTTTAAACTTTAAATATTGTTAAATTGTTTATTGTGATAACGGTGTTATCTTTATCATTTCGAGCTTAGCGAGAAAAAAATTTTTTATACGATAATTTTATAGATATTGTACGATGTACTTGTCAAATAGGATGGCAACACTGGTTCAACGGGCGAATTCTAGTGCCGTCGTAGCAGCTGCGCCCTGGTATAATGTTTTACTCGCGATCCCGTCCTGCTGTCGTCGTGCTTTTCACCCGTTTTTCCGTTGAACATCGCACAACAGTTGTGTCGTGCTAATCGTTTCGCTCGTTTCGCAGGTACACCGTCGTGGATTAGACGTCGATGGGAAACGACACACGCCGTCGGTTCCCGATGTTGCACCGCGGGCGCGTACCGAGGAATTGAGGTCCGTCGCGTCACCGACATATCCATTATCCACCACCGGGGCAACAAGACGTCTCCGTCGCGCACCCGTTCGATCGGTACAGATGTTGCGCAGTGCGTTTCCACCGCCGGTAACTATTACTATATAACATTAAGTGATGAGCTACTACTATAATACTACTTGAATATCTATGTTCGATGATCAATTGGTTATTGTGTGACTCTACCAACAATGTTGTTAAAATATAATATGTATAATATTGGTTTGAAAATAAAAATTTTAAATTATTACATTACTAAAATTAATAATTTACATGAGGTGGAAAATGTGGTGATATGTTGGTTAGTTTTTCGACAATAGGGTCATCGATTTGAAGAGCTTGACGCTACATTAACTCGTTCAAATAGCTCTAGAATTCTAGATGCTGACGAAATATACCCCAATGTTTTTGTTTTGTCAATTAGTTTAACCCCACAACCGTTCAATATTCTGTGTGTGAGCACGTGTTTAAAAAAAAATTGAGAAGTTAAAACACCGCTGCTACCAATTTATGTAGTGAGCTCGTAGTATGCTGTTGGGTGTACAGATTGTTCACTAGGTAAATAATCAACATTAGAAACACGAGTAAAAACTATTGATGATTTATTTAATAAGTACAATATTAACATTTTTAAGGTACTCACGGCTCCACATACGGGGGTCGTAAGCTCAACAGTACAAGAACAATGAGGCCCCGATTAACAATTCGGTTACCTCTTTATATTAATTCTAATCTATGTCTTTATATGTATTGCGTCATAATATAATCCGTTTTATGACCTTAATTATTATTACAATTTTAAAATGCTATATCATCTCTTATATATAATTAACATAATGATCTAATTCTAACTATTAACCAAAATACATACATATATCACGTTATACTTCAGATCCATACAATTGTATGTGTAGCGAACTGTTTGGTGATTGAAACCAGCCTTTTATAATTCATCTTTTTTATAACCATGCCAACAACCAGACTAGATGGTTTTGCCTACCTTTATATTATTTTTAATTAAATCTTATGGTGTAGATGTGTAATATGATTGTGTATTTATTTTAAATATTGTTTTGACTCTTAGTACCCAAAAATTGTCAGTATTCGCAATAATAAAAAATTACCATTCATTCTTTCGATACATCTTCATGCACAAGATTTTAGATCTTCAAAAAAAATCTCATATTTTAAAAATGAGCTGAAAAAAATGATAAAAATAATAAAAAAATTCTAGAACCTACCCTTATCTCGTCAAGTTAGTTTACAATCATGTTATCATATGATACTTCTGTGCATATTCGGAACCATTTTTAGATATACAATTTAATACAAAAATTTTACATTTTGACATATGTAAATTTTTAAATACAAATAAAGAGTACAGGAAAAAAATGGTAATAGTCCATTTCTGTAAATTTTTCAAGAGAGCAAAAACAAAGTTTATAGTCTTCTACCCATATAATAATTTAACAAAAAAATGCCTTATGATTAGTATTATTTTAGTAAAATATATTACTTTTGGAAAATCATTGTAATAAATTAAAAATTGGAATTTTTTATAATAAAAAAAATATATATTTAAAAGGTAGTATGGACAACAACCTTTTTTTCCTGGTAAATATTGATTATTATTAAATTTAAAAAAAAACACGCATTTGTAGAAAAAAAAACAAGTTATTTATTTATTGTTACAAAAAAATCAATTTGGTCATAAATTATTTTATAAAAAATTATTTTACTTTAAAATTATTTACATTATATTAATAATATCTTTTATTTTTAATCTTCAGCTTCGTCCAAAGGGATGTTGTCTACATACTCGTCTTCACTATCTTGAATATCATCATTTTTTTCAAATTTTCGTAGAACTTGTGAGATTCTTCTTTCATCAAAAATTGTTTTAAATGCATTAAATCTTTATACTTAGCATCCTTTATGGCAAGTTTCCCCTCATAAAGTGACTTCAATGCATTGATGTCAAGGTTTTCTCTTGTAGAACTTTGACGTGTCTTTCTTCCTCGTTTATTCTGTTTTGGGGTTATCATAGTACTAGCATACATTCCACAGTATGTATCTTTGTGGAAAATAAGTGCACGGGATTCTTTGCGAAATTCGATTATTCTGATGGGTCTTGTTTTCAGGTTACATTTTTTTGAATAGTGTACTTGTAAGTAATCTGTCCAGTTTTGGAATATGATGTCTTTTTCATAATCAACTACAGTGAAGGGCGAAGGTTTTGTGCGACTGGTTAACAAAACCTCTCGCCAGTCATCTGGTGTTTCGGTGTAGGAGTTGCAGTTCACCAAGCTCATATTTCTGTCACATTCTAAATAAGAGTGGCCTCGAATAGGAAAAACCATTTTTACTTGATCAAAACGATTTTTCTCAGTAACAAGATAATGGAAAAATCTAAAAAATGTTATATTTTTATTTTGTCCTGCGCACGAATCGCAAAATATAACCAACTGTCTAACTTGTGCAGGAAGAATTTTATAAATGAAATTAAACGACATGGAGCAAACGTAATCTGCCCCTTTCTTCGCGACAGATTCGCCGTATGTATAAAATATTGACTGGCCGAAAAGATAAAAAAATTAATGCACAGTTGTATCAAATGATACCTTGTATACTTGCATTTATTACGCTATCCCTAAGATAAAAATGAACTATTTTGATGTAAATATGTGTTCTAAATACAATAACGATGCTAAAAAACATTTTTCCATAGAGCTGAAATATTATAACAAAACGTTATAACGGCCTTATCAAAGCAACATATTGGGTATTATCAATACTAGAGGTTACCACATTTCACCGATTATTATTTATACAGTATGAACATAGCGACGAATATAATGATACGGTTGTTATCAAGCGTACCCATATAATACCTTTATGCATAAATGAACCAAAAATCTTTGACACAAACTTTATAGCCAGCTCAAATTAGTTGCGGTTAGGGATGGCAAAAAATCGTTGACTATCGATATATCGAAATTTCGATATATTGCACACCCAATATCGATACCACGATTTATTATATCGATCACTATTTTATCGATACATCGATATATATCGGAACATTTTTTCTAATACTAAAAAAGGTAAAAGTTTATAGACTTGCGCATAGATGATAGATTATAATTTATTTCAATAAAACCTTATACAGTTATACAGTAGTTCGAGGCCGTAATCTGTAATCGATACTGACTATATGATTAATGACCAACAAATTGATTAATCAAAGCATGTACCTATATATTTAACAAAATTACAAGATAGTTTATATTTATAAAAACATAACAATTTTAATAAATTATATTTGCAATTTTTATATATTTCTGTATATTTAATGTTTAAAATATCATTTAAAATTTAGTAATAAAAAATGTAACAAAATTAACATTTATTAAGTTTGGAACCAAAGATCATCATCAATGGAGTTTAAAAAAAGTAATTTACTCAATCTCTTTCCTAACAGTCTATTCCTTGATTTTGAAAGCGTTAAACTAGCCTTTGAAAATAATCTTTCCCAAGGAACAGACGAACCCATGATGGACAAATATTTCCGAGCAAGTACATATAAATCTGGATACACAGTTTTCATATCTTCCCAGCATTGAACTGGATCTTCTTTACATTGGTAGTTTCTGACGAATTCTGTTCTTGTTTGTTTTATTTTATATCTCGTATGTACTAATGTTTTATGGTGTTCCCATAAATCAAAATTATCAGATTGCTGTTCTTCGTCAACACTTGAACAATCAGTCGAGCTTGCTTCCTGTATTGAACTTTTGGCCAACTTTTTTAGCTCTACTATGGTTTGTTGACAAGCTACAGGATCTCTGAAGTGTAAATTTTTAAACCTAGGGTCTAAAATTGTAGCTATAGGAAACATATTAAAATACTCAATTTTACCAAACCGTTTTTTCAATTCTGTAATAATGCATCTTTTTAGTTCAATCCCAATATCCAACGTAGGTTGTAATGATTCTATTTTAATAGTAACTCAATTCAAAAGTGGCATAATTTTACTGATAACTACATATTTTTCACCAGATATTTCCAGAGTAACTTTCTCAAATGGCCGAAGTAATTTTATTGTTTCACGCAATTGTTGTAGCTCTCTTGCTATGAACATTTCTCATGGCTTTATCGCCTAATCAGCATTCTAATAATAGTTTGATAGTAGAATTCCGTGGAACCTGAAAAAACTGGAACGGCCGTACAAATCGACGTCCCCAACGAAGAGTGTCGTAACTCACTTTTACAAAATGTTCAGGAAATACAATATAAACATTCAAAAATAATATCTTATTCTGGTTTTCAAAAATTGTAAATTTAAAAATTATTTTTGAAATCTTTCAGGTTCTTTCTTAAAATTCACTTATTCTATTTTCAGCTAACTCTTTTTGTTGACCATAAAAAATAGGTAAAAAAAAAAAATATGAGTTACGACTATTTTTGATGGAAAATAAATGAAAATAAAAACGTAACTCAATTTACTACTATTTTCGCTGGAAAAAAAAAATAAAAATAAAAACGTAAGTCAAGTTACTACTATTTTCGATGGAAAAAATAAATAAAAACAAAAACGTAAGTCGAGTTACAACGGTTTTCGTTGAAAAATAAAAAAAATAATTCAAGACGGTAATAAGTAATAACCCTTGTAACGTCTTGTTAATCAAAATATGACAACTCAATATAATTATAACAAACTTTTATTGAAATAAAACAACTAATAAAATTAATATTTAAAAACATTGAAATTATATTTGAATATTACATTATAATACAAATTATTTTGGAGTTAAGGATTTATAAAAATCATGATAGCAAGATGGTATGAGGCCTTTGCTACATAATGATAATTTTTTTTTTTTATTATTAATATAAAGTTTTCCTGACAGTCGACATCATCTAAACTTAGGTCTAAAGAATTAAATTATTTTTTGACATTTATAAATTAGATCACATGGTATAAATAGTTAAAACTATGGTTTAAAATATACTGAATATGATAAGATTAGGATAAGAACCTAACATTGATAGATAGTGTAATAATAAAATATAGACAATATTTACATAGTACAATAGAAGATTAAAGATTTAGGACGTCGTGAGGTCGGCCGCGTTGGAGTCTGCGACTGTTTGGACGGGTGAATCGCTGGAGCCTGAAGTGCCGTGGATCACTTGCTTTAGGTAGTTTGTTAAAAAAGCTTACCGATAATTCTTTTATATAGTTTTTAATGCTTGGAATTTTGAAATCTGTGTGCAATGCGTCATTTCGGACAAACCATGGGGCATTTGAAATTGGACTTTGCATTTTTCGTATATGAGTTGTAGCACATTGACCCCAGACCGGGGCTGCATATAAAATTAAAGGGCGAATTATTTGTTTGTATAATTAATAGTGAGCATTTCCAGTTCAGTGAAGTTTGCCGATTTATGAGTGGATATATTATTTTTAAGCGTTGGTATCCTTGCTGTAATTTCGATGATATATGAGGATTCCAAGTGAGTTTCTTATCTAATAAAACTCCAAGATATTTGATATTGTGATACCAAGCTATGTTTTGACCGTTGAACTTTAATGTATTATAGTATTTGTGTCTTTGTAACGTGAATAGGACTGCTGAGCTTTTTGATGGGTTGAGTGCAATTTTCCAACTTTGAGCCCATTTTTGAACTGCGTCGAGATGAGTTTGAATATTATCTATTACCTTATCTACGTTATCAGAGCTAGAATATATTACACTATCTTCCGCGTACAGAGCTATTTCCGTGTTCATTGTTGTGGGGAAGTCAGATATGTACAAATTGAAAAGTATAGGGGACAGTTTTGATCCCTGTGGTACCCCAGCATTAATATATGAGATATCCGAATTTGTGTCTTCTATTTGGACGGTGAAACTGTGCGAATTTAGAAATGATCTAATGATGTTGAAGATGACTGTGGGAGTATTAAGGCATTTTAATTTGTAAAGTAGACCGCCATGCCAAACCTTATCAAATGCATTAGCTATATCTAGGAAAGCTGCTCCGGTGTGTTCTTTCTTTTCGAACCCATTACTGATGTGTTCTGTGATACGAAGAAGTTGTTGTGTCGTCGAGTGTTTTGGTGCTCGCTGCGGACGTCCATGTTTTCATCTCGTCCTCCGTCGGAATGTCTGGTGCATCCCAGCCATCTTCCGGAGCTTCGTGCCTTACTCTTTGATCTGCCGCAGCTGCACAATATAGCGATGCAACATATGAACGCGAACAGGTATCCCAGAAAGTGCAGGTCTGGGATTTGCAGCCTGCCTTGCTGGCGTAATCGGTGGCTGCACCTGCGGAAAGAAGAGAATAGCTCTTCGATCCTACTATGGGTAGCAGGTTCGCTACCCATTACGCGAACACCTTTAGAAGTGTCTTGTTTGGCTTCAAATATGAGGGAATATTCTTCACCTCCATATTCGAGCTGGTCGTCATGATGCAGATCTACGATAGAGTAGTCACGTTGCATCTATAGAGAGGGCCTGTTTCTGTCTGTTTATTATAAACATTTGTAGAGGGGCTGCTCCTTCTTCTCGTTTATACCGTGGTTTTATTTGGTTTGTTTTTGTTTCTTGATTAATGTACTAGAGGAGGTTCTTACTCGAAAGGATGTCCTCTACTCAATTGTACTATTAAAAAGGTGATCTGAATTGCTTAGGTTCGTCAAGGGCTACAATTGATAATTTCGCATGTATAGAACTGGCAACCATACATCCGATACAGGTAAAGGGCATTCTGGACCACTTTACAGTGTAAGCCGTAAATTATATAATTTGGTTTATTTATTTAAAATGCATTCAACTTCTCTGGGTGATACATGTTCTTCAAAAGAAATAATATCTGATATAATATTATTATTCATTTATTCATTGCATAAATTAGATTACCAACAAACACAGTATCATTATAATTAGTTGTAAAATAATTTAAGAACAGAAAGTTATTATAGGATTTTATATCTAAACTATTTATGTCAGTAAAATAAAAAACACAATTTATGAAGTAAATTCTAAGATCTTTAGTTTCACAGAATAAAATCTTTGTAACCTTTGGTTCTCCTCAGAAGTATGGAGTGTTAAATATATTTGAACTAATATTTTCTCTACATTTTTATGGGAACTCGTATTACATTGGTTATTGGTATTGACACAGTTAAGAGCATTTGTTTGGGTATATTAACATCATCGAAACCGTTAATTATAATGACATAATTCTGTGGATTGTAGATATTTTATTTCATCTGAATTAAAAAAATTATGGAGAAATTGCCAAAACTTCCTAAATTTGTACCTATGTAAAATTTCTTACAAATACATATTATCATAACATCACTTAAACTTATTTTAGTTTTTGAGAAAAATGAAGTAATAAATTATAAAGTAAAAACACTACATAAAATGAGTATTTTATAAAATTTAATTAGTAATAATTTGTTTGTTGCAAGCATGAATTGAATTGTAGTTGTGGGTTAATTACATATGTATTATGTTAAAATACTATTTTCAAATTTTGTGAGTTCAAGTTAATTATTTAGTATTTTAATATAGTATGAATAATGATAAGTATTTATTGGATATATTTAAGAATTGTGCAACCTTTTCAACGTAATAAATGTTTCAAAATATTTATTAATGTGTTCACCAACCCTCCAAAAAATATTAAAAATGTTTCAAATAAGTACAGTTGGCATTATATATTTTCCCTTAATTGTTGTGTGTATTCACTAAATTCTATTAATAGCTATGTTTTTACCAGTTAAACATAATTTGAATGATTGAATATTTTAGCAAGTTGTATGTAACTGCGTTATCAAGCTCATTATTAACAATACACTATGAGCCTCTGGCATGACATTACGTTCTATAAGCTCTAAATCATGTTAACATATTACTATGAGCCTCTGGCATGACATTGCGTTCTCTAAGCTCTAAACAGTTGTTAATATATTATATTACGAGCCTCTGACATGAAATAGTGTTCTCTAAGCTCTAAAATACTATGAGCTTTTGTGGTATGATGACACTGTTTTCTGAGTTCAAAATAGTCTTCACTTTTATTATGAGCTGGCATGCCTTTAATACATTTATTCAACTTTACACTTGTTCTATAATAAAAATTGAACTTATTACAAATGTAAATAAATATAAAATTAGCCATTGTTTTTATAAGGTATATATAAATAGTATATAATATTATAGTATAATAATTCAATTATTCTTTATTATTCCTTACTGTTGCTAATAAAATAATGTAATATTATGTATCAATTAAAAGTATGAATAATATAGCAAGTTCAGCAGTTTTTGTTTATTAAATATTAACTATTGCACAATAAATAATTTCTATTTAAAGTTTTAGTTAATTGTTAAAATCAATAGTGCTTGCAACAACTAAATATAAAGCTTATTTATTATATAATCAGATGTTACTGACATTTTATTGCTCTGAAATTTATTTTGTTTTTCTTTATTATTGTCATTTAACATCTTGAGTCTTGATCACATCATATATCTACAACCTCTAGTTAACTTTCAAAATCCGCTTTAGAATATGTTTCTTTTCTTTTTTTTGGTTTGATTACACTTTTCTCGTTTATGATGTTTTTGCCTTCATTCTTTACACTTAGTGTCCATCTATTTCAAATGATCGATATTAAATCTGGTTACTCAACCTAATTTATTATGGTACAATATAGTGCTCCTATTTCTATAGTAGGAGTAAATAATATAACCAACTACACAAATACATATTTAATTTTTATTTAACGAGCTTCTATATGGAATAGTCAATAGATGAATGATATTGCTTATTATTCATCACTAGGGCTGGGATTTATATTTAATAAAAAACCAAAAGTATGTACATATATATGTTATTAAAATTGCCAAAATATGTAGTATAAAATAAAAAATATGTACTAAGAAAAATTAAAAAATATATTAAAGTTTTAAATAAAATACAATTCCAAGTAATTTTTGAATAATATAATTTATTGTTTTTAATTTCTAATCAATTTATTTTGAAAAATATAATAATTTGTGGTAAAAAAATAAAACATGCAATAAAAAAAAAATATGTTAAACTAAAATAAAATGTTGAACTTATAAATATATAATTATATAAGAGACTCCCGTCTCTTGCAGTTGTGACAACGCACTGAGGGCATACAAAAAGGCGGATTGAAAACATATAGTCATAGCGTAATATTAGTACCGCTCTTTGCATAATGTAAGGCTGTGTCCGAGGTAATACGAATATGGCTACAGAAGTTCAATAATTCAAAATCATCAAACCTAAGCCCACGTAATAACAAGTAAAAACGTTTTTCAGGCATAACTGCACGAAAGTATTCTGGAGCGAAGCCATCATTTGACCATAGGTCTTTTAGATTCAAATGATTACTTCGAAGATAACCTGCTAGGTATAAGAGACCAAAGAGCGCTTTTATTTCAATAATATTAGTGTCGAGTACGTCTTTTTTAAAACAGTTGAATAATGCGGATTTATTAGTTTTCCGCATACCTATTTCGTCAAATAGAGCCAAAGGGTATGGAGATAATTCAAATTGTAAATATTCATGTATATTTTCTTGAAACTTTTTATTTAAACTAATCCTTTGAAACAGTAGTAGAGGATCTATTGATCTATTGGAATTGAATAGTCATGCACTTTAATATAACTTTTAACACTTAAAAGCAGGAGAACTCTGTTCGCACGCTTGAATTTAAAGTTATCAAATGTTGATCCAACCATACTATTCATTGTGACTATACCAACGTTATAAGCATCATAACAGTTAATTTCATTATTACCGGTTATTCCATTCGCTAATGACATAATTTTATTTGTACATTGTTGGCCACTCAATGATTTTTTTTACGTCTTCATTATCTTTATTTATGCGCGAATCTCTTGTATCAACATGCTGATCAACGGTGTCTGTCAATGAAATGTTACAAAACGTTTCTAATTCTACACATATTGAGTTCAAAGCATACATGCCATAAATCCATTTACTCAAAACGCTGTAGTGACCCGACTCGTATGCGCAAAACGCCTATCTGTCGCGGTCAGTCACAACTATATTTTATGACGGCACAACGTATATTTGTACAGCGCTACTTCGTACGGAGATGTATTGTAAAAATGAAAAGAACACTTTTTAAACTTATAAAAATTAACACTTTATTTTTACACTTCTAAATATTTATTGTAACAGCATTCGGGAAAGAGACCTTATCGGCTTCCGGCGATGTTACTTTGGTAGGCAACGAGAAGCATAAGGTAGTTACAACTGGGTTTTTACATCTAACTTACATCTTGAACACTACTCGTATTTATACTAACTTTTTACATGGCGTGATGTACATGGCGTGACTTTGGGATATGGACAAGGAAAAGTTACCTTTGGTACAATCTATGATTGTGCTGACACCTACTAGGTATGACTTTGGGATATTGCGTAATACGTACTCGTATTTTGGCTATTCTTACTTTATTCTGATTATTAGCGGTCATACTTCCATAAAACTGTAAATCATTCTAATCTTACTATTCTCGGCCTCATTAGTAGGAAACACTTCGTATACATAAAAACATACTACGCATGGGTTTACTACAACGCTCTCTTGAGTACTTCTACCTCGTGAAACTCCTCCTTCAGTCTTCATTGATTTCATTAGTGATTGTTCGATTACCATATCACTCCAAGTTCCGCAATTAAATTTATTATTGTAAAAAATCCATCAGTAAATTTTTAAACGCCTGTTGGTCCATATTTTTTTGTAGTTTAAGCATATCCTGCAAATATAAATGTGCTGATTTTGCATATAGATAGTGTCCAGATGCATGAAAAAAAGGGAGTTTACTTTCCTGAGTAAACTGCTTCACTAGATGTTTTGTGGTGTGGACTACAGGGTAGTTCGTTGCAAAGGTCATCCTCGTCCTCACCTCTGCGTTCATCCACCAATCCGTCTTCTCCTTGTCGATTATGTCGTCTTTGCTAAAATTGAACATTTAGCAATGATATCATTTATAGATTCATTCGATAACAACGGATAATTTTTTTTAAAATATTCATAAGACAAATCAGTATGAACGAATGTACAATTTGGGCAACGTAAACTTTTATCGGTAAGAATGGTTTTATAATTCATATTTCCCAATACACAAACATTAAATAAATTGTCATTCATTATATTTTCATCAAAACTATAGTGCGTTTCACGAAATTAGAGACTCGACCGCCATGCGACCGGTGGCCAAAAATTTGAATTTCAGTGTCAACCAAACTTTCAACTTGCGCGGGAAATTTGAAATTATATGTACATTTTAATAATATGTACGAATGAATTTAATATTTTTATATGCGAGTGTATTTTTGGGTTTTCATTCATAATATTAATATCGTACCTCTACATTATTCACAACCTTAATTAATAATAAACTAACTATAAATAATTAATACAAACAAGTATCCAATAAAAATTTAAATTTTATTCATTTTTATTAGATTTCAAAAATATTTATATAAAAAAAAGGTTATACCAAATAAAAAAAAAAAAAAATTATAAAATTAAAAGTCTTCGTCGTCATCTTCACTGTCACTAGTTTCATCAGGATTTATGGTTATAATAATTGGTTCTAAAATCTCGTCCCGTAACCCTTCTTTTATATAATCCGATTCTTGCAATTCTTCGCAGTGCTTGACACAACGCTTCCAATCATCGACCGTTACTGAGTCTATGACTTCGTTTACCAGTTTTTCGACATCGGCAATTTTAAAAGTGGTATTCAATTCTGCCACTTTATTTTTAATTTGAGCCCATATAAGCTCGATGGGATTATACTGACAGTGGTATGGTGGTAATCGTACAACTGTATGTCCCATTTCTAAAGCAATGCCATCAAGTTCATACTCCTTTTCTCTAGGCGTTGCAGCTTTTACCCGTTCACGTAACTCACTCACAGTTTCAATCGACGAAAAATCTATACATTTTTCTGTTAACCACTGTTGAATATCAGATTTTCTGGCGTTTGACTTTGGGTAATTTATTGTTGTAGTGGAGTGGTATGACGCGTTGTCCATAACTATAATGGATGGTTCTTCCAAATGCTTCAACATTTGAATGAACCATTCTTTAAATATGGCCGAATTCATTTGGGTATGGTAGTCTAAATTTGAGCCAGATTGACAACGGAACACTAATTTCGAACCTGCTACAAATCCAAACGAACTTGACCCGGCATGGCAGATAATCAAACGACTTCCTTTTCCAGTAGGCACCTTCAACCCTTCGGAGTTTTGTTCGTTCTGCCATATGTATCCACGAGTGTGGTTTTGATTTACCCAGGTCTCGTCCAAATAAACGACAGGGCGCGTATCATTATTGTGCCTTAAATTACACATTGTTCGTAAAAATTTTACTCGCATTGCCACTATATCGTTCCTCTCCATAAGGAATTTTCTACCATCGTTACATTTCTTGTATTTGAAATGTAAGGACTTTAAAATTCGCCACATAGAAGTTTTGGATCCCTTATAATCGGTTTTTTCATGGTACTTACTCAGTAATTTAGTTGATGTCGGATATTCACGATTGTCGTAGAACTCATGAATAGTTCTCCGTACAATATCCGCATCAAAGTCGTCAATGTCCGTTGCATATTTAGCTCGCTTATACTGTTTTCGCGGAGAAGTAAATGATGGCTTTGAAGCGCCAGCCTCTGGTTCTGCACTCACCATCGATTTGAAACCTCCACTAGTGATTCTTTTTACTGTGCTAAGACTGACTCCACATGCTTCCGCAGTAATTTGTTGAGGTTGGTGAAAATACTTGGCAACTTCGGTGTGCGTTTGGTCTTTTGACAATTTTTTAAAATAATTGTAAACGTTAAAAATTGTTTCTTTTGTTTGCGAGTGAATATCAACACGTACCATTATTAAAAAAAAATGAACTCTGTGTTTTTGAAAAAACGCGGGCTAATGGCAATCAGTAAAACAAACGATATGGCACAACTGGTTAAGATAATTAATTGTGAATCACGATTACGTCGATATACAAACCAAACATGTGCGATGTGTTGTACGTGTTAACATTATTATCATTAATCTGGTATCATTATTTTATTATCAAAATATCCAGTGGTTTACAAAACCGTATGTAAGCGTATATAGCAATATTGAATCAAGATACTCAACAATGGTGTGTCGGTAGGTAATAGGTAGGTATGCAGCTACGGTCCGTACAGCTGTTCAATTTTCGCGCGCTATTTAGTCCATATGTTGAGTAGCCCTACCGATATTTTACCACCGGTCGCACCACTATCAAAGCTCTAATTTCGTGAAACGCACTATAGTAAGTAATTTATGACATATTCTATAGTCATATTCAAGTCTAGATCGGGACACGGCGGCAGCTACTGCGCATAGGCGGAGCTTTGTTCCGCAACGCTGCCCGACGCGTCGCCGCCGACGAGAGCGACACATTATTTCACTATCGACTGCCGATGAGTTAATTTCATTAACAATGCATTGTTATGTAGCGTATTATTTCGTACGACTCCGTTGCGGTCGCCATGCAGTACAAATTATATGTATATGTCAGTCGTACATAAAATAAAAACAATATTTTCATTTTTCAATAAAACAATTATTATTAAACAGTTTACCATGCATTATGTTCACAAATCTCAATAATTATAATTTTAAATTGATCGTCAAAAAAATATTTAGGTACAATTAAAAAAAAAAAAATGTAAAAAATTAAAAGTCGTCATCACTCATCAGAGTCGGAAGTTTCACCTGTTATTGTAAGAACACAGGGTTCTAAATTGTCTATCATTTCATCCATATTCTTGTCAACTTCAGTCATTTTGTTCTCCTCCGTTATGACATGTTGAATACAATTTTGCCAATTATGGCAGGTGACTTTTTCAATTGCTGTGTTCAACAGGAGCCTTACGTCATCAATTTTGTATGTCGTATTGTTTTTTTTTACATAGCCCTTTACCATTGCCCATACCAATTCTACTGGATTCAACTCACAATGGTAGGGTGGCAATCGTAATACACTATGGCCTGCTCGTTTGGCCATATTGTCGACGACATAAGACAGATACTGTGATTTTATTTCTCTAACCTTGCTCAGCAATTGTGGTTTAAACATTGGCCTATCAATTACAACGCCCTTTGAAGTTAACCACGATAAAATATCTGTTTTTTTTTTAAGAAGTTGTTGGGATTTTTTCCGACCTGACCGAGTGGTACGGTGCATTATCCATCACAATGACTGAATTTGAATCAAGGCGAGGAATAATTGACTCAAACCATTCTTGAAAATTGTCGCCGTTCATTTCATCATGATAATCTGAACTATTTTTTTTTGACGTAAAACATAACAGACCGCCATCGACAAAGCCATTGTGTGATCCAATGTGTAGTATAATCAAACGTTGGCCCTTACCAGTCGGATTCGTCGCACCAGTTGTCAAACCTCTGTTGAAAGCATCGTGTTTAGATTTTACGGTTTTGTCAACCCATAATTTCTCCACACAATCACCTGCATTTATCCACGTTTCGTCAAGGTAATATATTGTACGACCTTCTTCCCGAAACTTACGAATATCGTACAAATAGTTTTGACAGATCTTGTCTCTCAGTCAACACACTGCATCTCTTCCTCTTAGTGAAGACAAAGTCCAATTTTTTTATAGTGGAATACAACGTGGTGCGTTTGAAATCGGGAAGGGCCGGATCATCATTCACAGCTTGTAAAATTTTGTCGATGGTCGGTAATTCTTTCCTCAACCAAAAACAATGGACTTTTTGACGTAACGCATTGCGATCTAAATCGTCAATTTTGTCAAAGAGACACTTTTTATTACGTGTTTTGTTTGGAGACGTAAGAAATCCATTTGTTTTGTATTCAGAAATAATTGAATATATAGAATTACGACCAATACCCGACATATCCATTATTCTATGAACCATTTGCCTCAACGACATATCTGGAGATGTTGATTTCATGTCTTTATACATGTTCACAATCATGGTCTTCTGACGACTTAGTATCCACTAAAAAACAAATTATAATGATTAATTTTCTCATACAAAAATTTAGTGTCAACTAAACCAGTACCGATATTAGAATTTAATATTTTACTCACTTTTCCTTGTACATTCTTTCTTTTTGGTGAAGCATTTTCCTCCGCGTCATCTACAGGGATCATATCCAAACGATCACTCATGGTGAATTGGTTAATATTAATCGTTAAAAAAATACAAAAAATACTAAAATCACAGAGCGTAACACACGGCGTCAACACAGATAGTGTAGCAATAATGCCGCCAACACGCGCACGCACATTCCTCAGCACCCGTACGCACGTGTGACCGAAGAGTCTCGAGAGCACACGACATTTCAGCCAATCAGCAGGAGGTCTGCGCGCCGCCGACAAACACTGGTCGCCGCCGTGTCCCGATCTCATTTTGAATAGACTATATAAGCTACAAATTCGGTCATGTGTGGAATAACTTTCAATACGTTGGTAATAAATAAAGATTTATACAGTTTGTTGAAATATTTGTTACCGTCTACCGTATCCATATAAGTTATATTGTTCCGAAGTTTACGATGAATATAATAAGTATTATTAAATCTGTATAATTGTTCATTTATATTTTACGTTGTGCCATAAAAAATTGTTTCAATACTGACCGATAGATATTTATATCGATGACATAATCCTTCATCTTCAGTGAAGCCACCAACTCCTTTGACGGGGAATCCGTAGGATCTTTAATGCAGTGGTATCCCTCTTGCCTTCTGTATTCTCCGGCCGTTGACCATACTAGTTGGTTCTTCCGCCCTTTCAAGGCAGTTTCTCACCTTGAGGGCAAGAGATTGCCCTATCTGACTCAGCTCATCCGCTCCAAGGACCGTTGGCTTCGTAGATTTGTCTCCTTATACCGGGAGTTTTCGGTATTCCTACTGGTCGCCTTTTACGACAGGGGGAACAGCCCGTGATCTTATTCTAACCCGAGACCACACGGTCCATAGTAAAACTAACTGACAACTAATATCAAATGAGGCGTAAAAGATGATCACCAAAATTTATAATATAAATATATAAATTGTCAATTAGGTTAGGTTAGTTTTAAACAGGTAATTTTTATTCTTAAAAGAAAATCTTACCCTGATTGTAATAATGGAATATTTTTAATTTTAATCTTTACCTTTTTTTACTTAGAACCATCTGAATCAGATTATTGTCCTCTTCTCTTTTAATGGTTGGCTTAATCCAATTTGATGGTGAATAATATCGGTCGACTAATTCTATTATTCTTTCCATTGGTATTGTTTTTTGATTAATATGGAACGTTGATGGTACAGCGTCCTTTTTCAGTCTTCTGCGAAAAACGCTTGTTGAAATATAATCCTGGGGGTTGAAATGCATTTCACACACCAAGTCATTTGGTTTAGGTTTATTTATCTATTTATAACTGAAAAGTCAATCCACTGTTTTCTTACTTTGGTATTGGACGGATATCTATGTTTGGTGTTTGCTAAATACAATTCGCACATCGAACAGAATTTCACTTTGACCATCTTGAGTGCAGGCGAGTAGGCAGTAATAGCAGCTTCGGTGAACGGCAGAAATCGGCAGGCAGCTAGGGCAGCAGGTCGCGAGAACGCAACAAGCGAAATAAAACGAGTAAACGGTAACGTTAGACACGACCAGCCGGTTGTCGGGACGCCACTTACGTAAGTATACGACAACATTTATAAATGTAAGAAAGTTATAGTGTACAACAAAACTATAAAACATTTTATTATGAATATAGCAATTTATAGACACAAATTAAGCAGTTCTGCTTACAGTGCACTTCAACAAACTCAGATAATCTGCATTTATTTGTATTGCCTGAAATCAATGAATAAATTAAATTTTATGAGCAAAAAAACTTAATTCATTAAAGTTTAACTTACAAAAAACTTCAGAAACTAAATTTTCTACTTCATATCTATTCATCACTAGACTTCTCGCTGTTGGTATTTTTTATTACATTTACAGTCAATATTCTCAAACTTCTTTCCATCTACTTTTTTATTTTTGGATGTCGTATATGATTTACCTGCATTACGGCACCTTTTACGATTTTCCGCTTTACTGCCATACTTCTGACGTTTTCTCGAACGACGTCCAACATCAGTTTCAGGTCCATCGTGGCTATCTGCAAAAATGTCGTTTTACTACAAATTTAAATTTTTATACAAATATAATAAAGCCGTAATTATATTATTAATGTTAATATAGGCAACAATTATACTCTTTATTTACTAAAACTATTAAAAAACTATACTGTACATAATGAATCATGTATTCAAAATATTTAGGTACTTACCTAAATTTTCTGAAAACAGCTCGTCATTGTCAGGAACATAATCATCACAACTGTCGCCATCAAAATCTACTGAATCACTAAGTTCAGAATCGTCAGAATTTGCCATCACAATATTATAAAAACCATGAAACTTAAACTTTTAAACTTTTCTTTTATTGACACTAACAAGCGGAAAAAGACAGTAATCATAACTACGTACAAATAAGTTAATTGTTGATAATATTAATCATTTTGCTTTGACTAGAATGTGGTCACCATCTATTTGGTTTCCAGGGTACGAATGACTAGATCGTATTTGGTTTTTATACTTCTTCTTGACTAGAATATAATCAATCTGGTGTCTGCTCTTATCTCCAGGGGCCTTCCATGTATACCTTCTTCTCTTCGGAACTTCATACATCGTATTAGTGATTATCATTTCAAACTGTTTCTCACCTTGAGGGCAAGAGATTGCCCTATCTGACTCAGCTCATCCGCTCCAAGGACCGTTGGCTTCGTAGATTTGTCTCCTTATACCGGGAGTTTTCGGTATTCCTACTGGTCGCCTTTTACGACAGGGGGAACAGCCCGTGATCTTATTCTAACCCGAGACCACACGGTCCATAGTAAAACTAACTGACAACTAATATCAAATGAGGCGTAAAAGATGATCACCAAAATTTATAATATAAATATATAAATTGTCAATTAGGTTAGGTTAGTTTTAAACAGGTAATTTTTATTCTTAAAAGAAAATCTTACCCTGATTGTAATAATGGAATATTTTTAATTTTAATCTTTACCTTTTTTTACTTAGAACCATCTGAATCAGATTATTGTCCTCTTCTCTTTTAATGGTTGGCTTAATCCAATTTGATGGTGAATAATATCGGTCGACTAATTCTATTATTCTTTCCATTGGTATTGTTTTTTGATTAATATGGAACGTTGATGGTACAGCGTCCTTTTTCAGTCTTCTGCGAAAAACGCTTGTTGAAATATAATCCTGGGGGTTGAAATGCATTTCACACACCAAGTCATTTGGTTTAGGTTTATTTATCTATTTATAACTGAAAAGTCAATCCACTGTTTTCTTACTTTGGTATTGGACGGATATCTATGTTTGGTGTTTGCTAAATACAATTCGCACATCGAACAGAATTTCACTTTGACCATCTTGAGTGCAGGCGAGTAGGCAGTAATAGCAGCTTCGGTGAACGGCAGAAATCGGCAGGCAGCTAGGGCAGCAGGTCGCGAGAACGCAACAAGCGAAATAAAACGAGTAAACGGTAACGTTAGACACGACCAGCCGGTTGTCGGGACGCCACTTACGTAAGTATACGACAACATTTATAAATGTAAGAAAGTTATAGTGTACAACAAAACTATAAAACATTTTATTATGAATATAGCAATTTATAGACACAAATTAAGCAGTTCTGCTTACAGTGCACTTCAACAAACTCAGATAATCTGCATTTATTTGTATTGCCTGAAATCAATGAATAAATTAAATTTTATGAGCAAAAAAACTTAATTCATTAAAGTTTAACTTACAAAAAACTTCAGAAACTAAATTTTCTACTTCATATCTATTCATCACTAGACTTCTCGCTGTTGGTATTTTTTATTACATTTACAGTCAATATTCTCAAACTTCTTTCCATCTACTTTTTTATTTTTGGATGTCGTATATGATTTACCTGCATTACGGCACCTTTTACGATTTTCCGCTTTACTGCCATACTTCTGACGTTTTCTCGAACGACGTCCAACATCAGTTTCAGGTCCATCGTGGCTATCTGCAAAAATGTCGTTTTACTACAAATTTAAATTTTTATACAAATATAATAAAGCCGTAATTATATTATTAATGTTAATATAGGCAACAATTATACTCTTTATTTACTAAAACTATTAAAAAACTATACTGTACATAATGAATCATGTATTCAAAATATTTAGGTACTTACCTAAATTTTCTGAAAACAGCTCGTCATTGTCAGGAACATAATCATCACAACTGTCGCCATCAAAATCTACTGAATCACTAAGTTCAGAATCGTCAGAATTTGCCATCACAATATTATAAAAACCATGAAACTTAAACTTTTAAATTTTTCTTTTATTGACACTAACAAGCGGAAAAAGACAGTAATCATAACTACGTACAAATAAGTTAATTGTTGATAATATTAATCATTTTGCTTTGACTAGAATGTGGTCACCATCTATTTGGTTTCCAGGGTACGAATGACTAGATCGTATTTGGTTTTTATACTTCTTCTTGACTAGAATATAATCAATCTGGTGTCTGCTCTTATCTCCAGGGGCCTTCCATGTATACCTTCTTCTCTTCGGAACTTCATACATCGTATTAGTGATTATCATTTCAAACTGTTTCTCACCTTGAGGGCAAGAGATTGCCCTATCTGACTCAGCTCATCCGCTCCAAGGACCGTTGGCTTCGTAGATTTGTCTCCTTATACCGGGAGTTTTCGGTATTCCTACTGGTCGCCTTTTACGACAGGGGGAACAGCCCGTGATCTTATTCTAACCCGAGACCACACGGTCCATAGTAAAACTAACTGACAACTAATATCAAATGAGGCGTAAAAGATGATCACCAAAATTTATAATATAAATATATAAATTGTCAATTAGGTTAGGTTAGTTTTAAACAGGTAATTTTTATTCTTAAAAGAAAATCTTACCCTGATTGTAATAATGGAATATTTTTAATTTTAATCTTTACCTTTTTTTACTTAGAACCATCTGAATCAGATTATTGTCCTCTTCTCTTTTAATGGTTGGCTTAATCCAATTTGATGGTGAATAATATCGGTCGACTAATTCTATTATTCTTTCCATTGGTATTGTTTTTTGATTAATATGGAACGTTGATGGTACAGCGTCCTTTTTCAGTCTTCTGCGAAAAACGCTTGTTGAAATATAATCCTGGGGGTTGAAATGCATTTCACACACCAAGTCATTTGGTTTAGGTTTATTTATCTATTTATAACTGAAAAGTCAATCCACTGTTTTCTTACTTTGGTATTGGACGGATATCTATGTTTGGTGTTTGCTAAATACAATTCGCACATCGAACAGAATTTCACTTTGACCATCTTGAGTGCAGGCGAGTAGGCAGTAATAGCAGCTTCGGTGAACGGCAGAAATCGGCAGGCAGCTAGGGCAGCAGGTCGCGAGAACGCAACAAGCGAAATAAAACGAGTAAACGGTAACGTTAGACACGACCAGCCGGTTGTCGGGACGCCACTTACGTAAGTATACGACAACATTTATAAATGTAAGAAAGTTATAGTGTACAACAAAACTATAAAACATTTTATTATGAATATAGCAATTTATAGACACAAATTAAGCAGTTCTGCTTACAGTGCACTTCAACAAACTCAGATAATCTGCATTTATTTGTATTGCCTGAAATCAATGAATAAATTAAATTTTATGAGCAAAAAAACTTAATTCATTAAAGTTTAACTTACAAAAAACTTCAGAAACTAAATTTTCTACTTCATATCTATTCATCACTAGACTTCTCGCTGTTGGTATTTTTTATTACATTTACAGTCAATATTCTCAAACTTCTTTCCATCTACTTTTTTATTTTTGGATGTCGTATATGATTTACCTGCATTACGGCACCTTTTACGATTTTCCGCTTTACTGCCATACTTCTGACGTTTTCTCGAACGACGTCCAACATCAGTTTCAGGTCCATCGTGGCTATCTGCAAAAATGTCGTTTTACTACAAATTTAAATTTTTATACAAATATAATAAAGCCGTAATTATATTATTAATGTTAATATAGGCAACAATTATACTCTTTATTTACTAAAACTATTAAAAAACTATACTGTACATAATGAATCATGTATTCAAAATATTTAGGTACTTACCTAAATTTTCTGAAAACAGCTCGTCATTGTCAGGAACATAATCATCACAACTGTCGCCATCAAAATCTACTGAATCACTAAGTTCAGAATCGTCAGAATTTGCCATCACAATATTATAAAAACCATGAAACTTAAACTTTTAAACTTTTCTTTTATTGACACTAACAAGCGGAAAAAGACAGTAATCATAACTACGTACAAATAAGTTAATTGTTGATAATATTAATCATTTTGCTTTGACTAGAATGTGGTCACCATCTATTTGGTTTCCAGGGTACGAATGACTAGATCGTATTTGGTTTTTATACTTCTTCTTGACTAGAATATAATCAATCTGGTGTCTGCTCTTATCTCCAGGGGCCTTCCATGTATACCTTCTTCTCTTCGGAACTTCATACATCGTATTAGTGATTATCATTTCAAACTGTTTCTCACCTTGAGGGCAAGAGATTGCCCTATCTGACTCAGCTCATCCGCTCCAAGGACCGTTGGCTTCGTAGATTTGTCTCCTTATACCGGGAGTTTTCGGTATTCCTACTGGTCGCCTTTTACGACAGGGGGAACAGCCCGTGATCTTATTCTAACCCGAGACCACACGGTCCATAGTAAAACTAACTGACAACTAATATCAAATGAGGCGTAAAAGATGATCACCAAAATTTATAATATAAATATATAAATTGTCAATTAGGTTAGGTTAGTTTTAAACAGGTAATTTTTATTCTTAAAAGAAAATCTTACCCTGATTGTAATAATGGAATATTTTTAATTTTAATCTTTACCTTTTTTTACTTAGAACCATCTGAATCAGATTATTGTCCTCTTCTCTTTTAATGGTTGGCTTAATCCAATTTGATGGTGAATAATATCGGTCGACTAATTCTATTATTCTTTCCATTGGTATTGTTTTTTGATTAATATGGAACGTTGATGGTACAGCGTCCTTTTTCAGTCTTCTGCGAAAAACGCTTGTTGAAATATAATCCTGGGGGTTGAAATGCATTTCACACACCAAGTCATTTGGTTTAGGTTTATTTATCTATTTATAACTGAAAAGTCAATCCACTGTTTTCTTACTTTGGTATTGGACGGATATCTATGTTTGGTGTTTGCTAAATACAATTCGCACATCGAACAGAATTTCACTTTGACCATCTTGAGTGCAGGCGAGTAGGCAGTAATAGCAGCTTCGGTGAACGGCAGAAATCGGCAGGCAGCTAGGGCAGCAGGTCGCGAGAACGCAACAAGCGAAATAAAACGAGTAAACGGTAACGTTAGACACGACCAGCCGGTTGTCGGGACGCCACTTACGTAAGTATACGACAACATTTATAAATGTAAGAAAGTTATAGTGTACAACAAAACTATAAAACATTTTATTATGAATATAGCAATTTATAGACACAAATTAAGCAGTTCTGCTTACAGTGCACTTCAACAAACTCAGATAATCTGCATTTATTTGTATTGCCTGAAATCAATGAATAAATTAAATTTTATGAGCAAAAAAACTTAATTCATTAAAGTTTAACTTACAAAAAACTTCAGAAACTAAATTTTCTACTTCATATCTATTCATCACTAGACTTCTCGCTGTTGGTATTTTTTATTACATTTACAGTCAATATTCTCAAACTTCTTTCCATCTACTTTTTTATTTTTGGATGTCGTATATGATTTACCTGCATTACGGCACCTTTTACGATTTTCCGCTTTACTGCCATACTTCTGACGTTTTCTCGAACGACGTCCAACATCAGTTTCAGGTCCATCGTGGCTATCTGCAAAAATGTCGTTTTACTACAAATTTAAATTTTTATACAAATATAATAAAGCCGTAATTATATTATTAATGTTAATATAGGCAACAATTATACTCTTTATTTACTAAAACTATTAAAAAACTATACTGTACATAATGAATCATGTATTCAAAATATTTAGGTACTTACCTAAATTTTCTGAAAACAGCTCGTCATTGTCAGGAACATAATCATCACAACTGTCGCCATCAAAATCTACTGAATCACTAAGTTCAGAATCGTCAGAATTTGCCATCACAATATTATAAAAACCATGAAACTTAAACTTTTAAATTTTTCTTTTATTGACACTAACAAGCGGAAAAAGACAGTAATCATAACTACGTACAAATAAGTTAATTGTTGATAATATTAATCATTTTGCTTTGACTAGAATGTGGTCACCATCTATTTGGTTTCCAGGGTACGAATGACTAGATCGTATTTGGTTTTTATACTTCTTCTTGACTAGAATATAATCAATCTGGTGTCTGCTCTTATCTCCAGGGGCCTTCCATGTATACCTTCTTCTCTTCGGAACTTCATACATCGTATTAGTGATTATCATTTCAAACTGTTTCTCACCTTGAGGGCAAGAGATTGCCCTATCTGACTCAGCTCATCCGCTCCAAGGACCGTTGGCTTCGTAGATTTGTCTCCTTATACCGGGAGTTTTCGGTATTCCTACTGGTCGCCTTTTACGACAGGGGGAACAGCCCGTGATCTTATTCTAACCCGAGACCACACGGTCCATAGTAAAACTAACTGACAACTAATATCAAATGAGGCGTAAAAGATGATCACCAAAATTTATAATATAAATATATAAATTGTCAATTAGGTTAGGTTAGTTTTAAACAGGTAATTTTTATTCTTAAAAGAAAATCTTACCCTGATTGTAATAATGGAATATTTTTAATTTTAATCTTTACCTTTTTTTACTTAGAACCATCTGAATCAGATTATTGTCCTCTTCTCTTTTAATGGTTGGCTTAATCCAATTTGATGGTGAATAATATCGGTCGACTAATTCTATTATTCTTTCCATTGGTATTGTTTTTTGATTAATATGGAACGTTGATGGTACAGCGTCCTTTTTCAGTCTTCTGCGAAAAACGCTTGTTGAAATATAATCCTGGGGGTTGAAATGCATTTCACACACCAAGTCATTTGGTTTAGGTTTATTTATCTATTTATAACTGAAAAGTCAATCCACTGTTTTCTTACTTTGGTATTGGACGGATATCTATGTTTGGTGTTTGCTAAATACAATTCGCACATCGAACAGAATTTCACTTTGACCATCTTGAGTGCAGGCGAGTAGGCAGTAATAGCAGCTTCGGTGAACGGCAGAAATCGGCAGGCAGCTAGGGCAGCAGGTCGCGAGAACGCAACAAGCGAAATAAAACGAGTAAACGGTAACGTTAGACACGACCAGCCGGTTGTCGGGACGCCACTTACGTAAGTATACGACAACATTTATAAATGTAAGAAAGTTATAGTGTACAACAAAACTATAAAACATTTTATTATGAATATAGCAATTTATAGACACAAATTAAGCAGTTCTGCTTACAGTGCACTTCAACAAACTCAGATAATCTGCATTTATTTGTATTGCCTGAAATCAATGAATAAATTAAATTTTATGAGCAAAAAAACTTAATTCATTAAAGTTTAACTTACAAAAAACTTCAGAAACTAAATTTTCTACTTCATATCTATTCATCACTAGACTTCTCGCTGTTGGTATTTTTTATTACATTTACAGTCAATATTCTCAAACTTCTTTCCATCTACTTTTTTATTTTTGGATGTCGTATATGATTTACCTGCATTACGGCACCTTTTACGATTTTCCGCTTTACTGCCATACTTCTGACGTTTTCTCGAACGACGTCCAACATCAGTTTCAGGTCCATCGTGGCTATCTGCAAAAATGTCGTTTTACTACAAATTTAAATTTTTATACAAATATAATAAAGCCGTAATTATATTATTAATGTTAATATAGGCAACAATTATACTCTTTATTTACTAAAACTATTAAAAAACTATACTGTACATAATGAATCATGTATTCAAAATATTTAGGTACTTACCTAAATTTTCTGAAAACAGCTCGTCATTGTCAGGAACATAATCATCACAACTGTCGCCATCAAAATCTACTGAATCACTAAGTTCAGAATCGTCAGAATTTGCCATCACAATATTATAAAAACCATGAAACTTAAACTTTTAAATTTTTCTTTTATTGACACTAACAAGCGGAAAAAGACAGTAATCATAACTACGTACAAATAAGTTAATTGTTGATAATATTAATCATTTTGCTTTGACTAGAATGTGGTCACCATCTATTTGGTTTCCAGGGTACGAATGACTAGATCGTATTTGGTTTTTATACTTCTTCTTGACTAGAATATAATCAATCTGGTGTCTGCTCTTATCTCCAGGGGCCTTCCATGTATACCTTCTTCTCTTCGGAACTTCATACATCGTATTAGTGATTATCATTTCAAACTGTTTCTCACCTTGAGGGCAAGAGATTGCCCTATCTGACTCAGCTCATCCGCTCCAAGGACCGTTGGCTTCGTAGATTTGTCTCCTTATACCGGGAGTTTTCGGTATTCCTACTGGTCGCCTTTTACGACAGGGGGAACAGCCCGTGATCTTATTCTAACCCGAGACCACACGGTCCATAGTAAAACTAACTGACAACTAATATCAAATGAGGCGTAAAAGATGATCACCAAAATTTATAATATAAATATATAAATTGTCAATTAGGTTAGGTTAGTTTTAAACAGGTAATTTTTATTCTTAAAAGAAAATCTTACCCTGATTGTAATAATGGAATATTTTTAATTTTAATCTTTACCTTTTTTTACTTAGAACCATCTGAATCAGATTATTGTCCTCTTCTCTTTTAATGGTTGGCTTAATCCAATTTGATGGTGAATAATATCGGTCGACTAATTCTATTATTCTTTCCATTGGTATTGTTTTTTGATTAATATGGAACGTTGATGGTACAGCGTCCTTTTTCAGTCTTCTGCGAAAAACGCTTGTTGAAATATAATCCTGGGGGTTGAAATGCATTTCACACACCAAGTCATTTGGTTTAGGTTTATTTATCTATTTATAACTGAAAAGTCAATCCACTGTTTTCTTACTTTGGTATTGGACGGATATCTATGTTTGGTGTTTGCTAAATACAATTCGCACATCGAACAGAATTTCACTTTGACCATCTTGAGTGCAGGCGAGTAGGCAGTAATAGCAGCTTCGGTGAACGGCAGAAATCGGCAGGCAGCTAGGGCAGCAGGTCGCGAGAACGCAACAAGCGAAATAAAACGAGTAAACGGTAACGTTAGACACGACCAGCCGGTTGTCGGGACGCCACTTACGTAAGTATACGACAACATTTATAAATGTAAGAAAGTTATAGTGTACAACAAAACTATAAAACATTTTATTATGAATATAGCAATTTATAGACACAAATTAAGCAGTTCTGCTTACAGTGCACTTCAACAAACTCAGATAATCTGCATTTATTTGTATTGCCTGAAATCAATGAATAAATTAAATTTTATGAGCAAAAAAACTTAATTCATTAAAGTTTAACTTACAAAAAACTTCAGAAACTAAATTTTCTACTTCATATCTATTCATCACTAGACTTCTCGCTGTTGGTATTTTTTATTACATTTACAGTCAATATTCTCAAACTTCTTTCCATCTACTTTTTTATTTTTGGATGTCGTATATGATTTACCTGCATTACGGCACCTTTTACGATTTTCCGCTTTACTGCCATACTTCTGACGTTTTCTCGAACGACGTCCAACATCAGTTTCAGGTCCATCGTGGCTATCTGCAAAAATGTCGTTTTACTACAAATTTAAATTTTTATACAAATATAATAAAGCCGTAATTATATTATTAATGTTAATATAGGCAACAATTATACTCTTTATTTACTAAAACTATTAAAAAACTATACTGTACATAATGAATCATGTATTCAAAATATTTAGGTACTTACCTAAATTTTCTGAAAACAGCTCGTCATTGTCAGGAACATAATCATCACAACTGTCGCCATCAAAATCTACTGAATCACTAAGTTCAGAATCGTCAGAATTTGCCATCACAATATTATAAAAACCATGAAACTTAAACTTTTAAACTTTTCTTTTATTGACACTAACAAGCGGAAAAAGACAGTAATCATAACTACGTACAAATAAGTTAATTGTTGATAATATTAATCATTTTGCTTTGACTAGAATGTGGTCACCATCTATTTGGTTTCCAGGGTACGAATGACTAGATCGTATTTGGTTTTTATACTTCTTCTTGACTAGAATATAATCAATCTGGTGTCTGCTCTTATCTCCAGGGGCCTTCCATGTATACCTTCTTCTCTTCGGAACTTCATACATCGTATTAGTGATTATCATTTCAAACTGTTTCTCACCTTGAGGGCAAGAGATTGCCCTATCTGACTCAGCTCATCCGCTCCAAGGACCGTTGGCTTCGTAGATTTGTCTCCTTATACCGGGAGTTTTCGGTATTCCTACTGGTCGCCTTTTACGACAGGGGGAACAGCCCGTGATCTTATTCTAACCCGAGACCACACGGTCCATAGTAAAACTAACTGACAACTAATATCAAATGAGGCGTAAAAGATGATCACCAAAATTTATAATATAAATATATAAATTGTCAATTAGGTTAGGTTAGTTTTAAACAGGTAATTTTTATTCTTAAAAGAAAATCTTACCCTGATTGTAATAATGGAATATTTTTAATTTTAATCTTTACCTTTTTTTACTTAGAACCATCTGAATCAGATTATTGTCCTCTTCTCTTTTAATGGTTGGCTTAATCCAATTTGATGGTGAATAATATCGGTCGACTAATTCTATTATTCTTTCCATTGGTATTGTTTTTTGATTAATATGGAACGTTGATGGTACAGCGTCCTTTTTCAGTCTTCTGCGAAAAACGCTTGTTGAAATATAATCCTGGGGGTTGAAATGCATTTCACACACCAAGTCATTTGGTTTAGGTTTATTTATCTATTTATAACTGAAAAGTCAATCCACTGTTTTCTTACTTTGGTATTGGACGGATATCTATGTTTGGTGTTTGCTAAATACAATTCGCACATCGAACAGAATTTCACTTTGACCATCTTGAGTGCAGGCGAGTAGGCAGTAATAGCAGCTTCGGTGAACGGCAGAAATCGGCAGGCAGCTAGGGCAGCAGGTCGCGAGAACGCAACAAGCGAAATAAAACGAGTAAACGGTAACGTTAGACACGACCAGCCGGTTGTCGGGACGCCACTTACGTAAGTATACGACAACATTTATAAATGTAAGAAAGTTATAGTGTACAACAAAACTATAAAACATTTTATTATGAATATAGCAATTTATAGACACAAATTAAGCAGTTCTGCTTACAGTGCACTTCAACAAACTCAGATAATCTGCATTTATTTGTATTGCCTGAAATCAATGAATAAATTAAATTTTATGAGCAAAAAAACTTAATTCATTAAAGTTTAACTTACAAAAAACTTCAGAAACTAAATTTTCTACTTCATATCTATTCATCACTAGACTTCTCGCTGTTGGTATTTTTTATTACATTTACAGTCAATATTCTCAAACTTCTTTCCATCTACTTTTTTATTTTTGGATGTCGTATATGATTTACCTGCATTACGGCACCTTTTACGATTTTCCGCTTTACTGCCATACTTCTGACGTTTTCTCGAACGACGTCCAACATCAGTTTCAGGTCCATCGTGGCTATCTGCAAAAATGTCGTTTTACTACAAATTTAAATTTTTATACAAATATAATAAAGCCGTAATTATATTATTAATGTTAATATAGGCAACAATTATACTCTTTATTTACTAAAACTATTAAAAAACTATACTGTACATAATGAATCATGTATTCAAAATATTTAGGTACTTACCTAAATTTTCTGAAAACAGCTCGTCATTGTCAGGAACATAATCATCACAACTGTCGCCATCAAAATCTACTGAATCACTAAGTTCAGAATCGTCAGAATTTGCCATCACAATATTATAAAAACCATGAAACTTAAACTTTTAAATTTTTCTTTTATTGACACTAACAAGCGGAAAAAGACAGTAATCATAACTACGTACAAATAAGTTAATTGTTGATAATATTAATCATTTTGCTTTGACTAGAATGTGGTCACCATCTATTTGGTTTCCAGGGTACGAATGACTAGATCGTATTTGGTTTTTATACTTCTTCTTGACTAGAATATAATCAATCTGGTGTCTGCTCTTATCTCCAGGGGCCTTCCATGTATACCTTCTTCTCTTCGGAACTTCATACATCGTATTAGTGATTATCATTTCAAACTGTTTCTCACCTTGAGGGCAAGAGATTGCCCTATCTGACTCAGCTCATCCGCTCCAAGGACCGTTGGCTTCGTAGATTTGTCTCCTTATACCGGGAGTTTTCGGTATTCCTACTGGTCGCCTTTTACGACAGGGGGAACAGCCCGTGATCTTATTCTAACCCGAGACCACACGGTCCATAGTAAAACTAACTGACAACTAATATCAAATGAGGCGTAAAAGATGATCACCAAAATTTATAATATAAATATATAAATTGTCAATTAGGTTAGGTTAGTTTTAAACAGGTAATTTTTATTCTTAAAAGAAAATCTTACCCTGATTGTAATAATGGAATATTTTTAATTTTAATCTTTACCTTTTTTTACTTAGAACCATCTGAATCAGATTATTGTCCTCTTCTCTTTTAATGGTTGGCTTAATCCAATTTGATGGTGAATAATATCGGTCGACTAATTCTATTATTCTTTCCATTGGTATTGTTTTTTGATTAATATGGAACGTTGATGGTACAGCGTCCTTTTTCAGTCTTCTGCGAAAAACGCTTGTTGAAATATAATCCTGGGGGTTGAAATGCATTTCACACACCAAGTCATTTGGTTTAGGTTTATTTATCTATTTATAACTGAAAAGTCAATCCACTGTTTTCTTACTTTGGTATTGGACGGATATCTATGTTTGGTGTTTGCTAAATACAATTCGCACATCGAACAGAATTTCACTTTGACCATCTTGAGTGCAGGCGAGTAGGCAGTAATAGCAGCTTCGGTGAACGGCAGAAATCGGCAGGCAGCTAGGGCAGCAGGTCGCGAGAACGCAACAAGCGAAATAAAACGAGTAAACGGTAACGTTAGACACGACCAGCCGGTTGTCGGGACGCCACTTACGTAAGTATACGACAACATTTATAAATGTAAGAAAGTTATAGTGTACAACAAAACTATAAAACATTTTATTATGAATATAGCAATTTATAGACACAAATTAAGCAGTTCTGCTTACAGTGCACTTCAACAAACTCAGATAATCTGCATTTATTTGTATTGCCTGAAATCAATGAATAAATTAAATTTTATGAGCAAAAAAACTTAATTCATTAAAGTTTAACTTACAAAAAACTTCAGAAACTAAATTTTCTACTTCATATCTATTCATCACTAGACTTCTCGCTGTTGGTATTTTTTATTACATTTACAGTCAATATTCTCAAACTTCTTTCCATCTACTTTTTTATTTTTGGATGTCGTATATGATTTACCTGCATTACGGCACCTTTTACGATTTTCCGCTTTACTGCCATACTTCTGACGTTTTCTCGAACGACGTCCAACATCAGTTTCAGGTCCATCGTGGCTATCTGCAAAAATGTCGTTTTACTACAAATTTAAATTTTTATACAAATATAATAAAGCCGTAATTATATTATTAATGTTAATATAGGCAACAATTATACTCTTTATTTACTAAAACTATTAAAAAACTATACTGTACATAATGAATCATGTATTCAAAATATTTAGGTACTTACCTAAATTTTCTGAAAACAGCTCGTCATTGTCTTGAACATAATCATCACAACTGTCGCCATCAAAATCTACTGAATCACTAAGTTCAGAATCGTCAGAATTTGCCATCACAATATTATAAAAACCATGAAACTTAAACTTTTAAATTTTTCTTTTATTGACACTAACAAGCGGAAAAAGACAGTAATCATAACTACGTACAAATAAGTTAATTGTTGATAATATTAATCATTTTGCTTTGACTAGAATGTGGTCACCATCTATTTGATTTCCAGGGTACGAATGACTAGATCGTATTTGGTTTTTATACTTCTTCTTGACTAGAATATAATCAATCTGGTGTCTGCTCTTATCTCCAGGGGCCTTCCATGTATACCTTCTTCTCTTCGGAACTTCATACATCGTATTAGTGATTATCATTTCAAACTGTTTCTCACCTTGAGGGCAAGAGATTGCCCTATCTGACTCAGCTCATCCGCTCCAAGGACCGTTGGCTTCGTAGATTTGTCTCCTTATACCGGGAGTTTTCGGTATTCCTACTGGTCGCCTTTTACGACAGGGGGAACAGCCCGTGATCTTATTCTAACCCGAGACCACACGGTCCATAGTAAAACTAACTGACAACTAATATCAAATGAGGCGTAAAAGATGATCACCAAAATTTATAATATAAATATATAAATTGTCAATTAGGTTAGGTTAGTTTTAAACAGGTAATTTTTATTCTTAAAAGAAAATCTTACCCTGATTGTAATAATGGAATATTTTTAATTTTAATCTTTACCTTTTTTTACTTAGAACCATCTGAATCAGATTATTGTCCTCTTCTCTTTTAATGGTTGGCTTAATCCAATTTGATGGTGAATAATATCGGTCGACTAATTCTATTATTCTTTCCATTGGTATTGTTTTTTGATTAATATGGAACGTTGATGGTACAGCGTCCTTTTTCAGTCTTCTGCGAAAAACGCTTGTTGAAATATAATCCTGGGGGTTGAAATGCATTTCACACACCAAGTCATTTGGTTTAGGTTTATTTATCTATTTATAACTGAAAAGTCAATCCACTGTTTTCTTACTTTGGTATTGGACGGATATCTATGTTTGGTGTTTGCTAAATACAATTCGCACATCGAACAGAATTTCACTTTGACCATCTTGAGTGCAGGCGAGTAGGCAGTAATAGCAGCTTCGGTGAACGGCAGAAATCGGCAGGCAGCTAGGGCAGCAGGTCGCGAGAACGCAACAAGCGAAATAAAACGAGTAAACGGTAACGTTAGACACGACCAGCCGGTTGTCGGGACGCCACTTACGTAAGTATACGACAACATTTATAAATGTAAGAAAGTTATAGTGTACAACAAAACTATAAAACATTTTATTATGAATATAGCAATTTATAGACACAAATTAAGCAGTTCTGCTTACAGTGCACTTCAACAAACTCAGATAATCTGCATTTATTTGTATTGCCTGAAATCAATGAATAAATTAAATTTTATGAGCAAAAAAACTTAATTCATTAAAGTTTAACTTACAAAAAACTTCAGAAACTAAATTTTCTACTTCATATCTATTCATCACTAGACTTCTCGCTGTTGGTATTTTTTATTACATTTACAGTCAATATTCTCAAACTTCTTTCCATCTACTTTTTTATTTTTGGATGTCGTATATGATTTACCTGCATTACGGCACCTTTTACGATTTTCCGCTTTACTGCCATACTTCTGACGTTTTCTCGAACGACGTCCAACATCAGTTTCAGGTCCATCGTGGCTATCTGCAAAAATGTCGTTTTACTACAAATTTAAATTTTTATACAAATATAATAAAGCCGTAATTATATTATTAATGTTAATATAGGCAACAATTATACTCTTTATTTACTAAAACTATTAAAAAACTATACTGTACATAATGAATCATGTATTCAAAATATTTAGGTACTTACCTAAATTTTCTGAAAACAGCTCGTCATTGTCTTGAACATAATCATCACAACTGTCGCCATCAAAATCTACTGAATCACTAAGTTCAGAATCGTCAGAATTTGCCATCACAATATTATAAAAACCATGAAACTTAAACTTTTAAATTTTTCTTTTATTGACACTAACAAGCGGAAAAAGACAGTAATCATAACTACGTACAAATAAGTTAATTGTTGATAATATTAATCATTTTGCTTTGACTAGAATGTGGTCACCATCTATTTGGTTTCCAGGGTACGAATGACTAGATCGTATTTGGTTTTTATACTTCTTCTTGACTAGAATATAATCAATCTGGTGTCTGCTCTTATCTCCAGGGGCCTTCCATGTATACCTTCTTCTCTTCGGAACTTCATACATCGTATTAGTGATTATCATTTCAAACTGTTTCTCACCTTGAGGGCAAGAGATTGCCCTATCTGACTCAGCTCATCCGCTCCAAGGACCGTTGGCTTCGTAGATTTGTCTCCTTATACCGGGAGTTTTCGGTATTCCTACTGGTCGCCTTTTACGACAGGGGGAACAGCCCGTGATCTTATTCTAACCCGAGACCACACGGTCCATAGTAAAACTAACTGACAACTAATATCAAATGAGGCGTAAAAGATGATCACCAAAATTTATAATATAAATATATAAATTGTCAATTAGGTTAGGTTAGTTTTAAACAGGTAATTTTTATTCTTAAAAGAAAATCTTACCCTGATTGTAATAATGGAATATTTTTAATTTTAATCTTTACCTTTTTTTACTTAGAACCATCTGAATCAGATTATTGTCCTCTTCTCTTTTAATGGTTGGCTTAATCCAATTTGATGGTGAATAATATCGGTCGACTAATTCTATTATTCTTTCCATTGGTATTGTTTTTTGATTAATATGGAACGTTGATGGTACAGCGTCCTTTTTCAGTCTTCTGCGAAAAACGCTTGTTGAAATATAATCCTGGGGGTTGAAATGCATTTCACACACCAAGTCATTTGGTTTAGGTTTATTTATCTATTTATAACTGAAAAGTCAATCCACTGTTTTCTTACTTTGGTATTGGACGGATATCTATGTTTGGTGTTTGCTAAATACAATTCGCACATCGAACAGAATTTCACTTTGACCATCTTGAGTGCAGGCGAGTAGGCAGTAATAGCAGCTTCGGTGAACGGCAGAAATCGGCAGGCAGCTAGGGCAGCAGGTCGCGAGAACGCAACAAGCGAAATAAAACGAGTAAACGGTAACGTTAGACACGACCAGCCGGTTGTCGGGACGCCACTTACGTAAGTATACGACAACATTTATAAATGTAAGAAAGTTATAGTGTACAACAAAACTATAAAACATTTTATTATGAATATAGCAATTTATAGACACAAATTAAGCAGTTCTGCTTACAGTGCACTTCAACAAACTCAGATAATCTGCATTTATTTGTATTGCCTGAAATCAATGAATAAATTAAATTTTATGAGCAAAAAAACTTAATTCATTAAAGTTTAACTTACAAAAAACTTCAGAAACTAAATTTTCTACTTCATATCTATTCATCACTAGACTTCTCGCTGTTGGTATTTTTTATTACATTTACAGTCAATATTCTCAAACTTCTTTCCATCTACTTTTTTATTTTTGGATGTCGTATATGATTTACCTGCATTACGGCACCTTTTACGATTTTCCGCTTTACTGCCATACTTCTGACGTTTTCTCGAACGACGTCCAACATCAGTTTCAGGTCCATCGTGGCTATCTGCAAAAATGTCGTTTTACTACAAATTTAAATTTTTATACAAATATAATAAAGCCGTAATTATATTATTAATGTTAATATAGGCAACAATTATACTCTTTATTTACTAAAACTATTAAAAAACTATACTGTACATAATGAATCATGTATTCAAAATATTTAGGTACTTACCTAAATTTTCTGAAAACAGCTCGTCATTGTCAGGAACATAATCATCACAACTGTCGCCATCAAAATCTACTGAATCACTAAGTTCAGAATCGTCAGAATTTGCCATCACAATATTATAAAAACCATGAAACTTAAACTTTTAAACTTTTCTTTTATTGACACTAACAAGCGGAAAAAGACAGTAATCATAACTACGTACAAATAAGTTAATTGTTGATAATATTAATCATTTTGCTTTGACTAGAATGTGGTCACCATCTATTTGGTTTCCAGGGTACGAATGACTAGATCGTATTTGGTTTTTATACTTCTTCTTGACTAGAATATAATCAATCTGGTGTCTGCTCTTATCTCCAGGGGCCTTCCATGTATACCTTCTTCTCTTCGGAACTTCATACATCGTATTAGTGATTATCATTTCAAACTGTTTCTCACCTTGAGGGCAAGAGATTGCCCTATCTGACTCAGCTCATCCGCTCCAAGGACCGTTGGCTTCGTAGATTTGTCTCCTTATACCGGGAGTTTTCGGTATTCCTACTGGTCGCCTTTTACGACAGGGGGAACAGCCCGTGATCTTATTCTAACCCGAGACCACACGGTCCATAGTAAAACTAACTGACAACTAATATCAAATGAGGCGTAAAAGATGATCACCAAAATTTATAATATAAATATATAAATTGTCAATTAGGTTAGGTTAGTTTTAAACAGGTAATTTTTATTCTTAAAAGAAAATCTTACCCTGATTGTAATAATGGAATATTTTTAATTTTAATCTTTACCTTTTTTTACTTAGAACCATCTGAATCAGATTATTGTCCTCTTCTCTTTTAATGGTTGGCTTAATCCAATTTGATGGTGAATAATATCGGTCGACTAATTCTATTATTCTTTCCATTGGTATTGTTTTTTGATTAATATGGAACGTTGATGGTACAGCGTCCTTTTTCAGTCTTCTGCGAAAAACGCTTGTTGAAATATAATCCTGGGGGTTGAAATGCATTTCACACACCAAGTCATTTGGTTTAGGTTTATTTATCTATTTATAACTGAAAAGTCAATCCACTGTTTTCTTACTTTGGTATTGGACGGATATCTATGTTTGGTGTTTGCTAAATACAATTCGCACATCGAACAGAATTTCACTTTGACCATCTTGAGTGCAGGCGAGTAGGCAGTAATAGCAGCTTCGGTGAACGGCAGAAATCGGCAGGCAGCTAGGGCAGCAGGTCGCGAGAACGCAACAAGCGAAATAAAACGAGTAAACGGTAACGTTAGACACGACCAGCCGGTTGTCGGGACGCCACTTACGTAAGTATACGACAACATTTATAAATGTAAGAAAGTTATAGTGTACAACAAAACTATAAAACATTTTATTATGAATATAGCAATTTATAGACACAAATTAAGCAGTTCTGCTTACAGTGCACTTCAACAAACTCAGATAATCTGCATTTATTTGTATTGCCTGAAATCAATGAATAAATTAAATTTTATGAGCAAAAAAACTTAATTCATTAAAGTTTAACTTACAAAAAACTTCAGAAACTAAATTTTCTACTTCATATCTATTCATCACTAGACTTCTCGCTGTTGGTATTTTTTATTACATTTACAGTCAATATTCTCAAACTTCTTTCCATCTACTTTTTTATTTTTGGATGTCGTATATGATTTACCTGCATTACGGCACCTTTTACGATTTTCCGCTTTACTGCCATACTTCTGACGTTTTCTCGAACGACGTCCAACATCAGTTTCAGGTCCATCGTGGCTATCTGCAAAAATGTCGTTTTACTACAAATTTAAATTTTTATACAAATATAATAAAGCCGTAATTATATTATTAATGTTAATATAGGCAACAATTATACTCTTTATTTACTAAAACTATTAAAAAACTATACTGTACATAATGAATCATGTATTCAAAATATTTAGGTACTTACCTAAATTTTCTGAAAACAGCTCGTCATTGTCAGGAACATAATCATCACAACTGTCGCCATCAAAATCTACTGAATCACTAAGTTCAGAATCGTCAGAATTTGCCATCACAATATTATAAAAACCATGAAACTTAAACTTTTAAACTTTTCTTTTATTGACACTAACAAGCGGAAAAAGACAGTAATCATAACTACGTACAAATAAGTTAATTGTTGATAATATTAATCATTTTGCTTTGACTAGAATGTGGTCACCATCTATTTGGTTTCCAGGGTACGAATGACTAGATCGTATTTGGTTTTTATACTTCTTCTTGACTAGAATATAATCAATCTGGTGTCTGCTCTTATCTCCAGGGGCCTTCCATGTATACCTTCTTCTCTTCGGAACTTCATACATCGTATTAGTGATTATCATTTCAAACTGTTTCTCACCTTGAGGGCAAGAGATTGCCCTATCTGACTCAGCTCATCCGCTCCAAGGACCGTTGGCTTCGTAGATTTGTCTCCTTATACCGGGAGTTTTCGGTATTCCTACTGGTCGCCTTTTACGACAGGGGGAACAGCCCGTGATCTTATTCTAACCCGAGACCACACGGTCCATAGTAAAACTAACTGACAACTAATATCAAATGAGGCGTAAAAGATGATCACCAAAATTTATAATATAAATATATAAATTGTCAATTAGGTTAGGTTAGTTTTAAACAGGTAATTTTTATTCTTAAAAGAAAATCTTACCCTGATTGTAATAATGGAATATTTTTAATTTTAATCTTTACCTTTTTTTACTTAGAACCATCTGAATCAGATTATTGTCCTCTTCTCTTTTAATGGTTGGCTTAATCCAATTTGATGGTGAATAATATCGGTCGACTAATTCTATTATTCTTTCCATTGGTATTGTTTTTTGATTAATATGGAACGTTGATGGTACAGCGTCCTTTTTCAGTCTTCTGCGAAAAACGCTTGTTGAAATATAATCCTGGGGGTTGAAATGCATTTCACACACCAAGTCATTTGGTTTAGGTTTATTTATCTATTTATAACTGAAAAGTCAATCCACTGTTTTCTTACTTTGGTATTGGACGGATATCTATGTTTGGTGTTTGCTAAATACAATTCGCACATCGAACAGAATTTCACTTTGACCATCTTGAGTGCAGGCGAGTAGGCAGTAATAGCAGCTTCGGTGAACGGCAGAAATCGGCAGGCAGCTAGGGCAGCAGGTCGCGAGAACGCAACAAGCGAAATAAAACGAGTAAACGGTAACGTTAGACACGACCAGCCGGTTGTCGGGACGCCACTTACGTAAGTATACGACAACATTTATAAATGTAAGAAAGTTATAGTGTACAACAAAACTATAAAACATTTTATTATGAATATAGCAATTTATAGACACAAATTAAGCAGTTCTGCTTACAGTGCACTTCAACAAACTCAGATAATCTGCATTTATTTGTATTGCCTGAAATCAATGAATAAATTAAATTTTATGAGCAAAAAAACTTAATTCATTAAAGTTTAACTTACAAAAAACTTCAGAAACTAAATTTTCTACTTCATATCTATTCATCACTAGACTTCTCGCTGTTGGTATTTTTTATTACATTTACAGTCAATATTCTCAAACTTCTTTCCATCTACTTTTTTATTTTTGGATGTCGTATATGATTTACCTGCATTACGGCACCTTTTACGATTTTCCGCTTTACTGCCATACTTCTGACGTTTTCTCGAACGACGTCCAACATCAGTTTCAGGTCCATCGTGGCTATCTGCAAAAATGTCGTTTTACTACAAATTTAAATTTTTATACAAATATAATAAAGCCGTAATTATATTATTAATGTTAATATAGGCAACAATTATACTCTTTATTTACTAAAACTATTAAAAAACTATACTGTACATAATGAATCATGTATTCAAAATATTTAGGTACTTACCTAAATTTTCTGAAAACAGCTCGTCATTGTCAGGAACATAATCATCACAACTGTCGCCATCAAAATCTACTGAATCACTAAGTTCAGAATCGTCAGAATTTGCCATCACAATATTATAAAAACCATGAAACTTAAACTTTTAAATTTTTCTTTTATTGACACTAACAAGCGGAAAAAGACAGTAATCATAACTACGTACAAATAAGTTAATTGTTGATAATATTAATCATTTTGCTTTGACTAGAATGTGGTCACCATCTATTTGGTTTCCAGGGTACGAATGACTAGATCGTATTTGGTTTTTATACTTCTTCTTGACTAGAATATAATCAATCTGGTGTCTGCTCTTATCTCCAGGGGCCTTCCATGTATACCTTCTTCTCTTCGGAACTTCATACATCGTATTAGTGATTATCATTTCAAACTGTTTCTCACCTTGAGGGCAAGAGATTGCCCTATCTGACTCAGCTCATCCGCTCCAAGGACCGTTGGCTTCGTAGATTTGTCTCCTTATACCGGGAGTTTTCGGTATTCCTACTGGTCGCCTTTTACGACAGGGGGAACAGCCCGTGATCTTATTCTAACCCGAGACCACACGGTCCATAGTAAAACTAACTGACAACTAATATCAAATGAGGCGTAAAAGATGATCACCAAAATTTATAATATAAATATATAAATTGTCAATTAGGTTAGGTTAGTTTTAAACAGGTAATTTTTATTCTTAAAAGAAAATCTTACCCTGATTGTAATAATGGAATATTTTTAATTTTAATCTTTACCTTTTTTTACTTAGAACCATCTGAATCAGATTATTGTCCTCTTCTCTTTTAATGGTTGGCTTAATCCAATTTGATGGTGAATAATATCGGTCGACTAATTCTATTATTCTTTCCATTGGTATTGTTTTTTGATTAATATGGAACGTTGATGGTACAGCGTCCTTTTTCAGTCTTCTGCGAAAAACGCTTGTTGAAATATAATCCTGGGGGTTGAAATGCATTTCACACACCAAGTCATTTGGTTTAGGTTTATTTATCTATTTATAACTGAAAAGTCAATCCACTGTTTTCTTACTTTGGTATTGGACGGATATCTATGTTTGGTGTTTGCTAAATACAATTCGCACATCGAACAGAATTTCACTTTGACCATCTTGAGTGCAGGCGAGTAGGCAGTAATAGCAGCTTCGGTGAACGGCAGAAATCGGCAGGCAGCTAGGGCAGCAGGTCGCGAGAACGCAACAAGCGAAATAAAACGAGTAAACGGTAACGTTAGACACGACCAGCCGGTTGTCGGGACGCCACTTACGTAAGTATACGACAACATTTATAAATGTAAGAAAGTTATAGTGTACAACAAAACTATAAAACATTTTATTATGAATATAGCAATTTATAGACACAAATTAAGCAGTTCTGCTTACAGTGCACTTCAACAAACTCAGATAATCTGCATTTATTTGTATTGCCTGAAATCAATGAATAAATTAAATTTTATGAGCAAAAAAACTTAATTCATTAAAGTTTAACTTACAAAAAACTTCAGAAACTAAATTTTCTACTTCATATCTATTCATCACTAGACTTCTCGCTGTTGGTATTTTTTATTACATTTACAGTCAATATTCTCAAACTTCTTTCCATCTACTTTTTTATTTTTGGATGTCGTATATGATTTACCTGCATTACGGCACCTTTTACGATTTTCCGCTTTACTGCCATACTTCTGACGTTTTCTCGAACGACGTCCAACATCAGTTTCAGGTCCATCGTGGCTATCTGCAAAAATGTCGTTTTACTACAAATTTAAATTTTTATACAAATATAATAAAGCCGTAATTATATTATTAATGTTAATATAGGCAACAATTATACTCTTTATTTACTAAAACTATTAAAAAACTATACTGTACATAATGAATCATGTATTCAAAATATTTAGGTACTTACCTAAATTTTCTGAAAACAGCTCGTCATTGTCAGGAACATAATCATCACAACTGTCGCCATCAAAATCTACTGAATCACTAAGTTCAGAATCGTCAGAATTTGCCATCACAATATTATAAAAACCATGAAACTTAAACTTTTAAACTTTTCTTTTATTGACACTAACAAGCGGAAAAAGACAGTAATCATAACTACGTACAAATAAGTTAATTGTTGATAATATTAATCATTTTGCTTTGACTAGAATGTGGTCACCATCTATTTGGTTTCCAGGGTACGAATGACTAGATCGTATTTGGTTTTTATACTTCTTCTTGACTAGAATATAATCAATCTGGTGTCTGCTCTTATCTCCAGGGGCCTTCCATGTATACCTTCTTCTCTTCGGAACTTCATACATCGTATTAGTGATTATCATTTCAAACTGTTTCTCACCTTGAGGGCAAGAGATTGCCCTATCTGACTCAGCTCATCCGCTCCAAGGACCGTTGGCTTCGTAGATTTGTCTCCTTATACCGGGAGTTTTCGGTATTCCTACTGGTCGCCTTTTACGACAGGGGGAACAGCCCGTGATCTTATTCTAACCCGAGACCACACGGTCCATAGTAAAACTAACTGACAACTAATATCAAATGAGGCGTAAAAGATGATCACCAAAATTTATAATATAAATATATAAATTGTCAATTAGGTTAGGTTAGTTTTAAACAGGTAATTTTTATTCTTAAAAGAAAATCTTACCCTGATTGTAATAATGGAATATTTTTAATTTTAATCTTTACCTTTTTTTACTTAGAACCATCTGAATCAGATTATTGTCCTCTTCTCTTTTAATGGTTGGCTTAATCCAATTTGATGGTGAATAATATCGGTCGACTAATTCTATTATTCTTTCCATTGGTATTGTTTTTTGATTAATATGGAACGTTGATGGTACAGCGTCCTTTTTCAGTCTTCTGCGAAAAACGCTTGTTGAAATATAATCCTGGGGGTTGAAATGCATTTCACACACCAAGTCATTTGGTTTAGGTTTATTTATCTATTTATAACTGAAAAGTCAATCCACTGTTTTCTTACTTTGGTATTGGACGGATATCTATGTTTGGTGTTTGCTAAATACAATTCGCACATCGAACAGAATTTCACTTTGACCATCTTGAGTGCAGGCGAGTAGGCAGTAATAGCAGCTTCGGTGAACGGCAGAAATCGGCAGGCAGCTAGGGCAGCAGGTCGCGAGAACGCAACAAGCGAAATAAAACGAGTAAACGGTAACGTTAGACACGACCAGCCGGTTGTCGGGGCGCCACTTACGTAAGTATACGACAACATTTATAAATGTAAGAAAGTTATAGTGTACAACAAAACTATAAAACATTTTATTATGAATATAGCAATTTATAGACACAAATTAAGCAGTTCTGCTTACAGTGCACTTCAACAAACTCAGATAATCTGCATTTATTTGTATTGCCTGAAATCAATGAATAAATTAAATTTTATGAGCAAAAAAACTTAATTCATTAAAGTTTAACTTACAAAAAACTTCAGAAACTAAATTTTCTACTTCATATCTATTCATCACTAGACTTCTCGCTGTTGGTATTTTTTATTACATTTACAGTCAATATTCTCAAACTTCTTTCCATCTACTTTTTTATTTTTGGATGTCGTATATGATTTACCTGCATTACGGCACCTTTTACGATTTTCCGCTTTACTGCCATACTTCTGACGTTTTCTCGAACGACGTCCAACATCAGTTTCAGGTCCATCGTGGCTATCTGCAAAAATGTCGTTTTACTACAAATTTAAATTTTTATACAAATATAATAAAGCCGTAATTATATTATTAATTTACTAAAACTATTAAAAAACTATACTGTACATAATGAATCATGTATTCAAAATATTTAGGTACTTACCTAAATTTTCTGAAAACAGCTCGTCATTGTCAGGAACATAATCATCACAACTGTCGCCATCAAAATCTACTGAATCACTAAGTTCAGAATCGTCAGAATTTGCCATCACAATATTATAAAAACCATGAAACTTAAACTTTTAAACTTTTCTTTTATTGACACTAACAAGCGGAAAAAGACAGTAATCATAACTACGTACAAATAAGTTAATTGTTGATAATATTAATCATTTTGCTTTGACTAGAATGTGGTCACCATCTATTTGGTTTCCAGGGTACGAATGACTAGATCGTATTTGGTTTTTATACTTCTTCTTGACTAGAATATAATCAATCTGGTGTCTGCTCTTATCTCCAGGGGCCTTCCATGTATACCTTCTTCTCTTCGGAACTTCATACATCGTATTAGTGATTATCATTTCAAACTGTTCACAGAACTCTATCATTTTTTATCCTCTTTCGTTTGTGTTTCCCAATCCAAACTTACCAACGCATTCATTCCCTGTAATTTGACTCCCGACTGAAGCATTGAAATCACCCATCACAAATACATTTAATTTATTATCGGTTATTCTTAACAATTCTTCAAGTTGTTGATACATGATTTCGATTTCCTCCTCCTCGCAGCTTGTTGTTGGGAAGTACACTTGTACATCTGTGGGTATATCTGTGAGTTGAGCTTGCAGCTTAATCATAATGATTCTTTCGTTCACATGGAAAGTGTTGAGGACATTGTTTTTCCATTTACCTCTCAAAATAATCGCTACACCTTTACTGCCTCTCTTCTCACCCACACTATGAATTATTCTCAAGTCATTCTTGATGTAATCACCGTTTCATTGCCATCTTGTTTCAGAGATGCCTAAAATATCTAGTTCTCCATTTGTCATTTGTTGTGAAATTTCTTCAAATTTCTAGACTTGAGCATTGTCCTTACATTCCATGTACCAATATTTTTGTAATTTGCAATTGTTTCTGTTGTTGTTGTCCCAAGGATTTCGTTGGCTGACGACCTGGGAGGCCGTGGGCCCTCCCCTGCCGGATCTTGGGTTCCGAAGCCCATGATCAGTAGGATTCAAAATGTTGTAAGACAAAGACATTAGTTATCGGGGTTAGGGAATCCGTAGGATCTTTAATGCAGTGGTATCCCTCTTGCCTTCTGTATTCTCCGGCCGTTGACCATACTAGTTGGTTCTTCCGCCCTTTCAAGGCAGTTTCTCACCTTGAGGGCAAGAGATTGCCCTATCTGACTCAGCTCATCCGCTCCAAGGACCGTTGGCTTCGTAGATTTGTCTCCTTATACCGGGAGTTTTCGGTATTCCTACTGGTCGCCTTTTACGACAGGGGGAACAGCCCGTGATCTTATTCTAACCCGAGACCACACGGTCCATAGTAAAACTAACTGACAACTAATATCAAATGAGGCGTAAAAGATGATCACCAAAATTTATAATATAAATATATAAATTGTCAATTAGGTTAGGTTAGTTTTAAACAGGTAATTTTTATTCTTAAAAGAAAATCTTACCCTGATTGTAATAATGGAATATTTTTAATTTTAATCTTTACCTTTTTTTACTTAGAACCATCTGAATCAGATTATTGTCCTCTTCTCTTTTAATGGTTGGCTTAATCCAATTTGATGGTGAATAATATCGGTCGACTAATTCTATTATTCTTTCCATTGGTATTGTTTTTTGATTAATATGGAACGTTGATGGTACAGCGTCCTTTTTCAGTCTTCTGCGAAAAACGCTTGTTGAAATATAATCCTGGGGGTTGAAATGCATTTCACACACCAAGTCATTTGGTTTAGGTTTATTTATCTATTTATAACTGAAAAGTCAATCCACTGTTTTCTTACTTTGGTATTGGACGGATATCTATGTTTGGTGTTTGCTAAATACAATTCGCACATCGAACAGAATTTCACTTTGACCATCTTGAGTGCAGGCGAGTAGGCAGTAATAGCAGCTTCGGTGAACGGCAGAAATCGGCAGGCAGCTAGGGCAGCAGGTCGCGAGAACGCAACAAGCGAAATAAAACGAGTAAACGGTAACGTTAGACACGACCAGCCGGTTGTCGGGGCGCCACTTACGTAAGTATACGACAACATTTATAAATGTAAGAAAGTTATAGTGTACAACAAAACTATAAAACATTTTATTATGAATATAGCAATTTATAGACACAAATTAAGCAGTTCTGCTTACAGTGCACTTCAACAAACTCAGATAATCTGCATTTATTTGTATTGCCTGAAATCAATGAATAAATTAAATTTTATGAGCAAAAAAACTTAATTCATTAAAGTTTAACTTACAAAAAACTTCAGAAACTAAATTTTCTACTTCATATCTATTCATCACTAGACTTCTCGCTGTTGGTATTTTTTATTACATTTACAGTCAATATTCTCAAACTTCTTTCCATCTACTTTTTTATTTTTGGATGTCGTATATGATTTACCTGCATTACGGCACCTTTTACGATTTTCCGCTTTACTGCCATACTTCTGACGTTTTCTCGAACGACGTCCAACATCAGTTTCAGGTCCATCGTGGCTATCTGCAAAAATGTCGTTTTACTACAAATTTAAATTTTTATACAAATATAATAAAGCCGTAATTATATTATTAATTTACTAAAACTATTAAAAAACTATACTGTACATAATGAATCATGTATTCAAAATATTTAGGTACTTACCTAAATTTTCTGAAAACAGCTCGTCATTGTCAGGAACATAATCATCACAACTGTCGCCATCAAAATCTACTGAATCACTAAGTTCAGAATCGTCAGAATTTGCCATCACAATATTATAAAAACCATGAAACTTAAACTTTTAAACTTTTCTTTTATTGACACTAACAAGCGGAAAAAGACAGTAATCATAACTACGTACAAATAAGTTAATTGTTGATAATATTAATCATTTTGCTTTGACTAGAATGTGGTCACCATCTATTTGGTTTCCAGGGTACGAATGACTAGATCGTATTTGGTTTTTATACTTCTTCTTGACTAGAATATAATCAATCTGGTGTCTGCTCTTATCTCCAGGGGCCTTCCATGTATACCTTCTTCTCTTCGGAACTTCATACATCGTATTAGTGATTATCATTTCAAACTGTTCACAGAACTCTATCATTTTTTATCCTCTTTCGTTTGTGTTTCCCAATCCAAACTTACCAACGCATTCATTCCCTGTAATTTGACTCCCGACTGAAGCATTGAAATCACCCATCACAAATACATTTAATTTATTATCGGTTATTCTTAACAATTCTTCAAGTTGTTGATACATGATTTCGATTTCCTCCTCCTCGCAGCTTGTTGTTGGGAAGTACACTTGTACATCTGTGGGTATATCTGTGAGTTGAGCTTGCAGCTTAATCATAATGATTCTTTCGTTCACATGGAAAGTGTTGAGGACATTGTTTTTCCATTTACCTCTCAAAATAATCGCTACACCTTTACTGCCTCTCTTCTCACCCACACTATGAATTATTCTCAAGTCATTCTTGATGTAATCACCGTTTCATTGCCATCTTGTTTCAGAGATGCCTAAAATATCTAGTTCTCCATTTGTCATTTGTTGTGAAATTTCTTCAAATTTCTAGACTTGAGCATTGTCCTTACATTCCATGTACCAATATTTTTGTAATTTGCAATTGTTTCTGTTGTTGTTGTCCCAAGGATTTCGTTGGCTGACGACCTGGGAGGCCGTGGGCCCTCCCCTGCCGGATCTTGGGTTCCGAAGCCCATGATCAGTAGGATTCAAAATGTTGTAAGACAAAGACATTAGTTATCGGGGTTAGGGAATCCGTAGGATCTTTAATGCAGTGGTATCCCTCTTGCCTTCTGTATTCTCCGGCCGTTGACCATACTAGTTGGTTCTTCCGCCCTTTCAAGGCAGTTTCTCACCTTGAGGGCAAGAGATTGCCCTATCTGACTCAGCTCATCCGCTCCAAGGACCGTTGGCTTCGTAGATTTGTCTCCTTATACCGGGAGTTTTCGGTATTCCTACTGGTCGCCTTTTACGACAGGGGGAACAGCCCGTGATCTTATTCTAACCCGAGACCACACGGTCCATAGTAAAACTAACTGACAACTAATATCAAATGAGGCGTAAAAGATGATCACCAAAATTTATAATATAAATATATAAATTGTCAATTAGGTTAGGTTAGTTTTAAACAGGTAATTTTTATTCTTAAAAGAAAATCTTACCCTGATTGTAATAATGGAATATTTTTAATTTTAATCTTTACCTTTTTTTACTTAGAACCATCTGAATCAGATTATTGTCCTCTTCTCTTTTAATGGTTGGCTTAATCCAATTTGATGGTGAATAATATCGGTCGACTAATTCTATTATTCTTTCCATTGGTATTGTTTTTTGATTAATATGGAACGTTGATGGTACAGCGTCCTTTTTCAGTCTTCTGCGAAAAACGCTTGTTGAAATATAATCCTGGGGGTTGAAATGCATTTCACACACCAAGTCATTTGGTTTAGGTTTATTTATCTATTTATAACTGAAAAGTCAATCCACTGTTTTCTTACTTTGGTATTGGACGGATATCTATGTTTGGTGTTTGCTAAATACAATTCGCACATCGAACAGAATTTCACTTTGACCATCTTGAGTGCAGGCGAGTAGGCAGTAATAGCAGCTTCGGTGAACGGCAGAAATCGGCAGGCAGCTAGGGCAGCAGGTCGCGAGAACGCAACAAGCGAAATAAAACGAGTAAACGGTAACGTTAGACACGACCAGCCGGTTGTCGGGGCGCCACTTACGTAAGTATACGACAACATTTATAAATGTAAGAAAGTTATAGTGTACAACAAAACTATAAAACATTTTATTATGAATATAGCAATTTATAGACACAAATTAAGCAGTTCTGCTTACAGTGCACTTCAACAAACTCAGATAATCTGCATTTATTTGTATTGCCTGAAATCAATGAATAAATTAAATTTTATGAGCAAAAAAACTTAATTCATTAAAGTTTAACTTACAAAAAACTTCAGAAACTAAATTTTCTACTTCATATCTATTCATCACTAGACTTCTCGCTGTTGGTATTTTTTATTACATTTACAGTCAATATTCTCAAACTTCTTTCCATCTACTTTTTTATTTTTGGATGTCGTATATGATTTACCTGCATTACGGCACCTTTTACGATTTTCCGCTTTACTGCCATACTTCTGACGTTTTCTCGAACGACGTCCAACATCAGTTTCAGGTCCATCGTGGCTATCTGCAAAAATGTCGTTTTACTACAAATTTAAATTTTTATACAAATATAATAAAGCCGTAATTATATTATTAATTTACTAAAACTATTAAAAAACTATACTGTACATAATGAATCATGTATTCAAAATATTTAGGTACTTACCTAAATTTTCTGAAAACAGCTCGTCATTGTCAGGAACATAATCATCACAACTGTCGCCATCAAAATCTACTGAATCACTAAGTTCAGAATCGTCAGAATTTGCCATCACAATATTATAAAAACCATGAAACTTAAACTTTTAAACTTTTCTTTTATTGACACTAACAAGCGGAAAAAGACAGTAATCATAACTACGTACAAATAAGTTAATTGTTGATAATATTAATCATTTTGCTTTGACTAGAATGTGGTCACCATCTATTTGGTTTCCAGGGTACGAATGACTAGATCGTATTTGGTTTTTATACTTCTTCTTGACTAGAATATAATCAATCTGGTGTCTGCTCTTATCTCCAGGGGCCTTCCATGTATACCTTCTTCTCTTCGGAACTTCATACATCGTATTAGTGATTATCATTTCAAACTGTTCACAGAACTCTATCATTTTTTATCCTCTTTCGTTTGTGTTTCCCAATCCAAACTTACCAACGCATTCATTCCCTGTAATTTGACTCCCGACTGAAGCATTGAAATCACCCATCACAAATACATTTAATTTATTATCGGTTATTCTTAACAATTCTTCAAGTTGTTGATACATGATTTCGATTTCCTCCTCCTCGCAGCTTGTTGTTGGGAAGTACACTTGTACATCTGTGGGTATATCTGTGAGTTGAGCTTGCAGCTTAATCATAATGATTCTTTCGTTCACATGGAAAGTGTTGAGGACATTGTTTTTCCATTTACCTCTCAAAATAATCGCTACACCTTTACTGCCTCTCTTCTCACCCACACTATGAATTATTCTCAAGTCATTCTTGATGTAATCACCGTTTCATTGCCATCTTGTTTCAGAGATGCCTAAAATATCTAGTTCTCCATTTGTCATTTGTTGTGAAATTTCTTCAAATTTCTAGACTTGAGCATTGTCCTTACATTCCATGTACCAATATTTTTGTAATTTGCAATTGTTTCTGTTGTTGTTGTCCCAAGGATTTCGTTGGCTGACGACCTGGGAGGCCGTGGGCCCTCCCCTGCCGGATCTTGGGTTCCGAAGCCCATGATCAGTAGGATTCAAAATGTTGTAAGACAAAGACATTAGTTATCGGGGTTAGGGAATCCGTAGGATCTTTAATGCAGTGGTATCCCTCTTGCCTTCTGTATTCTCCGGCCGTTGACCATACTAGTTGGTTCTTCCGCCCTTTCAAGGCAGTTTCTCACCTTGAGGGCAAGAGATTGCCCTATCTGACTCAGCTCATCCGCTCCAAGGACCGTTGGCTTCGTAGATTTGTCTCCTTATACCGGGAGTTTTCGGTATTCCTACTGGTCGCCTTTTACGACAGGGGGAACAGCCCGTGATCTTATTCTAACCCGAGACCACACGGTCCATAGTAAAACTAACTGACAACTAATATCAAATGAGGCGTAAAAGATGATCACCAAAATTTATAATATAAATATATAAATTGTCAATTAGGTTAGGTTAGTTTTAAACAGGTAATTTTTATTCTTAAAAGAAAATCTTACCCTGATTGTAATAATGGAATATTTTTAATTTTAATCTTTACCTTTTTTTACTTAGAACCATCTGAATCAGATTATTGTCCTCTTCTCTTTTAATGGTTGGCTTAATCCAATTTGATGGTGAATAATATCGGTCGACTAATTCTATTATTCTTTCCATTGGTATTGTTTTTTGATTAATATGGAACGTTGATGGTACAGCGTCCTTTTTCAGTCTTCTGCGAAAAACGCTTGTTGAAATATAATCCTGGGGGTTGAAATGCATTTCACACACCAAGTCATTTGGTTTAGGTTTATTTATCTATTTATAACTGAAAAGTCAATCCACTGTTTTCTTACTTTGGTATTGGACGGATATCTATGTTTGGTGTTTGCTAAATACAATTCGCACATCGAACAGAATTTCACTTTGACCATCTTGAGTGCAGGCGAGTAGGCAGTAATAGCAGCTTCGGTGAACGGCAGAAATCGGCAGGCAGCTAGGGCAGCAGGTCGCGAGAACGCAACAAGCTAAATAAAACGAGTAAACGGTAACGTTAGACACGACCAGCCGGTTGTCGGGGCGCCACTTACGTAAGTATACGACAACATTTATAAATGTAAGAAAGTTATAGTGTACAACAAAACTATAAAACATTTTATTATGAATATAGCAATTTATAGACACAAATTAAGCAGTTCTGCTTACAGTGCACTTCAACAAACTCAGATAATCTGCATTTATTTGTATTGCCTGAAATCAATGAATAAATTAAATTTTATGAGCAAAAAAACTTAATTCATTAAAGTTTAACTTACAAAAAACTTCAGAAACTAAATTTTCTACTTCATATCTATTCATCACTAGACTTCTCGCTGTTGGTATTTTTTATTACATTTACAGTCAATATTCTCAAACTTCTTTCCATCTACTTTTTTATTTTTGGATGTCGTATATGATTTACCTGCATTACGGCACCTTTTACGATTTTCCGCTTTACTGCCATACTTCTGACGTTTTCTCGAACGACGTCCAACATCAGTTTCAGGTCCATCGTGGCTATCTGCAAAAATGTCGTTTTACTACAAATTTAAATTTTTATACAAATATAATAAAGCCGTAATTATATTATTAATGTTAATATAGGCAACAATTATACTCTTTATTTACTAAAACTATTAAAAAACTATACTGTACATAATGAATCATGTATTCAAAATATTTAGGTACTTACCTAAATTTTCTGAAAACAGCTCGTCATTGTCAGGAACATAATCATCACAACTGTCGCCATCAAAATCTACTGAATCACTAAGTTCAGAATCGTCAGAATTTGCCATCACAATATTATAAAAACCATGAAACTTAAACTTTTAAACTTTTCTTTTATTGACACTAACAAGCGGAAAAAGACAGTAATCATAACTACGTACAAATAAGTTAATTGTTGATAATATTAATCAATATAAAACAATGATAAGGGAACATTTACTGTCATAGTGGTGTAAGTCTTACTTATACCACTTTAACTGTTAATGAAACCGATGATATATTTCTGGTTCAAATTGTAATGCCATCTAGTGGTTATGAGATTATGAGATATGACTTACTTCACTTTGCCATTCAATAAATTGATATTTGAAGATATGCCTTCACTACATAACTCAATTTTACGAAAATGTGACTTACAGCACTATGGCTTTAACCCACTCATATACTGCACACCAAAAATCTACAAGAGTTTCATTTTTAAATTTATGTTCATAAGTCTTATCACAAGAAAGATCGATAATCTGAATTTCAAGAATCGTATTGAAGTTCAACTCTTCAATAGAAACAGTAAAAGGATTTTCAATCCATAGAATCTATCATTTTTTTAGAAGGTACAAAATCAACAAGTATTACTTTTTATTTTGATTTCTTGCGAAGCTAATAAGCATGCTTGAACCTTATCTGTATTTAAGTGGTTCCTAGTTTTAACTTTTATCAGATTAACATTGCTAAAAATACGCTCACAATCGGCATTGGAATGAGGGAGAGATAAAGCTTCAAGAGCAAAATTTGCCAAATGTACAAATGGAAAATGTTGTGCTCTTAAATAAAAGTCATTTAACAAGGATTTTTTATTTGTAATGTTAGGTTTTTCTATTTCTTTTAATACTTTTATGCCGAGGTACATTTATTATTAATAGTTCAATCATTTACAAGTAGAATTAAAAACAGCTTAACATCGACTCCTCCTCATCCTTCATCATCGCACTGAAACATAATTATTATTATTAGCTCAATAGTTAAATAGATATACGAGTTTTAACTTACTCAATTTTATAGTGACCGTGAGGTAGAGTATGTATTCGGTCTTGTAATACATATCTTTTATCATCATGACTGTTGTAGGTCAACCTTTTGTGTTTTAATTGTTAGCAGCTGGTGATTGAAACATTCTCTGTATAAGCATCTAGCAATGCATCTCCAAACAAACAATGTCGGTGATCGTCTAGAGTCATATGATTTTTAACTACATGCCCTCTTATACCTTTGGCTTTAATTTTTTCTTCTCCATCGATTTTAAAAGCGTACAATTTAGCTCTGAGTGCACAAAACTCAAACATGGTCTTGCCATCGGTCTCATCTGAAAAGAGTCCAGGTATTTTCTTACGTTTTGCCACATAGCACGGGTGATCGCGGGGAAGGTTGGCTGTATCCATACGGTTCAGCAAGATAGGGTTCTCCTTCAAGTCTTTATAGAAGTTTTCTGTCTCAATGTAATATACTAATGAATCTGAAATTATAGAAAAAATATTAATATCATAAAATATTAATTGTATAAGGTTGTATACCTGTATTGGTATACATCAAATGAATCGCTTCTTTGTAATGTGCCTGCATAACATTATAATGATAGTCATACATTAACGGTTTTGAAACATCAAGTACTGCAAAGCCTGTAATTATAATTAAATTATAGTCTGTTGTTAATAATAATAATTTAGTATTTACCTATATAAATGGGTTTACAAAAATCTATAATTTTATTCTCCATCGTAACCGCTGTAAGATTTTTGTTTTCGTAGTCTGTACAATATTTAAAAGTTGTTTTGTTTATCAGCTTCTGTAATCTTTTTTCTCCTGACACTAACTCCATGTTATGTGTATATTGAAGATTATAAAATTACAACTTTTAAGGTAAATTGATTTAGATATTAAATTGTTCTGCTAATGCATTAACTTCGAGCATAGATGTTCTCTGCTACATCCAACAACCTCTGCCGATAGACAGGTGTTGGAATACCAGCACCACCTGAAAGAGTTTTGTCTCCTTCAGCTTTAATGGCATCACCATACATTATGATGATTTTGTCTACCACCGCATATCGTGGAGGTTTAGCTGCAAAAACTTTGTTATCATCAAGATGAGTCTCGTTGTTAAATTTCACCATTAGCTCTTTAGCTAAATAGGCAAGATGACGATAGTTAGTAGATTTCACCCTATCTAGATCTTTAGAGTAACCATAGTAAGCATTGATGCCCACCGTATTTAATGCTGCTAAGTATCGAGTTAACTCACCAGGTGCTACATTCTCCATAAGATGCCAGGCTAGGTGGGATGTACTAAGAAAGCTCTGCCAATGGTTTGATATGCTGTAAGGCAGCGGTCCTCACCAGGATTTTAGAAAGGGCCAAATGTAATTTTTGAAAATAATACGAAATAAAATAACTTTTACTTTATAAAAACTTAAAAAACAAATAAAAAAAATGATAAAAAATAACATTAACAATAAAATAAACATTTTGTTTATAATGTGATGTTAATATTAAAAACATTATTTACTTTTATATTATATTATAAACTTTTTTAGTTTTTTGAATAATGCTCATTATTCAGCTTCAACAACTAGATTATTGTAGAACCACAAATTTTCAGGCGGGACATATTTCGCTGCAAGGTCTTGGACATCCCGAAATTTAGGCTCTTTTATTTTTAAAACTTCTGGGTGTAATAGAGGTAAATTTTCTTCGGGGAACTTCAATATTGCAGATTTTTTTTGTAATTGAAACTTTACAAATCCTACTGAATTTCCGTATATACTACAAAATAAACCCTCTTTTTTATATTCCATACACCTATAGGCCATAATAGAAAACTTTTGGTCTTCCACACTTTTTACAATTTTTTTATACAATGGTTTTGTGTAATCCGAAAAATTAAGAATCATATCTCGGGATACATCTATGACATTGAATTTTTTCGATGTTTTTTTGTATGATATAAGCTTATCTAATAAACGGATATACCTCGTTATTGCACCTAAATGTCGACAAAATTATTCTTTATCAGAAAATGCAAAAACATGTGTTTCGAAAAAAAGTGGAGATACCCGGTTCTTGCACCGGACCCTTCAATTGGAGATGGTCTTGTAGAAATAGAACGCTTTAAAAAAACTTCTAAAACCTTTTTCATAAAAAATACTTCAAAATTTACACATTACCCATTATTTTTCAATTCCATTTTTGACAAGATAATTTTTAAATTGAAATATTCATGCATACATACTTCAATTAAATTTAATCTTCATGTTGATAGCGTCTTAGAACGTACACTATCAAATGAAACCCAAAATGTAGCCTTTAAGACCAAAAATATGCTTGCCTGTAATTCGTCTAATTTTAAGAGTTTATAGCATATTATATTATATTAGATAGCATGTTTAGTAAAATATTAGAAGAAGAATCTGAATATATTGCTAAAGGTTCTGGATGGTCACTTGTATCAATAGATGGATTACAATTCTTAGAGGGTCTTCGTACATAGATTTACCGACATTTATTAAAAATAAAAAAGCTGTAATAAATGTTAAAAATAATAATAACAAATGTTTTAAGTATGCAATTTTAACCAAATTTGACAACCGATTAAATAAAAGCAAATTCAGTAAAAAATAATTAAAAATTTAGAAAACAAAAGTGGTTTAAATTTTAATTGTATTAATAATGTCTCAATTAATGTATATAGCGTAAATAATAAAAATATAATTTTTATTTTACAATTTTTACACATGAGTAATGTGGAAAGTAATAACCATTTTGATTTATTTTTTTTTAGTAAAGATGGTAAATCACACTATTGTTATATTAACGATTTTTCTAGATTGATTAGACACCAAAAAACTAAAAACTGTTCCAAATTAATAATTTGTAAGAGATGTTTTACTACTTTTGGGAAAAAACCGTCTAAAAAACTTTGGGGGACCGAAGTATTAAAAATACACACAGAACTTTGCAGAAATAATAATTTAGGGAGACCCATTATGTTTGAAGACGGTGATGATGATTTTATATATTTTAAAAGTTTTAAAAAAACTCAAAGAATACCAATTGTAATTTATGCTGACTTCGATTGCATATTAAAACATGAAAAATATGATAAACTAAAAATTTCTAAAACGTATTCTACACATTTACATACAATAATGAGTTACGGGTTTTATGTAAAAATAGATTATAAAGTTATACCAAAAAATATAATAAAAATGTTTAAAATTCCAAGTAAAGTCATAATTTATAGAGGGGAAAATGCAGCTAAAAAATTTATGAGGAAAATGATCGATATTGGGAATAGAATTTATAGAATTTATCAAATAAAAATACCTATGAAAAAATTAACTGAAAACGAAGAAACAAAATTTCAAAAAAATGAGGTTTGTGAAAGTTGCTTCAAATCTTTTAAAGAATTTAATCTAATTAAAGTAAGAGATCACTGTCATTTTACAGGTCGTTATAGACAATGTCTTTGTCTTTCATGCAATTTCGAAATGACTAACGTATCATATGTTCCAATTTTTTTTCATAATCTATCGTATGATAGTCATTTTATAATTCGAGAGCTTGGCTGTAATGATAAAGATATTCATGTAATACCGAATTCATCAGAAAAATATATATCATTTAGCAAGGAAATTGTATCAAGATTTTCTATTAAATTTGTTGACATTTCGTTTTATGTCAAGCTCATTAAGTTCACTAGCAGATAATTTGTCTGAAGATAAAACTCGGTTTAGAGAAACTCTTAAAATATTCTCAATAGATAAATTAGACTTAGTCATAAGAAAAGGGGTTTTCCCGTATGAATATGTAGATAGTTGGAACAAATTAAATAAAACTTGTCTACCATCAAAATCTAAATTTTATAATTCTTTAAAAGATGAAGAAATCAGTGATTGCGATTATTTACACGCAAAAAATGTATGGAGACTATTTGATATTCAAACTTTAGGTGAATATAGTGATCTTTATCTGAAAACTGATATCACTATTTTAGCTGATGTTTTTGAAAATTTTAGAAATTTATGTATTTCAACTCTTAAATTAGATCCAGCTCATTATATGACTGCTCCAGGGTTTGCTTTTGATTGTATACTTAAATATACTAAAGTAAAATTAGAACGTTTAAAAGATTATGATTTTTATCTTTTTTTCGAACAATCAATAAGAGGAGGTATCTGTCAATCATCTAAAAGATATTCAAAAGCGAACATTCCTGATATAAAAGGGTTAAATTATAATTCTAATGAACCAAATAAATGGATTATGTACTTTGATTGTGTGAATTTATACGGGAAATCTATGTTAACAGAATTACCATATAAAGATTTTCAATGGTTTGACAATCTTAATTTAGATGTAACAACAATTCCTGACGATTCTAAAGTTGGATTTATATTAGAAGTAGATATAGAATACCCTAAATATTTACACAAATAACATAATGATTTCCCATTTTTACCATATAACGAATGTCCGCCAAATTCAAAAGTTAAAAAATTATTTACCACGTTATTACCAAAAGAAAAATATATAGTCCATTATAAAAATTTAAAACAAGCAATTTCTAACGGGGTTAAAGTAACGAGAATTCATCGGATTATCAGCTTTTCTCAGAGTTGTTGGATGGCACCGTATATTGAACTATGTACTAATATGAGAGTTCATGCTAAAAATGAGTTTGAGAAAAATTTCTGGAAATTGTTAATTAACAGTGTGTTTGGTAAAACTATGGAAAACGTGCGTTCTAGAACATCGATTTGTCTTGTTTCGTCGGAAAAAAAAGCAAATAAATTATTAATGAAAACAAATTTTAAAGATAGAACTATTTACACAAAAAATCTAATGGCCGTTCATCAGTATAAAGATACTATTAAATTTGATAAACCAATTTATGTGGGGTCTGCAATTTTAGACGTATCAAAAACATTTATGTATTCATTTCACTATGATATAATGAAACCAAAATATGGTAATAAAATAAGTATTTTGTACTCGGATACAGATTCATTAATATATGAAATTATAACAAACAATTTTTTTTCTGATTTAAAAAATTATTTACTAACATATTTTGACACATCAAATTATCCTAAAGATCATAATTGTTTTAGTAATGACCATAAAAATCGACCAGGTTATTTCAAAGATGAATTGAAAGGTGTTATACTAAAAGAATTTATTTCGTTAAGAACGAAATTATACGCTTACAAGACTGTAGACGATGAAGAAATAAAAAAAGCGAAAGGTGTAAAAAAATATGTAATCGAAAAACATGTAAGATTTGATAATTATATGCTTATATTAAATGCGTACATAAATCATAAACCTGTTTCTAAAGAACAAGCTTATCGAAACATGAATTTTATTCAATCGAATAAACATGTAGTCCGCTCTAAAACGTTAAATAAGCTTGTTTTAAATGCTTTTGATGATAAACGATTTATTTTAGCTGATGGTATTAACACCTTAGCTTACGGACACTTTAAACTAAAAAAATAAAAATATATATAATATACTAAAATAATATAAAACGGGTAAATACATATTCATTTTTTTTTATTTAATATATATATATATATATATACAACAATCTCTTATTTTACAACATCCGATGAATTAACGTATGAATTAAATTCTGGACCCAGACCTAACCATTTAACGAACATTTTATTTCCATTTTTTCTTATAATACGTTCTATGAGAAAGGTGTCTGGAAAATTAGTTAATTTAATTTCTTGTTCATAGAAACAGCCACGGATTATATTGTCTGATGAATCTTTTAGTTGATAAGTTACTGGATTTGTTTGAAAAATTTTTGAAATAGTAAAAATTTCTGTTGTCGAATTTGGTGTATATCCTTTATTGAATATATGTTTGTACTTAGATATCCTAACTTTATCATTGATATTATATTTTGACTGATGTATAATTTTTTTTTTTTTTCACCAATTGTATTTAATTTTATATTTATATTTTTTTTCTATTAATTCGAGCTATATGTGGTGTACATTTAATTGTTCTATGTATAGTGTTATTGTAATTATGTATAATACTTGATATTGAATTGTACCAATTATATGAACCGGTTGCTGTAAACTGTTTATAAATTTTATTTTTAATTGTTCGTATAGCACGTTCTGCCATTGCTGCTTTTATACCACTGTATGTTGAATAATGTTTAATATTATACTTGGTCACAGTGCCGTAGCCAGGATTTTTTTCGGGGGGGGGGGGGGGGGGCTATAATATTTGCTAGGGCTAGGGTACTACAGGATTTTTAAAAAAGTTATATTTTAATACCTATAATTTTTTTTCATTTATTTTCAATTTACTCATTTACTAAAAATTCAGATTTTACCAACTTTGATAATAATAATAATAATAATAATAAAAATAACCTAAGAAATAAATAATTAAACAACTGTTTATAATTTAAAATCCAATCTTCTTTCTTTTTTTGAAGCAAACATATTAATAATTACTTCAGAATCAATATGGAGATCTCTGTGAATGTTCATCAGCGCTAAACCATTTAGTCTTGTCTCACCTGTAGAGTTCCTTAAATAAGGCTTTATTCTTTTTAAAGTAGAAAAACTTCTTTCGACTGATGCAGTTGATACTGGTAATATAGATAAAATTTTTAAAAACACATTTATGTTTGGAAACAGCTCTTCTGGACACTTTGGTAATGTACCCTGTAACGGAACACCCTCGGACCTTAACGGTCCCAGACGAAATCGGCCCTTTTTATGGCCAATGAATACAGACCATTCGGCCTTGTCGTGTGGTCAAGGTCAACTATATGACGGTGCATTATGCCAACGCAAAATGACATTTTTGATAGCACCAAAGGTGAGTCAAAAATGTCGTTCTTCGTTGACATAATGCGAAGGCCAACGAATCAGCGATGTCCGGGAGGCCGACGGATATGGTCATATACGAGCGGATCCTACCCGAGACATCATTCCATTCCAAACCTTCATACTGTTAACATCTACCAAGAACGTTCCGACAGAAGAAGGACCAGGAACACCAGCCGCTGACTACCTTACCGCTCCAAGGTCACCAGGATTGCCTAGCATACGAATACCGACGTTCAACGGCAACAGGGCACTGTTCGACCAACGACCTCACCGTTACTGGACGTTTGACAGTCCAAGGTCACCAGGATTGCCTAGCATACGAATACCGACGACCACGACGTTCAACGGCAACAGGCACTGTTCGACCAACGACCTCACCGTTACTGGACGTTTGACCGGTACCAACACCACCGACACCGTCAGTACCAGTCAACCACGTGGCCGCCGCTCCACGGATTCGTGCAGTGACAGATCTACAGGACAATCCAACAACGCACGGCGCTGCAACATTAAAAGGCCCTTTTCAGGGCCAACACTCACCTGACATCGGCACTTAGTTAAGTTGTCCGACCCGAGTCTGGTTCGCCGTCGGAGTGCCGCTTATCCTTAGTTTGCACCGACGACGGCCGTCTCCCCGACCAACCATTAACCTTGTAAATATATAGTCCGTTATAACGATAGGCATTATAACCGGATCCACTTATTTAAGTCTGGTCGGCACAAATCGACGCTTTACTCGTCCCTAATATTGTAAATAGTCGTATACTTTTCATAACAATAGAGAGATTTTATTACCAGCAAAAGCAACGTTGTTTTTTATTCACGACGCGGGTCGTCCAATCGGACGCACCGCTTCAACCCAAGGGATTTTTTGGAATACAATTTTTTTCACTTGACCATTTTTGTTTCCAAAAATCAAATTAATTTTCAAGTAATTTGTAATTTTCTATAACCAAATCTTCTTCATAAAATAAAATTGCTGGTTTTAAGTCGTTGAAGGAAGAATTTCCAATGATACATGATAATGAAATAATAATATTAGAATTTGTTTGGAATCGTTCATTAACAGGTTGACTGCCATGAGACCCTTATGTGGGTCACATGATGTTTGTCAAAATGTTTTTGAGATAATTAATGATTTTGTTAATTCTGTTTTTGTCATAACTTATCAAATAATTTTTTGATAATTTTTTGCAAAATAGGTATTATATAGTTAATGGTCTTCTAATATAGAATTTTACCATTTTTTGGTGTGACCCACGGGTGTGTCACACAAACTTTTTGGCAAGACTTTAATGAAACCTCAATGAAAAAAGTAGGTAATATAATATAATAAAACCAAAACACATTTTACAAATTCACTTTATTTGTATAGTAATTGATAACTTGTTTCATAATATAAGTAACATAGGTAGTGTAATAACAATATAAAAATCAATTTAAAATTTAAACAAATAATATTAACTCTTTGTTAATTAAGTTAAGTCTTGTTTCATAATAAAAGCAACACAACATTATAATAACAGTATAAAATAAAATAAAACAATATTAATCCTTTGTTATTGTAAACAGTCTTGTTTCATAAAAAATCAACTTAACATAATAATAACAATAAAAATCAAATAAAATAATATTAACTCTTTGTTAGTTTAGTAAATAGTCTTGTTTCATAAAAAAAACATTAAAACATAATAATAATATAATAATTTAACAGTTTAGGTAGGTAATAATAATCAGTCTATGTTTTGTGTAATACAAAAAAGCAAGGAACACATAATTGTTTGTTGCAAATAAAACATTTTGTTGTGACTTTTTTACAATGACTGAGAATATTTTCTTCCTTTTTCTTGAGCAATATTCAAGTAACATTGAACACATCTGTTTCTTGAGGCTGTTGTGAGTACATGTTTGTTTGATAGTTCTTGATTCATATTGGGTTTGAATGTCAGATATTTTATCAAATTTGATCTAAAATCAGTAATCTTAATGCGTGTTGCAGTTGTTTTTTGAAACAAACATAAAGCATTTACAACTGATGTATTCAGAAGAAGTTCAAATACCACCTTACGATACAATTTTAATGATTTTCTAAGAGGTGACCCATATGAAGCCATTTGATCAGAAAGATCAATAAAAGACTTACCTCTGTTATAATCTAATACTACTGGCTTTGATTTATTTTCTCTTCTTGGAACCATAACCATATTATCTGTATGTTTTGTGCTTAACATGTGTAAATCTCTTATCTTTAAATTTTAATACCATAACTTTAGATGAACTTTTTTGAGCTATTACTTGACTCTTTTTTAATTTTTTTTTGATAACATAGTCAGGATTATACTTTCTATTTGAACGGAGTGTTCCAACTAAATGTGTTTTTCGTTCAAGAAGTTGATGTGCTAAGGAAACACTAGTATACCAATTGTCTACATAAAGTGTGCGCCCAAAATCTAAGTACTCATCTACAAGGTTCATAACAATTCTGGAAGAAACACTATCATTTTTGTCAACCACAGATTCTTTACCAGAATAAATCTTGAACTTGAGTGTGTAGCATGGACTAACACACAGTTTAAAAACTTTAACTCCATACCTATGTCGTTTTGTTTGAATATATTGTTTAAAAACAAGGCGTCCTTGAAAAGCAATCATTGATTCATCAATACACATATCATGTGATGGAATAACCCATTGTTTAAACTTTTGATTTAACAAATCTAAAATATTTTGAATCTTATAAAGTCTGTTATTTAGGTTAGCGACATCATTATTTTGAAAATGTATGTGAGATAATAGTAGTTCAAATCGGTTACGACTCATAATATGGCTTAAATGAGAAGTTAGCAAATGAGACGATGTCCAATAACTAGCAATAGTTGGCATGTTTACTGTACCCATATACATTATGATTCCAAGGAAATTTTTTATTTCTGATTCGTTGGTTATTTTTATATTCGGTGAAGCTAACTTTTTATTTGCATACCTGTTTGTTTCAGTGACAATTAATGATATAACTTCATCATCAATAAATAAACAATAAAAATCAATAGGTGTTCCGTTGTTAAGTGTACATAAAATATCATCATTAATTCCAATATCTAATCCATCAGGATTAAATGTAAAATCATGTAAATCATTATCTGCTGGGCCCCATGTCAAATTTTTTAAATCTGGTAGAATATTTGTTCCAGGCGTTCCACCCACCTTGTTTCACAAAATTTGTTGAGGCCAGAGAAAGCTTTTGGTTCTAGTTTTTGCCGTAAAATATAAGATCTTTTAGCAGATACACGAAAAAATGCACTTATTTCTTGCACTATTCCGAGAGTATTTCTGACTTCTTGAACTTTTGATGCATCATTGAGGCATAAGTTTAAGCAATGGGGAAAACAATGTGTGTATATAGCTTTTGGATGCTTTTGCATTATGATAGCTTGAACTCCTCTAAAAACAGACCGCATGTTGGCTGCACCATCATAACCTTGTCCACGCAAGTATTTCAAATTTATGCCTAAACCTGTCAAAGTATTAATAATGGTATTGGCTAATTCTAATCCTACAGTGCTATGAACAGGTACAAATTGAAGAAAATTTTCTCTTATAAAATAGCTATTATCATTTTCAAAATTAGAACTTTTTTCTAGGTACCATATGCACAATGAAAACTGTTCAATACGGCTTATATCTGTAGTTTCATTCGCCAATATTGTGAAATATTTTCCTTCATTTATTTTATCACATATTTTATGTTGAATATATTCAGATATGATAGATATTACTTCATTTTGTACATCAGCACTAATATAAGATGCATTCTTACTACAATTTTGAATATGATTCAAAAATAAGTTGTCACCACTTTGTATTCGATAACGTAATAAACTTCTAAGATTGCCATAATTTTTAACAGGTGTTTTTAAACTAAGTTCACCAGAATCTTGACCGCCTCTTAATGCTAAGCCTTGGTATCCACACAACTCTATTGTTTCAATTATAGTTTTTAATATATCTCTATTATTTTTTATATCTTTTTCATTCCTTTTATGCAATTGAACAAAAACATAATTTTGCTTTTGATCTATTATTTTTAAAAATTCAATAACTTTCAACTGTGAATATTTATGATATGCAGTATTCTGATGATTATTAAAAACTTCAATAGCATGTTTCCAATTTGTGAAAGGTTGAATGACTAATGATGTAGGTGTGGAATGCATACTTTTTCCAGCATATTCTTTTTTGTAGAAAAGCACACAGAATTTACAAAATGCACCTTTTTCAATACTTGAAAAAGCTAACCAAGTCCAACGCTCAAACCAAGATACATTGAACATTCTCAATTGATTTCCAAACTTCTTTGACTCAAATTTGTATGTTTTATCTGGTTTCCAAGTATTTTTTAATACATCAGCTAAATCTGAGTCTTTAAGATGTTCTGGTTTGTTTTTTTTTATGTAAGTACCAATATCATATTTATAATTTTCCATTGAATTTAATACCTACAAATAAATTAATAAAAAGCACTAACTACTAAGCAAGCATTATAAATCAAATCTACATGCAGTAAGCAAGAAGCTATGAAGTATGCTAAACAATAAACTAATATGCATCTAAAATTGTATTTATTCATTACGTTGAATAACTAAAATTAAATATGAATGATTGATAAAAAATAAGCATATTAACCCTAAACTGCATGAAATCTTAGATTTAAGTAAAAAAATTCTAATTAATGTGAAATTTTACCAGGATTCCACTAAAAATAATAAAAAAAATACACATTGAAAATTTTCAAATATATCGGCGATATTGTTGTTATGGTCAGTGATGACCTTCCATGCATTTATAGATAATTAAATAAATAAAAATTTTGTATAAATATCAAACTTTTTATTTTTCCATATAAATAAATACGTAAATATCAACTTTTTAAGCATTAAAAATGTTATATATACCTAAATAACAAACAATACTTATAATAGGTACATACAAAATATGAACCTTTGTTTGTTTATAATAATAATTATGGTCATAAAAAATTGTTATACATATACTCATTAAAAATCAATACTAAAACTTAAAATCTTATCAACCTTTGCATTTTATATTATAATAATGAAACTAAAAAAAAAAAATATATCAAAATATGAACTTAGGCATGTTTATAAAAATAATTAGGGATTGTCATAAAAGTTAATTTGTATGAAACATTTTGAAACATTTTTCTCTTTTCCATAACATAAATGAACTTCACATTTCTCACACTGAGTGAATGTTTTATCAGAGCACCCTGGTTTTTTACACTGACGTCTTTCTGTAGTCCAATTAGGCCAGTGATGAAGTCCATCCAGTCGAACATCTACATTTGGAACACGAGCAGTTGGCTTTCTTTTTTTTCTTTTAACTAATGCATTTTCCAATGTTGATGATGGTCTTCCTCTTGTAGGTTTTTTGTATTGTTGGCAGAGGCTAACTGCAACCTCTTCTTTAAATTTTGCTAAAGTTAATTTATTTCCATGAACTTTTTTATAAATTAGCCAAGAGTTTACTAGAGTCATATCTAGTAAATGGTAGAAGCATTTCATATACCATTTTTTTGTTCTAATAGCTATTCTGTATCGACCAAACATTGAGTCCATCATGTCTACCCCACCCATATGTTTGTTATAGATTTTTATGCACTGTGGTCTCGTAACTTCAATATTAGTTCTAGTTTTTCGATCATGCCATTTAACTTTATCGGTTGGAACTTCACCGACATATGTTGATGCAATTTTTACGACTTTATTGTCTCTCCACCCAACTGCGGTAATAGGTACATTTTCATATACAGTAATGAACTCTTCCGTTGTGCCTCGTGGTTTTTTTAACAATAACTTATCGTTTAAAGGAACTCCAGAAAAACGATTTATACGAAAAGTTCCCACTGAATGAATTTTACGATTTTCTAAAAATGCCATTACTGGTATAGATGTGTAATAATTATCGTAAAAAATTTTGTGATGCACATTTATTGGAATATTTCTAGTTAAACGGACGACAACATTTCCCGTTGCTCCAAAGTCTGGTTCAGAATATAGAAGTCTTTCAAACGAATTATTTTCATTTCCTGTATAAAACTCAAAGTCGTATGCATACCCAGATGACCCACAAAGTACAAATAATTTATAACCCCATTTATGGGGCTTCATTGGTAAATATTGTTTCATATATGATCTGGCTTTTGTAGGGCATATTTGCTCGTCTAAAGATATGTTTTCCTCCATAGCAACACTGATATATTTATGTTTAAGAGCAGAAATAACTGGTCTCAGTTTATACAATCTGTCGCGATTAGGATCGGTTTTTGGTAAGTCTAATTGATTATCATTGAAATGTATGTATCTCTTTATATTTTCGAAAACATTTACACTCATACAATTTCGAATAATAGGATTATGTGTATTTTCTGACCAATAGCTTCTCATATTTGGCACATGAACGATAGACATCATAATTACAATGCCTAAGTATTGTTCAATATCAGTTTTAGATATATCAAATTTTTTCATTAAATTTTGTTGGACGTGAAAAATTCTAGTTTGTTCTAAAATGTGCTCTACTAAATTTGTATCAAAAAAATACCGAAAAAAATCAATTGGCGAAGTCAAATTTGTAATTTCATTTGACAAGCAATCAGACCCACTAAATTCTATGTGTTTAGAATTTGTTACAAAACTACCTGATTTCCAAACAATATCTGCTTTTTCTTCAGGTTTTGAACTTTTTTTTTTGGTGTGAGAAGTACGAGTTTGAAAAAAATTATTTTTTCTAGTTTGTTTTTTGGGAAATTTTTTAGATGTAGATGTATTAGAACTAACAGTTGATGTAGAAGGTGAATTTACAGTTACCTCGGAGATGTTTTCAAGATCAATATTTTCAAAAATGTACTCGCTAAACAGTTCTGTGGTGAAATTGTCAGCTATTTCTACCGGTGGTGTAGTATTTTCGCCGTAATAACTAGGCAAAGTGAAAACATCATCTATATCATCAAAGTTGATTGTTTGTATTCAATCGATCTACTGCATCCGGTACATCATCGTACTATACAATATTTTCAATTAATTTTACACATAAATAAATAAAATGTATTTCTTACTGGAACATGCATAGGATTTATAAACAACTCATCATCTGTTTCATCACTACATGAATCTTCACTAACATCAGGAATGTTATAAATAAGATTTTCAATTTCAATTTCGTTTAATTTTTCCATTTTATTAAATTTTTTTACACGTAAATATTTACGTCAAACTAAACAGTTGATAATTGTGCAACGCGTGACGACGATGCAACTTCAACAATGTACATAATCGTACTAATCATGCAAGTTGCATGGAAAGTGACCTCGTCGATAAAACCAATATAAATCAACAGAATAAAATTTAAAAATAGATACAACAACAATATACGATTCTTAAGGGGTTCCTAAACTATATAATAATTTTTCTTGAGCCATAAAACCACACCAGTCTTGCCACCATGATGTAAAAGTCACCAAGTCACAGCAAATTTCTTATCAATAATTTTTGTTTTAAAATATTATTGTTTTTCATATTATAATCTCTGTAGTTACACAATACTGTTGATAAACATCAGATTATACATTTTACCGTGACAATATGACCATAATAATGTCAATATTAATATTGATCATTGAGATAAATACTGATAAAGTAGACAGGTCACTGTTGACCTTACATGCAGTGAAGGGTTAAGTATAAGTAGCATAACCATACTATCTGTCTTTGCAAATAATATATAACATTACCAATTCAGTTTCTGTAGCCTGATCTACTTGTGGGCTGATCAAAGTAGTAGAAACACTGGAATTGCACGAGACATCCTAGAACATTTTAAATAATATGTCATGATTGATATATTTTTTATTTTGTATGTCTTATGAATTTTAATGTTACCAGATTCTTTTCTTGATTCAAGCTTGTATCTTTCTGTGAAAATAAGAATACATTTTAATTTCTCAAATATATTATTATTATTAAAGATATTTAATCATATTGTAATAAACTCAACCAACCTCTTTGTCCTTTGAATTACTGCAGCTAGCTGAAGTAAAGAAAGAGTGCAACGTTTTCAATTTTTTTTTCTTGGATTCATTCATGTTTGTCTCTTGTAGTCTTGTGCCTTGTAAATGATTGTCAGTTAAGATTTAAATTTGTTGGGTTTTCACATCACGATCACCATGTCATTATCATGGTTTCACATTATCATTTATCACAGAATAGCTCAGCTGGATATTGTTATCATTTTAATAACCAGTTTGTTATACTCGATATACTCGAACACCGACAACGGTAAACGTTTACGTAATACGGGTATTTTCTAACATCATGCTGATAAACGTTTCTAATATAGTATCACAGAATATTCTTCACAATATATTGTTCTATGATAGTACTTGCAGTAATTTCTACAGTAATTTCTAGAATTCAGTTTGCTACTAGATAGTTACTTACGTCTTACCTAATCACAATAATAAAATACTATACAAAATTTAATACTTAGTAGTGAATAGAAAATACTAAAATCATGGTCGAATGTGGATACATGAAAGTATGAAACGAGTAACGATTCATGCCAATAACAGGCAAATAAAATATACAATTTCTGAATTTCCAATTTGATATTTCGGGGGGGGGGGCTTAAGCCCGAAAGCCCCCCCCCCTAGCTACGGCACTGCTTGGTCATGAGATCTTGAAATTGTTTATTATAAAATTCTGTACCGCTTTCTGTTTGTAAAAATTTCGGGCGATTTATTTTTAATATATTTAACATGCCTTGTGTAACTTGTTTTGCTGATTTATTTTTTAATGCATGCACCCATACATACTTAGTATATGTGTCTATAACTATTAACCCTTTCAGTCCCGAATTTTTTTTTTTAGGTAAAAAAATGTTTTCTTCATATTTTTATTTTATATATTCTATAAATAAGTTATTGTTAAAATTTAAAATTTTTCACATTACCCCTTCCCAAAAAATTTGTGATGTACATTATAATGTACAATGGGACTTGCCGTCATAAAAAATAAAAAAAATTATTATTACAAATGCATATTTATAATTTTAAAAATGAAAATAATACCTTATAACAGTCATTAAAAATTAAAATAATAGCTTATACCTAAAAGTTATTAAAAATATAAAGTAAAATAAAATATCAAATATCAAATATCAAATATCAAATACAAAGTTAATTGTGAAAATCAAAAAAACAGTTATTTTTTGTCGTAAAACATAAATGAACGTTACATTTTATACAATTTACGTGTGTTCTTCCTTTGCAACCTTCATATTTACATCGCGTGGCTTCTTTTCTTCCATCAAGCTGTGGTAAGTGACCGATATTGTCATGTTGAATACTTGATAAAGGACGCGAGTCTATTTTTTTTTTTTTTTCAAGCGGTGAAAATAATTTTTTTTGAAGATTCGGGGATGTGCGTGACGACGGGCGTCCTACTTTTCTCGAAGGCGTAATTACAGTTTTCCCCAAAAGTATCAATTCTTTAGCCAATCTCATCCTAAATCCAAGTAAATCTAATGTATCTTTCTTTTTGATTTTTAATTGTTTTGCGTCATTGATGTACTCTAACCACGAGTTACTTACTGCCATTTCAAACGCGTGGCTAACTATTCTGAGTGTCCATTTTTTTGATTTTATGAAACATCGATATAAGCTTACGAGCTGATCATGTTTATCTACACCACCCATCGTATTATTATAATGACCTACTATTTCCGGTCGCTCGATGTAGACATATTTTTTGTTTATTCTGTCCCACCTTTTTATTGTATCAACTTTTCCTGAGGCCACAACATTCGAACATAAATTTATGGGTTTATTGTCATACCATTTTACTAGTCCTAAATTTACGTCTGGAATGTCTGAACTTATTTCAAATGTTGTCCCCCTTCCCATTTTTTTCATTTCTTTATCCGACAAAAATGGTGGATTGCTGAAACGATTCGTACGTATTGTACCAGTCGCGTAAATTTGTTTTTTTTGCAAAGTGTAAAATAAATTGAACGATGTAAAAAAATTGTCCATTGTCAAATAATGACAATTTGGCTTCAGATTTTCCGTTAAACTTATAACAACTGCACCACCTACTCCAAAAGTTTTTTTTAAATCATCGTCGACTTCGATCATATTTCCTTGGTATAAAATTAAATTATACACTAAGCCACTTTGGCCGCATAATAGATATGTTTTTATTCCCCAAGGATTTGGTTTACCTCGAATATATTGCTTTACTGATAAATGTCCTTTGAATGGAATCATCTGTTCATCAACCGATAAGTTTCTTTCCATTGGAATTTCTAAACATCTTTTTTTAATTATTTCAAAAAGTGGACGAATTTTAAAAAATTTATCATTGTTGTTTTTCGGAATCTCCATATTGTCTACAACGTGAAAATGTGTACGAAGACTAAAAAATCGGTTTCTGGGCATAGTTTCGGCAACTAAATTTATATAGGTAACTTTTTCCCAATACATGCGTACTCTAGGCATCTTTAAAGCACCCATAACCATATGTATTGCAATAAAGTCTCTAATTTCAGACGAAGTAGTAGGTTTGAATCGTGTTGAATTTTGTTGAGTTGCGTATAAATTAGTAAAATAGGCCATTTTATCAAATTCTTTATCATCAAAGTATTTTGAAAAGTAATATATAGGATCATACAAATAGGTTGGCGGTTCGGCTTCATTTAAATCATTTAAATTAATTGAAGGTGGGGTAAATGGTTTTTGCTGCCATTTAATTTGGTTTTTTTGTAAAGTGAAATATTTCGAATTACTAATAGAGTCAACATTACCATCTTCCTCAATGTCTTCCGAATCGGATAAAACGAAATCCTCTTCTTCGTCAAACTCGGCTAGTAATTTATCAATTTCTTCCACATTTTCGTCAACATCACTGTCTTCTAAACCACTGAAATCCGACATGTCTGCATCGAGTAACTCGACTAATTCACGGTCCGTGAGGTTTTTACTCATTATAGAAATGTTTTATTTACTTATTGTTATAAAAAAATTAATTTGTAACTATTTGTGTAAAATACGTACATGTAAACAAAAATGTATATTAAGTATGTTGCGTAACGAATAACGACAAATACGTTCTGTACGAACTGCCAATAATAATAATATAATCGCATCATCGTTATTATCGTGAGACGGCAAGTCCCGATGTACATTGCAATGTACATACATAGTATAGTATTCTATTTTTAAACTATTGATTGTATTGAAACGAAATTTGAAAAACAAATAAAGCAGTGTGTCAAGAACACAAAAAAAGATTCCCAAGATGTTAGTGTTATCAGAATAATATTTATCAAAAAAAAATGTTATGGTAAAATGTACGACAAAATATTTCAATTTTTTCTGCTTATAAACTTAATTATAGACAGTTGGTAACAGTGCTATAATAAATATATACCCATATTCGAATTCTCCGTATCATAACAAATTCGTCGAAGTCAATACCATGTGTTTAACTCTTATCATTTAAAAATTAAAAATTATTGAAAAGTATTAGTGGTGGGAATTATCGTTCCTTTTGTGGAATCGTTCCAATCGGTACAGTTACAATAAAGTACCGATTCCAAAATACTCGTTACATCGGTACATTCTTTCTTTAGTTACACTTGTACTCACATTCGTATAGTTCCTCGCGGAACGATAAAAATACATATATTCAAATGTTTACTCATTTTTGCAATGTATATTTAATATTTATGAACGAATATGCTTCGTAGCTCGTAGGCCCATTAAATTTGTATCAGAAGCACTATGTTTTTGTAAACATTGTTTACAATATTATGAATCATTATATAAATATACATTTGAAATGCTTAATCATAATTTATTATCATCGTTTTAATATTTTCCCAATAGCTACAATTATATTAAATAAACTACAGATTCAAAAAAAAACTAACCACATAAATAATAAACATATTTATTTTCAGCAAAAATAATTGTAAGAATACAAAAAAAATCACTTCACTTTACCCTAGAAAAAAAAAATAATAACAATAAAAGAAATAAACTCAAACTTCTAAAATTAACTTAGTTACTTGCCTAAGCCTAAAATGGATAAAAATTAAAAATTAAATAATAGTATTTAATAATTACTGTTTAAAAATATCAACATTTCCGTGTTTTTTGTTGACAATCTATTACGTCTTTCGGAAATGGTGTAGCCAGCTTTTGAAAAGGTCCTTTCACTCGGAACTGATGTTGATGGTACACACAAACGGAATAACATCAAATCAAATAAATTTGGATAGATTTTTTTTCTGTCATTCCACCATTTAAGAGGATCTGATTTTCGGTCTAGTATAGGTTCAATCAAATATCTATCCAACTCAGCAATAGCCTCAGATGTTGGTGTGTTGACTGAAGTTGAAGTAAACACCTAAAATTCATAAACTAATTTTATAAATCACTCAAATATCAAAATATCAATGATAATATAATGTATGTACCTGAGAGTCAAACTGTTGCCAAATTTCAGAAGTTTCGTTTTCATGATCGATCGGTATGGTTTTCTCATTTTCTTCATTTTCTGCTGGACTTTGATTTAAACGAATAATTTTTGCAACTTTTTGTACTATCTTTTCGTATGTTTTTTGATATGTATACTGATTATTAAATGCTTTTTTTTTAAACCGCGGGTCTAAAATAGTTGCTTCTGTTAAAATAAGCTGGTTTTCGATATTTTCAAATTTAGCATTGGCTTTTATTATCATTTTAGAAAGCATCAAATGTATAGCATTTGGTAAATTTGGTTCTTTTTCTTTATTTTTTATATGCGAATGTAACGCTTTTATTAAAATTAACACTTTTGAAATCGAAATGCCTTTTTCGCTACTTAGTTCGATAGTAACTTCTTTAAACGGTTTAAATATCGCACAGTAGTGTTTTATTAGTTCAAAGTCTTCGTGTACTAAATTATCCATATTACCTATTATTGCAATTGTACTCATAAGAGGTTCTTTATTATCGATACACCGTTGAAACATGTCATACGTGGAGTTCCACCGCGTACAAACGTCTTGAATTAACTTTAATTCCGGGTATCCCATTTGTTTTTGTGCATTTTTAAGTTTTAAATTTGCTTTTGTACTTCGTTTAAAATATTCAACGATGGATTTTACTTTTTTGTGAACGTTTTTTATTTCACCTAGTCCAGATTGTGCAATTAGATTTAATGTGTGCGCTAAACAGGGACTATGGCGCCAATTTTGATTCATGCCAATTGCTGATGTTATATTCGCAGCATTGTCACTCACAGCAACTTTTACTTTTTCTGTTATATTCCAGTCTTTAAAACAATTATTTAAAAATAATGACAAATTTACAGCTGTGTGGGATTCCACCACGTTAAAACATCCAAGTAAAAATGTTTTTAAAACACACTCTTCTGGATCGATAAAATGTACAGTGACAGCAATAAAACTATCATTATTAATGGAAGTCCAGCCATCAGTTGTAAATGAAATATATTTGGCATTCAATAAATTATTTCTAACTTTTTCTCTTGTTTTCTCATATAACTGTGGTAAAATAGATTTCGAAACAGTTTTCCTCGATGGTAACTGATACCCAGGATTTAATAAATATATTAATTTTTTAAATTCAACATTTTCAACTAAATTGAAAGGTTGGAATTCTTTTGAAATCATAACTCCTAGCTGTTCATCAATTGTTTTTTGTTTTGAAACAGAAAGTGGTTTATTGTTAATAAAATACGATTCTACACTTTTTTGTAAGGGACGAGATTTATTTATGACATTAATTGCATTGATTGATGTAGAAGGTTGGTTTTGATCATTATTTGTTTCTGGTGTATTTTGCTTACTCGGTTCGTCAACATTTTGTTCAATCATTTCATTAATACGCGGATGTTTTCTACTTTCATATTGAATTATGTGTTTTCGTTTTAAGTGTTTACTTAAGTTTGTAGTTGATCCGCCTTTATAAGACACCGAATTTGAACAATACGAACATTTAGCCATTCCACTGTTAATAACCGAATAATGATTCCATACATCGCTTTTTTTTCTGTCCATTATTATAATATTTACGAAAATATAAATAAAAATGAATAGGTCTAAACAATCTAAACACGCACGTCTGACATATAGTGACTACACAGTACACACCGCACACTGCACAGCAATACTGCATAATGCCTATGATTATTATACAGCTACATAAAAATAATTTCTACAATGTGTATACACTACACAATAATCTAAAAATAATTTTACTTCAAATATTATTAAACCCCATGATAAAAATAAAAAGACAATAAAATTATTATCGTACTCATATGATTTTGCATTATATCTATAATTATAGCATTCACTGTCCAGTGTCCACCTCCACCACCACCCTCTCCCAACGATTATCAACAAATATCAACACAACTACACAACAACAGCAGCAGATAGATTAAAGTAAATAGTAAACCCGAAACCGAGACAACATAGACGTATAATATAATATTATCGTGACAACTCGTTACTATTCGACCACCGTCGGTAATCGGTATTCGGTACAGTGACGGTAGGGGACCATTTTGTAGTTGGAAACTTTGTACCGAATGTACCGATGGAACGAACGTGGAACGATAAATGTACTCGTTCCTACTCGTTCCACCAATGTAATCGTTACATTGTACCGAATACAGCAGTAACTACCCACCACTAAAAAGTATGTACATTGTAATGTACAAGGGGACTGAAAGGGTTAAAATAAATTTAAAACCTTTATTATTTTTTGAATACGATTGAATATCAATGAGGTCTGCCTGCCAGAGATCATCCTTGAATAGAGAAATTATTTTTCGTCTAGGAAAAGTTTTTCTCACTGGTTTATGTAGCTCGTCTGCTATTTTTTCTAATGTAGTCATAATAATAGTCACGTAATAACTTTAAAAAATAAAAAATAAAAAAAAACTTTTTTTTCAGTATATAATGAATAATGATACGAGTTCTACTTGGTATCCTACACCAATATGTCAAAAAGTGGAGGAGAACTATGTTGTTATTCACATTATATGAAATGTCCAATTAACCAAGTTCATGTAGTAACTAAACGTAAAATGAAAAAACATTTACAAAAAGTTCACAATTTAGAAAAGTTTGAACCAGGATTATATGGAGTAGACTTCGATAACCATATTTTTTGGTATCGATTAAGTAACTATGAAGTTTATGAATAAAATTATGAATTTATAATTTTAAAATTCTTTATTTACAAGATTTTTACACTATAAGTTTCCTCTCCCATAATTCTTCTAGAATAGATATAATTTCATTATTAACACCTGTATTACCAGCATTCTGAGAAGATATTAAAAGGTTTAATCTGATTATCAATTAATTAGGATTATCATAATAAACTAACTGTGTATTAGGGATTACGTCTTTATATAGACTTGAACCTTTTTTTTTTTTTGAACCTATGACCGGGCGGGGACTGCTTTCGCATTACTTCCGCCCGGCCACCATCGTTTATTGATAAAATTTGCAAAATAACAATAATCATACAAATGTGACTCCTCTCTAGTAGCCGCGCAGTATACAATGTGATGCTGCTAGAGAGGGCCTGCGTTCGCTTGACAATGCATAATAAGGTGATACATTATACATATTATACATGTGATACGTAAAAACGATACAATAAATACATGATGATATTAATTTCCTTGTGAGGTCGGGGTTGTGCACGGTTTGTACGCAAACCGAGTTGCCGACCTTCCACCCTGGTGCCATCTAGGGAGGATGGGGTTGCGAGACGAGTCGACGGCGCCTGACCGAGACCGCCTCTACCCCGGGCATTCGGTTTTCACCGAATGCTAATCCTCCGTGATTGTGTTCGCGGACCGGAGACACTGCTCCCGCCGCCCTTGGTGTCTCGTGCTGACGCTCCTGTTGGCGGGCGGACCGGAGTCCGCCGCCCTTGATGTCTCGATCGGTTATCCGGCGTTGCGGTGATCGCTGTTGTGTCGTCGGTGCAACTGATCGTCCCTCTCGTCTGCCTCCTTGTTGTTTGCCGACTCGTTGGCTTTACAGTGTGCTCTGCCATTTTTACCCTACTGGCAGGGGGTTTGTTTTTCAGGGTTTCCTTCCCCTAGGACGGTTGTCACTCAAGACTAGGAGCCTGCCCTGCCCCCAGAGCTGCTTTGTCAGATGTCCTCAGCTTCGTCCTGTTCAACATGGGAGACCTTAGCTTCTAAGGACAATCGATCAAGCCCCCTCACCACGAAAAGGTGAGCTCCGCGAGGGGGATATAGACTTGAACCTATTTGGTCAGAATGTAACGTTTCATCGAATTGTATCAAGTTTGAACCTACTCCTGTGCTACTATGTATATTTTCTGTAGACTGTGGAAACTGTGATAAATCACTTTCAAGTGATAAGTTATCGAGAGATTTACTAGTGTTTAATTTTTCTTTAGACTGAGAATACTTAAATTTCTTGCTTTCAAGTGACGGATCGCTCAAAGTTTTATTTCGTTTTTTTTTTCACTCATATTTGGTACTGCATATTCTTTATTCAAATTATTTGATTCTTTCACCATACGTTCGTATAAAGGTTTAACAATATGTGTCCATTTATAGTGCTTATTAGATTTAGGTTTCCCATCTTGTTTGAGATGAACTTTAGTAGATTTTAAAATTTCATAATATGCCTCATAATCATTAGATTTCTGGTGTCTTGGAACTTTCTCACACAATAAAGACCAAAGACCATAAGACCACGGATAGTATTTATCTAGAACTTGTAAATTATCATTAATAATAGTTACGGGAACATTTGCTATTTTAAGTTTCTCATCTTTTCTATCATAATGTAAACCAAACGCTTTATCATAAGTTCTACTCTGAGGTGAAGTGTTTAAAAAATGTGCAAAATCAGAAAGCCCGTTATCTTCTTCATTTTCATCGCTATATCCGTCATTATTAATATTTTTTACCGATTGTACATTGTTGATATTTTTATTTTCAATGATTGTGTTCAGTGGCTCAATTATCGGTTGAAATGCATCACGGAAATAATTGTTGGAATCTATGGTACCTCTTTTCATGTCTAAAACTTTACGTTTTATATTTTTCTTACACTGTATTAAATTATTTAGTAATTTTTTTTTTTTCACTCATTTTAATCACTTATTAGAAATTTGATATTGAATGAACGTATTCAGTCAGTGTAATGCTGAAAAGTTGAAAATACATTAATATTTATATACTAATTTATTTCATACCACTTAATTTACCACTAAATGTGAATACCGTAGAAATTTTAGTGAAAACGGCTTGCTCTCTACACAACTGGCTACGACAAACTTCTCCCAGAACATATTTTCCTTCAGGATCTGTGGACGATGAAGACTTAAACACGGGGGTTATAGCACCAGGGGCGTGGCGAGACATGCCGAGCTTAATGCTCCCAATAGACCGCCTCTATTCTTCAAATAATTATGGTCGAACTGGAGAAGAGGTTCGGCAGTGGTACATGCATCAATTTATGACACAATTATCAGTTCCATGGCAAATGACGTCAATTGGTATAGAACCAACACTAACAGTCGAAAATGAATAACTTTTTTAAAACGTATAAGTGTATGTATTTCACTATTTCATCAATATTATAGATAATGTAATAAAAGGTAATATAACCAAATATACATCAAAGTATAACATTAATTGACTCATGTTTTCTTATTTATTATAAATTAACTGCAAACGATTTCTGATATTTGTTTTTAAAAAAGAACTATTATAAACTATTTTATGTAAAATACCTATAATTATTAATATTATATATATAATAAATATCAATTGGTAAGGTTAAATATGAAACTTTAATAAATACATGCCAACATACAGTTAATAGATACATTAATTTTGAGGCATTCTTAAGGTTTGTAATTATACAATTTATAGTATTATTTCGGTATTAATATATTATTCTTAATATTTATTTATTGATAATTGATTCTTTATTATTTATCTATTTACTTACCAAATTTGAAGACGATTCTCTTCCTATGATAGATCGTTGCCAGAATACTTCAGCTGAAGAAAACCATGCAAGCTTTGGCTTGTATACATCATCTGCACCGGCACCACTTTTTTTTGATTTTTGAACCTTTTGCAATTCCTTGCGGTAGGTATCACGTAAACTTTTTATTTTTTTTTTCAAAGAATCAAGTGATCCTGGCAAATCTGACATGTGTAAGTTGTCTAATAGTTTGTTGTACGACACCTCTTTAAAATTTCTATTTAAATAGTCTTTCGACGTAACGTCCCACAGACAAGGATAATTTTGAAAAACGTTTAAAAATGTTATTATTTGTTTTGTAGTCCACTTTAACTCAGACATTATTAATAACTTTAATTATATTAATTAAAAATTATAAAAAAGTCACAACTAAAACAACTTCACAAAAAAAACACGTGCTTTCTCGTTGCTGATAGACGCAATAGTGGTTAGATTGCACTGCCGACTGGTGCCAGCGGTCACGTGATTGATTATTCGCCGCTGCCTGCTACCAAAAGTTAAACATGTCCAACTTCGTCAGCCGCTGACAAATACTCGCCGGCTGGTGACGCCAGCGCTGAATTTTGTTGTCACACTAAGCTGATCGACGGCTGGCAGAAGCGGTTTCTTCAACTCGCGGCTGGCAACCAGCATAATGTGACCCGCGCTTAACACGACTTTAGTTGATACTGCAGTTTCTGCCACCATTTCTTACCCAGCTAGGCTATGTGTCTACTTTTTAGTTTTTCTCAGATTCAGCTACATTATTTCTCTTCATCTTATACATTAATTAAAAAATAAATAAATAAAAAAAATATGATAAACAAACCACTAGATAGAGTTGAAATCAAAGGAGAACAGCTAGTACCTGGATCTCATAATTTTAAAAAGTAATTCCTAGTGTGTTAGTACTGGTCTACATGTTGTTCACGTCAAACGCTAGTTTTTTCACAATGGATTTATTAAAAGAAATTGAAAATAGGCTTGATAAAATTAAATTATCCGATCGTTTTACTTATAATGAACTATCTGAATTATAATAAAGATGTTTTATTTATATTTCTTCTGAAATAAAATTAGTTCACATAATTCAATTCAAAATAGTTTTTAATGTATTAACCCCGATATTTCATATTGTATTATTATGTTTTTAAATTCAATATTATTATAAAATATTTTAATATTTAAGTCTGTTTAATTTATATTTTCTTCTAAAATGAAAGTAGTTTACATTATATAATTCATGTTTGATTACAATTCAAAATTATTATTTTCAAGATAGTTTTTAATATATATATTTTAATATAACCTGATGTTTCATGTCGTATTATAGTGTTTTTTTAATTCGATATTATTATTAATATAGTTTAATATTTAAGTCTGTTTAATCTATATTTCTTCTCAAATAAAAGTAACTCGCATCATATAATTCATGTTAGTCTATAATTCAAAATCAATGTTTTTTAATATAGTTCTCTAATCAATTATCTACATTATTCATATTTCTTCAGTATAAAAGTAGTTTGTATTATTTTCAATATAATAAACAAAGTTCAAATCAGATAATACTATATTAAGTATTTTATTTATCTCAGATATTCATATAAATAGTTCAAAATATACATAAATTCTCATGATCTTATTTTTTGTATGATGTAACAATTTTTTTTGGATTATTCATAAATTTGTTCATCACTAACTCCATGACTTTATTGAGTGTAATTGATATTTCCTCATCTTCCTCATCTTTAGTGTTCAAATTACATTTTCCATAGAAATGGGCAGCTTTCCATCTATAAAATTATTTAAATTAGTTTTTTCGTTTACATAAGAATTATTGTAACATCTAGTATAGGAACTGTTTGTCCGATTATACATAACTATATTAAGCGAAAATCTTTAGTTATTACCTTTCACTAACTGCTTTATTTTCCATATCCTCCGTCCTGAATTTTTGAAGAATGAAATACTCATCTCCTTCATATGACGGGATTTTTATATTAAATGAACCACCACAAGATTTTTTTAATCGAACAGTGTTGTCCTCACTGACATAAGAGTTACTCTCACCATATTTCTTCTCTAATGACAGCAAGTGTGATTGTATCTACAAACAAAAAAATATTTATTAGCTATGGCTATGATATTTATAAAAATTAACGTTCATACTCCGCTTATTTTAATTTTCGGCTTCGTGACTTTTGTTTTTTTGACACGCTTAACTACATCCTTTTTAACGGAGGCACGTGATTTAATAAAATCCTTATCAAAAAAAAATATAATTCAGTATTTTAATTAATATTAAGTATAAAAATGATTGAATAAAATATTGTTTTAAAATATGACTTACCTCAATATCAGTGTCGACTTCAGAAACATCATTAGTTATCGAAGACATAATATTATTTAATAATGTTGGTTTAGTTTTTAATAATGAGTAAGAAAATATAAATAAATAATGAAAAATTAAATAATGAAGTTTTTATACTCATGAATTAATAAAACTTATAAAATAATGTATCGTGAACGTGTACACTGTCTTAGTATGAATACTCGACTGATGAGAATTACACCACACTTCTGATATATAAATCGATCGTCGTATATAATTATACCGTTCGCACACATGCAATTTCACTCCGTAGGTCTCATTGTACCAGTGCCAATAAATATATACATTATTATTTTTAACTATTAAACATTTTTTTATTGGTCTCATTAACACCACTCTAGTAAATATATACATTATTATTTTTACTATTAAACGTTGTACTCGGTGTGGATCTCAGTCCAGGACACGTGCAATTTCACTCCGTTGGTCTCATTAACACCAGGCTAATAAATATATACATTATTATTTAAGCTATTGAAACGATATGATGATGCCATATTTATTTATATTTCCCATCATAATTCAAGCTGCTATAGGTCATAAAACATTTATAATCTGCTAAATCTATATGTGTACAATAAACTGTCAGTAGAATCATTAAATATATAAGAAGCGAGCTAAGTCAGTGTGAGGTCTCGTGTGTTTTAAATTCGTTAAAGCTGTAGAATATCGTTAAACAATTATGAGGTTTTCATACGTTTAAAATTAATCGTATATTTTACATTTAGCATAAATCATAAGATCTGCTTTTTATAACTCTTTAACAGATGAAAAAACTAGTGAAAATGATTACACTCATGCCTGTGCTATTTGGTCAACTTTCGGAATAAATTCATTAGGGGAATATAGTGATTTTTATTTGTTAACAGACATATTAATTCTTGCCGATGTATTCGAAAACTTTAGGGACATTTGTTTAAAGACACTTAATTTGGATGCAGCACATTTTATTACTGCCCCAGGACTTGTCTTTGATGGTATGTTGAAATATAGCAATATTAAACTAGAAAAATTAAGTTGCTATGAAATGCATTTAATGATAGAAAACGGCATGAGAGGTGGGATATGCCAAGCAGTTCAACGATATGCTAAAGCTAACCTACCTAATATTGATGGCCTTACGTTTAATTCTAATAAATCTAATAAATATCTCGCATATTTCGATTGTGTGAATTTATATGGTCGTTCAATGTTAGAATCATTACCGATCAAAGATTTTGAATGGTTTAACGATTTGACATAGAATGTTCCTGACGACGCTTACTACGGCTATATTTTAGAGGTCGATGTTGACTATCCCGTAGAACTTCATAATAAACACAATGATTTACCATTTTTACCTCAAAATATCATTCCACCAGGTTCTAAAATAATAAAACTTTTAACGACTTTATCGTCAAAAAAAAATTATGTTGTGCACTACAGAAGTTTAAAACAAGCCATTAATAACGGACTTATTGTCACTAAAGTTTATAAAATAATTAGGTTTGTTCAAGCAAAATGGATGGTACCTTATATTGAGCTATGTACTAAAATGAGGGTTGAGTCTCAAAATGAGTTTGAACGCCAATTCTGGAAGTTATTAATCAATAGTGTGTACGGTAAATGTATGGAAAACGTTAGAAAAAGAATTTCAGTAAAATTAGTGTCAAGTGACCCTTGCTTGTCGATATATGTCTAAACCTAATTTTAAAGACAGAACCATATACTCAAACGATTTAATGGGAGTTCATATGGGTATTGAAACGATTAAGTTTGATAAACCGATATATATAGGATTTACAATTTTAGACCTATCAAAAATTATAATGTAATGAAAAAAAAGTATTGTCAAAATATTTCTCTTTTGTATACAGATACTGACTCATTAATATATAGTATTAAAACCAATGACTTTTTTCATGATTTGAAAAAAACCTTATTGCCTTACTTTGACACGTCTAATTTCCCTAAGGAACATTTTTGTTATAGTAATCTTCGTAAAAATCAACCAGGGTTTTTTAAAGACGAGTTAAAGGGTGCAATAATGACAGAATTTATTACTTTACGACCTAAATTATATTCCTACATAGTTAGTGGTGTAGAATATAAAAAGGCAAAGGGAGTAAAAAAGTATGTTACTGAGAAACATATTAAATGCAGTCATTATATGGAAATATTAAGTGATTTTATTGAAAAGAATTCAAATAATCTTGATATTGCATACCGTGATATGAATTTAATACAGTCTAACAAACATAAAGTATTTTCTAAAACTATTAATAAACGGGTATTGTGTGGGAATGATAATAAAAGGTATATATTGAAAGATGGGATAAAAACATTAGCACACGGTCATTTTAATATACCAACATAAAATTCTGTATAATTCTTAAATTATTTACATCACTATTTACATCATTATTTGTAATAATTTATACATATGTTAAACAAATATCATAGAAAATAAGAATTTGTAAATGTTCATAATAATTATATAAAAACTTATAAATTATATGTATTTTATATTTTTTGTGATAATTATTGAATAATATTGTACTCGTATATAACTATTATGACTATTTAATTCACTGTAACATTTACTATTTTGTATTTAATTATATTAAAACTGATTATATGTAATTTTGTAACACTATTGTATGTATTTTTAATTTGATATAATATAGCAAAGAGCATTGAATATATATTTCAATAGAAAAAAAATATTGTTATTATTTTGTTGTCCTCTCTAAAACGTTAAATAAGCTTGTTTTAAACGCTTCTGATGATAAACGATTTATTTTAGTTGATGGTATTAACACCTTAGCTTACAGACACTTTAAACTAAAAATATAAATATGTATATAATATACTAAAATAATATAAAACGGGTAAATACATATTCATTTTTTTTATTTAATATAAATGTATACAAAAATTTCTTATTTTACAATATCCGATGAATTTACGTACGAATTAAATTCTGGACCTAACCATTTAACGAACATTTTATTTCCATTTTTTCTTATAATACGTTCTATGAGAAAGGTGTCTGGGAAATTAGTTAATTTAATTTCTTGTTCATAGAAACAACCACGGATTATATTGTCTGATGAATCTTTTAGTTGATAAGTTACTGGATTTGTTTGAAAAATTTTTGAAATAGTAAAAATTTCTGTTGTCCAATTTGGTGTATATCCTTTATTGAATATATGTTTGAACTTAGATATCCTAACTTTATCATTGATATTATATTTTGACTGATGTATAATTTTTTTTTTTTCCCCCCAATTGTATTTAATTTTATATTTATATTTTTTTTTTATTAATTCGAGCTATGTGTGGTGTACATTTAATTGTTCTATGTATAGTGTTATTGTAATTATGTATAATACTTGATATTGAATTGTACCAATTATATGAACCGGTTGCTGTAAACTGTTTATACATTTTATTTTTAATTGTTCGTATAACACGTTCTGCCATTGCTGCTTTTATACCACTGTATGTTGAATAATGTTTAATATTATACTTGGTCATGAGATCTTGAAATTGTTTATTATAAAATTCTGTACCGCTATCTGTTTGTAAAAATTTCGGGTGATTTATTTTTAATATATTTAACATACCTTGTGTAACTTGTTTTGCCGATTTATTTTTTAATGCATGCACCCATACATACTTAGTATATGTGTCTATAACTATTAAAATAAATTTAAAACCTTTATTATTTTTTGAATACGATTGAATATCAATGAGGTCTGCCTGCCAGAGATCATCCTAGAATAGAGAGATTATTTTTCGTCTAGAAAAAGTTTTTCTCACTGGTTTATGTAGTTCGTCTGCTATTTTTTCTAATGTAGTCATAATAATAGTCACGTAATAACTTTAATGTAATACTTATTTTAATATAAATGAATAAAACTTTTTTTCAGTATATAATGAATAATAATACGAGTTCTACTTGATATCTTACACCGATATGTCAAAACGTGAAAGGAGAACTATGTCGTTATTCACATTATATGAAATGACCAATTAATCAGGTCATGTAGTATCTAAACGTAAAATGAAAAAACATTTACAAAAAGTACACAATTTAGATAAGTTTGAATCAGGATTATATGGAGTAGACTTCGATAAACATATTTTTTGGTTTCGATTAAGTAACTATAAAGTTTATGAATAATAATAAAATTACGAATTTATAATTTTAAAATTCTTTATTTACAAGATTTTACACTATAAGTTTCCTCTCCCGTAATTCTTCTAGAATAGATATAATTTCGTTATTAACACCTATATTACCAGCATTCTGAGAAGATATTAAAAGGTTTAATCTGATTATCAATTCATTAGGATCATCATAATAAACTAACTGTGTATTAGGGATTACGTCTTTATATAGACTTGAACCTATTTGGTCAGAATGTAACGTTTCATCGAATTGTATCAAGTTTGAACCTACTCCTGTGCTACTATGTATATTTTCTGTAGACTGTGGAAACTGTGATAAATCACTTTCAAGTGATAAGTTATCGAGAGATTTACTAGTGTTTAATTTTTCTTTAGACTGAGAATACTTAAATTTCTTGCTTTCAAGTGACGGATCGCTCAAAGTTTTATTTCGTTTTTTTTTTCACTCATATTTGGTACTGCATATTCTTTATTCAAATTATTTGATTCTTTCACCATACGTTCGTATAAAGGTTTAACAATATGTGTCCATTTATAGTGCTTATTAGATTTAGGTTTCCCATCTTGTTTGAGATGAACTTTAGTAGATTTTAAAATTCATAATATGCCTCATAATCATTAGATTTCTGGTGTCTTGGAACTTTCTCACACAATAAAGACCAAAGACCATAAGACCACGGATAGTATTTATCTAGAACTTGTAAATTATCATTAATAATAGTTACGGGAACATTTGCTATTTTAAGTTTCTCATCTTTTCTATCATAATGTAAACCAAACGCTTTATCATAAGTTCTACTCTGAGGTGAAGTGTTTAAAAAATGTGCAAAATCAGAAAGCCCGTTATCTTCTTCATTTTCATCGCTATATCCGTCATTATTAATATTTTTAACCGGTTGTACATTGTTGATATTTTTATTTTCAATGATTGTGTTCAGTGGCTCAATTATCGGTTGAAATACATCACGGAAATAATTGTTGGAATCTATAGTACCTCTTTTCATGTCTAAAACTTTACGTTTTATATTTTTCTTACACTTGTCGTGTACCCTTGAGGTAACCGACAAGGTAGTGGAAAGAGGAATCAAAGACTTGTAGATTTAATTTAGTTAAACACTTTGTTATACTTTTAATTTATATTTGAACACAACACTTATGCAATATAATATAGAACAGTTAATTAATGGTACGTCAAACAGTAAGTTAATTATTAAGCATCTTCTCTCCATATCTCTAAGCAGAAGCTCTTTATATACCCTAAGCTCCCACTGTAGAACGTGCGGTTGAAAGTCGTATGATATGGTCTCATATCATACTGCGCCTGTGATTGGTCCAACTCATGTGGCGTGATGCTGAATGTGGCGATACTCTATGTGGCGTGATGCTGAATGTGGCGTGATGCTCTATGCACCATCGCATAGTAAGCATAATGATGACGCTACGTGGCGTGATCATTACACGCCCCTCCTTAAGAATGAGCTATCCTCTAAATCCTCGGATAATGGATAGTTTGAATAGAGGACGAGGAAAGCCGCTTTTCTGAGCTGATGAACACCGTTGGTGCCGTTGGAATCTGATGAACCGATTCTGTGGAAACTTCGTCTGTCTGATTAGATTTTTTAAAACATGTACACTTATGTTTCTTACAAAAATGTATCATTACAAATATTATGAACATGAGTGTTATTACATATATTACATATAACATTATGTTGTGTCGAAAAATGGTGTTATTAATTATTACATTATTTTTTTTTTGATTTATATCTAATGTACTTATACTTATTTCGTATAAGTCGGTTAACTTATTTATGTAGTGTGATGTTACAAGGTGTGTGTTTACATTCGTATCTACATAATCTATTAATTTAAAACTAAGTACGTTATCATAGTGGTCTTGTTCCTTTACATTTTTTTCAGGTAACAATAACTCATGTGACGTATATACTTTACATTCATTACTTAATTCTAAAACCCCTGTACCATCTAATTCCCTTAATTCTGAATTAATCCCATTTTCACAAGTTAATATAATATCATCTTTTTGCACTACGTACAACCACTTATTGGATCGTTCTAATTTTTGATAAATTGGGTTACTTATTTTACAATACTTTATGTCGCATAAAGTGCTTAGAATACTAGGTTTTAATATTAATGCCATTGCACAATTTAGTAAATTGTTTTTTACAAATGACGTTTGATAGTGTTTACATAATTTAAATCTTAAAGCTTGCTTACAAGTTTTAAAAGTTTGTCCGGTATATACAGAATAAAAATCTTTATTTGTGCTAATCGCTAAATATTCCGCATCTGGTTTTATATATACATAGTTATTTTGATTATCTATCTTTATAGGTGCCGGTAAGAGTTTATACACAAGTAAATCTTGGTCCTTAACTATAGGTATGTTTATGATGTATATTAGAGAGTCATCCTTGAAATAAATAGTTATGTCTGATAGTTTTATAATGTCAATAGCTTCCCTAGTAGTCATTCCCGTTGGCAAAGTTGTTCCCGTTGGCAAAGTCATTTTTATTTCTTTTAAATTTTTTACTAATTCTCCGGGGGAGAGTATACTGGCATGAATTTGCCCTTGCTGAGCACTATGTATTATGTCAGTTAGTACTCTTAACTCTTCTTTACCTTGATCCAATACATTATTTATTAATAATAATTGTTCTACAAGAAATAACTTATCGGTCAGTGCTAATGTATCGTTCGTACCAAAAACTAATCTTTTCTCCAATTCTTTATTTTTCTCATACATATCAGTTTTTAGATTATTTATTTCTGAACCTAATTTATTTGTTAATTCTGCCTTAACTACTCTTAATTGTTTTTCCACCGAATGTATTTGTGATTTGTTATCACCCATTTCCTGAATTTTTGTATTGAACTTGTCCCTACATACGTTGTCACAGAGCCCAAACAGTACGTGTGCCATATTGCCTATACCGTCATACAATGATCTTTTTTGCCTAGGTTCCAGTACAGCGTATAAATAGTTTCGTTCTGAGTTAATGTTAGTTAGTATTAATTCGGTTTGTATGTGAAAATTTCTACAAATAACAAATAACTCCTTATTATAGCTTATTTGTATTTGGTCACATAATTTAGCCGTAAATTTCGTTATTTGTAATAAGTTTAATTCATTAATTTTAATATGGGACGTATTGTAGTATACTGCAAGTTCCCAATTGGTCACTTCGAGTTTGACTGTGCCTTGGTTCTCGTAATAGATCCCAGACTCATTTGGCTTTACGTTTAATTGGGTCGTGAACATGCAGTATGCTGTTAGTAGTAATCTGTAACATGTTTAAGTTAGTATCTTTTTAATTAATTAATTAACCCTAATGAAAGATTTATTGGTGATATTAGAAAAAAAATGTAAATTCTCATTATCTCTTTAATGAAATAATTTTACATTATTAATATGTATTTTCTATTTACGTTTATTTTTCATTATAGTTATGTTTGATTTGTCATTTATTTCGATTACGTCAAATGGTCCTAACCATTTCATACTTAAAGTATTTGACGGTGCTTGATTTTTAGTAAGAACTTTGTCCCCTATATGAATTGTTAATTGATTTATATTTTTATCATAATTAGTTTTATTTTTATTTTTATTTTCAATTATATTTTGTTTAGCCGTTTCCCTTGATCTCTGCATCCTCTGTTTCAACTCAAACGTATAATCATCATATACACAGGTTGTTCTTTTTGTGAAAAGGATGTCGGTATCGCGGGTTTTTTCCCAAAAATTAATTCGTAAGGTGTAAAATTCGTTGTTGAGTGAATGGTCGTATTATAAGTAAATTGAGCATACGTGATGTAATCATCCCAATTACTCTGATCTTTATCCACAAAACTTCTGAGATAATTTTTTAAAGTTGAATGGGATCTTTCTAAAGCCCCATTAGATTGTGGATGATACGCCGTTGTATGTAGTTTCTTAATATTTAGAATTTTACAAACGTGTTTAAAAATGTCAGACATGAAATTAGTGCCCTGATCAGTAAGGATTGCGTCTGGTATGCCGTAAATACAAATGAAGTTCCGTACGAAAGCTTTTGCCACAGTATTAGCTGTTGCATCCACTATCGGTACTGCGATTGAATATTTAGTTAAATCGTCCTGCGACGTAAGAATGTAAATGTTGGATTGTAATGTTTTAGGTAAAGGTCCTACCAGGTCTAAAAATAACTTTTGAAATGGACCCGAAGCTGTTGTTGTTATTTCCATAGGCTGTTTTATTTTCCTATGTATTTTATTCCTCTGACAAGTGTCACACTGTCGAATATATGTTTTTACTTCTTTCTTAAGGCCCTTCCAATTATGCTTTTCCCGAATCCTTTTAATAGTTCTCGTGATACCCTGATGTCCTCCTAACAAATTATCATGCTGTTCTTTTATTATTTCCAACTTTTGTGATTCGCTCAAACTATCTGTATTTCCCACATATGCATTTACTTTAAATTTTGTTCCTTTAAATAAATAATTGATCATAATCTGGCTGTCTGTTAATTTTTTATTCACGTAAGTTAAATCTAGGTCAAGTGCATCGACCTTTATTTGTACACAATGATTTATCACGTTTCTTATTGCGTTAAAAATTTGTTGTTCAATAATCATATTTTGATTACTTTCAATAATATTATTATAAAAGATGTACCTTGTACCTTGAGATTGTATTAATGTTGCTACTCTGTCTTTATTTTCTGTAATCATTTCCCAATTATTATTTTTATCGATAATGTTTTTAACGTTATTGGTATATGAACCATATGTGTAAAACAATACTATATTTTGTTTATCATCGCGTATATTTTTATTTTCATATTTTATATTATTATTTATATTTAAAATAATCCTATCTTTTTGCTGAGTCACAAAATCATTATACGTACTGGCGTTTTCACTTACGGTAAAAACACCTGTAGTTTGATCATTTTCAATCCGAATTCTCGATAATGCGTCAGCGTTGTTATTTGAGCCTGGTCTATAAATAACTTCATAGTCAAACTCTGATAACATCAATCTCCACCTCATTAATCTAGAACTCGGATCGCTAATGCCGAACAACCAAGTCAATGGCCTGTGATCTGTGACTACCGTAAATTTCTGCCCATAAAGATAAGGTCTAAAATTTTTTATACTCCAAACTATAGCTAATAGTTCTTTCTCTATAGTGGAATAATTTATTTCAGCTTTTGAAATTGTTCTAGATGCATATGCAATAGGTAATTCTTTTCCCAAAGTACCCTGTGATAACACGGAGCCTATCGCGAATTGAGAAGCATCGGTTGCCAAAATAAATTGTTCTTTGAAATTCGGATATTGTAGTATAGGTTCTTTAAGTAATTTCCCTTTTAATGTATTAAATGCCAACTCACATTGGTCATTCCAAAAAAACTTATTCTCTTTTTTTAATAGCATTGTCATTGGTTTTGCTATTTGCGCGAAATTCGGAATAAATCGTCTATAATAATTTGCTAACCCAATAAAGCTTTTTACAGTTGTAACATTATTTGGTCTTGGAAAGTTTTCTACGCATTTAGTTTTCTCTGGATCGGGTTTTATACCGTCCGCTGTGATCACATGTCCTAAATCAGTGGTTCCCAACCTTATTTATTCTACGCCCCCTTTGTAGATTTTCAAAAATTTCGCGCCCCCCCCCCCACATATAAATTGAAAAAATTATAATTTTTTTGTTTACTTTACATTTTACAAATTAACTATATAATATTTAGAAAGACTACTTTTTTATTGATGATAGTAATTATAAAATATAAATAATTGTAAATAATATAGTATTATAGTGAAATTATAAATTGACACGAGTAATTAATTCTATTAGTAAAAAATATAAATAATAGAATGTATAATAAAATTAACATTTAATGTGAAGGCTGACAACACTTTTCTTTGGACAATTTTTTAAAGTTCGGCTCGATGTTTGATAAAGAACACCTCAAGTCAGATTCGACATCCAAGCGATTTCTATGTTTGGTTTTTATAATGGCCAAGCTGGAGAACCCAGATTCACATAAATAAGTCGATGAAAATTGTACAAGGACTTGTAAGGCTTCATTTGAAATTTCAGGATAAATGGGTTGGTATTTTACCCAAAACTCTTCCAAAGAGCTGCCACTGTTAAAATCAATTTTTGCGCGTGAATCGTTCTTCAGCTCGATTGCCTGTTCTTGAAATGTATCCGGCAATGTGTCTACGTTAGCACTGAATGGGCAACTTGTTAGCGTATATTTCCAACTTTCGTTAGAAAAATCCGGAAAATATCGCATGAATTCATCAGTCAAACAGTCAAGATGTTCAATCACTATACTTTTCAATCCAGCAAGAAAAATAGATTTTTCCTCATCAGAGATAAGTTCGTTCAATCGACGGAAAGACGAAAAATTAGGAGTCTCTTTGTTTACTCGGCGTTTCCACAGCTGTATCTTTTCTAGAAATGAATTTATAGAATCTTTGGCGGTTATAATATTCGTATTCCTCCCTTGTAATTTGAGATTTAGGTTATTAATAGTTTCAAAAATATCTACTAGGTACGCAAAGTAGAATGTGAAGTTATCATCGGTAAAATTCTCACGAAGATTGTCTTTTCCTAATTGTAAAAGCATAATTTCAACTTCAGATTTTAATTCGTACAAACGTTCAAACATATTCCCTTTGGATAACCAACGAACCTCTGTATGGAATAATAAAACAGAATGTTCCGCGGACAGCTCTGAACAAAGAATCTTAAAAAGACGCGAGTTAAGTGCACTGCTTTTGATGGTGTTAACAACCTTTATACATACTTCAAGTACATTTTTAAGTTCAGATGGCAGCGTTTTTGCAGCTAAAGCTTGTCGGTGTATTACACAATGAGAACCAATTATTGACGGGTTTTTATTTTTTGCTAGGCTTACAAAACCCGATCTTGACCCTAGCATTGCAGGTGCACCGTCTGTACAGACACCTACAACATTTTTCCAAGACAAACCATTCTGATCAAAAAATATGTCAATGGCAGACAAAACGTCACTGCCTTTTGAGGTGGAATTTAAAGCCTGGGAAAATAGAAGTTCTTCTGCGATGGACTGTTCATTTATAAAACGGCAGTAAACTAATAGCTGGCAACAATTGGTCACATCAGTTGATTCATCACACTGGATTGCAAAGAATACGGAATGTTTTAATTTATTAATCAACTGATTTTTAATGTCCAAAGCTAATTCATCTATACGTCGTTTCACTGTATTATCTGAAAGAGATAATTGAGCTATTTTCCTTTTGCTTTCTTCGCCAAGTACTATTTCAACAGCTTTAAGTATGCTAGGTTTAATTAATGTTTCACCCAAGGTATGGGGTTTCTTTTGCTGAGCCACCATGAAGGCGATGTGATATGAAGCTTCAACAATTTTTTCATTATTCTGTTGAAACTCACCGGTATGGTCAATTTTCATTTTACTTAAGGAATTTTTTTTAGCAACAAAAAACTCTTTAGGTTTTCCTTTTAGCATCGGATGAGCTGTGGTTAAATGTCGTTCTAGTCGACTAGGTCGGAGGGCATCGTTACTTAATACAACGTGACAAATAACACACTGAGGCTTTTGGACACCATCTTTTTCAATGAACGTAAAACCAAATTTGACATAATCATCGATATACGTTCTTATTTTCGGAGGAGCCATTACTTTGATATACGTGCACTCGCGACGACTACGTACTACGACACTGACGTGCACTGAGCAACTGCAAAATAAAACTAAATCGAGTCTAAACTAATAGTTTTTTCCCCTGGCTTTTTCTTATCGTACTGATTAATTTACGGACGATGTGGCATGGTGCACTATGGCTAAACACTTGTAATCTTTATCGATTACTTTATCGACTTTAACGACCCTATATTCCATAATCTATATTCTATATTCTATAACGATAACCAGTCTTTATTAATTTTTCATTTTTTCTCTTCATTTTAAATATAATAAAATTTGATAAATAAAAATTTTACTTTGTGATGACTGCTTGCGCCTCCCCAGCGATGTGTATACGCCCCCCAAGGGGGGCGCGCCCCCCAGGTTGGGAACCGCTGTCCTAAATAAATTACTTCCTTTCTCAAAAATTGACATTTTTGTGGTTGTAATTTTAAATTGTGTTCCCTAAGTCTTTCGAAAATTTCCCTTAACTTTTTTTCGTGTTCCAACAAATTGGGTGCGTAAACAATTATATCGTCTAAATACGCAAAACAACGCGTGCCCTCCAATCCTATCAGTACTTTTTGCATCATCCGGCTAAATGTAGCTGGTGCAGAGGTTAAGCCGAAGCCTAATCTCAGGAACTCAAAGTGCCCTTCAGGTGTGGAAAACGCGGTTTTGTGCGTATCAGCGGGATTTATTTTTATCTGATGATAACCATCAGCTAGATCCAAGGTTGAAAAATACTTTGATTTACCTAATTGATCTAAAATTGCATTTATGTTAGGTAAGGGGTATGCATAACGTGACCATATTTTTTTTTCTTCAAAGCGGGACACCTGTACATTTTAATAAGAAAACCACATAATTTTGCGAAAAATAACAATTTTTTTATTGGAAAAAAAAACATAAAGTATTTGTATAAAAAATGGCAACAGAAAAAAGGAACTAATATATTAATAATAATAATAATAATAATAAATAAATAAATAAATAATAGAGTATATTATTCGGCTGATTTATATTTGTCGGTTCCACAAACCTGCTTCAATGTAGCCTGTTTGGTTTTTATGTAAGCATGGAAGTCGTTACATGATTTGTTGATATTACCCTTTGTGATAAGAATGGCTTTTAATACATCGACTCCCAACTGACTTTTTTCGCTGCTCCATATTTTATTCATATGAGAGAACACTCTTTCAACTGGAGCGTTACTGCCTGGCAGACACAAAATGTATTCAATAATTATAGAAAAATTCACGTGTGAGAGATCATTAGCATTAAAGTGCGTAAATACTTCCACCCAATGATTTTCAGTAGGTATATTCTCGGTGTTCCAGTCGTATATTTTTTGAGCTGTTATATATTTAGAAATTAGTGAAAACTCGTCAAACACTCCTGTGTCTTGACTGCTACTAATAAATTTCTGTTCAATAAGTAAGTCCATCACTTTTTGTACATCTTCCCACGAGGGAACCTTTCTCAGATTTGCCCATTCAAATTTTTTTACTTCTTCGTTGAACTGACACCACTGCTCCAAATATTCTTTGCTTGTTTTATAAAAATTAGACGCTGCAGTTTTTACGTTTTCTTTATTTATATCGCCAGTTTCTTGTAATTTTACCATTATATTACGGGTGGCGTGGGGAAGATAGCATGAATTTTGTTTTTGATCTAAATTATTTTGAAGTTGATTAATTTCATTTGCGGCATCTATTGCAGACACGTTTTGGCCCTCGATCTTTAATACAGCTTGATGAAATGTAGCTGATTGTGCGTGCATAAAATACAACCATAATTCAGAGCTGGGATTTTCAAAAAATTCTTTCAATATATTCGGGCATTTATCAATGCTCAGAAAATAATTTTTTAATGGCTGAAACATTTTCAAAACTCTTTCCAGTGCAGGCATCAACGCAAGCCATCTAGTTTTACTATAACCCAGAAGTTGTTTGTATTCTGTGTTAGCTGCATTACAAAATTCTTTAAGAGCTTCAACACGAACGCTATAAATGTAAAAAAATGAATATATTTTTACAATTATGCATTCAAAATCAACAGGTAAACAATCTGCAGCTGTTTTAATTGCATTGTGGATTATGTGAGCTCCGCATCCAATTCCTATGAGAGTCCTTCCAAGAGAATTGTTCAATTTAGCATAAACGTTATTAACTCCTTTTCTATTTTTTCCTCCAAAATTGCAGTTAGTATTGTCCCCACAAAACGCCACAATTTTTGATGTCAGTTCATTTTTAGTCAATACTTGTTTTAAATAATCCACAATTATATCTGATGTTTCACCCGGTTGCTCTTGAAATTCTAAAATCTTTACTTGCACTCCTTCATACGGTAAAAAGTAACGAACTAAGACAGGGAATAATTTTGTAGAACCATGGTTTGAAGCGTCCGTTAGTAAAGTAATGCAATTCGCTTTATGGAGATGGTCATTTAACTCATGTATTGCCATAGGCGCCAAAACATTTACAACAATAGCCTCGGACTTAGTGCGAGCACATCTAAATTTTTGCTCGAAACATGTCTGTATTAATCTTGACGCACAATCATTCGAACGAAAGCTATGACTTTCCTGCACAGTATGATAAGCCCAAGTGGCTTCTGCCGCAGCAACTTCAAAATCTTTAGAAGAAGGTGAATCCGTTTTTTTGAAAAAATTGAGCATTGATGAACTTGAAGCAGCAGCATGGTCGGATAATTTGTGTTTTTCTGACCGTAAATGTTTTTCAATATCACCAGCACCACCATGTGCAACACTAAAATCTGTACGACACTTTTCACACGTGACGTCGGAAGGATCACTTCTTTGTTTCACAAACGGATACTTGGTTTTTAATTTATCATTAAATGTACACTTGCGTTTGGGCATTTTAAAAACTAAATGATCACGTAAAGTCGCAAAAAATGTCAACTAACTCGAGGTACAGGCGTACAGCGCGTGACAAGGCAACGGAACAACTAAGATAATAATTAATAATATAATGTGTAGGTACGTATTCCATTTATCGCCGATTCCCGCAGTTGACGCGGTGGCAGCGACAATAACAATAAGGTAGTTATTTTTGTACCATTTTTATCTATGAACTATGGACTATGGGTTTTAGTGTTTTACGTAATACACACACATATACACATATACAGTATAAATAATGTATGATTGTGATTTGTGATCAATAAAATATACTTACCACAAGTCGACTTTTCTTAAAGCGGGACATTTTTAAGTTCTTTGGGGACAGCGGGACACTTAGCTCGAAAGCGGGACTGTCCCGCCCAAAGCGGGACGTATGGTCACCTTAGGTATGCATCACCTATAGTAACCTCATTAAGTTTCCTGTAATCAATACATATTCTATATTTAGGTTTCCCCGTTTTATCTGCACGTTTAGGTACAATTATTATTGGAAAATTCCAAGGTGATTTGCTTGGTTTAATTATTTCATTTTTTAACATAACTTTTATTTGTCTGTTTATTTCGTCTTTATGAACTAAAGGTAGGCGGTATGGTCTTATATTAATAGGATGAATATTTTCTTTAGTAATTATTTGATGAGTTTCGATTTCTGTGTACGTTAATTTATCAGTAGGAAAGTAAAACAAATCGGAAAAATCATGACATATAGATGTTAAGTTTTCTTTCTCCTCCTTATTTAGATGTCATAAATCTAAACCCTCATCTAACAGTTTAATTCTGTTAGTGGCAATTTTGCTATTATCATCATTAACAAGAAACACTTGATTTTCATCAAACTCCTCCCAATTAACTTCTGATAATGTAGGTGTTTCAATTTCTATGACCTCTTCGGATGAATTAATTATGCTACCTATGATTTTATTACATTTTACTTCTATTGAATTCCCTGTTATTACGTTTTCGCTGAATTGTTTGCCCTCTATTAATAATATTTTGCCCTCTAGTTCACTCGGTGTTTCAATTTCATACAAAGTTTCTGTACGGGGTTTAATTTGCATTTTTGGATTTGGAAATATTACGGTATTATTTTCCATGTCAATTTTGATTTTCTGTGATTTCAAAAATGGTTTTCCTAATATCCCCGTGTGTGGTATAGCACATTTATCAGAGACTACCTCGAACGTTTCGAGTATAGTTTTATTATCCACACGTATGTTTATTTTCGTTTCACCGATTGTGAATATTGGATTATCGCTTATTCCACGTAGTAATCGTTTTTTACCTTGATCGACTAATTGATTTCCATTTAAATTGGATATTTTTACCAGATTCATATCTGATCCACTGTCAATTAAAAATTTGCCCATTTTACTAATAAGATTTTCTGAATAACAATTTATGTGGTCCTTATCTAAATCGATTGCAATCATTACATGGTCATTATGTTTTATTTCTGTTACTGTGCGTACATCTGCCGCTTTTGATGTGCTTGCACTTTGAGCCTTCTTTTCATTATTATATTTTAATTTTCTACATTCAGATACCCGATGCCCTATTTTTTTACAGTAATTACATGTAACCTTTGGTGATTTCGGGTCATACTCTTTTTTTACGCTTGGAGTTGCTTCATATTGTTTTAAATAAGTATTATCGTTTTTATTAAACCTATTTCCACCGTAATTATTTGTATTATAATTATTATATGTTTTACTGTTATTATACTGATTTGATCTATTCTCATAATATGTTTCTTCTTCAAGTGCTATGCTAACAGCCTCTTCGAATGTTCTAATATTGCGTCCTTTAATTATTGATCGAATTTGTGGCATAATACCATCCAGAAAAATGCTTAAAGCTTGTGACTTAGCGAATTCCGCAAAGCTTTTCGCTGTATTCATACTTCTACCCTCCGATGAAGCTACTGCCAAATCATGATATGCTCTCTCAATTCTATTGCTAAATTCGAGTATACTTTCTCCTTTTCTTTGTCGAATGCTATTTAATTGTTTTTGTAAATAAGGTATCGTTCGTGTTTTTAAAAATTGTGTTCTCAAAATTATTTTTAATTCGCCCCATGTAGTAATTTGTTTATATCGAATGCAATCTGCTGCTACTCCTGACAATGATGAATTTAATATTCCCTCCAATACTAGGGATTTAAAACTGTCTTCAACATTATTAAAAATAAATTCAGATTTGCTCTCAAAGCAATATAATGCATTGCTGTCCCCTGTAGAAAATGATGGCAACATTTGGATCGCCTCTTTGCCTGACAAAATGTTTGGTCTTACATTTTCTGTTCTAGCTTCTGCCATTATATTTATTTAAGATTTTTGTGAAATATTTTATCGAATATTTTGTATATTTATTTATTTTCGGATTATCTGTTATTTTATTTCGGATGATCTGTAATTTAATTTAATTTGGATACTCTGTAATTTTAATTTTATCTCGGATGCTCTATTTTAATTTAATTTCGTATGCTCTGTAATTTAATTTAATTTCGGATACTCTGTAATTTTAATTTTATCTCGGATGCTCTGTATTTTAATTTAATTTCGTATGCTCTGTAATTTAATTTTATCTCGGATGCTCTGTAATTTAATTTTATCTCGGATGCTCTGTAATTTAATTTTATCTCGGATGCTCTGTATTTTAATTTTATTTTCGGATGCTCTGTATTTTAATTTAATTTCGTATGCTCTGTAATTTAATTTAATTTCGGATACTCTGTAATTTTAATTTTATCTCGGATGCTCTGTATTTTAATTTAATTTCGTATGCTCTGTAATTTAATTTTATCTCGGATACTCTGTAATTTTAATTTTATCTCGGATGCTCTGTATTTTAATTTAATTTCGTATGCTCTGTAATTTAATTTAATTTCGGATGCTCTGTATTTTAATTTTATTTTCGGATGCTCTGTAATTTAATTTAATTTCGGATACTCTGTAATTTTAATTTTATCTCAGATGCTCTGTATTTTAATTTAATTTCGTATGCTCTGTAATTTAATTTTATCTCGGATGCTCTGTATTTTAATTTAATTTCGTATGCTCTGTAATTTAATTTTATCTCGGATGCTCTGTATTTTAATTTTATTTTCGGATGCTCTGTATTTTAATTTAATTTCGTATGTTCTGTAATTTTATTTAATTTCGGATGCTCTGTAATTTTAATTTAATTTCCCCACATAAGCCATTAATTCTATATTATACAATAAAAAATAACTTAATTATATAGTTACAAAATCGATGTGGTGTTCATGTTGCTGTATTTGAATGCTCTGAATAGTGTCTTGATCTGTTCGCCGTTGATTTTCTTGCCACTGGTCCGTGAATTTTTCTTAAGTCGTCACGAAAGAAAAATTTTCTTGTTAAAAAAAAACAAAAGACACCGCTGCCACCAAAATATGTCGTGTACCCTTGAGGTAACCGACAAGGTAGTGGAAAGAGGAATCAAAGACTTGTAGATTTAATTTAGTTAAACACTTTGTTATACTTTTAATTTATATTTGAACACAACACTTATGCAATATAATATAGAATAGTTAATTAATGGTACGTCAAACAGTAAGTTAATTATTAAGCATCTTCTCTCCATATCTCTAAGCAGAAGCTCTTTATATACCCTAAGCTCCCACTGTAGAACGTGCGGTTGAAAGTCGTATGATATGGTCTCATATCATACTGCGCCTGTGATTGGTCCAACTCATGTGGCGTGATGCTGAATGTGGTGATACTCTATGTGGCGTGATGCTGAATGTGGCGTGATGCTCTATGCACCATCGCATAGTAAGCATAATGATGACGCTACGTGGCGTGATCATTACACACTGTATTAAATTATTTAGTAAATTTTTTTTTTCACTCATTTTAATCACTTATTAGAAATTTGATATTGAATTAACGTATTCAGTCAGTGTAATGCCGAAAAGTTGGAAATACATTAATATTTATATACTAATTTATTTCATATTTATAAACGTATGAAAACCGCATCTATATCTACCTTGATCTACTTCACTAGTCTTATCAATAACCATAAATCCATAAGTTTTACGGTTCCAACATAAATGGCATAATTTACGAAACTGTGAAAAATCCATATCTGCGGAACAATGATCATTGAATATATGTCGTAAATTTTTATCATCTTGCTTGAATACTACTAAAAAATTTGCGTTGTCTCTTACTAATTGTTTCGGTATTTTTGAGTATGTTTGAGCTAAATAAAAAATAGAATTGGCACCAGAATGTCTACCCATACTAAAGTAATCACGAATAGGTGTTTGATTGTCACAAATAACGTCATCAAATATAAAAATTTAATTTTTTTTCATTAAACTTGGTTTTATAACCTGATCTGCATTTGTAAATATATAAAAATTAACGCCTTTGATACTATCTATTATATTTTTTAACACTATATATTTTTCTTGGTCAGGTGTTTTAGAGTATAAATAAATATTTTCGAATTTTACTCCATTTCTATTAGTTATAAGATTAAACATAACATTTGTTTTTCCTGACCCTGAAGGTCCTACAAATATTCCACGTATACTATCCGGTAATAATGATCCGTGTCTTGACTGCTTTTTAATAATTTGTGCATCAACATTTTCAATGTCTAATTTATCTTTTTGTTCGATTAATCTCATTTTTTATATAAATACAATAGAATTTTAAAAAATGAAATCAGTTATGTAAAATGCGTTCAACGCGTAAGTCGAAATTGATTAAGACTGGTAAAGGTTTCTTAATAGTGCTATAAATAGGCTTCCATTCGAAGTTCATGTACCCGGGTATCAGTTTTGCGGACCTGGTACTAATCTAAAAAAGAGATTGGTACGTGGAGACAAAGGAATCAATCCGTTAGATTCTGCTTGTCGAACACATGATATTGCTTACGAAAACAGTAATAATTGGGATATAAGACATAAAGCTGATAAACTATTGGAAGAACAGGCTTGGGAGAGAGTCAAGGCCTCTGATAGTTCTAAAAAAGAAAAACTTGTTGCATACGCGGTGGTGAACGCTATGAAAGCTAAAAGAAAAAATGGTATGGGTTGTAAAGGTAATAATAAAAAAATATTGTTAGCAGCAAAGAAAAAAAATAAGAAAACGAGAAAAAATGGTAAGAGAATAATTTTAACTCCGAATCAGTTGGGAGGTGTATTACCGCTTATGCCAATATTTGCTGGGTTGTCAGCTTTAGGAAGTTTAGCTTCTGGTGCGTCAAGTATATATAATGCTGTAAAAAATCGTAAAAAAGGTAATGGGTTATACTTAAACAATCCTATTGGAAAAGGTTTGTATTTGAATCCAAAAGGTCTAGGAATGAACAGAAAAAAAAAACGAGAAAAAATTAATGTTACCCGACAGAGCTCTCACCAGTGAGGATATTATAAAGTACGTTAAAAAGTTGGAAATCATTCACTTTCGTGGCGTCTTTTCGCGAGACAACTTACCTGAAAAACCACATAATAACGAATGTGCAATAATTAATTTGGATTCGTATTTAGGCGACGGTACACACTGGGTTAGTTATTACCGACTTGGAGATAAAGTTATATATTTTGATCCGTTTGGTGATCTTTCACCTCCGGTTGAACTTCAAAATTATTTTAAAGGTTTGAATATATTGTACAATTATTCAAATTATCAAAAATACAATACATATATCTGTGGACATTTATGTATTAATTTTTTACAATGGATGAATCAATCACATTAAGGTTATCAGGGAATGGTACCTCAATAACATCGACTTATTCTCCGGTAATAAATGTAAACGGTGGTTCTGAAATTGCTCTTGTGTTTAAAAACATCCGAAAATATTCTTATGAATGATTCTGAAAAAATTCTTGTAAATGAAACAAATGACGATTTTAAATTTATAACTAAAACTTACACTGATAGCTTAAAAATTCCTCACGGCACTTACACTATTGAAGATATTAGTAAATACATTTCTAAAACCACTAGAGATAGCATTAGTTTTAGTCTAACGCTTTCAGCTTCGCGTACGACATGTTATATGGAATCTAATTGTGTAATAGATTTTAAACGTAAAACCAGTATAGCCAAAACATTAGGATTTAAAAATGAATTATATGAAGTCCCACAAGATAAAAATCGATACTATGAATCAGATAAAATTGATTATATACCAATTGATGTTAATTCTATAAAAGCCATGTGTAATATAGCTAAAGGCTCATTTGATAATGGGAAACAATCAAATTCGATTTATGAATGTTTTTCACAACAGAGATTAGGAACAGGACTAGTAGAACAACCCGCTAATTTAATATATTATAAACTTAAAACAGCAGTTATTAAAAATATTAAAATTGATTTAGTAGATCAAGAAAATAATTCTATTAAAAACTCTAACGTTCAAGTAACGGTCATATTACATATTAGACCTATTAGATCTTAAATAACAGGGAAATGAATGAATCAATTACTGTAAGCATGTCGGGGAAAATGACATCTTTATCATCGACTTATTTTCCAGCAATAAATGTATACAATGATTCAGAAATCGCATTATTATGCCTACATACATATAATACGTTTCCGAACGTGAATGAGACAAATAACAATATTCGTATTATTGTGAACGAACGTAATTTAGATATTCAACTCCCCTTTGGCTGTTACGAAATTGAAGATATTACACAATATATTTGCAATCAAATTCATGAAGATAATGAACGTTTAAACAGTGTTACAAATGTATACACAACGTATGATCCTATAGATTTTACCATGAATACCGATATTACCCGAATGAAATGTATAATGAGTTGTAATTATCCGATAGATTTTACAATCGAAAACAGTCTAGCAAGTCTATTAGGATTTAAAAAAAAAATATATGGTAACGGAGGTTTATCAAGTTTTAAATCAACGAAAAATATTGATATAAACGCTGTTAACTCTATAAAAGTGTTATGTAATGTCGCAAATGGTTCATTCGATAATGGTCTTCAATCTCACTCGATATATGAATTTTTTCCTCGAGCGAGGTCTGGTGCTAAAATAATTGAGTCACCGGCTAATTTAATATATTATAAACTTAATACCGAAGTTCTGAATACTATAAATATTAATTTAGTTGATCAAGAAAATAATCCTATTCATAACTTTAATGAAAGAATAACAGTTGTGTTACATATTAGATGTTGTAAAACTTGAATATGGGGTTAATATTTAAGAATATAAAGCAGTTGAAAACAATAAAACCGGTTAGTTGTTCAGTAGAATTACAGTCGAAAGTATTAAAAATAAAACCAAGAAATATAAAACTAACTTGTAAAAGCGAAGCAATTTTAAAAAACTTAGGATTTAAATTGAAACAAAATGCCTGAAAGTGATATTTTAGATATTGAGACAAATTATATTACAGATTCAAAAATTAGTAAAATTGAATATATATAATTGAAATATATATTCCATATACAAACTCGTTTAAGCTTAATGATGAAATACGGATTGGAGTCCAACAAACAGATGTATACCCGTATCTGCATGAAAGCTATCTTTTTATTGAGGGTAAAATAGAAGATGCAAATAAAAAGAAATTATCAAATAACGGATTATCGTTTCTTTTCGATCAGGTTCGATTAGAGATTAATGGTGTAGAAGTTGATAGAAGCCGTGTTCTTGGAATAACCAGCTCGTTGAAAGGATATTTAACATGTACGACAAATAATTATAATTGTTACCAGAATGCAGGATGGAGTTTACATGATAAAAATATAGTTAATGACAAAGGGGAATTTAGTGCTTGCATACCATTAAAATATTGGTTGGGATTTTTTGAAGATTTTAAAAAAATATTAATAAACTGTCGAATAGAATTAATTTTAACAAGATGTAATAGCGATTTAAATAGTTTGCATACTAAAACTGTGAATTTAGCGACTACAGGTACTGTTACACTCAATAAAGTAATTTGGAAAATCCCACATATTAGTGTGGATGATTCAGAACGGTTAAAATTAATGAAAATTGTAGAAAGAGAAAAAAGTTTATTTATTCCATTCAGATCGTTTGAAACTTATGAATATCCTGAGCTTGGTAAATCTAAAAACATAGTTTAGAATTTAAAGACCGCGTCAAAATTAGAAAAACCTCGATATGTCAAAATAGGTTAACAAAAAAGTAGAAAAAATATTATCGAGCTAAATGCAAGTTTCTTTAATCATTGTAAACTAACCAACATTAAAGTAATACTAAACTCTGTTGTTTATCCGTACGATAATTTAAATTTAAACTTTGACAGAAAAAATTATGCAATATTGTATAATATGTATACATCGTTTCAAGAATCATATTACGGAAAAGATGAAGGTAAGCCAATATTAAGTCCAGAATCTTTCGAGACTCAAGCACCGATTGTTGTCATAGATACTTCTAAACAAAATGATACAGGTACAGCGTCTACTGAGATGTAAGCATTGAAATTGAATCTTTAGATAATCTAGATCAGCGGTTCTCAAACTTTTTTTTTCGCGTACCACTTAAGTATATTATCAATCAGTCGCGTACCACTGATGATTAAAAATAGAACAATAAAAACTTTACATAGTTAAATTTATTAGTATTTAAAAATTGAGATATGAATTAAATAACAAATTTTCAATGAGACCCATGGATTTGTAGATTTGATATTAGCGATGAAATATCTGGTTCAGTGTTACTTAATTTTAAGCGTAAATTTGGTTCGAGATTCAGTTTGTTTCGAAACTTGTTTTTTACTTCGATCATTAAGGAGAATCCAGTTTCGCAAAGATAAGTGGTTGTGAATGGTAATAAAAATAACAATGCTTTTTTAGACAGCAACGGATATTCGTTTTTTATCTTTATCCAAAACTCACCCAATTCTAATTTAGTAAATTCCATTTTCAAACTTTCATCACATGACAATTCTATCAAAGACTCTTTTTCATTGTTTGTTAGTGTCTTAGGAATATCATCCAAATCCAAAATGAATGGGTTTCTTATCCAAAAAAATTCAGAATAATCTTCTTTAAAATATTCTTCAAACGTTGTTTTTAGCATTTTGCAATGGTGTCTTATGTTTTTTACGAGATCAGCTTCCACTTGAAGTTCATGTTCTGTCACAAATTGTTCCAAATTAGGAAAAGACTGTAGGTTTTCATTCGAAACATTATTACTTATCATTTCAATTATCTTAATAAATGCCTTAATTTTGTCATTCATTGAAAATCTGTATATTGATTTACCTTGTAAACTTAAATTTAACACATTGATACGATTGAAAATGTCTGATAAGTATGCCAATGTTGTTATCCACAGGTTATCTGTCAATTTATCTTTGAGTTCAAAATTAGTCTCTCCTAGGAATAACTGAACCTCAGAATGTAGTTCAAATAACCTGCTAAGCATTCTTCCTCGAGAGAGCCATCTAACTTCCGTATGTAAAAGCAATTGAATGTGATCACTTCCCATTTCGGAACACAGTTTTGTAAATAAACAAGACTGTAGAGCCCGAGATTTAATAAAATTGACTACCTTTATGGCTTCCTGGAGTACTAGTTTAAATTGTTCTGGCATACGTTTTACTACTAAAGCTTCCCTGTGGATGCTGCAATGTATGAAAGTACAATTTTCTGTAACCAATTTTATTTTAGTCGCAACACCTCCATGTTTACCTGTCATAGCTCGAGCACCGTCAGAACAGAAGCCAACACACTTTTTCCAGTTTAATCCATTTTCAACAAAAAAGTGGTTCAACTTTTTAAATATTTCGTCAGCGGTAGTTCGTGTTGATAGTGCTTCACAAAATAAAAAATCCTCTTTAATTACAGTTTGAAATACATACCGCACGTAAACCATAAGTTGAGCATAGTTTGATACATCTGTACTTTCATCAAGTTGTATGGAAAAAAAATCAATATTTTTCATTTGATCAATTAATTTTCTTTTGCCGCCGGTAAAATCAGTTCTTCGCCGATGGTATGAGGTTTTCCACACTTCGCTATTCTTAAGCTCACTAAGAAAGATGCTTCCACTGCTTTTTCAGTACTACCGCTAAAAGATGATATAATTTTCTTCGTGCTTTTCATCTCTGACAATTTTCGAACGAAATAGTCCTTTGGTTTGTTTTCTAACGTCGAATGTTTTGTAGAAAGGTGACGTTTTAATAAGGACGGTTTCATACATTGGTTAGAAAGAATTTCAAAACAGATAACACATTGAGGCCGAGGCTCATTGCTTACGTCTATGACCGTGAATCCAATATTAATGTACTCAGGATCATATTTCCTTAAACATTTTCTTATTTTCATAGGATTATTCACATCTTGACTTGCGCTTTCCAACTTTGAAGCAGAACTTACTGGACAGTTTTCAGACGTAGATTTATTGTCAGTTGCTCTATTTAGCCACTTATCCATATTTTTACTTTTTTAGTACTGATATAAAATAATGTACGAACGTAAATATTTAAAGAGATAAACTCGACTGCTTACGTTGACTAACACCAACAAACTAAAAGGCCGAAGAGAAAATATTTAGTACTGATATAAAATAATTAGATATATTATAAAATAATCAGAATTTAAGCTACGTTTACACGATGATAGTTTAACGCGATAGTTAATATCGCGAGAGTGTGCGATATTTGATTATCACGATAGTTAGTGTTTACACGCTATCGAGCGTTTTTACTACTATCACACTGTCACAGCAATATAAACTATATAGCAAGTAGTGCTGGTAGCGACTTGCGATTCTAGAGTGTAAAATATGTCGACAACTGAAGTGACTTATGCGAATGTTAATGTCATTAGTGAGATTATTAAGCTTAGACAAACTAAGAAAAAAAGGCAAAAACGCATTTGGATAAAACCATGGATTCAACGACGAAATGCATTAGGTGCATCGAGCACACTAACGAGAGAGTTAGCATCTGAAGACCCCGACAGCTATTGCAATTTTTTTAGAATTAATGAAGATATGTTTAATATTTTACTCAAAAAGGTAGTATTAAAATATTTAATTTAACTATAACCTATATTAATTTTACTTTGTTATAGGTTGAAAATAAAATTATGAAATGTGATACTATTATGAGAAATGCCCTATCACCTGAATTAAAATTGGAAATTACTATGCGTTATTTGGCTACAGGAGATTCCTACAAATAACTTCAATATCTGTACAGAGTCTCAGCATCATCCATTTGTAGTTTTTTACCTGCTGTATTTGATGCTATTTATGAAGGATTAATAGAATATATCCAGGTAACGATTTTGACAAAAAATAATCATGCCTTATATAATATAATGTATTATTATTTATTAATCTGTATGGTTTATATACTGTTTATCTAGAATACTTTTTAACAACTTTCATTCATGAATTAAAAAAATAATACATATTCTATAGAAATTATTATTAAATTTCAAAATTATTATAAAATAATGCTAAATTTGAGTTTTGGTTTGTTTGATGTACTGGTTCTGGTGGTTCTAAAGTTGTAAAACAATCAGAGTATGATGCATCAAATTCATCTTTTGTAGAATCATTACTTGAATATGAGATATTTGAATAGCTATTATCAGATGGGGAAGGTATGAATTGTACCTCAGTTGTATTTTTAGCTGTCATTACAATTGGGTTTGTGGACCCATTTGTCTCATTCATTGAACTAATGCGAGCTCTTGTCAAAATATTCTGGATATCTGATTGTGCCATGAGAGCCTCTTTTAAAGGAAGTTGTTCCAGTTGAGTTGCTATATGTTTCGCAAAAACTGTAAATTCATTTTCCATTGTTTGTTTTTTACAAACATATTTCAGGGTTTCTACAGCATTGTCCAACGTGTTATCAATTTTAGTTTTTTTAAAAATATTTTTTTTTGACTTCCTTGGTGTACATGTGGGTGCTTTAAAGTTATCATCATCATCATTAGCTTTTAACCCAGCATCTTTATCAAACTGTGCTTCTACTTGTAGTATTTGAGAATCATCATTATCCACAGATGTTAAATCAACACTTTTATCATTTAATACCTATAAAAATATAATTTTTAATTTATTAATATAAAATTAGTTTGTTGTTGTATATTAATTTGTATTAATTTTTTAGGTCCCGAAAAATGAAAACGAATGGAAGAAAATCATTAATGGCTAATTCATTATGGAATTTCCCAAATTGCTTTGGCGCCATTGATGGCAAGCATATAATGATACAATGTCCTCCAAATACAGGTTCCAACTACTACAATTACAAGGGGTCATTTAGCATTGTTTTATTAGCCTTAGTTGATCATAATTATAATTTCGAATGCATTGATATTGGAAATTATGGAAGTAACTCTGATGGTGGAATTTTTGAAAAATCAAAGTTAAAAAAGGCACTTGAAGAAAACGTGTTAAAGTTGCCAGGTGATGCAGTTATGTTGCGAGATGAGGCTTTTCCATTGAAAACTTACCTCATGAAACCATATGCAAGAAGAAATATTCTTTCAAGAAAAGAAAAGATTTACAATTATAGGCACTGTCGTGCCAGACGAATTGTCGAAAATTCTTTTGGTATACTGGCTAACCGATTCCGAGTATTTAGAAAACCTATACCACTCGCTCCAGAAACAGTAGTGAAGCTTGTTAAAGCAGCATGTTCCCTACATAATTGGATTAGAAAGACAGGACTTAGTCAACACTCCATATCAGTTGACATTGAGGATTTAGAGTTGGGACGTTTAATTCCTGGATCATGGCGAAATGAAGAAGGTTCATCCGGATTCAGAGGATTAGGACCTCCCACGCAACGAAATCCTTTAACTGAAGCTCGAAAAAAAAGAGACAGTTTTGCAGAATATTTTGTTGGCGAAGGAGAAGTGTCATGGAAAAATCGAATGATCGAATAATTAATATCAGTTTCATATCAATAAATAATATTTAAAGACATAAAATGTATTTTAATTTTAATTATAATATTATAAATATGTTATTAATATTACCAAATTAGTGTCCGATTTATTATCAATATCTGAAGTTTTTTTTAAAAAACTATCTGCATATGAAAACCAGGCCAATTTAGGTTTATACACTGTACTCGACCCTGAACCTGTCCTCATTGATGACTTAATCTTGGCAACCTCTTGATTATAAGTACATCTATATCAAAATATATATATAAATCTATTATTGCACTAGTTTAATAATTACCTAATTTATAACAAATAACATTTAGTTTACAAATATTGTTTTCACAAAATATATTATTATTATATGTATACTAACGAGAAATAAATACTGACCTTATATTTCTTATTTTTTGTCTTAACTCTTTGACATTGTTTATGGAACTTGTGATTTGCAACAACTGTTCTTCAGCATGGTCTCTTTTTATGCGATTACTAAATTCAGGCATGCTTTTGTCCCACAAACAAGGGTACCTTTGGTACTCCTCAAGAAATTCAATCGTATTGAACTGGTTAGCCATAATTACAGATTATAAACAAACTCTTGATAATTTAAAATGTATTAAACAGATGAAGATTAAGATTAAAACAGATTAATGAAAGACAATTAATTAATTAATTAATTTAGACAGATGAAAATCGTGTAAACGTAGCTCAATGTGAATTAAAATATTATATAATATGTACAATATTCTACTCTCGCGGTAATAGAAAATCACGTTCACACGGCGATAGTTACTGTAACTCTCGTGAAAGTTGCTCTCAACTATCATGCATGCAAGATAGTGTGATAGTAGCTTCACGATAGTTCGATAGTTACTATTTATCTGTTCACACGGCGATTGTACTATCACGGTAGCGACTATCGTGAGAGCAACTATCATCGTGTAAACGTAGCTTTATATACGTACATATGCGATAAATATCAATGATTTTATACGATATCTTATTTATTGACGTATTTCCCGTGAAATCTAACCTTTATTATCTGAGTATTAAAAAAAACACATGACGTTGTAAAATCATCGCTTCGCTAAGAATCTAATATGAATTGTTTTTAATTTTCCGTCCTACCACCATGTAGTCTTTCGCGTACCACTAGTGGTACGCGTACCACAGTTTGAGAACCGCTGATCTAGATGGTGTAAGTGCTTATTGTATTTTAATACATGATCGTATAATAGAATATGTACCTCTTAGTAGAGAAGTAAAAAAACTTGTATAAACTTTTCTTAAAACTAAAAAATTATTATATTAATACATTTATATTACTTGTGAATTGTAATACTTCTGAAAATAATAAAAATTCTATAAAATAAAAAAAAGTTGTTATAATTTATTTAGTTGAACGTTTGTAAAAAAAAAAATGGACTTAGAACATACATTGTACGTTTTGGGGAAAAAATAAAATGGACTCAGAACATACATGTACGTTTTGGGAAAAAATAAAATGGACTCAGAACATATATGTACGTTTTAAGAAAAAATGCGAGCACGGTAACACAGTCTTGTCGATGTAGAAATCGCCTATCGAAAAAGTAACAATATCAGTGTAAAAAAAAAATGGACATACATGTACGTTTTGAGAAAAAATGTGAGCACGGTAACACATTTTTGCCGATGTAGAAATCGCCTATCGAAAAAGTGACAATTTCCCTGTAAAAAAAAAAAAATGGACTCAGAACATACAAATCCCTACTACTCTTATACTTATATTTATACTTTTACTTGTATATATAATAAATTAACTATATTATGACTAAAAACCATTGTAATCATTAATATTAACAAATATATATCAAAGTTATTACAAAGTTGTTTACTAACCTGTTCGTCCTACATCCTTCGAAACATTTTCCCAGGCAAGTTGGACCTTATCTTTATTGCTGTAATCCTTGTTTTTGTAATCGTACAAACAGTAGTATCCTTCGATTGCTTCTATTAATTTTGAATTAAAATCTCGATCTCCTTTCGACATCGTATTTAAATATTTAAATAACAATAAAAATATATAAAATCAATTTTTCACTAGCACTCAAGTCATTACACCGAACGACGTACGTTGTGCAATTAAAATAGTAATGTGATCGTCCCAGACGATATTTTGTATAAAATAAAAAAAAAAACCAAGATAATATTGGTCAAAACATCGATAACGACGATAACGTTTCTATTTATGGGATTTATATTTTTATTATGTCGTATATAAGCACTATTGAATTAGTATGATAAATACTATTTACTATTGTTACCATAGGCGTGCGCAGACTGTGTCCGCAGGAGGGGCCCACATTAAAAAGATCTGAACCAAATATACTAACAACTACTAGTATAATTAAATGATTCATTTTTTAATTTATGAAGTATTAATTTATTTCAATATGTAGATATAAAAGTAAATAATATTTTTTTATTCGTTATTTAGAATACATAATAATAATAATAATAGTAATAATAATTACTCTAACAACATAATGCAAATATCTATAAAAAATCATTTTTACTTAAACAATTTATATATAGCTATTTACAACTCCATCCTTCTATCCACGGGAGTAAGGTTTTTGAATGTATCAATAACATGGTCAATTTTTATATTATATGCTAGTTCTTGCTCAATGAATATAGTAAGCAGGCCATCCAATCGATCCTGTGTCATAGTACTGCGTAACTTGGTTTTCACAATACTGAGTTTGGAAAATGATCGTTCGCAAGAACAGCTCGTTACTGGTATAACCATAAACGTTTTCAATGCTTTAACGAGATTACAAAAAATAGTTTCCCTTCCATAGTTGGATTCTGTAAGCCAATTTACCCAATCACTGCATTTGTTTTTTTCACCTTTTGGTATATTATCTGTTTGTTTAAGAAGATTAATTTCTGTTTTCAACATATCAGAATTTAAATCAAATGCACTGGACAAGACTGAAATGTCATTATTATTTGTATTTAAAATTAACAAATTTCCCATACTTTGAATCATATTCATTGTTTCCTGATTAAATCTAATATTAATTCCACTTATCATATGGTCCAATGTTGAATAGTATACAGAAACTTTCATCTCTTCTTCTTTTGAAGACATATAGTACTGTGTATTCGAACCGTCAATTTTTGTGGAAACTTTTCTTTTTTTTATTTGTGGAATTTCAATCTCATAATTTTGACACATTTGAATAGTTTTAGAATAAATATCTGTGAAATTTTTGGATTTGGAATTTAAAAAACTCGCTAAAGCAGAAGAACTATTTAAATGAACCTTAGTTTTTTGATGGACATTAAATTTGATTGTAGCTGTTTTCCAATACCTAAATCCTGCTTTGGAATATACTATTTCACTCTGGCCTGTATTAAGTCCTGTGGCACCATTAAACATTCTACAAGGGAAACAAAATGCTAGATCTTCTTTTGGACTATATTCTAGCCAAGGAAACAAATTATATCAAGAATGCTGAAAACTGCGTTGCTTATTAGCATTGCCAAATGCTGTCCTTGGGAAAATTTTTAAAACTGGTTGATGTGGTCCTCTCATAACCCGTTGCTTAAATTCAATTTTATTCTTCGGGATACTTATTATAGGATCATCAGGGTGTAAGTTAGAATCATATTTGTCATTACCTATGTTTAAAATTTAAGTGTATGATAATAAATAATAATAATAATAATAATTATGCAAGTAGTAATAAAAATTAATATAATAATAAAAGTTATAAAATAAAATACAAAACAAATTTAAAAAAATGAAAAAAATATATGTATATAATGTCTACTGAATATTTATTATTCAATTATTTTATAAGTAATAGTATTATATGAAGGAATATAATTATTATTTTAAGTCAACATAATGTTAAATGCTAATTTTATTGCAAATTTCATATCATTAAAATCAAATTTTTGGGTTGATATGGACCACAAATAATTATATTTTTAAATTCAAATCTATTTTAGGTACATCAATTGTTGGATCTTTTGAATCAATAATTTTGGGTATCAATAATTGTATGTTTTTAACACCAATATTTGTATAATAAGCAATAAGCATTAAGCACTATAACCATTCATAAAAATCAAATTTTACCTGCTAATACTGATACATTATTTAAAGTATTAGAATTATCAACCACAGCCATAGCTATTTCTTCAACAGAATTATCTGAAATACTATTACTAGCATCCATCCCCATACAAATGTGCTTTTCACATGTTTGCTCAATATTATATTGATTGTCCAATTCAAGCACATCACCTATATTTAATAATATTTTTGTATAATAAGCAATAAGCATTAAGCACTATAATCATGCATTATCTGAATCTTAAAAAATTTTACAACAAACTAAAAATAAGTAATAGAAATAGCACACTTCATAATGAGTATCAATTGTTGTACTTTTGTACTAAATAATATTTTAGAAATTATACCAAGTCAAAAATTATAATTTCTAAATAACTATTAAAAGTTAAACAACAATAAGAATTATACATTTGTCATTTGACCCATTATACCTACTACAAACATCATTTTCAACCGATTTTTTAAAAAAGTAATCGTCCAAAGTCTTTTTTTTATTCATACTTTTCTGTAATAAAATTATATCAGAGAAATTTCGTTGTTTCGTTTAAAAGTATTAAACTTAAAATTCATAAAATATTATAACTGATTAACGTAAACCAAAAACGGTCATCAGTTCATCACTTTTCACTTATCAATAAATATTAAATAATTTTAAGTGGTAACAAAATTATTATTGTAGTCATGCTAAATATATATTTAACCATGTGTGTAATTAAATGAAAACAACCTTTTTGATGCATTGAATGGTTGCATAACAGAATAACAGCTGATCTATGGTCACATCATAGGCCACGGCACATAGATAATAGAAGACTTCTATTATCTATGCCACGGCACTTTTATCATAGAATAAAATTAATTTAGTAATATGCTGATGTGCTAATGATACTAATGTTGTACAAAACACACATTATTTTTGTTCGTATTGTAAAAACGGCATTTATTTTAGAAAAAGCCAGAGGCCGCAGGGGCGGCCACGGCCTACCCGGCCGCCCCCGTGCGCACGCCTATGATTGTTACTACCTATGCTGTATATACTACAATATATATATAAATATAATACTAAATATGATAAATATAACATAAATAACATGAACATATACTTCTAAAATGTATAATATAATATATTATTTATTTATAATTTATACGAAACTTTATTATTGAAACCAAAATTACAAGTTTCATGAAACCGTAGTTTCGCAACTATGAGAAATTTTTGTTTCATGAAACTCAGTGTGCGTATCTATTTGATTTTCAATTGAATGGTTTCATGAAACTAAAGTTTCACATTTCATGAAATTAGTTTCTTAAAACTAGTTTCTTCAGTGTGCAGCCCGCTTTAACTTTTACCAATAAAACTTTAAAGAAATGAATAATTGTTAAATGCATGCGTTCAATATTATTAATTTAACCTTAGTTATGATTTACGTTGTGTAAATTAATATTTTATTTTTTAATTGTAATATTTCAATGACGATTATTGTTAGACATGTTTTTTAAAAGATTTACATGTTATATCACTTGTTTTTTATATTATAATTTCGATTTTTCAATAATATTAATTATTATTAATATGTTAAGTATGTTTATTAGTATAGGTATGTTATCAATATAATAAAAAAATAAAATTTTTATAGTACTTTTTTATTTTTCAAACAATTAATTAAAAATATTCTACAACAATCAATCATAATTTATCATTTTTTCGCTTTGTTACTTTTCTGTTAAGGTCAGAAGTGAATCTTCCTGTTATTATTTCAATCAAATTAGTAAATTCATTTGTAATATTCACATCTCTAGAATTGTCATTTGATGTATATACTTTAATTGAACAGTTTGAATGTTTCCACCTAATAATACAAAATTATTATTATTACTGATATTGTTTAATAAAAAAACATATCATAGGAGTTTAAATAGGAATATGATAATGGAAATTATCACAAATTTTTTACAAATATGTAGTCATAATATACAAATTGAATCAGATTAATTTGTTTAGAAATGATTTAACTATATATTTATTACCTATCATTAACCGATATATCTTTTATGTCTTTCATTTTATAATGTTGCAATACCCAATAGTCCTTTCCATTATTTACCGGATGTAGTGCACAGCCCTGCCACTGCTATGAACAATGCTTCTTTTACGACGGTGCAGCTCCGTTATTTCCGACGTACATTCAATGAAGGAAAAGGTTGTTATAAATAATATAACAAACACTTCAATTTAAGTAGAAAATTATATACTTTATTTATAGTTAAAATAGTTACAATAACTTGATTAAAAGTACGGGCGCGACGACAGTAAACACTCCGTAGGAGTTCGCGTACCCGTGATGAGTCCTTACAGTAAAACTTAAGTCTGATAATAATAATATTTAACACTCGTATTTATATCTACCTTCAATGTCATATAGTTGATTACGTGCTACACGCTAAGGAAAGAAGTTAAAGGATTTACCAATACATTGTTATTGTTATTGGCAGTTTAGTATCAGAATACTAATTTCTACGTGCAACCTTGAGGTTTACTACACGGACATTTAAACGTGAAATTATATCCATCCTGTTTTACAGTCATTGAGTTCTCTTTTTCATCAAATACACTCGTATCTTCATTTTCAATGAATTTTTCAATTTTGTCCATATAAGATTTCATCTAAAAAAAGAAAAAATGGATTAGAAAAACATATTTTATTAAAGTTTTTTAAAACATACCGTCAATGGTTTAATTTTTTTTGCTGGTGAAAATGATTTCGATGGTTGTGTTTTTCTTTTTTTTATGACCTTAGATTTACTTTTTGAAGTTTTACTTTTCTCGTCAGTTTCTGTATACTTAAATAATAAAAACAAAATAATAAAAAATTAGTTTTTATATTTTAAGTAGGTATCTATATACTTACATCGCTAGAATCATCCTCTGTTACTGCAGTATATTTCTTTATATTTTCCATTTTTTTTTTAAATTAATTATTATTTAAACAAATGATTAAAAGTACAAAAATGTATAATTTAAAATTAAAATAACACTTATAGAAATAACACTATTATAGAAATAACACCAAGTATTATATAGTATATTCAATACTCTTTTATAGCAATAAATATAGTTATCAAAAGTTTTGACCTTATTAAAGAAGTGGTGTGATTTAAATCAGATATATAAAAGTAAAAATAGTATTTGATAAAAAGTTTGATTATAAAAAACTGGATGCAAGAAAGTGGTGATACATGGATTGAACATTCTAAGTCGAACCCAAATTGTTTATTTGTATTATTATATAAAGGAAACCAGTTTATAGAGAATGTTAAAAATAATCATGTTTGTAATTGTAAATCAGAAAAATCTTATGATGTTGTCGGATAATACATTGTAATTCTTGTATAAAACGTAATAATAAAATAAAATATTAAATTATACTAAACAAATTATATGTGTAAATACAGTATGTAATATTTCGTGAACATGTAGTCTAGTGGGTTAAGGCATGTAGTAAAAATTAAATATGATAGGATTAAATAAAAGGTAAGGGTTACTCTATAAACTTAAATATATAAAAAATATCATTACTATACAACTCTCACAGACAACATTCCATGTTAATTTTTATTTTTACGTACATGTTAAGTTTATTTTAGGTTACACATTTTATAGTAATATTTTACTAAACATTTGTGTTTAAAATAGTTCACACACCATTTATAATTTTTAATTATAAACATTGATGATAAATAGATATACAAATAAAATATATTTATAATCTCATTTTAAAAATGTGCAACACGCTCTAAAAAACATTTAGAACAATAAACCCTATACCGATTAGCTATAGGAAAATGTTCCTCAACGCTTTGTACACCGTTTTCATTGATACGAAAAATATCTTTTGGTTCGAATAAGTACACCCCTCTTGCTAAATACCGTTTGCAATTGTAACAATGTTCTTTTTTAAACCAATTTCGATAGCTTATACTTGATTCAAATCTATGTACAGTGTATAATTCATAACCACGATTGTTGGAATCATCAGAATGAGTTTTGTAGCAGTGATATGAACACCAACCAGCAGATTCAGTTGTTTGAGCATCCCGTATTGACAGTCTCATGCAAAATAAATTTCCGCATGGGTCTTTCATTCTGTTTAGTTCTGAATCAACTACTACTATGAGGATAAAACTCCACAACTTGACTAACATTAATTTCAGTTCCTCGAAATGGTGATAAAGATTTTAATAAATTACTAATAGCATGTTGATGGTTTGCAAAATCATCCAAAATAGTGGTTATAGTAATAATGTCGTTACTTGAAGACATACTGATTACTAAACTAAAAAAAATAACAATAATTCACATAAATAAATACACAGTACTTATACGCACTATATGTGACGTATTTAAACATTAATATTTATTTTTTATATATGTTAAAAAAAGTAGATTTATAAATTATCAATAAATAAAAGCTATTGTAAATAAAAAATGTACATTATCAATAAAAAATATATACAAAAATATAAATATAAACATTATTATTAACAATCAATAATAATTGAACAAAACAATTTAATGATAAAATATATATTAATAGTTAAAAATAATAATTTATTATTATTTAAAGTTCAAACACTATACATGCACATTAAAGAATTTATTTTTTTTATAATTATATTGATTAAAGAAATTTATTAAAATGATAATTTTACTTTTATTTTTTTAATACTATACTAATTATAATTTATTGAATATATAGGGGTGGCTAAAAGTCGAGCAACAAATTTGCAACAAAATTCGTAAACTTTAAAAAAATTCTTTATTTCATCAAATTAAAAAAAGTAATATAAAAATGAACATTACAAAGTAACATCATCTCACAGCAATTATAGTAAATGTTCAAAATGATGTCCTCCAGCTTCAATAACTGCTCCACAACGTTTTTTTACCGCGTTTGTGGCGTTATAAAGGTATGAATAATCGGTGCTCAAAATTTGGAACTCTTCGTCGATTCGCTTTTTCAAATGTTTCAAATGGCGTGCCAAATGGCGAATACTAGGAAAAGATATTGAAGTTAGTTCTGACAAAGCTGTACAAATTATTAAGTGCGCTTGTATTTTACATAATGTGGTGCGCGAAAAAGACGGAGATAGTGATCTCGATTATTGTCAAGAAATGTTATACAGTAATGCTCAGGAAAACCAAATTAATAATCTACATGAAACAGGAAATCACGGTGGTGCACGCAGAGGGTCAACAAGAGCACAAGAAATTCGAAATGAATTTGCAAATTTTTTTTTGGACCATTAAACTTAGAAAGCTGGCCACTACATAATAATTTTTACTTTAATTAATTAGTTTATCAGTAAGTAATTCTGTATGAAAATAATGATATGTATACAAATGTTATCATGATATAATGTACTTACACATTTTTTAAGAAAACTTGTTTAGAAATAAAAAAACAGATTATTAACCTAACCAAAATTGATCTCCGTAATTAGTTACACTACAAACAGTTTTAATTTTTCCAAAATATTAAATTACAATGATAATTTGGTTTTTAATATTCAGGGCTCGGGACTTAGTGTACCTAAAAACTTGAAAATATGCATTTACATATGCACGTAAAAATGTCGAAATACCTATGCATTATCAATAAAATATGCAGTATAAACCTATACATCTTAATAATATGCGTTTTCAGACAAAAATACCAAAATATCCAAGTATAATATGTGTATTTTCCGAACAAATATGCAAAATGCATCAAGTCCCGAGCCCTGTTACTAATCAATAGTTGGAATATATTATTATTTTTTTTTTTTTTATTAATAGATTTTAGTATTATACTATAATAGCTCAACAATTATGTTGTTATAAAAATAAAAAAATAAAAAACATACAGAAAAATATATTATTTTATGTACATATAAACGCAATATGAGCACGTGCATGATAGTTGGTGTTTGTGTGTAGGATAAAAAACATATAATTATTGAATTTACAACAACAACAATAATATCAGTATACCATATTCCCATTTAGTTTTAACACACAATAAAAATTTAATCTTAAAATCCATTAACTATATATGTAAATTATCTTGTAAAAAAAGGTTTCGTTGTATGGATTTGATAAACAAACATCTAAATTTAAGAATATGATCCATCAAGAATATGACCTTTTTTTTTTTTTTTCCTGTTTTAACCGACGACGCCGCGGGATCTGCTTTCGCATTGCTTCCGCGGCGCCGCCATCGTTTATTGACGGTGTCAATTATTAATACATACATGGGAGCAGACGGGACAGCTCCCCGACTTACCCCGTTCAAATTAATGCGTTACAAGTCTTACTGGGCTTCTTCCTGACCTTCTAGGGCCGACCGGAGTCCGCCGCCCTTGAACTCGCGTGCCTGTTGTCCGATTGGCGAGCCGACCGGAGTCCGCCGCTCTGGATGTTTCGTTCTCCATCGGGCGGTCACGCGTTCCCCTGTGCCCTTCGCAAAGCCTCTTGTCAAGAATATGACCTATCTATTTGCAAACTAAATGCAAACTCCTCTATTAAAAACTGACATTACGCAACTGTAGTAATATTAATATATTATTTTACCTGAAAATCCAACTACTTTCCCAATTTCTTCCCACATTTTCTTTGTTATATCCGTTTTTTTATAATCTGGATGCCGATCATTCCACAAAATAGGTTTTGATTGAACTTCGGAAATTAATAGTTCTCGTTGCTCATTTGTAAACTTATTTTTTGAACACATGGTGCTTTTTAAATGAATATTTTATGCGATTATAAACAGTTGACAACGCTCATAATTCAAGACGTCTTGAAAAATAAACAACGCAACGCGCACAGCGCAGCGCTAACGCTCGACGCCCAAGGTCAGTGTGCACAGCTCCGATAAAATTACCGTGTTTGATTTTTATTTTCGTCAACGCTCATCGCTCACCGCCCATCGCTCACCGCGCAACGCTTTCCAATGTGCACGCGGCCTCATACCCGTACATAATTCAATGTATGGTGCTGCCATGTGGATTGTTTAAAACGAATAATTTTATGAAATTTCCCGTGAAATGATCATGGTCGTGACATTTTATTAAATTATTTTTTTTAAAATCTTTAAAACAACACTCACAAAACTGAGCACTTTGAAATTGCGATTCCTCTTCATTAGTTAATTTTTTTATTGGGATATTAATTTTATACAGACTACATATTTTAATTCCAAGATCAATCATAGATTTTATAAAATGTTTCGCCGAATTTTTACCTCTATAAATTGTTAATGATTTAGAGATTTTAAACTTTTTTATAAAATATTTTGGTATAATAGTATAATCTATTTCAACATAATATCCATAACTCATTGGCTTATGTATATGTGTAATTTTGGTTTTAGTTTTAGTATTTTTAGATTGTTTTTTATTCGTTATTTTCTTTAACAAACATTCGAAATCTGCATATATGACAATAGGTATTCTTTGTGTTCTTTTATAGTTTTGAAACTTGATAAAGTCCTGATCACCATTTTCAAACATAACAGACCTTCCTATTTTATTTTTATCACACATTTGTTTATGTTCTTTTAACCCATGTTCACCCCATAGTTTATTTTTGCATGGTTTATTATTAAAAACTGTGAAAACCACAAAGTAAAAATATTTTAATGCTCCATGGATTCGGTTTTCCTTTCATATATTGCTTTACAACCAATTGGCCTTTAAAAGGAACTATTTGTTCATCAACACTAAGGTTTCGTTCTATTGGTAATTGTTTACATCGATTATTTAGAGCATCAAATAATGGACGAATTTTTACAAATTTATCGGTATTATCACGAGCTATATCCATATTGTTGATGATATGAATATTTTGTCGAATAGAATAAAATCTATTTCTGGGCATTGTATCGGCAATTATATTTACGCGAAATTTTTGTTCCCAGTACATCCCGATCCTAGGGTACTTCAAAACACCCATCATCATTTGAATTGCAATAAAAGATCTTATTTCTAACGGTGATGTAGGTTTAAAAGAAAAATCATTATTTTGAACTGCGTACAAATTTGTATAAAATGATATATCTTCGAACATTTTTTGGTCAAAATATTTAGTGAAATATACGAGTACGTACGGTTGTGGTATAGTGGAGGGACAATCTATTGGTTCTAAATCTGTTAGATTTATATACGGCTCTTGAAATGGTTTATTTATCCATTTGATATCTTTTTTTTGGACAAATGGAAACTGTACTGGTGTTAAATCAAAGACTTCATTTCCAGACTGTTGAGTTTCATTTGTTGTTAGATCGTCTTCTTCGTGTAAGTCTTTTCTGTATTAGCCAGCATTTCATTATCGATTTCGGCAGAAAAATCATCATTCGCAAATTTATTTAATAAATCTTCAAGTTCATTCTCTGAATCGCTATTTAATATATCTATATCACTAACTGTTCCGTCGTCCAAAAAGCTCAAAATTTGTTTTTCGTTTAACGCCATATTATTATATAAAAACTTGAAATAATAATAAAAAACCGTGACATGCAAGCAAATACGGACGGTACTGATACAGAATATCAAATTATCAACTACACATAATTGTTTTTAAATTATTACCATTATTCCGTCATACGATATTGACGACAATACCACAAAAATCAATTCTAGAAAAAAACCCAAACCGTTATAAAATTAGAATTCTAATTTACCCGATATTCCCACTGTCCATTTCAATGGACATACTTTTTATCATGTATTACTTGTGGTGTATGATACTAAGGTATGCTTAATCAACAACATTTTATCATTAGAGATACCTTTTACTAAGAAAAAAATATTCAGTGTTACCAACACTTATATTTCAGTGAATAAGTTAAAATATATTTCAGTTTTTGATAACACAAAAGTAGACATTTTTTTTTGTATATTCATTTCTTCACATAAAACTATATTAGTTAGAAATCTAAAAATATTTTTATTTTGATTTATACTAGTTTTAGATAAATATATATGCGTAATATAATTAATTTGTATACATGATAAATTATGAAAAATAAAATAAAGTCATGTCCATTGCAATGGACAATGGTAGCGAAAGGGTTAAATACTACTGGAGGACTTTCAGAAGTCAAACACAGAACTTCTAAAAAAAATACAAATTTCATACAATCATATCAAGTTCATATTATGTTCACATGCATGATATAAGTAATGTTATTATTAGTGTTTGAAATATTTCAAATGTGTGAAATATTTCAGTATTTTAATAAATTTTGTTTTTTTTTAAATAAGTTTTATGTATATAGTTGTCATAACTTACTTTTATAATTTTATACTACTGAAACCAATCACTAATTACCTATTACCTGCCCATTAGTAATGGTTTTTTTTTTTTGGTATTATAGGTACATTTAAAATAGTATTCAACATTTTTAAATTGATAGAAAAACATACAAAATTGTTTAAATGATACTATATGTCTATATTAAGTATACCGAATGCTTACATTAGATACCATACACTTCTATACAATTAAATACTTATTATAGATTTATATATACAAACATAAATGTGGTATGCAGGTACATGGCCAAGTTTTTAATAGGAATACTAGTGATAACTAGTACTACTGAATATAGTTTAGTTTAGTAGATATACCTATAACCTATATATTAGTTATAAGTTTATAACGTAATATTGTTAATATCAATGATTATACCGAGAATTCATGGACTGTACGTCTGTACTATTAATAATTGATAAATAGCAATCATTATAATTTGTTTTTAAAAAAAATACAATGTTTCACGTTTTTGTGAAATATTTCACCATGTAGTGAAATATTTCAAAATGAAATTTTAAACACTAAAATTTGAAATACTTCAAACACTAGTTATTAAGTAAAAAATTGCTTAAATATCTAGCTAAATATATCAAAATAATATTAGTTAATAATACATATTAGTTATTAATTATTTTAATTATCTTCCCGCCATATCACAATACGACGACAGGATACTAACTTAGCATACACATTTATAAATGTATATTTATAAAAACACATTTATTTTTTGTGATTAAAATGTATCTTTCGTATGGTAGCTACTTACCAGAATTAGAAACAATTACGTCATCATTTTCAGACATTGATATGTTTTCATTATTTTCAATATTTTCATGAATGTTAGTACCTATCAATATTATCAAAGACAATCATAAATAGGAAAAGAAACCAATAAACATTATTAAATTAATTAAAATTAACTACATAATACATATTTGCATACCTGAGCTTAGTTCTTCAGTTTTAACGGGATTTTGTTTTTCATAATATGCTGAATTAAAAAATGAATTAATTTTTTTACAATTCTTGCTGGAGTCTAGAAGAAGTTTTTTATTTTTTTCACGTTCTCTAGCAGCACCACCAGCACGTTTTTTATTCTCCGAATTCATTTTAAATATTTAATCAATCCAAAAAACCTTTGTATAAGACGTTAATGTACAATGTACCTATAATATTATAGTATAAGTACAGACAATACAGTAAACTAAAATATTGTATTAGTACTATAGTCTCATTTAACGATTTAACGCAAACAAAATAAAATAAAATACGGGAACTATTTTCATTACATTCACAGCAATGCTTTTGCTATCAGTGGACTGCGATAAGTGCGAGTATTGGCGCTCTATGTGTGCCGTGTGCCCGTGTGGTGGCGACGCGACGGCGGCATTGTTATTACTTATTACAAGTATACATATAATAATATTGTAATAGTTTAAAATTTATAAATAAATCAATAAAAAAGCTTTTCGGCTTATATTATATATTAATTATATCTGTACATGGATACAGACTACAGACAGTACGTCGTATAAATTGTTTAAACGAAATATAGCTTATCGAGAATACACTCGTTCACTTCATAATAATATAATAATATTATCGATTAATATAATACTTAAAATCACACGAGATGATAAGGTTATGCATTATGTTTAATATATTTTTATGGTTTTTCGTATCCTATATTTTTAATTTCTAAAATATTATCAGGCCATTTAATTTTAATCTATTATTGTAACTGGCCACCGGGATTTTTCCCGGTGTCCCCCCAGGCCAGTCCGCCCCTGCTTATACAGTATACACTACATTATATAGGGTGTTTTGTTTATAATTCCAACACCATCTTCAAATAAAAACAAATCAAAATGTATTGATTTTTCACTCTCAATTAAATATATTGGGTAAACAAAGCCTTCGCCGTCTAAACTAAAAATATTAACTGAAACATTATTGATTCGTTCAAAAATGTTGACCTGTTTAACAGGTGTTGGAAAATCAACACAGTTAAAGTTTAATTTAGATTTTTTTTCGAGAAAATTAAAATATTATGTGGAATATATATATTTATCACGACGATTGTCGTATTTAGACAAAATTGAATATTTAAAACATTTATCATCTTTATTTTGAACATTTATAATCGCCTTCTTATTTTCTATATGTTTTGGTAACTAAAGGTATATAACTTAATCCTCTTAAAGGATTTACAATATTAATTCTTAACTGTAGTCCATCTATCCTATTTAAATTCCAACCACTTCCTTTAGCTATGAATTCTGACTCTTCTTTTAAAATTTTATTAAACATAATATTATTTAGTAAAACAGAAAAATTTGAGTATGAATGTGCAAAAACATTTGAAGTTTTAAACGCAATGTCTTGAATATCGTGTGTTAAAAAATGTTCATATGTACATTCTATATAAATATTAAATTTTAAAGTACTTTTTTCTACAATTTATTTTAACTTATTAATAACTAGTTTCTTACAATATTTAAAAAATAAATTAAAATCAAAAGATTCTTCTTCGTTTTTTATGAAAAAAGTCTTAGAGGTTATTTTAAATCTTTGAATTTCAATTAAGCCATTGCCAACTAAATTTAAACGATTAATCTTCGATTTATTTATATTATTCAACATATTTTGATCCATAATAAATCTGAAAAATATAAAAGAAGCTACTATTTGGTTTAAATATAAAACATTTTATTTTATTTTAAAAATATTTTTGTCAGTAGATAAAATAAAATTAATAATACATTTTGTTATTTTCACATCGTTAACAGGTTCATGCATACATACTATATTATGATTATTACTACAAATTAAATTATGAGTTTCAAGCAGTGTAATAACCTTCCATTTTTTTTAACATATCCTAATTTATGTAGAAATATTAACCTATTATTATTATAATCTATTAACTTTAAATAAAATATTTTATCATTATATTCATCATAAGCAGTTAAATTTAACATATTACAATTAATACCTAGTGTTAATAATATACGTTTATCTGTACTACCATTCCATAATACTAGTGTATTATAATTAAAACATTTTTTTAAAAATTGACTGGTTAAGTTAGAAACTAAATCATTTCTCATAGAATTTTCTAGTTCTTTTAAAATAATATCGAGCCGTTCAGGTTGATTTTTAAATGCATTATGTAATAAATATTTTGTTTTTTCTTTTATGTAATCGTTCATTATCATTGTTCCACCTTCTGGAATAATTATAAGCGGTTTTCCTTGTAGTTTATAGATTTTTTGATTTATATTATTAATTTCATTGCAACTTGTAAAAGCACCTGATATTAATATAATATCATTCCTTCTATAGTTAAAAAATTCAAAGTCTGCTATAACAATTTTAGGTGATCTATTTTCCCTGAAAAATATATATATATAGCATATAAAATTACCCATTCTTCAAATAATAAAAATATATTTATATTTATATTAAAAAACAATAATCTAATAATGAAACAATAAACTAAGTTAAAACTGAAGAAATGTTAATTTATAAACTTACAAAGCTTATTATGTTAGTATACAAGACACAAAATAAATTTGATACGAGCTCAATTAAAATAATTTAAAATTTATATATTTATGCTTACATATTTGTGACTTTTCTTGAAAATATATTCAAATAATTAGCTTGAAACTTCTGTTTTAAAAAACTTCAAACAACTAAACAAAATACTGAATTACTATTCAAACACTAATTTAATTTATGATATTGAATTTATATTTATGCCTTTACGTTTTAACTCTTTCCGGCACGAGAATTTTAATAAAAAAAATACCTTACTTGCACACAAATTGAAATTTTTAAAAATTACTTTTATTTTAGGAAAATTTAACTGTTTTTACATTAACATATTACAAAAAAACAAAAATTTTAATTTTTTGATTTTAATTTTAAGTTCTGTGGTAGGTGGGATGACATGTGTCCCGCCGTGCATGAATGGGATAGACCTGAAAAAAATTTTAAATTAAAATTTTTTTCTTATATACATAGAAGTTAATTAAATCATACTTTTTATTCATTGTGGTATTCGGCAAAACAATTCCTGGTTTTCCCTAAGCATAGAGGAACTTCACAAATTGAACATATCCAGTCGGTTCTTACTTCTTTTAATTTTGAACTGCAATTGTTGCATCTTCTCCTCGTTGACCTTTGTGGTTGATGTGACGACTGTTCGAAACGGACTTCTTTTGGTACTGCCGGACTTCCTTTTTTTAAACGCTTAGGTGTTACAGGCGAATCTGATGAACTGCGGCGTTTTTCAACCAAAGTTTTAGCCACCAGCTCTCTAGATACTTCACGACGAAATTCTTTCATACACATATTTTCGTTTGTTATGTCGTTGTACAGAATACGAGCATTAACAATTGTTGCATCAAAGAAAAAGAAAAAAATACGGTGCCACCATTTTTGACTCTTCCTATCGATTTGATAAGTTTTTTTATTTTGATCGAATTTATCAACACAATTCATATTAGAATTATAATCTTGAATTACAAATAGGCATGGAACCATGGTTATAGTTCCATCTTTTGCCTTACGTTTTACTTGGGTTACATTTTTAGGATCATGGAAATTTGATAGTAAATTTACGATCCTTTTATCTTTCCACTTTATAATAGATACATCATTTTGATCACTTATTTCCCAATCATAATCACCAATTTTTAATGTTGAATCCGGTTTCATTTTTGGTAAATATTTACGTGATGAATTAATTGTTCCACAGGCATGGATTCCTTTTGTTTTTAAATAATTTAATAAAGGGACACTTGTAAAATAATTATCCATGTACAAGCAATGGTTTTTATTTTGTATGGGTAATGACAAATTTTTTACAACACTACCTCCAAGATCTTTTTGAACAACATCACCAACTTTACCAATATAAATATCGAAATTCCATAAATACCCTTTTTGGTCTACTAAAGACCAAACTTTATAGCCCCTTTTTATGGGTTTCTTGGGCATGTACTGTTTTAAAGTGGACCTCCCTTTAAACTTGATCATTGATTCATCAACTGCGACTGTACGGTGTGGATTGTAATATTTTTGGAAATTTTGTTTGATTTTTGTTAAAAAAGGTCGTAATTTAAAAAGCTTATCATATCCAACTTCTCCTCTTTTTGGCATCAATACATTGTTATTTATGTGTAATGTCGAAAGTAACCACCCAAAACGATTAACTGTCATTAAACGACTGATATATGAGTCATGGAGATCTGGAGAAGACGACCAATAATCTCTATAGCTTGGCATACGTTTAATACCCATTAACAAATTCATACCAAAAAAAGTCTTGAGTATTAGTATGAGTATAAGGTTTTCCAGTTTTCTGACTTCTATGAAATGAGTATAAGTTTGTTTGTTCTACTAACATGTCAATTATTTCATCAGAAAATAAATAATTAAAAACTGAAAAAGTTGTATGGCAGTGAGTTGTATCCACATAATCACTAGGCACTTCTAAACTTATAAAATCTGGCAATGGAGTCCAAAATGAAGTGAGGTTTTTTGACCAATTTGGGGGTGTAAATTCAAATTCCGGTATATAAGTTACATTTTCATTAATAATCGGCGTAATATTTTGTGCGATGTTTTTTTCAGTTTTAGATGGTGGTTCGAAAAGTGCACGAGAAATTGTTTTTTTCCTTTTATTTATAAGATTCACACTATTTTTTACGGTAGTAGAAACTAAAGTATCGTTTGAATTAAATTTTAATTTATTTCGAGTTTTTTTTGGACTGGGTAATGTCAAAACATCACCATTATTTAAACATAATATTTCAACTAACTCGTTACCTTCTTCGTTTTCGTCAGATGAACTACTTTCAATGACTTCAATTGCTTTTTGCTGTGGTGGTAAATAATCTTGGTCATCAAAATCATCAACATCGGTGAGACTATTGTCGTCAGAAGGTATATCTTCAAAAAGAAAGTCCACAATACTATCTTGGTTTAAATTAGAATCCATGATGACTACAAAAAGTGTTAAGAATGAAATGAAGCGAAAACGACCTAACCGGCACCACGGGTTAAAATTCGTCCCACCACAAAAACCGATTTATTGTGAAAAATAATAATTATTTTTCGTTATTAGTTCACATACTCAAAATATACAATATTATTCGTATAATAAAATAACTTTGGATTAATTCCACGAACGGAAACGACTGTAATGAACAAATTAATAGTTTAGTCGGAAAAATTAACTGTAGGCAAAATCGAAATAACATTTTCGTATACAATTCGTAGAAAAATATAGATAAATCATGATTTGGTTTTAAATTCGATTAACAACTGTATACACAAATATATAAATGGAACAGGGAAAAATAATATCCATTTATAGTATGAGAAAAAAATAGGTTTAGAGGTGGGTTATTTTTCGTACCGCCGTGCTGCAACGGTCGGCGTTTTGGTGGGATATACGTTGTCCCGCCGTGCCGGAAAGAGTTAATACATAACTATCAATTGAAGCGCTCGGCCGAACAACGGGGCAAGCGTCAGTTTCGGTAATATTGCGTTTTTCGGTGGAATATTGGGGGATTTAATGAATATGATATCTAAGTTGATAATGAAAAGACGAGTGGAACAACGAGCTATGTGCAAAGTTCACCCAAGACGTATAGAAATAGCAGGCAATTATTGAAAACTTTTTTTAATTTAGTCTAATGTATATTGAATTGTAAATCGTAAGATGCGATAAAATTTAATTTTTTTAAATTGTGTTGAATCATTATAAAAATAATTAATATTAATATTATCATTATTTCCTTTTAATAAAAAACTATTAATAATAAATTCGGTAATCAAATTACATAAGCCGCATAACAATTTGCATATTTATCGATTTTTAGAATTCAGCATAAATCGTGAAGGTTGAACTATTATAATAAGATTATTGATTTTAATTTGTTATATCAAATCATATTAGATGATAACTTTTAATAGGAATAATTTGCAATATAATATTTTACGTTAATTATAATAAAAGTACTATTTTTTCCTTCATTATATTTTATATAATAATTTATATTTCATTATATTATATTTCATTATATTTTTAACTAATACGTAATTAACATATTATTGTATTTTTTTCGCTTATATAATTCTATTGAAAGGTTTAAATACTGTTTTTACTTTTATATATCTGATTTAAATCACACCACTTCTTTAAGGTCAAAACTTTTGATAACTATTAACTACGCTTTAATAAAAGTTGTTTCTCTCTCTCTATTGCTATAAAAGAGTATTGAATATACTATATATACTTGGTGTTATTTCTATAATAGTGTTATTTTAATTTTAAATTATACATTGTTGTACTTTTAATCATTCGTTTAAATAATAATTAATTTAAAAAAAAAAAATGGAAAATATAAAGAAATATACTGCAGTAACAGAGGATGATTCTAGTGATGTAAGTATACATACTTAAAATATAAAAACTATTTTTTTATTATTTTGTTTTTATTATTTAAGTATACAGAAACTGACGAGAAAAGTAAAACTTCAAAAAGTAAATTACGCTGAAGTATAACACGCATCTGACGCGTGGTTCGTCCCCAAAGTGTTAATACCATATCTGAAATTTTTTCACAGTGAAACTGTTGTAATTCAAGAATAAAATATTTATCTTCACAGCGCACATTACTTAAATTGAATTCATAATTTTGAACATATGCATTTACTAATTCTTTCTTTTGACACGATACTGGTAAATCTGTAATATCTTGTTTGATTAATGATAATACTAAATCCAAACATGTTTGATACAAATTCAACTGTTTTTGTTTTGTAAGAATACATGCATTAACACAATATTGTAATTGTTTTAATCGTGATAAATTGTAGCGAGATAATGTTATACGGTTGTTATCGACTCGTAATGTAATAGTTTCATTATTTGCATTAATTGAATAAAAAATATCATCGGTTAGTACAGTTCGTTTAGAATGAGTATAAAGTTTATTAAGAATCATATTAAAATTAGATTCAGCCATTATGTGATTCCATTTTTCTTCATCTAATTTCAAAGTCTGTTTTGTTAATTCACACTCGAGTAGAATAACAATTGTAATTTGATAATCAACTAAAAATCCAATTGAAATTTTTTTTTTATTATTATAAGGCTGAATACTGAAAATTGATTTACATACCACTGTTAAGCTCATTATTTTTTAATAATATATTGTAGAAAATAATTAAAAAATGTTAATAACCAAATTCATCGTGAAAACGGATTGGTGGTTTTGAAATCCTTGTAGACTTCCTAATAGTTTCAGTTTTGTTCTCTAAATTATATTTTAATAATATAAATTTTTTTACATATATATTTTTAAAATCGACACTAACAACAGTATTAGAAGAAAACATGACTTGTAAAAAAATAAAATATAATTTAAAAAACCATAAGTAAATTATTTGTTGACTAGTAACAGCATACTGACTGATGAACTTATTCTAAAGTAATAAATATTTATAAAAAAATAAAAATGTATAGATATATTTAAAAAGTTATATTATTTACAAACGACATCTAGTTAACTAAAAAATAATTTTACCGTAGTAAAAAATATCTACCAATTAAACAAATTGCTGAAAATGTATTATTTTTACAAATATTACAAAACTGTATAAGAGTATAATCCAGGTAGCTATCGTCAGAAGTAAAATAATATAAAATTGTTAAATTATATAAAAAATAAGGTAAAGTTAATAAATTTACCGCAGTGAAACTACCTCGGCAAATAAAAAATTTGAAATAAAAAAGAAGCTAAAACACGATTGAAAAAGAGGCTAAATTTCGTAAATTTACCGCAGCGAAACTACCTCGGAAATAAATAAGAGAAGCCAAAATCATAATTGAAAAAGAGGCTAAAATTCATAAATTTACCGCAGTGAAACTACCTCGGAGAATAAAAAATTTGAAATAAAAAGAGAAGCTAAAAACACGATTGGAAAAGAAGCTAAATTTCGTTAATTTGTCGGGGGAAAACTACCTCGAAAAATAAAAACTGAAAAACCATGGTCAGAAGCCCTATATTATTACTACTAGACACTTACGTCGTAGTTGCTCCAATATTTTAGGACAAACAATTCAAAACTGACCTATCTTGCAGTTATGTCTTTGTTCATTTGGAGACTGCAGTTCACTCGTTTACATCAGATGCATTATTGACACATGCGGCAATGTTGCACCGAATTAATTTTACAAATAACTGATATTTCCACAACGACGCAACTGCCTTCTGGCGGTCCAAAATGCAACTACAGTTGCGTCGTTTATCTACGTTATGCGTTCACTATATCTAAACCCATTGAAGCAGTTAGTCCTTTTAAACCCAATTTTGCAGTTGCGTCATTGTTCTTCCGGAACGGCGATATGTACATTCCAGTGGCGCAACTAGACCTTATGGTGCCCTAGTAACAAAAATTACTTGGTGCCCTACAATATATTTTTTTCTTTATATATTATATTATAGACTATAGATAAAAAAAAATATGTATATATAAATTATACAAATTATATCATAGGTAGATAGGTTCTTTAATTCATAAAAAAAAAATTAAACATGTACATGTTAACAAAACTTAATTTTTCTAACTTTTAAGTTTGCAAAATTTTCTATTATTTTGTTTATATTTAACTGTTTAGTTTTATTTTTTTCAATGTTCAAAATGGCAATGTTTGATATTCGCTCTTGATTCATTGAATTTCTTAAATAATTTTTAATAAGTTTCAGTTTAGAAAACGATCTTTCCGCTGATGCAACTGTTACAGGTAATGTGAGATAAATTAAGGTTGCACTTAAAATATCACTATACGATGCACTATAGTCATTTTTTAAAATATATATTGTCAATTGTTCGATACTTTTAACTTCAAAAATATTAATTAATTGTCTTATTGACAGTAACTGCCGGGTTAAATCTGTGCTTATATCATCTTTGTATAATTGCGTAAAATCATACGAAGCTTTTATTAAGTCATCTTCAGATAAATTAACTAATGTACTTGGTTGTAAAAAATCAAAGTTTTCAGTTATTACTTTTAATCCTTGAAATCTATTAGAAAGCTGAAAAATAACTGTATCAATTACTGGTAAAATAACTCGAACTTTAAAATTCTCTTCCGTAACATTCAATCTTCTATCACCGTCGACTTCTTCAAAATGTTTAATAGCGAATTTAGAACGAACTTTGTGGTAATCTTTTGAAATTCCCCATTTATCACACATATTATGACTTGTTAATATTAAATCATCATACTGGTTTCTTAAATTTTGAATAATACAATTAGCCTCTTGTAAGTTTTGGCAAGCATTATGTAAATTAGTATTTTTACGTTGAAGAAACTGTGATACTCCATATAATGGTCTTAATATTTTTTCCCATAAGCATAACAACAAAACAAATTCAATTTTTTCTAATTTTTTTTTAGAACATTTGCAATATTTCTTTCTTCTTTTTTCTGACTTGTTAAGGAAATATTGCTTAAGGATTTCAAAACATCAATAAATCTCACTTTTAAGGCATAAATAGACACGTGTCGCGATTCCCAGCGAGTGGGGCATACTTTTTTTAGGACTCTTTGCTTAATTTTATTTGCATCTACTTCACCAAAAGCTAAAGTTGCCCACCTTGGTGCACTTGAACTAAAAAAATTAAATTCAGCCTGAACAGTTTCAAAAAACATTAACACTTTTTGGTTACTCCTTGCAGCATCTGATATTATTAAGTTAAGATTATGCGCACAACTGTGTACATAAGATGCAGTTGGAACTTTATCTTTAATTCTTTTTTGCAAGCCAGAGTAAAATCCTTTCATTACAGCTGCCCCGTCATAACCTTGTCCTCTACACATATTGATATCTAGCCCTAACTCCATTAAAACATTTGTAATTAATTGTTCATAATTGATGGCTCCATTTTGCTGAATACAAAAAAAAACCCAAAAATGATTCTTCAATTGTCAAGTTTCTTGTTTCATAATCAAGTTTTACATAACAAATCACTATGCTAACTTGGTCAATTTTAGTGATATCCAAAGTAGAATCCATAATAATTGAAAATCAATGAGATTTTTTGATATCTTCACATAGCAATTTTTTTGTGCTCGAAGCCAGTAAATCAATCAATTCGTTTTGTATTTTCCAACTGAGGTATTTGATTTTCTTTTTCTCATCATTTAAAAGATCACTCATAATAGGATCAAATTCTGCCAAAAGATAAACCATTTGTAGAAAGTTGCCTGGACAATACAAAGTTATTATTTACTAAAATGATTACTTATACATAACATATATTATAAACAATTTGAAATTTATACAAACAGGAAATCTATCAAAGTTCTTGGTTCTTTTTATTATTTAAAATAAAATACCATACATAAAAGCTTACCTGGACTTGATAATTTTCCTTGGCTATCTTTATGTTCATGTCCTCTAAGAGCTGTATTTCCAGCAGTTAATGATAAAATAATTTTTATGATTCTCTTTAATACATTCTGTCAGTAGACTATTTCAGTAGCATATTGATGTTCTATACTTTTGTCTATAGTTTTATTTGTTTCCCAATTGGAGCGAATTTTCCTAGCTTCGATATGTTGATTTGATGATTCGTGTTTTTCAATTTTTGATGCTAGATGTCGCCAATCATTAATCCCTTTGATCCAGGAATCCTGGTAGTAGGAATATTGACGATTAGCGAACAACCAACATGTTTCGCAATAAGCGACATTCCATCCGACAGAATAACACAACCAAAACCGTGGAACATTTATGCCAGATTTTAATTTCATTGTATAAAAATAAGTTGAGAATCGAAAACATTTTCCGTCTTCATATTTTCTGTAAGGAAAATCAATGTCTGGCCTACATGGTCCACTAGATATTATAAATCTCTTAATACTGCAGTGCATGTTTTCATCAAAGTGACATATATCAGATGGATACTCATATTGCTCAAATTTACCTAAGATTATGAAAACACAATTAATAATTTGTGGTTTTTAAAGTTCAATTTTTTTTTTATATGATTCATAAATTTGTTTTATATTGTAGCTACACTTTTGTAACATAAATAATAATAATTTTTGTAAATTCATAAGTTGACGTTTCATAACATTAAATTACCCATTTAATGACCTTAGCTGTTTAAGTTGTAGGTATCATGAAAAAAAAATAGTTTTAAACTACTAAATAAGTTTATATTTTATATAACCTATCTATTTTATAACATATAACTAATTTTTTTAAACATATTTAAGTAATAGTTATTAAATATGTTAATTTTTATAAATATGAACCTAAATATACCTGAGAAAAAAAAAAAAATGCAGAAGTAGATTTTTTAAAAAAAAAAATGGTTATTAATTTAACTAAGTGTATGCCCATTTAATTTCTTTTAGATAAATAATATTTGTAACTGTTTTATCAATTAATTGTTGACAGATATAAAACATTACTAAACATACTAATAATATATTATACAATTTAATATACAATAATAATATATCATACAATCTTACTTATAGCATTAATTAATATTAAGTTGTAAGTACCTGTATTGGGTGCATCTACTGAAATATCTCTTACATCTGAGGCGGCTGAATCCAATATTTCATTTATAATTATGTCACTATTTTCAACATTATTCGGACCAGAGTTACTAACTAAAATTATTATATAAATAGTGGTAAATGTATTTAATATAGAGTACCACAAAATTATGGTCCACAGTTTTATAATATTATTATTGTTTTTATACCTACCGATTTCAGATTTTGGTTTTTTTTTTATGAATTGATCCATAGATCCTCTTATTTTATTTACTTGCTCATCATTAATTTGTTTTAATTTACGTTTTGCACAACCACTTAACTGCTTTCTATTTGATTGATTTGATGACATTTTTTTTTAATGGAATGTAGTTCAATCAACTGAATTAAAATAATTAAATATTAATAAAAACTTAAACTGTTCAATACTAGACACAGGCTTTAAATAGAAATTCAATTGGCAACTGCACTGACTTAAAAACATCAAATATAGGTAGCTTTTGTATAGTATACATAAAGTAGGTACCAATTGTTCCAAGAAAATTACAAATGTTCCCTCGATTCCGTCGTCCTTCATCCGTGATAACTGATCATATTACAAAAATTACTATTTTTGTTCTAATTTTAGATGTTATACTAATTATTTTCCGTCTATTAGTGTCTTCGAGCGTAGTTTGTAAAGGTACGGTTTCCCTTGCGCGATCGCGAACGCGAACCGCGAACGCGAACTACGAATTAAGATCGCGATCGCGTCATGTCGGTTTGCTCTAGACGATTCTACGTTGCGATCGAAAGATTTATAATTTATATTTTATATTTATATTTCGTCCTTCAGTCGTATTCGATATTTTGAAGTGTTCACTAGTGTTCAGTAAGTTCACGGCGCACGAGTACTGTTCGTTTTTAAAAATTATTATAATGGATCCAGTCGATAAAGAAATCTTAAAAATTCTTTTGCTAGAAGAAGAAGAAGATGATGAGATCTTGCACTGGTATTTGTCGGAAGAAAAAAGAAAGCAACACCATCCATTATTTAAAAAGAGGAGTACCGAAGGTTATCATGAAATACTCATCAACGGCCATCTAAAAAATAATGAAATTAAGTTCAGGGAATTTTTTTAGATTAAACCGCAATCAGTTCGATTTTATTTTGAATCTAATAAGAGACGATTTAACATTAAATCCGACATTTTTTATAAGGAAACCCATATCACCAGAAGAAAAATTGGCGGTTACATTGAGGTAAGTACAATTTTTCAATTAAGTACAGATAAAGTACAATGAAATAAGAACTCAGATTTATAAATTTATTTGTGGAATACTGTTGTTTTATTTTAATATACAATTTGTATCAAAGTTAAAAATAAATCAGTTTTCTATTGATACAAATAATAGTAATAGTTAAAAAAAAAATAATATTAAAAAAAATAGTAGTTAAAAATAATAGTTACCTTATCATATATTTCATTGACTTATGAACAATTAATATATCATATATCATTCCATGTATATGTAGTTGGATTTGGTGGTCCAAACTGTTGTTGAAAATTTGAATATGATGGTGAATCTAGTGAAGGTGGACTATATGGAATAAAGTTGTTAGAATATGGGGAACTACTAGTAGAAGTATTTGACTCTGATGATACTCTGCTAATGCTAGGTATGATGTGGACGTTATGCGTATGATTATCTGCAGCTTGAAGTTCCAAGTCAGTCACAATTGTCAACATTTTCAATTTCGCCTGTGAAATCAAGTGTGGTGGCAACTTTTTGACAGATAGAGCTAAACTTTTGAAAAAATGATCAACATCATCGTACTCATCCGTATTTTTTTTTTTAGTGATCAGTTGTGTCATCAGCTCTGTTCTTTCTTTTGATCGTTTTTCTAATAATTCAGTGACTTTTAAATTTTTTCTTTTATGAGTCGATTTTTGTGATTTTGAAGTCGATGGAGATTGAGGACATTGCGTTACTGGTGATGACTGCAGTATATCATCTTGTGTGATATTTATTTCCTCTTCGTCTGAGCCAGAATCTTCATTATTATCAGTATCATATATATTTGAAGTAGTGCTGTTAAAATGAATAATAAATATTAATAATTTGCTATTATAGCCATCACTAGGGCAAGGATGTTGTAGCATTTGCATCTTTCCTTCTACTGTTCCAATTTATTGCTAAGTAAGTTTTAAATGTTTTCCATTTAAGTACGAATTAAAATCTAAAACTCTTAAGTGCAATTTTCGGATTTTTTTTCATTTTGGTTGAACTTAGTCATTTACAAAAAAGTTTTAACTATTTTTCAAATTTTCGATTCTGAGTGTATGAATGTATTGATTTCACAATGGTGTGTGTTTTTTTATTTATGTATTTTTATAAGCATTTAAAGTTTGAATTTTAACAAAAATACGTAAATATCATGAAAATGTGCAAATAATTTTTAGTCAGAAATTCATAAAAAATTTTAGTGCAATATTGTAATCAATTTTACTATTGTTTTACTACTACAATGTCCGTACGCTAGTCATATCTTTACTGGGTGATTGATTTTACGAGCAACACAGTGGCCAATCACTTTATCATGATACCATTTCTTGCATTTAGCCATAAATTACCAATAACTTATGGTCTTTACTGACTATGACGCAAAACATTAAAACCCCACAAAACTTTGAGGAACTGTATTTCGATGACGGATAAACGAAAAATTTAAATTTGAATATCATAATTCATAAAAAAAGCTATACTCGTATCTATATATTTATGGAATTTATAATACATGTTTCCATTTTAAAATCAAAAGTTATAGTGGTTAACTAATAAATATAAATGCAAAAAAAAAATTAAAATTAATTGAAGTTAATACAAAATAAAAAAAAACAAATTTTGAAAAAAGTCAGTAGTTTGCGAAATAATTAGTGTTGCACTTGAAATCAATCACTCTATCATATGTAATAAGGTACTTACTTTCTTTCTTGTGGTACTGCATCCAAAAAAGTTAAAAATGGTGCTAAATGCCATTTTGAGGGTTTTGAAGAGGCACTTGCTCCAGTATTCATTTTTCTTGCCCGTTTATTTTTTAAATAGGCATCTTTAATGTTTTTGTACCTTCTCTTGCAGTCTTCATCTAATACAAATCAATATTCATAACCGATTTCAAACAAGAGTTAAAATACTGTTTAATAATAAAAAAATGATAAGGTACTTGTAACAAATTAACAATTGAAACTTAAATTTGTTTTAAGTTTAAACATAAAACGCATCTGCATACTGCAGTATAATAATTAGTAAACTGCAGATTAAATATTATATTTCGTAAACTTTAACAAATAAAATATTTAACATACAAATTGTTGTCGGTTATTTAGTTATTAGTAACTATTGTATTATTAGTGTATTTTGATTCAAATAAATAAATAAAAAATGAAATATATTTATTTACTATAAATAATAACGACATGCATTATGCATATAATATATATTATTTTTTTCAGATTTTTAGCTTCTGGAGAAACGTACCATTCTTTATCTTTTGCTTTCCGGATATCGCACAGCTATATTAGTATTATAATACAAAATACCTTAAAATCTATGAAGAAACATCTGTTACCACTTTGTATACCTCCTCTAGGGCAGTTAAATGTTGAACAATTTCAGTCCTAATTGATTCAGGCAATGTTTCATCGTCATTATCGGTGGTAAAAAGTGAAGAAAGTTCTTCAAACATTGAAAACCTGTTTAGTTTGATTTTTCTTTTCCAATTTTGTATTTTGTTCGTGAAAGCGCTTAAAGAATCTACATATTTGATTATATTTGTACATTTTCCATGCAATGTTAATTGAGTTTATTAAGATGCTCAAATATATCAACTAAATATGCAAGACGTGTAATCCAGTCTTTGTTATTTAACCAATTGCAAAATTCAGCTTTTTTATTTTCTTCGAAAAATAATTTGAGTTCTTCTCTGAGCTCAAACACTCGTTTTGTTACATTTCCTTTTGATAGCCATCGAACATTTGTATGAAAAATAAGCATATTATGATCGGCGTCCAAATCAGTACATAACTCTTTGAAGAGTCGCGAATTCAGGGCACTTCCTTTAATAAAATTCACAATATTTATTATCTGATCTAAAACTGTAGCAAATGAAACAGGGAGAGTTTTTGAAGCTAAAGCTTGACGATGTATCATGCAATGAGAACCTTTTACATTTGGAGACCGATTTTTCACATGTACTTGGAATCCAGATCTTGAACCCATCATAGCTGGTGCTCCATCTGTACAACACCCACAGAGTTTATTCCATGACAGATTTTCTGTTTCAAAAAATGATACAACTTTTTCCAAAATATCTGTGGCCTTAGTGGTGGTTGCAAGAGGAGAACAAAAAAGAAATTCTTCTTTAAAGACACCAGAATGAACATATCTTGCAAATACCAGTAATTGGGCACATGATGCTACGTCTGTCGATTCATCAAGTTGAATTGAAAATAGGCCAAAGGCAGCAGACTTAATTTCTTGGATTACTTGATTTTTGATATCAATGGCCATGTCGTCAATTCGACGTTGAATAGTGTTGTCTGATAATGGAATTGAAGCAAGCTTTTTTTCTAATCCATTTCCCAATACAATTTCTACCATTTTAAGGGCACAGGGTTTGATTAAAGTTTCACCAATTGTATGTGGTTTTTTTTGTTTTGCTATTTCTAAAGCAACAACATATGAAGCTTCAGTAATTTTGTGATTGGTCTCTTGAAAAACTCCAGTCGCACCTAGTTTCATTTTTTTTAACATATTCATATTACGTTCGAAAAAACTTTTATCCTTACTTTTATGTTGAGGATGAACGTTTTCTAAATGCTGTTTTAATTTTGTAGGTTTCATAGAATCATTTGATAGAACTTTATTGCAAATAACACACTGAGGTTTCTCTTCTCCATTAATATTGATGGATGTGAATCCATATTGAACATAACTTTCATCGTACTTTCGTTTTTTCGAACACATTTTACGTACGTATCGACGGTAGTAATAGTACGGCTCGACTGTCGTGTAAACGTGAAGTCATGGATTCCATTATCCGTTATCGGAGGCCGACAGATAGCCCGAAAAAAAGAACAGCCCATAGAGTAATTTACTCTAATATTACTCTATCATTAGAATGATTAGAATATTAGATTATACTCGTATAATAATGTTGTGTATACCTACCTTTTAATATTGCATTACCTGCATAGGTCAATCATTATAAAATACTCATAAAATTGTTATCAATGGGCGACCGTCCGAAAACAATTTTATAAATAAAATATTTCTTATTATTTCATCATCACTAAATTCCCCCCAAGCAACACATAAATTCCCCCCTAGGGGGGAATTCTCCCCCGGTTGGGAACCACTGAGTTAATAAGTTTATGTCGGATGACTGTAAAAAAGCACTTGTTTTTAATATTGCAGAAAGAATAGGATCTAACATTAACATGGCAAAGATAAATTCAAACGTTTTCATCTGGTGAAGAATTCCTTTGCCTTTTGCTCGAACATCTGATTGTTTTGTATTATTAATGATTTCTTCAATTGCAGTTAATATTGAGGAATAATTTTCTTTTACTGCACTTATGGCTTCTGAGCGGCAAGCCCACCTTGTAGTAGAAATCGATTTTAAAGTTTTTAACTTTGTGTTTGTTAACTTAGCAATTTTTTCGAACACTGTGTGCCGAGTACAGCTGCCTTCGATAAAATTATAAATTAATTGTATATTACCGAAAAAATCAAAAGTGACTATATTGTGTCTCCCAATAGCATCTACCAGAACAAGATTTAGACAATGACCATAACAATGGACAAAAAATGATCGGTTATTTTTTTCTTTAAATTTTGCTTGTACTCCTCCAGTACTCCCAGACATCGTTGATGCTCCATCAAAACATATTGACACCACATTTTCCCATTTAATACCATATTCATGAACGACATTACTCATTTCATCAAAAATACTTTGAGCATCAACCGATGTCATTCGTTTCAAACATAAAAACTGTTCAATAGGGCAATTTTTGGTTTCATCAAAATAGCGCAAAACAATAGATAATTGCTCATGATGACCTATGTCACTAGTCTCATCGGCTATTAAAGACACTTTTCTGTCAGTTATTAAGTCTTTTAGCTGTCTTCTAATTACTAAATTAATTGATGATATTAAATCATTTTGAATGCGGTTACTTGTGTACAAACAATTTTTTGGTCCAGATATGAAGTGTTCATTAAATGATGAGTCATATTTTCTAAGAAGGCCAACAATATCAAGAAAAAGACCTTTGTGAACATCATGTGTTTTTTCTGTTTGTCCACGCAATGGTTTACCACCAAGACATATACAAAGTATAATATCTATAAGTCGTTTTACAATTTCACGATTCTTAAGTCGATGAATCTCTTTTTGGCTGTTAATGTGTTCACATTCATTATCCAAAATTTCATCAATGGATTTGGAATTTAAAAAACTCGCTAAAGCAGAAGAACTATTTAAATGAACCTTAGTTTTTTGATGGACATTAAATTTGATTGTAGCTGTTTTCCAATACCTAAATCCTGCTTTGGAATATACTATTTCACTCTGGCCTGTATTAAGTCCTGTGACACCATTAAACATTCTACAAGAACCACTGTCGTAGAGTGACGGAAAATGCATTTGGCTTATTAGCACAAGTTTTTAGAATATTTCATACTGCAATAGGAATTGATGTAGAAGTATGTGACGATTTAGTAACTGTCGCATGTTGTTTGCACAATATGCTGAGAGATGCGTTTTTGGAAAAAGGTAATAAGATTTTTTATGAATATGACGAATGACAAATTACTGCGATGGGCACTTTATGTAGTAGAGGTGGCTTTGCGAGTGCAGATGGTTTTGATGTGAGGGAAAAATTTAAACAATTTTTTATTCAAGAAGGAACAGTCTCGTGGCAAAATCATCAAATTTCCAGAACATCTACCAATATTTAAATTATACTTGTAATTTGTTTTTTTTTTAAATAAATAATAAGTTTTAACTGCTGCTAAATATAAGTTGATATGTATAATATTTAGTAATGGTAATATAAGTGACGGTCTCACGCAAAAATTCTAACATTACAATTATTTGGTTTTTCTAAAAATGATTCATAATAAAAAATATATATCACGGAGATTAAAAATAGTTTTGATATTATATAAACGATAAAGATAAACGTCCAGAAATTATAATTTATTTTTAGTAAAGATGCACACAGTACACGTCCATGTGCATTTATCACTTCTAAAATAAATAATAATCATTCATTAATAGACAGTGTCAAAGTATTTACTTGAAAATAATAGTTCATTTTAAACTTAAACGATCTGTAGTACACATCTTATTCTACTCGTAATATTATAATAATGATATTCAAAATAAATATACTTAATCTCAATGTATTATTTGAAAAAAATTATTTATACCATTAATATATTATTATTCCTACAAATATAATACTTTTTACAAACAATATTTATAATATTTTGCTTACCACTTCGCCCAACATTGCCGCTTATATCCTTCCAAATTGCATCTCGTATATTCAAATCTTTATAATCCCTATTTTCGGGATTGTAAATTGGGGGATGTTTAGCTATACATTCAACCAATATCTCGTCTTGCTCCTTACTAAACTTGACCATTGCAGAACTCCTGTTTGAATAACCGACGTCAACGAGTGTTCAAACGTAAATGAGAACATTGTCAACATTGCATGATTGCATTATTATTAATAATTATTATCAAAACAACAAGTCGATCGCGGCACGAACGCGATTTGACTGCTCGAAGACCAGTCAGTTCGCGTTCGCGCCGCGATCGAATTTAGATCGCCGACCGCGATCGCGCAGGGGAAACCAACGCTATTTATTTTACATTGGATCAGCAGCCGCGCGATCGGGGCGCGCGATCTTGGATCGCGGTTCGCGTTCGCGATTGCGCAAGGGAAACCGTACCTTAAAACTGCCGTACTTACCACAACTCCGTAATCAAACCACTATTATCAATCTCAATTTAGTCCTCAACCATTACCCACTGACTGCTAACCGATTTATACGACTATATTATATAATATCATATGATTCATATGAACCAACTAAATGAATATTCCGCGGAATGAAAAATCTATTTTCGTAATTTTTACGACTTACAAGAAATACCTTCATTCATATTTATTACCACATACTACCTTATTCAAATCTTGATAATTTATGTTATAATAATATAAATACCGAAAACACAGGCATCAAATGGTGCCCCTAAAATGTCGGGTGCCCTGGTGTAAGTACCACCTAACACCCCCGCTTGTTGCGCCACTGGTACATTCTATATAAATATTAAATTTTAAAGTACTTTTTTCTACAATTTCTTTTAACTTATTAATAACTAGTTTCTTACAATATTTAAAAAATAAATTAAAATCAAAAGATTCTTCTTCGTTTTTTATGAAAAAAGTCTTAGAGGTTATTTTAAATCTTTGAATTTCAATTAAGCCATTGCCAACTAAATTTAAACGATTAATCTTCGATTTATTTATATTATTCAACATATTTTGATCCATAATAAATCTGAAAAATATAAAAGAAGCTACTATTTGGTTTAAATATAAAACATTTTATTTTATTTTAAAAATATTTTTGTCAGTAGATAAAATAAAATTAATAATACATTTTGTTATTTTCACATCGTTAACAGGTTCATGCATACATACTATATTATGATTATTACTACAAATTAAATTATGTGTTTCAAGCAGTGTAATAACCTTCCATTTTTTTTAACATATCCTAATTTATGTACAAATATTAAAGTATTATTATTATAATCTATTAACTTTAAATAAAATATTTTATCATTATATTCATCATAAGCAGTTAAATTTAACATATTACAATTAACCCGTCGTTTGTATCGCCATGCAGCGTCCCACCATTGGTATTGAGTGAGCGCCGCGCTCACCTCGTTGTTTTTTCAACATAACTCATTATATAATAAACATAGAATATTGAAACCAACACCAAATCGTTTATATTTTAATCTTTTACTAAAAATGTTCTTATAATTTTCCTTAATTATAAATATTTTGAACAATAAAATTTAATTTATAATTTTATATATATAATAATATTATCATTCATCTTGGCCCGAGTGGTCTGACATGGTTTGCTGATTGTTACACAGTACGCATGTAAATGTTGTGTGCTCCTTACAAATCGGTCTGCTACATACTGTACACTGAGTCTACGAAATTTATTCACATTTTAAAATTGAAAATGGTATAAAATTATATATTATTACAGAATACCAAATTATTTACTTACCATAGTCTTGCGATTTTTTTTTTCGGACAAATCGTACACTTAGGCCGACTACCGCTGCTTGAGCTTTGATTGACATTGACAGCAGTCTTGTGTCCAGACAGTTTTATAATTTGTTGACGAAGTGATATGAACAAATTAGGTTGTTGAAGGCGATTTATCATAAACGGTTTTGTCAATTCATTTCCTAGGTTTTTCAAAAATTCACGACGACTTAAAATTTTCCCGGTATTTTCTCGATATATAATTTGGCTGTTTATTCCAGCTATATTCATCAAGGAGAAAAATATGGTAAATGACCATCTGCAACTAATTCTTGAAACCGAATACTCGCCTTTCAATTCATCCACAACATCCACTCCGCCCTTTGTTTGGTTGTAGAACATTATAACTTCAGGTTTTTTTTCAACGGATTCAGGGTCAATGTCTCCTTGCTCATGCATGGTTGAAATAAGTAACACATTTTTATTTTTTTTTGGCACATATGATGTAAGCAAAATATCTTCTCCATATCCAAAAACAGATGAGTTCAATGTTCTTTTTTTTGTGTCCAAAAAACATGGAGGAATTTCACGTTTATTTTTCCGTATTGTACCAACCATAGTTAGGTTGTGATTTTTCAACAAATCTAATGATAATGGTATCGAACTATACCAATTATCCATGGTTACATTACGTCACGTTTTTGAAATAGGGGCAACCATTCTTTTTACAATGCTCATAGGACTTTTATCGCACTTATACGGTCCATCTGGCTGTGTCCCAACATAAACTTCCATGTTTGCTGTATAGTAAGTACGGGAATCAACTAAGGCCTGAATTTTTATTCCATATTTATTGGGCTTATTCGGAATGTACTGCCGAAAACTACATCGCCCTCTAAAGCCTTCGAGCATTTCGTCTATTGTGACGTTTTCTCCTACTGTATAATTATTTTGACAGCGTGTTACGAAGTTATCAAATAATGTACGAATGGGTGCGAGTTTGTCAATTTGTTTTCTTGTAGCTCTAGTACCAATATCATCAAACCTCAAAGCCCTTAGTAAAATGTAAAATCGAGCTTTAGACATAACTGCTCGAAAATATGGTGGTGCTAGGCCGTCATCTGACCATAAGTCATCGAGATTGAGATGGTTGCTGCGTATAACTCCAGCTAAATACAAAAGTCCGAATAGTGCATTTATTTCAATGTTTGATGTTTCACGTAAGTTACTTTGATTACTATAATTTTGACGAAGTTTATCTAGATAAATATTAGTGCACTTCACCATATTATCAACATCTGAATTTGGAAAATATAATTTCCAACAATCTAAAATTGAAACAGCATCGCGAGCAACTCTTCTTACACCCGGTAAATGTAAAACTATATTACGTCGCCGAGTGCGTATTTTATTAGACGGTGGGTCAAAAAACCATTTAGTTATATTATCTTTCCCTAAGTATTACGATGGTTCTGGTAAAGGACTTCGACTTCTAGAACGTGATCGTGGAATAATTATTGATCTATTACTATGACTTACATTTGACTCAGAAAAATCATCGTCAGAGTCATATTCATTTTCAATATGTTCATTAGCACAGTCAACATAATCGGGATCAGCATCTGTATCATCCGAATCTTCTAAATAATCAATTTTTTCTGATTCTATAAGCCACGAAGACACATTGTCGGACATTTTAGAATCAAAACGTGAAAAAACAAATAAAACAAAAATATATTATGCGCACGCGTTTACGAAAAAAATATTACGTCGATACTATTGAGTGAGCGCAACGCTCACTTTAAGCCGTGTCCACACCTAGCAACCATTTGGGGAAACATTGTTTGTTGAACGTTTGCCCAATGTTCGTCAAACGTTTGCCAAATGTTTTTTAAATAGTTTGTCAAAGTAACAAACATTTTATTTGTTCGCTTATATGTTTGCTCAATACATAAATATACAGTTTCGATTATGGCGTCTCTAGAGCAAGTCATGTGTGTAGGAGCTGCATTCATAATTATTCATAACCACTATAAAAATAAAATGAAGTATTGAAGTAAGAGACGATGGTGGGTAAGACAACTACTACAACGTCGAAAAACTTATAGTGGTGAGCGTTTCATTTTGGATTTACACGCAAGTGATTTGTTTAATAATTTTACAAGAATGTCAAGTACCGATTTTGAGTTTTTAATAAATTTAATTGGACTCAAAGTTGCAAAAGATAATACAAATTTTCGTGAAAGTATTTCAGTATCAGTTCGCCTAGCAATTACTTTAAGATTTTTGTCTTCTGGTGAATCATATCATTCTTTAATGTACACATTTAAAGTATCCAAACAATCAATATCAGAAATTGTACCAGAAGTATGTGCAGGGCCGTCCCAAGGTTTTTCGCGGCCAGGGGCAAATTAATTCGGGGGCCCTTTGACCATTATAATAAGATATGATAAACAAAATACTCACTCAGAATAAAAAAATTCTTGCAAACGCAATTTTCCAAACCTTAACCAATCAAGCTCATTTAAATTCATGTAAGTACTGCATTGCATACTTACATTTTCAATAAATTCTTAGCAATGTATTACCATATATACTAAAAATACAATTTATTCCTAGATAGTTATACATTTTCAAAGAAAATATGAACTTGGATGTTTATAGGATTAAATAAATAGACAAGGTAAATTAAGAAAATTAATATAAAATTTAATTATGTTATTTCATTATGTTAAATAAAATATTGAAATGTATATCAGAAAACTTTTATCCTAGCTTTTTTTTCAGCAAAGCTGTCTATAACATCATCATAATCTAGAGTCTTTGCTAATTTGTGCTCAATGGAGAGAAGTATTAAATGATTTAGGCGGTTATCTTCTGTAGTTGAACGTAAATAACTTTTTATTAATTTCAGTTTACTGAAAGATCTTTCTCCCGTTGATACAGACGTAGGAATGGTAGAAAGTATTCGAAGCCAAATACATATTTGAGGTAGTATATTTTGAAGTCCTTTCTTATATATTTGATTAAGAATAGAAATCGATGCAATTTCACTGTCATTAAAAATAATCGTTGATACTTTTTGTATTTTGCAATAAATTCGTAGCTCCTCTTTTAATACATTAGCACACACGTCATTAGGATAAACACTTGAAATTATTTCAGCTTGTGCTTTCAAATATTCATCACTTGGTTCTTCTGTATCTGGTGGACTGATTATTGAAGAAATTATGTTTGTTATTTTTTCCATACTTGATTGAATGCCATAAATATCTGATAAAAGCCTATCTAATGCGGTTACAAACACTTCAACTTTAAATTTGTTTTCAATATCTTGGAAAGGCTGTTCATCTTAAATATCATCATGAAAATGTTTTTTTCTTCGAACTCTTGAAGTTATTCTAAATTCTGTAATTAAATTCAAATTAGAAGCTACTGATTTAGATTCCAGTAATAAATAATTCCAAGAGTCTTTTTATCTGTTGAATTTCTGTAGCTAATTGTTGAAAATGCATCGAACTTTCATCTATGGAAAGTTTTTTGCTCTGAAGAATTTTATTGCGATCATCAATACATTGAAGAACTTTGTACCAGATAGTTGTTAACAATATAAATTCAAAGGAATGTAACCATGAAATTAGACCAACAGCTTCTGCATGATTATCTGCAGGTAGATTAATTTCATTTTTGACACGAACAAGTGAATTTAGAATACCTAAATAACTTTTAGATAATGGACGAACTGCATCAATTCTGGCACTCCATCTAGTAGCTGATATTGAATGTAGTGAAAGATGTGCAGTTTCTTGAAGTATCTTCCATCTTGATGGACTACAAGAAAAAAAGTTTTATAGCTTTTGAATGTTTCCAAAAAATGTTTATACTTCTGGGCTGGTTTCCATTGCATGTACTCCACATAGATTTAAAGAGTGAGCACTACATGGTGAAAACAAAGCTTGAGGATACTTCTCTATTATTTTACTTTTCACACCGTTGTATTTGCCAGACATATTTGCTGCATTATCATAACCTTGGCCCCTGCATAGGGCTAAATCTAAATTGCATTCAACCAAAATTTCTTCTATTTTGTTTGCAATATCAGCTCCTGTTTTTTTTTCATAGTCAACCATTGTTAGAAATCGTTCTTATATATCCCAAGTTCCAGCATTTTCAAAAACATATCTTATTACAAATACCAATTGTTCCTTGTGTGATACATCCGGAGTACCATCTATAATAATAGCAAAATATTTACTTATTTTTATTTCTTCAATAATTTTTTCTTTAACTTTTTTCGCACAAATTTCCAAAAACTCGTTTTGACTTCGTGGAGATAGTGAGCAGACATTTTTTTACGACTGTCTTTATATTCCTTAATAGAATTCAAATGATTTTTCATTGTTTCGCTGTAATGACTAACTAATTTTGCAGTTGAAATAAAAAGCCCACAGTCGTCATAATCAATCGTTGAGTGTGTACCTCTAAATGGCAAATTATTTTCTGCTAAAAACAATGTGATATCTACTAATACACGAAGGAGTTTTCTCCATTTTTCTTTCTCTGTGTTAATAGAAACTTGTAAGTCTTTGTCGATCCCTTTTCCGCCATTTATTGCTTCTACCAAGTCCTTCCATAATAAATATCTCTCTATGTGTTTCTTATTCCCTTCGTGGTTATCGATCTTGTCATAAAGTTTCCTCCAATTATTTCCAGTACCATTTCTACAAAAACCCGACGGCTCAAATTCATCATCTCTTAAAAAAATACAACACGGAAAGCAAAACAAAGCTTTTTTTAGTGTACTCCATACAAGCCAGTCACGTTGTACTCTTTCTTTATTTGGTAAGGTTTTTTGGAAAACTGAGATGGGAAAAGAACGATTTTCATGTTCATCATGAGGAAACTTTGATGGCCGAGTAGGTGGACCAACTGCAGCTATATAGTCGCGATCTGACGAACTAAGTTTTTTCCAAGTTGCTGGAACGTTACTTAATTTTAACACCAACATTTCGTCAAATTGTTTGTTAGAATTGTATTCAATAATTCCTTTGGAACAAAATATATTGTCAACAACATTTTCATCAATTTCCTTTACACTTTCATTTTCGTTCATTTGTACACATTCAACTATCTCATTATTTTGTGTGTTAATAACGTTTTCAATAATTTCGTTTGGATAAAGAACAACTGGATCATCAATTTGACTATTTTTGGACTCTCCTACATGGATATTTAGTGCTTTTTCATTTTCTAATACCTCGGGGTTATCAATATCACATTGTTGCTCGTTTATATTATTTTGAATCAAGTTCCTACTTGACGTACACCAACCAAAATCATGTAAATTACGTTTTCCCTTTTCTTCTTTAAGTTTTTTATCATGTTTTGCCTTCCTCTTCACAGAACCCGGTAAATACACACGCTTCATTTTTTATTTTTTATTATTAACCAACTCTAAAGTCATAAAAAAATAAATAATATAAGTAAATTATATTTATTTAATTTATTTTGTTTTAAATAAATTATTAGAAATTAAATTAAGTAATATAATAGGTACATCAGGTTTAAAATAAAAACTGTTGTTAATTATTTTTTTTTTTATACAATTATATAAAGCTCGAAATATAGTAAATAAAATCTCGTATTTTATAGGTATAATTAAAATTTTAGTATTTTTCTATAAGTATAGGTACATACAGGGTCGGACTGACCAATACAACAGACTGGCATTAGCCAGTGAGGCCCCCTAGTCCATTGTAAACATTTAAGAATAAAAAAACTATAAAGTGTTTCATTTAATTAGATGTATCTACTTGCATGCTCATCGATGTCTTCATAGAGATTGTTGTTTAAGACTTAAATTAATCTTGATTTATAACATACATATTTTAATCAATTATTACTTACTAATATTGGTGTTACTGCTATTACTGTTCACTCTTTACTGTACGATAAAAATAGTAATTATAGTGACACTCGTCACTCACTAACACTATGGTACACTGTCGACTGTCGAGTAATTAGCAACTGACTGGTACGGCCGTGCAGGCTGTGGTTATTATTCAGAATCGTCTATTCCAGCGGTTCTCAACCTTTTTTTCATTCACGCACCCCTTGACCACTCACTACTACTTTACGGACCCCCAAATGCCAATTTGTCATATATTTTTACATAAGATAGATATGAATTTACGAAATAAGTTTAATAATGAAAAATTTGATTTATTTTGATCAACATGCGCAATACATTGTATGTATAAAAATAAATAATAAAAAATAATATTGAGTTAAAAATGTAATTTTAATGTGATCCTTGAGCTTGTTTGCTAGCACTTAACTTTTTGAAATCTGGCTCCACGGATGATAAATAAACTCGTAAGTCTGAACTCACTGAGAGTCTATTGCGGTACTTATTTTTAATAAATGTGTATGACGAAAAGGCTCTTTCCACTAATACAGAGCTCGTAAACGGTAGCAAAACATTGAATGCTTTGTAAGAAAGCTCAGGATATTCGTCTTTCACATTAGCCCAAAAGTTGATCAGTGATTTTTTTTCAAGAAATGCTGCTTGGAGTGTAGAGTCCGTTTTCAGTTCAATCAATTTTTCTTTTTCACGGGCTGATAAAACTGCAGATTTGAAATAAATTTCACTGAAAGGGAACATAATCCGGTCTTCTTTTCCACATTTAGGGAAGTATTTTGCAAAAGCTGTTTTAAGCTCATTCAAATGTTGAACAATTTGGTGTTTGATGCCTTGTGATAAGTTCATATCAGTTTCACTGAGAAAATCATGCAGTGCTTCAAAAATTTCTGGTTGGTTATTCTCAATACACGTTTTCCAAAACTCTAACTTTTTAACAAAAGATTCTATTTTGTCATTAACTTGGAATATTGTCACAGCACTGTTTTGAAGAGTCAAATTTAGATTGTTTAATTTCAAAAAAACATCGGATAAGTATGCTAGTTTTTGAAGCCATTCATGGTCGTTAAATTTTGATGACAGTCGAAAAGGGTGGTCTTCAAAAAACATTTGAACTTCATGCCTAAGTTCAAACAAACGAGTAAGGACTTTACCTCGTGATAACCACCGAACCTCAGTATGAAGAAGGAGGGTTTTGTGAAGACTTCCCATGTCTTCACACAATAATGAAAATATTTTGGAGTTCGTGTGGCGAGACTTGATGAAATTGACCACTTTACAAGAATCGTCCAGAACGTCCTTCAAATCTGCAGGAAGAGGTTTCGATGCAAGAGCTTGCCGATGGATACAACAATGAGTCCACTTTATTAGTGGGGATACTGCCTTAACACGTGCAAGAAGACCAGATTAACAACCTGACATAGACTTTCCACCATCAGTACTTAAACCACAGCATTGTGACCACTTTATTTTTTTTTCGGCGAAGTAAGAATCAATAGCATGAAAAATATCTGCACCTGTTGTGCGTCCAGTCAAAGGATGGCAGAGCAAAAGACCTTCTTCGCTTTCATTTTGTTTTATATATCTTGCAATAACTAACAAAACAGCTAATTGTGCTACATCAGTACTCTCGTCAACTTGAATGGAAAACAATTCACTGTTATTGATGTCTTTTAGTATTGTCTCCTCAATATCATAAGAAATGTCTTTGATTCTACGACTGACTGTGTCATTTGATAGTGGGATAGCATTTATTTTATTGACATATTTTTCTCCGAACATACAATGAACTGCATCTTTAATGCTTGGCAAAATCAAATTTTCACCGATTGTGTGATTTTTACCACTTCTGGCGATATTATAACTAATTCGAAACGATGCTTCAACTGCATCTACGTTAGCATTACCGGAAGAGAGGTAGGTTTGCATATTGCACTTATTTTTATTTTCAAGTAAACGTTTGAAAAAAGTTACATCTTTGTCCTTTAAATCTGTATGTTTAGTAATCAAATGACGAGTAAGTTGTGAAGGTTTCATACTGCTATTAGCTAGTATTTCCCCACAGATAACACATTCAGGTTTAGCGACATTATCAATCGTAATGAACGAAAACCCGTGGCACAAATATTCTTCTGAATATTTCCTAATTTTTCCCGGCACTAGAAATTTAGTATTACTAACCTGTGGTAACTTCTTAAAGGGGCCCACACACGATCAGTTTAACTGTGCAGTTTATCTGTGAGATTAAACTGAGTAAAAAAAAATTGTACCGTTATCTGAACTGAAGGTGTGTAGGTTACATCAGTTTTTCCATCAGTTCCATCATTTGATCACAGTTCTCTCAGTTTTTTCGTGCGGTGTAGTCACAGTCTACTGGTCTACTGTATGTGTATCGTGTATGCAGATGACAATGGGTGACCGAAAAAAAAGAGCAGCAGTGTGTTGTGTAATTGCAGCAGTGCTGATTGAAGAAGAAAATAAGCGGAAGAAAAGGCCCCGTGAGCGCTGGAGCAAGGATTGGTTTCTGCAAAGAAGTGTTTTGCCCAGCGATTGTCATTTATTGAACGAGTTGAAAGAAGGAGGGGAAATTTCCGATTTCAGTAATTACCTACGAATGGATGACAACATTTTTCAAGTGCTCTTGAGAAAAGTTGCTCCCCTCATCGAAAAACAAAATACAGTCATGAGAACCGCAATACCTTTTCATGTGAGATTGATAGCTACGCTTAGGTTTCTAGCGACAGGGAGAAGCTATGAAGATTTGAAATTTTCAATGCGAGTTTCCCCTCAAGCACTCGGAGATATAATCATAGAAACCTGCATAGCAATACAGACAGCACTACGAGATTTCATTCAAGTAAGTGTATCATTGTTATTTGTTATAACAGTTTATTGAACTAACCAGACTAATATTATCTAAACATAAGAAGATTTGATTTTTTAAAAATCTTAAATATTCTAAAAACTGTTAAGTTAAATAGAGTATATTTTAATTAATGATGAGTACCTTCAGCATTGGACAGCATACATATTCTAATTTACTACTTGTATGTGGTTTTACTGCTTTAAATGCATTATAAAATATACCTAACTCAATTACTTATATTACATATTCACATAAAAATTGTCATATAACTATTGTTTTGGTTTTATAATGATAAACTATAATTACACTACACTAATTAAGATCGCTTTAAATAAAAATAAAACATACCATACAAAATAACTATAAGAAGACTTTAATGTTCTAAATATCAAAAACTTATATTTAAGAGTTATTTTCTTAAAAAAGTGTGTTTCCCGGGAATTTTTTTTTTGTAATTGGATAATTGTAATAATTTGATTTATATAAAAGAAAAAAAATGAATAAGTTGATAAATATATTTATTAAAGAAACATTGAAGTTCATCAAAATTATATAATATATAATATATATTATATAATATTAGTTTTACAATAGAGTATGTTCATCAAAAATCATCTTCATTTATATAGCTGAATCCTTCGAATACGCTCTTTACCGTCTGAGTATCTGCAAAAGACGAGTTGGATGTAGATGGATCTGAAGAGGAGTTGATTGTAGATGCATGTGATAAAGAGTTGGGTGTAGGTTGATACCATGAATGCGATTGTGTTGTAGTTGGCGGAAGCTCCGATGGGTGAACCACATAGCTGCGTCTGTTCAAATGTCCCATTTGACCATCAAGCAATGTTTCATTGATCACTTTATCAGCAAACATGAGCTGTTGTTGACTGAGTTTTTTTAATTTAACCGCGTAACCCTTCGCCAATGTTAAAAACTCATCGTCTTTAGCTTCCATATACCGCGTGGCTTTAATAAGAAGATCATGTGTTGTAGGAATGGTCTTTTTTTTTTTGCTGGGTGGTGCAGAAAATGAAGTGTGTGTTGGCGCCGGTGAAGTAAATTCGGATAAAGGAACTGAATCCTATAACATAAATAAAACTGTTTGGTCAAAATTACATATTAAATTAATTTGGAAAAATTATTAACAATTTAATACATCACCATTACAGTGATCCAATCGACGCCTATAATACACAACAGTATTACACATTTGGTATTTTTTTTAAACTAAGTAGTTTCAATCTCTAAATTTATGATTTTAGATTCCTCAAAGTGAAGAAGATTGGAAAAAGGTAGCTCATGAATTTCAAGAAAAATGGCAATTCCCACACTGCCTCGGTGCGGTCGATGGCAAACATGTTCAAATAAAAAAACCGGCAAATTCAGGCTCTCGGTACTTCAATTACAAAGGTACTTTTAGCGTCGTATTAATGGCTGTAGTTGACGCTAATTACGAAATTTTAATGGCTGATGTGGGAAAAAATGGAAGGATTTCGGATGGAGGCGTGATTAAAAATACATCTTTCTACAACAGTCTTATAAAAGGTGAACTGAACATTCCACCTCCTGAACGCCTTCCAGGAAGCAACAAGACTGTTCCATATGTTTTCATTTCGGATGATGCTTTTCAGTTGACGGATAATTTCATGAAACCATATGCTTTGTCTGTGCTCAATAATGAAAGACGCATTTATAACTATCGTCTATCGAGAGCAAGGAGGGTCGTTGAGAATTTTTTTGGCATTCTAGTATCTAGGTTCGCAGTTCTTGGAAAACCCATCAATCTACGACCAACAAAAGTAAATGCCATAGTTCTAGCTTGTTGTTATTTACATAATTTTCTTAGAAGACATTCCAGTGGTTATGTCAACAATCAACATACAACCTCTCAAAGTTCACAAGGAATAGGATTGGATGGGCATGTATATGGTATGAGAAGCAGCAGCAGTTATGCTTCTTCTACAACAGCGAAAGTACATCGCGATACTTTCTGTAGTTACTTCAATAACGAAGGAAAAGTTGAATGGCAAGATAAAATTTAAATTAGCAACTCATAACTAATATTTTGTTTATTATTTTACATAATAATATACTATTATGGAATGTATTTAAAAAAAAAAAAATAGAAAGAACCCTTTCACTTACCGATTCCTGGCTGTTTTCATTATCCACTGCATTGTCTACTGCAAATGTTGATTCACTCGTGTCTGGAGTTTCCTGGTCTACCAAAAACATCAATTCGTTGAAGTACCAGAGGCTTGGAACATATACATCATCGCTTCCCACGCCGGATCTTTTTGAGTCGTTTACCTTCTTCAATTCTTTCCGAAAAGTTGATCGAAGGTTGTTAATTTTTTTAACAACACTATCACGAACCGCATCAGGCTCGAGAGGTTTAAGTTTTTCAATTAAAAAATATCGTACGCTGCTGCTTTTTTTACCCGATTCGAATATGAAGGGCATTCTATATCCCACAATTCAGGTAAACTTCTGTATGCATCAATAAAATGCAAAAGTTGTTCTTTTTTTTTGCCATGGCGGCGAAAACAGTTGAGTAGTAGAATAATAATTATTACAAAATATTATAACAAATATTACAACAAATAATACAAAATAAAGCGGATGTGCGTGGCTAGAAACGACTAGAGAAGACTGTGCAAACTGTTCGATTAACTGATTAAACTGCGCCGTTAATCGGTGCAAAGTAGACTATCTCGCGCAGGCCAAAAGCCTGCGTAAAAATCCGCCAGAACTGCACAGTTTCCTCAGTTTATCGCTCAGACATGACGTCATACGTGATAAACTGCACAGTTTAACTGATCGTGTGTGGGCCCCTTAAGATTTTCTGTGGAAATATTAGTAATTGATGACGGCACTTCTTGAGTATGAATAGGATCGTTTGATTCAGTAGTTTTCCTTTTACTTTTACTGACGCTACCAGTTTTTAACCAATGATCCATGTTCGAAAAGTGTGAAAATGTTAAACAATGACAAAAAAAAATAGTAATTACAAATACGTTGTGTGTGTGACACGGTCTCTTTGAAAGCAAGTGACTGACTAATATTATATAAAAATAGTATGTAATTGTGACGAGCAACGCCACATTACCAGATTACATACTATCTTATCGTACCGCCGCGCCGCCTACAATGATATATTATACCTATTATAGTATTATACTCTTATTATACACTTATACTAAATCGTATAAGTTACGAAAAACCTATTTACAACATTTACAATATTTCACTACTAGTTTCACAAGTAATTTCAATTAATTACAACAAATTTCAATTTTTCCGCCATTACGCTTTTTTTTCCGGGGACCCCCTAACACCTACTCGCGGACCCCTAGGGGTCCGCGGACCCCCGGTTGAGAACCGCTGGTCTATTCTATAATGGTTATCGGTTATAGGTTTTCGTCTAAAAATATCGAGTGACCGTCTCCTATCGTAGCAAATCGAACCTCGTTATCGCAATCTACCCGCATTATACTATATATAAATATATTATACTATTACGTAGAAACGGCGGGTATGGCGTGCGGTGCGGCGGAAGAAATAAACTGTTTTGGCTGCGTGACTGGTCATGCTCGCATTGTATAATACGTATACAATATTATATGTGGATGATGCAAAGCAAATCATTTTTGTCTCAATAACGATGGTCAGTGACAGTTCCTTATTATTAATTATTATACATCAAGACTTTAAGGGGGCCCCCTAAAAAAAAATATATTTCGGGGCCTGGGGCAAAATGGTCCCACTGCCCCCCCATCTAAACGGCCCTTAGTATGTGAAGCATTAATATCTGGTCTTAAAAACTACATCAAGGTAAGAATAATTTGAAATTAAATAAATTTTATACTGTAACATAGATACAATTATTATTGAAACGCACTGTATTCACTATCAATTGGTTTAGTACCTATCCGACACTTAATAAAAAAAAAATTAAAATTAAATTTTTAACAGACAATGTTAGTCTAATAAATAGTCATACCGAAACTTAACTACTTAAAAATTGTTCACAAAAATTTACAGTAAAAATAAATGTTGTATAGTATATTTTATAAATTCTAAATATCTTTCAAATGTATTTCAGATGCCAACTGAAACAAATGAATGGTTGAAAATATCTGCAGATTACGAGGAAAAATGTAACTTCCCGCACTGTTTAGGTGCTTTAGATGGGAAGCACATACTATTACAAGCACCTATCAACTCTGGAAGTGAGTTTTTTAATTATAAAGGCCACTTTAGCATAGTTTTGATGGCACTGGTTGATGCGGATTATTCATTCATTTACATAAATGCTGGATGTCAAGGCCGCATATCCGATGGTGGAGTCTTCAAAAATACTGACTTATGGAAACGTTTAGAAAATAAATCCCTTAATTTACCTGAACCAATAAGCTTACCTGGTAGAGATAATCCTGTACCCTACGTTATAGTGGCCGACGATGCATTTTCACTAAGTGAAAATGTAATGAAACCTTACCCTGGACATCAAACAAAAGGAAGTAAGGAGAGGATATTTAACTATAAGCAGAGCACGACGAGTATCAGAAAATGTATTTGGTATAATGAGTTCTATTTTTAGGGTACTTAGAAAACCCATATTATTAAGTCTTGAAAAAGCATCCTCAGTTACTCTTGCATGTGCTTACCTGCATAATTTTCTAAGAGCTAGCAAATCATCAAAAAAACTGTTATACTCCACAAGGAAGTGTTGACATTGATGATGGATCTGGAGAAATTACACCAGGAACATGGAGAAGACAGTCAGAAAACTCTTCATGCTTACCACTTCAACGAATTGGACGTAAATCAGGAGAAAATTCTAAAGCTATTAGATATGAGTTCGCTACATACTTCACAAGTGAAACCGGAAGTGTTCCTTGGCAAGATAAATATGCATAAAGGCAATGCAATAAAAAAAAGAAATACGTATTTTTCACTTAGTAAATATAATTTAATTTTAATAACTAAAAATTAATGTAAATGTAATTGTATTATGTAAACTTATTATGTTTATAAAATCATATGAAATGCATATCAAGGTACTTAAAAAATAAAGAATTACAATAAAGATGAAGTTAACTTAGGTACATATTTAATCTTTTAGCTTACTTAATAAAATTGAGAATTTTCAAAGTGATTTTGCATGTTGTAGTCTTGTAACTGTATTTGATGAGGACGTGGTGTCACTGATGTAGCTGACTGTGGTGATGGCGAATTTGATGCTGTTGGCTGAAATTCAGACAAAAGTGGTGTTGATTGCACAGGAATAGTAACTTGTTTATATTGATCCATTTCCGCTTGAAATAATAGATTATCTATTTGATTTTTCAGTACACATACGCTCATGGGATTTTGTATTTTACGTAGTCTAAATTCAACGGATTCTCCATAAACTTTTAAATCATCCCTTGGTTGCTGATCTTGTAGTTTTGAGTAACATGACGTCATAATAGAATAAGCTTCTTTAACTTGTTCGTCTTCTTGGTTTTTTTTTCTCGGAACTTTTTTTGCCGGTTTTGGTGATATAAATAGTTTTTTCTTTTTGGTTTTGGGACTTTCTGTACTACAATTAGAGTATTCCGAATATTCGGATTTTTTTTCATTGTCATTTTCGTAATCCTCATTAACTGATTCAATATCAAGTATATCGCAATCCTCTTCACTATACACATCTTCATTAGTGTTAGACCGCGTTTTTCGAGGATCATTTTTGTTGTTCATAAAATAAAAATATTTATAAGCGTACCATGGTGTTTTTAAATCATCACTTGACATTCCTGATTTTAATACTAATGCTTTTTTTTCTCTACGATATTGTGTAAGAAGAGAATCCATTTTTTTTCTCACCTCTTGTTCTTCAAAATTAAGATCGTTGGCAATTTTTATAAATGCATCGGTCCGTTTTATTTTATTTTTATGATCCGATGACTTTGTGTCCCATAAACATTTTTCATTTTCATATAGCTCGATTAAACGAATTATATTTTCTTTCGTCCACTTATTGTCACTCATTTCACCCAGGAAAAATAAACAAAACAAAACAAATAAGACACCACTAAACTTTGTATTATTTTAAACGTGTAAAATAAAAACGTTGTACTTTAACAAAAATCACGCGAAGACTGACTCAATACGGCCAGTTGACAATAAATTATCGGTTTTCATAATCTTATCTACATAAATGGTTGCTGTAATGCCTGTAATAATAGCAAAATAATATATACTCGCGTACAATCCAGACAGTACCTACTGTAAATCGCGCGTATATAGATGTACGGGTTTCAACATTATATATTATATATTACAACATTATGCCATAATGTTCGAATAATTAGCGAACAATTTTGTTTGGGACATGGACAAACAAAATTGTTTGGGAACGCGTCTATACCAACCAAACATGTTTGTTGGATTATTTAGATGTTCGACGAACGTTTGGTCGAACGTTCGTAAAATGTTTGCTAGGTGTGGACGCGGCTTTATAGATACTAATGACATTGCATGTTGATATCTAATCAAGAAATATTTATAAAATTATTATATTTACAAAAGTATATTTAGACATGTGTCAATTGAAGGTATAAATAGTATCAAATGAATCAAGTCATAAGTAAACAAGTGGTTCTCAAAATACTAACGAGGTGAGCGCCGCGCTCACCACGATACCAATGACGGGTTAAAATCGCCGTACGCTGATATTATTATCGTTGTATGGACTGTGTAATAGTTTTATATCGTTTTCGGTAGAACACGTCTTTTATCGATTTTGATTGTTATTTTATTAACTGTTGATTGTTGGCTGGTTTAATCATTTAAAGCCGTAATTGATTGTACTATTTACTAAATTATTTACTATTTATTTAATTGATTGTACTACTTTCATTTTTAAAATGCCTCGACGAAAGTTAAACATTGGTCGATCTCAGAATGATGCCAAAAGAAAGCGTGTAGTACGTAGAGAACGACAAACAAATAATGATGATGTTGTTAATGACAGAGGTTCATGGTCGAGAAAAGATTATTCTGCTATGAACTATGTGTTAACGGTGGATTACAAAAATGACCTATCAGTTTTTATAGGAAATCCTACAATAGTTTGCCAGTTTTGTTCTGCTCTGAGATGGAAAGACGAATGCAAAACCTTATGTTGCTCTAATGGCAAAGTAAAATTAGATGAATATAATATAAATAATATGATAAAATAAGTTTTCTGATAATATGAATTTTTTGTGATATGTTTAGTATTTATGTTATATTTTTTGCAGCAGGTTCGTCTCTTTGAGAAGTTCAAGGGGAGAAGATGTTCTCTCCGTGTTTGGTACAAGTATTTCACACAGGTTGTTGGGGAGCATAAGTTTGGTTCTCGCGTCTTGTGTGAGGAGGCATTCAGTACAAATAATTAATAATATTTTAATAGAAAACGATGTTTTTTTATTTTAATTTGCCACTAAACTAAAATCGTCATCGCCAGACATATCTGACATATTATTTAAATAATTTGATATGCTGTGTTCATCCATACTTTAAATTTTATCGAATAAATAAATAAAAAAAAAAATATGAGCCGTCGCGGTCGTGTCTTTAAGCTCGGGGACTCGTTCCTGTGGGCTGTGAAAGAAACTGTCAAAGAAACTAACATTAGGGGCCTTTAGACGAACGCTTTATCGTGCGCGAATGGAACGGCACGCCATGCGTGCAGTGAATCGCGAAGGACTGGCGCGTGGCGCGCCAAGAGTGTGCATAAAAAAAAGCGACACACGCCAGTTCTGCGTTCTTTCCGTTTGTGCTGTATTTGACAAGAAAGCGTGTCCGTGTAAACGTCTAAACCGTCTTCAATCCCGCGTGATTGGCGTGGCGCGTGGAGTTTTGCAAAAACCAACACTCCAACAGTCCTCGTACCGCCGTTTGCCGACAGTTCCATCTATCAGATCGGCTATCAGTATTTTATATCCGTATAGTTACGTACATCTTATATTTTATTATTAAATTTATATATATATATAAATTATTATTATTATTATTATTTATAAATAATTAAATAAATAAAAATTTAATTTTAATTTAATGAATTCATTTTTTTTACATTTTTATTTAAATCATTTAATTATGTATAAAATAAAACGAAAAAAGATTGCTATTGCATGTGCAGCTTTTCATTTCTTGATCCAAGATAAAAGAAAAAAGAGATCAAAATGGGTTAAGGATTGGAAATTAAATCGGCATTTCAATGATATGTCACTACTTCGTGAACTAGTAGAAAAAAATCCGGATGATTATAAAAATTATCTAAGGATGGATTCACAGGATTTTCAGTTTTTACTTCACCTTATTGGACCCAAAATAGCGAAATAAAACACTGTGATGAGAATGGCAATACCTGCAGAAGAAAGACTCATTGCAACTCTTAGATTTCTTGCAACAGGCAGGTCATACGAAGATCTGAAATTTAGTACTGGTATATCAGCACCAAGTTTGTCACACATAATCCCAGAAACATGCAAAGAGATATTTCAAGCTTTAAAACAAGACTACATAAAGGTAAATATCCATTCATTACAAATTTTACAAAATTAAATCACATTTAAATTATTTAGCATAACATGATTTAAATAAAATATTTTATTATACAAATTATTAGCCATGGTTGTCTTACCATCATATAAAGATTAACAAATTAAGATAAATAAAAATTAACAATATTTTAAACAAAAAATAAGTCTTTAAATTTAAATTATGAAAAATAAAAGAAAGTTCAAGCAAAACTTAATATAACTTAGAACTTATAATACTGTAAATATAAAAAAAAATGTTGTATACAATATCTTCATATGGAAAAATGTTTAGCTATTTATTATATAGTTTAATTCTTAATGTTAATTGTATTATATTATACAACACAATTAGTATGTGTATCATGGCATGGTGTTACTGTTTGTCCAGAGATAGTTATCTTCAGAGCTAGTTTCAGGCGTTTCATTATTTTCATTGGTTATTATAGGCTCATTACTATTTGTACTTGATGATCGGTAAATGCTGTTGACAGATGTTGATGGACTTTGTGTATTCAAATGTTCAGTTGCATTGTAAATATATGAATAGTTTGGATACGAGTTCAAAGGAGTTGGTCTTAATGCAGATTTTTCACATATATCAGATTCTGATGTTAAAGTTCCTAATAATCCTTGAGTTAATACTTTATTAATCAACAAATCCGCGTAAATACATTGCGTGTGATTCATCCTTTGAAGTTTCGATGCGACATTAATACCGATAGCATCAAACTCGGTAACATCATCTTTTGTAATAGCCTGAGCACAGATTTTTAAAAATTCATCTTGACGATCAGATGCTTTTCGTTTTTTTTTTACAGACGTCTGTTGGGTCGGTGAAAAAAATTTCGGTGACTCGGTTGATTGAACTTGTACATCGTCATAAGCATTCAATTCACTAATTTGTGTATTCATGTTTTCCTAAATATTAAATAAAAATAAGGATTTAAAAATAGTTAAAATACAAAATAGTGAACATAAAATATATGGAAGTATTTATCCGGAAATCTGCTAAAAAACTTCAAACTGTGGGTAAACAATTGCAATTTTGGGAAAAACATTAAATATAATTTAAAACTAGATTTATATGAAAAAAAGTAATATTTGGTACACGCTGAAGACTTTAATGTTTATATAAATGATTTGTTTTAGTTTCCCACTACAAAAGAAGAATGGAAAATGATTTCAATCGGATTCCAAAACAGATGGCAATTTGTGAATTGTGGAGGTTCGATTGACGGGAAACATATTAGGATTTTGCAACCACCTGGGACTGGGGCTCAATTTTACAATTATAAAGGCTTTTACAGCATAGTTTTAATGGCAGTGGTAAATAGTAATTACGAGTTTATTTACGTCGATGTTGGAAAAAATGGGAGATTGTCAGATGGAGGTGTTATAGAATGTACCGAAATCTATCAGAGTTTAAAAAATGGGAAATTACAAATACCAAATAATGACGAAACAGTAAATAATTTAAATTTTGTTTTTCTTGGAGATGAAGCGTTTGCTCTTCATGAACACATTTTAAAACCATACGCACAGCGGGAGTTAACCCACGAGAAACGTGTGTTCAACTATAGATTATCTCGAGCTCGAAATTGCGTCGAAAATACATTTGGACTAATTACATCACGATTTAGATTGTTGCAACGAGCTATAAATTTAAGTCCCGAAAATTCATCATACGCTGTACTTGCGATATGTGCAATTCATAATTTTTTAAGGAAACGAGGAGGTTCTTACGTCACACCTACAATGTTTGACAAACAAGACAATATGAACACACCTCAAAATGGTGAATGGAGGGAAAATGTCAACAATGAACTTCCTGGGTTACAGCGTACACGACACAGAAATGTTTCTATTGAGGCAAAAATAAATAGAGACCAATACATGCATTTTTTTAATAATAAAGGTTCAGTACATTTCCAGGAAGACATGATTAATGCTGGAAGAGCCTAGTAATATATATATATATATATATATATAATACTTAATAGGTACTTATCTAATTTAGTTACTCAGATTAATCATTATAATATTATACTTCATCCGTATTTAATATGTACCTAATTAAAATTACCTCTATAATACTAATAATAATAATAATATGCGTACAGACATAATAATACCAATAAAATACTTATGTTAATAAGTAATTAATCATATTGGAGTTTTTTTATTTCCCTAATTGTCATTGAATAAATAATTTAAAAAAAGTTAAAAACATTTCTTTTAACATGTATTTATTACAAAAGTTTAAGTTTTTTACCTCATCTGGATTTTCATTTTCATCAAATGTATGTTCTTCGTTGTTTATGTTGCTCATGCTGCTTGTTGGAAGTTCTTGGTCTACAGTAAATTCCAAAAGGTAATAATACCATAGCGTGGGAACATAAACTTCATCAGCAGACCTTCCACTTCTTCTGGAATCCTCGACCTTTTTCAGTTCCTTGCGGAAAGATCCTCTAAAACTCTGTATTTTTTTAACCACGAAATCTCGATTGGCATCCGGATACACGGTTTTACACAAATCAACCAATTCATCGTAAGCTTTATTTTTTAGATTTTTATTAGTATACTCTTTCGATTTTATTTTCCATAAACAAGGAAATTCACGATATTTTTCCAAAAAGTTACTAATAAAATCTTTAGAAAAATACCGCGAGTCACTCATTTTTTTAAAGTAAAATATTATAATAGAGTAAGTAATAATAGTAAAATAATAAATCGCGCACGATAAAGCGTTCGTCTAATGATGACATAAAATGACTGGCACGCGCGATAATCCATCGCGATAATACGCGCCTAATCGTGCATGATTAATCATGTTTAGACATGCATTCTTTCGCGCGTGATTGGAGTGTCACGTTCCATTCGCGCACGATAAAGCGTTCGTCTAAAGGCGCCTATTGGAGTGAATGAGTCATGAGCGAATGAGCGATAGCTATTCCTCAGTATTACGTTTACATTGCTTGCCTTCAATTTATTATTAAACGCTTTCGGTTTGTACGTGTTTAAAGATAAAAGTTTATCACTGTATCTGCCGCCGACCAATTCGATTGTACTAAAAATATGCCTATTATATAACACTATGCGTCGCAATAATAATTATTTGTCGTATATATATGGTTAGGTCCCAATATATGGTATTTCATAATATGTACGAATGAAAGATAATAGTATAATACTATGTTAAAAATAAAACTTAAAATAGGTAATATTCATTTGATTTTTTTTTTTTAATATTAATTAGGTAATATTTTTAATTTTTTTCATAACGATGTCAAAAAATGCCGCCTTTTTAAAAAGTGTTCTTAATGCCGCCGTAGGCCTGGGCCTACGTCGCCTACGCCTTAAGCCGCCCCTGAAAGTGTATGAAGCAAATAAATAGATTTTAATATTTTTTGTTTTTATGATGTTACAGTAATCCTACTGCTAGAACGTTCAGAACAACTTTCCGTGTGCGTGTTAAGTTTCACTTGATGCAGCCAACTTTATTGTCAAACTGTGAACCTGATGAGGACATAAATTTGTTTATCAGAGAGGGATCAACTGAAAATTGTTCAGGGGAAGAATCTGATAGTTCCAGTTCCACGACTCTTTCCTCGTCATCTTTATCTACAGTTGATGTTCCTATGTTGGAAGAGTGTAAATCTCAAGTAACACTTGAAGATTGTTCAAACAATTACTTTGCAGGTTATTTAGGTTACAAATCCTTTAAAAAATTTACATGTGACAATTATTGTTCTAATATTATGTTAAAGTCTGACGAAGCAAACCTATTTAACCAACAAGAATATCTTATTTTTTGTAGAAACTATGACACTATAACGTGTAATATTTTTTAAAGAGACCAACCATTACATTTACTAAATTTATTAATCTTGCACAACAAATAATTAAAAAAACAGTTGAGATAATGCAATACAAAAAATTAATTCGACAATTTATTTATGAGAAAATTAAAATTGAACTGTCATATATTTGTACATTTAATGAATCATGTTTAGACCATTATGATTTTATAATTATTAATTTAATAAATTGTAAACTCCTCAGGGATTTTAGTTGGAAATCTAAAAATATCAGAAGTTCTAGAGCTGAAAAAACCAATAATAAATTAAGTATTACATATTAGAAATAATTAGAAGAAAAAAAATGTTTTTATTTTATATTATTGTAAATAAATTATAATCATTAATTTAATTTGAATTTATTATTAATTGTTTCCTTATTTTATTTTTCAACTACATTACATAAAGTTTGAATCATTCATAAGATGGGAAGACGAGAAATAAATATTTTACATTATACTATAATAAGAACGCGTCCGCTGCGAATGAACTGCATATTTAACTAACTTTTAGCTAATTACTTCATATAAATTTAAAGGTAAGACAAATTTGTGTTATTGACATTTTAAATGGATCAATTATGACAATTACTTCTATACTTATTAATAGGGCCAACAATTATATGCCCTAAAAATCTATAAAATATGTATGCAGTTATGCCCTAAAAATTACCAAAATATGCCCTTAAAATATGCTCTAAAAAAAATGTTATTGTAAAAAAATGATCAAATGATTTATTTTTTTTATGTATTATACAATTTATACTATAATAATACAATATTATTATTTATTGCCAATGAATAATGATTTACAAAAATGTGTGATATTAAAAAATATTAAAAATTAAAAAATTAAAATTAAAAAACAAAAACATTAATCAGATGATAAACATTTTAATTTTTACCCGATGTTATTACATTGAACAATTAATGATTTGTATAAGTTTTCAAACAGCATTGAGCGTCGATTGTCCGTTAACAAATTTTTGTAGCGTGAAAAGGAACGTTCTACATCAACGGATGTAATAGGTGCGTATTTATAATGTAACAAATCGTTGCTGGTCAAATTTTCTGGAATACCTTCTAATGTGGATACATCACCGGATAATACTTTAGAAATTTTCGTAAGAATATGAAAACCATTATTTTTTTTAAAAACATCTTCACATTTTTTATTAATATCAGTGCCATTTGTACCACTAACTTCACATATTTTACTTCGCGCAGTTTCTATTAATTTAATTGAGTCTGCTAGTAAAACATTCTGGCTTTCTAAAGATGTTATGGTAGTTGGTAAAAATCCATAGTTTGAATAAATAAAAGTTAAATTTGCTTCAACTTGATCTTGAGAAATTAATTTTTGAACTTTGTCTATTGAAACAGCGTCTTCAGGGTTCAATTTCTGTATTACATTTCGAATAGCTTCTATATGTTCGCAATAATACATTGAAGCAGAAATCCATGTACCCCATCTTGTTAATATAGGCGTTGGAGGCAATGGTATACCTGGAGCCTCAGTTTTAAACAAATCAATACGACTTGGCGCTTTTAAATTTCGAATAGCTTCTATATGTTCGCAATAATACATTGAAGCAGAAATCCATGTACCCCATCTTGTTAATATAGGCGTTGGAGGCAATGGTATACCTGGAGCCTCAGTTTTAAACAAATCAATACGACTTGGCACTTTTAAAAATATTTTTTTTGAGTTTGAGACAAGTTCGTCAATTTTTGGAAATTGACCAAGAATTTTTTCTGCCACCCGGTGTAGCCCATGGGCCACACAAGTAACGTGGACCATTTTTGGATAAAAAGCTTGTAAACAATTAGCTGCCTTGACCATATAAGGAGCGGCATCGCTCAAAAACAAAAGTACATCAGGATGTCGGATTCCATTAGGCCATAATGTAAAAAGAGCTTTATCAACAATTTGACATATTGTAGAGTGGTTGGTTTTTTCGAGAATACCGGAAAAAATTAAAAATATTTTACCTGGTTCATCGGCATTTAAAATACCAATAATTACGTTTGCAATATATCGAGATTGTACGTCAGTAGTTTCGTCGATCGAAATCCAGACTTTCTTATCAAGCACTTCTTTTCTTATGGCGTCCATTGTCTCATTATAGCACTCATTGACATAGGTACTTCTTAATAAATATACTGATGGAATATCTTTATGCGTATACTTTTCCAGAAACGAACGAAAATAGGTATTTTGTAATTTATTTAATGGTATATTGGCTGCTAACAACGTTTTGCACAAATCTTTATTGAAAGAATTAATTTTTGATGTAGTAGGTAAAAGTTGTTGAGTCTTTTGTTGTTGGTCGCCGAGTCGTTGAATACCACGTGAGTGCTTAGACGTTTTAAGATGTTGTAAAACTGTAAATCGTTTTTCACATGTAACCTTTGCCTCACATATTTTACAAAACAATATATTCCCATCCGAAGAAAATATATTTTCTCCAAATTCAGAGATGTAACTATTGATACGACTAGTGTTGGAAGTTCTCACTTTCGGCATTTTAAAACGGTCGATTTAATAACGCACCACACGAGTATAAAGACCGACTGACAACTGTAATAGGTGCGATAAAATATAATATGATATTTATCTGAGATAAATTATCTCTATGCGATACTGTTACCGATATACGGACATATAATTGTTGACCCTAATAATTTGCGATTAAGATTAGATAACCACTTTTCATAAATGAGCTGAAATACCAATAATAAGGTATATGAGTGAAACAAATTAATATTTTGTAATTCCCGAGTTTTTAAGATCTTAAATCCAAAAATATACTCCAAAAATATGCTCCAAAAATATACTAAATGCTAAAATATGCCCTAAAAATGCAAAAATACCATAATATGCAAAAATATGCGAAATAAAATTTTGTATTCAGCATCGTTAGGTTATAAAACAAATTTTGGTATTAACTAGCTATTTTTTTGACCAACCAATAAAAATATGCAAATGCATACAAGTGTTGGCCCTACTTATTAATTTAATTAAAACATAGTTTATTTTGGATTCATAAATGGAAAACGTTTAACAACCGACAAGAACAAAATAATAGCCGAATAGTCTTTCGTATTCAGTAAATAATAATTTTGAATTTAAGTTAGGTATATTCTTAGAATAGGTATTTCTTATCTTGGTTATTCAGGCAATTAAGATCTTCCGCCGCAAACCCCCGCCATGCTTAAATATTTTCATTGTCAATCCGCTTTTGATAATAATTATTTGTTGGACAATAACTGTACACGCTATCTATTGACATTATTAACTTACTGTGGGGACAACCAACGTTGTTGGTGGTCAATTAGCCACACTGTAACAATACCCGGTTGTTGTCTTCCCACTCATGGTAGAACAAGAGAAGTTAATCTTTTCTTTTCTTTTGTTATTCAGTTTTTGTACGAACTACGTTTTACGAATAAAAATTCATTATTTATATACGCCGTTTAAATATTATTTGTGGCAACTCCAGCATTCCTCCAGGGTTAACGTACCGTATGTGGATATTAAGAGTACATTACGTACAATTGGTGACCTCGTAAAACATACGAATACCGGAATACGCAACATGGTGGAGCAAGCAGACACGACGGCAGCCATGAACGTAAACCGCGTGGCCATCAAGACCCCGCCATTTGGAAAGGTGATCCTTGTATATGGTTTGCACAGATTGAAGCACAATTTGCACTTGAAGGAATTACCAACGACACTACTAAATATTATCATGTTATAAGCGCCGTAGACACTGACATTCTGACTCAGGTCTCAGATATTATACAAACACCACCGGAAGCAGACAAATACGTCGCACTCAAATCAAAATTAGTTAATATTTTTACCGATAGCGAAGAGAAAAAGTTGAGGAAACTACTGAGTAAAATAGAAATTGGTGACCGAAAGCCATCTAGTCTTTTATCTCTGTGATTACAAAACCTTCTTGTGGCCATGGAACACTGTCTCGCTGTTGCAAGCGGATCAGTTGATGAACTGGCAAAATTGGCTGCTCCAATTAAACTTAAACCAATAACCGTATCTACTCAGGCAGCAACAGATACATCGGTTTTAGACTGCCACAACATTAATAACAACCACACAAGCCACCGCCTTGTAATTACAAACACAGTATCTGGTCGGCAGTTTCTTATTGATACTGGTTCAGATGTCTCAATCATTCCATGCAATGCAAGACAAGGATTGCTTAGTTGTGTTTAATGAAAGAGACTTAGTCTCACTTAGACTTACTCTATATCAATCAATGCCCAAACTTTTCCATTGCCATTAATGAAGACCGTTTTCACATGTATCCTAGTTGTATATACACTAGAAGTTAGAAAATATATTAATAGTATTTACTTATATATATATATATATATATATATATATATATATATAATTTAAGATTTGATTCATTAACCCTTATTTTAAACTTTTCCTATTTGATTTATTTGTAAATTTATTGATTATAAAATCTTAAAACAGTTTCATATTCATCTATCTATTAAATATGTTACTTATAAAAATTGATTCATTATAATTTATAAGTAATAATATAAAAAAAACAACAAATAGATTATTGTGAAATGCAGCAGATTGTAAAAAATTAATTAATTTAGAAATGTTGTTAAATACTTCTTGGATAGTTTTTTACATTAAGCTTACAGTATTACACAAGAAGTTATAATTGGCGCACCAAAAACAACTAGCGTACATGTGAAAACTGCCTTTATTAATGGCAAAGGGAAAGTTCGTGATTGATTGATACAAGCAGTGGCGGCGCCAGAATTTTTTATTCGGGTGGGCCAAGTGGGGGCCATTGATTTAAAGGGAGGGCCAGTGGAATAATGAGAAGCTACTTATCAGGTAGTTAATATGATGATTAAAAAAAAGATGCCTATCGAGAGTGATACCAGATAATTTTTAAAACCTCAATAACCTCCTTCAGTATGTCAACAAGAAGGGCCATAATATATCTACTAATTAAATCAGTTATTTACTCTTACAGTAGAACTTCGATTAACCGTCACTGTCGGGACTGGGGCTATGACGGTTAATCGAATAGACGGTTAACGGAAATTTTGCAAAAAAAAACGTGTACATACATATACACACATTTATTATATTTTTTACGTGTGTGTACTTTAAAAATAATACATATAAAAAAAATATAACATATAAATTAATTATTATAACACATATAAATTATAAACATCTCGTACATACCACACTTATTATAAAAAAAAATCTGTAATTTTAGTTTGGTTTTTTGATTCTCTAGCTTTTTTGATTCTCTAGCTTTTTTAGCAGCAATATTACGTATTTGACGTAGAAGTAAGACTTGCGTAGCATTTGATTCTTCCTGTACTTCAAACCAATCAATACACATTGATAACATCGCTTCTGCTTCTGAATGGCTAGTTAGCGGTTTTAAGTCAAGCCCTGAATCTTCGACATCCTCATCAATTTTTTCTTCTTCAACGGCAGTGACATTCAAAATAATTTGTTCATCATTCAAAATTTCAAACCCTCCATCCTGCTTATCATTTTCTAACCAATCTGTTACTTCTTTCGTTGATAATATTTCACTGTGCAGTCCATTATTACAAAGTTGTACTATTTCTTCAACACTAACAGGCTCAGTTTCTTCAGATTCGCACGGTATTATTTCAGGCCATAGTTTGTTCCACCCATTCTTCAAGTTTGAAACACTCAAATCAGCCCATGCACTGGCAACATTGAATATAGCATCCTTTATTGTATATTTTTTCCAAAACTCTTTAATACCTATAGCATCATTAGATGACAGCAAACTTTCGATAAAATATTTTCTGTACCGACGCTTCATATTCTCAATTATGCCCTGGTCCATAGGTTGGATAAGAGGGGTTGTATTTGCTGGGAGAAAAATACATGTTATATTGCCATCATCACTTTTCAGTTCTCCAGAGGGATGTGTTGGTGCATTATCCATAAGCAGCAGTGCTTTTTGTGGCAACTGTTTTTCAGCGAGATGAACTTTTACTTGTGGTACAAATACTTGACTATGAAACCAATCAAAAAATATTGTTTGGTCCATCCAAGCACTTTTTTGTGCATAATAGTTCACAGGTAGTGCATTCATATTTAAATTTTTAAATGCACGTGGTTTTTTTGATTTTCCAATCACCAGCAAAGGTAGCCTATGATTGCCGGTTGCATTTGCACAAACCATTGCAGTGATCCGATCTTTTTGGAATTTAAAACCTGGAGCTGTTTTTTCCGAAAATGATGTGAGTGTTTTTTGTGGTAAGGCTTTCCAATTGAGTCCAGTTTCATCACAATTATAAACTTGTTCTCTAACGAGTTTAAGATCATATTGTATTTTCAATTTAAATTGTTCCTTGAATTCAGCAATGACTGCACTATTCGCACTAAGTTTCTCTCCACTTATGTCTAGTTGACGAATTCCGTGACGAAATTTAAACTTATCAAGCCATCCCGTGCTTGCTTTGAAGTTTGGATCGCCATCTAGTTTTTTATTCATTTCACCTGCCTTGGTCGTAATAATAGGACCAGAAAGTGGAATTCCTTGACTTCGGGCTTGAATAAACCACTGATACATAACGTTGTCAAGTTGTTCATATTTTGCCGATTTCATGGTTTTACGACTTCTGACATCTCCATCGTTACTTTGCATTTGCGACACATGTTGCTCAATTTTTTCAGCATCCCGTTTTATGTAATTCACTGTTGTTCTCCCCACACCATAAATCTGAGCAATATTTGTAGCAGTTTCACCTTTCTTCAAACGTTTAATAATTTCAAGTTTTTGATTGAATCCTAATACAACACGTTTCCTCTTTTCTGCCATTTTCGAAACACGACACATAAACTACGAAAACACTAATACACACGGTACACACTTACACGTAGGCTGTTCGTCGGTCACTGATTAAATTACAATACACTAATACACACGGTACACACTTACACGTAGGCTGTTCGTCGGTCACTGATTAAATTACAATACATACATACATAGTACAATACATACACACATAAATTTATAGTTCGTTTATCACGTTTATCGCTTATATATTACAAACTATTTTTATACACTTTATAGTTACTGTGTATGGCATCACGACGAGTTTATCACAATCGTCTAATCGCCTAATTATTTTTTTTTTCGGCGATGACCGATGACGGATAACAGAGAGTGACGGTTAATCGAGTGACGGTTAATCGAAGTTCTACTGTATTTTTAAAATAACATAAATTTTGAAAAAATTATAATATGCCTAATTCCTAATATAATGAGTATGAAAAATCAAACCAAATAAATTAAAAAAAACAACACAAATTTTAAACCTTTTTTAGTATTATTATTTATTTCATAAATATAAAAAGGTAATGCACAAATCTACAATTACACAATTGATAATTTGGTAATTACAAAATATTAAAAATTGACAAATAATAACATAATATATTTAAATATAAAAAAAACAAATATCATAATGACTATAAATAATAATAGGTATTAATAATGTGACTTATTTTAATATTATCCTACGATTATTATGAAAATTAGCAAAGTAAATAATACTATCTATATTTAAAAGTTTAGCTTCTGACTTTTCAATAGAAATAATAATTAAATTAGAAAGATTAATTTGTAACATAGAATTTCTTAAATAGGTTTTTATTCTTTTCAAACAAGAAAAAGTTCTTTCACATACTGCAGAAGAAATTGGTATAGTAATTGCAATAGTACAAAGCTTATATAATTCAGAAAAAACTATTTCATATTGTATTAAAAATGCATACAATTGAAAAATATTTGTTATACTATTATATTTAATTTCATATTGTTTTATTGATTTTTTAATAATTTTTAATTCTGAGTTAAGTGTTTCAACATCACATTTGTAAGCTAAGGCAAATGGTTGAATGAGTTCTGCATTCAAAAAATTATTGTTTTTAGGGTCAAATACACTAATTCTGATTAATAAATTTTCATTATCAGAAAATCTTTTATCGAGTTCAATATTAATTTTATCTATAATAGGTAAATATATATTAATTTTAAAATCAGTTTCAGAATTTAACTTTGTATTTTCTGAATTACCTTCAACTAAATATTTTTCCAAATGTTTTGGTAATTTTTTTGTTCTTTTTTCTTTATTTTGTATAGCAGGATATTTTATATTTAATTTATTTGCAACCATTTTAGTTTCATTAAATAGTTTTGTTTCTTGATAATTTCTTAAACTACAAAAATGATCTTTAAGAGAATTAATTAATACAATTGCTTTAGCCATATCAGTATTTGAATCTTGTAAATATTTAGTTACTAAGTTCACCTGAGAAAGTATGTCATTGAAAAATAGTAATAAATATATAAATTTAAAGTCTATATTTTTAAGTAAACCTATAGCTTCTGATGAATGTCTGTTTTTGTCATATGATATTTTATGTAACAATAATAACACAACTTCTAAAGTAGCTTTCATAGCTTTACATGTATGAATTTGTGAGGACCACCTAGTGAGACACAATCGTTTAAGTTCAATAGGTTTGGTTTTTAGAATTTCTTTTTGAAGTTCAATAAATGTAGAGTGGATTGAAGACCCAGATATAAAAACATATAGATCTTGTAAAAGGTTAAAAAAATGATCAACTACTTCAATATTTTTTACCACATCTACAAGAACTAAATTAAGTCTGTGATTATTACAATGTATGTACACTGCTTGAGGAACTTCTTTTCTAAATAATGCTTGAACACCATTCATTGAACCTCTCATAACACTAGCCCCATCATACGTTTGTGCCACACATTTATTTATATCAATTTTACATTTACTTAAAACAACTTTTATGTGATTGAATAATGAAATTGCATTTAAATCTTTTAGTGGGGTAAACCCTAAAAACCTTTCTTTAATTTCACTTTTATAGTAATACCTAACAACAATTGACAGTTGTTCAATTTTTGTGACGTCTTTAGTTTCATCTATCATTATTGCAAAATATGATGATTCATTTACTTCTGAAGAAATGTTATTTATTATCATACTGGCCATTATTTGAATTATTTCATTTTGAATTGAATGATGAAGGTACCTAGCATTTTTTGGACCATTAATTCTCTTTTTTACCACCTGATCAAAGCAAGAAATTACATTCATCAACTCTAAAAAATTGCCTCTGTTCAAACTAGATTCATCCTCTAAGTGTCCACGAAATGCAATACCTTGTATAGCCAACATTCTCAAAGAAATTATTATTGATTCCATATACTTCCTGTTTTCATCAACTATTATTGAATGGTGATTACTTAATTTTGACAATACAGAACTTTTATTCAATTTGTTTTTTTTGTATTCAATCCATGATAACGTACAATTTTTATGTTAATCGCTATTTTCATGTCTTAATAAACCTCTACCAGACATGGCGTTTTTCCAATTATTGTAACCAATAGTTTTAAACATATTATCACTTATCATTTTTTAATTTTAGTGAAAAATGTCTACAAGGGAAATAAAAAACTGAATTTTCTATTTGGCTGTATTCAATCCACTTAAAATGATCATACCAATGTAATTGAAAACTTCTTGCCCTCTTAGTCCGACCAGTACCATAAACCGTCTTTGTAAAGTTCTTCAATTTTGGTTGATATGGTTCATCATCTATTGATTGTGATATGTCAATAGGCCCAGGAACTTTCCCAAAACCATTAGGCTTGTCCAAGTTCATAAATTCAGTTTCATGACTTATAGAATCAGAAATTTTAATTAAATTTTAATTAAATTAAATAAAAAAATTTAAATTTTAATTAAAAATATAATTTATATATATATTATATTATTTTGATTTTCTTACGAATTTACCTATTTAAATCATCACTATCAATGTTGCTAAGTGAAGTATCAGCTTTTTCAAATTCTTCATTTATCATACTATAAAACAATTAAAAGCAAGTGAAGTTAATAAATGTTATTTTTTTAAATAAAATTTAAAATTAACATGTTTTATTTGATCTAATAAATGGTTTTATTTAACAATTATTTCTTTAAAACGTTTTAAATTCGAAAATCATATTAATTGCATTAAATACCTATCCGAAAATTAAGAAATGTTACAATTTTATTTTAACTATAAAAATTTTCTATTTATGAACAAAATGGAAATACAATACTTATACAAAAATGGATAATTATAATGTATTTTAATTCTAAGCATTTTTTTATTGGTAAATACATTGTGTAAATATTTTATAATTAACTTTTAAATTTTGTAACTTACTTTGTACATGATATTTTATTTTTTTCCCCTGAAATAGGATGACGATTTTGAGATTTCATATCTGAAATTTAAATATATCTTATTAATAAAATACTAGATATTTGATTAAAAATTATTATAAATTAATACATAATTGATTTTTATGAATATTTAAATAATTTAATTGAACTTACCATCTAAATCATTATTACAAATATTATCGGACGTTTCTGCATCTAACAGCATTTTTTTTTGAACCGAAAAAAAAGATGTAATTGGTCGAAATTGTTTAGGTTTGATTTTTGTTTCATTCATTTCAGCATCTTCCATGATTTTATTAAGGTGGATAAATCGTAAGAAAATTTTTTGAATATATAAGTTTTAGGTTCTAGGTACTCGTTCATCAAACAGCAACTAAGCATAAACTGAATTTAAAGAGTTGTCTAAAAAACCAATCTGTATAAGGATGGCCAAGATAAATAATTATATTTTTCAAATAACGTTTGCTAGCGGCAGCTACTAAAATATTATTAATAAGATTGTTGCAGTTGAGCTATGTTTAAAGAGTGAAAATGCTATCGAGCACCAGCATTTATTAGGCATTGCTGTTGGTTGAATGTTAAGTATTCGGCTGCATAGCGACGTCTGTATTATCAATCACTGTAGATACTAAGACACTTATATTTCCCTAGTTAGAAATAATACGATGGGTAGTCGAAATAGAAGCAGCTAGGAACTTGATTCAGCTTCGGCTTTTCACAAGTCGTTGATGAAGTCCTGATGGTCGTTTTAATGAAAAACAAATACGAAAAAGATAATTGTATAATTGTAATGTAAGATACATTTCGATTGCCTCAATCTTTTCACATTATCACTACCACACTGACGCGGCATATCACGGACAAATACCTAATTTTACGAAATCTTTCAAATTATTCACTATCAAATTAAATGCACTGTACAAAGATAGTATTATATGAGTTATATCATATTTGTTCACAATATAAATTGAAAAATTAAAAAAATTCATTAGCAACGTTTTACACAAAAAAAAAGGTTAAATTATATTTCATATAATATACAATGATAAGAAAAAGAGCGAATAAGAAAGTTAATTACCCATCAAGCGATAAATATCTATAGTGTATAATGTATATAATTGGGAATGTCATAGTTTTCCAAAATTCATAAACACCCAACGTTCGTAATAATGATTTAATCGATTCATTTTTAAATTCAGAAATAAAATAAAAGGCTCATTAAAAATTAAAAAAAAATAATATCCTTAGAAATAATCATCATATTTTTTGACTCACCTCTATGAGTGTATGAATAATGAATAATGTCATACTATATATGGCTTATGGACATTTTTTTTTAAATCAGTTACTGTAAGTCGCACGGTATTCGTTTTGTATAAATATCAATGCAGTAGAGACGTTTTAAATAAACAAACGAAGACAAAATAATATTATATTTTTATTTTAGTAGATTTGGACATAAACAGTTATTAAAGTTTTCATTATTTTTTTTTATTTGCACTCAATTACTCACTTCTCTTCAACTGCGATTGAACATTCAATTTGATTTTTAAATAAAAAACTTCTCCGTTATGCACGTAATATTTGTGTATGCTAATAATCATCATTGTAAGTATCACTTTTAATCAATCACTTCACTGCGATACCATAGGACCTCGCAGTGGTAGGTGTATTGATGCAACATGCAACTTCTATCTAAGTAGTTTTGAAACATACGACGCAAAGGTTTTATCTTTTCCATCCAGAATTATGAGCTTACGAGTCGTTGGACCACGCCAGAGGCATATACAATGTACATGTCATTAACTTGCGAGTGCTGTACCGCGCCAGAGGTTAATGCACGTACAGTCATTCAGATGGTAAAAGACAACCACTAGTTACGAATGTTTCATCATGTTGACATTTTATTAGACAGCACGTCACCAAATATCTATGATCCTATCAACTGGACTCTGCAATAATTCAATTTGTCGTTCAAGATATACAGCCAATTAATATGGTTGACAAGCCAGTATTTTTGTATTTGATTAGGTTAGGACTACCAAAATTTGGGTAAAACATTATCAGTTATGTGTTCAAAAACTTTAAAAAGTCGATGAAAATCCTCAGCTAATGCAATGGTAGATACTATTACTAAAACACTGTCAAATATTGAATATATATATATCAGAAACTGCAGATTGTTGGACCCAAGGTAAAAAATCTTACCTTGGCATTGTAAGTGAACGCACATAGAACCGATCAACGATGCGCGGGCAAATGTTGACAACATATTATAATTATAATCGTTGTCTTTTACCCGATTATATTGTAATTTTCGGCGACAAATTTCCATTATTAATATAGTCATTGCTGTCCATATTATACCCTCTGGTGTAAGTTGTTTTTGAAATATTAAGCCGTTACACACGGTGGATAAAGTACAAATTCTGTTAGTATCATATTCAAACTCGTTTAGTTTTGCAAATCATTATTATTGGTTTTTTTTTTCTTTAAATTACAATACATTTCAATGTTAAATGTCGCAAATTATAACAATAAACGGCTGACTCAAGCTTCTACTGGAAGAGATCCGGAATTTAAAGCAATTAAGTCCGGCCACGAGATCCGAGAGGATCAAAGAAGTGATGGGAAAGGTATACGAAAGTGACAAGTGGGAGTGAATTTTTTAAATCAGTTACTGTAAGTCGTACGGTATTCGTTTTGTATAAATATCAATGCAGTAGAGACGTAAAGTTTTGAATAGATCCACATAATACGAAAATATGGTAACATTATAGAAAATCAAACTATGCTTATAGCCTAATTAAATGTTTAACATTATAACTTGTATCCCTTTTTTGTTATTAATTAGTTTATTTTAAATAAACAAACGAAGACAAAATAATAGTATATTTTTATTTTAGTAGATTTGGACATAAACAGTTATTATAGTTTTCATCATTTTTTTTTTCATTCAAGTACCCACTTCTCTTGAACTGCGATTGAACATTCAATTTGATTTTTAAATAAAAAAACTTCTCTGTTATGCACATAATATTTGTGTATGCTAATAATCATCATTGTAAGTATCACTTTTAATCAATCACTTCACTGCGATACCATAGGACCTCGCAGTGGTAGGTGTATTGATGCAACATCTATCTAAGTAATTTGAAACATACGACGCAAAGGTTTTATCTTTTCCATCCAGAATCTTGAGCTTACGAGTCGTTGGACCACGACAGAGGCATATACAATATACATGTCATTTTAACTTGAGAATTCTGTACCGCGCCAGAGGTTAATGCACGTACAGTCAGTCATTCAGACGGTAAAAGACAACCACTAGTTCGGAATGTTTCATCATGTTGACACTTTATTAGACAGCACGTCACCAAATATCTATGATTGGTGACTAGTGATAATCCATGGGTACTGAATTGATAGACAATAGCACACACATATTATTATGTCATACTAGAGAGTGGGTAAATTATATTCATGAAATAAAACATTCAAATAATAAATTACCAATTGCATTTTAACGTAAAATTAGCAGTAGTATACCTGAGCGAATGTAATATAGTTTAGACATAATATAAAAGTAGTTATTTCATACACATATTCCACACAAAACCTTAGCATTACATTTAACCAAATGCCCTGATAGAATAAATTCATCTTTAAAAACTTGTACATTTCATAATTAGCATATTGTGCATGAACATCAACTTGCGGTAGTATATTCAGAAATTTAACTTGTAATGTGCGTACACTTTTGATGAATATAAATATAATAGTTGAAAATTAAATTTTAGGCTCATGAGGAAAATTGTCCATATCGATTATTAATGGATGAGATTTTTTATGAGTAGCCAGATCTTAAACGTCCAGTTACTGTTATAGATAAAGCACCTACTGTAGTGTTTAAAAATGATGAATCATGGGATGAAGTAAAGTATTTTTCCGGGCCCTTAATAAGACTTTCAATGATAAAATATACCATAAATTATTAAAAATCAAGATTCGTAAGCATTTTGATAATAATAATGTCTTTTCATTTTTTTATTACAATATATATCTGAATGAAAAAAAAACTAGTCCCACTTCAGGAATCGGCGGACATCGTGACACCGGGGGACGTTATCGGCCCGGCGGACCGCACGTATGAGCTGCGTCCGATCGAAGTCACGGTTGCACGCGACCCCTGGGCGAACCCGGCACTGGCCGTCATGTCCGAGAAGTATTCCCGCGTCCAAGGCCATCGTTCAACAGGAATGGGATCTCCAATGCCACCCCCACATGATAGACCATACGAACGCGGACACTTTTCGCACCTGACGGGTCGTGGCGGGGTCGTCAAGAGGTCGCGTACAAGCGCTATTTCAATCGGGCGCAGCTCATACGTCCACCAGGCCGATAACGTCCGCCGGTGTCAAGATGCCGCCAATTCCTAAAGTGGGACTAGTTTTTTTTTCATTCAGATAATATCGTCGGTTAAAAGGCTATTTGCTGTAAGCGACACATTTCAAACTGTTAAGGAGAACCCAAAAACGATTTTATCTTTTTTTTTATTTTCAAAATGGTATAACTTTTTTGTTTTATAGATAATTCTTCAATTTTTTTTTCACATATACGTATTATATTTATCTTTAAGATAAATCTAATTTCATAGAGTAATAATAACTTTTTGATTTTTTAGTAAATACCTACATTTTATTTTTGGCGTTTACCACATTTTAATTTGCTTACTTGTACTTTTGTCGCTTACGTTATTTACTAATAAAATGCTTCAAGCGCCATCGAAAAATGCATTAAACGACACAATATACACACGTCATTACAATTAATAACAAGTCAATTTTAACAAGTTTTTTTTAATAAATTTGAATATTGCTTTCTTATTAATTTATGAATAAATTTTTTATATTTTATAAATAATAATAAACAAAAACAACTCGTTAGGTAAAAATAAACAAAATACAACTCGTACAATAAAATAAAAAAATAAATAACATAGAAATGCAATAAAAAATTATTATTTTTTTAAAAATTAAAATCAAATTATTCGTCATCACTACTTGTAGATGATTCTTCTGTATCCGTTTCATCTAAGCAGTCAGCTTTTTCTTCACTAGTATTCATACTAAAATACTCTAAATGGTATGAGTTAGGAATAATGCCATCCCTGCACAACTTATACAGATCGTCATATTTTTTAGTTGCAATGGTTAGTGCACGTTGATAACATTTAGAAACTTCTAATTTGTCATGGTTATTCTTTTTCTTTTTTGCTAGTGTAAGAGGTACCTCTTCTGCATTATACGAAAAGTAAACATGTATGGTAATTTGTTCTTCTGATAATTCGTTCATAATTTTTGTGAATTCAAATGACTTCACTTTTGAATTTTTTGTTTCCCTTCGTTACATTTTAATTGAGGACTATACCACTGTGCAGCAAGCATTTTCCAATCCAAAAAATCTATAAACTTAAGATCAATAACTATATAAGGTTTTGGATATATTCTAGCATTTCTAATTATGGTCGGCCATTCGGATGGACCCCATATGGTTTTTTTTTTTAATACAGCGTTCAATCACTGAGTATACTGAATCTACAGGCATATACGTGTGTCCTGGCAATAAATAAGTTATTTTTATTTCCTTAATTTTAGTCCATACATTCATTAAACCATATTCTATCATAGTCATCATCGCTCGGTTTTTATTTTGTCCCGCGCAAGAATCACAATATAATGCAACTGATTCAAATTTATTCTGTTAATTTAATGCAGTTAGGTATTTAAAGATACATGTTACTATTTCATTAGAGCCACGTAAACCATCTATTTCTCCCCATAAGTAATAGTAAGAATTTCTACTTCCTGATTCGTATACAGTACAATTATAAGTACTATATTTCCTGCTATAATATAAGTTCATGTTGTCTGAATTTGGTGTACTGAGCACTTTTTGTAAGTCAAAACTTTCACAGAGAAAATTTCCATCTCATTTTGGTAGCTTTTGGTCAAAAATAAATGCCTCTTTGCTCTGTTCTTTATCAATTGCGTGTTCTTTTTCTTGTTGAAGTTCATTTTCATTTAAATCTCCTGTTTCTTTTATATTTTTGAATTTAGTACATTTATTACACTTGTCCTTTTTAGGTAAATGAAAACCCAAATTAAACTTTTCACGAAAAATTCTTCTAAATACAGCACTTGACACATTTTTTAACCCATTTGATTCACAGTTACTTTTGTATAATCGAAAAACGCGTTCAATACTTTCAAATTCTTTAGGTAGATATTTTTTTGTTGTCGAAGATCTACAATAATGCATCAGTGCAGTCGTAGAGTGAGGTTGTGTGTTTCGTCTTTTCTTTCTTATCAACATTTTGTTTATCTTAAATCGTATACCTAAGGCTCGTTTCACACTTATACGGTTCGATTCGGTTCGGTGCGTATTCGATTCGTTTTCGGTAGCGCCTAAAACGAATGAAAACTCTTCACACACACTCGGTTAGTATAAGGTTTGATTTCACGACCGAATCATCGAATACGCAGTCACTCACATTTCCCACAATGCTCACTATGGAGAAAAGACAAATTGCTGCTATGTTATTTCTCTATAGAAGAATGAAAAAACGAAAGAGGAATAATCGGCTACACTTGGTACACCCTATCCTCACCAAATGGGTGGAATTTGGTGCATTTTATACCCTTTTTCCAAAATTAAGGGAGCACGAAGACAAATTTTCAAATTATTTTAGGATGTCTACGACATCATTTGATGAATTACATTTGAAGTTAAAGGACTGTATTCAACGCCAAGATACATTTATGCGCGAATGTATTCAACCAGTTCAGATGTTAGCCATCACTTTGAGGTAAGTCAATAAGATCAATTATTAGAATGAACAATTAAACAGAAATACATTTATTTTGAAATAAAATAATATTTTGATAATTATATTTTGAAATTACAAATAAATAACGAAATTAAATATTATAATTATATAATATAATATATTTGGTTACATATTTCAATTTAAATTAAATAAATAATCTGAACTATCATCGGAAACCGAATGGGAGCTGTAGCTAGGGTTTGGGCTTGAAAGATGGTGGGCAGTTTTCTCATAGTATTGACTAGCGGATATTTGCGGTTCAGTTTGTAGCTGGGAAACTGAACTACTACATAAAGGTGGATGATGTTGGTTGTAGACCGGTTGTGTCTGCTGCTGACACTTCCGCTCCCTGATGTTCTTAACGATTTTCAATACCTCCATTTGAAAATCAATTGTATCAAATTCATTAAAATCTTCAAGAGAAGGGAGTAATCCTTTGAAAAATAAGAGGTGCCGATTTACTGGTTCTCTTAAGGCTGAAATCATTTCTAATTCAACAGGATCCATTTTTCGTTTCTTGGTAACGGGTTTTTTGAAAGGTGATTTAGGTTTTTCAGCAGCTCCATCACTCGATGTACTTGGAACTTGTTCCACAGGGTTCTCTCCTGTTTCAACCATGGCATCCTCATCACCACAATCGTCAATATTTTGTGACAAAGTGTCTTCTGTATTTCTTTCTTGGAATATTTTGTCAAGGAATTGCAACTGAGATGAATAAACGTAGGCTTTTACTTTTACCACCCCAGATCCCGATTTCTTAGCAGCCTTAGTTTTTCCTAATGATTTTCGGTACGAGTCTCTCACTTGCGTCCACTTTTTAGAACATGTTTACCTATAAATAAGTATTGAAGTAGGTAACTAACTAATCGAAAAAAAATATAATTTCACTATTCAATGTTTAGATGCGACATTTTTAATTCATACTTATATTGTATTTATTGATTAATGTATGTTGTGTCGAAAAAAAATAAAGGCATAAAAACGTTGACTTAAAAAAAAAAAATTAGAAATGTAAAAATGCATACATAGGTACAGGCGGTACAGCTATTTAATACAAACCAACATATGATATGAATATATAAAATATCAGTATTATATGTATTCCTCATTTATTTTTTTATAAATTATTAATCTAAAACAATTTTCTGTGAACATTTTTAATAAAAAAGTAATTTATTTTAATTTTAATTTTTCTAACTAAAATTTTTTTTTTATCTATTTTAGGTACTTGGCTAGTGGTTGCTCTTTTGTGGATTTGCATTATACTTTTCTCCTCATGGTTTCAACTATCAGCAAGATTGTTAGAGTAGTTTGCTGTGCCATCTGGTCAGTGCTACGATTAGAATGCATCCCAGAGCCAGATAAAGACAAATGGAAATCAATTGCCCAGAAATTCGAAACTCGCGCCAACTTTCCAAATTGTATTGGTGCAGTTGACGGTAAACACGTCAGAATATTCCATCCCCTAAATTCGATGCATATAAATTATAAAGGATATTCATCTATAGTTCTGATGGCTGTAGCCGATGCAGATTACCGATTTGTTTACGCAAATATTGGAGCGTATGGAAAGGACTGCGATTCTAACGTTTTTCAAAAATGTCAATTGTGGAGATCTATTGTTAACGGCACCATGGATATACCTGAAGGAAAGTGTCTTCCAGGCTCGCAAGATAAAAAAATTCCTTATTATCTAGTAGGAGATGAGGCTTTTGGTTTACATAAGCATCTCCTAAAACCGTACGGTGGACATAGTTTAACAATCAAGAAGAGGATATTCAACTATCGGTTATCTAGAGCACGCAGGTTCGTGGAATGTACGTTTGGAATATTAAGCAACAAATGGAGAATCTTCCATCGTGCATTTAACTTAGATCCAGACTTTGCTACGGATATAGTGAAAGCTTGTGTAGTTTTACACAATTTCGTACGCGACCGAGACGGCTTTGAAACGGAAGATATGTTGTCTATTGCAGGACTTGAAAGTGACCCAGGAAATCCCCCAGGGGAAATGAGAAGAAATCAGGCAACAGCCTCAGCTAAAAATGTAAGAGATGTACTCAGTAATTACTTCATGACTGAGAATGGTTCAGTCACTTGGCAGTTTTCAAAAATCTAAATATGTTTAATTATATTTTAATAAAAATATAATGATATAAAATATAATATTGTATTTATTCATTTATATTGTATTCAATTTTAAAATTAAACTATTAAAAATATTAATACGGATATTTGAATTTAAATAATATAAATAAAATAATAACTAATAAGAAATAACTACATAGTGGCTTATACTACTTTGTAGCATATAGTACGGGCATAGTACTTTAGTAGTTAATGATACAAATTATAATTATTTATAAATCAAACTATTAAAACAATTATTTTTCGTATAAACAGGATAAATATTATTAAGATATTAGTTTTAAGGGTTTCCCATAATATAATGTTTTTATTTTTCAGAAAATCAGTTAAAAATATAAACAATTAGGTATTTATAATGTTACATGCCAAAAATAGCTTATACTAAAATCCAATAAATTATAAATTTGGAAAGTACTCATAAAATATTTTAACACGTTGGCTGCCACATGGCCGCCGGCGACCCAAACGGTTTTATTGATCGTGAAGCCAATTGGGTAGCCGGCGACCCAAACAGAATTATTCTTCAGGGGCCGCTTGGGTCACCGGCTACCAAATTCGATATTATCTTAAATGGATTTTATTTTCATACGGCTTGGAGATAGAAAAATATAGATTTTACCGTGGCGTAGACAACAAAAAGTAGATAGTTTTGAAAAAAAAAACGATTAAAATATTCAAACTTATGAAATATTTATTATTACTTTAATATATGTGAAAAGATGTTACTTTTATATTAAAAATTTACATTAAAAATTATTGTAAGTATTATAAATGTAATTTATCTTTGTTGATGATATTGGAAACATTGGAGGCACACAAATGGTTTTGATGGGCAAATGCTACAAAATGTTGTCACTTTTTTTGCTTTGTTTACCGCTTCTCTAAAAATAATAATATTGTTTATATATTAAAAGCATGTTAAATTCTAAATCATATGCAAATAAATAAAAAGAAATTTAAATTTTTAAATTTTAGCTTACTTATAGCCTAATTCAGCGGAATAGTTCTTGTAGCATTCAGTGCACCTTCTTCGTATTTTTCTATTTCTATGGCATTTGTCTTCAGTTTCTTCCAGCTTATGTTTTAATGCTAGTCTTCTGTGAAGTCTATTTTCACCTAACTTTTGTGTGGCAGATGTTTGTGAAACAGTAGTTCTAGAAGAAGGTTCCAATTTAAGAAGTTTATCGACTACTAATTCTCGAAATTGACGGATGCTGAGTTTTTTTTGAAAGTTATGTTGATTATACATTATTTGTGCGTTTACAACAAATGTGTTCAAAATTATTTCTGTTGCTACCTTATGATACCAACGTATACTTTTTCTCATTGGAGTACAATATGACGCCAACTGGTCAGATAAATCTATTCCGGCTTTACCAGCGTTGTAAAATAGTATAACATCCGGTTTTATTATATCTTCGTGATTTCTGGTTTTTTTTCCGGTGATTGACGTGCCTAGTAAATGTCGGGTTGAAAGCAAATAAATGTCGCGTTTGTCTTTGAATTTTGATATAACTATACCCGAATTATTTTCAAGACCAAATATTTCTCCTTTCTTAATTTTTTTTCCGATAACAGTCTTTGGTAAAAATCGTCTATTTTTTCTTAAAGTCCCGACTAAGTGCGTATTTTTCGACAACATTTTTTCTGCCAAAGGCACAGACGTGTAAAAATTATCCGTGACAATGGTTCGTCCTTCATTTACATAATTTTCACATAAATCAGATACTATTGTTTCAGTTAGTGATTCCCCTTTTATTGACTGTTTCCCTTCGTAAATTATAATTTTGTATGTATACCCATTACTTCCACAAGCTTTAAAAAATTTAACGCCATATTTATGAGTTTTGTTCGGAATATATTGTCGAAATTGAAGTCTGCCACGATAAGGTATCATTGATTCGTCAACAGCTATTATTTCCCCAGGTTGATGCACATTTTTAAATCTATCATTTGCCATATTTAATAATTTTCTAATTTTATACAATCTGTCTGTTTTATCTGCAGAGTTATTATTTTCAAAATGCCAAAATCGAAGAATAAGCTCAAATTTATTTCTGCTCATAGTTTTTGATGCAACATTGTTTTGGTAACGTTCTGCTCTGTTCCAATAGTCAGACAATGATGGCATTTTCACAAGTCCCATCCATAACAAAAGACCCAAAAAATGTTCGATGTCATCCTTAGTTACTGGCTCCCAAGATGAAAATCTACTACGTCTTGATATTCTTTGTGAACTTAACAGTTGTTGAGCATTCCTATTGGTTTCAATAACCATGAGTTGAATTATTTCGTCGGTAAGAAATAGTTTAAAAAAATCTATAGGCTCACTAACTTCGTCTAATATAACTAAGGGTCCATAGTTTCCAATAAAGTTGAAATGTTTTTGATAATTACCTGAAACTGTATTCCAGGTGGATTGAATAGTATTATGAACAGAAATTGAATGGTCCTCGTCCTCGTCCTCTTCCTCGCCTTCAGTAGAATCTTGAAAATCACTATTGCTTTCACTTTCAATTCGAAATAACGGATCAGTATCACTATCGTCAATTTCACTTAAAGAGTCGTATGATTCATTTAATGAATCTACTATCATATGTTCATCCATTTTGTAAAAAAATTAATTTTATTTGAAAAATAAAACACGTTAGTCAGTAATAAATAAATAAATTGTCAGTAACGAAATACCACAGCACTATCAAAAACGGTCTCAACGAAAACGAAAATTAAAGACGACTGACATTGAATAAACGATATTTTATCGTCATAGACACGTTAATAGTGTACATTATGATAAGCAAAAGAAAAAATACCAGCTAAGTTTAGATTTAGAACAAGACCGCCGGCGACCAAGAGTGGCCTATATATAATGTCACATCATTTGTAGGCCACGTGCCAGCCGGCGACCCAATCCATTTCTTATCTTTATATTATTATATAAAGTTTACTGATTAAAACTGTATAAATTTTATCAAAATCGGACAATTAGAGCCGTTTTTATAAACATAAACATTTACGGCAAACTATGTAAAAATAGTGTGGCCCACCACGCTCGGAAACAAGTTGGGTCGCCGGCGGCCATGTGGCAGCCAACGTGTTAAATAATCTATACTACTCGACGGAAATAAAATATGCAATACCTACGTACCGATATCATTTTTTTTAGAGTCGTCAAAATCTTCGTAGCCGTCTATGATTTCCGTACAAACAGCTTTCCATGCTTCCAGCGTCTTAAATTTATCTTTATATTTTTCACTTGTTTTGTCCCACAGCACTACACGTGATTGGACTGATGTAATCAGTCGCTCAATATCAATGTCAAGTGAATCAGACATTGCCAATTGTAAATTACAAAATTTTAAATGAGAAAATGAAAATGAAATAATATTTTCCCTTGCCGAAAACGTGACCGAACCGAGACTAAACCGTATGTGTGTAAACGACTAATTGCTTTTGTGAACTCTGGACCCGAATGGAAACCGAACGAAACCGATTCGTGTCGAGGGGCTTTTCGGTTCTATCAGTTATCTATTAGGTACCGAACACACACCGTATCACCGTTTCACACTTTTCCGGCGGCTTCCGAAAACGAATCGAATACGTACCGAACCGAATCGAACCGTATAAGTGTGAAACGAGCCTAACTCAACAATAAAGTTTATACCTCGTATTAATTATTATTTTTTTTCCATTATAATGTCTGTATCTAATAAAAATAATTGTAGTAAATGTGATATAATGTTTGCTGAACATGATTCTACAATTGAATGTGATGGTAGTAATGCTGTTATTCACAACAAATGTTCGGGACTTTCGGCAAGTGAATTAAAATGTTTAACACTCAAAAATCGGAACTTGAAATATTTTTATGAATCCTGCAGCAATGGTTTACGTGAGATTCCAGAACTTAAGCTCTTAATAAACCGTTTATTAGCCGAGGTCAGAGAACTCAAAAATTCATCAGATAGTAATAGTAATAGTAATAGTTATACTTCATCTCGTTCTGAGGAGTTCATAATAAATGAAGTCAACGAACGAAATATAAGAGCTTCTAATTTAATACTATATAACATACCAGAATCTACTTCAACTGCTATCGGTGATAAAATTGCCCACGATTTTAATCTGGTTAACAATGTTATAAATTCGATAATGGGCAGCGATAACGTTGTCAAGCCTATAAAACTAATACGCCTTGGTAAACTCGGACAAAACTACTCTCGCCCAATTAAAGCCGTATTTGGTTCTCCTGCTGAGGCTTTCGACATTTTGAAATCAAAAAAAAAATTATCTACACTTCAGCCACCTTCTTCAATTGGTATCAGCTCCGATCGTACCATTCACCAGAGGAATTACATGAAATCGTTGCGTGAAGAACTCGAATCTCGTAGGTCTAAAGGCGAACCAGATTTAATTATTAAATATGTTAAAGGTTTCCCAACTATAGTTCCAAAACACAGTCATTCTAGTAATAATTCAGTCAATTTTTTATCTTAAATATTTTCTACCAAAATGTCCGTGGCCTTCTAACGAAATTACCTTTTTTACGCACTTCTTTATTAAATGTTAATTATGATATAATTTGTATAAATGAAACCTGGTTAAATAATCATATTTTTGATGCGGAACTTGGTTTTTGTAATTATACTATTTATAGGAATGATCGTGATTTGTCTGAAGGGAAAAAACGTGGTGGTGGTGTCCTGATTGCCATTCATAATAAGATTAATTGTGAATTATTATGTGTTCTAATGATTGTTGGCATGAGCAAATTTTTTTAAAAGTTAGGATTTATAATACAAATATTATTATAGGTTGTATTTATATACCACCTGATGCTACAAATGAAACTTATTCTAGTCACTGTGAAGTAGTTGAGACACTATACACTAAATTTCCAGATTTTTATTTCGTTATTCTTGGTGATTTTAACTTGTGCAATTTTGACTGGTCTACCGACCCATCAAACCAAGGTCATAGTACGGGAAGCATAATATTAAATAGTTATATACATTTTTTAAACCTAAAACAAAAAAACCACATAAAAAACCTAAATGGCAGAACACTTGATTGTATTATGACTAATGACAACGTTGAAATTATTTCTTTAAATCAATCTTCAGAATCCATCGTTCCCAAAATTGATTATCATCACCCACCTTTAGACATTTTTCTAAAGTTTACGAATTCAAAATTGAAGCCTACCTCTGAATGTCCTATCATATACAATTTCAACAAATGTGATTTTAATGAAGTCTGTAATTTTCTCTCTAATATTGATTTTGATTCTAATTTAAATAATAACGTTTCTTCTTTTGAAGAAATGGTAAATAAATTTTATGAAATCATTCATCATAGTTTTAGTTTATTTGTCCCGAAAACCAGAATTTTCAATAATTATTCTCCCGTATGGGCTAATACAAGACTTAGAAATCTTATTATTGAAAAAAAATCAGCACATAAAAAATGTAAGTTGTACCCTTCGCATGATAATTATTTAAAATTCTCTCGCCTTCGTAAAGAATGTAAGATCTTAACTTCGGAAAGTTATTCTCAACACTTACTCCATATTAAAAATAGTATTCAAACAAATATTAAACCATTTTGGAAATATATTAAATCTTTAAAAAAGACTGTTGGTAATGTGCCCGATACAGTAAAATACAATAATTCATCATCAGCAAATATTCAAGAAAAAGTTCAGCTTTTTGCCGATTTTTTTTCTAATGTTTTTGATTCTGATTTGCCTAATTCGTTTGTATCTAATCAACCTTTTTTCGTATCTTCTGAAAATATCCTAAATTTAAGTTCCTGGTATATTAATAAAACTGAAATTATTGAGCATTTGAATTCATTAGATACTTATTCCGCTACAGGTCCTGATGGTGTCCCTTCATCTTTTCTCAAAACTTGCTGGTCAGTACTAGTTGATCCTTTATATTTGATGTTTAATAATTCCTTAAGTATTGGTTACTTTCCTGATATTTGGAAAATGTCTTTTGTGACACCGATACATAAGTCCGGTGACAAACATAATGTTACTAATTATAGACCTATTTCTAAGATGTCAATAATCCCTAAGATGTTTGAAGCGATTATCACAAAAAAATTATCTTTAATTATCTCTCCGTATATTTGTTCAAATCAACACGGCTTTAGACATAAAATGTCAATTTCTACTAACCTCCTACTTTATCAATTTAAAATATTAAATTCCTTCAATAATCATACTCAAATTGATTCCATCTACACAGACTTCCAAAAAGCCTTCGATAGAGTCAATCACAAATTACTTCTAAAAAAATTAAATAGTTTTGGTTTTGGTGGGAACTTTTTAAATTGGATAGAATCTTATCTAACTTGCCGCACACAAGCAGTAAAGTTATCTCTTTTCACCTCCAATTATTTTAGTGTAGGTTCAGGTGTTCCTCAAGGTTCTCATCTGGGTCCTCTGTTATTTATATTATTTGTTAACGATTTACCCACTGTTCTTGATTCTTCAGTAAACTTGTTATTGTTTGCCGATGATGCAAAACTATTTTCACAAATAGAATCTCTCTCTGACGCAGTAAATTTGCAATCTAATCTTGACAAGCTTGTAATTTGGAGTAAAAAAAACTGCTTACCATTAAACATCAATAAATGTAGTATCATTACTTATACTCGCCTACATAAACCTATTTTGTTTAATTACTCAATCGACCATGTATTGCTTACAAGAGTCAATCAAATTAGGGATTTAGGAATTTTACTTGAATCAAATATGTCTTTCTCTTCACACATAAATTTGGGAACAAATAAAGCTTTCAAAATGTTAGGTTTCATTTACAGAAACACTAAAAATTTCAAAAACATTAATTCAATGAAAATATTATACTACTCTCTTGTTAGGTCTCACTTAGAATTTGGCTCTGTGATTTGGTCACCAAATTATGCTCTCTATATTAATCAGGTAGAAAATGTTCAGTATAAATTTCTAAGGTTGATTTGTAATAAATTTAATTTAGCTATTGACCGTGACACTTATCACCTACAGTCTACCAATCTGGGGTTACCTTTATGCGAAATTAGAAGAAAAGTTGCAGACTTGATGTTCTTGTTCGATTTACTGAATGGTAACATTGATTCTTCCGAGCTCCTTTCCCTTGTTGGTTTTAACTTTAGTAATCATAGTACGAGGTCACATAATTTATTTATAGTCCCATCTTATTCCACTAACTATAGTTCCGCATCATTTTTTCCCAGAGTACTTGCTTTGGCTAACAGCATTAATAATCAGATCGACTTCTTTTTTATGTCTCGTAATGTTTTTAAATATAATGTTTATGTAGCATTAAGCTCGGATGTTAATTATTTGTAAACTTATCAATTCTCAGTATCATAAATGTTTTAATTATTATTAATTTGTTGTAATTTTATTGTAATATCAGTATCAAAACTGTATTCTTAATTGTCTTTTCATTTGTAAATATTAATTATTAATTATCACTGTACTATTGTTTATCATTCTAAAGGGTATATACCCGTTTATATATATATATATAAATAAATAAATAAATAAATAAATAAATAAATAATGAGACTGAACAGCTGGAAGACTTTCTATGAATTTATAAACATTTGATAAAACTGGTTCATCCGTTTTATTTTTGGGACGGCCTTTACCACGACTATCGGGATTTGACTTTCCCAAGGGTGACAATTTTTCAAACGTGTTACTTAAAAATCTTTGAGTAATATTTAATGTTTTTAAAGATACTGCTGGCATATCTTTTCTTTTCTTCCATTTAGAGTAAAATAATAAAACCTTGTTATTTTACGCAAATTTGACATTTGTACACGTTTCCTTTTAATTTCTGATTCTTCCAAGCAATTTATCAAATAGTCACGTCTTCCATTTCAATCACTTATATTCCAGTATTCCTCAAAAATTATTTCCCTTTCGTCTTCAGTAAATTTATTTTTACAATTGTTCTGGCATTTTGTTTTTGAACATGGGTTAGACTTTTTCCTTTACCACTTTGTTTTTCATTTTTCTTATTTATCTTTTTGTTACCTTTTCTTTTCTTTTTCCTACCTTCAACGCCCACAATGTCACCTGATACACTTTTAGATGACGTAGAATTAGAACTATCTACTCGTATATTAGTTCCAAATAACTGGCGAGAGCAACCTTTATCATTATTATGACTAGGTGAATCGGTACTTAAAATGGTATTATTAGGTGGAACCCAATAATTTGTGTCTCTACTACAGGTCTACAGGTTGTTTCAGATATTATACTTGTTTTTTTTGACTCATGAACTGACATAGGAGTCTCCCCAAAGTTAGATTTATTTTGCATTATTTCATTAAATAAATTATTTGTTACTTGATCGATATCACGTGCTTCAATTGACATCTTTGGTTTTTTATATTTTATTTTTTGGTTTGGTTCTACTTTAAGATTAATCATCTTAAAAATCATTTTTGTCCTTGACTGCATGATGATGTTCAGAAAGCTACACAATAAAATTTTTTTTAGAGTTAAAAACTTATTATTATTTTTATAGTTGAAAAGTGGGTAAGTAAGTGTTTCTCTGCTGTGCAGTAGGATACAAGTGGGTCACTGTAATAGATAAAATTAAATTTGAATTTAGTGATATAATGTTATAAATTATAATTGTATACGAAAAACAATTCTGAGCGGAGACAGTTTGTCAGCCAAGGATAATATTTTAAATTACTTATAATATTTATAATATTATTATTATTAATACGGTAGCTATTAAGTTTAATTAATATTATTTGTATAATATAATAATATACTTTAGAAGTTTCAAGCATCCACGAATAATATTTATTTTTTTATTAAGGAAAATTATTTCCGAATATTTTTATCACAACCTTTTATTTAGTTGGTCTAATAATTATAGAATAAACTTTATGCTCTAACAAGAATTAAAATGTCATTGATCTAAAATATACATCGACAACTACGCCATTAGTACAAATGTCATGAAAATAATAAACAGGTAGTTTTGATTTATGCAGTTGTTTCTTAAAAGAATATAAGTCACAATATGTATAATAATGAATAGAAACACAAACACTGTTAATGTAGGTACTAATGTAATGAATAATAAAATGCATAATAATAATATTATAACTTAAGTTGTTAATTATATTATTATGTTTATACATTTTAAAAAAGTAGATAAATATTCGAACTCAATAAGTTTATTTATACGTGGATTCATTTGGTACATCAAGTTTTCAGCTTCAAATACCGTACTATATTTATAAGTATGCATTGAAAACAATAGGTATTTTATGGTGTAGGTACTTACTACTTACCGAAAAATAGTTGAAACCCTTCGTGTGTTAAAAGCGAATTAAATGACACAAACACTACTTTACAAACAACACTTACCTAATAGGTAATAATAAAATATTATCTTATGTGCTCCACCATCCACGTTCTCTTCAACAAATTTGATGATTACTTTATTATTATCAATTATCATCAATATAAACAATAATATAATAATTATTATTTATTATCATAAATTATTTGGCGGTTTTAATAGTTATAATATACTACTTCCAAAATATTATACAGCTGTCTTACATTAGCAGGCCATACACGGAAGGTTTTTCCGTCAGTTTTGGAATGGCATTCCAAAACTGCCGATCAGATCGTCAGTCCTGATCCGTCACGGTATAAAACTTTTGATACCCATACACTGTCATTCCAGATCTGCCGAATTATCCCGCTCCCTTGGAATGTAAAGACTAGATATGTAGGTGTATGGTCAAAACTGTTAATTTTCCCGCAGATATGATGTGTCGCTAGATCGTTTATGCGGTTTGAAAGATTTTTTGCCATTCCTACAGGCCAGTACATAGTATGTAGTTTGGTTAGTAGTGTGTTCCGGATAAAATATATTTTTTTTCACTGACTTATCTACTACTTATCTATTCATTTTTTATAAAATGAATAAAAACAAAAAAAGAAGATGGCCATTATATGTGCTATGGCAATCGTTGCGCACGAAACATCAAAAAAAAAGAAAACCGAAAAACATGGGTAAAAAAATGGATACAACAAAGAATTGAACAAAGTAATGTTACTCTTTTAAAAGATTTAAAAGAAAATAATCCAGACGACTTTAAAAATTATTTAAGAATGGATGATACATATTTTACTAATTTACTAGGTAAGTATAATTAGACCTAATATAACTATAATAATTATTATATGTGACTATTGTGACTACCAGTAAATAAATAAAAATTACTAATAATTTATAGTTAATAATTTACTGGTAATTATGATAAGGACTTGAATAATTTTATATATTTTAAAATAATGTTAATATTATTTTATAATGTTATTATAGAGTTAGTTGGACATCGTTTGAAAAAGCAAGACACTGCTATGCGAAAATCCATTTCTCCTGAAGAACGCCTGATAGCTACACTTCGGTTTTTATCAACTGGTAATAGTTATGAAGATTTAAAATTTTCTACCAAAATAGCTGCCCAAACATTGGGGCATATAATACCAGAAACTTGTTTGGCTTTGTATGATGTTTTAAAAGATAAATACATGAAGGTAAAGTATTTAATATTTATTATTTTAGTTACCTACCTAGATAACATATCAAAAAATCAACATATCAAAATTCATAAAATTATTTATCTTGTACATAGTAAAAAGTACATATTATTAAATCATGTAACAAACTAAAATATAATAATTGTTTCTTTTTTTAACATAAGAAATAAGAACTTAGTAATTTTGAACTGAAAAACAGAAAATAATTAAACATTTTAATAAATCTACATTATCAATAAAAACTTCAACACTATTAATAATAAATATCAATAACACTTTTAATATTTTGTGAGAGTACATACCTTGTACTTATAATAAAGAATACCATAAAAGAAAAATCTGTAAACTAAAATAAAATAATAACCAAAGGTTATAGCAACAAAACACAATATAACTGCGTTATGCAACATTTTAATTACAATGTATCTAAACCACCACGTCCTGCTTCTTCATAATATTGAGTAGTCAATGAAGTTGAAGAGCTATCACTATTACTAGAAGATGCAGGAGGATGGACAAGATCAAGTTGATTTGGACTGTAATGATAAAAATTAGTTGGTTGTGGGTGAGGAACTTCATTTACATCTGTACATTCTGTTAACTGATTGAATAAACCTTTTTTAATAATTTTTTGGAACAAACTTTCCGCCAAAATTTGTTGTGTGGGGTTCATTTTTTTCAACTTTGCTGCTATGTTTACACCAATAGCATCAAACTCATCAAGTTTTTCCGAAACAGAAAATAAAGCTGAAGCACAAGTTTTCATAAAATCTGTAACATTTTTATCTCTTTTCCTTTTTTTAAATTTTTGAGTAGGAAGTACAGGACTTTTAAAAACCTAAAAACCAACCAAAAAAACAATTTAATTTTTTAAAACCATCGTGGAATCCTCAAAACAAATATCAAAAAACTACTTAATCAATAAATTTTTTTTCTAAAAAAATGTGTTTTCGTACTTACTCATACATTTTTAAAGCAATCAAAATTTGTTTATCTCATTTATTTTTTATGTTATACCAAAACAGAATGTAACTATCAAGAAATTAATTATTTAAAATTTTTTTGTTTTTTGTTTTTTTTTTTATTATTTTTATTTTTTTTTTTAAAAGAAACTTTGTAAACAATTAGTTTCGACAATTATGATTATAAATATTACATAAGAAAGCAAGATTAACAACAAAAATAATATTACAGATAAATTAAATTTTTAAACCAGTCTGGTTTATGAAGGATATGAGTGAGGTAATAATTGGTACATTTGGTGAAGAGAGAATGGATTAAGTGTCGAGTTTGACATTAAAGGAGTGAATTAGGGTGAAGAGGGTATTGCGTTGGGGAACCAGAGGGGACAGTGAAAAAGTATGTATGAGGTATCGCAAATCATGGGAACGTGAACGTGGAACATACATAAAGGAGAGTCATTGAGAAAAAGTTTATAAGAGTGAGAAGGTAGTAAGGTGTGTCCAAATCTTAGACGTGAAAAAGAGGTAATTATTTTACGATTTAAATTGAGGTTGTGGAACCAAGGATGAGAGGGGATAGATGGTGAGATATTTTTGTACCATAGGCATAATTGGGGGCTAGTTTGTTCCATTGGTTGCGCCATAAATTATAAATATGGTATTTTAATAAGGGACAAAAATCGGTCCAGGGAATTAGAGTTGGAGAAGGAATGCAGAACGAGGAGGTAGATTTTGCAATGGAGTCAGCTATTTCATTTCCTTTTATACCAGAATGGCCGGGCACCCAAAGGAATTCATAATATCGACTATTAAAACAAACAAACTTCAAACGTTCATACAAATTATTTATGGTCAATTTTAGATCCTGAACGTAGATATTGTGAAATTACGCTAATTTAAAAAAAATATAGATTTTGTCAAATTCTGGTTTTCCGAAAAATTCCGTTTTTTCATTTTTTTTTTAGTTTTTCCCGACGCATTTTAAAACAAAAAAAACAAACCAAATAAAAGTTCAAGCCATATGCCCATATATATGATAATAGTTTATAAAATAGATAATAATTTTAAATTTACCATAAATTTGGCTCGTAAAGTTCGTCTGTAGATCTGCCACTTCTTTTTGATACTTCAACTTTTTTCGTCTCCTTCCTAAACGCGTTTCTTAAGTTTTGTATCTTGTTCTTTACAAAATCAGTGTTAGCGGATGGAAAATGCGGTTGAACTAACTGTACGAGACATTGATACGCTCTATTTTTTAAGTTACGGTTTGTGTACTCTTTACTTTTTAGTTGCCATAAACAATTATACTGTTTATAGCAACTTATAAACTCAATCAGTAACTCCTTACTCCATTCAGAAGAAGACATAGCACAAAAAGATATCAAAAAATATATAAAAGTCGGCACAAATTTAAATTTTTAGAAATAACACAAATCAGCAACAACGCACGCTATGCACAACGTACGTGTATTGTTTACAACTAAAACTGTGGTCTGTGGACTGTGACCGTCCATACACGTACAAAGGATGATTCACACTGAACCGGCACCAGACCGCACAGACGCGTACCGGACCGACATTTTGATAGAGTATTCACATCATACCGTCGTGCACAGACAGACAACAGTTAGTAAGTTATTACAAGTAGTGCAAGTGCAATTAGTCCAGGCCGGACTAATATATTAAATATAAGATAAATAAATATATTATTTAATTAACTAATTTCTTTAATATTTATTGCCTTCGTTGTCTAAAACTATGTTTAAACACTTGTCTACTAAGCATCTGGCCATGATGGCAATAGCTTTAGATGAAGAACAAGAAACAACAAAAGGTACAAAACGTGTTTGGGTGCATGACATTTTAAAACGGAGAAAAGTAGAGGGTGAATTTTATACATTATGCACGACCCTTCAAGATCACGAAGAAAATTTTTTTATTTATTTTAGAATGTGTTCATATCAGTTAATATACTTTTATTAAAAATAAAAAATGACATCACTAAACAAAACACTCATTTTAGAGAAGCGATAACAGCTAAACAGAAATTGGCAGTATGTTTAAGGTGAGACAATATACATTATACAATATGCATTATTCATTATATTTTTTTCGACTCATAAATATTAATATAAAATAATATATTTTAAAAATCGTAACAATTAAATCTAATTAAAATAAAACATACCTGAAACTGAGTTTATTATAAATACAACTTTTTTTTTAAAAAATTACAATTTTATATTTATAAATATTAAAAAAAATAATGGTAATTTTAAAGGTATTAATTAAGGTATGAATTTTGTTAAAAAGTTACCTAAGTTTGATGATGTTTCTGAATCAGAGTGGTGACTTATTGAACCATCAGTATCTTGTGGGGAATGAAATATTGGTTGCAACGCCGATATATTTTGTTGTTGGTCTTGTTGTTCATGCAGTTTTTGAGAATTTATGTGATCTAGTTCCAACTCGGAAATCACAGAAAAAACTCTTGTTTTAGCCAAATGCTGGTGATAAGGAGAAAATTGTTTCACCGTCGAACCCATATTTTGAAAAAATTGATCAATCACTTTAATTTCATTTTTTTCTGTATTTGCCTTAATTTCTTCTTTCTTTTCTTTTTCTATGATGTATCTCATTGAATGCGAGGACGCAGATTCTAAACTTGCATGGCCTTCATTTTTCTTTCTTTTTTTGGGAGTCATAATTTTCTTTGGTTGAGGCTTAGAAAATTTTGGAGATAGTTCCGATGGTGTACTATTTGTAATATTTTCTTCAGGTGAATTAATACTGTCCACTGTGATGTTGCTAGATTTATTTATTTCGTTTTTAGAAACATTTATTTCGTTTTCTGAATCGGAACTACTTTCTTCTACGTCACTTTTAGTATCAACTGAAGATACTGTTTCCCTTTCCTTCATATAAGGTTTAAAAAATTCCATCTCCGATTCGTATTTACATTTTTTAAAAATCTTGGCTTTTGACCCGACACTGTTGCACTTTTTTTAATAGCTCTTCTGTAAGCGTCTCTTAAATTTGCCCATGCCTTTTTACATTCTTGTGCTACAAAAAAAACATTATTTTTATTTTTTAGATTCTGAACAGAGTGATGAATATATTGATTTTGCAATGCTGTGTGTTTTTTATTAAATTTTTTTTTATTTTTGTTTCCGAGTCCAAAAATTGAAGCACTATTACTGTTCCAAAAAAACGACACAAAAAAAAGAAAATTTAAAAAAAACCACATATCATTGTAAACTCTTTTGAACATTAAATACAAAATTACAACATGGGTTATTGAGTTATTGAGATTAATATAAATATAAAAAAATGTCGAACGATAAACAGTAAATATTTTCTACGGACGTTATAAGTTAAAATTTTTATAAAACTCATAAAAATAATACTACTAATAATAACTTAATAAAATCAATAAAATATATTTCATAATTTGTTTTTCATAGATTTTTAGCGACTGGAGATTCCTACCAAACTATTGCTTTTAGTTTTCGATTGGGGCATTCAACAGTTCATTCAATTGTAGTAGAAGTGTGTACAGCCATCATAAAACAATTATTAAAAGAATACATACCAGAACCAAAAAAAAAAAATTGGGAGCAGATATCTAATGATTTCTGGGAAATTTGGAACTTCCCAAACTGTATAGGAGCGTTAGATGGTAAACACGTTGTTATAGAAGCACCTCCAAATAGCGGATCTATGTATTATAATTATAAAAAAACATTTTCCATAGTTTTAATGGCATTAGTTGATGCACACTATAAATTTATTGCCGTAGATATCGGGGCTTACTGAAGAAATAGTGATGGAGGTATTTTTTCAAATTCTAATTTCGGAAAAGCACTTGAACGAAACAAGTTAAATATTCCTGATGGAAAACCACTTCCGGGAACTAGTGAAAAAAGCCCGTTTACAATGATTGGTGACGAAGCATTTCCCCTAAAAACATATTTATTAAGACCATACCCGGGGGGTCCTCAATCGTATGCTGATAATACTAAAAGAAAATTTAATGACCGTCTCTCTAGAGCAAGAAAAGTAGTAGAAGATACTTTTGGACAGCATACTCAAAAATTTCGTATTTATTCAAGAAGAATGAAAATATTACCCAAAAATGCTGACAAAATTATCATGACTACTTGTATTTTACATAATTTTATAAAACAACATGGAAATATTGGAAATAGCACTCAATTATCAAACTCTATATTGATAAATACAGTACATAATATAACTCCAATTCCAAGACAAGGAGGGAGTGCTAATAGAGATGCATTTGAAGTTAGAGAAAAAGTTAAAGACTTCATTTGTTCACCTTTAGGACAACTGCCGTGGGAATAAGATATTTAAAAAATCGTTGAATGCAAATCCGTTTAGTAAGGAATTAAAATAAATATTATTATTTAGGATTTTTTTTATACTTAAATTTAAATGCATTGTCATAAATATTTATCTATAGGTTCATGGATTTTAGGTTTTTTCATTATAAAAATACTCAAAATATATAATATGTATAATAATAGGTTGGAATCAATATTGTGATAAATATATTTTTCTATATTCTATTTTAGAATATGAACGTCGTTATCGCGTTCATACCCCAACCCCCTCACCCTGACGACAACCGTGTCGACCGACATGCACCGACAAAACATTATTTGATAGAATGTTTGTCGGTACGGTACGGTGCGGTTAGTGTCTGCGCGCTGACGGTCTGTTAGATGTAAATTAGAGCATTATTTTATATTAATTAATAATTTGTCGGTCCGGTGCCGGTCTGCGAGTGTCGGTTCAGTGTGACGCCGTGTCCTACGTGAATCCGGCGAGTCCGGCGATGCGTTGCGGTGCGAACGAATTCGCACCGTACGTATCGGACGTTTTTCGCCGTGTCCAATGTGAATCCGGCGAGTCCGGCGATGCGTTGCGGTGCGAACGAATTCGTCGGTCGCACTCATGGCAAATATGAGTGTGACTTTGTAGTAGACGGTAGTACGTTTTCATTTTTAATTTTAGTAAATTTACACTTTAATAACAAAAATAGACAATATTCACTATGAATCTAAATTTACAAAAAAAAATGTTACTGAGTGAAAGTACTACATTGAAATACTTATTGTACAAAAATTATATAAAAAATAAAAGGTCAAGGGAAAATTCATTTATTTGAATACTTCGGGAAATCGATAGTATAGTTCAGAAACTGCTAATCCAATACCAATAGTGCTGAAGGGAAGGCGTTTGGTGACGGTAGTGACGGGGCGAAGAGTGAAGGAGGCAGGCGTTCTCAAATTTAAAGAAGACAGATCAGATGGAAGATTAGAGGTAAATTTAGCGTTTCTCTGAGAGCGAAAGTCTGCCTCAACCTTCTTTCCAACTTTTAGTCGGAAAGCGTCATCCCGGCGTCCACGAGAATTAGAAGCTTTTGACTTCTGTCTAAACTTGGACGGCTTGGATGGTTGTGCAACGGAATCGGGTAAACCCGTTTCCATTTGTTCGGTGTGAGCGGACATGGTACAGTAAAACTTTGCAGTTTTCTTTTCCTAACCAGGAAAAATTGTCAATTTACGATTTATCATTTACGATGATCGTTTGGTTTTTGGTGAATTTTACCACTTGTATCCTCAATTACGGGCAGACGATGCTTTGTTTCGATCATATACAAGAATGACACCAAAAACATTTGATTACATTTTAGAATCCATAACACCTGAATTCGATCTTCAAACCATAAATTTTCAAGAACCTATTTCAATAGAGGAAAGATTGGTTATCACAATAAGGTAAGTTTTTTATTAGTTAATAGGTATATCTTATACACTCAGAATCTAGAATAAAATGGTATAACATTTTAAACAAAGTATCCAATAACAAGTAATCATAATATAAAAATAAATATAATAAACATAAATGTTAACTCTCCTTGATTTAAATAAAATAAAATAATAATTTTTATTGAACAGTTAAGTGAGAACTCCTCACATAAAAAATATTTTATATAATAAAACAAAAGAATAATAATAGAAGAATGAGGTTTTGGTTTTTTTAAATTTTAAAAGTTGCAATAACATTTTGATTAAAAATTAAAACTTGATGACGAATTATTTTGATAATGGATTTGTTGAGAAGAATACTGACTTGGGCTTTGGATGGAAGAAGCAAATGATGTTCCTTCATTACACGGAGGTAACTGTTGTACTTGGGTTGATAATTTATTAATAAGTACAGTCTGGATTTGATTTCTCACTTGAAGTTTTTCCAATGGATTCATTGAATGAAAATACGGATGAAGCGATTTCAAGAATAGCATATCTTCGTCATCAACTGTAACCGGATTTGTATTAGATTGAATTAGAGCAGTTAGTTTTTGTTGTTCAAGTTTAAGTAATTCAGTTTCAAATTCTTTGTTGGGTTGTTTTTTCTTTCGTTTTATAGATGTATTTTGGGATACATCTGAACCACTAGATAAACTTGGTTGTACTATAGAAGGAATTATAAAAGGATCATTTTCTGATTCAGGTTTAGATAAAGATTGTTCAATTTCAGGATTATTTTCAAAGTTAAGAATGTCAGATTCATTGTCATTTTCAATCTCGTCAATTTCTGAGAATTCTGAATTATCTTGTAGTGTGTTATAGTCAGAAATATTTCCCTCAGTATTTCTGGGCCTAACTGTGTCTTTTAAAAAAAGCATTAATTTATAATATATCCATTTTCCAGTGTATGTTTCAGCGCACTCTTGGGAATCTCCTGAACGGCCTTTTTTCACTTTTTTATTTTCTTTTAAAAAAGTGTCCCTTAGATTTCTCCATTTTTTTAGCATCTTCTTCTGAAAGATTATTAGTTAACGATTAATTTATTTGTGTTTTTTTTAAATTTAAACAATAAATGTGTTTTTTTTTTAATAAAACTGGTTTTATTTGTTTTAAACTAAGTCGGATTTCAATATTAGATTCTGAGTGGAGCTATGATTCTACGTATAATGATGTTCTACCAATGATGAATTACATTATTTTTGTATTTTAATAGGTATTTAGCGACTGGGCTGGCGTTTAGACAAATTGCCTTTTCTTTCAGAGTATCAAAAACCGCAGTTTCATATATCGTAATAGAAATATGTAAAGCCATTTGGAATACATTAAAATATGGATATATGCCAGCTCCAAGTGTTGATAAATTTCAAAAGATAGCTACAGAATTTTCCAAATTGTGTTGGCAGTATTGACGGAAAGCATATAAGACTGAGATGTCCCAAAAATTCTGGAAGCATGTATTATAATTATAAACAATTTTTCTCAATTGTTCTTATGGCAGTAGCTGACGCAAATTACAAATTCATAATGATAGATGTTGGAGCGTATGGAAAAGATAGCGATGGTAGTGTTTTGTCGAATTCAACATTTTATCAACGTATTGATGATGGTTCTCTGAAACTACCAGAAGAAACAATTTTACCAAATTCAAATTTATTAGCTCCATTTGTTTTTATTGGGGATGAAGCGTTTCCACTTCGAAATTATATAATGAGACCATTTCCGCGAAAACAGTCCCAAGATAATGAAAAATCATACTATAATTACAGACTTTCTAGGGCCAGAATGACAATCGAGTGTGCATTTGGTATTGCTTCGTCAAAATTTAGAATTCTTCTGAAATCGATCGAAACCAAAGTCGAAAATGCAGACCACATAATTAAGGCAATTTGTATTTTGCATAATACTATTATCGACTGTGAGAAAATAAGTAAGACTTCAACTAATTATAGCATACACTCAAACGACAATGATACATCATACGACAGTCATATGTTGGACTTAAACAGAAGTGGCAGATCAAATAATCGTGCTACACGTACCGCAATTGCTATAAGGAACAATTTTGTCAATTTTTTTATGGAAAATAAAATTTAAGAAAAGAAATGTACCATACTATGTATTATTTATGAAAATTCAACTGTATTTAATTTAATGTAGGTACTACAATTTTATTAGATTTTAAGAAAAAAATAATAATTAACATGACAATGATGTCGTTAATAACCAATCCTATTAATTATTTCTGTTTAATATTTTTTTTTCTAGCATCTTTATGAATCAATTAAAAAATTATTTTAAACTTACTATCTAAATTAGTTTTTTTTGCCACTATATTCCACTCATTATCACTAACAATTCTGTCTTTGTATTTTTTATCAAATTTGTTCCAGAGCACTCTTCTCTTTTGAACTTCTGATATTAAAAGTTCATAAATTGAAGTTTCCATTTCAAAAGTAAGTATTTATTAAAAGTATTAATATGATATAAATATTATGATAATATATTTAAATATATATAGATATTATTTAATTATAAAATATAATAATTATATTTGTTAATATATAAAAATAAATACACAAAATATGAAAATACTATTATATATAATATAATGTATAATATAATATAATATATAATCGTACAAACGCAGCAACGTGCGGTGACGAAAACAAACTGTTTTGTTTTTTCAAATCATCCGGTGCGTCCGAACGAATTCGATCGTTCGTACGAGCGGCGACGGCTGATAACATTGGAAACGCAGACATGTTACCACAGGTTTGTTTATTGTTGTCGCCGCATCGCACGCACCTCAGTGCGATCGCCGGACTCGCCGGATTCACGTAGGACACGGCGTGAATCATCCTCAAGTCAAATATAATATTTATCTGCCAAAAATATCTTTAGCGATAACGTTGGAACTCTGGTCCGTGATATTTTTATCCCATATACGTAAATACCAACACCGCCGATTTGGTCGGCCGAGGGACAAAACTGACAGATAAACTGTTCGTGTATGGCCTGCTATTATCTGTGATTATTATGATCAAATTGAACTAACCTAAAAATCGATATCACTTGACACATATTTTTTTCTTATCTATTACATACCACGCATTTGTTTATACAACAAAAATGCTGTAGGCGACAAATTAAACTGTTATAAGCGACAATATGGCGTTTACATCATTATTAAAAAAAAATTGGGCGTTTAACACAAAATTATTATGTCGTTTACTGCTTATTCAATAAATAAGAATGTCACCTAAATCAAATGTTGTCGCTTACACAGCACTTTTTTCATACCTGTCGCTTACAGCATAAAGTTTGATCATTGATAACACGTTATAAAATAATGATATCACTGCATGAAAACTATCTATGGATCCGATAGAACGTCGTCTACAACGCTGGGTACCAAGTGTCGCTTACAACAAAAGTGTCGCTTACAGCAAATAGCCTTTTAACCGACGATATTGTAATAAAAAAATGAAAAGACATTATTATTATCAAAATGCTTACGAATCTTGATTTTTAATAATTTATGGTATATTTTATCATTGAAAGTCTTATTAAGGGCCCGGAAAATACTTTACTTTATCCAATGATTCATCATTTTTAAACACTACAGTAGGTGCTTTATCTATAACAGTAACTGGACGTTTAAGATCTGGCGACTCATAAAAAACTCATCCATTAATGATCGATATTGACAACTTTCCTCATGAGCCTAAAATTTAACTTTCAACTACTATATTAAATTTTATCAAAAGTGTACGCACATTACAAGTTAAATTTTTGAGTTGATGTTCATGCACAATATGCAAATTATGAAATGTACAAGTTTTTAAAGATGAATTTATTCTATCAGGGCATTTGCTTAAATATAATGCTAAGGTTTTGTGGGGCATTACGTGTGAATGATTAAATGGACAGTGATAAGCTTTTGCTTCATCGTGAAATAACTCACTATAATAAATCATAAAATATTAAAAAACACAATAAATGATCATAATTAGGGAGCGGATGTTTATGCTCCAAAAAATTAAAAAATATGCATGCAATTATGCTCTTTAAAGTTTAAAAATATGCTTAGAATTTATTTAAAATATGCATAAAACAAAAAATTTGTTTATTAACAATTAAAAATATATAGGTATAAAATAATTATTCTTAAAATTAAAACTTAAAAAAGAACTGTTGGTGAATTTTTTGTTAATCTGAAAATAATAAAGATGGGTAGATATTAGAATCCAAGTACTAACTAAGCATTAAATAATTTTCAAATATACCTAGTAATTGGGAATTGCACTGGATAATCAATGTTTTCTTTAAATTATCAAAAGTAAATTTTCTTCTGTTATCCGATAGCAACATTTTGAATTTTGAAAAACTGCGTTCTACATCGGTAGATGAGACAGGAGCATATTTGAAACATGGTAGGTCTGACGTAGTTAGTTCTTCTTCCAAGTCTTGAATAGTAACATGATTTTTTCCTGCCAAAATGTTTGAAATTGTATTCAATTTCTTCAGTCCATGATTTTTATCATAAACGCTATTAAGTTTGGTTTGTATAGATTTTCCTACATTTCCTGGGACTTGAAAAATTTTAGCTTTAACTTCTTCGACTATTAAAATAGAATCTGTCAATAGGACGCCTTGTTTTTCCAAGCTAGTAATTTTATCCACTAAAAATCCGAAGTGTGTTTTAATGAAAATTAAATCATTTTTTATAGTTGGATCTTCCATCAACGATTTTGTAATATTAACGGAACTTGCATCATTTTTATCAAAGGTTTGCATAACTCTAAAAAATGTATCAAAGTGATCAGAATAATATGCCGCTGCGTCCAACCATGTACCCCAACGTGTAATAATTGGTTGAGGCGGTAAAGAAATTTCAGGAGCAATAGTTTGAAAAGCATTTATTCTTGATGGAGCCTTTAAAAACACTTTTTTACCATTAGAAATTAAACTATCGACTTTTGAAAAATGTTTACGCACTTCCTCTGAAATACGATGCAACCCGTGTGCAACACAGGTGATATGAATCATTTTTGTGAATAACGATTGTAAAACTTTTGCAGCCTTCACCATATACGGCGCAGCATCCGTGACAAATAATAAAACATTTTCCCGGCATATTTTATCTGGCCAAAGAAGTAAAAGAGAACTTCAAACAACTTACATATGCCTTGATGATTGGCTTTCTCCAAAATTTCGGATGCAAGAAGAAATATTTGTCCTGGTTCATTTATCTCTAATGTCCCGATAATGACATTGGCAATATATCGACCCTCCACGTCAGTTGTTTCGTCAATGCTTATCCAAATTCTATTATTATTTACATAGTCACGGATTTTTTGAATTGTTTTATTATAAATTTCGGGCACATAATTTTTTCTTAATGTGGATTCGTCTGGAATATCATGCTTTATATATTTGCTTAAAAATTCACGAAAGGCTTTATTGTTAATTTTTTTTAATGGGATATTCGCACGTAAAAGCGAAGAACACAAATCCTCATAAAAAGGTAATTTTTTTGTAATATTTGAAACAAGTTGCTGTTTGTTAATTGTTGACAACGATTTATCTTTGGAATTTTTTATATGTTTATTTGTATTAATATGCTGAAGAACTAAAAAACGTCGATCACCGTTTACTGAAATATCGCACAATGTACAATATAAAACAATTCCATCGGTAGTAAAAAATTTAAATTCAGAAACAAAATTACGAAGTCTCGACGATTTAGAATTAATTTTCGGCATTTTTAAGTAAATAGGTATAAAACTTTATACAATATAGAAACACTTAGGACCATAGGCGTGCGCAGACGTGTGTGGCAGGTAGTGCAGGTGCATATTCCATTATTGCTACTGCATACTAATTTAATTTTTTTTTTATTAATAACGAATTATATCAAACAAATTAAAATTCGTTAAAATTCAGAGCATTATTTTTAGTCAAAAAAGTATCTACACAGTACACACATACAAAAAAAAAATAAAATAAAATAAAAAAAGACATTTGTAAAATTAATAGGTAGGTACATTATTTATTTACTAAAATGTAATTTTCATAAAATATAATATGTACTCGTATACCGTATATAAATATGAGGTAATCTATATATATATATATTATATTGTCAATTATAATTCTAGTCGACGTTTTCCAGGTACTAAATGTTTAAATTCATCCATCACTTTATTATAATCAATGCTATTGGCCAATTCTTGTTCAATAAATATTAATAAAAGGTTATCAAGTCGATCTTGTGTCATTAAACTTTGTAGTTTTGTCTTCACTATGCTTAATTTTGAAAACGACCGTTCACATGTACAACTCGTAACCGGAATCGTTATAAATAATTTTACTGCTTTATAAACATTACAATATATTAGTTTTGTTTGTTTTAACCAATCTAACCAGCACCTTATAGATTTATTAGAACTTCCTGTTTGTAATTTAACAAGTTGTTCTTTCGGCAAATGTTTAATTAATTTTATTTCAGCATCAAGTTCACTTTCATTTAACATAAATTTTTCTGAGAGTAGATGTAAATCAGAAATACTTGTATCTAATTTTAAAAGTCTTCCCATAGCATTGATTAATTTTAAAATATCTTGGTTAAAACGTTCTTCGATACCCATAATAAGATTATCAAGTAGTGGAATATAGACTGTATTTTTTAATTCTTCTTGTTTAGTTTTTGGGAAATATTGATTTTTACTTGTATCAATTTTACTGGATATTTTTCTTATTTTTACTTCTGGTAAATTAATCTCATGTATATTGCAAATAGATACTGCTTCATTATATTGTATTGAAAAATTTATATTATCAGATCTCATTGTTGTTAAAGCAGCTTTTAAGGACAGAACCACATCAACGGCCGATAAGAGATTTAAGTTTGGATCTTGTAATGTGGCACTCACTTTTAAAATCATTATTAATATTGGACTTATAACTTGTAACACAAAAACAAATTTAAATGTCTTCATTTGATATAGCAAACCTTTTGCTTTTGCTCTAACATCTGCCATTGTAGTTTTTTTAGCAATTTCCTCCAAACATTTAAGTAGAGAAGAATAGTTGGTTTTAATTGCTTCGACGGCTTCCGAACGGCAAGCCCATCTAGTCGTTGATAAAGACTTAAGGGTTTTAAGTTTTAATTTAGAAGCTTGAACGATTTGTTCGAGTATGGAATGACGAGTTGGACTTCCTTCAACAAAACTGTAGATCATTTGTAAACAACCAAAAAAATTAAATACAGTTTTATTATCTTTTCCAAGTGAATCAACAAGAACCAAGTTAAGGCAATGTCCATAACAATGAACATATGATATTTTTGAGTTGGCTTCTTTAGCTTTAGCTTGTACGCCATTTAAACTTCCAGTCATAGAAGCTGCGCCATCAAAGCATACACTTATTACAGAATCCCATTTTAAACCAACTTGAGCAATGGTATTTGTTAAACAATTAAAAATTGATTGTGCATCAACAGAAACTAATCTTTGTAAACCAATAAATTGTTCTACAGCTTCATTTTTTTCTTCATCAAAAAAACGTATTACAACAGAAAGTTGTTCATAATGACCACAATCGCTAGTCTCGTCAGCAATTATAGAAACAAATTTATTCTCAACGTTAGAAGTTATAGTTTTAATCATTACATAATGAATACTTTTTATTATGTCATTTTGAATATGGTTACTTGTATATAAAGCATTTTTACTACTGTTCTGTCTCAATCACGACGGCGATAAGAGCTATTTCGGTCTCGGGTTTTTACGCCGATAACGGCATCGAGAACATTCGAGAAGGCTCCTACCCCCCGCCGCCTTATAGCGTGAACCGGCTCTCACGAATTGTGGCCCGTGCCCATCGTAGTAGTCGCTTTCGGTCGTTCCGTGCTCATCGTCGTCTTCGCGGTTCGGAATATATATATACGGTTTTCGCCTTTTTCGGTATACGTGATTTTTGGAGTACGGACTCAAACACGGTGTGGTTCGTGTGCCATCGGTGGCATTTTCGTTCCGCAATTATACTGACTACGGACGGGCGACTCTTTAATGGCTATTTTGTCGGCGTTACTGCTTAACGTACGCGGGTGCTTTTAAGACAGTAACGGGCAAGGCGGCTGTAAGCCTTGATTTAATCTGGTAGTGATCGTGCGCGGGTGCGATTCCACCGGGTCGGAGTGTGCGCGTAAGCATTCGGGCTTGTGCGCACGGAGTGTCGCGGGACACGTGTTATAAAGGAACACCAAGCGGACTCGGTCCAACGCCATCAGCGGTACCGGTGGGTCATGGGATCCGAAGCGGGCAAGCAGGCATTGGAGGTTATGGTCACGAGGGCAGTCGCAGCGGTCGGCGGCAAACGGTCACGAGTAATTGGTTTACCCTTTATATTATATAGTAGGTGGGCGCCTACATCCCAATGATATTTATGTATATTATTATTAAGGACATCATTATGTATTAATTGTTATTATTTATCCTCATGTTGTGTTGTGTGTTCCGATTAAATACAGTCCATTTATATTTTAAATTAATCGAAGTTGTTATCATTTTATTACGATACACGACGCAACAACTACCATCATTCAAATGATTTGCTAACAAATTATCATATTTTTTTAAAACTCCTAAAATGTCCAAAAATAATCCTTTTGATACACTTGAATCTTTTTCATTGTGACCTCGAAAAGGTTTGCCACTTTTAGCTAAACATAATACAACATCTATCAAGCGACATAAAATATTACGATTTTTCAATCGAATTTCCTCTCTTTGGGATATACGTTGAGAATTACTCTCATCTAAAACAACATCAATGGATTTTGAATTTAAAAATGTTGAATAGGAATTAACACTATTAGAATGTGCTTTAGATTTTTGATGGTTATTTAGAGATGTAGTTGCATTATTCCAAGAATTAAAACCTATTTCTGAAAATGTTTTTTCTTTTTGACCAACATTTAAACCACTACTTGAATTAAACATTCGACATGTAAAACAAAATGCTCGATCTACTTTAGGACTATATTCCAGCCAATTGTAGTTATTATACCAATTTCTATTAAAATTTCTATTAGTACCTCCTATTTTAGTTCTTTGGTATAGTTTTAATATTGGTTGATATGGTCCTTTCATTATTCTATCTTTACATTCTTACTGATTTGTTGGCAATTTATTGGTAGGATCATTTATATCACACAATGTACCTATTAAATTTAAATTTAAATCATGTAATACTAACATTATTTTCCATTTCTATCAAATTAACACCATTTATTTACAAAAATTCAAATTAATAAGAAAATAAAGCCACCATACAATATTACAAATTAACATCATCACATATTATACACATATTCCATCATTCCTTGGTATTTAATAATTTAATATTAATAGTTCTTTATAAATATTTCAATTGTTAGATATTACAATAACCAATTAATAACTAGATAATATTCACCTGTCACCAAACATATAGATATAATAAATTAGTTGTATATAAAAATCACATACAAAAAATAAGAATTAGTAAAATATTTTTATACATACAATGAATATAGGAACGCTAATAACATTGAACACAAAAAGTCAATAACACAGAACACATAAACAAAATAGTTATTATTTTATTAATATTACCAATATTGTCTAATAGTTCACAAACTGTTGTTTTTGATGACTGATCCATTTCAAATTGTTCTATAAAATGATAAAATAAATTGAAACTAATATTTTAAAACTAATTTTTTGTTTAAAATAATTGTATTCACACCAGTTACTTCTGTTCTTAGTTGTGTATTTACTTTTTCTATGGCATCATTCATACATAGTGGCAACAGCATTGAGTCAGATAAAATTCATAATAATTATTTTGTATACTTAAACTACCTACAGCATACAGATAATACAGCTAATAATTTTTCAAATATTATACATTATATTACATTACCTGATATTGATTTTGATTCATTAACAATAATTTCCTGTGCAGTTTCATGCTGATCTTTATTAAATTGTTCTATAAAACAATAAATTGCATTCAAATTAAATTCAATATTCAAGTATTCAACGGTAATAATTTGTATCAAATTAGTTTAACTTAAAATAGAAACAATTTAGATGTAGGTACCTAATAATTAAATGATAATAATAATATTAGTTCAGAGTTCTTAATTCATTATACAATTATAATTCATAATATGTCAACTTACCAGGTTTAGATCTAAAGAAATCATGTAAAGTTTTTGTTTTTAATTTCTTTGTAGTACTCATATCTACTGTCTTCTGATGATAGACGATAGTATATTAATAATGACAATGAATGAAAATGAAAATTATATATAAATTTAATCAAATCTAATATCTATTGAATAGAAAACTCGTGTCGTATAATGAAATTTATGAAATAAATCGAAATCAAAAACTATACATTACCTTGTAATATGTAATAATATTATATTAAATATTATACCTATTATTTTAACTTTGCAGTTTATTATTTGATAACAATATTTTGGCGCTTAAATTGTATTATCAAGTGTTTGACTCAATTAATAGATATATATTATCAATGGTTTGACTGGCTAACCGGTTAGTTGTATTATAAGTATTATATGTAAGACCGTGCGGTTAGCTACCGTCTGCAAGATCCATTGTGTAGGTAGTTGGTATCATCATAGAAAAAATCAGTACCCATATTTGAAGCTATCTTATCATTCAAAAAATATAAATTTATACTCACGCTTATGAGTATAACTGTAATTATTGAAGACACGTATACTATATACATACAATTTTGAAAAATAATTTTTATCTTCATTTTTGAATCATAAATTATTATTAATTCGTAAGGGGCCTTTAAGGGCAGAGGCACTAATGGAGGCTCGCAGGTCGTGCATATGCACGACCTGCACGACCCGTGCGCACGCCTATGCTTAGGACGAAAACGAAACTATAACACAACTGAAACGCAACACGAGTACACAGCACAACGAATGGTAGAACACAACTTCAATTAACGAAATTGTTCGATACCGACTCCGGCGATAACGGTGTTTTATATTTATTTTTGTCGCGGGACAATGTGGATAAGGCGATAACTTATCGAAGAAATTGAAATAATCGCTATTCCCGCCGCCGCCACCGCCGCCGGGAAGTTTTGAACTATTAATTACGCATGTCGAGTCCGTTAATATATTAGTATATCACGAAAAACATCAAATATGCACTAAAAACATGATAAATTTAAAAATATGATCAATCAAATAAAAAACGAACAAATATGCGAAAATATGCAAAATCAAATTGGTTAATTTGAATTCTTAAGGTGATGAAACAAATTTATATCTTACTCCGCATTGATTTAAATGTTACTAAAAAATATGATAAATGCATAAACATCCGCTCCCTAATCATAATATTTACATTAAAAAAAAATGTTAGTCTTACTACTTTGTATACATGCGTCATATATAATAATTAATAAATATATAATTGTGATTCATGATTTTGCACAACTTAAGACGACACTGTTCCTGATTGCGTTGTCTCAGTCTTCTAAACGTACAATGTAACAAATTGTCGTTCAGCAGAACCAATTGTAGGATTTGCTGGACTATACGATTGTGCGGCAAGACGACAATTGGCTAAAGACTTATTTTTTATTTTATGTACACTGTACAATACCTACTACGAGTATGTAGGTATTATCTGTGGCGGCGTGAACTATTTTATTTCACGAGGCAAATATAGAAGCTATAAAAATTATAGAAGGTTAACCGCTTTTATAGTTTTTTTATTCAGTCGAAGAAACTGATGAAAATATTAAAGTTTTATGCTCATTATGTTTGCCATCCAGAAAAACTAAAAGCACTTAAAAAAAGTCATCGACTAATTTAAAACGACATACGAAGGTATATATATATAAAATATGTTTTATTTCTTACATTATCTCACATTTACCTCCTTATATTTCTGAATAAAATTAATTTTAAAAAAATTGGTAGGTGCTTGTAACTTGCACAATAAAATACTATATAGATTAAATTTAATTCAAACATTTTAAAACTATTTTGGTTATATGTACCTAGTTTATTTGCACAATAGGTATACAACATTTATGATGTTTATACACGCTGTGCATACTATACATATACGAGTATAAATATATTAAATCCTCACTGAAAATAATAGTTCATTTAAAATTATAATTATAATTATGATACTAGTTCAATATTTTTTAATATCGGGTTCATATCGTAGCAGTGTGCGCTTGTTTTACAGAAAACGTTTTGGTACGATACCTTACTGTTTGATATGCCCATATCGATCACCGGATCAGTGTGCATGCAGCTACGGCGGCGTAATTTACCGCACAAATAAAAATATACCGTACCGCAGCAGTGTGCCTGAAAGTGGGCACCAATAACCGACGACGCCACTAGGAGCCGCGACTCACAGGTTGTAAAGAGTCGTAAACCAGTTTAGTGCCCGGTGAACCACGCCGGGCATAATAAATGCTGGACGCGACTACCAGTTCTCCATTTGCCGACCGTCGCGCGTGTTGTCCGTAGACCGAGTGTAGAAAAGTGGCCGAGTTGTGTTTTTATTACAAACACTCATCATGAAATCATTTGAATTATTCGCCAACAACAAAAGCAATTTACCTATATTGTACCGCAACAATAGTTTTATACGTTTTCGTCAGAATAAAAATGGAATTGTCTGGCGTTGCCCGCGGCAATCGTGCTATGTCATGATAACGACAGACAGGGAAATTACAAATATCATCAAGGGCTTGAGTAATGAACACAAACATGAGTGTAGCAACGTGAATGCTGAACTACAGAACATCAAAGCAATTTCGACGTGGCTACTTTGATAAGTGTAAACCGGCCTTAAGGCTTCCTACTCCAAAACTGCGCTTGTGCCGTGCGTTGTGTCCAATAGATGAAAAAATTAAATATATTTTATCTATGACGACTTTTGCATGTACAGTTGTAGCATCTAATATTGAGTCAATATTCGTTTTTATGCTATTACATAGTTCACTGGTCTCTTTTATTAATCTATCGAAATCCTCGCATTGTTGATTATAATATGTTAAATTTAGGTACCCCGATTACTCCCACTGAGTTGTAGTTATTTTTATTACCCCTCGGTTCTCATAGTAGAGTCCCATTTGTTGGTTAATTCTAGTGTCGTTGTACTGCCCTATTCCAAATACAATATGTATAATGGAGATGTGTGGCAGTATTCTGAAAAATAACAATTTTAAAAATGTTTGATTAAGTTTTTGTAACGGTATTTCCGCACTAGTCCGTCAAATATACATTGTGTATACTGTATATAGCACATCGGTACACGGATCATGCATATGGCTTATGTCATGTTTTCTTTTACACACACTCACGTGAGCTTCTTCTAAGTTGAGGCGCCTACCGTTTTTGTCGTGTTTACCTATCTCTACTTCGTATATAATGTTATTGCTCCTATAATTAATTAATTGTAAATGAAAATTACCATTATTATACTTGCCATATGCGCTTAAATTGATATGATCATTTTATGATTTTATATTTAATCTCCTTAATATTTCTTTATTAGTGTTTCCGTTCCAAAACACTATGACTACCTGTTGATCTTTTCTTACTAGGTATTTTTCAATAGTTTCCCCATTCATATTATTAATGGTCGTAGTTATACTTTCGTCTAACTGTTTGAGGATAGGTACTCTTATTCTGTCTTTGTTACGGAAAATCCACATCAACTTTCTTACAATTTCCTTTATTTTGTTATCGCTGACTGTCCTGTTGCACAGGTCCTCCCTTAATAAAATAGGTCTTCCTGCTAATTTAATGGTCTTGTTTTTACGTGCCACGCAATTTGATCGTACAGTTGGATTAATCAATCGTCAATCAGTACATCGGTGTGATGATGTATGATGTTTAATAAATAAATCAACGCTAAACGAGCTTCAATATAATATATGTTTAATTTATTACTGCAGAAAAGTTATAAGTGTTTTAATAATGATTCTAAGTCTTTTTGATTTTAATTTAAACTGGTTGAAATATTCTAAGTCCTATGCTTTTATTTTATTGTACAAACTGGCGTGAAGATGCTCAGTGTTACTTCTTATAAACTCGTCTGATTTTGGTCCTGTTTTGTGTCTTTTATATACCCACTGTTCCCCTTGTTACTATCCTCCGGTCTAGTCTTTAATAGATATTGTTATCTTATTATATTTCTAAGAACTACGCAAAAAAACTCTATGTAATAGGTTTATTATTGTTGCGTAGGCATTAATGCAAAAGCCTAATATCAATGCTTAGTATAGCGTAAGGTGTCAAGATGAACTCTCAAGGGGGCCATACACGGTCAGTCATGAATGACAATCAATGTGACTGTCATTCATGACTGACGATTGATAACTTTCATACTTGGTCAATCTAGAATGTCTATCTTCAAAATGTCTATCAAAAATTAATTCATTTATAAAAAAATACCTATTTCGTATTGTTTTGTGTTTTGTAAAATGTAATAACATTTTACATAAGTATTTTTTTCAAGTATTTATTTTTGAGTTCGTCATTTTATTGAAATGGATAAAGATGCTCTAATTGGTATTGCAATTTATCTCGCGTGTGATGATGCGAAAAAACCCAAGAAGAGAAAGAAAAGATTCTGGGTTAAGGAATGGTTAAAAAAAGAAACACATTCTCTCATCAAAACCTCATACAAGAACTACTGCTGTCATCTACTTCTGATTATAAGAACTACCTCCGTATGGATCATGTGACATTTTCAAAATTGTTGGAGCTAGTTGTACCATATATTCAAAAGCAGTATACTAATATGAGAGAACCAATATCACCGGCTCAGCGTTTGTCATGCATTTGGCACGGACGTGAACGCGTCTACACTATCAAATAATTATCCGTGCCACGGATTCGAGTCACACGGACGTGGTCTCGGATATAAAATATGACAAGTGGAAACCGGGCTTTAGCCTGGGTGAGTACACTCGGGAGTGATAGGACAAGCGGAGCTATGCCGATGTACGCCCTCATCAGGACTGCCGCCTTCTTCCCTGTGTACCTGTACACCATGATGACTTGATCCTTCAGCTTGTCTGGGTTCGCGGGACGCCTGGCAGATGTGAAACATCAAAATTTTTTTTTTTTGTAATAATGTTAAAAATAGATAGTGAATAAGATGACTATGAAATAATTTCTAAATTAATATCATAAGACTATTTTGTTTTTTATTTGCATATGAAGTACTTAAAAGATTTACAAAGACATACAAAAATATATAAATGTAATAATGTAACTACTCTAAACAATATTATCTGTTGCTTCGTCAGTTATTTCTATGACAGTAGCAGTTGATGCTTTTAATGGTACAATTGCTGGTATCAATGTAACAATTGGACGATGATAACTGAAATATGCAACAAAAGTACATGACTTAACGTTATCAAGGTACCTTGTGAATACTCCATCTATAGCAGTTCCATATCTGGTTGTTGCTTCTCTTGGATCGTTATTAATATGCAAACTAAATTTTTCTTGAAGAAATGTAATTAATTTTAATGAATTGTCTCTTGCGAAATTAACATTAAAATCTCCTGCTAAAAGTAATGGTAATTTATCCAAATTATCTTTCAAAAGCATTGATCCTTCGTGACTATATGGAAGTTATCGCCGATGTAAAAATGCAATGATATCGTTAATTTTTTGATTCGGTGAAATGTATACAATGACCACGAGAAATTCTCTTCAGTCATCCATAACAATTTGAGAAGCACACATGTCACCTACAGGCAGGGCTGAACTTAATGGTCTCAGGGCCTCAAGGCAGCTACTAAAGAAGGGCCCTTTTAAAGCGTAGTAGCACATTTTTTAATATCGTCACTATATCTTCTTCCTTTAGAGTTTAATTTTCTATTTTCTAACATTTTATCAAAAAAAATTTTTTTTTTTTCTAATATGTTAGTTGTTTCAACGTCTGTTGTAGCCTCAATTTTTGTCATTAATTCCTAATCATAATAAATATATATTATTTAATTAATTATTAAGTTATGTGAAACTTTATTAAGGACATTATAGATTTCCTCATGTAAAAAAATGATTAACAAATTTTTACACGTCGAGCTTTTTGTTCTTCGAAAGAACATATCACTTCACTGTAGTTCACTCCTTGCATTACTTCTGACTCAATGTATAACACGGCGAGTGAAGTAAGTCTTTTTTCCTCTATATTTGATCTTAAATAATTTTTTATTCTTTTAAGAGCCGAAAATGACCGTTCAGCTGAGCAGTTTGATACAGGGGTACTCAACAGCATCCTCAGTGATATTCCTATATTTGGATAAATGTCTATAAAACCGTTTTTTAAAATAAATTAATATAGCTCCAGTGATGACATTTTTTTTCTTTTGTAGCTTCTGTGGATTGTTGTACCCTGAACCTCTTCGCACTCTTCATCGCTTTCCCTCTCTGCTGCTCTGGTTCTGGCCTCACTCCGAGTCGCGGGCTTGTTAGTGGGTCTCGATTTCGATCTTCTTTTCCTCCGTTTGGCCGGTGGTGCTTCTACCGGTGACACTTCCACTCCATCTTCTGGTCTGGGCGAGTGGGTGTTGTACTTTGGGGTGCACATTATGGAGGGACTGCTCATTCCGATTCTGCTTAAATCAATCATGTCGTCGTCTCTGTAGGAGGCCGTGTTGTGTTTGGTCTTGTGTACCATCTGGTTACGGGTTTGCATGGCCAGTATATTACTGTTTCGTCCATGATAGAGGCTGTTAAATATGGGTCATCCAGCGTCCATCTGATGAATGCGTCTGGTGTGTGGTGGGCTAACACTTTCAGCATACCTTCGTGAAGTCCAAGGTCCTTACAGATGGATGTTATTGTCTGACTGATCGGCTCCAATGTGCTGACAGATAGGTATTGTAACTTGCCTGTCACCTCACTCTGAACAGCAGCCACCGCGTCTTGCAGCAGAGTGCTCTCGCGCTTCTTTCTGTCTTTTTTATCTTGCACATTATATATGTGCGCTACAATTATGCTCACACCTTCTTTTATTGATATTGCACCAGTTCTCAGTTTATCTTGTAGGTTGTATGCTTCCTGCAAATCAGGCACCACGACTATGTCATCATAGAATCTTTCATTTTAGAATTTTGGTGAATGTTACTGGTACACCAGGAGAAATAGTCAACACAGGGTATAAAATCGAACCGATTTCAACCGCAGGAATTTTATACCAACCAATCGGAACTATCCATCCAGTTGACAGTAATTATAAATTAGTGAATTTTGTCAATACATCTGTATTAGATCGTGGTCATGACGACATTATTTCTGTACATGTAATGCTGGAAGCTTTCTGTCAAAAATATGTTAGGGAGAATCCGTCAACATCAATCCGGAATAGTTGCAAATGGATGATGTCAAGTACAACATCAATGCTTCACCAAATAGATCAAGTCAAAAAGGATATTCTTGGAGCTTTGGGAACTAATTATCAATCAACAAGAAGTAGACGAGGCCTGTTTAACATAGTAGGTAGAGTTGCAAAAGTATTATTCGGAGTCTGTTCGGATGAAGACGCAGATTTCCTACATAAAACGATTTCTGAATTAGTGGCCACCTCAGGGAACACACTAAATATCGTAGCTGCGCAAACAAGGGTTGTGCGAGCAACTATCGCTGACATTAACGCTACTCTGGCACCAATTTTTGCAGCCAGATTGAACTCAGAGACAGCAATAAGGCGCCTATACGCAAAAATAGGTCAAGTTAATGCTGTTACATCGGAACTGGAAACACGCGAGATTCTAATCGAACAAGTAACTGTTATAAATCTACTCCTAACTCAACAAGCTTTCGAAGTACAAAGATTATTACAAATCATTAACTCTGCTATCCATGGTCAAATTCACCCAAATCTCATGTCTCATCAGCAATATAAGCAACAATTGCGGGAGATACAATTGGATTTACCAGTAGGACTAAATCTACCTTTTTCTTTAGACAAGTTCTCTATGTCACAACTCATCCAAATATCTCAAGTTTCCGTAATTTTCATAGATGGTACATTAATATTTAGTCAGACAATTCCTCTGATAAATTCCAATCCATATAAATCCTATAGAGCTATCCCTTTTCCTATTCTTCAACTAGGAAATATTTACTCAATTTATACATCAGTCGATCAAATTCTGGCATTAAGTACCAACAGAGAGTACTATATTTCTCTATCGGAGAAGCAACTCGAAAGTTGCAAACAATTCGACAAAGATTTTTATTGTTTTCAAGTTGTTTCAATGTATTCGTCCACTAATGAGATCTGTGGCCTAGGACCTTTATTAGGTCAAACAGAAATTTCAAACTCCTGTAAAGTACGATATGTAAAACTCATGAATTCTATTTTTAATAGACTAAGTAATACCAATACTTGGTTATATGTAGCTAATAGTGAAAATATAGCAATTAAGTGTAATAATGAGGATCCGCTTAACGTCTTTCTGAATGAGTCAGGTCAGATCACACTGAACGCTAAATGTAAAGCCTATACAAAACAAATTGTTTTAATTCCATCTCAGACTTTTACTAGAAATATTACACAGCCTTTATACAGTCCAATAGATAATAAGTATATAAAGAATCCATTAATTTCGACAGAGAATAAGAATTTTCTCGAATCTTATAATTTTTCAGAATCAGTAAACTTAGGAAATCTTAAAGAGTTAGAACTACATTCTAAATCTCTCTCAGATATCGAAACTCAAATTAATAACTTGAATTATAAGGAAAAATCAATAATAAATGAAAATCTAATTTTCATAATTCCTTTAGTTGTAATGTTTACTATCCTAACAACATTAATACTAACCCTTTATGTAATGTATAAATATAAAGTTAGGAAACCAGTATTGTATCAACCTCATGACGTTATAGCAGAGACTCCCATATAGTTAAGTAGAACTATTATTTTTATTTTTAATTCATTTTTAATTAATTTGTATTTTATTTGTATTTAGAATAAGATGATATTTTGTATTTGAAATAATTTTTAAATTTTTGTATTTTAAATAATTTTTAAATTTTTGTATTTGAAATAATTTTTAAATTTTTGTATTTGAAATAATTTTTAAATTTTTGTATTTGGGGTAATTTTAAGTCGCAGGGACTGCTCCTGTTTTACGCTGGGGGTATGTTGTACCCTGTACATTATTACATATAGTTGTTGTACCCGGTATAGTTATATAGTTATTTAGTATATTATAAGTATTACTAAGAATTGGGAATGCTGAGTCTTGACTTGGCCGACGTGACTATAAGTCGCGTTGGTCAGCAGATTCCTAGAGAGCTGGCCGACGGCTCCCACGGTTGTAGAGAGCCGAGTAGTCAGTCGTGCCTCGGGTCATCAAGGAGCAGAACCTCAGTTTGTGTAAACGATATTTTTCTAATTGTTCAATATAATAATTATTTTTTCTTTTGATTTGTATACATTTATTCGTGCAATCCGTACGTGGCGTCTATGTCACACTACATTTGGTGACAGCGGTATAAAGTTTTTCATTTTAAGAAAGCGTTGAAGAACCTTCGTGCACAGACGCCGTTACTACCGATACTACGAAGAAAATAATCAAAAACAAAAAAATAATTCAAAGAACAGCGGATACGCGTTTTCAGAAGTACGCATATTATAACACGCCATAGCAGTCGCCGCCGTAGCAGTAGCCGCCGCCGTAGCAGTCGCCGTCGTTGTTGTCGCTGTAGACACGCGCCGTCATCATAGTGGTATCAACGGTAACCACTACCACTTCAAATTTCGCTATTAGTGGCATACTTAGTCAAGGAGAAGTAGGGAAAGATCTACCAATATGTTATGCTTCTAGAATATTAAATGAAACTGAAATTCGATATTCAACAATTGAAAAAGAAGCATTAGCAATCGTACATTGGGTTAAGCATTTTAGACCATATATATGGGGTAAACAATTTCTAATTCTCACAGATCATAAACCTTCAGAGTACTTGTTCAATATAAAAGATGTAAGTTCAAAGATGGAGGTTAAAATTAGAAGAATACGATTATACAATAAAATACAAGGCAGGCAAATTAAATTAAAATGCTGACGCATTAAGTAGAATAAAGATAAAAGATGATAATAAAGTTCTTCAAATAATTGAAAATAATAATACGGATAACACATTGAAGCATTTATGGAAAAAAATGAAAAGAACTGTAATAATAAATAATAATATTATCGATGTAAGATAAAGATATGAAAAACGCACCAGAGAATCAAAGTCTAGTAATACCTACATATATCAAAAGATTTGATAACAACAAACAGCGATAATCGGGAGATAATCAATAAATACGTAAACACAGCGGAAATAGATAAACAAAGTTTATACACGGGTTCAATAAATTTAATACAAGTAGAGAATCGTTACGAAATATCATTGATTTTATAATATACAGATAAGCCATACAGAGGTTTATTTGGAAACGTAAATAATAATAGGAATTACATCCGATAGAGAGCATTGTGTAATTTGTAGTCAAAAATAATTATGTTATATTATATATCTATATCATATTACGTGTAAACAATAACAATATGCCATCGGACTACAACTGCTGCAGATAAAGAACCGGTTTTGTCGTTAGCGATGTTAGCTAATAAATATTATATTTTATTCCAAATTAATACGAAAAATATAAAAAGGCCGTTAAGATAGTGGTAGTGGAAGTACGTCCTTTGTCGCTTCGCTCCTACAAGTAATGGTGATGGGTGTATGCACTTTGGGTAGGATACTTTACTCATAATTAATGTATTACATTTTAAAGAAACGATAAATAATACCTTTAATTAAACGATTCTTAGCAAAGCTTATTCTTCTAGCAAACCTATGTGTAATAAACGTTTCGGAAAAAAATAATAAAAATGTATCCGATAAAATTGTTTTTTTTCTTCTAAAATATTCACCACATTCTCTAATTCTCAACAGATTATTTTTAAAAAGCGTTTTAATTCAAAACTACTTATATATTTTCATAGACTAAATATCTAACTAAAATGGGTTTCATGATTCGGTATATTTACCGTTTTTTGTCGTATTTTTGGTAATTTTCTCCAGTTTTTTTAAAAACTATTGTGAATTTCGAAAAATAACCTTAAAAGTACCGCTTCTGTAGGCCAACTTTGAATCTAAAAAGTTACTGAATGAAGCTTTTGGACCAGTATTTCTCATCGAAAAACTGTTCATAGAATAATATAAAAAATAAACATTATTGTAAACCAAAAAGCTTCTTCGCTACACTCAGAATCTAAAACAATCAAATAGAGTTATTATTTAAATACTTTTTATCATAAATAATTAATAAAAAATACAAATGCATCAAATAATTGTAAATATGTTATATCTTAGAACTATAAAAAAAATTTTATACATGAGAAACAATTTTTAATTTTGTTAATTTCGACTGCCTTGTTGTTATTGAATGATCTTGGCATTTCTTAAATATTTTACAAGTCAATAATTTGTCTAGAATGAAGAGTTTATGTTCTGCGCATTCTTCATTTTCACCAAGCCAATGTTTTATTAAATTATGTCTTTTAAACCACTTCATAATTATAAATTTAATATTTTTTTTATGCTGAACTTTGACAAATTTATCTTCAAAAATATCAATTGCACATGTAACATGTTCCACAAGTTTTTTTGATGGAGATTTAAGACCATTTGTTTTAATATTTTTAACATTTGAGAATGTTTTATTTATTATGAACAATTGATCTTTATTATTAATATTAGTGTCGGTTATTAACTGTATTACACAACTATTACAATCAAAATTGTTTAAGCAAATATATGCTAAATACCCAGCAAAGTAAACAACAGTGCAGTCTTCTAGTGTTACGTCCATTTTTTCTTTTTCTTTACTTAGATTATCACATAAATCATTTGATGATGACGATAGTAAAGATTCTGTGTCGCTTAGTTCTATGGCGTGATCTGAACATATAGCACTAGATTTTTGATTATTTACGTCTATTATGGTACAATCTACTTCGGTATCTAAATTCTGTTCACAATTTGTACCCTTTGAAGTACAAACTAATGAATAAATTGCAGTGCTTCTAAACGATGTTCTTATAACTCTTGATGACGGATTTCTATTATATCCTCCCTTTTGTCGAAAAATTTAAAACAAGTTTTCAATTACATCCTGATTTAAGCGGTTTGTCAATAAAAAGCTGATGTTATGTTTTTTTTCATCTTCAAAAAAATATAGAACTCCATTTATGGTTTGAGTAAACCCGTTAAAACACGGAGGACGAGTGATTTTTTCTTTTTTAGACAACTTGTACAAGTCAACAAAATACGAGGACGCAGTGATTAAAAATTGTTTTACGCAATTTGTATCTGACAAAGCACAGTTATATATATTTTTACTGTATAAAGATCTGCTATTCAAACAATCAAAAAGTCTGTTCATAAAATCTACAAAGTCTGCTGTATCTAAAGCTGTTTCACTAAATAGTTCATTTGTAGAAACACAAGTACGAATTGTTGAAGCCATAGTGTTACTAAATATTTGAACGGCAAATTTTACACGCATTTTTTGAAATGAATTTGGATTAATGTGCGTATCCGTAATTTTTAATAAAGCTTTGCTTTTTAGGTTTTTTTTATCAATATAGTATGTATCCTTAATATCCGAATAACAAATAGTTTTTTCTCCTTTTTTAAAACTGGACCCAATTAAATTATTCCTTATACTTTTTAAAAGATGCGGAACATCAAAAATAGCATAAATTTTCTTATCATTTATAACAAAATATGGAGTATTCTCCGTAACGTTTAATGCCTTTAGAGCACTTTGATTATTAGTCCCCTGATCACAGATAATAATTTTAGGATCTAAACCCGCTTCAAATAATGTACGAAGTACATATAATATTAAATCTTTTAGCATACCATGTTTAACAGCTGAACGAACTAAATAATATGCTATTGGTATTTTCCAAGGTGAATATATACCCCTTGCCATAAAAACTAATGCGGTATTTGCTATATTACTTGTTCTGCCTAGATGTCCAAAATCTTCAAACCCTTCAATGAAGTCATAATGTTTTGAAAATTCTAGGCACTCTTTAATAGAAATTTCATCAAAACAAACCGTACATTTTTTTTCTTTGTCGGTTTTATTTTCAAATTTCTTTTTAAGGTGGTTTAAGAATATTTTGCTGAACCCAGGTAAAAATTTGGATTCGCCAATCCATGTACGAATAGTTGACGTGCCTGGTAAATTTACGTTTTGCAATTTTAAAAAATTATATGCAGCTGGAGACTTGTAAAATAATGTCAGAGCTAATTGTTTTTCCTCCGATGACCATGGTCGGCGGTTTTTTCTCATTTGCATTGTTACTAGTGCTTTTGAGTTGCTCGAAGGGAAAGGAAACGTATTAATAATATTATTAACGTCGTTACGAATTTTCAACATTTTTATACTTGTTTTTAATTTAGTAATACGAGATATTTTATTAGTCAATTTATTCGATTGAATTTGCAACTTTCTTTTTAATATTTTTTTCCTAGGTGTATTATCCTCAAGTGAATTTTTTTTAAAATGAGGACTAGGCATATCTAATATATCTTGTACTTGTCTTTTGGGTGTGGTCATAATAGGACTTGAAAATATCAAATCTTTAACATCGGACGTCGCATGGTGCTCATAACATTTTCTGGGAGTTAGTAAATTAGACTCAGGACTTTGCGGCAACAAGTTTTCATTTTTAAAAATGCCTAAAATGAATTTAAACTACAATAAATAATTATAATATCTGAAAGGGGGTAATTTAGTGGTTTAAGGGGGTTATTTAAGGGGTTTAAGGGGGTATCTAAAAACTTCTAGATGTTTGAATTTTCGAAAAATTAACTTCAATAGAAGTGTTTGACAAATAACACTCTAATTGTAGTTGGATAAAAAAAATTTTAAGTTTCCTAGCAATAATATTGCAATATTATTATTTACTTAAAATTACATTACCAGTTGATGATGATGGTTGGTCTTTATCATTAAATTTGTAAGGAATAGCATTTGGCTTCAACTTCGTCATTTCTTTATTCATAAAGCAGTCAGATGAGAAATGTTCTTGGCATAAATATTTAGTATACAATTTTGAGTTATCAAGAGATAATAATTTTAAATTTCCTAAAATAATATTTACTTCTATTAAAAATTACCTACCTACAATTTTTTTTTTTGTGAATGGTAGGTAAAACAGTAAAAAATATTATATAAGGGTGATTTTAATATTTATATATATAAAATAAAAAACAGTTTTCCATCATTAGGGCTCGGATTGAAATGCTATACAAATGTTAGAAAATTTTTTCTTCAAAAATTATATTTATGATCTAAAAATTTCAAAAAATTCCTAAAATATTTTCGTATACAATTTTCAAAAATAAATTCTCAATAAAACACCATTTTTTATTTTCAAAGAACAAAAATTATATATTGATGAAATAAAAAAAATGAAAAAATGAATTTTCAAAAAAATTGCACGAGTATTTGACACTCACTTGCTACGTTTCTCAATTCAAAAATATTTATTGTATTCGATTTATTGTCAAGCCCCAACTCAGTAGGTTAACTATAATCTCTATATATATCGGTTAAAAATGAATCCCTAATTTCCCTCGGTCACGGCATCACGCGTGAACGGCTGGACCGATTTCGCTTATTCATTTTTTGTTGTGTTGGTTATTGTCAGGAGAATGTCCTTATGAAAGAAAAATTCTAAAATTAAATCTCGAAAGAGTGGCTGACACAGCGGTTTTTTTCGACTAGCATTTCACACACGGGCGAAGCCGGTAATTCAGCTAGTATTTTAAAAAATTAAGAAAATTAAACTAATTTAGGTACCGTACCCATTCACATTGTAATAAAATATTGAAATTAAAAATATTCCTACCAGCATTAATGGTCCATGTGTCCAGTCTGGTTTTATCTTTCGGAAATCGAAACATTTTTAATTGAGGAAAATTTTTTTTTGATTTGTTGCAATTTACATACTGACAGATATTACCAGACATTATTAATTTAAAATTTTAATATTTATTCACTCAAATCGTTGTTAAAATTTGAACACTTACAAAGTTATTTTACAGTTTTACACAATAACGCGACGCGATGTCAATACACAATATTATTGTTACGTATTCAATCGCAACTCAATTATTGTCCAAAGCTGAACGCTGTTGTTTTTATCGGCAGACCAAAAATAATCAACAATACAAAGCAATACTAAAAATAGAATATTACGCCGGCTAACATAGTAACATATAAAATAGCACCCATCCTATGTTTACCCCTCTTGAATGCAATCGAACACAGCGACGTCTAACGGCAGAATGCAATTAGCCGCTGCCATTATTTACAATAGGATGGCTTATCTGTATATTATAAAATCAATGGTAATATTAATGATTATCGCGGACACGCATAATCAAATATATTCATACGAATCAATCTATAAATGTATTGATAAACTAGTAAATTAATGCAAAACCAATGAAATAAAACAATTAGCATTTCCGCGTATATCTACGTTATCATTAACTAATAATTTTGATATAATAAGGTCAATGTTAAGATTCAAGTTCAAAAACACAAATATTAAAATGTATATTTATTATAACGATAACTATAATGCTGAAGAACGATTAAAAATTATTGAGGAATACCACGTAACACCTTCGGGAGGTCATGCGGGATATTCTAGAACAGCGGTTCCCAACCTTGGGGCACCGCGAGCTTATTTCAGGGGCACCGCGGCTCGAGAGTGAAAAAAAATATTTACAATTTATTGTAGTTAAAAAAAAATTGTTTTACGTATGAAATTACTTAGTACACTCGATATATTTAATACAGTGTTTCTAATCGGTATCGATTAAGATAAAAATAAATGGCATAGGCCGAATAAATTCAGATAACATTATACACGCACGATTTCTTCGAATTTCCGACGTTCATTAAATTTAATTGTATCACTCGTATATTTTCTGAATTATTATTATACCAAACCAGTTGAGCATTTACTTTCAGTCTGTGATCGACATTTTACGCGTTAACACGTATTTTCGTAAACTATTTTTTTCTGTACATACGTTTTTTTTTTGTTTTAAACATGGACCGTTGGTTGAAAAGTGGGTCTATTAAAAAGACGCCTGCTCCGGAGTCATCTTTTTCTAATATAGAAGAAAACCATGTGTTATTGATATAGTAACTTGTATGCTTGATGACAAATCTGCCAAACATCTATCCATAATTCCTTTGTCAAATAATACTGTTGCACGGCGAATTGAAGATTTGGCTAGCAACGTATCAGAAACACTTGTCTCTCGTATCATACACGAAATTCGCACTACAAATGGACGAATCAACTGATATTGCTGGTCTTGCTGTGCTATTGGTGTTCGTTCGTTACGTAAACATGAACTCTTTTGAGGAAGATCTTTTATTTTGTAAACCACTTCTATCTAATACGACAGGGGTTCAAATTTTCGGTTTATTGGATGATTTTTTAACAAAAAATCAGATTCCATGGACAAACTGTATCGATGTGTGTACTGATGGTGCTAGGGCCATGAATCAAATGAAACTACTAGTAGTCATTGCATACATCATAGACATGCTCAAGCAATGAAAAATATTCCTCTTTGTCTAAAAAACGTATTCGATGAAGCCATAAAAATAGTCAACTTAATCAAGTCACGTCCTCTGAAATCTAGACTTTTTAAAATCTTGTGTGACGACTTGGGAAGTATTCATAATACGTTACTTTTCCATACAGAAATCAGGGGGTTATCTCGCGGTAAAGTATTAACACGGTTAATGGAATTAAGAGTTGAAGTTTCTTCATTTCTAATGGACCACAACGTTACATTAGCTGAAACTATGAATGACGTGACCTGGCTTTGTCAGCTATCGTACTTGGCAGACATTTTTAACAAAATGAACGAATTAAGTCTTTCTTTACAAGGAAGAACTTTGACAATTTTTGATGCGAGCTCCAGAGTATGTGCATTGAAAAGAAAAATTGTTTATTGGTCAGAGTGCATATTTAAAAGAGAGCTGGAGTGTTTTCCAATAATGCAGGCCTTTTTGGAGGAAAACGAATTGCAAGCTCCCATTAGCATTATTAACGAGATTTCTGAACATCTCAAACAACTGAAAAATTCATTTAATAAATATTTTCCTACAGATCGAGAGGTGTTTTTAAAAGACCGTGAATGGGTAGTTAATCCATTTTCAGTCTGTGGAAAACCCACAAGCTTGTATTCAATCGAATATGAGAGTTTGATCGATATAACTTCAGATTCAACATTTCAATCCACCTTCAGTAGCAATTCTTATGTTGAATTTTGGCTAAATTTGAAAAATACAAGTTTTGATAATTTGAGTCAAAAAGCAATAACAATACTCCTACCTTTTGCTACCACATATTTATGTGAGACAGGATTTTCAGCCTATGCGGCTACTAAAACCAAATACCGGAACCGTCTTAATGTAGAACCTGACCTTCGTATCCAACTGTCAAAAATTGAACCAGATATTGCCAAACTTTCAAAAAATAAGCAGCCACAAAACTCTCATTAATTTTTAACTTTTAAGGCAGTATTTTTTTCTTTATTTTCAACCATAATATTGTAATTTGTTTTTAATATGTACAATAAAATTATTGAAATCGGTCAACAATGAAAACTAGTGTTCATTTTTATCATGTTTTTCATAATATTCACAGAGGGGCACCTAACTAAATTTGGAACAACAAAAGGGCACCGCCGACTAAAAAGGTTGGGAACCGCTGTTCTAGAACAATAAAAAAATTAAAATTAAACTTTTCATGGGAAAATTTAAAAAGTGATGTAAAGAATTTTATAAAACATTGCGATAAGTGTCAAAAGAATAAAATATATAAAAAAACAAAACAACCAATGGTAATTACTACAACTTCTAGTAGACCATTTCAAAGGGTAGCATTAGATATTACGGGACCATTAATAACAACTAATTCAGGAAATCAATACATACTGACAATGCAAGACGATTTAACTAAATGGTCAGTAGCGGTACCAATTGTTACAACAGATGCTAATACAGTAGCACAAGCATTTGTAGAACATTTCATATCGTATCTACGTTATAACAGAATCCATACTAACATACAAAGGTACAAATTTTATGGGGAACGTATTTAAAGAAATATGTAAAATATTAAAAATAACGAAACTTAATACTACTGCTTATAATCCAGCTAGTAACGGAGCATTAGAAAGATCCCATAGGACATTAAAAGACTATTTAAGGAACTTCGTAGACAAAGATCAATTAAATTGGGATACATTTGTAAAATTCGCAATGCATAGTTATAAACTTATAACACAACACCTCATACATCATCACGACCGAGTTCTTTAATTATAAAATGACTGTCATAATTTAAATTATGAAAGTAAATGGGTAAAAAAGATACGTTTTTTAAATCAAAGTTACATGATAAACAGAGTACAGATCTAAAAACACCTGTAAAATGGTTATGATCTCGAACTTTCAAAAGGTTATTTTTTTTGAATGATTTTAAACAGCATTCACATTTTATTGTATATTGAAACCTCGCCTCTTCATTAATAGTTAATTTATTCATTGGTATATTGATTTGATAAAGACTATAAATTTTTATACCTATATCCGTTATTGTTTTCATAAAATTTCTTGCTGGATTACTACCGCTAAATGTTTGAATTTTCGTAGGAATTTCAAATTTTTTAATCAGGTATTTAGGTATAATTGAATAATCTATTTTTACATAAAATGCATAACTCATTAATTTATGTTTACGTGTTAAACGTGTTTTACATTTTTTATTACATTGTTTAGTTAAAACATTCTTTAAATAGCATTCGAAATCTGAATAAATTACGATAGGTATTCGCTGTGTTTTTTGATAATTTTTAAAATTAATGAAATCATCATCACCATTCTCAAACATTATCGGTAGTCCGAGTTTATTTTTATTACATATAGTTTTATGTTTTTTAAGTCCGTGAGTGCCCCAAAATTTATTCTTACAAGGTTTATTATTGAAAACAGTGAAACATCTTTTACATATAATTAATTTAGATTTATGTTTAGTCCTCTGATTTCGTTATAACCTCGAAAAATTATTAATATAGGTGTTAATGCTCGAACGCGATGAGGGACCAGTCTTAATGACGATAGTAAAACACAACAAAAAATGTTTTGTATTTTCCTTATAATTTTGTGTGCGCCGTACCCCTACCAGGTAGGCAATTAGTTGTGCGCCTTTGTTGCGGTGGATAGGCAACTGAAACTACGTTGGTAATTGACTGCAGCGATGACGATAAAGGATAAGCAAAGAGTTATAAATATATATTACAAGGGAGTGCAGGAAGTAGAGTCTAGTTATTGGGGGGGGGAAGTCTCTGTGGTCGGATCGGTCTGGTGCAATGACCACAGAGCTCACACACAAATCGAACAAATATTTAACAACTACTTAAAACTACGTGACGAAGGTAACTGCACAGCTGGTAACTCGATGTATAACGATGACCTGGGCGGCCTCCCACACACCACGGCGAGTGCTGGCGGTCTTACGCGGTGTTGGGTGTGGACGGCGTGTTTGATCCGCGAGAAAAACAATTCACAATACAAATAACAAAATAACTCACGTGGTGTTGGTATTTGAATCAGGTGGTCCTATTTATTAAATAACTCCCAAAAAAGAACGTTGCCACAATGGCGAACGAAGAGACCAAATAATTAAAAAAATGTGTAGGTATAAATTACGACTAGATTAATAATAATAATAATACAATACTGGTAAGATTCACGTTGCCGCAATGACGAACGATGAACAAAAAAAAACGTAGTGGTGCTTCTACAACGACCGAGAAACGACAACGAGAAAACAAAGAACGATATAAAATTGACAAAAATAAAATTATTGAATAAATCATTGTCACTCTAGATAAAGTAATTTGGAAAATTCCACATATAAGTGTAGATGATTCTGAACGACTAAAATTATTGAAAATTGTAGAAAAGGGGAAAAGTTTATTTATTCCGTTCAGATCGTATGAAACTTATGAATAATATCCTGAACTCGGTAAATCTAAAAATATAGTTTGGAATTTAAAAACTGCATCAAAATTAGAAAAACCGCGATTTGTTGTAATAGGTTTTCAAAAGAATCGAAAAAACCCGTAAAAGATCCAAGTGTTTTTGATTATTGTAAATTAGTTAATATAAAAGTTATTTTGAACTCTGTTATTTATCCGTATGATAATTTAAATTTAGATTTCACTAAAAAAAAATATGCAGAGTTACATAATATGTATACATCATTTCAAGAATCATATTATGGAAAAGATAATGGTAAACCGGTATTGAGTCCAGCTGATTTCGAAACAATAGCACCAATTGCTGTAATAGATACGTCGAAACAAAATGATTCAGGTACAGCTTCGACTGTTGACGTTAGTATACAAATTGAATCTATGGAAAATCTAGATGGTGTTAGTGCTTATTGTCTTTTAATTCATGATCGTATTATAGAATATGTACCTCTTAACAGAGAAGTAAAAAAACTTATATAAATGTTAAACTGTATATGTTATAAATTAAATGTGTAAAAATTGTATGTGTTGAATAAAAAACCTTTAGTGTAAACACACTGTTTTGTGTAACATGATATTATTTATGTTACATCACACATTTCTATGATATAACATTAGGTCTTAGTGTTCAATATAATTTACACACAGATAAAATTAATATTCATGAAAAATCAATTGATAAAGTCTTTAGACAATTTTATTGTTGTATGTACATTTTGTATGAATCATAATGTCTCAAAGTTCACAATCGTCAGCCGACATATTGAATAGTAGTCGATTGTAGTGTGCTAATAAAAAAAAAATCAACCTTATTCATATTTTCAATGTATATTATCAGTTGCTTGCGAATCATTGTTCGGTGAAGTTGTTTTTTATTTCGAGTAGAGTCACAATCAGTGCCGGATCTACATATTATGTCACCCGGGGCACAACGTAATATTAGCGCCCCTATAAATTACAAAAAAAAAATCGCCTGAAATGAGTAAAATTACGGATTATGGACGGATACAGCAATTATTTAGAAATATAATAGGTAAACAATAATCGGTTAATTCAATATTCACATCATAAAGATATATATTAATATAAGTATAATGGAAATGTTTATTTTTAATGGAATATAAAATATTACAATACTCATCAAATTTGATAATTTTGAAAGTATATCATAAAAAGAAAAATGTATTAATATTTTTTTTTTTTTTTTAAAACAACCCGAAGGCTTTTTTTATTATAACGATCAATGATCTTTAACAATACATTTCAAAGGTGTACATAAGTATTAAATATTAAATATTATGAATAAATAGTATTTTAGTAAATATATACAAAAACATGTTTGGGATAACACTCCCAATGGAGAGGTCCCGGCCTTAGTCTAATATCTTATACTAAGTCATATGGTCTTCGGCGTTTGAGACGCCTTATGTCTTGAGAGTTGTCAAGTATTTGAATTGCTGCTGGATTGGTGTGTTGATCTAGCCTTATCTCGTGTTTTCTGGCGAACTTGGTAATTTCGTCCTGGACGGAGGTCATCATCAAATCTCGGTGGATAATGTCATTTCTATCGTACCGGTATGCTGCGACAATAGTACGGAGAGCAATGTTTTGGCAACGTTGAATAATCTCAATATTGGACTTACTGGCACAACCTCACAGTTGTATTCCATAAGTCCATATTGGTTTAATTATCGCTACATATAAAAGACGTTTGCTTGTAAGGGCTAGTTCGGAGTGTTCCGACCAGCCAATAAAGTTTCCTCATTTTCTCTTTAATTTGCATTTTTTTCTGGCGAACGTGATGTTTCCAATTTAATCGTGAGTCGAGGTGCATTCCTAGGTATTTTGCGGAATCTTTCTGTGGGATGATCTGTTGATCCATCAATACTGGGCAATATATACTTTTACGCAAAGTATAGTTTACGTGTACCGATTTTTCACCGTTAATTTTGATTTTCCAACGCTTAGTCCAGTTGGAGACGTTGTTAAGTGTTTGTTGAAGTTGATCAGTCGCAGTCTGCTGGTCTTCATCAGTTGCCAGTATTGCTGTATCATCGGCAAACATGGCTGTCATTGAATAGTTGTTAATTGGAATGTCAGCTGTATAAAGTAAATACAAAGTAGGTCCGAGAACACTGCCTTGTGGTACTCCAGCTGATACGTTTTTCCAGTCAGTTATTGCTTCGTATGACTCTGAATTTCCGTTCAGTCAGATACGATTCGATGAGTGCGCGCCAGGAATGTGGCAACTGATCTCGTAGCTTTATACGTAATCCTCTGTGCCAAACTTTATCGAAAGCTTGCGCAACATCAAGAAATACTCCACAGCAATATTTTTTTTCTTCTAGTGCCTTGTTTATCACATTTGTGACACGATGAACCTGTTCAATTGTCGAGTGTTTATTCCGAAATCCGAACTGGTGTTCAGGAATAAGTTGTCTTTTTTCAATAATTGGTTTTAATCGCTTTAAGAGCAGTTTTTCAAATAATTTTGATAAGCTCGGAAGAAGCGATATCGGTCTGTATGAAGTTACTTGTTCAGGTGGTTTCCCTGGTTTGAGTAGCATGATAACCTGAGCACGTTTCCATTGTTTAGGAACATATTCTGTACGCAGGATGGCATTGTATATGTGTGTTAGATGAGTCATAGCCTTTTTAGGTAGTTCTTTCAGCATTTTTGGATTTATTTGGTCGTAGCCAGGTGCTTTTTTAGGATTTATATTCGTATCGATTTCGTTTGCAATTTCAGTTGGAGTGAAGTACTTAATCTTTTCACGTATTTCGTTCAATGGTCGACACTGTTCTATATCGAGCTCAGAAGCGATATTGTTCGGTTGGAATGCACGTTCCAGATGACGTGCGTACGTTTCAGCTTTGTCCTGGTCACTGCGCGCCCATGATCCATTTTCGTTGCGAATTGGTGGTACATAGGTCCTAGGCTTTTTCATTTATTTTGTAGCCTTCCACAATGAATAATCTGTGTCTTTAGTTGCAGAAAGATTACTCAAGTAAGATTTAAACGTTTCGTTTTTTACTTCTTTTATTTTATCATGTAAAAGTTTGGAAGTGCTGTTCCAGACCGTTTTATCCGATGGATCTCTCGTTCGGTGCCATTTTTTCCGTGCTTTTCGTTTTTCCTTTACTAGTTCCCTGATTTCCATAGGGTAGGTGATTTCACGATTATTTCTTGCTTGTATTTCGGGTGTTGCCAATTTCGCTGCATTAATAACATTGTTAGTTAACTGTTCAATAGCGCTATCAATTTCAATTGGTGTTCTAAACCTTACGGAGAGGGTTATAATTTCGTTAAGATTAGTTCTAAAGAGGTCCCAGTCTGTTTTTTTATTAGTAAGCGATACCTTGTGTTGTTTTTTTATAACATTTGAGCTTAACGTGAGAAGCACTGGTATGTGGTCCGATGTTAATTCTACGAGTTCTATTATTTCGACATAATTAGAGGCTATACCTTTCATTACGAAGAAGTCTAGTAAATCTGGAATCTTGTTCTGATCAGATGGCCAATACGTTGCTTTTCTTGTAGAGATTATTTCTGCATTGATATTGCTTGCAGCTTTTAACAGAGCACGTCCTTTAGGAGTGATAAGTCTCGAACCCCAATGAGTATGCTTAGAATTGTAGTCTCCTCCAGCTATGAATCTGGCGCCCAGGGTATGGAAAAATTCAGTGAACTTAATTTCATCTGCACCCCCTTGCGGTGGACAGTAAATTGCTCGTAGTGCTTTATTGACTTTTATTATTACAGCAGAGCCACCACGAGCTTTACCACTGGGATGTAATGTGATATACGTTTGGTAGTTTCTTATCTTCAGGAAGGTCCGCGTTGTAAAGTGTATTTCTGATATTAGAGCTATATCAATGTTATCTCTATGTAGGAGTTCTTCAAGCTCCTGTTTACGCTGTACTAACCCATTGGCGTTCCATGTCATAATCCTAAGTGTATTGTTCATTTCTTTTTCTGTTTGGCGTTTTTGGACTTAGTATGTTTTGTTTCTAACTTGTCCATTCTCGCTGTGATATTTGCTAGTGTTTGTGTTACATTGGTTAACGCAACTAAAATATCATTAAGCCTAGGATCATTATTTTCCTTAGGTTGTTGTATTGGCATTTGATGTGCACATTGGTTATTTCTTGAAGTACTTGGAATACTAGCCATCTGCGCATATGAAATGTTAGTTGTGACAGGCTGAGCTGGTTTCTGTTGCATCCTTTGCACAGCAGTGACTTGTTTCGGGTGTGCTCTTTCTGTAGATTTTTTATAGGCAGAGCATCCCTTCCAGTTGGCTGTGTGATTATCACTACAGTTAGCACATTTTGCTTTTATCTTTTTAGGTTTAGGATAATCCGTGGTTCTATGACCCTCGCTACATTTAACACATACTGCAGATCAGTGACAGTAATTTTGTGTGTGCCCGAATGCTTGACAGTTTTTGCATTGCGGTACTTCTTTATTTTTACGTGGTGGTTCTATTTTTATTACCTGATGGCATAATAATTTTATGTTATATATGTCTTTATTATTCTCCCGTGGTTGTAGATCTACGAAAAATAATGGTAGATTTATGTGAGTCCATTCACTGTTTTTGTTTTTTGGGTCAGATTTTTTCTTTATCTGAATGTTAGTTAATTTGATTACTTCATGACCAAGGTCGTATAGCTCACTTTTAATTAGTCCCGGATCAGAGTCATGATTTATACCTCGTAGTACAACTCGAAATGGTTTTTCACTTTTTAATTGATACCGATGGTATTCAATATTATTTTCTTCTAGTGTTTTTATCGTGCTTCTAAATTGGCTTTCGTTTGTTGTCAGTATTTTCGTTTCATTATTTGATAAAATTTTGAATTTCTGTTCTTGCCGTACTGGTTCTTCACACTTGAGTAGTTGTTTTAATTTATCAAAGTGTTTCACACCTTTGATGGTTATTGGCGGTGGCTTATAAACTTTTTGAGTATCGCTATTTATTTGGTTTTTGATGTTTTTTTGTGTAGGTTTTGCACCTACGTTAACATTATTTGACACTGACCCATTAAGAATGGTAGTATTTAATTGTGACGTTTTAGCTTCCAATAATAGTTCTTCGTTTTTAAGTTGTATTAATTTATGAGATGCCTGTAGTTCTGCCACTTCACGGCGGAGTTGTTCGTTAGCTTTGCATTCTGCATTTGTGCATGCGTCGGCTGTATGTCCGCGGTCATCGTCGAGTTCGTGACGGTGCACGTCGCGCGACGATGCACGTGTTACCTGCCTTATTATACTGTGTAAAACTTACCAGTGTCCTGTCTGCGTGGTAAGAATTATTGAAGATATTTCATTACTGGAAATAACACTACGCGTATGTACGACACTCGAGAGCGACGGACCTCCCGTGATGTAGCACGCCGTACTGCTATCGGAAGCTATAAACTGCGATACGCGGTAATTCAACACACGTGTGGTTTCGACGGTGTCCAAACACGAACTATGTATTAATATAAAACTAAAAATTTACATTTTAATTTAATTAAGTATTAATCGATGCTTTATGAATAAACTAAAATACTACTTTTCTTGCTTTTTTTGAAGCAAATTCATTTATTATATCATCATAATTTATTGTTTTAGCAATTTCGTGTTCAATGGATATGATAGACAGGTTATTTAATCTTCTTTGTTTTGTTGTGGATCTTAAATATGATTTTATTATTTTCAGTTTACTAAAACTGCGTTCGCAAGATGCAGATGTCACGGGTAACGTGAGAAATATTTGATAGGCAGTATATATGTTCGGATATGCATCTTGAAGACCATTTTTAAGAATAAAACTCAAAATTTCATCGGATCGAGCATCTATTAATTTATTTTCTAATTGAAATACATGTTGAGTGAAACTATCCAACTCTAAAATTAATTCAATTTTATCTATGTCTTTTTCATATTTTATACAAAAGTCCATAGCATGTTTTTTTAATTGAATTGTTGGCAGAGTAAACAAAAACTTACCATCCAAAAAAGAAAAATCTTGTGCAGCTTCATCGATAGAGTCAAATCTTTCTTTTAAACCATTTGAGATTCTATCACAGACATTTTTCATTAAAATTTTAAAGTTACTTTCCTCTGAAATTGTTGATATATCATCATCTGCTAATTCACCAGGCATTTTTTTCTTTTTTCTACTTCGAATTGATGGAAATACTGGTTCTATAGATAAATTGGTGGCTTTTTGTTTTGATTCAATAAGCGCTTCATCAATACCTTCTTCTCTAAATTTCTCAATAAATTTTAATAGATCTTTTATGTGATTGGTCGCTACATCTATTGAAATGTTCTGTTTTTGTAAAATCACATTAACTTTATCAATTGCCATAAGTATTTTATAGCATATGGTTAACATACATAAAAAATTAAAATTTGTTATTCCTTTTAACAAACTATTTAGTTCAACTGTAGCTTCTTCACATAAATTACCATTTTTGAGTACATAACAAGTATGAATAACTTGGGCTAATTGCAAATATAATGATTTAACGGCACGATACTTTGCTGACCATCTTGTTGTACTGTAACCTTTTAATGAAAATTTAAGATGTTTTTTAAGCATATCCCACCTCTGAGTAGAACTAGAAAAAAAATTGAATAATTTTTGTATTATGCCAAAGAATTTTTCTAATTCTGGTGAACATTTTGCGGCATGTAAACCTACTAGGTTTAAACTATGAGCCGTATACGGAATAAATCTAGCCAATTCATTTATTGCACTGATTCTAGCTTGAACACCTTTCCATTTACCAGCCATATTAGCTCCATTGTCATATGATTGCCCGCGACAGTTGGCCAAATCAATACTATCTTTAGATAAGCTTCTCAAAATATCTTCAGTTATCGACTCGCCAGTTTTTTCAAAAACTTGTATGAAACCAAGAAAACTTTCCACAATTTCACATCCATTTTCATTTACTACTACATAACGAATAACTTGAGACATTTGTTCTTCGTGTGAGATATCTGGCGTGCAATCAAATAATATAGAATAATATGTAGCACTTTTAATTTGTGATAAAATTGTACTTCTTACTTTGTTTGCAATAATTTATAAAAATTCGTTTTGGATTTCATGTGAAAAATATGTAATGCCGCCTTTTTTATGACGTTCACGATGGATTCTTAGTGGTTCGTTGTAATTAGATACTAATTTCACCAGATTTAAGAATTTTCCACTATCATTCGATTTTCCGATACTAGAAACAAGTTCGTCAGCTCCACGAAATGCACTGCCTTCCATTGCTAGATGCATAATTATGTCAATTATCGCCTTCAAAACTAATCTCCAATGATTTTCTTCCAACTTTATAGAATCTTGTAATTCTTTATCGATTACACCTTTACCTTCACCAATTGACATTTCTAACATTTTCCACGTACAAAAGTTTTTTTTATGAATATTAGAATTTTCATGTTCTGGTATTCTTTCAGACACTTTTTTCCAATTAATAAATCCATCCAAAGCTAATTTCGACACGTTTTTCTCAGTTAAATTTAAAAACAATTTGCATGGCACACAGAAAAGAGCATTTTTTGATTTTGAGTAATCAAGCCAAGTTCGACGACATCGATTCCCATTAACAAGATTTTTAAAAAACCAAGAAACATTAATAGAACGACCATCTCTTTCAGATCTAGTTAGATCCAATTTTTCACTATAGTTAATTCTCATTTTAACAATATGAGTTCTTTGAGAGTTTGTTATTTTTTCAGGCCATGTACCTGGATCTTTGAAATCTAATATTATATTTTCATTCATAACTTCAGACACATTTAAACCTTGATTTTCGCCATGATCAGAAATTATCTCGTCGATATTTATTCGATTATTTTCGACTGAACCACATACATCGATATTCTCAACCTCATTTTCCTCTTCAATCTAAGCATTTTCTAAAATATAAGATATTTTCATAAATAGAGCGATATCGTTAAAATAAATACACAATATTTTCCAGATTATCTGTTTACTAAATTATTAAATTCTAACTTAAAACGCGAATAAAAAATTATTTATTTAGTAAATTCTTATGAAACTTAGACTGTAAATAGGAAACCAATACTAATATAATAATAATAAAATAAAAAGTTAAAGTGTAAAAATAATTTCTAACCTGCATGTTATTTATCATCAAGCCAATTTTGAAAAAAGGCTGCTGTTCGCTCATTTTGTTGTTTTTTTTCAAGAGCTTTTTTTCGGAAACCACAGCCAGACAATTTTTTTTTTGGTTGTTCCATTATTGTAATATATTATGAAGAAAAAAAATAAAGTGAACAGTGACCGCTTAATGCTGATAGACGAATAGACGATCGTAAAAGTTTTAATAAAATAAATATAGTTGTCAACTTAAATACAGAAATATACACACAATACACACGATGAAGAACTCGGTTATCGCTGTATTTTCGGTTATCGGCCGTATTTTATGCTATTTTAGTACACTATAATATTGAAAATATAATGAGATAAAAGACGATTGCCGTTCACATAAGTTACATTACACGACAATATTGCCACTTTGTTCATATATTTTGTAAATGCATGTATAGTCATAATCTAGCAATAAAGCATTTAATTTGTATTGAAGAAAATATAAGTATAATACAAAAATATGCTTTGAAAATGAATGAGTAAATTTTTATTTAGTTGGTTTATGAATGTATTTCATTTATTTTGAAATTTGCGCCCCTCTATAGTTAGCGCCCGGGGCACGTGCCCCGGATTGCCCCCCCCCCCCCTAGATCCGGTACTGGTCACAATTATTTATTTTTTTTCATAAAATATTTATTCTATTATTTTTATAATAATATTTTTACTACGAGTATAAACATGAACATATTAAAATATTCTAAAGATTTTCCATCATTACTATATTTAGTACGAAATAATCCATATCCAGTATACCCGGAATATTCTAGTTTCTTATCAAGACTTAAAACATATGAATCATGTCCATCAAATTTATTAAAAGATAAATATTCGCTTGCTGAATGCGGTTTTAAGTATACAGGAACACAAGATATGGTACAATGCTTCTTTTGTGGTTTGATTTTAAAAAACTGGATGCAAGAAAGTGGTGATACATCAGTGGCGTACCCAGGATTTTCGAATGGGGGGGGCTAAACAAAGTAAATCAAAATTTGACATCATCTTAACAAACAATTTTCAATAAAGTCTTATAGCAGTTAATTGTAATATTTCATTATTATATAACACATACGTCATACATAATATATTAGTGATATACAAAATATGTTATACGATAAATTATAAATTATTTTATTTTATATAACTTCAAATTCAAAATACATATTTTATTTTTTACATTATTTGCTCCAGTCTTCTAGTTGCATCCTTCTGGGTGCCTTTTTGGAAAATAATTTAATTATTTCATCCTCACTCAATTGTTCTTTTTTGTTAATATTTGTTAATGCCAATCCATTGAGTCGTTCTTCCGACATGGTTGACCGTAAATATGTTTTTAATCGTTTTAGTGTTGAAAATGTACGTTCAGGTGTGGCTGAGGTGACTGGCAATGTTGCAAACAATTGTAAGAGTATTTTAATATTTGGTACGATAGCTGTGCAATGGGGTAACGTAACAATGGCCGAATCTGGTATAATTTGCATATTTTTCCATTGGTGTCTCCAAATGCGCAACTCTGCTTTAAGAATAGAATTATCATCAGTTGAAAGATCTTGAGCATAGATAGAAGCCGCCTTCAATATAGTTTCATCGTCGTACATACTAAAATTTGTTGGAATAAGTCCCTGTAAAGGTATTATATCACTTAGTCGTTGATTAAATCGTGCATCCAATTCTTGAAGGATGAAATCAAGAAAAGGAAGAAACACTGATACTTTGAAGTATGTCTCTGGATCTTTTGAATTTATATTTATTCTTTGTGTTTGCCTACCACATATCCGAGGCATGCATATTTCTACATTCGCTAAATTTGCAATATCAGAAACATCCTTAAAAATTTGTTTAAAGTGTCCATCTGCACCTTCTCGAAGCTCTTCTAGTGCGCTGTGAATAACCATTACGTCGGATAATGCTTTAGAAATATCTTGTTGTTTGCTCTGAAGAGAAATACTGAGTTGCAAAGTGTAGGCAAAACAAGTTACTGTAACTTCAAGTGCAACGAGAAAATCAATTTTTGTCACTGAATTTAAATATAATGCTGCTTTGCATGAGCTTTCAGGATTAGGATCATGTGAAATATCTTCAAGAGCATGCACTACATAAACATACAATTGTTTAAATGTAATCAATGCGTCATGACGCTCAATCCAACGTGTCTCGCACAGTGTTTTCAATTTTTCTTTTTTTTGTGAATTATTGCTATCGCCTAAAATAACTGATTTCAATTTATCAGCTCTCTTAGCTGAAGCAGAAAAAAAGCAGCAATACTTGATACAATTCCCATCATATTTTTGACCGAGGAAACATTACAGGCCTTGGATAAGCAAAGGTTCAAAGAGTGGCTAAAACAATGCGTAAAGAATGCTAGTGGTTGCTCATTTAAAATTAGACTTTGGACACCATTATGTTTACCAGACATGTTTGCTCCTCCATCATAACCTTGTCCTCTAAGGTTATCTATGCTAAGACCAACTTCTTTAAGTTGTATTAATATTGCATCTTTTATTGCTAAACCAGTAGTTGAAGTCATTTTTACAAATCCCAGAAAATCTTCTCTAAGTATCCAAGATGACGTATCTACATATCGTATACATACTGTCATCTGTTCAGTAGTGCTAATGTCAGTAGTTTCATCACATAGTAATGAAAAAAATCGAAATTGTTTGACTCGTTCAACTATTTTCCCTACAATTACATCACCAATTACATCAATTATCTCATTCTGGACCTTGGGGCTGATCATTGTGCAGTTTTTAGGGGAAGTTTCAAAGTGTCTTTGAAGTTCTGTATCACCACTGTCGACACGAAAAGCCAGAAGTGCACGAAGAATACCTTGTTCACCAACTATACAAGAACTTCTCACACTTTCTAATGATAAAGAACAAGCTTCTCGATGACCACGCAACGGTAAATTATTTCTAGCACAGAATAATATTGTCTTAACAATTGGTATCAGCCTTTTTTTGTTGCTTTCAATCGTTTGTTGTAGATGTTTATCAAAGAGTACATCAACTGTTTTTTCAAACCCACTTTCAAAATTGATTAGGAAGTCATTTGCTCTTTGAACAGAAAGAAGATGATATTCTGTTTTTGAATGTTTGTTGAAGTCATTCTTAGCATCTTTAAACTTTAACATAGGTGCAGTTACTAATTTTCCCAAATTCTAAAATTATGTATTAGGTTTTAATTAATATGTTGTATTTTCAAAAGTAAGGTAAAAATCATTAGGTATATAGGTTTAGTATGTAAGCATAAATTTACCTGTCTGCCTATTCCACCACCAGAAAAAGCAAACAAAAAGCAAAATTTACAATAGGCTCCTTTATGTATATCACTATTAGCAAGCCAAGAATATTGTGTTAAATACTTATGCTGAAATTTTCTTTTTTGTTTGCCTTCTATATTCTCTGGAAAATTAAAATCTAATGGAGGTATCCAAATGTTTTTTAAACAATCAACAATTTCAGATTTTTTCAGCGTTCGGTCCATTATGAAGCAAGCAATATCATTCTTGTAAATTTCATTTTCAGTCAAAGCAGGCATTTATAAAGACTAAGAATACAAATATACAATGTCTATGATTTAAAACTTACAAAGACAGCAAAGCAAATAATAGTTAATTTTAATTTTATCAATAATTAATATCTAATAAAAATTTGCACCTAATGAATTGTACTTAGTAATGCAACGATAAACATTATATAACTATTATAAATTACAATGCTCTATTACTTTATAAATATTAAATAATTTAAAATGACTTACTGTACTTTTCAGGGTCTCATTTTTTAATAAATTAGGATTGTCAACTTCTATACCATCAGGCAAAAGGCTGTCTTTTTTTATTTCAATATTATCCTAAAAATCAATATCATCCTAAAAAAAATATAATTATACTAATCTATATTTTGCTACCTACCACATACAAATTTATTACTTATTAATTATTATAATATTTACTTACGACAGACTCGACTTTCTTTTTTTTAAAATTAAATACAGAAAACACATTAGGTATTTTCTCAGACATTATTCTCAAAAAACTGTACAGAAAATAGAAAAACTAGTAGCTAATATTTAGTAAAGACTACGGAGTAAGGACTGTGTTAGTGTTGTTTGTCGCATCACGTCATGCGCCGTCCCGTACACCACAGATAACAGTCGTACTCGTTGTCGTATCATAATGTTAAACTACGTTCATACCGATCAAATAATATTATATCGTTACCATATACGTAACGTTTATTTTTTGCTTAATATAATAGGTTTTTGTTACTTAAGATAATACCATTGATTATAAATACTAGTATTTATAATCAATGATAATACGTTGTATTCAACACTGTTTTTAGAAATATCATGGTTTGTATTTTGTCTTTTATAATATAAAATGTATTCCATAACACGGCCAATGGGGGGGGGGGGCTGAAGCCCTCTAAGCCCCCCCCCTGGTTACGCCACTGTGATATGGTTTGAAAATTCTAAGTCGAACCCAAATTGTTTATTTGTATTATTATATAAAGGAAACCAGTTTATAGAGAATGTTAAAAATAATGATGTTTGTAATTGTAAATCAGAAAAATCGTATGATGTTGTCGGATAATACATTGTAATTCTTGTATAAAATGTAATATAAAAATAAAATATTAAATTATACTTTTTTTTTTTTTTTAACTTTTATTTGATATCATACAATCTGTAAATATTTTTTTACAATAAGCATGTTGGCTACAATATGGGTGACATGATTGGTTTGATTAAAGGAGTTACCCAGCAGTAACACTTATGGCTTTATTTTTTTTTTATTTTTTTTTATATTAGACTAAGTCCCGACACCAATTTCTCTTTAACCTTCTTGGGGGATTTCCTGGGATGACGTTGGAATTAAGGGCAAGTATTAGGGGATTTGGATGATTTGCTAGGCGTGCGCAAAATGTTTTATAGGAAGAAGTGGCTACTTCGGTGATTGTAGGTATATTCAAGTCCGTATGTAGGGTATGATTTGAAACGTAGAAGGGAGCTTTTGTAATGATTCTTAATGAAATAGATTGGAAGGATTGTATTTTTTGGATATTCGACTTTTTTGCAGCGCCCCATAGTTGAATCCCGTAGGACCAAATTGGTTTTAAGAGAGTTTTATATATTAGTAGTTTGTTTTTTAGGGTAAGTTTGGAGTGTTTGCCTATGATATGGAAGAGAGATTTGCGTCTAGAGTTCAACAAAAGTCTTTTTTGTTTTACATGTTCGGCCCAGATTAGACGTTTGTCTAATATTAGTCCTAAATAACGGACGTTATAGGTAGGTGGTATGATTTTGTTGGATAGTGAGATCGGTGGGACAGAGCCTTTTTTTAACGTAAAAGTAATATGGGAGCATTTTTCTTGGTTAACTTTAATTTTCCATTTTAAGTACCATGTTTCCATGTTGTTGAGGTGATTTTGGAGGTATTGGCCGGCGATGAGAGGGTCTTTGTGGGAGGTAAAGATGATTTTATCATCTGCAAATTCAGCTACAGAAGTGTGGTTAGATGTTGGTTGATCTGCTGCATATATGTTAAACAAAATTGGAGATGAGATAGCACCTTGCGGGACCCCGGCTAGGATAGGGGACAAGTCGGAGAATTCAGAGCCAACTTTGGTTACAAAGTAACGGTTTTCTAAGTAAGATTTAAAAAATAAGAAATAAGGAGGTGGGAGAAGTGTCTTTAATTTAAATAGTAGTCCTGTGTGCCAGACCTTATCGAATGCTTGTGCTATATCTAATAAAACGGCGGAACAGTACATTTTTTTTTCGAATGAGAAGGCTATAGCGTCGGTTAGGCGGTGTGTTTGTTGGATTGTGGAGTGTTTATTTCGAATGCTGAATTGCGTATGGGGTATTATTCCTTTTTCGTTAATGATTTTTGATACATGTTTGAGAATTAATTTTTCGTTGAGTTTAGCAAAGAAAGGGAGGAGACTAATAGGTCGATAGGAGGCTGGACTATCGGGAGGTTTATTTGGCTTCGGAATTAATATTATTACTGATACTTTCCATTGGAGAGGGAAGTAGGAAAGTCTTAAAATAGAATTTAGAATGTGAGTTAGATGAATTAAAGCTTTTTTTGATAATTGTCGGGCCACTTCTGCGGTGATTAAGTCTATACCGGGTGTTTTTTTGAGAGGGAATGATTTTATGAAGTGTAGGACTTCACCTGGTGAAAAAGGTTTTGGAGCAAGATATAATGGAAGAGGAGAAATAAGAGAATTTTCAATATGTTTGGTGAAAGCGTGGTTTCCGATATTTTTATGAGGTGGGAAGACTTCTGAAAGGTGAGAGCGAAAAGTTTCCGCTTGTTCTTTTTCAGATTTGCACCAACTACCATTGTTATTTTTAAGTGGGGCTTGTGTTGATTTTTGTTTAAGGCATTTTCGGGTTGCTATCCATAAAGAGCCGTCAATTGTGGTGAGTGACAAGATCCAATCGTTAAAGGAGTCGTTCCTAATACGATATAAAGAGCGTTTAAGGGATGAAGCGAGATTGTTGTACACGTTTTTATCGGAGGGAAGTCTGGTACGTTGCCAGCGAGCCCTAGCACGGCGTTTTTGTGTGATTAATTCTCGAATATGAGCGGGAACTATTGAGGAGTTTATTTGCTGTTTTTGAGGCAATGATGATTTCCATGGTTGATTGGTTTGATTGGATGGATTCAGTAAGGTTTTGAACAGCGTTTTCTATATCATTTGGGGTTTTTAAGCAATTGTTTAAATTTATGTTTTCGTCGATAATTTTTCTAAATTTGTTCCAGTTCATAATGCCGTTGGTAAGACTTGCTCTGTCAGACCGGAAGTCAGGTTTAGTATTTAGAGTTAAGAAAACTGGGGAGTGATCTGAACATGGGTCTAGAAGATTTTTTATTAGATGATTTATGTTATTTGGAATTTTTGTGACAAATATGTCTAGAATGTCGGGTCGTTTACGTTGTGACGTTGGCCAGTAGGTTGGATTTGGAGGAGAAAGGATGGTATATGTTTTTTCGTTGGTAACCTGAAGTAAGGAGTGTCCCTTTGGGTTCGTTGAGTGGCAGCCCCATGCTTGATTCTTGGCATTCAGGTCACCACCCACGATGAAATACTGACTAAGAGTGTTAAAGAAGGAATTGTATTGAGTGTGTGAGATTTTGTGTTTGGGTGGACAATATACAGCTGCGATGGACATTGGTACGTGGTTTAGTTGAATGATTACTATTGCTGCTTGGAGGTAATCTTCGTTAACATTGGGACATGGTGTAAATTGAAGAGATGATTTTATAATGATCGCGGCGCCTGCATGAGACGTGTTGTCAGGATGATTAGAAGAAAATATACTATATCCTGGGATCGAAAATTTTGTATTAGTAGTAAAATGTGTTTCTGAAATTAGTGCGATATCGATTCTTTTTTCATTTAAAATTGTTAACATTTCGTTTTTGTGGTTGGCAAGGCCATTGCATTCATGCAAATCCAAGCATTCCATAGTAGGATGGCTAATGATTGTGATGTGAAGGAATTAGGCATTTTGAGAGAGAAGACGGTCGAGAACTTTGGTGAGGAGGGACAGCAGTGGGTTTATTAGTGCTTTAAAATCGTCTAGAAAAGTTTACAGTGAGTTTTCGTTAGATTGGTTTAGTGTTTGATTTTCATTAGATGTAGCTTGAGCATAAGAGCGAGGGAGGGGGTTGGATTCTGATGGCTGCTGCTGGGTAACTTTACAGTTATTATTATTTAAATTATTTAGATTATTTTCGTTGTTATTTTTGTTGTTTATATTACCATATTTTTTTGAGATGGGTTTGCGGAAATTTTGAAGGTCCTTGTAGACTTGGCAACCTTTGTAGTTCGAGGGATGGTCACTTTTGCATAAAGCACATTTGGCGGGTGATGTGTTAGATTTGGTACAACTGGTGGATGGGTGTTTGTCACCGCAGCGGACGCACCTTGGTGAATATGAACAATACTTTTTTGAATGGCCGTATTCTTGGCAGTTTTGGCACTGTAAAATGTCTCTGCGTTTGTGAGGTTCTTCTATCTTAATTTTTGTGTGAAGTAGTGAGGTTAAAGTAAATATTTCCTTGTTAATTATTGCTGGTTCAAGATCTACAAAAAATATAGGGAGTTTATTTTTTGTTTCGCGTTGGAGGACGTTTACCACTTGGCGGACTGAGAACCCTTTATCTTCTATAGCTATGCCTATTTCTGTGGTCGGCGTAGACGGGTGAAGGTTTCTAATTACTACACGAAAAGCTTTGTCTTCTTGGGGCTGGTATGTGTGGTATTGTGCATTTACATTTTTAAGAAAATTAATTACTTTACGATAGTGTTCGGGTTTGGTTGTTTGAACTTTTAAATCATTTGTAGAAGATTTGAATTGAAAATTATCAGGACCGATAAGATCTATTAGTTTGTTACGGAATCCAACGAAGTCTAATATACCGCGAACAATTATTGGTGGTGGAGGTTTTATTTTTGTTTCGGTAGTATCGTCGTGGATGTTGTTTTCGTTGCTGTCCAAGATTTTTGCGTGTTCTTCATCTAGAGTGTTTTCGTTTATGGCGATGGGGGAATATCTGTTTACCGTAATAAACATTGGTTTATTTTTTTTTGAATCTGGATTATCAGTCGCTGAGAGATTACGTTTTGCAGTGTTTCTTGGTTTTGGTGTTATGAAATTTTCGGTGTTACCTTCCATTTCAAATGATAAATTAAACACGTCACTTGATGTGCTTAATGAGCGATTTTCTCGTGAGTTATTTTGATTTGATGGCCCAGGTTTTAATTGATTTAATTTGGCATTGGAGCCAGTTGATTTTTGTGGCTTCATTTCGTATCTGTAGTTGATTGCGTTACCGACTAATGACCGCGCGCCGGCTGGTGCCGGGCCGTCTCAGTGATACGCACTTTTAATTGAATAGTTTTATTAATTAAGTTTTTATGTTTTTGTTTTTTTTAAGAAAATTATACTTTTGAATATTTTTTTTTTTGTTGTGAAGTTATGACATTTATTGTGGTTTTTTTCCTGTTTACGACAGTATGAATAACGAAAAAATATGTTCATTTAAATTAGATGCATATAATACGGGAGACGGTTTATCGCACGTGCGTTACGGACGACGTTCGTAACAAGACTCTGAATTTAAATTATACTAAATAAATTATATGTGTAAATACTTTATGTAATATTTCGTGAGCATGTAGTCTAGTGGGTTAAGGCGTATAGTAAAAAATTAAATATGATAGGATTAAATAAAAGGTAAGGGTTACTCTATAAACTTAAATATATAAAAAATATCATTACTATCCAACTCTCACAGACAACATTTCATGTTAATTTTTATTTTTATTTTTTACGTACATGTTAAGTTTATTTTAGGTTACACATTTTATAGTAATATTTTAGTAAACATTTGTGTTTAAAATAGTTCACACACCATGTATAATTTTTAATTATAAACATTGATGATAAATAGATATACAAATAAAATATATTTTTAATCTCATTTTAAAAATGTGCAACACGCTCTAAAAAACATTTAGACCAATAAACCCTATACCGATTAACTATAGGAAAATGTTCCTCTACGCTTTGTACACCGTTTTCATTGATACGAAAAATATCTTTTGGTTTAAATAAGTACACCACTCTTGCTAAATACCGTTTGCAATTGTAACAATGTTCTTTTTTAAACCGATTTCGATAGCTTATACTTGATTCAAATCTATGTACAGTGTATGTTATTACATAACCACGATTGTTGGAATCATCAGAATGAGTTTTGTAGCATATTCAGTTGTTTGAGCATCCCGTATTGACAGTCTCACGCAAAATAAATTTCCGCATGGGTCTTTCATTCTGTTTAGTTCTGAATCAACTACTATATGAGGATAAAACTCCACAACTTGACTAACATTAATTTCAGTTCCTCGAAATGGTGATAAAGATTTTAATAAATTCCTAATAGCATGTTGATGGTTTGCAAAATCATTCAAAATAGTGGGTATAGTAATAATGTCGTTACTTGAAAACATACTGAACTAAAAAAAAAAACAATAATTCACATAAATAAATACACAGTGATTATACGCACTATATGTGACGTATTTATACATTAATATTTTTTTAGACAATAGTTGGAATCGGAATCGTATACTACTATTGATGATAGGATAAGGTTTTCTGGAAAAAAACCCGTTTGTCAATACGAAAAACAATTTGTGATTAATTTTTCTAGAAACTTAGTATTGTTATTTAAATATATAGAGCCAGAACAAAAAAAATATGTGTTCCGTGGTATTATTGAGAAATTAAACTACACAGCTCTTACGTTATCGTACAGTGATTTATTCACTATAAAATGCAGGATCGTACAAACAATAATTTATAATTTATTTATTTATTTTTTACTAGCTGACCCGACAGACGTTGTCCTATCTTAATTATGAATATTGAATTCGAATTGGTATAATTAATAAAAAAAGTGTTTGTTATTTTAAGACTTTTTCAGGCAATTTTTTTAATTTTTATCTTCGTAGGAACCATCCCCGTACTCCAAGGAATATTATTAAAAAAGAATTAGCCAAATCGGTTCAACTGTTCTCGAGATTTGCGCTTAGCAACACATTCAGCAATTCATTTTTATATTATAGATTAAAAAAAGTAAACTTATAAATTAACAATAAATAGAAGTTATTGTAAATAAAAAATATATACAAAAATATAAATATAAACATTATTATTAACAATCAATAATAATTGAACAAAACAATTGAATGATAAAATATATAGAGAGAAACAACTTTATTTAAAGTGAACTGCCAGTCTACCGGGTTGCCTATATGACACAGTGTAAGAATCAAACATAAAATTGTTACAGTGGAATGGATAAAAAATAGTATATAAGTGAGATTAATAAATTTAAAAAAAAACGTAAAACATACAATAAAATATGAACTGTTAATACAATATAAATAGAAAATCGTTACGCATTTATCGCGGTGTATAAAATTAATAGTTTAATAGGGGTTACACAATATATATATATAAAATTAAGAGTATAAATGCTTATGGATGATATTGAGAGTGTCTCTCAAAACAGTTAGAGCAAATTTATAGTTAAAAATAATAATTTATTATTATTTAAAGTTCGAACACTATACATGCACATTAAATTAGGTACTTATCTAATAAAAAATGATTTAAATAACATAATTAAAGAATTTAATTTTTTTTATAATTATATTGATTAAAGAAATTTATTAAAATGATAATTTTACTTTTATTTTTTGTATACTATATTTATTATAATTTATTGAATATATTAAGAGCTTAATTTATAATGACCATACGCTAATGTATTAATTCCATCTCTCATTATATATCTCTTATCATCGTCACCGTTTAAAACCTTTTTGTTTATAGTTTTTGAATACACGTAATGGTTGTGCGATTGAATTAAATTCATATCACGATAAACAGATTTTCCTTTTACTTTATTATCAATATGAGTATTTAAAACATTTAAGTATTCATCGAATTTTAAATGTTTTTTAATTATATATTTTTTAACACCTTTTGCTTTATTTATTTCTTTATTAGCAACTCGATAAGAGTATAATTTAGGACGTAGAGCTATGAATTCTAACAAAATCTCGCCTTTTAATTCATCTTTAAAAAATCCTGGCTGGTTTTTTCGACTTTCATTAAAACAAAAATGATTTTTAGGAAAATTAGAAGTATCGAAGTATGGTAATAACTCATTTTTTAGATCGTCAAAAAAATTATTTGTGTTTATTTCATAAACTAAAGAATCTGTATCCGAATAAACAATATTTAAATTATGTTCATATTTTTTCTTCATAATATTATAATGGAAATCATACATGAAAGTTTTTGAAATATCTAAAATAGTAAACCCTACGTAAAGAGGTTTATCAAATTTCATTTTTTCATTAAACAAATGAACTGCCATTAAGTTTTTAGAATATATTGTTCTATCTTTAAAAGTAGGCTTAATCATGTATTTATGTGCTTTTTTTTCACTAGAAATTAATTTAATTGATACACGCTTTCTTACATTTTCCATACACTTTCCAAAAACACTATTAACCATTAATTTCCAAAACTGCCGTTCAAACTCATTTTTAGATCCAACCCTCATACCCGTACATAATTCAATGTATGGTGCTAGCCATATGGATTGTTTAAAACGAATAATTTTATGAACTTTGATTACATTTATACCGTTAGCAATTGCCTGTTTTAAATTTTTATAATGTACAACATAATTAGTCTTAGGAGTTAGCGTTGTTAATAATTTTCGAACTTTTGAGTTAGGAGGATAAGAATTTTCAGGTAAAAATGGAAAATCATTATGAAATGTATGTAAATATTTAGAATAGTCAGTATCCACTTCCAATATATATCCATACTCAGCATCATTTTCAATTTTAGTTACGTCTAATGTTAAATCATTATACCACTCGAAATTTTGGTAAGGTTATTCACTAAGCATGGATTTTCCATAAAGATTCACGCAGTCTAGGTAAGTTAACCAAGTATTAGGTTTAGTACTATTATAATTAAGACCTTGAACATTAGGTATATTTGCCTTTACATATCTTTTTACAGACTGACAAATTCCTCCTCGAATACCACGCTCTAACATTAGTTGCATATCATAATCTTTTAAACGTTCTAACTCAATTTTTGTATGTTTAAGCATACAATCCATACCTAGACCGGGGATCAGTGGCGGTTTTCACGGGGAGGCAAGGGAGGCACCGCCTCCCTTGAAAATAAGGGGACAAAAATGTAGAATTATTGTTCCTGATCAATTTTAAATTGATGAGTACATAATTTATAAAGCTCAAATAATAAAATAGGTAAATAAACTAAATCAGAATAATTTAAAAACATTTTGAATTCCAAAAATTTTGTAAGAACAAAAATTGATGAATTAAAAATGATGCTGCATCGGATTATTTATATAAAATAATTTTGCCGCCCCCCGAACGGGCGAACCGCTGGGCGCTGCGCTGCTGCATATTCCATAGGCAAGTAGGCAACCAATTACTTTACGCGCAAGCGCGTACAATATACAGAATTAGCAATAGTAACTATTAGCTCCACGGCGGAGACAACTGATTTTCGCTGCCTCCTGAGGTACAGTCGTGTACACATTAAATACACACACACAAACACGAAATAATTGTAACTGCGCATGCGCATCACTTTTAAGGAGGCAATGTTTTTAATAAACTCCGTTACGACTTCGTCGTCTCGTGACCATAATGGTCACTGGTAAGTGGTAAATAGTAATATTGCTAATTGTTTATCAATTTGTTATTAATTATTATCATTATCAATAGCATTATGGTAGTACTCGTGAATACCAAGTTGAATAAATAAATAAAATACACTCCAGGATTCAAAAGGATATAAAACGTATTTTATTAAACAGGTTTGGAACAATAACAATATAAAGTATAAACTATAAAAACACATGAACGGGTCGCGTCGTATACGGTAGACATGTCGTTCACACGAGTGCGTCGACGATACAGCAAGGTAAAACAAAAAGAGCGCGCGTGCGTTTGTCGCGCCTCGACGCGGTACCGTGCAGTGTTACCACACGCCGGATACATAATAGGAACACAAGTTATAATGGTAATAATAATAATCGTTATAGGACGAGTGGTGTCGCCACATTACTCCCCCTGCGGGAGAAAGAAACGTACATGTTTCTTGGCCGCTGGTTCCTGAATGGTGTGGACTGTAGCGGAGTAGGTATGGTCGTTGGCAGTGGGGTCCTCTCGCAGAATGAAAGCCGGTTTAAGACGGTCCATGGATACCCAAACTGTCTTGTTGTTGCGTTGGATTTTGAAGGTCTTCTCGCGTCGTTCTAGCACTGCATGTGGTCCTTCGAATTTCGGCTGTAGAGGAGGTTGAGCTGCGTCTATGCGTAGGAATACGTGGCTGACTTGGTCCAGCGTTTTGGGGATGAAAATGGTGCGCTGTGTTGAGTGGTTGGTGCCAGGGGTCAGACGAAGTTGGGCCATAGTGTTGTGCAGAATGCTTATCAGCTCAGGTGGTTGTGCCTCTAACGGAGAGGGATGAAACATCTCCCCTGGCAGTCGTAGGGACATGCCATATACCATCTCGGAGGGTGAATGTCCAATATCGGCTTTGATGGTGTTACGCAGAGCCAGGAGCACAATGGGGAGTTTCAACGTCCATTGGTTAGACTCCTGTGCTGCGAGTGCTGCCTTTAGAGATCTGTGAAACCTCTCAACCATGCCATTTGCCTGTGGGTGGTACGGTGAGGATCTTATATGCTGTACACCGAAGATGGTAGTCAGGTTCCTGAACAGGTCTGCTTCGAACTGGCGGCCTTGGTCGGTGGTGATTTTGTCTGGGACGCCGAAACGTGCAATCCATTGTGTAGTAATTGTGACAGCCACTGAGTAAGCAGAAATGTTTTCGAGAGGCCAGGCTTCAGGCCAGCGTGTGAATCGGTCGATGCACGTCAAAATGTATTTGGAGCTGTTGGCTGATGGTAATGGTCCTACTATATCAACGTGGATATGGCCAAACCGTCGTTCTGGAGGGGCAAATGGTACCAGAGGTGTCACTGTGTGTTTCTGTACCTTGGAACGTTGGCACTGCACACAGCACTTGGTCCATTGACCGATATCGCGATCCATACCAGGCCAACAGTATCGTGATTTGATGAGGTGTACCGTAGCCTTTCGACCAGAGTGAGCTTGGCCGTGCAGCTTGCTGAAAACTAGACGGCGATGTGCTAGAGGGACATAGATGCGTGCTTGTCCTGTGGAATAATCTGCGTAAATGTCGCCGTGTTCAGTTTGACGCGGTTGGAGCTGAAGCGAGTTTGGTTGTGCGCCGGACAACATTCTCCTGAGCTCAGGGTCGGCTGCTTGGTCTGCTATCCACTGCTTCGAGCTGGGAAGGGTAGTCTGGGTTGCGGCCACTTCCAAACGTGACAATGCGTCTGGGACGATGTTATGTTCGCCTTGAACATGTTCTACCCTACCAATGTACTGAGACAAGAAGGAGATATGCCTGATCTGACGGTCAATTATCTTCTCTGCCTTGTTTGTAAACATGTGGATTAACGGCTTGTGGTCCGTGCGCAGAATAGTGAAGAGTCCTTCGATTGTCTGTCGGAAGTATCGGGTGCCCAAGAATGCAGCTAGCAACTCACGGTCGTAGGTACTATACCTCTTTTCTGCGTCGGAAAGTTTTCGGGAGAAAAAACCAAGTGGCTGCCAAGCATCACCAGCTCGCTGCTCCAGTACGGCGCCGACTGCCATCATGGATGCATCCGTACTCAGGCGAAGTTGAGCGTCTGGCTTTGGGTGAGACAGTGCCGCGGTGTTGGCGAGAGCTGTACGACATCTATGGAATGCGTTCCGTGCTGTCTCTGTCCATTGCAGTGGGCCATCGCGTTTCTTAATTTGCGCGATGAGGTCGTATAGAGGCGTTTGCATCGATGCTGCGGCTGGAATAAAACGTCTATAAAAATTTATAGATCCTAGGAATCGTTGTAAACCCTTTTTGGTAGTTGGCAGTGGCCAGTTGTTGATGGCGGTAACACGTTCAGGGTTGGGACGACAGGAATCCTTGTTGATGGTGTGTCCAAGGAATGTCTCCGTCTCGACTGCGAAAACACATTTAGCAGGGTTGACCGCGATTCCGTAGTCTTGACATCGTCCTAGGATCGTTCGAACATGATGTTGGTGTTCCTCAAGGGTGTGTGATGCGATGAGAATATCGTCAATGTAGGCGAAGGAATAATCAAGACCACGTAGCATATCGTTGATAACCCGCTGGAAAGTCTGGGCGGCATTTCTCAGACCAAAACACATTACGGGAAACTCAAACAAACCGAAAGGGGTGGTCACAGCTGTCTTGGGAATATCGGTCTGTGCGACAGGTACCTGATGGTAAGCTCGTATGAGGTCGAGTTTAGAGAACCACTTCTTGCCAGCCAAGTTCGAAGTAAAGTCGTGTAGGTGTGGTAATGGATACCGATCTGGTCGAGTAACTTCGTTTAGGCGTCTGTAGTCTCCGCATGGGCGGAATGTTCCGTCCTTCTTGGCGACCAAGAGGAGTGGGCTGGCCCACGAACTGGACGAAGGCCGGCAGATACCTTGCTTCCGCATGTGCTCGAACTCCCGACGTGCTATTTGCAACCGAGCGGGAGGAAGGCGGCGTGGGCGGGAGAACAGTGGTGGTCCAGTTGTCAACAGCTCGTGTTCGATGTTGTGAAGGAACTTCTCCGGCACTGGAGACTCGCGCATTACCCTCGGGAATTCATTGAGTACTTCCCCCCAACTATGTGGACGTGATACGACCAGTATTGACGGGACGGCGGTTTGATTCGTAGTAAACGCTTTAATAGACTTTTTTTCGGCGGGATCTATAAGGCGTTTGCGTCGTATATCCACTAATAGTCCAAAATAATTTAAAAAATCCGCGCCTATAATCGGACGTGCGACGTCGGCCATCTCAAAGGTCCACACAAATTGGCGAGAGAATCCAAGGTTCAACTGCACCGATCTGGGTCCGTACGTGGTGATTCTAGTGTTGTTTGCGGCCGTTAACACAATGTCTGATGTAGAGTGCACGCCGGGGGTGGGTGGCATAACGGAAATCTCCGCGCCCGAATCCACGAGAAAACGTTTTCCCGTGTGGACATCGCTGACGAATAAACGGTGAGGGACGCAAGCGACGGGGGACAACGTGGCCACCGCCGCTACTGCTGGTTTTCCGACCCGAAATCGCATGGATCGCGGCAGTTCCTCGCTTCTTTGCCATAGCGGTTATGGTAAAAACACCAGTTGTTGTTTCGCGGGCGTGATTGGGACCGGGTTCGTTAATGTGAACGCGCTCGAGATCCACTGCGCGAATGGCGGTTTTGTGACGATGAAGCAGCTGTTAACGATGCGATCTGTGTCGTTAACGCTAGTAACGCGTTTTCGATGTCCGTGATGCGAGAGTCCGCGATGTTAGGAACAGTACCTGTTGAGACCATTGCGATGTTATGACCGGGGGTGGCATCCATTACGCGGTCAGCACGCTCGGCCAACGTTTCCAACGGGGCGTCCAGGCCGGAAATGACAGTGCGTATGGCTGAGGGGAGTTTCTGAAGCCAAAACTCCTTGAGAGCGGGGTCTCATATGCCCTCCGGTAGCACACCACGCATGTCTCGCAGCATTTGCATCGGGCGACGATCACCCATGCCGCCGGGTTGGACAATTGTCCGGAATCGAAATGCCTGCGGCACGGTGTAAGTAGAAACCAGACGGTTGCGCAGTGATATGTATTGAGCCTCCGGGCCCAACAAGTCCGATACTGTACGGATGCCCTCTTCGTCTAAAGCGGTGAGGACATGGTTTATCCGGGACAGATCTGTCCTGACGCGGTTAGTATGGAATATCGCCTCCGCGTGGGTGAACCATTGCTGTGGTGAGTGGCGCCAAAACCCGGGGAGCCGGACGTGCTCGATCGCGGAAACAGTGTTCGGTGTCGGTACTGGGAGTTGAGCGTTGTCGATGTTTTGGCTCGATGGCGGCGAGTCCGAGACAATGTTGTCGAGCGACATGATGTCCATGAGGTTCGTCATGGGCTTTGAAGTTTATATAGCGAAACGGAAATAAAAGGTCACCAATATGGTAGTACTCGTGAATACCAAGTTGAATAAATAAATAAAATACACTCCAGGATTCAAAAGGATATAAAACGTATTTTATTAAACAGGTTTGGAACAATAACAATATAAAGTATAAACTATAAAAACACATGAACGGGTCGCGTCGTATACGGTAAACATGTCGTTCACACGAGTGCGTCGACGATACAGCAAGGTAAAACAAAAAGAGCGCGCGTGCGTTTGTCGCGCCTCGACGCGGTACCGTGCAGTGTTACCACACGCCGGATACATAATAGGAACACAAGTTATAATGGTATTAATAATAATCGTTATAGGACGAGTGGTGTCGCCACAGCATTTTATTGTTCTAGCTGATTGCCACCTATCACTAAATATTTTCAATTTTGTGGTAATCATAAATCATAATTTTGATTTGTAGTAAGTAGTTGTGACTAATTGGCTTGTGTAATTTTGACTTTTGTTAAGTGTGAATATAATTGAATACATTTTATATTTTCTAAAACCATTTCATATTTTATTTTTGTTATAATGAATCCTTTGTAACATCCGGTTGTCTTGTTACTAGAAACTCCATATAGGCGTTGGAATATAGTTAATAAAAACGATTTACTTAGACAAGGTAAATTAACTCCTCATCTTACATGTTTGTTCACTGACAAGATACGTTCCAAAGTATTCAGTAGATCATTTAATTCAAATGTGTATAGTAAACATTCATGGTTGTGTGGTAGTCATTATCTACAAAAGTTATTTTGTTGGCCATGTTTGTTGTTCAGTCAAGCAAAGTCTGTTTGGGTTACAGAAGGTTACAATGACTTAAAAAATTTATCTAGAAGTATTCAAAGACATGAATCTTCTAAAGATCATGTCCATAATCATTACAGCTTTAAAAATTTAGAAAATAATACAGTCACTGTTGTAGATACACTTAAGGAACATGGTAAATTATTTAAGAAAAATTACAATGAAAATGTAAGACTAAATCAACTATTTATGGAGCATTTGATTGATTTAGTATTATATTTGTCCAAACAAGAATTAGCTTTACGTGGACATGATGAAAGTAGTAGTTCATTAAATAAAGGTAATTACAAAGAGTTATTTGAAATGTTTTTTAGTAGATTCTCATTAGAAATTCAAAATCATTACAAAACTATTCAAAATAAGTTTTCTGGTACATCAAAAATCATTCAAAATGATTTAATTTTTTGTATTTCTGAATATTTGTCAAATCATACTAAACAAGAAGTTAGAGATAGTATATTTTATTCTATTCAAATTGATGATACAACTGATATTATCCAAAAAACACAGTGTTCTGTTATTTTAAGATATGTCACTAAAAAATCTGAATTAGTTGAGCGTTTTTTTGGATTTCATAATGTTAGTGAAGATCGGACTGCAGAAGGATTGTTTAATTTAATTAATACTATTCTACAAGATTTTAATATTGAACAAAAGTTAGTTGGTCAATGTTATGACGGTGCTAGTGTCATGGCAGGGAATATAACGGGCTTACAAGCCAGAATAAAAGCTATTGCACCTAACGCATTATTCACTCACTGTCTAGCACATAGATTAAATTTGGTTTTGCAACATGGGTGTAGTTTAAATGAAAAATGTCGCATATTCTTTGCTAATATGACTGGTATATCTGCCTACTTTCACAACTCTACATCCCGTACTAATGTAGCTGATGAACTTATTGGAAAACGTGTTCCCCAATTTGTTCAAACCAGATGGTCATCTAGGTCAAAAATTTTGCATTTATTGGTTAACGAGTGGTCCAAGTTTCAGACAGTTTTTGAAACTATAATTAATAATCCTAATTCATCCGCAGAATCTATTTGTGGTGCGATTGGACATTCTAAAAATTTAAAATCTTTTGAATTTGCCTTCCTTGCACTTATATTTAGTGACATATTTTTAATTACTGATAATTTATTTAACACATTACAGAATAAATCTTTTGATATTGAATATTGTCTGAGAAAAATTAATATAACATGTGATCTTATACAAAAAAAGAGGAATGAAACAGAGTTTTCAAATTTTTTTAGTAAATCTGTTACCCTTACAAAGTTTCCAACAACTAAAAGAAATAGTTCAAACACTGAAATAAATTTTAAAATTCTATTTTATGAAATAATAGATAGTATTCTTATGCAATTGCGTACAAGATTTAATGATACTGATAGATTGTTATTCTTACAATTGGCTGATATATCAAAATTCAAAGAATATTCTAACCAATTTCCCATCACTGCTTTTAATAATCTAAAAAGGACATATTCTGATATTTTCCATGATGAAAAAAAATTAAAAGTAGAATTAGAAGTTTTATACAATGATGACAAGTATCAAAATCTACAACATATTTATGACTTGGTTAAAATATTTGAAAAAAGTGGTATAAAGGATGTTATGCCTGAAGCATATAAACTATTTGTGTTAATTTTGACAATTCCTTCAACAAGTGTTTCTGTTGAAAGAAGCTTTTCTTGTTTAAAAAGAATTAAAAACTATTTAAGAAATAGTACCTTACAACAACGCTTGAGCTGCCTTTCTACAATATCTATTGAAAAATTATTAATTCAGCAACTTAAGCAAAATGAACCATTTTATGATGATATTATAAATATTTATGCTAGTCAAAAAGACAGAACTATTAATTTAGTATATAAAACATAATAAAAACAATATTAACTGTTTATAATCATCATTACAATTTTTTTTTATTTTTTATTAATCCTAATGTATTTGTTATTACCTATATATTATAAAATATTTACTTCTTGATTATGACATAATATAAGATATTATATGTTATTTATATTTTATGTATCTAAGGTACCTATTATTAAGTATATATTGTCTATAATTTATTTTTATTTGTATGGTACTAGAAAGAATACAAATATCCTAGTCAGTTAAAAAATTGTATCGTTATTATTAAAAATGTATTTGTTAATAATAAAATTAATATTTCTACATTTTTGTTGATTGATGGTGTGGTGTGGTGTGGTGGGGTGGTGTGGGGGTCGAAGCCCCTCACGGGTTAGCTTGAGTTACAATATGTTGCCTCCTCCAAAATTGAATGCCAGAACCGCCACTGCCGGGGATTGTTAAATAATGCGATGCATCTAATTTAAGCGTTCTTAAACAAATATCACGAAAATTTTCAAACACATCAGTTAAAATACTTACATCGGTTGCTAAGTATAAATCACTATAGTCACCTAATGTTTTTAAGTCATACATTTTCCAAACATTTTGAGCATGAATATAATCTTGGTCGCTAATTTGCTCATCTTTTAATGAATTATAAAATTTATTTTTTGGAGGTAAAGTAGTTTCATTTAGTTTATTCCAATCATCGATATATTCATAAGGAAAAACTCCTTTACGTATAACCAAATCTAAATTATTTGAGGAAAATACTTTTAACGTTTCTCTAAATCTTGTGGGATCTTCAGCTAGATTTTTAGCTAAAGAATCTAACGAATCTGATAAAAAACGGTAAGTGTCCACAAATTTAATTTTAAAATTTGATGAAATTGATTTACTAAATTATATATATTTTTCATTTGAATTTGGGATTACATCAATATTTTTTTCATCGCACCCGAGCTCACGAACAATAAAATGACTATCGTAGGTTAAATTATGAAAATATATTGGAACAAATGAGACATTGGACATTTCAAAATTACAATATATCCACAAGACGGATCTAAAATTTCCCGTGAAATGATCATGTTCGCGACATTTTATTAAATTATTTTTTTTAAAATCTTTAAAACAACACTCACAAAACTGAGCACTTTTAAATCGCGATTCCTCTTCATTAGTTAAATTTTTTATTGGTATATTAATTTTATACAGACTACATATTTTAATTCCAAGATTAATCATAGTTTTTATAAAATGTTTCACCGAATTTTTACCTCTACAAATTGTTAATGATTTAGAGATTTTAAACTTTTTTATAAAATATTTTGGTATAATAGTATAATCTATTTTAACATAATATCCATAACTCATTGGCTTATGTATATGTGTAATTTTGGTTTTAGTTTTAGTATTTTTAGATTGTTTTTTATTCGTTATTTTCTTTAACAAACATTCGAAATCTGCATATATGACAATAGGTATTCTTTGTGTTCTTTTATAGTTTTAAAACTTGATAAAGTCCTGATCACCATTTTCAAACATAACAGACCTTCCTATTTTATTTTTACCACACATTTTTTTATGTTCTTTTAATCCATGTTCACCCCATAGTTTGCATGGTTTATTATTAAAAACTGTGAAACACCTTTTACAAATTATTAATTTTGATTTACACCGTGTTCTCTGACTACGTACGAGCCTAGAAAATTTTTTAATATAACAGCAATGTGATCTAATACCATCTTCAAATAAAAACAAATCAAAATGTATTGATTTTTCACTCTCAATTAAATATATTGGGTAAACAAAGCCTTCGCCGTCTAAACTAAAAATTTAACTGAAACATTATTGATTCGTTCAAAAATTTTGACCGGTTTAACAGGTGTTGGAAACACGGTTAAAGTTTTTTTTTTAGATTTTTTTTCGAGAAAATTAAAATATTTTGTGGAATATATATACAGTGTGATCACGATATTAGGTACCACTGAATATGTCAGTTGGGTGACCTTGTATTGAAATGGGGTTTTCGGAGGGTGATAGGGAGTACTTGAATACATGTTTTCAGACCAATTTCAAATTTTTAGCTCTCTCGGTACACGCATGCGCGATACAACTTACTTTTTTTTAAACGGCAACCCCAATTTTTTTTTGCAGATTCGGGTAGAGTATTTTTTTTTAAACATTTCTTGTATAAAAAATTATTTTCTATTTTCAAAACTGACCAAGTTAGAGTAAGTCAAAATTTGGATTTATGCATAATTCGTGTTTAATGATATTTTCAATTATAACCACTGGAAATAATAAAATAAGTGCCAAATAAATATTTAATTTATTTTGTTTGTTTTTAAATAATAATTTAATAATACTTTTGATCACTTGAAAGGATATTTCGAGCATGTGATAATTTTTGTTATTAAACTGCTATAATTGGATTACAATTTTATCTATTTTTAAAGTTTAAATTTATTTTATTTTAAAATAGCTCTAATTGCGATAAGATAAGCAGGTAATTTAATTATTAAGGGATTTATTTTAATGAAAAATATAATTTTACTTTTTATTCTGTAACTAGACTCGTTCAAAGTGCGTGCGATATCCGTGAATATCTGGTTATTAAGTTTTTCTATAAATTAAAATTTTTAAATATGAATAACGCTGAAAAAGTTGAGTTGGTTTTAATTTATGGCAAATGTCGACGTAATCAACGTCTGTCTGCTTTATTATTTCTCTATTATTTCCAGTGGTTATAAATGAAAATATCATTAAACACGAATTATGCATAAATCCAAATTTTGACTTACTCTAACTTGGTCAGTTTTGAAAATAGAAAATAATTTTGTATACAAGAAATGTTTAAAAAAAATACTCTACCCGAATCTGCAAAAAAAAATTGGGGTTGCCATTTAAAAAAAAGTAAGTTGTATTGCGCATGCGCGTACCGAGAGAGCTAAAAATTTGAAATTGGTCTGAAAACATGTATTCAAGTACTCCCTATCACCCCCCCGAAAACCCCATTTCAATAAAAGGTCACCCAACTGAGATATTCAGTGGTACCTAATATCGTGATCACACTGTATATTTATCACGACAATTGTCGTATTTAGACAAAATTGAATATTTAAAACATTTATCATCTTTATTTTGAACATTTATAATTGCCTTCTTATTTTCTATATGTTTTGCTAACTTAATCCTCTTAAAGGATTTACAATATTAATTCTTAACTGTAGTCCATCTATCCTATTTAAATTCCAACCACTTCCTTTAGCTATGTATTCTGACTCTTCTTTTAAAATTTTATTGAACATATTATTTAGTAAAACAGAAAAATTTGAGTGTGAATGTGCAAAAACATTTGAAGTTTTAAACGCAATGTCTTGAATATTGTGTGTTAAAAAATGTTCATATGTACATTCTATATAAATATTAAATTTTAAAGTACTTTTTTCTACAATTTCTTTTAACTTATTAATAACTAGTTTCTTACAATATTTAAAAAATAAATTAAAATCAAAAGATTCTTCTTCGTTTTTTATGAAAAAAGTCTTAGAGGTTTTTTTAAATCTTTGAATTTCAATTAAGCCATTGCCAACTAAATTTAAACGATTAATCTTCGATTTATTTATATTATTCAACATATTTTGATCCATAATAAATCTGAAAATATAAAAGGAGCTACTATTTGGTTTAAATATAAAACATTTTATTTTATTTTAAAAATATTTTTGTCAATAGATAAAATAAAATTAATAATACATTTTGTTATTTTCACATCGTTAACAGGTTCATGCATACATACTATATTATGATTATTACTACAAATTAAATTATGAGTTTCAAGCAGTGTTAATAACCTTCCATTTTTTTTAACATATCCTAATTTATGTACAAATATTAAACTATTATTATTATAATCTATTAACTTTAAATAAAATATTTTATCATTATATTCATCATAAGCAGTTAAATTTAACATATTATAATTAATACCTAGTCTTAATAATATACGTTTATCTGTACTACCATTCCATAAAACTAGTGTATTATAATTAAAACATTTTTTTAAAAATTGACTGGTTAAGTTAGAAACTAAATCATTTCTCATAGAATTTTCTAGTTCTTTTAAAATAATATCGAGCCGTTCAGGTTGATTTTTAAATGCATTATGTAATAAATATTTTGTTTTTTCTTTTATGTAATCATTCATTATCATTGTTTCACCTTCTGGTGTAATTATAAGCGGTTTTCCTTGTAGTTTATAGATTTTTTGATTTATATTATTAATTTCATTGCAACTTGTAAAAGCACCTGATATTAATATAATATCATTCCTTCTATAGTTAAAAAATTCAAAGTCTGCTATAACAATTTTAGGTGATCTATTTTCCCTGAAAAATATTTTTCGGTGGAATATTGGGGGATTTAATGAATATGTTATCTAAGTTGATAATGAAAAGACGAGTGGAACAACGAGCTATGTGCAAAGTTCACCCAAGAGGTATAGAAATAGCAGGCAATTATTGAAAACTTTTTTTAATTTAGTCTAATGTATATTGAAATGTAAATCGTAAATCTAAATCTAATGTAAATCGTAAGATGCGATAAAATTTAATTTTTTTAAATTGTGTTGAATCATTATAAAAATAATTAATATTAATATTATCATTATTTCCTTTTAATAAAAAACTACTAATAATAAATTCGGTAATCAAATTACATAAGCCGCATAACAATTTGCATGTTTATCGATTTTTAGAATTTAGCAGCTATTAAAATCTGTTTTTGACGGACTTGGTTTACCGTATTGCTGCATAAAATTGATTCGTCCAAGGTCTGTGCTGGTATTATCAAAGTTTCTTCGTCCTGAAGATGAGGTGTGGGAATTCTAATTATTGTTTCACTACGCGGTTGCAGTGTAATAAAGAAGTTTCCTGATTGTAAATTTTCTGACGAACCCCGAGTTTCTGAATTATCCACGGAGTCTAATTTTGGTAAAGGTTCTGAAAGGTCTGCTAAATTGGATTGATTTGGACTTTCGGTCAGTATCAACCGCTTAGTCTTGTAATCTAGAATGGTTTCCAACCCAATTATGAATGGTTTTCCTAGAATACCATCGTACGGTACTGGAAACGATGACTGTGCTACTTGAAATTCTTTCGTCCTTTCCTCTTGTCCCAAACAAAGAGTCAAATTGGTCGTTCCTAAAGAATGCAGGGTGTGGCCGGTGATCCCCGAAAGGTTTTGTTCGATCGGTTCGTTCACGAGTATTTCATCTTTCAACGAAGATACTTTTATGAAATTCACATCGGCGCCTGTATCGACCAATAACTTAATGGTTGGTGTAATTGTCTGAGAGCAATGGCAAAGCAAATGGTCGTAGTGAAGGTTCTGTTCTTGGGATTTAAGGTTCTGTTTATTTTGTCTGATGGCATTTAAGAAGATTGTGGAAATTATATTATCGCAGTTTTTAAACTGCCCGCCGACCGCCCACCGTTGGAAGTCGACGGCTTCGCGTTTCCCGATTGTTGATCATTACTCCCGGACGTACCAGGGTTACTCCTCTGTTCTCGGACGTATTTTAATTTCCTACATACTTCTTTTCTGTGTCCTGGCTTACGGCAGTAATTACAAATAATCGACCGTATAAAGCTTGGCTTTGGCGATCCTACTGGATTTGTTTTCGGTTCTTTGTCTTATGCTCTGCAATCCTTTGCCCAATGTCCTGGCTTGGCACAGTTGAAACACATCCTGGGTTTTGTTAACTCTGCTTTTCGTGGAGAATTATAGAGTTTTCTAGATTCTTCTGCCGATTTTCTGACTCTTTCCTCTTCTCTGTATAGCCTTTTCCAGCGTTGAGGGGTTCCTGGCTTTAATAAAATCTTTCAAAGATCCCAGGCCTTCTATAAACACCTGTACCACTTGTTGTTTGAAACTTGCTTCCAATGCCTTTGCTACTTCTAGAGACTTTCCATTAGTCTCTTGCTTCACAATAAGGTTCTGTAACTTCTCTATTCGATAATAATATGTCAAGACATCTTCTCCTGCTTTTTGTTTTGTGGAGTACAACTCCAAAAACAAATGTGTAGTAGTACGCTGAGGCTCCAATGCAGATTTAAAAGTGTCTCGAAGTGCAGCCCACGTATCGAAGGTTCTGAATTTAATTGCCTGTCGGGCTTTCCCTGTGAGTCGTACCGCAATTCCCTAAAGGAGACGTGACTGTACTTTTCTATTTGTGCACGCCAATGTGCGAATTCACACTTTTCCAGAAAGATTTCCATTTCTTCCTGATTTTCTCCATTAAACGAATTTGGAAGTAACCGTAATGCTGCTTCCAAACTAATGGCTTCCGATCCCAGACTATCTTCTACCGAAATGCTTTGGGTTTTCTCTTTATTATTGGTTTCGCTGTGTGCAGTAGACCCGTTAGTCTCACCTGGAAGATTTTGTTCTAACGACGCCATGTCAATCAACTGTGGTTGTCTGTCTTCTCCACTCATATTGTTTTCGTAAATGGTCTGGTCGAGAATGTTCTGTGTTCTACCAACAAATTTGTCGACTTCTTCTAACGTGGCAGAAACGTTCTGTATCAAGTCTGTAGTCGCTGTGACTGACACGCCGGTCCTCACGAATATTTCGTCAGGCTCGACTTCGCCCACGGGACGTTCGGAATTAGGGTCTGTAGGATTTGAGTACCTAACAGGTAAACTTAACCTAGGAGGTGGAGTAGGAGTATCTGAATTTGTAGTATCCGCCCCCCTGAGAATTTGACTATTATCTGTATTTTGGCTCATTAATTTCTACTTGGGATTTAAAACTTAATGACCACGAACAATGAGAGACATGCACTTCCAGTATTGTGAGGTATTCTACTATACTATCTACTGATTACTAATTATTTTACGTATGTATGTAACAACAAAATTGATAAATCGTATAGAAAATTATGCTATATACTCACGACACGAATACGGTTTGATGTTTGTTATGGTCGTTGAAAATGTTCGGAAATGCTCTGGACAAGAATCGTTTAGATGGGTGATAAGGTTGTCAGCTCGCCCACGGAAAGATAATACGTCGATCGTCCTTTTCGACTGCTCGAGTGAGTTGACACGAAGTTCCACGCCCGAAACGGCTGGCGCGGGGACCAATATGTTAATTGGGTTTCGATTGTATTTGTTTTTTTTTTTTTTTAAACAAACGATAACGATGTTCGGCGGCGGTTTATCACAATGATTCGGTTATCGCGCTCGCACTGCCGACTCTTGACGGCGGCGGTGTCTACGACGGCGGCGGCTACGATTACGGCGGCGGCGCGATGTCGTAATTAATGCGCAGCGTTTGTTTGCGTGTGTGCGCGTGTGTGCGTCGTAAATACAAATGTCGTATTACAAATATATCACTCTCTGAGTTTTGCTGAGCACACTTTTTTTTTCACTCGTTCGCGTCGTCGCGTCGTGTACAATGCTCGGTGTATACAATATACGTATATGTGATATATATATATATATATTATATGAATAAACGAAATGCGTATTATGTGACTACGCGTCCGATATAATATTATAAAATGTATATAATTGTTTGATATGATAGGTTATATTACCGTATATTATGTTCGTGTAAATGTTCTGTTTTAATGGTCTGCTTCAACTGTTCGTTTCTTTTTTTTTTGCAAATACTTTTTGAAAGTCTCTATTTGTTGAATGTCTGTAGTAACGAGATACTGGTAATTTGCGTATCCCACCGCTGCCACCAAAAATGTTACGGACTATCGTGAGATAATACCGTACACAAATGAACAAACACTCGAACTAGTTTTACTTTTATATTTGTAATCGAAAAGAAACGTACATTAATTAAATAATCAAATGTTCTGGATGCTCTGAGTCTCCGGGTGTTAAGGCTCGGTATTAAGAGAAGACTGACTGCTACGTGTATGAGTCCCCGCGTACGAGCTGGTCGTCCGGTAAAAAGGGTTTAGCCAGCAGATTCCTTAGACCAGTCGTATGGGTAGGAAGTCTCACACGCATCAGTTTACAATATTTAACACACTGTCTCAGATATATTATAATGTCATACAATATAATACAGTGGTTCTTAACAATATAATCTAAAAATATACTCAGATAATACTGTAGTAACCTAATAATAATATTAACGAATATTCCTATTGTACTATTGTAGTAACCAGTCGCTCTCACTGATCGTGGCTACTACAATACTTCTTTAACGACGAATGCACAATGTCATTATACAACGGCGTAGATAGGAAGAGGTTTGAATAGTTCGATTAAACAAGTGTTGATTTAATCACAAAATATTAACATATAACTTTAAATGTTTATTGAACGTAAATAATTAATATAAAATAACTAATGATATTACATGTATTTTAAAAGTGTTTCGACTTAGTATGGAAATACTAAACCGGAGAGACTGTGTGTGGAACGTTTCCCTAGAGGCTCTGGGTAAGCATGGGTGAAACGTTTGTGTATGAAACTATCTCTGAAGCTCTCTGTAAAGAGGGCTCCTATTTATGTGAGACATGCCGTGATTTAGGAGAGGATGATTGACGTAGTAGAAAATGCTGATTTTGCTTTTAGCAAATGAGAAGGTCATATTTGTGGCCTGTTCAGGTGGCGTAATGTTGTTTTGCTAGTTGACCTTTGCATCTATGTTTACCCGTAAAACGGTCGGTTTACTACACTATGTCTGGTCTAGGAGGCCACGTGTACATTATTTTGACACGGTCTACATTTTGAATTTTCCGTGTGGAAATGCCTTTTTAAAATACTATAAAACATTATGCCAAATAACAAAACATTTGTGATAAAAAAATTTTCTTTTTAGATTTTGGCAAACATAAAAAAAATGCCTATGTATGAACGGCAATTTTCCCATGTACAAAATAATGTACACATGGCAGTTAACGTGTTAACTATGGTTATTAATGCAATATAATATCTATAAAAGGGAAATATATTTATTAATTTATTATTATATTGTATCTCCTCTTTTTTTTTTTTTATGGAACAATTTAACATTATTTTTATGTAACGTTGTAACACGTTTTTCCTTTTTTATATTGTATTCCCCTACTACTTCGACTACAGCATACGGCCCTATTCACATTGGGGAAAGTTTTTCTTTCTGGTGTGGTCTATTATCAGCACCTTGTCACCTACGTGAATAGTTTCCATATTTTTATCTTTATCATAATATTCTTTAGTTTTATTTTTCGTGTTAATTATGCTTCTGGCTTCCTGTTGGGCTTGCTGCATTTTCTGTTTCATTTCATATGCATAATTATCATATGTATAACAGGGTTCCAACTGCCTTTGCAAAGAGGATGGTATTCGGACCGGATTGCCATAAAGTAATTCGTATGGTTGGTATTGAGTATTCTCGTGTACAGCGGAATTAAATGAAAATACTACGAATGGTATATGCTCACACTAATCTTGTGCATATTTATCGACATAATGCCGTAACATCTCCTTGATTACCCTATGTGCTCTTTCCAAACCCCCATTGGTTTGTGGATGGTACGGACTAGCCAACAATTTAGAAATTCTTAGAATTTTGCATGTCATTGTGAATATTTCACCCACGAACTCAGATCCATTGTCTGTTAACATACTCGTAGGTAACCCATGAATACAAACGAAATTGGTTACAAATGATTTTGCAATTGTATTAGCCTTATGATCTACCAATGGAATAGCTAATAAAAATTTCGCAAGGTCATCCTGAATCGTTAATATGTATGAATTATCTTTATAGGATGTAGGCAGTTTACCTACTACATCCAAAAATATTTTAAGAAATGGCTTGGTTGACGTGATTGTTATTGCCATTGGAATTTTAAGCTTCTTGGAGTATTTATTTTGTTGACATGACTTACAATTCTTTATATATTTCTTTACATCCTTCCTAATACCTTTCCACTGTATTTGGGCTGTTACTCGTTTCTTTGTTTTGGCTACACCCATATGTCCACCCAATAATGAATCATGATGCAATTTTATTATATCTATTTTATCGGTTTGGTTTAGCTCTACCTCTGAATAAATAAGTATGTTTATAGCCGTCCCCTTGAATACATACCTAAACATGGCACGTATTTGTGACCAACTTAGTTCTCCCAATGCATTGTCTATACCAATTTGTGGTAAGGCCACCTTAATTTATTTATTCTGTTCACAGAATTGTTTTAGTCTGACAATTGTATTATATATATTTTTATATTCAGGACTATTGCTAATGTGGTTTTTTGTTATTAGAATTAATATCATATACCTTTCACCATTCTGTACGTGAGTTATGTTACCTACTTCCAAACATTGGGGAAGTGCCTTTACATCCACTTTAGAAGTGATGGCTCGCGTTAATTCGTTAGTTATTATTTTGTCCTTGGGTAATTCTATGGCTATATTTAATTTACTGGTGGCGTCCATAAGGTTTCCTTTTATTTCTTTTATTCGGGAATTATTTTCGATTGGAAACATTCTAGAAACTTTTCATATTCAGTCGTGGTGTTTATTGAATTTATCTGTTTAATTCTACTGAGCGCGTCCGCGTTTATATTTGATTTACCACTTTTGTATTTTATGTCATAGTCGTATTCGTCTATCTTAATCCCCCACCTTAATAAGCGACTTCCTGGGTCTTTTACACTAAATAGCCACGTCAGTGGTTTATGGTCAGTTATGATAGTAAATTTTCTTCCATATATATATGGCCTAAATTGCTTAACCCCGAACATTATTGCTACTAACTCCTTTTCGGTCGTGGAATAATTAACTTCTGCTTTGTTTAAAGTTCTAGACGCGTATGCTATTGGTAAATCGGTTTTCATATCCCCTAGAAGATGTGGAATTGCTTTTGGAGATACGAGCTATTGTTGCACTCGTTTTTGGTAATACGAGTTATTTCTTTCCACATATTTTATTTATAATTCTTTTTATAACCTGCTATATTTATTTAACTGTAAATTGTATGATATCTTAATTGGTTAGGTAATTAATTTAGTAAGTACGGCTATAAATTAAACATTTTTTATTTTTTTTTAACGTATTAAAATAATATACAGCTAATATCATTTTAATAATATAATAATTACAGTATAACAATATAATAAAAACAGTATAACAAATAAAATGAAATTCATGACTTTTGATTAGAAACTTAATAGTCTTTTAATAAAAATAGTTATAGTAATATAATAATAACAATATAACAATATAATAAAAAACAGTATAACAAATAAAATGAAATTCATGACTTTTGATTAGAAACTTAGTAGTCTTTTAATAAAAATAGTTATAATAATAACAATATAACAATATAATAAAAAACAGTATAACAAATAAAATGAAATTCATGACTTTTGATTAGAAACTTAATAGTCTTTTAATAAAAATATTTAAAAAAAAAAAAACTTAGTTTAAAATAGTTAACATCTTGTACTTAATATTAAACAGCATAAAAATTAAATAATAATATAATATAAATATAAAATTATCACAATATTATGAACAATTTATTAAAATTGTTCATATTCTACCAGTCTTTGGTTTGTGTTCATTGGCATGAGGTAACGAATCATAAAATGGATGTGTGTCTATAGGTAAAAATGGTTTCAACTTTTGAAGATCATCCCATTTAAATTTAGTAAGTGGAATCGGTTCTTTATATAACTTTGGGTAGATTAATGGTAGATCTTTGATTTGTGATTTTCGTTGAGGTAAATCTTTATAATCATCGTCAAACGATAATTTGTATTGAATTTTTTGTGCTTTGGGATCATATTTTAGAGATATTATATCCTTAACCTCAGGGTCTCCTTTTGTTCGTCCTGGGCGAATGGATTTATAGTGATGATGATTTTTAAAATCTAAAAAATTTTCATGTGACAAATGTTTAGCTTCATAAGGTTCTGGATGCTTTCTAGCTTCTTTTGTTAATCTAATAAACTCAGATGGAAGGTAAATTTCTTTATTTTTAAGTTTTCTCTCTATAACACTATGTACTGCATCACATTCCATTTGTGTATGCCTTTTCACTAAACATTTTTGTTCGATTTGTACCTGATGTTGAATAGCAAAATTGAGTAAAGCATTAGCCATTATTACGTTACGATTTTGATATCCACATCCATCAGAATACAATATAATTTTATTTGGTTTTTATTCAAACCTTCTTGTTCATGTGTAGTCAAGTATGAAGTTAAATAATTTGTAATAATTGAACAGAAAATTGAGGCTTCAAGCTCACCTTCAGTTTCATTCCACCAGTGGTTAATACTTTTATGATTTGCAAGATTATATAAGGTGAAATTGTGTACTTTTAGTTTCATAGAGTAGTAAAGTGCACTTGTTTTAAGTATTGGGCACAGTTTAACCGATTGCAAATCCATTGTAAGTACAAGATATTGATCATCGTTTTCAGCAATCATTTTATCATTTTTTTTTTCATCTTGTGCGCGGTCTTTCATATTTTTATGATTCTCATACTCCTTTTCATTTATTTGTTTCATCTTGAATGATGTACAAGTGTCACACTGATCTTTTCTTGGATGGAAAATAGAAAAATTTTTTTCTTTAAGAAATTCAAATATATATGATTTACTTAGAGGCCTAACATTTTCCTCAGCACAATGTTTAACATACAAATCATACACTTCTTGTTTTGATTCAAAATTATAAATATAATCTATTGGATCGTGCACGGCAATAATGTGATGGCATTTTAGGTAGACTTTCAACCCATGCATCAAGATGCAACATCCTTTTATTCTTTGATGTACGAACATAACTTTCACTTTTTTGAATTGTTTCTTTGTCACTTGTATCTTGCGTTATTTTTGATTTTTGATTATGCATACCATGAATGGATTCTTTAATCCAATTATGAATCATCCACTCGTTCACTCCTAAAGTAGCTAAGAACATTTTCTTGCATACTTGCAAACGATCACAGTTTTCATATTTAAGATAATAACATAATGTATTTTCTCTCCTACTAGTTTCTTCCAATACTCGAGAACGATCAGATTTTTTTTTTATAACAGCATTTGAGATATAAGTTCTCTTTTCATCCCAATTAATTTTCCAAAACTGCTGGAATATTTCTATTCTTTGAGTCTCTGTAAAAAGTTGACAATGACGAAGTGCAGATTTTTTACATACTTTTGAGTTACATGTTTCTCTCATTTTTCTTTTATTCCTTAGTTGATCTTGGCTAACATTTTTTCCTTTTCTACTATAACCCACGTACTCTTGCCCAGCCATTCTTTTTAATTTTGATTCTTCCCGGATACTTTATTATATTTTTTAGTTTTAATTTTTCTTTTTTACTAGGCGAATCATTAGTCACTATTTCATCAATCTCAACAGTATTTATTTCACTATTGTTAGGTATTGGATGATTGAGTTCAACAAGACTTGTATTTTCTTCATAATCTTCATATTGTATTGTATCAATAATATATTTTATAACATCACAGATTTCTGACTCTTCATTTGAGTTTGTTTCTTTTACTACATCAGCAATGTTTTCTTCTAAAATATCTGTTCTCATTGTATTATCATTATGAGCATCAATTAATGGTAATAGTTCTATGATATTCAAAGATGATTCTAAATAGACAACATCAGCGTCTAGAATATCCTGTCTTGTAAGTTCATTATAACAATAATCAACTACAGGAGCTAGTGCAATACATTTTTTTTTTTTGCCATATCTAACATTGACTGTACACGGCGTTTAGACATTGTATGACGTAGTTATAAAGTACTTTATTTTAGGTATTAATCGTTTTAATTGATTAATAATATTGTATTTAAATAAAACTATAATATAATAACATAAAACACTTGTCTTCAACTTACACGTTCGTAATAGTACGTATCTCCATCAGTACAATTTACACAACAACACGTATCTACAAAACAATAAAAAAAATTGATATATTAAGATTGTTAAGCTTTCTGATGGTTGTAAAATGACTTATTTGAATACATTAAAATAATATTGACAGTAATTACCTGAATTTTGAGTGACAGCTAAAAAAATACGCTGACTACAAGTATAAGTACGACGCAAATGTCGCTACTCGCTAACTGCAGCTAACCATGGGATAAACTAAGGAGATACGTGTTGTTAGTTGTTGATGTTGAATATGTGATACGTGTTATCACATTTTAACGATTTTTTGGAGGAAAACGTCGTTTTATCAATATTGTGGAGGTTTGGTCGTTATCACATGAACCTCCAACGATCGCGAGTAGGCGGGTGTACGGCGCTAACTCCAGACGTGACAGCGCGTCAGGAACAACGTTGAGCTCGCCACTGACGTGCTCAATTTCGTGGAAATACTGCGATAAGAACGCGACATGTCGGGTTTGACGGTCGATAAGTTTTTCGGCCTTCTGCGAGAACATAAATAGAAGAGGGCGGTGGTCGGTGCGGAGAGTGACGGGCCGGCCCTCAATCGCGTGTATGAAATGTCGCGCGGCGAGGTAGGCTGCGAGCAATTCACGGTCGTACGCACTGTACCGTGTCTGTGCGCTGGAGAGTTTACGCGAGAAAAATCCGAGCGGCTGCCATTCATTGTCGACGGACTGCTCCAGGACTGCCCCGACCGCGGTGTTCGAAGCATCTGTGGTAAGGCGCAATGGTGCGTCGCGATGCGGGTGTACCAAAAGTGCGGAGGTAACAAGTGCCTCTCGACAGGTCGAGAATGCCTCCCGGGCGGCGTCAGTCCACACGAGCGGGCCGTCCTTTTTCTTAACAGCCGCGGAAATGTCATACAGCGGTGCTTGTACGCTAGCTGCGCCCTGGACGAATCGGTGGTAGAAGTTCAATGAACCCAGAAAACGTTGTAACTCTTTCTTGGTGCTAGGCTGTGGCCACCGTCGTATAACGTCGAGGCTGTCCGGGTTAGGGCGTAAGCCCTGCGCGTCGACCACGTGCCCGAGAAATGTGAGCGTGCTCACGGCGAAAACGCACTTCGCCGGGTTAATGGCTATTCCGAAATCCTCGAAACGGCAGAGTACCGCGCGGACGTGTTCGGCGTGTTGTTCGGCGTTCGTCGACGCGATGAGGACGTCGTCGACGTACGCGAAAACAAACTCGAGGCCAGCGAGAACGGTGTTAACTAACCTTTGGAAAGTTTGTGCGGCATTACAGAGGCCGAAGCACATTACCGGAAACTCGAAGAGGCCGAAGGGAGTTGTCACAGCAGTTTTGCGGATATCGCTGGTAGCAATAGGTACTTGATTGTAGGCACGGACGAGGTCGAGCTTAGTAAAGACAATCTTTCCCGCGAGGTTCGCGGTAAAATCGTGCAGGTAGGGAAGCGGGTACCGGTCTGGAACGGTGACGCTGTTCAGTCGGCGATAATCGCCGCACGGTCGGAAAGACCCGTCTTTCTTGGGCACCAGCAAGAGAGGGCTAGCCCACGCGCTGGATGACGGCCGGCAAATCCCTTGCTTCTGCATCAGCTCGAAATCGTGGCGAGCGATGTCGAGTCGATCAGGCGGTAGCCGCCGCGGACGTGCGAAAAGGGGGGGTCCTTTGGTTTCGATGGTGTGTTCAACTCCGTGGCAGAACGATTCAGGGACGGGTGACTCACTGGTCACACTTGGAAAGCCCTGCAATAATCGGTCCCAGTCCGGGGAGCGAGCGACGGTGAGTAGGGCGGTGCCCGCCGACGGTGTGGAGATCACCGCACAGGTGACCGTTCGATTGTCGACAGGATCGACGAGGCGCTGTTGTCGAACGTCGACGAGGAGGCCGAAATAACGTAAGAAATCAGCGCCGATAATGGAGCGTGAGACATCAGCCATCTCAAATGTCCAAGTAAAAGAGTGCGAGAGTCCGAGGTCGAGGATAAGTGTTTTTGGTCCGAATGTCTTGATTCGTGTTCCGTTGGCGGCTGTGAGGTGCACGTCGGACGGTTGGCATGAGCCGTAGCTGTGCGGTATCACCGAAATTTCGGCGCCGGTGTCAATGAGAAACAGCCTACCGGATCGTTGGTCGTTGATGTGTACCCGCGTGGAATTGTTGACGACGTACAGGGCGGGTGTCCTGTGCGCGCTTCCTAGTTTTCCGAGGGTGCGGACGTGGGATTTTCCCGTGACCCCTGCTTGAAACTGCAAGGCGGCCGACACTTTCACGCCTTGTCGCCATAAAGGCCGTGATAATAACACATTTGTGTGGGTGGTTGCGCGGGTCGTTGATGGGTCGAACCGTTCGACGAGTTGACGATTTGCGTAAGGGCCTGGACTTGTTGAGTCAACGCCGCCGCGGCCCCCGCCAGTTCCGTGAACTGATCCTTCGCAAAGGCATCAAAACTCTGCGGGTTCGATGCATCCATTACTCGGTCCGCGCGCGATGCCAGTGAATCCAGGGGACCGTCGAGGCTGGAAATGATAGCCGTGACACTAGACGGGAGTTTCTGGAGCCAAAACTCCTTCAACGCGTCCTCACCTATGCCGGACGGCATGTTGTTGCGCATATCGCGAAGGAGCTGCGATGGGCGGCGATCACCCATGCCTCCGGGTTTGACGATTTCGCGAATTGGGTAATTGGGTAATTCGTACGCATCGACGAGGCGTGTGCGGATAGCGTCGTACGAGGTGGTGGGGCCGAGTAAGTCACCGATGGTTCGCACGCCTTCTTCGTCTAATGCTCCGACGACGAAATTGACCCTAGTCGTGTTAGAGGCGACGCGTTGATTGGCGAAAACCGATTCCGCGTGGGTGAACCATAACTGCGGCGATTGCTTCCAAAACGCCGGCAGGCGTACGTTAGTATCGGCTTCGATTGACGTGTTCGCGACGGCATCGGTCGGTGTACCGTCCCTTTTTGAGTTGCTCATGATGGATCGCGTGTGTCGGCGGAACTGATCACTAAAACGGGACGCCTCGCGTGCGAAAACGGTTGCGAGCGACTCGGGCCCGACGATTACGAGTTAACTCCGGCCGAACGTATTGTCGCGGTCGAAAAAACGGTTGCGTGTTTGACTTGCGAGGTCTCCAATGTGGAGGTTTGGTCGTTATCAGATGAACCTCCAACGATCGCGAGTAGGCGGGTGTACGTTGATATAAATACAAGACAATTGCTAAGCGTTATGAGAAACTTTATTTATAAGTATTTACAGATTTGCGCGATGCGCTATAAATACAAAGAAAGAGAACCGCTTGGCGAACATAGGTGGTTCGGTATACAAAAAAATTGCGGATCTATGATCCATCGCGGGGTACGGACGGTCACGTGCTTTCGTCGGTGAGCGCGTGGTCGGGAACGGTGCTATAACCACAAAAGTACGAAGGAGTCGACGCGACCGTTTTTGGAGCGTGTGTATCGGTCGACGGTGACACGAGAGAGAACGAGCGCCGGCCGCCGCTCGGCGCGAAAGCAGTATGACCAACCGTTTACAGGGTCACCGACGACGGAGGGAGGTCATGTGGCGTCGGTTCGCCACAATATTGTGGAGGTCTCACTTATACTAGTAACGACTACCTCCAACAGCCGTTATATAGAGCTACGGGTGAACACAGTTACGAAAGTTAACACTACTGATCAATGTATGTACAGGTCGTTTATTGTCGGACAAAATAATTAGTTAAATACAATTTACAGAGACCGCGAATGCGGGCGATGACGGTGGTCACGAGGTTTTTGTTGACGCGTAAAGATTTATATCGACGATAAAAAGGACGGAAAGGCGAGCGTGCGTTTCGTTGTAGCGTCGTTCGTAGTCGCGAGAGAAGAGAACGTCGGAGCTGGCCGCCGCTTCGATGCGGTGGTCGCTCGCGCTGCCGAATACCATGGTGACTAACCGTCTAACAATGTGACCGCCTCCGGGCGGGAATTATGTGGTGGTGGCTCACCACAATATTATAGTTATTATCGATTATAACCGCAAGGAGATTCTAAATATTATAGAATTAAAACAGGGTTTTTGATAAAATTGGAGATACGTGTTGTTTACGTGTAGGTTACGATATTATACGTTTATAAATCGTATAAAAATAGATAAGCCGATACTGCGCACATAGAGAGGAAATCGCCGAGCTCCGGAGAATTGAGCCGACGAGCTATGAGTGGGGCGTCGCTACGCCACAGTCGGTCTCACTACTGTACTGCGCCATAAGATGTTTCACATCAAAAAGCCTAGAGGTGAGCCTATGGAGGTAACACTTCCTAGCCGAATGGTCTTCCTATTTATAGTATGCGCTCGTGGCGGTCATCCGCACGTTTTCGTGAGCGTACTATATGATAGGGCTTGAGTATCATATTTGATAATCAATTAAAATCGATTATATTTTACCAAAAATCGATTTTATTTCATGGAAGAAAAAATATTATATTACAATAACACAATATTATTTGTTTTTACCATGTGGCCAACTGACAAAAGTTTAAAATTATCTACGGGCAACCAGTGTTGGTTTAGTGAGAATCATATTTGATACTCAAAGTATACGTGGCAAGTTTAACCAAACGAGAAGGGCAATATAGGCCAATATAGGTAGTAGAGTATTCCGTGTATCACATATGATACTCAAGGCAGTCAACTTGTTAATGCGAGCAGTGGCGTAACTTCAAAATTTGGGCCCGGGAGCGAAATTTTCAACGGGCCCCCCATCGTCCCAGGTATATATATTAAGAAGATCCGGGGAAGTGTATTCACCTTACTAAATTTCCTAAAAAAAATTTTTTTAAATTAATTAAATTTTAATTTAATACTTCATATTATATACTGTTAACTTCCCTACAAGAACAATTAACATAAGACGAACAACTAGGTAAAAGATTGGATCTTTATTAAAAAACCGACAGTTGATTAGCGTCCGGTCGACCTCGCAACGGCGCAGGTCACCAGTCGCTCATCAACGCACAACCACAACAACCTTTTTCTTAAAACAACAACCGTCTCCTCTAGACAGCATAGAGCACATACGCAGTGCCATCTAGGGGAGTTTACAATACATACAAAAAAAATAGTAAACAGTTATAGCAGTTGTAACAAATAACAATTAACTTAAAATTTAAAACATTCTTCTGGATTTCTTATTTGCCAAAGTAGAAATAATATCTGACGTATTCATTTCTTTTGCAATTTTCTTTTCTATAGATATTATAGCCAAACTTGACAGACGAATTTGAGACATCGTACTTCGAAGATAGTTTTTAATTATTTTGAGTTTAGAAAAACTTCTTTCTGCGCTCGCCACCGTCACTAGTATTGTCAAAAAAAGAAAACAAGCTGTACATAAATCTGGAAAACTTGCCGCTATTAAATAATTGTCTACAATTATAAATTTTGCCAAGTCATGTACAGAATTTAATTTTGAAATTTGATTTTCAAACGAACGTTTAAATTGAATAATTTGGTTGACCAAATCTATTGTAAAATCATTTTCATAATTGTTTACCATAGAGGTAGTTAAATGTTTAAGTTCATTTTCATTCATTGAACATATGTTAATTGGTAATATTGAAGAAAAACGTTTTATTACTTGGTTCATACCATTAAAACGGTGTTCGAGTTGTTTGATAATTATGTCCAGAGTACGATAGTAAATTTGTGTTTTAAAATATTGTTCAGCATCATGGAGACGTTCATCGCTACTTAATTCATCAAAATATTTAGTTGTTTGTTTTTTCTTATTTTAGTGAACGTTGGCTCAACTCCCCACGAAATTGCTATTTGTTTAGCTTCCTCGAACACTTCTTCAAATTTATCACGCATTTCTTTTATTTTATTTAAGGCTGTTTGAAGCACTTCAAAAGCTTTAAGTAAGTCTATATCCGATTTTTGTAGCAATAGTGATACAATTTGTAATGAGTTGAGAATTTTGGATTCGATGACAATTATTAAAATTACATCAAACTTTTGAAAATAGTTTTGAAGACCTGACGCTTTACCTTTTTCATCTTTATTTCTACCCATAAGTGAAATATATGCTAAAAGTTTTAAAATATCTACGTAAAGCAAACTAAGCGCTTTTAAACAATCATTTCGTGAAGACCATTGTGTAGTACATAGTCTTTTGAGCGAAACAGACACAGAACTCACTGATTTTAACTGTGCCCACCTTTTAATACTATTTGCAAAATATGAATAAAGGCATTCAAGTTTTTCATAAAAATTTTGAATTTCAAGAATATTTTTAACCGAGTCATTAATTACAAGATTTAAATTGTGAGCGGCGCAATGTACGTATAATGAAAGTGGCTGAGTGTGTTTGATACGTGCTTGTAATCCACTATAAACACCACTCATGTTAGCAGCTCCATCAAATCCAATCCCTCTTAACTTTTTAATATCAATTTTATTTTTTTCAAAATTATTGTATAGTTGCTGTTCCATTTCACTACTCGTTTGGCCCTCCATAATTTCAAACCCAATGAAACTTTCATGTATAACTATGTCAACTGGTTTATTTTCTTTATCATACATCACATTTACATAACGAAATATATGGCTTTGTTGATCGATTTTGGATATGTCTTGTGTTGAGTCAGAAATATAGCTGAAAAATGGAGCTTTTCTTATTTCTAGTAAAATATCAAATTTAACTTTATCTCCTAGTGCTGTAATTATTTCATTCTGAATTGCCGGACTTAAATATTTTATGGTTCCTTTAGGTCTTTGGAGTAATTCTGTAAGTACCGGGTCGTATTTACCTGACAATTCGATTATCGCTAAAAATTTACTTTTGCTTTCTGTCTCATTATTTTCTCGGTGGCCACGAAATGGAATATCTTCAGTTGCGAGTGTCAACGTTGTAGTTATAATTCTATCCAATACCAGTTTCCAATAATTTGCTTCATCTCTGATTTGCTTTTCTTGATTTTCGTTTATTGTGTTATGATTTTGAAATTAATAAAAAGCCATGCATGCCATTTAATGAGGTATAGATTTTTCATGTCTTTCAATTCCTCGTGATGTATGGGCCCAATCGTTAAATCCTCGTATCCATTCTTGGTGCTTAATATTATTGTCTCCAAAAAGCCAACAAGGTTGGCAGTAACATTTATGGAGCTCCAGTGAATAACAAAGCCACGATCGTGAAATACGCAGTCCAGCTTTTGATACGGTGTAATAAAATAATTCGTCAAAACATCGTCCACCCACGTTACGACTGAAAGGACCACTTGGTCTACAAGTACCATGTTCAACAATAAATTGTTTGTCTTCTACACTCAGATGTCTCAGAACTGAATTTTGTATATAATTAGTTATATCAGTAGGATACTGTTTTGTGCAAATGATCGCCATATTTTTACTTAAGAGGATGCCATACGGGCGTTTTACAGTTATGAAAACATACTCACTTTGATTGACAATAAGTCACTCCAGAATGGTTTTGTGGTAAAAACACTAATTATAAAAATTAAAGAACACAATATTTTAGAGGACACCACGGAGTTATTTTTTAAAAAATGTAATTCCCTAAATGTTACAATCGTTTGAAAATTATAAAATATTGTTCAGTTGTTTATGATATATTGACCGTCGTATTAGGAATAACGAAAAAAAACTCCGAGACGTCCTCAAAAATATGGTTCTCTTTAATTTTCTTAATTAGTGTTTTTGTCACAAAACCATTCTGAAGTGACTTATTTGCAATCAAAGTTAGCATTTTTACGCCGTCAAATTTCGTTTTTTTCCCCAGCTAGTGCTGCACCTAGCGGCGGCAACGACCCCCACAACAACACAACCAGTCCAAGCCGCGAAATCGATAACAAATTAAAAATAGCAGCGTTTCGATGCCGCGGCGATACGGCGGCACGACGGCGCCTGCCACATTGCTTTATCGTAATAATAAGTAATAACATAATATGAAATTACGTAGAAAAGAAGTCAAATGTTATTATTGTCTGTCCATGCGAGTTGGTAAACGCGAATTGTTATCATATTACAACAAGTCTCAAAAGTCAAAACCTCCCGGACTGCTCTGCTTCCAATTCCCATCTCATTCTCTCCGAATTGTCCGTGTTGTTCACATTATAATATTACATTTTATTCAATTGTTTGAACTGTATGTGTATTTTTTTATGTTTATGATAAAAATCGTACTATTATACCATTATAATTATTACTGAATATAGTTATAATTTATAATAAATTAATCCAAAAATTTGGACCATGGGTAATAAAAAAAATAAAATACTTCGAAAATGTTCGAAAATTAATAAAATGACCAACCTTTTACACAAACGTCATATGAAAAATAATAGCACCAATATAGACTTATATAGACCATAGTTATCATTACGTGCTTATCTGCAAAATCACACATTTGTATTATTTTACTATTTCATCGGCTGTCGACGTAACTGAAAGTTATAGCTACATGAAAATTGTCTCCTATATTATTAATATATTATATACAATGTAATATAATATAATACACTACACTGTACCCGATTATTTATACATTTATAATTGAATCACAATTCTCAATGATTTGGCTAGCATTAGCAGACTATTTTATTTTTGACTTGTTCAGTAATCAGTTGTTCACTAGTGATCATTGAAGCAAGTATTTAAACATTTTTATTTCATATTTTGCGGTGTTTTGCGGAGAAATGTGTTTTTGAGAAAAATGATTAAAAATATTGTATCAGTGAGAATGACTAACTGCATGTGTTCCGTTTGAATGTGCTTTGTTGTATAAGTATCAAGTCATCATTATTTAATTTTTATTCATTCGGAATATTTTATTTATAACTCAAAAAGTAATAATGTGTTTAACATGATTTAAAATATATTTTAATAATGATTTTATAATCTATAGGTTGGCGAATACAAATAGGTAAACAGTAGATATACATTTTAGTTAGGTAGGCGCAGGCCGCGGATAAATATTGCAACAGAGTACTATGTGTACTATGCACGTATGCACGTGTATGCATTTCATATCTACGCGCTGCGTATAGACGCCGTGCAAATCATTAAATAGCGAGCGCCGTAGTGGACCACTTACGAACTAATCGATAGCTACGAATGAAATGTGTATGATACATTAGGTTAGGTAATAATTATTAAATTATGTTAGTTCTGAGTGTTCTGACTTCAGACTATTGTTGTTACACATAAATACATAATAGTATCACACGTACATTTTTATTTGTTTCATTATATTCTTTAAAGTGATATTGTTTAAATAAAAAATGAATAACAATAAAAAGAGAAGTGGTCAAAAGATGTGCAGTGTTGTCAATTGTAGTAATACTAACAGAACAGGTCATAAAATGTTTAACTTCCCTAATAGACAACACGAAAAAGAGCTTAAGGAAAAGTGGATCAAAAGTATTAAAAGAATTAAGTAAGTGTCGAGGATGTTAATTTTTATTTTTATGCAACTAATTACATTTTATACTATTGTTAACTTCCCTACGAGAACAATTAACATAAGACGAATAACTAGGTAAAAAGAATGATCTTTATTAAACAAAACGACAATTGATTATCGACGATCGACCTCGCAACGGCGCAGGTCACCAGTCGCTCATCAACGCACAACGACAACAACAAGACCTTTTATTAAAACAATAACCGTCTCCTCTAGATAGCATAGAGCACATACGCAGCGCCATCTAGGGGAGTTTACACTCGGCCTTCCTGCTTAGGACTGTTGTCCTCAACAGTTACAATTTAACAATAAAAAATAACAATTATCAAAAAAAATAAAATCCAATTAAATGAAAGTAGAATACAAATCAAAATTTTTTTTTTTTTTTTAAACATAACAATTACAAGGTAACAATTCAAAAGATAATAACAGTTTAATTAATAGTATTTACAGTCTTTACGTTTCAGTAGCGTTATCTTAGGAACTGCCAATAGGACTTAACACAGACTTAATTTCATCACAGTAAGGTTGACAACTAAATATTTAAAACAAATGATATACTATATCCTATCGTCAGAGAATATGCGTAACACGCTTATGTGAATAATATTAACAATAACTATACAAAGACGAATATCAAACAACTAAAAGAGGTAAAATAAAGTGTACAATTTAAACATAGTCTCGAGCCCAACCTGGAGGGTGCCTTTTCCTAATAGGCCTACCATCCGTTTTTCCCGTAGCTCTCTCTCTGGGTTCCACCTCAGCTTCCTCTGCTCGATTGTCTCCTGTCCCTTCGTCTCGGTCATCCTTAGTCTCTTCATCTCGGTCACCTTTCGTCTCTTCATCCTGGTCATCTTTCGTCTCTTCATCCTGGTCATGCAGCTTCCATGACTTAAGTTGCATCACATGTGCAGTGGTGGCGAACCGACTTTTTTTCTCTTGATTCAACTCAACCACTCGGTAAACGTCACCAGGTAGCTTCTCGGTCACTACTAGGGGACCTCGATAACGGTTTTGTAGTTTCGTGGACTCTCCAGTGGCAGTAGGGCATCGCTTCATGACCACTACCTCTCCCACCGAGTAGCTCGTGTTGTCATGACGGTGTTTGTCAAACGCAGTCTTCGTCTTCCGCTTGGATCTCTCCATCTGCTCACGTGCTTCTTGCCACAACTTTTCCGGCATCGTCCACTCGTCTGCCGTCTTAGAAACAGCCCTAAGTGTTCCTAGACAAAACCTAGGTCTATACCCGTGCAGCAATTCAAAAGGCGTCCTAGACGTCACCTTGCTCTCACTGTTGTTGAGGTAACGCTGTATCCTCGACAGATCTAGGTCCCAACCACTAGGTTCACCGCCCTCGGTCATTAACGCAGCCATAACTACACTATGCACCCTTTCCACTTGTCCATTTGCTCGTGGATGGCGCGACGAAGCCAACACTAACTGGACACCCTGGTCTCGACAGTACTCCTCGAACAACTTGGAAGTATAACACGTCCCGCGATCCGTGATAAACTTCTTGGGCTAACCATAAGCTTCCACAAACTGGCCCACACAAGTTAGTAAAGCTTCAGCAGTAGTGCCCTTAACTACAAATAAGACCACAAATTTCGTAAAGTTGTCCACCAACACTAGGATATACATATTCCCAGTAGCGGTCGTCACAAAGGGCCCCACATGGTCCATGTGTACAACCTCGAATGGACGTTGTCCCACCGGTATTGGATGCAACAACCCTGGTCTTTTACCCCTCGGGTTCTTCGACAGCAGACACTCGAAACACATGTGGATGTGCTGTCTCACATAACGCCTCATCTTGGGAAACCAGAAGTCCTGGAGGAGGTTACTCACCGTCCGATCGACAGCTGGGTGCCCGCTTAGGTCATGCGCCGTTACCAACAAGCTCTTCCGCATTGCCTTGGGCATGACAAAAAGGAGACGATCCCCATGCTTCCTGTAAAGCAACCCGTGCTCAACCTTATAGTTGTCGTTTTCGGCTTCTGGAGTAGACTTGACCATTTCTAACTCTCTAGCCACTTCAGGATCTGCGCCCTATCTTCCTCCGTCATCAATGTACACACCTCGTACCTCCCAGCCAGTTCCTCATCAAGGTCCCGTTCCTCTATCGCTACCGGCGCACGTGACAGCGCGTCCACATGGCTCATTTGAGTACCTGGTCGGTACTTGACTTCGTAGTCATACTCTTGTAAAGAGTCATGCCAACGTGCGACTTGTGAATTGGTACTTCGGAAGTTGTTCAAGTACATCAACGCTTGACAGTCGGTGTACACAACAAACTTCACACCCAACAGGAACTGCCTTAACTTGTTCATGGACCACACCAAGCACAAAAGTTCAAGCTTACTAGAACGATACCTCGTTTCTGCATCGCTAGTTTTTCAGCTTGCATAATATACAACGTGTAGTGGGTCACCCAGCCTCATTGATTGCAGTAACATGGCCCCCAAACCTATCGAACTGGCGTCCGTGTGCAATTCCGTTGTAGCAGCATCAGATCTGAACAAAGTTAAAACAGTACCAAAGCCGTCTGTAACTCACGAAAAGCCACTTCATGTTCTTCACCCCAACAGAAACTTTCCCCTTTACTGGTCAGTTTATTGAGCGGCGCGGCGATCAGCGCGAACTTCGGAATGAACCGTCTAAAAAAACTCGCTAACCCAAGGAAGCGCCTCAACGGATGAGCGTCTTCTGGAACAGGGTACTCGTTGATCGCACGCGTTTTCTTCAGTCCTGGTCTGATTTCACCACCTCCAACTACAAATCCAAGGAACTCGATACTCTTCGTCCCGAAAAGACATTTCGATGGTTTTAAAGTCAATGCTGCAGATTTGAGTCGTTCCAACACGGACCTCAATTTAGTCAACAGATCAGGCCAATCCGAGCCGTCAATCACCATATCGTCCAAGTACTTGTGCACAGTTTTACCTTGCAGCGGCCCTAACACGTACTGCATCAGCCGAGTAAATTCTGCGACTGCGCTCGACAACCCGAATGGCATACGCGTAAACTGACCTGTCGTGTCAGCTGTGATAAACGCGGTCTTTTCAGCAGCTTCCGGTGTTAACGGTATTTGGAGATATCCACTCGCCAAATCCAGCTGAATGAACATTTTTCCGGCCGCCAACGCCTCAAGCTGTTCCGACATATCCGGCAGCGGATAATGTTGACGAATGGTTTGTTTGTTTAAACGCCGATAATCAACACACAGTCTGTTTTTACCGTCTTGTTTCACAAGCAGCACCGGGCTCGCATAAGGAGAGACCGTATCGACGACCACCCCACTCGACTTCCACTCTCGCACGATCTTGGCGATTTCTTCGCGATCGGCGCGTGTCGTTTTATATGGCCTGCAAACTACTGGCCGACTGTTGGGCACCTCGTGAATTCCCACGGTCATAAGCGGCGTGCACCCAAGTTCGTCCAAACTCATCGCGAAACAATCGCGATATTCGTTGACCAGCCCTAACAACGCTGCTTCATCGTCGTCGGACAATTCGGGGCTAACGTACCCAAAATCCGCTGTAAGCAAAGGCTCCTTTAACGGCAGGACGTCCACCTCGACGGCATGCAGGTAATCCGCCTCGTTCCCCAACGTATCAACCGCGACTTATGCTGTATTTAACATGTTGGTTAATATGTTACCAGACACAGGTGTTAATAGCACTTTAAACAACTACAATAAACTTCTTCTTTTTTTAATGAAAATAAAACTTGGTGTTAGTTTTTCAGCTATTGGGGTTATGTTTAAGATTCATCGTACCACTGTCAGCAGGATATTTTTTGATATACTTTCTATTTTATCCAAAAAAACTAAACAGTTTATTTTTTGGCCTAGTAAAGATACTATTTCAGCAACTCTTCCTTATGCTTTTAAAAAAAATTATCCCAACTGTCGTTGTATTGACTGTACGGAAATTAAAGTTGAGCAGCCGCCTACTGTAGAGCAAAGAGTATGTATGTACTCAAGATATAAGAGTTCATATCGTCGCTGATACAGCAACTACACCTATCTCATATTATGAAGGTTTTCAGGAACACCAATAAACATGTTCCCAATGATATATACAAATCAAAACAAAAAACCTAATAAATTAATAGAAAGATTATTGGTTAAGAATGTTTATTTTTTACAATTTAATAACAAACGTGATCGATATTTGGTTTTTGTAGCTGTATACCTCGAAAAAGCGGTTTCACAAAGATACGTAGTACCAAAAGGCAGTAAAAGCAGTTTAGCTTTTGAACTTAATATTGAATGATCTTTCCCTAACTGAGCCCAAAATTCAGATATTGGTTTGCTTTTAAATGATGTCTGATAGTAACTATCCGAAACCATATCAATAAGAACCTCGTATTCTGCTGCATTGAGAGCTGCTGGTTTTGACGTCACTGAAAATGGATTTAGAATCCACTCATAGTTTTTTCGAATCGATTCTTGAACATCCTTTGGAAAGTATGAATTCAAATTTTGAAGTAAATTATTGAGGTGTTCTTTAATTATTTCTAAGAATGATTCATTTATTTTTAATTCGTTTTCTTGTAAAAAGTTTGAAGTCAATGAAAAACATGTAAAGTCTTTATTGTCGACGCTTTCAATGTAGAATGCTATTTTTTTCTTTAGCGCAAAAATTTTATCATTAGCATCAAATATTGTCTTTTGTTTTCCTTGGATAGATGTGCTAAATTCATTCATTTTTGAAAAAATATCTGCCAAGTATTTGCATAAACATTCCTGGTCATTCAAATAATCTGCTAGCAAACTATTATAGTCTTTCAAAATTTAAAAAACTTCCGTTCGAAGTTCAAGTAAGCGGGACAATGCTTTACCTCGCGACAACCACCGTACTTCTGTGTGTAATAACAATGACTTGAATAAAGCTCCCATATCTTCACATAGTATTTTGAGCAGTCTACACTGCAAAGGTCGTGTCTTAACATGGTTAATAATTTTAACGGCGTTGTCAAGCACTTGCTTTAATAACACTGGCATTTTTTTCGTTGCGAGGGAATGTCGATGTAATACACAATGACTACTCGTGCAATTTGGTGAAACTTTTTTGATCCTTGCAACAACGCCAGCAACATTACCTACCATGGCCTTTGCGCCATCTGTGCACACGTCGATGCAATTGTTCCATGGTATTGAGTTTTCAATGAAAAAGGCATCAAGCATAGAAAAAATTTCACTTCCGCTTGTTGAGGATGGAAGTGGTTTGCAGAACAAAATATCTTCATGAAAAATACCAGAAAATTCGTACCGTACAAATGTCATCATCACAGCTAATCCGGCGACGTCCGTAGATTCGTCAAGTTGTAACAAAAATTTTGTTTGACCGATACGAGAAATTATGGTGTCTTTAACCTCGTGTGATAAGTCCTGAATTCGACTACGCACAGTATTATTTGATAAAGGTATACTTGAGATCATAGTCGCAGTTTTTTCATCGGCCATACACTTCACTACTTTCACTAATAGTGGTTTTATAAGAGTTTCAGCGAGGGTGTGCGGTTTGCCAGCAAGAGCCAATTCATAACTAACTAAGTACGATGCTTTCAGTGATTTTTCGGAATGTGTCTTTACATGAGATATAAACGTTTTCTGAGTTGCATGGAGTTCATCACTTTTTCTTTTGAAATAGTCTGCAGTTTTATTTGTGAAGTCAGGATGAGTTTCAAAATATCGTCTTAGCTTAGCAGGGAACATTGAGCTATTAGGCAAAACTTTGTTACATATCACACACTGAGGACGCCCATCTGAAAATTCAGTGAATCCCATGTCTAAATATGAATCGTCATATTTTCGTTTTTTGTTTCCTTTCAGATTTTCTACATCAGGTATCGTAGACTCTAAAACATTTTTGCTACAACAATTGATATCTTCCTTTGATTGATCAACAGTTGTTGGCTTACGATTTTCAGGTCTTATGGAGCCCGTTTTGAACCACCGTTCCATTTCAGTAAAGTAGAAATACACTGAGTCGTTCGTAAATATGCCAATTAAAACAATAAAAAATGAAAAATTGAATCAAAGAAAAAATACACGTCCGTTGTTCATAAATACGCACAATAAAATAACAAATTCACCGGATTAAACAAAATAATCACATGTCCGTCGTTCGTCAATTTGCGCGATAAACTGATAAAATAATTTAGTAATTGAGAGTCAAACCTTAATTAAATGGTAGAAATTATCCAGTTTCTATATTTACTAGTATTATCTAAATTCTAAAATTAAATAATTGTACACAATTTTCTTATCGGGATTTTACATAGTAGGTTGGCGTCATATCGGTGAATTATGTCAAGTTGAGTGTTGACGAGATTTTTATGAAATATATATTCGTTTAAATAATTAAAATTATTAAATGTTTGTGGTGTAACGAACGGAGCCCTTGGGAAACCATTGCGGAGCCCCAGGGACTCCGCGGAGCACAGTTTGGGAACCGCTGGTCTATAGCAACTGATTGTTTTTGGACTTCTGCAGGTGTGGTGTGTGACCCAACTTTAAAATAATTTAATAATGATCCAGCATGATTACGTTTCATGGTATTAAAATTTTAAATCCACAAAAAACAATTAAGAATTAAAAATGAATAAATAAATAAATAAGCTCGTGAAAAACCAACGATGTCGACTTGAACAGCTGTACGACAGTCGACAATACTAGTTAGGCACTATTCACACTATAGGTAACGCAACGGTCCGATCACGCAAAAGTCACGGTCAAGTCACGGTCCCTAGTCGTTCATACTTGAATGGTCACAGTACGGTGACAGTCTAGTCAGTTGTTGCTTGATCATCACAAGGTACAGACTTTGTTTTCATGGCTACGAAATTTTCTCTGCAACAGTTGGCTTTGATTGCCATTTGCCTGGACGAGGAAGAACGGGAAAATGAAGAGGAACGTCAACACCTCAAAATAAAAAGAATATGGATTCATCCGAGTCTTTTAAAGAGAAAAACAGAAGGAGAATTCTATACGCTGTTACCTCATTTAATAGAAGATGAAAAAAAGTTTCATGGATATTTTCGTATGAACACTGGTACGTTTGAGATGATACTTTCTAGAATACAGAAAGATATCCAGAAAGAAGATACAACATTTCGTGAAGCAATCACGCCAAGAGAGAAATTGGTTGTATGTCTTAGGTATGAAAATTAAAATTATTGAATACAACTAATTAATCTAAATTCAATGCAAATTATTATTTTTAATGGAATAAAGTTTTTTTTTTGATAAATTGTTATATTTTACATGTACATTTGATTGCTCAATATTTATTTAACATAATAAGAAAACTTTTAATTATTTTATATTAATATACTAATGTATACCTATAGGTAACAAAACAATTGATATTTTATTTATTCAGTTGATTAAAATCGTTTGCGAAGGCCATAGCGAATGTTTGAGTATTTTCCGGATATACTTGAGGTTGAGTTTGAATTGGATTTATTTGCTGTTGATTAGGACCAGAATTATCATTATATGAGGAACTTGTAGATAAAGCCGAATATTGGGAAAAAGCAGGTGATGACTGTAATGAACGACCATGAATAAACTCAGGTTGAAAGTTTCTACGGTTTTGAGACTCTATATATTTTGCTTCAATGTCACTTACAAGTGAAAAAAGTTGGGTTTTTACGAAATGTTGATCTGTTGCATTGAATTTTTTACTTGTGGCAATTAATGAAAAAAAAGTATCGATTGGATGAGGAGGTTGTTCTTCTCTTTTTTGTTGGACCAAATATTTCATAAGTGTTGTTGAAGCACTTTCCTTGGTATCTGTATGGGTTATTTTTTTTCTTAATTGGGGCGTTTTTAAGCTACTTGTCTGTGTCACTTCCTTATCAACATCTTCGTCAACGTTTTCTTCATTATATTTTTCATTTGTTTGTTCATTATTGTTAGCTTCTATTTCAGATTCGTTCGTACTTTCATCCGATTTTTCTTCATCAGAATCGTTACTTGTAGTTGTAGTCATTGAAGTTACACGAGATCTATCTTTCATTGCTTTAAAAAATGCATTTGACTTGCGTACTTCCAGTTTGAAATATTTGACGCAGCTTGACCACTTTTAGTTTTTTGTTTATTTTCATTTTTACGGTATTGCGATCTTAAAGATTCCCATCTCTCTTTACACTCTGAACCTATATTATAATAACAATATACAATAGGTACAATAAGATGCATTTTTTAATAAAACTAACATTTTAAATTATTTTAGGATATACCTAATGATATTATTATTAAATTAGTATTATGAACTGACAATAATATTATCAATTATACTGAGTAATATCATAAGCTGACAAATCGTCTTCGCTCAGAATCATTTTTCGTATAAAATGATTATATATCATTGAATTCAGATCTAATACCATCCATCACAGTAACCCACTAATAATCTACTACAGCAGAGTGACATCCACTTACTCGCTTTTTTGTTTAATTATTTTAAAAACAAAAGGCTCAGCGTTATAATCAATTTAATTATTTTTAAAATATGTTTTAGATTTCTTGCAACGGGGGACTCATACAAAACAATTGCTTTCAGTTATCGTTTAGGACACTCAACAGTACAAAATATAGTTCTAGAAGTGTGTAATGCAATTAATAACAATTTGTTATCAGAATTTATTCCAACACCAAATCAATCTGACTGGAAAAAAATTGCAAAAGATTTTTGGCAATGTGGAATTTTCCAAATTGCCTCGGGGCACTAGACGGCAAACACGTAGTGATCGAGTCCCCTGCTAAGAGTAGGTCTTTATACTTTAATTACAAAAAGACATTCACTGCATGTTCTTCATCAATAATTTTTTTTGGTTTGAAACCATTTGGAAAACGACCTAAAAAGACTATTTTTTAATGTATATCTTAATTTAAAATTTGTATAATAATAACTGAATTATACATGTATGTATTAGGTTTTAGGTACATAATTTGTTATATTAATTTTATAGGAAATTTTATTGATAATAAAAAATTTACCTGTATTACGTAATTTTGTTTCTATATTACAAAATGTGTTTTTAGTTGGGTGTTTCCTTTCTGGAAATTTTTGTAAATACAGACGAGAAGCTTTTACTGTACTTTTTCCTCCACTTTCATAAAAAACTTTTAACATATCACGGTACTCTAAATTACTATAAATAGTAGGCATATTTAAGAAAGATAAAAATAAAAAATATTGAATTTTATATTTCAAAAATCATACATAAACTGGTTCATTTAATACCCATTAACATCACATTTAATTATAAAATATTTATAGATTATTCAAATATGCAATTAAGATCATTAAAATCGTTAAGTTTTAGAATAGGTATGTAAATAATTAATGAAACAATATGTATAAAACCAGTAATTCCCAATTCATATAATATTATAATTGATCATTCGAGGTTTACATTTTGTATGAGCTACAGTGTTTTCATATTAACTAATAAATACTTTCATCATGAGTAGTTATCGTTTGTCTCGCTCCGATTTGGGCTCTACACACTCAAGTGACCAAACAGACATTTTTAAAAAATATAAAAAATATAAAGATATGTGCAGGGATTTGGTTTTAGAAAATGAAGAGTTACAACAGGTAATATATTAAACAATTATTTACAAATTTATTAAAAAAAAATATTGTATGAATAACATATCTCTTAAACAAGTATTTAGCAACTGTAAAAACTACTTTTTATACATAGGATGTTACAATTAATTTATAACAGTTTTTAAGTTCAAACAATCACAAAAGTTTGGTTTTACTTTTAGAAAAATTTTAATTTATCTCGTCAATATGAACTGGAGTGCTTAAAAAATAATGAATTAGAATTAAACAATAGTCAGTTGTCGGATGATATTAAAAAACTGAACGATATTCAGGTAACTAAAATGATTTATAACATTCAATAACATTCTCTGCTATACATGTATGTATAAGGTTCTTTCACTAGTGACGCTAGCTGAAGAAAAAAAAAATAACCGACACCTATAATATAAGTTAACAATTTGTTGGCTAAATGTTCAAAACAAATAAAAGTATAATTATAATATTACGCAACGGTTTGCAACTAGCAGAGTATTCATGTATAAAACAATACACTCTTAAGTGTTTCAAACAATTTAACCATCAGAAGGATATTAAATGTCACATATTATGCCATGTAGAAAATTATTGATTTTATCTGTTATTAACATGAACTCTGGCAATATATAAATCTTAAAAGGGATTTCAATTAAGCTTTGTATTAATTTTCTAATACAAAGAGATCTGCAATAAAACAACAATTAAGTGTTGCAACTATATTTTTTCTATAATTTTTTATAGTAAAAATAAAAATAGATATAATAAATTACAACTTACATTTTATATAAAAACCAAGATAATGTTAGATATATTTTTAATTTATAGTATGAAAATGTTTTTTTATGTTTTATTTATTAATGAATAACAAACTAAGGAAAATTAGTATTTATTTTATCTTTTATTCTGAAATTCTCAAAGGTTGAAGTCCCTGATCTTAAAAAGTACATGACAAGTTGACATTAAATACCTATTCTAACAATTTCAAATCATTAACTTAATTATTTCATGGGTTATTTTTTATTCTTAGTAATTATGTAAACATAATAACACACTATGAAATATTCAGAGAAATACTAAAGAAATAGGTAGTAACGTGTTTATCCATAACATTTATCTACACACTTTCAAGCCAATCAAAACTATTTCAGAATGCCCTTATTTTTCTGTTAAGTTAGTTGTTATAGGTATTTATTAAATTCTTACATTAATATTATTTTTTTTTTTTATATAAACAGAGCTATAAATATGGTTAATATTGAATACATAAAGTTCCTGATGAACTAAATGACTAAATGTAAAACACTAATATTATATATCTACTTATCTACTTACAGCTAACAATATTTTTTATGATCTACAATTGTACCATTTACATTTTTTTTTTAATAAAATGAAACATTTGATTTATGTTGTTTTATACTTAAGATGAACTGGTTACAATTGAACTTCTGATGGTTTTATGTATAGGTACATACAACTAGTTACAATAGTAACTATTGTAAGTATACAAATGTAGTATTAAAACAGCAAGGTACAAAGCATTAATTATACAACTAACTGCATGTGATTGAAAATTAAATTGTTTGAACTCTCACCAAATATGTATACTTTTAATGTTGACATCCACCTAGAATATTTTCGTTAACAGTGAGAATATTTTAATTCATTTTATTAATAAATTAATAAATGTTAATATTATTATCAGGGTTCGGGACTTATAGCTCTAAAAAGCACTAAAATATGCGCTAATATATGACCCAATAAACTTAAAAATATGCACTAAAAAATTTAAAAATATGCACTAAAAAATTAAAAAAAAATTAAAAATCATTAACAAAAAAGATTTATTTGATATATTATGTATTAATAAATAGGTATATATAATATATTAATTTTTTTATATTTAAAAAAATAAAAAAATAAAAAAATTTGTAATTTAAATCTTAGTGCCTTTGTGATTGCATTGAACTATTAGATGTTTTCGAACATTTTCGAACTGGAAGGCTCTTCTATTATCGGCTAGAATACACTTATATGCCGAAAATGAACGTTCCACGTCGACGGAAGTAATGGGAGCATACTTGAAAAATGACAGATCATTACATGTTAGATCTTCTGCTATTGAACGAAGATCCATAGACTCTCCTCCGGTGATAATTTTACATATTTGTTTTAAACTATTTAAACCCTTGTTTTTTACTAATACTTGATCAAGTTTTTTTGACAGCGCAATTCCATATGGTCCGTGTAAATTACATAATTTCGATTCAATATCCTCTATAAGTTTTATCGAATCTGAATGGAACATATTGTGTCTGTAGTTGTTTTATAGCTACAGTTAACACTTCAAAATTGGATTAGATAAAAGCCAAGTTACATTGTAAGTTCGGTTGTGATATACATAGTTTTGCCTTTTGAATACTAACTGCATCATTTTCGTCTAATAAATGTATAATGCGAACAATCTTTCAAAATGTTCGCAATAGTAAATTGCAGCATCCAACCATGTTCCCCAACGAGTTATTATGGGTTCTGGTGGCAATTTAATTCCAGGTGCTTCAGTTTTAAATAATAAAATTCTAGAAGGGGCTTTTCTAAAAATTTTTTTTACATTTGATATTAAGTTATCTACCTCATCAAATTTTCCTCGAATTTCCTCGGCTACACGATGAATCCCGTGAGCAACACATGTAGTATGAACCATTTTAGTATAAAAACTTTTTAAAACAGATCCAGCTTTTACCATGTATGGTGCGGCGTCTGTTAAAAATAACAAAACATTGTCGTAATTGATACTTCCAGACCATAAGATTCCCATTTTATTTATTTATTTCGTATGGCTGGTATACAAATCAACACAGTTAAGGCCACAAAACATGAGTATAAAATAAAAAATAAGATAACTACAGTTAAAAATATAAATATAAAATGCAAATAGTTAAATAAATAAGTAATGATAGTAGGGGCACATGGTCATTGTTTACAGATAAAATCCATAGTCATAAGGCAATGTCCAGTTCTCGAATCCATTCTAATGCTTCATTATTTGCCGCATGAATTCCCTCAATGCCCCGGTTGAACCTCCTTTTCGGGCAATCTTCCACAATATGGTGTATTGTTTGGTTATCGTGACCGCAATCACATGTAGGGCTGTCCTTAAGACCCCATTTGGACATCATGGAGCCGCACCGGCCGTGAACAGTTCGAATTCTGTTAAGTACGGACCATACATCTCGTGGTAAATCCATGCCAGCTACACCTTTATTAGGGTCTGGCACTATACCACTATTTTTTACATCAGTTGATGTCCAGTTTTCGCACCATTCTTTTGTACCCTCAAAGTTTGATAGTGCTAACTCCTTAGCTGTGCTCCACGGGGGCTTTCTTGATTTTAGCCTGAGGTTAGGTGTATTTATCAGCATTTGGTACAACAGGGACTTTTTCGTCTTATCAGCTTTGGTTGTTGTTCTAAGCAGTGCCTCCTTCCTGCGTAATGTTGGTGGCAGAATATTAGTTAAGACTGGTAACCATTGTGTCGGTGTGCTTTTTACTGTTCCACTAACTTTTTATACAACTGTTCATAATCTATATTATTGTCTGAATCTAATTTGAAATGTTTTCATCCAGTAGCTGGTACTTCTTCGTAAGGCTCATCAAATATTAACTTATACATTATCTTTTTTGAATGAGGATTGTATTGCAATGCTCTAATGTCTTTTACCTCAGGATCACCTTTTGTTCTTCCTGGTCTAATTGATGCATACGTTTGATTAGTTTTGAAGTTTAAAAAATAGTCATACTTAAGTAAAGTAGCTTCAAGTGGTGATGGTTTTTTTCTTGCATCTTTTGTGATTCTTATATAGTCTGAAGGTAAATAGATATCATGGCCCTTAAGTTTCCTCTCAATTAAACTATGGACACTGTCACATTGCATTTGCCTGTGACCTTTTATTAAGTATTTTTGTTCGATAATTATTTGATATTTTATGGAGAAATGTAACAGTGCGTTTGCCATGATAACATTGCGGTTTTGGTATCCACATCCGTCTGAGTAAATAATGATAGGTTTCTTTTCATTTATACAATACTTTTCTAAATGTTTAATAATTATCGACACAAATACAGAAGCTTCTAGTTCACCATCAGCTTCGTGCCACCAATAATTGTGACAATGTCCTGTTGCATTATTATAAACAGTCATGTTGTGTACTTTTAACTTCATCGAATAGTACAGTGCACTTGCTTCTAATACGGGACAGAGTTTCACTGCTTGACAATCCATGGTAATTACAATACATGAATTGTTTTTTGCTAAATTTGTATCATATTCTTTCTCCTGTCTAGCTCTGTCCTTGTGGGCAATATGCTCGGCATATTCGTTTTCTTCTATTTGACCCATATTGTATGAAGTACAAAAATCACATTTATCCTTTATAGGTAAAAATATGGACAGTTTATTTTCTGCCATATAGTTCATAACATAACAGTGACTTATATACATTTATTATTTCTTGTTTACTATAAAATGGCCCTTCGAGATATAGTCTATCGGTCTGAATCCTACAGTAGTGAGATGGCATTTTAGGCAGTAAAGAAAACCATTTTTTTAAGTGTTCTATTCTTTTTGATAATGGTCCTTTTTGTCGAGGTGAAATATTATCAGATTCTGTACTGAATGAATGTGATGATTTTATTTTATTTATTTTTCCTGGTAGTCCATGAACAGCAGTATTTATCCAATTTCGTACCATCCATTCATTTAACCCTAATGTGTTTAAGAACATTGTCTTACATACTTGAAGACGTTCAGATTGGTTGTATTTTAAAAAATAAAAAAAAGTATTTGACCTTCTACTTTCATTACCTAGTCCTGTAGTGTCCCTTTTTCGTGATGACCATAGTAGTAACAAACGTTTGTTTTTCTTCCCAAGTTGCTGACCAATATTTTTTAAAAATCTTTTCTCTCATGTCTTCATCAAAAAGTTGGCAAAACCTATTCTTAAGACTTTGGCATTTTTTAGAATTGCATGTTGCTTTCATAGTTCTTTTACTTCTCTTTGTATCATGTTTAACATTTTTTCCATGCCTGCTATAGCCAATGTAAGCGTCTCCAGCCATTCTTTTTTTTTTAGTCACTTCACGTTTCCATTTCACCAAATTTGTTTTTAAACTACGATTTCTTTTTTTAGTTACAGTTTTATCACAATTTGATGAACTATCTTCTATGTCTATACTACTTTCATTTATGCCAGTTTCATAAGTAACTGTAGTATTAGAATCTTGGTTAGTTAAGATAATTAAATCTTCATTTTCCACATTTTCTATGTCCTCAGTACTTTTATTATATTCTGTTTCATAAATTAGAATAGTATTTACATCTTGATCATTTTCCATGTTCTCAGTACTCTTAGTATCAATTTCATAAGTCATTATAGTATCATCATCATTAATTAAGTTACTGCTGATACTACTCGTTATACCAGTAGCATCATAGTTAATTAAATCACTAAAATTTAACTCAGAGAAATCAATTATTTCTTTAGACGCTTCAAAATTAATATGGTTTTCATTAGCTGTTAAATAATATTCTGTAGATTCTATTTTATCATGAGCATTGGAGTTTTCAGTTTCATTACTAACTAATTTATTATTGTCAAGAAATACAATGTCTGAATTAAGAATTATACTTCCAAAATCGGTATTTGGATTAGCTTTTGGTACTTCTTTATTATTCAGTTCAGCCAAACTTAATATGGTCTTCAAACGACGTTTGGCCATGGTAACTAATAATTATTACTAAAATAATAATAATACTAATATACGACGTTTACCTTAATTGTTGTGAGTAATGTAATACCACGTATCAGTGACTCGATCTAAAATATATACTTTTTCAACAACACGTATCTGAAAATTAAATTCAAAGGGATTTGAACACGTCATATTATACACATAAAAAAATGCAAAGATAATAATACTTTAGTATAACATACTATAGTATTATATTCGTAATTTAATTTAATAATTACCTGAAATTTGAGACGACTACACTAAATATTTCAAGAGGTCGCATGTTGCAATGAATTACTCGTATAAAAATTGTAGATACGTGTTGTCACATTACATTACCAGATACGTGTTATCACTAATATCTATTTTTTGAGGTTAATATTTAATTTACAATAACCATGGTTATGAATGAAAATACGCGCGAAATTGCTCTTAATCGTTTGATATCAAAACATAAAAATCGAAAATTTGCAGATACGTGTTGTTGCTGTTAGGGTAACGATTTGTAGAATCTGTTATGGGGACTATTTGAGTTGAACTTGACTAAATTAAAAAAAAATTAATATTATGGTACATCCGGTAAAACAAAATCATTAATTTGTAAATTGTATTTAGAACTGTACATTTAATGTCATATGAAAAAGTATATTTCTAATATTTTTTGCTATGTATAATGTCCCAATAATAATATATTCATAGCATTATAATTTCTTACCTCGTCTAATACAGATTCTATTTCTTTAGATTTAGCTTCAGTCTGACTAGGATTATGCATGGTCTGAGTTGAACTTGACTAAATTAAAAATAATTAATATTATAGTAGGTACTTATAGTGAAATTGGATTAATTATTTTTAAATATTTGGGCTGTATATTTAATGTCATATTAAATTACAAACTATGTACAACTGAAAATTGTTATATTAAGTACAGACTTATAAAAACAATGATAAAATAGTACCTATATCCACTCTCCAATAATTTAATATTATTAAAATGGAATTAAAAATTGGATTCAATTACGGTATATAACAAATATAAAAACTTACCGGAATCATATTATGTAGTTTAATCTGTTTCGATAAATGTCGTGAAGTTTCGGTCGAACATTCGAACGGGTTTTTTGGAGCGCCGACATGTTTCACATTTACCCGTTAACCATTATGTAACTTCTCTTCGTCCTTTTTTTTAAAATCGTCGTTAAATCTGCTGCCACATTCTAAGCACTCAACTTTAATACGTTTTCTTTTGCGATTAATATTTTTGGCACTCATTATAGTATAATATGACTTACGTATAAAGCAGTGGCGTGGCGAAGATAACTTTTTGAGGCCTGTGCCTCATCATAAATGGGTGGGTGGTGGTGTGTACTGATGTGAAGCCATGAGAATCATATGAGATTTACCTTATCACAATAGATAATTAAATATTAACAAATAACAGACTGTTGGGAAGGTATGGAACTTGCAAATTACATTTATAGGGCCCAAACAGACGACCAGATTTAGCCGGCCGGTCAGTTCGCCGGCTCCGGCACATTTTTCGACCGGTGACCGCGTTTGGAGGAGCACGGCGACCGGCCGTCAAAAAACTGGTGGATAATGCCGGATCACAGTAAAATACATATAAAATAATACGAATGAACACACGGCGTACGTTTTTGTCGTCCGGTCACCTGAAATCTATTTCACTTCGTACATAACTTTGCATATTAATAAATAATAATACTAAAATTGCCGGCCGGCTAAATCCGGTCGTCTGTTTGGGTCCATAAAAGTACATTCGAAAATAGAACCAATTCGGGAATTTATACGATAACGATGTTATCTGTTTAGAGTTTGAGACGTGTGTGGTGTGTATAATATAATAATGTTATATGTATATTTGTCCCTCACCAAACGATCGAACCGTCCAAAATCCGAACCTATTAATAAACAATAATAACAATTTCTAATAATGCATATCTATACAGCAACGAAAACCACCACCAAGGCACCACAATTCCTGAAACGTGTATGATAAAAATATAGCATACATATTTTTCCCTTGACAATAATAATCAATATTGTTTTCATTTCTCAGTTTAATGTTCATTCTCTACACTTCTACAGTATCTCCGCGCGTATAGTAAAAATATATATAGTACATACTTATGTGGCATTGTGTCATTGTGAATAGTTTCTTAATATTGTTACTTTAATAGTTTAATATCTTATTTTATAATTTAAATTTAAAAATGCCAAATAATTGTGTAACGTGTGGACGTATTCGAGATCGCCGTATAAATTCAACGAATTGGGAAAGACATATTAATGCATGTGCAATGAAAAATATCAATAATAAAAGAAAGAAAAAAAATTCTACAAAATTCTACGAAGTACTACAGTCAAACTCAATTCATGATTTTTTTAATAAAAAGATTAAAATCCAAGCCAATAATGGTAAGTATATAATAATACTTCTTCATCTATTCACATTTACCTGATATATGATGCATGTTTAAAAATAAACCGGGGAACTTGCTCTGCTGTGCAGTAGGGGTCGATATATTATTATATTACCAGTATAATGTGGAAGTTTCAAGTTTCTACTTGTATTTTTTTAAAAATAAGAAAAATAAAAAAACCGTTTAATAGTAAGCTTGAATTTTTAAATTTTAATTATCGTCAATATTTAAAATGTAGACGCCCGTGAAAATTTTTTAATTAACATACGCTTAATTTTTTTTGTAAATGTTGAAGGCAAAAGTCAAAACTTATGGACAAGTGGACAACCTTGTATTAAATTTTCAATTCTTAGGTACCTACTTATGAATACAAAACAATTATGAATTTTCAACTACAAAATAACTTCAAATTTTCACGAAATTGATCCAGAAGGTACCATTTAAATTATTTATATTTTTAGCACAATTAAAATATAAAAATGTGATTTTTCTAGTAACTGGTAATTCAAGTTCATTTGATCAGAGTATGGAAAACGAGAAAAATGAATTGAACATTGATTTGAATAATGACTTAGCAACATCGATTGATCCAGAAGGTACCATTTAAATTATTTATATTTTTAGCACAATTAAAATATAAAAATGTAATTTTTCTAGTAACTGGTAATTCAAGTTCATTTGATCAGAGTATGGAAAACGAGAAAAATGAATTGAACATTGATTTGAACAATGACTTAGCAACATCGATTGATCCAGAAGGTACCATTTAAATTATTTATATTTTTAGCACAATTAAAATATAAAAATGTGATTTTTCTAGTAACTGGTAATTCAAGTTCATTTGATCAGAGTATGGAAAACGAGAAAAATGAATTGAACATTGATTTGAACAATGACTTAGCAACATCGATTGATCCAGAAGGTACCATTTAAATTATTTATATTTTTAGCACAATTAAAATATAAAAATGTGATTTTTCTAGTAACTGTTAATTCAAGTTCATTTGATAAGAGTATGGTAGATGAGAAAAATCATTTAGTGATCTCTATTAATCCAGAAGGAACATGCATTTTTTTATTTATAAGTTATGGTTTATTCTGATAGATTTTTAATAACTTAAAATAAATACATTTGATTTATGTTTAATTGTAATTTGTAGGTTCTAATGGACTGCTTTATTATAATTCATATTTATGTTTTTAATTATTCTTTAGGTGATCCCAACTATATAAATTCTTCTTTTGCGTTCAAAAATGATCCAGCTAGAATTCCAAACTCTGTTCCAGTTGCATTGCAGTCATATTTTGTTGAACTTGGACCATGCCAACCTACATCTCATAACTTACCAAATAAGGAGTTTCCAAAGACATATGATTCACATGGTAAATTTCGTTCCTTTCATGAATCATACTACTTTCAGCAACTTGAAGATCAACCTCCCTGTAAACGTTGGTGGTTATCATATTCATTAAGTGAAAATAAAATCTTTTGTATTTCCTGTAAGTTATTCGGGTTACCAAAAGCAAAAAAACAAAATATTGTTTCTTCAGGTTCATGTGATTGGAAAAATATTTTAAGAGTTATTAGAAATCATGAACATTTTCCTGATCATTTAGAATCAGAAATAAATAGGAATCTGTTTACCAAAAGATTGAAGTTAGATTTCAAAATGGAAATTATACACTCAGCTAATCGCAAAGTTGCAGAAAATCGAGAAATTGTCAGAACAATTATCGATGCTCTAGTTTTTATTGCTCGTCAAAATATAGCTCTGAGAGGCCATAATGAAAAACACGTATCTTTAAATAGAGGCAATTTTTTGGAACTAATATCTCTTTTAGGAGATTATCACCCAACATCATTTAAATACAATTAAGTTAAAGGATCGTAATCGTCTTACATTTTTGTCTAACAGTAGTCAAAATGTATTATTAGACATATTGAAGGAACAAATTCGTTCAAAAATATTGGATGAAATAAAACATTCACAAATGTTCTCTGTGATAATTGATACAACAACAGATATTTCAAATTTAGAACAATTCACATTCATAGCACGTTATGTATATAAAGGCCTTATTCAAGAACGACTTGTTGCTCTTGTAACTGCATCTGATGGAACAGGTAAAGGTTTATTTCAAGAGTTTTGCAATATAACAGATAAATATAACTTAGATTGGCGAAGCTATTTGTATGCTCAATCATATGATGGAGCAGCATCCATGCAGGGACAATATTCAGGACTCAAGACATTGATTCAGCATCAAAGCCATAAAGCTATTTATATTTGGTGCTTTGCACACCTTTTAAATTTAGTTGTTGTTGACACTGCTGATTCAAGTCTTGATACTAGACAGTTCCTTGGAGATCTGCAGGCTCTAATTGCTTTTATGAGAGCTAGAAAAAGAACAGCGGAATTCGTTGACTGTCAAAAAAAATTGCAACCAACTGAACGAATTCAAAAGATAAAGTCATTTTCAGATACAAGGTGGACCTCACATGGCCGTGTAATAAATGTAGTTTATTCTAAGTATAAAGCATTAACAACATGCTTATGTAACCTCTCAAAGTCTGATGATCGTACCATTGCTTCGGGAGCAAACAATTTTTTAAAAATTATAACAACATTCAATTTTGTTTTAACAATGAATCTACTAAAAAAAATTTTTGCCATCACCACACCACTTTCAAATTACTTACAATCCAAGTCGCTTGATTTTATTGAAGCTCTTCGTTTGGTTGATGTTTCAGAAAAACAGCTTATCAGTTTACGATGTGATTCAGAATTTGAAAAAACAGTGAATGAGGCAAAATATTTTGCTAAAGAACATCAACTAATTGAAACAAATTTTAAGGATGTTAGACAACGCGTTAAAAAAAAATTGCCTGGTGAAGAAACTTCAGATGAAGTGATAAGTTCACCTTTCATTAAGTATAGATGTGAAACATATTTCAAAGTGTTAGATAAAGTTAATACATCAATACAGAGTAGATTTTTTGGAGCTAGAGATATTTTGAAAGATTTAACTCTTTTATCTCCTGAAAGGTTGGATTATTACAGCAATAATAACAAACCACTACCTAGAGATAGTTTCTCTAAATTGACTTCTTGGGTACCTTGTATTAATTTAGATCAAATCAAAAATGAGTATACAGTATTTTCAAAAAGTTATAAAGAACTTATATCTGGGGACAATATACCATTAATGTTACATAAAAAATGTCCTAGTGAATCAAATTCTGAAAGCGATTCTTATTCTAGTGATGACGAAACTGAACAAAATAAATCTGTAAAAGAAGTAATTGGAATTGATAAAATCTTATATATTTTATCAATTTATGATTTACAAGCAGCATTTCCAAATCTTCATATAGCATTTAAAGCATTAGGAACATTACCAGTGTCATCATCGTCAGCTGAAAGATCTTTTTCTAAGGTAAAATTAATCTAAGGTACAAGAAATTAATTGTTTATATTATATACTTTAAATATAATAACTTTCTAGGTGAAGATAATTAAGTCAAGGTTGCGTTCAACTATGTGCCAAGATCGACTTGAAAGCTTAATGTTTTTAAGTTGTGAAAGAGATGTATCCATTAATAATGAAGATACAATTAATGCTTTTGGACATTCATCAGAAGTACTTAAAAAAGCATTAATTTTCAAATGATTAATAACTGTACAATATAATACAATATGTTTATAAAAATTAATTTATTATAGATTTTATCTTAACCATATATTTATAGTATATTACTCGTATTGATTTAAATACTTGGACACAACTTTAAAAATTATTCCTAAAAATATCTTATTAAGTTTTTTATACGAAGGTACCATATTATTTTTAACGGTGGTGGTGGTACCTAGTAAAAATAAAAATGCATTGGGCCTCACACATAAAAAATGTTCTACACGCCACTGGTATAAAGTATAAATTATAAATATAAAGTTATAGAAAATTCAAAATCTATGTGCAGCTAACTGTTTAGTCTATGGTACACAATGTAGTGCGTAGTCATTAAACAATAACATTAGTTATTATGTGCCGATACGGGCGATACAGGCTACAGACGGCCAATTTGACGATTTGTACTTTGTACACCAGATCTATTTATAACATGTTATCGAGCAGTAAGCACTTTCGCGGAAGGACAGACAGTCAACAGTATTTCATTGTCATTTTATTATTATTTTTATTTTTACTTATCAGTTATAATATTATTTTTACCTATAGTTATTGTATGATATTCTTATATCTACAATATTATAAATAAAGTAGATATTTTTTTTTCATAGGAAAATACTATAACTATGAATTTTATTGTATAATATAAATACAATTTATAGTTAAATATTATAATAAAATACTTAAAATATTATTAAATTGCCGACTCAATGACCTTTCGATGCGCCATTGTGCCAACTGGGCCCAACTATAACTGTCGTGGGGGGGGGGGGGTGGCCCACCCCCTACACCCCCCATCAGGACGGCCCTGTTGGCGGTGCAGGGTGGAACAACTCTCCGGGTAGACGGAGCGACATTCCGTAAACCATTTCCGCCGGTGTATGGCCTATGTCCAGTTTAATCGTGTTGCGCAATGCCAGAAGTATTATGGGCAGTTTTAGTGTCCATTGCACACTTTCCTGCGCTGTAATGGCGGCCTTAAGGGATCTATGCAACCGTTCGACCATGCCGTTTGCCTGAGGGTGATAGGGAGATGTTCTTACATGACGTATACCAAACGTGGACGCTAACGTCGCGAACAGTTCCGATTCGAATTGTCTACCTTGGTCTGTTGTTACGATGTCAGGTACTCCAAACCTGGCTATCCACTGCGTTGTTAGCGTAATGGCCACGGAGTACGCCGATATATCATGTAGTGGCCATGCTTCGGGCCAACGAGTAAATCGATCTACACAAGTGAGCATATACTTGGAGTTGTTCGACGGTGGTAATGGTCCGACAAAATCTATATGAATATGTCCAAAGCGAAGTTCTGGGGGTGCGAAAGGTGTCAGAGGTGAGGTAGTGTGCTTGTGTACTTTTGTTCGTTGGCATTGTATACAACATTTAGTCCAATGGCCAATCTCCCGGTCCATGTTGGGCCAGCAGTAGCGATACTTGATAAGGCGAATCGTTGCGGTGCGACCTCCATGAGCTTGACCGTGTAGAGCTGTGAACACATGGCGGCGGTGTACTAGGGGTACGTACATGCGTGCGTTGCCGTGTGCGTAATCTGCGTACACGATGCCATCTGGTGTATTTCGTGGTTGCAGCTGTGTGTCGCTGAGACTTCTAACCTTGACAAGGCGTCTGGGACTATGTTTTCTTCTCCGTGTACATGTTCCACCTTGGTGATGTATTGTGACAGGAATGAAATATGTCTGATTTGTCGATCAATGTTTTTCTCTGTCCTGTGGGTGAACATGTACACCAAGGGCTTGTGGTCAGTGAGGAGTGTGGTTAGTCTTCCTTCGATGGCGTGGAGAAAATGTTTGGCTCCTAAGTAAGCGGCAAGAAGTTCCCGGTCGTATGTACTGTATCTAGTCTCGGCACCTGATAATTTTTTAGAGAAAAAACCCAGTGGTTGCCAAAACTTACCGGACTTCTGTTCCAGCACTGCACCGACTGCTGTCATTGAAGCGCCTGTGGCCAGTCGTAGGTGTGCATCAGGCTTTGGGTGAGCCAGCTCGGTGGTGGCGGCGAGAGCAGCACGACATTTTTCGAACGCAGTCTTTATACACTTTGTCCAACTTAAAATGCCGTCGCGTTTTTTAATTTGAGCAGCGAGATCATACAATGGTGCTTGTAGTTGGGCGGCATTCGGGATAAACCGTCGATAAAAGTTGACTGATCCCAAAAATCTCTGTAGGCCTTTCTTGGTAGATGGAAGTTGCAATTTGTTGATGACAGTGATACGTTCCGGATCTGGACGACAGACATCCTTGTCAATTGCGTGTCCCAAGAAGTTTAATGAGTTGACTGCAAACACACATTTTGCAGGATTAATGGCGATACCGTAATCCTGGCATCGCTTTAGGACGGTACGGACGTGTTGCTCATGTTCTTCTTGGGTGTGAGATGCAATTAGTAAGTCATCAATATAGGCGAACGAGAATTCCAGCCCACGCAACATGTAATTTATCACGCGCTGAAATGTCTGTGCAGCGTTTCTTAGCCCAAAACACATCACTGGAAATTCGTATAGACCGAAAAGTGTAGTAACGGCGGTCTTCTGGATGTCAGCGGCTGCTACAGGCACCTGGTGGTATGCACGGACCAAATCGAGCTTGGTGAAAAATACTCTACCTGCCAAATTGGCAGTGAAGTCGTGCAAGTGGGGTAAAGGATATCTGTCCGGACGGGTCACTTCGTTGAGTCTTCTGTAGTCTCCGCAGGGACGAAATGAGCCATCTTTCTTAGCCACCAACAGAAGAGAGCTGGCCCATGCACTGGATGAAGGACGACAAATACCTTTTTGACGCATGTATTCAAATTCGCGTCGTGCGATTCTAAGGCGATCTGGAGGCAATCGTCGAGGGCGTGCGAACAGAGGCGGCCCGATAGTCTGGACTCTGGAGCTCGTGTTCGATCTGATGCAGAAACTTTTCTGGGACCGGAGACTCGCGCGTGACTTTGGGAAATTGCTGTAAAATTTCAGACCATCTTAGTGGTTGTGATACTAAGTGAATGGATGGTGCGATGGTCTTGACTAGGACGGCCTCGATCGACTTGTTGTTGATGGAATCAATGAGGCAACTGCGACGAATATCTACTAGCAGACCAAAATAGTGAAAGAAATCTGCTCCTATAATGGGGCGAGCGACATCAGCCATCTCGAATGTCTAAACAAACTCACGTGCAAAACCTAGGTCCATGTGTAGGGTTTTTGGACCGTATGTCATAATGCGTGTACCATTTGCCGCAGTAAGGACGATGTCGGATGAAACGCGAGAACCAACGTGTGTCGGTGGCATTACTGAGATTTCAGCGTCAGAATCTACCAGAAAACGTTTCCCGGTACGGATATCATTCACGAACAGACGGCGTGAGTTGCGAGCGGCGGGAGGCAGGGTGGCTTCCGCCGCCTCCATTAGTTTTCCGACGGAAAACTACATGGGTCGCGACAGTTTTTTGCGTCATCACCAAATCGATTGTGATAAAAACACCACGCGGCGTTTCGCGCGCATGATTGTGAACACGTGCGTGGTTAAACTAGAAACATTATTTTCCATTGATTGGTTGAGATCTGTGTTCATTGTTTTACTTGAACTTGGCATATAGTAAATGAGTGGCTGAATTTCGGGTTGTTGAGATTTTGGTTGCTGCATATTTGGTTGTTTAGAATTGGCTTGTTCTGGTTCGTTTGTATGAGAGATTGGCGGTGTCGTATCAGATAGATGTTGAGAGTTTCGAATTGTCGTATTAGAGAGATGTTGAGAGTTTGGCATTGCTGTGTTAGAAAGATGTTGAGAGCTTGGCATTGTCATGTTAGAGAGATGTTGAGAGTATGGAATTGTCGTATTAGAAATATGTTGAGAGTATGGAATTGTCGTATTTGAGAGATGTTGAGAGTTTGGCATTGCTGTGTTAGAAAGATGTTGAGAGCTTGGCATTGTCATGTTAGAGAGATGTTGAGAGTATGGAATTGTCGTATTAGAGAGATGTTGAGAGTATGGAATTGTCGTATTAGAGAGATGTTGAGAGTTTGGCAGTTGATGCTCAAATATTCGAGGTATATATGTAGGATGGTAGAGTTGAGGATTAAATTGTAGCAAGTCATTAGTTTCGAATGTATGCTGTGGTTGACTCTTCATTACTTTAAAATCTTTAGTGAGTGCCTCAAGCTCCCTTTCAAAAATCACGTAATTTATGAGTTTTCGAGCGTATACGGCCTGGTTTCCTTTAAGGGAACGTAGCTTATGGGCTATATACTTTCCGTAGGCTTCAAATTCATCATCAGGATGAATAGCTTTTAGTTGTTGTCTCGCTAACTGCATCACCTCATCTGTTGGAGTTAATTTCTTTTTCCGTTTTGGCTGCGGTCCGATAGTTGATGGTGTCACGCTTCGTGATGTAGTTGATCTATCATCACCTGATGTTGGCACAACTGATGTGGTGACCTCTCGTTGGTGGAAATGGTCTAAATCCGTAGATTCAGAATCTTCCTGAAATAAAATAGTGCATTTATTTTCAGTTGCCTTAGAAAGTATAAGAATATTATACTATGGTAGACACAACAATTTTTCTTAATTTTGTACAAATTTAAACTTCAAAATTTTAATTTTAAATACTTATAAAAAAATTGTGCCTTGTATTTTTAATATTTTTCAACTTCTATTGAAACAAAAATACAAAAGCCTTGTATTAACTTTTCAAGTTTTTTGAACGAATAAAATTTAAAATAAAAAACTAAAACTATTTAAAACTGAAAATGTCCAAAAACAGATTAAGACAAGTCAAAATATTAAAAAAATTTAATGGTATATATTAAATGCTAATATAAGAATTTAGTGAAAATTTCATGTATCTACGATCATTTGTTTTAGAGTTACACCAAAAACTAAAATTGATTTTGCGTAAAAATTCCCGTTTTTCCTTATTTTTTTTTTTTTTGTTTTTACCGGTGCATATAAAACTACTGGGAGTTTTTTATTTTTGACCCCCCAAAGTACCAACTAGATTCACTTTCCTATCAAAAAGGATACTGTTGAACACACACACATATCAATCAGCTCAGAATCTAAAAAAAATTTTTTGTTCCAGTTTCCTAAAACAGCAAATGAGTGGATGAAAATCGCTTTAGACTTTGAAGAGAAGTGGCAATTTCCTCATTGTTTGGGTGCGATCGATGGCAAACATGCCCAGATCGTTCCACCTAAGGATAGTGGTTCCCAATACTACAACTACAAAAAGACACATAGTATTTTCTTAATGGCTATTGCAAACGCTCACTACGAATTTATATATTGTGATGTAGGAACAAACGGTAGAATATCTGACGAAGGTGTGATAAATAAAACTATTTTCTAAGAACAACTTGTAAATAACCAATTGGATACTCCTGCACCTGAACCAGTAAGCTTCGATCTTGACCTGGAATATGTTTTTGTGGGGGATGATGCTTTTGCGATGCGACCTGATCTTATTAAGCCTTACAGTCGAGATTCACTTAATAACGAGAGAAGAATATGTAACTATCGCATATCGAGAGCACGGCGTGTGGTTGAGAACAGTTTTGGAATTTTAACATCAAGATTCTGTATTTTTAACACAGCAATTAATTTACATGTGGAAACTATTGAGTCAGTAGTTCTCGCATGCTGTGCTTTGCATATTTATTACGCCAAAAATCAGTTTCCTACACCTCTCTTGAATGTTTTGATCACGAAAATATTATGGATGGTACTATTCAACTAGGTGCAAGGTGTAATCCCGATATATTACACATCCTCGAACGACGTTCAGGAGGTCAAGTTTTACAAAGAGCAAAAATTATTCGAGAAAATTTCTGTACATATTTCAACGGTGAGGGGTCTGTTCCTTGGCAAGAAAAAAGTGCATTGAACGTTTGAGATTTACAGCTCTTGAAAAAAGCATATCATATTAACTGCTTGTAAGAATATATTTTTATTTAGTTTTTTAGTGATTTTTTCACTTTACTAGGTTACAGATAATTCATTTGACCACTATTTATCATTAATACATATAATACATATAATATAATGTATTATATTATACTATATAACATTTAGATAAAATCATTATTTATTATTATTTAATTATTATTATAAATTATTATTATTATTATTATTATTTATTATTAATTATTATGCTAATTTTACTATAAATAAAAAATAATTAAAAAATAATTTATTATAATACTTACAATATATTGTTGTGTTTCTTCATCCTCATAATCCATTGTGTTCCTAGTAGGTCTTACAGAGTCCTGGTCGTTCAAAAAATGCAGAAGGTCGAAATACCACAAACTAGAATCATAGATTTCATCCGCTCCAACCCCAGATTTTGACGAATTATTAACTTTTGATAGTTCTTTTTTATAAACGTACGCAATGCATTAATTTTTTTCACAACAGTGTTTCTGTCTGCCTAAGGATCAAACTCTTTGTACTTTTTAACCATTTCTTCATAAGCAAGGCCTTTTTTATTTCTGTCCGGGTATTATTTACTCTTAACAAGCCACAAGCAGGGAAAAATTTGGTATAGCTCAATAATTTCTCTCAAGAAGTCTCGAGGTGTTTGCTTGTCACGAGGTGTTTGTTCTGCCATGATCATGTAAAAATGAAAACAATTTTCAACGAAAAAACAAACTATCCTCCGTGAACGGCCAATGCAAACTAAATCAAATTGTAGCGATAAATGGTTGCTACATGTTTACACGGGCCAACTAATCGTTATGATTCGCAGAAATTGATGCCGCTCGGCATCAATCATCCGATCCCATTCCAAAACTCTAGGCTTAAATCGGTCACTTTTAACGCATCTCTCAGCATATTGTGCAAACAACATGCGACAGTTACTAAATCGTCACATACTTCTACATCAATTCCTATTGCAGTATGAAATATTCTAAAAACTTGTGCTAATAAGCCAAATGCATTTTCCGTCACTCTACGACAACGACTCAACCTGTAATTAAAAATAGTTTTAGCTCTGTCTTGTCTAGCTGAAGATCTAGAATATGGTTTCATGATATGCCTGTGAAGTCTGAATGCTTCATCGCCAACAATAACAAATGGTGTAGAATTATTAGTGCCTGGTAGTTTTTCGTCGTCTGGAAAATTAAAATTTCCAGAATAAATTTGGTGTCCCATTTTTGATTTTCCGAATATGCCACTATCTCCTTCTTTGCCATAGGATCCAACATCAACGACTAAAAATTTACAATTCGCATCTACCAGTGCTAATAAGACGAGAGAAAAATGTTCTTTATAATTGAAATATAATGAACCGCTATTTTTCGGGCACTTCATTCGAATATGTTTACCGTCGATTGCGCCAATACAATTTGGAAAATTCCATCTTGTCCAAAACTCTTGAGCTTTATCTTTCATATTTAATTTACTCGGATTAGGTATACAAAGTGGTAACAGATGTTTCTTCATAGATTTTAAGGTATTTTGTATTTTTATTAATATTTAATTATTTTAATTCAATTGATTGAACTACATTCCATTAAAAAAAAATGTCATCAAATCAATCAAATAGAAAGCAGTTAAGTGGTTGTGCAAAACGTAAATTAAAACAAATTAATGATGAGCAAGTAAATAAAATAAGAGGATCTATGGATCAATTCATAAAAAAAAAACCAAAATCTGAAATCGGTAGGTATAAAAACAATAATAATATTATAAAACTGTGGACCATAATTTTGTGGTACTCTATATTAAATACATTTACCACTATTTATATAATAATTTTAGTTAGTAACTCTGGTCCGAATAATGTTGAAAATAGTGACATAATTATAAATGAAATATTGGATTCAGCCGCCTCAGATGTAAGAGATATTTCAGTAGATGCACCCAATACAGGTACTTACAACTTAATATTAATTAATGCTATAAGTAAGATTGTATGATATATTATTATTGTATATTAAATTGTATAATATATTATTAGTATGTTTAGTAATGTTTTATATCTGTCAACAATTAATTGATAAAACAGTTACAAATATTATTTATCTAAAAGAAATTAAATGGGCATACACTTAGTTAAATTAATAACCATTTTTTTTTTAAAAAAATCTACTTCTGCATTTTTTTTTTTTTGCTCAGGTATATTTAGGTTCATATTTATAAAAATTAACATATTTAATAACTATTACTTAAATATGTTTAAAAAAATTAGTTATATGTTATAAAATAGATAGGTTATATAAAATATAAACTTATTTACTAGTTTAAAACTATTTTTTTTTCATGATACCTACAACTTAAACAGCTAAGGTCATTAAATGGGTAATTTAATGTTATGAAACGTCAACTTATGAATTTACAAAAATTATTATTATTTATGTTACAAAAGTGTAGCTACAATATAAAACAAATTTATGAATCATATAAAAAAAAAAATTGAACTTTAAAAACCACAAATTATTAATTGTGTTTTCATAATCTTAGGTAAATTTGAGCAATATGAGTTATCCATCTGATATATGTCACTTTGATGAAAACATGCACTGCAGTATTAAGAGATTTATAATATCTAGTGGACCATGTAGGCCAGACATTGATTTTCCTTACAGAAAATATGAAGACGGAAAATGTTTTCGATTCTCAACTAATTTTTATACAATGAAATTAAAATCTGGCATAAATGTTCCACGGTTTTGGTTGTGTTATTCTGTCGGATGGAATGTCGCTTATTGCGAAACATGTTGGTTGTTCGCTAATCGTCAATATTCCTACTACCAGGATTCCTGGATCAAAGGGATTAATGATTGGCGACATCTAGCATCAAAAATTGAAAAACACGAATCATCAAATCAACATATCAAAGCTAGGAAAATTCGCTCCAATTGGGAAACAAATAAAACTATAGACAAAAGTATAGAACATCAATATGCTACTGAAATAGTCTACTGGCAGAATGTATTAAAGAGAATCATAAAAATTATTTTATCATTAACTGCTGGAAATACAGCTCTTAGAGGACATGAACATAAAGATAGCCAAGGAAAATTATCAAGTCCAGGTAAGCTTTTATGTATGGTATTTTATTTTAAATAATAAAAAGAACCAAGAACTTTGATAGATTTCCTGTTTGTATAAATTTCAAATTGTTTATAATATATGTTATGTATAAGTAATCACTTTAGTAAATAATAACTTTGTATTGTCCAGGCAACTTTCTACAAATGGTTTATCTTTTGGCAGAATTTGATCCTATTATGAGTGATCTTTTAAATGATGAGAAAAAGAAAATCAAATACCTCAGTTGGAAAATACAAAACGAATTGATTGATTTACTGGCTTCGAGCACAAAAAAATTGCTATGTGAAGATATCAAAAAATCTCATTGGTTTTCAATTATTATGGATTCTACTTTGGATATCACTAAAATTGACCAAGTTAGCATAGTGATTCGTTATGTAAAACTTGATTATGAAACAAGAAACTTGACAATTGAAGAATCATTTTTGGGTTTTTTTTTGTATTCAGCAAAATGGAGCCATCAATTATGAACAATTAATTACAAATGTTTTAATGGAGTTAGGGCTAGATATCAATATGTGTAGAGGACAAGGTTATGACGGGGCAGCTGTAATGAAAGGATTTTACTCTGGCTTGCAAAAAAGAATTAAAGATAAAGTTCCAACTGCATCTTATGTACACAGTTGTGCGCATAATCTTAACTTAATAATATCAGATGCTGCAAGGAGTAACCAAAAAGTGTTAATGTTTTTTGAAACTGTTCAGGCTGTATTTAATTTTTTTAGTTCAAGTGCACCAAGGTGGGCAACTTTAGCTTTTGGTGAAGTAGATGCAAATAAAATTAAGCAAAGAGTCCTAAAAAAAGTATGCCCCACTCGCTGGGAATCGCGACACGTGTCTATTTATGCCTTAAAAGTGAGATTTATTGATGTTTTGAAATCCTTAAGCAATATTTCCTTAACAAGTCAGAAAAAAGAAGAAAGAAATATTGCAAATGTTCTAAAAAAAAAATTAGAAAAAATTGAATTTGTTTTGTTGTTATGCTTATGGGAAAAAATATTAAGACCATTATATGGAGTATCACAGTCTCTTCAACGTAAAAATACTAATTCACATAATGCTTGCCAAAACTTACAAGAGGCTAATTGTATTATTCAAAATTTAAGAAACCAGTATGATGATTTAATATTAACAAGTCATAATATGTGTGATAAATGGGGAATTTCAAAAGATTACCACAAAGTTCGTTCTAAATTCGCTATTAAACATTTTGAAGAAGTCGACGGTGATAGAAGATTGAATGTTACGGAAGAGAATTTTAAAGTTCGAGTTATTTTACCAGTAATTGATACAGTTATTTTTCAGCTTTCTAATAGATTTCAAGGATTAAAAGTAATAACTGAAAACTTTGATTTTTTACAACCAAGTACATTAGTTAATTTATCTGAAGATGACTTAATAAAAGCTTCGTATGATTTTACGCAATTATACAAAGATGATATAAGCACAGATTTAACCCGGCAGTTACTGTCAATAAGACAATTAATTAATATTTTTGAAGTTAAAAGTATCGAACAATTGACAATATATATTTTAAAAAATGACTATAGTGCATCGTATAGTGATATTTTAAGTGCAACCTTAATTTATCTCACATTACCTGTAACAGTTGCATCAGCGGAAAGATCGTTTTCTAAACTGAAACTTATTAAAAATTATTTAAGAAATTCAATGAATCAAGAGCGAATATCAAACATTGCCATTTTGAACATTGAAAAAAATAAAACTAAACAGTTAAATATAAACAAAATAATAGAAAATTTTGCAAACTTAAAAGTTAGAAAAATTAAGTTTTGTTAACATGTACATGTTTAATTTTTTTTTTTATGAATTAAAGAACCTATCTACCTATGATATAATTTGTATAATTTATATATACATATTTTTTTTTATCTATAGTCTATAATATAATATATAAAGAAAAAAATATATTGTAGGGCACCAAGTAATTTTTGTTACTAGGGCACCATAAGGTCTAGTTGCGCCACTGGTCGTCGAACACTTTTTCTTGATAATTGTTTACATTCTTAAAAATAATATCTTTAAATATGTTAATATTATTTGTACCTGGAAACCATACTCTGTATCCTTTTGTGTTATTGCTATAACCAACAAAAATACCCTTTTTACTTTTAACATCCCACTTTTGTCTCTTCTCTTTCGGAATGTGAGCAAATACTTCTGTTCCAAATACTCTCAAATGATTAATTTTTGGTTCTTTATTAAAATAAAGTTCAAAAGGTGTTTTTCCTTTCATTGAACTGGTACCTGTCAAATTTAGCGTATACACAACCGTATTAACACTTTCTGCACACAATGATATATCCAAGTTCTTTGAATGAATTATTGTACGATTGTCACGTTCGATTTTCCCATTTTGCTCTGGCGTGTATGGAACTGTTGTTTGATGACTTATCCCATATTTCTGCAAAATACTCTTTACCTCATTATTTACAAATTCCAAACCGTTATCAGTTCTTAATACTTGAATTTTGAATCCTGTACTAGTTTTAACATTTCGTATAAATGTATCGATTATATTTTTCACTTCATTTTTATGTTTCAAAAAATAAACTGTTCTAAAATGTGAATAATCATCCTTTAACAATAGGAAATACTTTGACCCACCAATTGAGTCCTTTTGCATTGGTCCACACAAGTCTGCGTGTATTATTTCCCCTATTTTGTTAGTACTAGTTGAACTTGATTTAAATGATAATTTATGTTGTTTACCCAACACACAAGAGTCACAGAAAATTGTGTTACTCTTATCGGAAATCGATATATTATGTTTTTCTAAACATTTAATTACGTACAGCATATTTTGATGTGCTAATCGCTCATGCCATAATTGTAATGTATGTATGACAGCAATATTCGCTCGATGTACATTGTTATCTGGTACTTCGACTTTGAACTTCAACTGAAATAATTTTTCTACTCGTTCAGCTATACATACAATAGTACCATTTCTTGTAAACACAGATTTGTTTTTATCGCAGGTCATTTTTAGTCCTTTATCTAAGGCTGAACCACACGAAAATAAATTGTATTTTAATTCTGGCACGTGTAACACATTTAATAGATAATTTTTATTCCAATTACCTTCAACAAATGACCATACTACTATTTTACCTTTACCGTTTGCCTGCATGCACGATCCGTTCCCAATTTTGACTTGAGTTGGATTTTCTAATTTTTCGTAATTTTGAAACCAGTCATGTTTTGCACACATATGATCTAACGCACCTGAGTCCAATATCCACTGTTCATCATCCTTGAGTGATAATAATGTTGACTCGCTTATAAATGCATTTTCGTCTTTCTCTGACGAGTTTATATTTTTAGCCTCTTGATTTCTGATAAAGCTCCTGCATTCTCTCTTGATATGCCCAACTTTTCCACAGTAAAAACAAGGACCAACCTTTTTAGTGTTATTTGTATTACTAAAATTGTATTTACCCTTTTAATGACTTCCATTTTTCCAACCAAATTTATTTTGAGACTGAAGCAAATGCACTTGATTTTTCTGCATCAATATTACTACTTTTGCTTTGTTGTAGCAAACGAGATTCCTCTAATAACAAGCGACCTGTTAAATTGTTAATTGTTTTTCTCTCAGATTGAGTTGAATCCCATGCACTAAAAAAATGCTGATAGCTGTTTGGTAAAGTCATTAAAATTTTTGTTATTACCATATCAACCGTAATATTTTCACCTGCTAATTTTAAGTCATTAGCTAATTTCTCTAACTTAGAGATATGTGTTGCTATATCATCCGTAGGATCTTTTACATAACTAAAAAAATTCTGTTGAAGCAAATATATATTTACCTCAGATTTTTGTTCGTAAATACTTAATAATTTTTCCCACATTTGATATGCACTCTCACAATTAATTAAATACTGCATTGGACCATTTTCTATTGAAGTAACAATAATCTTTTGACACTTACTGTCTGCTTTTGTTCATGCGTTTAATTGGGTTTTGTACCGGCTTCTCACCTCTTCATCGGTTTCTTTATCCGAAATTTTAGTTAACCTGCTACTTGGTTTTGTCCAATCACCTGTAAGTATATTACCTAACTCGTATGAGTTAATGATTATTTTCATTTGGAACTTCCACAATGGCCATCCTTCTGCGTTCGTCAACTTTGACACCCTGACCGAATCGTCCATGATTTGATCAATATATGAACTGCAAAAATGTACCTTAGACTTTTAGTTCCCCGTTAGAACCTAACAATTTCTCTGATTGAAATTTTTCGTCGTTCTCGAGTGATCCAGTGTACCTAGTGATCTGGGCACTTGTGATCTGGGCACTTGTGATCTGGGCACTTGTGATCTGGACACTTGTGATCTGGACACTTGTGATCTGGGCCCATAACCTGTTGAATGAGGATTATGATGTGGATCGACGAAAAGAAACAATACAATTAGTTACAATAATAATAACAAGTAATATTTCACTATAACTAAAGTACAAATTAATGTAGAAAAAATTGCCTTCTAACACAGTAAGTACTGAGCTTACTAAACCTGTATGACGTACACATCGACAATACTATAGAGTAGTGTAGTATAGTGTGTAGTAACAATAATGTGCGAAATGTCGGTCTTATATACAGTTGACCTCTTGACCCTGTTATGATCACGCGATTTATCATTTACAATAACAATCTGATACTAATAATATAAAGTATTAATTATATAATATTCAACAACCATTTATATCCATATTCGCATTCGGAGATGAGGGTTCGGATAGTGAGTTTGAGGAGTTGGAGTGTAGACGTTTATTTGATTGTGTTGACCATCCAGAATCTAAAGTGTTAGCTTTTGTATTAGCTTTATAATTCGTTGTTGTAATTGTTTTTGAGATCGTAATCGGCGGAGCGGTTTTGTGCGATTTGTTTTTAATTATATTATTAGGTTTGTTTGGTTGATTATTATTCATGGTGATTTCGATAGCGAGTTAATGATGTTATTAAACTTGGGATGTACGATAAGTTAAACATTACCGTCAGCTTGATAACGTAATGTTCGCAGGGCAGGACGGCGAGCACTATCGGAACAGATAAGCGGTGTGCGAGACAATATACGTGCGGACTGTACGGTGTCTGAGCACGAACTAGAGATGTATTGTAAAATTAAAAAGAACACTTTTTAAACTTATAAAAATTAACACTTTAACACTTTTAATATTTATCGTAACAGCATTTGGGAAAGAGACCTTAGCGGCTTCCGGCGATGTTACTTTGGTAGGCAACGAGAAGCATAAGGTAGTTAGTTATATCTGGGTTTTACATCTAACTTACATCTAACTTTTCTATTGAACACTACTCATATTTATACTGACTTTTGTACATGGCGTGACTTTGGGATATGGGCAGGGAATAGTTAACTTTGGTATAATCTATGATTGTGCTGACACCTATTAGGTATGACTTTGGAATATTGCGTCATATTATGTACTCGTATTTTGGCTATTCTTACTAGTAGTTTCCATAAAACTGAGGGTCGTTCTAATCTCACTATCATAGGACTCATTAGTAGTAAACGCTTACTACGCATAAAACATACTACGCATGGGTTTACTACAGGTTTTAATTTCCTTAATTTGATTTTTAAAAGTTCTTACTTCGAGTAGACTGGAGTGAACTTGTCCTTGAAGGGCCATGTTTATAATATTTACTAAGTTCTCTGTTTCGAACGCGTATTGTGTGAGAATTATGTTTAATAGTGATACCCTCTCCTCCGGTGCTGCTTTGAAATTGAATATACCTATTTCTACCTTCTCTGCCTGTATTTCATGGAGCAAATAGTTATACTTATCAGTTAGTCTCTTTTGGTGTTCCTCTGTTTCTGATAATGAAGAATTTACATTGGAAATAATGGATTGCATTATTTGGGTCTGCGTATCCGCTAATTGGGCCATTCGGATTTTAGGAAATTCGAGTTCTTGGATTTTATTATAAAAATATTCAGCGTCGGTGCTGTCGCAGACACCGAATAAAACGTTAGCTATTTTACCTACTATGTTTATTAAACCTCTTTTGGTACGATAATTATTCCTGGGTGTTTCTATAATTTCATTACGTGTTCCATATTGTTGTTAATTTCCGATAAGAAACTATGCGCTTGGTTACCATATTGGGAACAGATTTGCAGAACGTAATTTATTTCTAGAGATTCGCCTAGCTTACAGGATTCTTTAACGTCTTCCATCAAGTTATTAATTTTACTATATTTTTCGTTATAATTTGTTATATTTATATATGTTAAGAACCGCCATTGCGAGTTGAAAACACGCAAGTGATTTATTGCATGAAAGTAAATTCCGGTTGGGTTGTGTAACGGAGTTATCTTGAACTGAGCTGAGATGGATATAGCTTCATGGAGAATCTGTAACATTAGCATAATTATTGATTAATTGGTATTCTAATTTAATTGGCAATCTTGATTTAGTTTTTATGTAGTCTAATTTCTTTTCTACCACGTTGGATTGAAATATTTTCATTTTCGTGTAGGCTTATTACTGGAAAAGGACATAACCATTTTTGGGCCAACTTTCCCTTTTGATTATGATTTTTAATCCACACTTTATCTCCGTTATTGACCTCGATTTGACAGTTATTTTTATCGTATTTCTCTTTTGACTTTTCCTTAGATGAAATAATGGTGTCTCGTACTATTTTATGTGATTCTTGTAATTTCTGTTTTAGTTCTGCTGGTTGGTTATTAGGTTTGGTTTATGAAGAGTTTAAGAACACGCGAGTTATTTGATAAATGAATAGTTTATTAAAATGAATCGGATATGAAAAGATCATATACATCTACTGTGGTTAACTACTGAGACCCGACTGTCTCTGTCGTGGCGGACGGCGTTAGACGTCCGTCGAACAAAAGTGATTACTTTGCATTAATCCCCGTATTTTAAATACATGACATAAATATTAATGCTCAGCCATTCATTTAAATTAAATTTAAATAATTCTCCCCTTTGCACATTACATAATACTGAAAGTCCTTGCGACTTCACACACCTGGTTTTCGAGTCTCCCTCATTGGGGCTGGTGATGTGGCACGGGTGCCCGTACCGGTGTGGTGTTGTAAAAAGAAAGAAACAAATGTTACACCGACTCAATGGTCTGAATATCACGAATTTTATTCAGTACGCCGGTAAAATAACGAGTGATCAAAACTCAAAAAAAAAACAGCGGCACAAAAAAAACTATATATGCGTATAACAAATCACATTTATTGTCGTATTTCTCGGTATCGTGTGTCGAGTCGGACGGTTGTTGCGCGAGAGCGAGTTGAGGAAGGTAACGGCCGTCACCACGACATTTCCAACGTCCCCTTCCTATGATGGATGGGAACCCGGTTATCGCGTTGACGGTGCGTTCCGCGGTCTGGTGGTTTATTAGAGATGATTACGGTCGTCGACAGTCGTCGTGATAACGACTGCCGTGCGGACCGCGTCACTGGAGCGTGCCAGGCTCAAAAGGGAGATCGAGGCATGGGGCACTTCCTTCGATACCCACTCCCTCCTAAATTCAAGGGTGGAGGGGGTGATTATTAAAACTATTAATTTTATCCTGGAGACTGGATTGTCTATATAATTGTATAATCAATCTCTAATTGTTTTTTTTTTTTTATTATTATATTATTGTATATATTAATCCTTAATTGTCTTCTTATATTTTTGTATATATTAATCACCAATAGTAATATCTGTATATATGTATCTTATTAATCTAATGGTCGAGCTAAATAGTATTACTAAAGGCTAAATAAAGAAAAAAAAAATACTAATGCTAGCAATAATAATAATAATAAGAGAAAGAAGGGGCTCGTAACAACATGATCAATGTGAAATTGTGTTATGTTATAAGTTTATAACAATATTGAATTATCTAATAAAAAAAATTATAGTCGTATACAAGATTTAGAAGACAAAAAGATTATAAACACGTCTAGAAGCTTATACAAGAGTTATTAATTTAAAAAAATATATATTATTTACGAAGTATCAATAAAATAAAATATATCTCTCTATATATCGCTCTAGCCCTTTAAAAATATAATAAAATAATTACCGATTATTTTTTGTTTCAACGTCGTCGTAGACCGTAGACCATAGGACTATCATAGACCGTAGTTACTTCACCGACGGCCAATAGTTGGAAAATGAAATATAGTATTATTAAAATAGAAGACTACGATCATATTCGGTAAAAATAAATATATTAACGGGCGACAGTCTCTTTTTCTCATTATCAGTAAATGAAATATGTTTATGGGAAATGGGAATAATAATGTTCTATTTTTATCGAAAACCATCTATAGCAGCGGTTCCCAAACTTTTTTCATTCAAGGCTCCCTAATAATTAAACATTTTTTTCCCGCCTCCCTCAAAGAATATTCAATAAAATAGGTTAAAAATTGTTCAATATATAATATTTATTAGTTTTAAATTTAAATTTTGATGACAAAAAAAACAGTAAACTTAATATTTTATTCTATACAAAATAATTAATGCGAACAATGTGCTTGTTTTTCGTTTATTAATTTTCCAAAATTAAGGATTAATGTAGTTACTGCAACACGCATTTCTTTTTCCACATTGAGTTTGGACCGATATTTTGATTTTAATACGGCTACAGCTGAAAATCCTGCTTCACATAAATACGAAGTGGCAAATGATATTAATATACGTAAAGTTTTGTTGCTAACTTCAGGATATTCATCTTTAATACTGTTCCAAAATCCTAAAAGTGAATATGAAGAAAAATGCATTCGTAGTGAAGAATCGGATGAAATGTCGATTAATTGTTCCTCTTCTGTAGTTGTGAAATTTGATGGTGGCTTTTCAGTGAACGGGTCTTTAATCCAATAGTACTGTTTCATTTCTTCTGGGAAATATTTCATGAAATGAGTTTCAAGATTCGTCAAATGCTCTAAAAATATTGTCTTTAAACTCAATGATAATTCAAGATCATTCTCTCCAAGAAAATATTTTAAAAGTGGAAAACAAGTGGTTTTGCCATTTTCTTCTGTTAATTTTCTATTCCATAAATTGATTTTTTTAATAAAAGCCATTATCTTATAGTATAATTGCAGAATATGAGTTTCTTTACCTTGTAAAGATATATTAAGTGAGTTAAGTTTTTCAAAAATATCACATAAATAGGCTAATTTTATTACAAAATCACTATCAACAAACATTTTGCTATTATTATAACCTTCTCCAATTAAATAAGAATAAAGTTCTTGTCTAAGTTCGAATACTCTTGAAAGTACATTACCTTTTGATAGCCATCTAGAATTACAGTAAAACAGTAATGTTGTATGTTCTGCACCCATTTCTTCACACAGTTTTTGAAAAAATCTTGCTTTAACAGGTCTTGTTTTTACATAGTTGACTACTTTTATAACTATTTCAAGTACACAATTTAAAGAGCAACTTTTATTTTGTGATGCTAAAGCCTCTCGATGAATAAGACAATGAGTCCATATCATTTCTGGAGCTCTTTGTCGAATTAAAGCCTGAAGTCCACCGTACTGACCAGACATAGCTCGAGCTCCATCTGTACACACGCCCAAACAGTTTTCCCATTTAATATTATTATGATCCATAAAATTATTAGTGATATCTAGACTGCGGATTATATGCAGTGAAAATACTCTATTATATGCATGCAAATATGCAGCATAAAATACAGAAATATGCATAGACTATGTTAAAATATGCACTAAGAATTAAATTAAGAAAAAAATACGAAAAAACGATGATGTTGAAATTTATTAACAAAAAATAATGATTATAATTTATAATTAATAATTATTAATTATTATGTTACATTTATGTGTATTTATTTAGAACTGTAGTTCTTGTAGCAGTATATTACTAGATGTTGCTCCAAGTGGTCCATTGTAAAACTATGGTGCTTGTCATCGAAAATAAGTTTAAATTTAGATAATGAATGTTCAACATCACAGGACGTCACAGTATTTAAACTTAGAAGCCATGTTACTCGTTATTGTATTGGGAAGTACAGTACTTGTGTCTTGTGCCATTCATGTAAGCGTCGATCATACTTAAGCCGCGTATACACTAGACCCGAACCGACCGGACTGACCGAACCGAAAAATATTCGGTTCGAATTTTTTTGGGTATAGCTGCATTGTGTCCCCGAATTTTCGTTCCGAAAACAAAGTTAATAGCTAAATATATAATTAAATAATCATATTATGTCGTGACTTGTGATAATAACTAGAGTAAACCATGTATTGTATTTTCTACAATCAGTTTTCGACAGTTGTCGAATGCATCGCATGGTGTGCAGTTGTACTTACTAGTAATATTTTATAAAAATAAAAAAATATGGAATATAATAGTTCTTCAGATGATGAATGGGATTCATTTTTATTAGAGAGCCCCATCTTCAAATCACGGAAAAGATATTGGGTGCATAAACTTTGGCAACAACGAGATGATAGTGGTGAATTTCAAAATGTGTGCACTGTTTTAAAAAATTACCCATCCAAATTTTATAATTACTTTCGTATGGATATATCAACGTTTGAATATATTTTAAATGCCATAAAAAACGATTTGACAAAATATTCAAATTTTAGACGCTACATTGAGCCCGAAGAAAAATTAGCTGTTACTCTCAGGTAAAGTTATTTTAATTTTATTAATTTATTAATATAATATAATATATTAACTTTTATTATAACTTATTATTTAAACTACTATTAGTAGACAGTAAAGGTATGTTCTAAAACCGCCTCCACCTCCCTCGCGAACCACCTCCACCGCAGCCGCCGCCACCCAACACCCCCGCGAACCACCACCCTCACCATCGCCACCGCCCACCACCCCCGCGAACCACCACCCTCGCCATCGCCGCCGCCGCCGCCCGCAACCCCCGCGAACCACCACCACCCTCACCATCACCGCCGCCGCCGCCCGCAACCCCCGCGAACCACCACCACCCTCACAATCTCCTCCGCCCACCACCCCCGCGAACCACCACCACCACCCTCACCATCGCCGCCGCCCGCAACCCCCGCGAACCACCACCCTCACCTTCACCGCCGCCCACCATTGCCGACCGTCACCACCAGAGTGCGCTCCTCTGATAAGAAAAATGTTGATTAAATCCGCTATCAGGAATATGATAAGAGAAATTCAAATCATTTTAGCGGGTAGTTAATCGTTAGTTGTTATATTGTTTTCATTATTATTCAAATAATTTTAGCAAAAAGACATGGTGGTCATAATCGTACTGGTCAAAACCTGCACACAATCCCTTATAACAAAAGCATTACATAAAACTTAGGCATAAGGGTATAAAAGGGTGTGTTTGCAAGAGCAGTTGTACATGTATAGTGTTTTCTTTAGAAATATATTGTCTTATTAATGTACTGGTCAAAACCTGCACACAATCCCTTATAACACAAGCATTACATGAAACTTAGTCATAAGGGTATAAAAGGGTGTGTATTGCAAGAGCAGGTGTACATGTATAGTGTTTTCTTTAGAAATATATTGTCTTTTTAATGTACTGGTCGAGACATGTCCGAGTTTGGTCAAAACCTGCACACCATCCCTTCCCACAAGAATATCTCCCTCCCGTATAATAAAGAAATATTCGGCGATCACCCCGTTTAAATGATTAAATCAGTCGCTCTCCAGACACCACAAGCAGTACACGTCTTGTTCATTTTTTTTCTCCAAGTGTTTAAATTTATTATTATAATATGGCCGATTCAATCGCTGCTGCCAACACTGCTGCCGGTATCAAGAAATATAAATACATCGCGCCTACAGCACCAAGCAGTCTCATCGACTCGACAACACTCCCAATAGACTTTACTGCCCGCAAATTCATCAACATCGGATTGGACCCGGCAGATTCCTTCAACGTAACCGCTCACCTGACAACGCCTTCACGTCATGTAACTATGTCCGCAGACTTTTTACGGAGAATATTCGCCCTTATGGGCAACATTCTATCTTATGTGTTGGAGCAACCTGTCAAATATAAACGTTCAGTATTTTTGGAAACCGATTCTATGCGATTGTACAGTATGGTGTACCAGGGTGAAAGTGTATTAGTCATAGAGAATAAAAAGCACGATGGTTGCCGTGTACTGCTCAGCAGAGCAGATCTGATCGTTTTACAATATATGGAATGGGCTATATTCGAACTTATCGGTCGTAATTCATCTTTCGTACAACCCACGGTAATGCAGCAGTTTGATCATATCCGTGATTATTTTATAAATAATTTCAAGCGAGAACAAAATGCTGAAGATATGGCTAATACAATCAAATCCGTACACGATAATATTATTTCAAATAATATTCCAAAAAATACGTGGAACTTTGTGAGCCAGCTAAAACTGTACGCAACTAAACAATTGGCCGAACAGTGCAAAATCAAAATTGAATACATGGTAATATAATAACATAATAATAAAATTAAAATAAATTTTAATTCGATAATTTTTTTTTTATAGGAGCAGGAAGCCATCTCGTCAGCAGTAAGTGAAGAAGCAGATGCGGATAACTCGTTTGAAATACAACAACCAAAGGTAACCAAAATATATATTTTTTATTTATATAATATATACTAATGCATTTGTATGTTTTTAGTTGTTCGATGCACCGTCATATGATATTTTCAACAGCTACAATAGTATACAACCACTCGACTATTCACCAGAGCACGCTCCTGTAATATACCCAGTATATTACTATTATTCTTAGAAGTAACATTATTCTTAGAAGTAATATTAATACTAGTTTAGAATATTTTATTATATTAAAGTAAAACATAACCATATAAGTATAAATTCAAAACTATAAAATGAAAGGTAAACTTGGTCATTATGTGGATTTCTAAAATACGCAAAGGAACACATGGTTGTAATAAAATGAATTATGCATATTGCATATGCACATCAAGCCGAGGCCAACAAAACGACTTCGCAATACGTACACTTGCCGAAACAAACAGCGAAGGACGGGCGGCAACCCGGATGCAACCATGTATAAAAGAGGACCGAATGGACACCTAGAGTCAGACGTATCCAGCCATCCAGTACAGAAGCTCTGCCTGATATCATCGTTTAGAAGTTTAACTTATGTTCTTATGTTGTTTGATTTATTTACAAGTGTTAATAAACGTTATATAGTACAACTTCGCGTTAACTTATTCTTGGAGTAGTTAACGTATTAACATTTGAATATTGTTACTGCTGGCTTCAAACCCGGCACGCAACAATTTGGCGCAGTCGGTAGGATTTCCAAAAATATCTGTTGTGGAAATTTTTTTTTCTTTTTTAAAAGAAAATAAAAATATTTGCAACAATATTTTAAACCGGAGGCAGTCCAATCAAACGGATCATCGTTGGGAAAGAAGAAACTGCAGAACTCTTCAATTTCAACAACTCCGAGGAAAAACCAACTTCAATCAACATGACAGCACCAGGCATAATTTCAGCGTAAATATAATTTATTTAACACCGTTTTGAGGCAAAAGAGAGCTAGAGTTATATTATTGAGATTATTATGAGAATTATTATTGAGAATTATTATTGAGAATTATTATTGAGATTATACCGAGATTTATATTGAGAATTATATTGAGAGATTATTGAATTATTATTGAATTATATTATTATTGAAAACAATTATTATTGATATTGTGTAAGGGGAATTATTGTTGTTAAAATTTTAAATGTTATATTAATTGGGTATATAATATTTTGTGTGTTAAAATTTTATTTTTACTATATTTATAAAAAATAAATATATTGTAAATTTTATGAATACTGGTGGGGTAACTGGTACGTCTCCGTTAAAATTAGCTACTTTAACGAATTAAGGGAACCCTATGAATGAATTAAATCTCAAAGCAAAAGATAGACTTAAAAATCTCGAGGAAGAAATAAATGAAATAAAAAATTATAGCCCCAAATATCAAATAGATACTCGAAGCACTAAAAAAACTGAACACACACAGTTAGCATTCGAATCAAAACCCAAAACTAAAATGCAACAACAAAGGTCGGAACCAACACTTAGGTTAGACAAGGCATTTAAGTTAATTCCACATTGCTCGGGAGAAAGCGATGTATATCAATTTATAAACGCATGCGATATAGCAGTAAATGCGGTAGATAGGGAGAGTGCTCCAACATTAATACGTTACATAACGACTAAATTAGCTGGGAAAGCATTAGAGGTAGTTAAATACAAAGATACAACTAAATGGGCAAATATAAAGAAATATTTAAACGAAGCATTCGAATCACAATATTCAGCTTCAGCTTTGCAATTGCAAATAAATTCGATAAAAATGAATCCAGGAGAAAGCGTAAACTCATATACGGAAAGAATTGAACAATTATATTATAAACTATGTAACATTTACACATTAAATAAACCAGAAGAGGAATCTTCGATTATTCAAACGCAATTAAAAGAACAAACGCTAGGATTATTTATTAAAGGGCTGATGAAACCAATAAAAATTATGGTAAAAGCGAGAGATCCAACATTTGAATATTGTTACTGCTGGCTTCAAACCCGGCACGCAACACTCCAGACGTCAACGATGGACCGTCCTATTTCGATCTACGTAATTCACACAGAAGTACATTCAAGGATCTCGCATAAAGATTTGTAAAATAATAATTAAATTTAAAATAAAAACACATGTTATATAAAGAAAAAAAATTGTATTTTATTTATTGAAAAAAAATTACAACTTAAACATCTAATGAAAAAAAAAATATGGTATTTACAAAAGAAATTATAGTTTTCGAACTTCTCCGCTAAACGGGTTGTAAGTTATAACTTGGTCGTGTAATATTAAACAATATGCTGTAGTCTTGGGTGGTATGGGCTTGTCGGTCTCGAACTCTATACGTAAGTCAACTGTTGCAGATTTCACGTTATCATTTTGATGCGATAAGTCTATGACAGCAATAGGTGCGATGGTCTCAAACTGTTTTCTTGATAGTAGAGGTGAAGGACTGCTTTTATCATAATAGGATTTTTGAAAATCTGTATACGCTTTATATAATAAAGACAGCGATTTTGTTGTAAAGTCTGCTCGGAAATCTTCATACGGATGGACATCGGAGTTTAAGTAGACTTTGATATTTTTCAGATTACAATGATCGAACAGACTGCAAGATTGTTTCACGTTATGTCTTCGATCCGTTTGGAAACCGATGATAACAAATCTAGGTTTTTCGAGTAAATTACTAGATTTTACAGTCCAAGAGTGTGATGTGTTTTGAGGTAATACAGGATACTCGCACAAATCCCAAGTTCTAAACGCACATGACAGCGTCTTACGAGAGTCCAATACTTTCATTAATTTTAATTTTTCTCTATCGGATACTTTTACAATAGGCATCTTCCAAGCAATTTTACTGATTTTGATTGTTACTTCTTTATGAGAGACAATATCATGATCGTCTTTAACGTACAACGCGTCTAAATCGTTGGACGATCGATTTAAAATCAGCTGTTGATTGCCTTGTTCCCTAATTGATCCGCCTTTGAAGGGCCTAACATATAACCCACTACCCTTTTCGATTTTATATTTTCCACCTTTATACGGTTTAATGTATAATCCTTTGCCGAGATGAGTCGGTGTATTTTTACTAGATTTCCACTCGTTTACGGTTTTAACTATACCCGCAACTCCTCCGGCTAATGAACCTAATGCGGACAAGCCGGCGAAAATTGGTATCAAAGGTAACATACCTCCCGTTTTGGGGATAGGTGTGATTCTAAGCGATTGGTTTTTCTTAGCATTTTTACATGAAGTCTTTTTGGCCGCCGCAAGACATTTACGAGTTAATTTCATCAAGTCTTTTTCACCTTTATTTTTCTTAAGTATATTTCTACCAGCCTTAACGGCTGCCTTAAATCTGCAGCCACCTCCTAATTTGCGTTTTAACTTCATTGCTGTGGTCACGCCCCAAGCAACCGCTTTTTCTTTTAAGGATGAGTTTTTAGCTTTAACCCGATCCCAAGCTCTATTTTCCAAAATGTAGTCTGCTACTTTGCGGTCGGCTAACGCATTACTACGATCGTACGCGATATCGTGATCTTTACAATACGAGTCTAGAGGGTTTATGCCAACATCACCGCGGGCGAGTCTTTTTTTCAAATCTGTACCAGGCCCGCAATATTGATAACCTATAAAAAACATATGATATAATACAAGTTATTTGAAATATATGAATGTCTTGATAATTACCAGGTACGTGTAACTCGACTGGGATTTTGTTTATAAGCGTGTTGATAAGCCCACCTCCTTTATTCATGTTGTTTCTCCGGTGGGGTGACATCGTGCAATGATCGAGTAGAGCTAGTGCACAAACATTTATACTAAAATGCGTTTTATAGATCAGGATGTAAAACTGACGGTTGGAAATGTTGACCCATATACTTCGATAAATCAATCGTCGAGGCATGGAGTGCTATTACCGAATACCATACGTGCGTTAATCGTAGGCCCATCTGGATGTGGAAAAACTAATCTGGTTTTTTCGCTATTGACAGACGTTAACGGTATAAGATTTCATAACGTATACATTTATTCGAAATCATTGGATCAGCCTAAATATAAAATGTTGTGCGATATTTTAAAAGATATAGACGGTGTTCAATTGTTTACGTTTTACGATAACGGAGAGGTTATCACACCTGAAAAAGCATTACCCAATTCGGTGTTTATCTTCGACGATATTATATGTGAAAGCCAAACTATCGTTCAATCGTATTTTTCCCGCGGTCGACATAATAAAATCGATGTATGCTATCTGGCACAATCTTATGCTCGCGTACCGAAACAGCTTATACGTGATAACAGTAATTTCATAATATTGTTCAAGAAAGACGAGACTAATTTAAAACATGTGTACATGGAACACTGTTCTGGCGATATGAAGTATTCGGAGTTTAAGGAATTCTGTACAACTTGTTGGAACAAGGGTCGATTTGAGTTTGTAGTGATAAGCAAAGACTGCGAACGCGATAACGGACGGTATCGATATGGGTTCGATACGTTTGTCGTTATATAAAGCGGTGTAACATACGTATAGCAGCAGTTGAAGCCATGACACCGGAAGATTTAGTGATAGCTGAATTAGCTAAAGCAAAAGAAAATATTAGACGTAAATACACGGCGTTAAAAAATGGCGAAGCTGATGCTCGTTCTTTTATTATCGCAAACGTTAAAACCGATAATTAACCCTCTGGAAAACATATCCACCATACAAACGTTAAACCAAAAAATATCTACCACGCCTATAGAAGTCACTGAAGATGAAGAACCTCTTTCAACAGATATTCAGGGTTGGTTTCAGTCTCAAGCCAGAGATAAGATTTATGGCCCGAAAAAACTGTCCAACGGACTTATGCATTTAGGTTCTAAAGAAATAAATTTCATCGGAAACACGCTGGTTATTGAAGATACCAAACACCCTCTCACTCCAGGACTTATAAGATTGCTGTTTTCAAAACATCCATATAAGTATACCGATGAAGAATTGGATATATATAAGTCTGTATTAGCTCAAACATCAGCACATCTAACCTTGGACGGTACGAAGATTAAAAGTAGAGGGGATAAACATAAAAACATTATCACGAGATTGTTTGCTACTGGCAGTGGACTGTCTATGAAATTACAGAAACATAATTTAGTTTACTGGGACGATCCGAACGAGCTTGTCGATCGCCTTAGACTTTTGTTAGCCTCTCAATCGGCGGGTAATACAGGAGTTTCGAACGAGATACTGTCTATTTACGAGGAATTACATGAAGCCGGGATAATAAAAAGAATACCCAATGTCTAAACGGCAGATCGCGTACGAGCTGCACAAACCTTCGAGGAAAAATTATACCAGACGTATAGTTAACGTTTACGGAAAAAATGATTTATGGCAAGCCGATCTCGTTGAAATGATACCGTACGCGAGAAAAAATAAAGGTTTCAAGTATTTACTATGTGTCATCGACTGTTTTACAAAATTTGCTTGGGCGTTACCGTTGAAAACAAAAACCAGTGCGGACGTTACTAAAGCTTTTGCTAAAATATTAATCAATCGCTCTCCCGCACTACTCCAGATCGATAACGGTAAAGAGTTTTACAACAAAACATTCGATGCTTTAATGACAAAGCATAAAATTAAAAAGTATTCAACGTTTAGTACAACTAAAGCATGTATTGTCAAACGGTTTAACCGAACTCTGAAAGAAAAAATGTTTAGAGAGTTTACAGCTAGAGGGTCATATGTAACTTTAAATATTTTTGTATAATTTATTACAATAATTTATTACTGTAACCAATATTAATTTGTTCTTCGTATATCATTGTTATAGCATTAATGGTCCATACCATTCCATCAAAACATGCAGGTCTCACATCTTTGAGTGGTTTTTTTGGGTTTGCAGAAATTTTTTGTAAAGACTCAAACCAAATCTTTGCTTTTAATAAAAATTGAAGTTGGTGTGGACATTTATCAGAAAGAGCACATTTGAAAGGATTTGAATTGAATAATAAATTGCTGTTCAGACAATCAATTAAATTGTTTAATTGTTGTATCATTTCCACTGTGTTAGGAGCTGTTTTAGATTTTAGTTGCTGTGTCATAATACAAGTTTTCATTGTAGTAGCTACTTTATTGCTGAAAAGTTGCATAGCTAGCAGGACATAAGTTGAAAAGGTCCCGGATTAATATGTGCATCAGTAATTTTAAGCAATGATCGACTTGTGCTACTATTTCTGTCAATGTCATATGTCTCCTTAATATCTTCAAATGATACTTCTTTTCCATTAAACAATAAATTGTTTTTCCGGAAATGATTTCTAAGATTCTTAAACAAGTGGGGAACATTAAATAATGTGAACACTTTTTTGTTGTCGACAAAAAAATATGGCTTATCTTTTATCATGTTTAAGTCTTTATAAGCAGCAACATTACTAGCCCCCTGGTCACAAATAAGAGCTTTGACTATAAGCCCACAATCAAACTTTTTACGGCTTCCTCAAGTAATTCACTTAAAACTTTGTGTTTTACTGATGTTGCTGGTAGAAAATATGCTATAGGCATTTTCCATGACGAATAAACTCCTTTGATTATCATTACCATCGCCTGTCCTGCAAGTTTATTTGTTCGGCCTTTGAGGCCCAAGTCTTCATATCCTTCAACCAGGTCCAAATATTTGGAATACTCAAGAAAATTCTTAATTTTCATCTCATTAAAAATCAAAGAGCAGTATTTTTGTTCCTCGCTCATTGAATCTACCTTTATTTTTAACTGTTTAAATAAAACTGGACTAAAGCCTGGTCGACATTTAGAACTTCCAACCCAAAGCCTAATTGAGGAAAGACCAGGTAATGATATCTGTTTTGAATACAATAAAAAACGATAAGCAGAGGGAGACTTATAAAATAAACATAAGGCAAATTGCTTTTCTTTCTGCGACCATGGTTTAGATTTACTATGTGAGATTTGCATATGAACAAGAGTTTTTGAGTTTTCAGATGGAAATGTTAACGAGTTCATAAAAGATAATGATTTATTTTGACGGTGTTGTATTCTTGATATTATTAATTTTTTTTGAAATTCGAAATTGTTACTCTTTTAAGGATTATTGTTTTTTTGGCGAGCTACTGTACGTTTCAATTTTAATATTATATCTGCGTCTGAAGTTGGTTTTTGAAAAAGTTGTTTTGGTTTTAATGCAGTAGTTAGTGGCAATTTACTAACACTTTGAAAAAAAGAAGTAGTTCTTGGTGATATTTCTGGCGTAGAAACATTAGATTGAGATGAAGTATATTTTGAAGATTTAACTGGTGTTATTAATCGAATTATTTTAGTTGACTCACAAAATGTGGTTGTTGATGTAGACTGTATTCTTTTTATTTCAACTTGATGTGGACTTGATGGAAATTTTTTTGATGCAGGATATGTTTTTAGAGGTATATTAACAGGTATGTCACTGCTATTTCTTCTACAAATGGTTGGGGAATTGAACTTTTTTTTAATTTGCATTTGTTGAAACTAGTAAAGTTTTCGTCAAGAAAATGAGGACCACAAATGTGCCGTTTGTACAATTCATCTTGGGTGAGATCTGCCAAATCACTATTACCTGAATATAAAAAAAAATATATTGTACACCTAATATTATAAATATGAAATTTAGATGTTTTCATCTATAAGTATCAGTTTTAAAAACTTTAAAGACATCTTTAATGAGAATATGCCTAACATAGCAATAGGCAGGCCTGGATAAACGTATTAATTATATAATTACATAATTAAATCTCTTTTAAAGTAACTTTCTAACATCACGAATTGAAATGAATGCGTAATATTTTGTCTTGATGTAGGGCTACCAATATCTATATTACACATCAATTAATCTTTATTATTTTAGTACTTACCACAATTTAGAATTCATTGCCTCGACAATTGTATATCTTTTGGAAAGCGGTATAATTTAAGACCCGGTTCTGAACGAGCACTTTTGCCACATCGTACATACGCACACTTATTTCCACTTCGTGACATGTTGAAAAGTGATTGATACACAACGGGTGTAAACCGAACTGTGCGAACTCGACGCGCAGTGTACCTTTGATCTGATGCCGGAATAACTCCGACTATCACAACATGAAGCTATACTGCACGTGGAGCCAGGTTGGGACTACTTTTCCGAGTTGCATAAGTCTGCCAGGGTAGGTCTTACTACAACTGCGGAAAGGTAGCGAATGGTGTCTTTTGGTCGTGTTTGATGGTCTTATATATCCATCGCGCGGCGGCGGCATTTAGCCGCCACGCGATATAAATGCCGAATTTAGATATTGGTTGGTATAGCGGTGTATGACAAAATTATAGAGGCGATGATACAGTTAGTCTAACGGGACATACAGATTGATACAGTTAAAGGCTAACGGGACATACAGATTAGTAGCGGTGATGATACAGTCAAAGGCTAACGGGACATACAGATTGATAGCGGCGATACAGTTAAAGGTTAACGGGACATGCAGATATGAAATTAATTTATTATAACGGTGCCTACGGCTTTTGATTGTGCACGCTATTAATTAATAATTTTGAAAAATGCTTCTGACGTGATTATAATATGACATTTTTCATTTAAAGAGATATATAAATGTTCTAAATCGTTTACATGTTTATTTATACTTCTAATATTTGTGTGTAGTATATTGAGGCTGTTGTTATGTTTAGATAAGTTTATATTTATATCATTAATGCATTGTAATGGGGTTTTATCGGAGTCTAAGATTTCAAATAGTGTATTTATTGATGTCATAATGAGCTTAGAGAATGTGCAATAACGTTGATTATATAACTGTGATTAAATTTAAATTTAAGCGGCAATATACAATTATATGTGATTAAGGTCTTTTCGTGATGAATTACTAAGAAGATAATTAATGAATATGCATACATTAAGATTAAAAAAATATATATATACGAGTACATGCGTTATATTACATTAGTGATGTTGACGTTGATATTACACTTTTTCTGGGTCTTGTTGTATTCTTATACGAATTGTTTTTGAGCTTTCATCTTTTTTCATGAGGATGTCACCGTTGTTGACCCATATGAATTTGAACTGTTTATCTTTCCCAGTTGTTCTTGCCTGACCAAATAGAATTCGACGGTCTTTTGTAAGTCTTTCGTTGACGTAAACTTTTTGCTGTACGTCTTTTTTACTGAAATTTTTCTATTGCGTATAAGGGTTCTTTTCATCTCAGTGGTTTCAAGTTTGGCAACAATGATACTGTTCTTGGAGTTGTTGGTGTATACTCTTTTTGCTTCTATGACGTTGATAGTAGTATTTGTTTATAATCCAATTTGTTTAACGATTTCAGAACAATTTTCATTTGTGGTTTGAGGTATTCCAGTTATATCGATGTATTTATTTAAATTGAATTGTTCAATATTATCTATTTTGAGTTTAAGTGACGAGACCTCGCTTGATAGATATTTATTTTCGTTTGAGATTTTTTCGTTTTCTATTTTTAAAATTTTTATTTCGCTGAGCATCGAGTCTACTTTTTTATTAAAAACATCAAACTGCTTACCCATAAATTCAACAGAGTTAATGAGTTCTTCAATTTTAGTTTCCATCTTGGTTGTTGGTTGAATTTTGGTTATGCTATATTCCGTTGTTTTGCAATCACAACAAACAAATTTGCTTTTATTTAACTTTGATAGTTTTTTAAAGTTGGTTTCAGAGATACCTGTACAGTAGAAATGTACTGTATTTTTGCAAACATTACATATTAGTGCATCTTCAGTATGGGTTAGAATTTATAAACATTTGGCACATTCTGTATTCATAATAGTAACGTGAAAACTGAAAAAGATAATTAATTAATTGAGAGAAAAAAGAGATAAGGGAGTCGACGTATTAATCGACTGTATCGGACGGTGCGCAGAGTTGTACTGAATGTATCTGATAATTAGGGAGCGGATGTTTATGCTCCAAAAAATTAAAAAATATGCATGCAATTATGCTCTTTAAAGTTTAAAAATATGCTTAGAATTTATTTAAAATATGCATAAAAAAAAAAATTTGTTTATTAACAATTAAAAATATATAGGTATAAAATAATTATTCTTAAAATTAAAACTTAAAAAAGAACTGTTGGTTAATTTTTTGTTAATCTGAAAATAATAAAGATGGGTAGATATTAGAATCCAAGTACTAACTAAGCATTAAATAATTTTAAAATATACCTAGTAATTGGGAATTGCACTGGATAATCAATGTTTTCTTTAAATTATCAAAAGTAAATTTTCTTCTGTTATCCGATAGCAACATTTTGAATTTTGAAAAACTGCGTTCTACATCGGTAGATGAGACAGGAGCATATTTGAAACATGGTAGGTCTGACGTAGTTAGTTCTTCTTCCAATTCTTGAATAGTAACATGATTTTTTCCTGCCAAAATGTTTGAAATTGTATTCAATTTCTTCAGTCCATGATTTTTATCATAAACGCTATTAAGTTTGGTTTGTATAGATTTTCCTACATTTCCTGGGACTTGAAAAATTTTAGCTTTAACTTCTTCGACTATTAAAATAGAATCTGTCAATAGGACGCCTTGTTTTTCCAAGCTAGTAATTTTATCCACTAAAAATCCGAAGTGTGTTTTAATGAAAATTAAATCATTTTTTATAGTTGGATCTTCCATCAACGATTTTGTAATATTAACGGAACTTGCATCATTTTTATCAAAGGTTTGCATAACTCTAAAAAATGTATCAAAGTGATCAGAATAATATGCCGCTGCGTCCAAACATGTACCCCAACGTGTAATAATTGGTTGAGGCGGTAAAGAAATTTCAGGAGCAATAGTTTGAAAATCATTTATTCTTGATGGAGCCTTTAAAAACACTTTTTTACCATTAGAAATTAAACTATCGACTTTTGAAAAATGTTTACGCACTTCCTCTGAAATACGATGCAACCCGTGTGCAACACAGGTGATATGAATCATTTTTGTGAATAACGATTGTAAAACTTTTGCAGCCTTCACCATATACGGCGCAGCATCCGTGACAAATAATAAAACATTTTCCCGGCATATTTTATCTGGCCAAAGAAGTAAAAGAGAATCTTCAAACAACTTACATATGCCTTGATGAACGGCTTTCTCCAAAATTTCGGATGCAAGAAGAAATATTTGTCCTGGTTCATTTATCTCTAATGTCCCGATAATGACATTGGCAATATATCGACCCTCCACGTCAGTTGTTTCGTCAATGCTTATCCAAATTCTATTATTATTTACATAGTCATATTTACATAGATTTTTTGAATTGTTTTATTATAAATTTCGGGCACATAATTTTTTCTTAATGTGGATTCGTCTGGAATATCATGCTTTATATATTTGCTTAAAAATTCACGAAAGGCTTTATTGTTAATTTTTTTTAATGGGATATTCGCACGTAAAAGCGAAGAACACAAATCCTCATAAAAAGGTAATTTTTTTGTAATATTTGAAACAAGTTGCTGTTTGTTAATTGTTGACAACGATTTACCTTTGGAATTTTTTATATGTTTATTTGTATTAATATGCTGAAGAACTAAAAAACGTCGATCACCGTTTACTGAAATATCGCACAATGTACAATATAAAACAATTCCATCGGTAGTAAAAAATTTAAATTCAGAAACAAAATTACGAAGTCTCGACGATTTAGAATTAATTTTCGGCATTTTTAAGTAAATAGGTATAAAACTTTATACAATATAGAAACACTTAGGACGAAAACGAAACTATAACACAACTGAAACGCAACACGAGTACACAGCACAACGAATGGTATACTCCGTACCACGAGAGAACGCATACGGCTGGCGCATCCAAATGATTGCGCTCCGTCGTACCGAGGCCAAATTTCCCCTACCATACCACCAGAGAACGCATACGGCAATCAGCTGATTAGTGTATACAGCGGCTCAAGTAATTAAAATATTACGTGCTCGTGCAATCACGGATTCACGCATATTAATTGATGCGTATTACAAAATATTGGTTCATATTATTATCGCGAGCAATAAAAAAAACATTTTTTCGGTTATAAAATTGCAAATAAGTATTTTATTAATTGCATTGTCAAAACAATATGTACAACAATAAAAAATACAAATAATAAATAATACTGCAGTAATATAGTCAAAAATAATAATTAAAAAATATACATGTACAAAATCGTAAGATTGATTTAAAAACAATAAAAAATACAAATAATAAATAATACTGCAGTAATATAGTCAAAAATAATAATTAAAAATATAAATGTACAAAATCGTACTATAGGTTACAACTTAAGCCATAGTCATAATTTAAAAAAAATATTAACTAAATTAAATCATTTTACAATAAATGTTTTTTATTGTCAAATGATTTAATCGGAATCGAAGTCTGAACTGGTGTCACCTGTAATCGTTAAGACGTGTGATCCTTGTTCATCGTCCAGAAGTTGATCAGATATAACATCGATTTGACAAAATTTATCTTCTTCTTTTATTACATGGGCAACAAAATTTTTCCACATATCTGGAGTAACCCGTTCTACGCCTTCTTCCAATAGTTTACGAACATCTTGTAATTTGTATGTCGTATTATTCATACGGACATAATTTTTTACAGATGCCCACGCGAGCTCTATAGGGTTTAATTCACAATGATATGGGGGTAAACGTAACACAGTTTTATTGGCAGCCTTTGCTAATTCATCTATTACATATAGATCGTGCTGTGGCTTTAACTCTTGAACACGCTCCAATAATTGAGCCTTGACTTTTGTGTGATCAACTATCCACCTTTATTTTCGAGCCAGTTGATAATATCTACCTTCTTCCAGGATATGACAGGGCATGGATCCATCTTCACCGAATGATAAGACGCATTATCCATGACGATCACGGCATTTTCGTTCAATAATGGTAAAATATTGTTGAACCACTCGTAAAAATTGTCACCGTTCATTTCGTCATGGTAATCTTGGGTATTTTTTTTTGACTCGAAGCAAAAGAAACCGCCAGCAACAAAGCCGTCTGATGACCCGATGTGCACAACAATGAGCCGCTTCCCCTTACCAGACGGTTCCTTTTGTCCAGTTGAAAGGCCCCGAAGAAATGCGTCCCTTGTCGATTTGACTGTTTTGTCCACCCATGTTCGTGTAGTAGTTTCGCCTGCATTTACCCATGTCTCGTCTAAGTAATATATTGGTCTACCTAACCGACGGTAATGTTTAATAGTTTCTAAATATCTTCGACGCCAACAGACAATATCATTACGTTCAATTAACGCGCTATACTCGAAATTCAGATGTTTTAGAATTCTGTACAAGGACATTTTTGAAAAATTCGGTAAACTGTCATCTTCGTTGATTGCTGTTAACATTTTATTTAAAGTCGGGATTTCACGGTTGTGCCAAAACTGATGCACTTTTTGCCTGATAGCATTTTGGTTGAACTCGTCAATTTTATCTGTTACCTTCGGTCTGATTTTGGTCTTGTTTGGTGATGTTACAATTCCTTTGTTGCGATATTCTGACAGAGTAATGCTCACAGTCCGTTGTCCGACACCACTTTCTTCGGATATATTTTTTATGACTTCTTTTGCCGTCAATTTTGGCCCATGTCCAGTTGATTGTTGCGCCATTTTGGTTTTATACAAATTGACAATCATCATTTTTTGACCAGAGCCAACAAACTAAAATAACAGTTGCATTAGTATAATATAATACAGAATAGAATATAATAGTAAAATATAATATAATACAGTCATAATAATTAAAATGATTCTTACTTTTCCACGGGGGTTTCTTTTCTTTGGTGAATCTGCAGTTCCCCCTTGTATGGCCGTGTTATCACTACCTTGTTGACTCATTTTGCATAAAATAAATTAACATAGACAACGGACAGTCAAAATAAAACAGAATGCAAACACTGGCGTAAAAAAAAAATAAAATAATTCAAGATTCTCGGTAAAAAAGAAACAAGACAGTAGCGTAAACGACGATCGACGTACGAATCAACAGTTGTCAGTTACGTTGTTGACAATAACCAGTCTGTATACATGTGCGCCAACTGAAAACCGAATAGCTCCGATAGCGAACGACGAGTTTCGGCTTTAGACTGCTTAAGGGAGGGGGACGCTCATGCGCGAAAACGACGAGTTTTGGTCGGCCGCCGTATGCGTTCTCTCGTGGTACGGAGTATAGAACACAACTTCAATTAACGAAATTGTTCGATACCGACTCCGGCGATAACGGTGTTTTATATTTATTTTTGTCGCGGGACAATGTGGATAAGGCGATAACTTATCGAAGAAATTGAAATAATCGCTATTCCCGCCGCCGCCACCGCCGCCGGGAAGTTTTGAACTATTAATTACGCATGTCGAGTCATTAAGACTTATAATTGAGACATTAAGGCTCGATAATTGCTCCTAGTCTGAAATATGCATATGACGGCTGGGAGGTTGATAAGGACTAACCAGAGTTACATATCGGTTATTAAGTCTAATTAGCACAGCTACTGCTTCAAGACAATAGGTTTAGTGTGGGCATTTGTTGTTGAATAATTTGATTACGGACTAAGTAAGCTACTCCACCCATAGCGCGTAGTTGTATGACACGGTCGGCCCGGTACATTTTATATCCAGGGAATTTTATTTTATCTGTATTTGATAGGTGCGTTTCCGTAATGCATGCGATTAATAATCCTAAGAAAGATTTTATGTCTTTCTCATTCAAAGGTCTCGGATATTCTTTAATGTATTTTAGTTTATTCGGATCGGGTTTAACTCTGTTTTCATTGATTACGTGACTTAAATATAATACCTCTTTACATAGAAACGCACATTTATTTGGTTGTAATTTAAGCTTATGTAATCGTAATCGCGTAAACACCTGTTCTAACTTATTTTGATGATCCCTTAAACTTGACCCGTGTACGACAATGTCGTCTAAATACGCCGTGCATAATTCCTCTAATCCCATTAGAATAGATTTCATAGCGCGTGTAAACGTTGCTGGTGCAGAACTAAGTCCAAAAGGTAAACGTAAAAATTCGTAATGACCTGATTTTGTTGAAAACGCTGTTTTATGAGTGTGTCCTCCTTATCTATCATTATTTGGTGATAACCACTCGCAAGATCTTTTTTTTTTTTGTTCTTTATTTGAGTTAAACAATCTATACAAATTATGTATAATAAGCTTAAGTGTTAACGAAATTAAGGTTACAGCCAGAAAACATGAAGGAGAAGCCACCCACTGGTGACACTCTGGGCCAGAGTCGTAAAGTTAAATTATAGAAGTAGGTCGCGGCACCACTTTCTTTTCAATCTTTTGGGAGGATTTCCAGGCATTGGATTGGTCAGATTTTTAGCTAGTATGTTAGGATGGTCGAAGAGAGAGTTGTGGTAACGAGAGTAAGACTTGGTAGCGGTTTCTAACACGGTGTTAATTTTTAGTTCCGAGTGTAAAGTTTGATTGGATACATAGAAAGGAGCCTTTGTTATTTAACGAAATAATTTATTTTGGGTTATTTGAATTTAGTTTATATGTGACTTTTTTGCAGAGCCCCATATTTGGATGCCATACATCCAAATGAGTTTAAGGAGAGTGTGAAGTGTAAGTTTTGATTTTGCGTTAAAGAAAAATTTAAGGGATTGAAGACGAGAGTTTAATTTTGATGTTATAAGTATGATGGGCCCAGTTTAGTTTTTTGTCAAAATATATACCTAGGTATTTTGTGCTTGGTGAGGTTGGAATTGTGATGTTGTTAAAAGAAATTTGAGTTCAATATGTTCACTGGTCCTACATTCAAATGACCGAATCTCTCGCACCTATGGCATTTTATCGCACTTTTATCTTTAATTTTTTTACTATCGAATTTATTTTTATAATTTTTACTGATCGCATTTGCGTTACCGTAGTACTCGGTTGTCTTTTCTTCCTCCATTGAATTTCAAACGGCTTCTTCGAATATTTTAATATTGCGCGCTTTTAATAATAATCATATCGATGGAGATATTCCCGCTATAAACACACTTAGCGCGTGCGCTTGCACGGTGTTCGTAATAATATTCGATTCGGTTTTCTTTTTATCAACTGTTAACGCGTGTGTCAATTCGTGTGCAGTTTTTTCGATTCTTATAGAAAATTCTTTAACCGATTCCCTTGAGTTTTGCCTCGTTTGGCTTAATTGTACTTGCAAATAAGAAATTTAATGTGCTGAACCAAAAATGGTTCTAAATAATTGTTTAAGTTCCACCCAAGTTGTAATATCCTTGTATCTCACTGCCTCAAAAGCACTATCCTTTAATTGTGACAGAATTGACTCTAATATAGTCGGTTTCAGAGTATCAGGGATATTTTTAAAAATGAATTCGCATTTACATAGGCGGACCCAGAGTTTTATATTTGAGTGTGCCCGGCTTTTTTTTTGTAGTTATTTTTTTCATCTATATGTATAAATTAATGTAAAAATAAAATATTTCAAATATCCCACACTTTTTCACTAACCAATACTATAACTTATTGTATAATATTTACTTATTGGTAGGTATTGGCGAAATACAATATACTATTTTTTTTTTCTATCAAAGAAATCAAAAGAAATGGTTACAAATTTACAAGTTTAATAAATAAAGTTTTGATTACCTACCTACTGCAAGCTATCTATATTCTATGTAATATGTAAGTAGGTATTGATTATAATAATTTATTGATTAATTTCATAATACATTAGTTCATAAATCATTATTTTATATTTATTAATAAACTGAAACAACACTAGTATAATTTATTATATTAATTTATAATAACAATCGTCTTTGAAATGGCACAATACTTTTAAATTCTTCTATAACTTCAGAAGCTTCAACATTAGCCGTTAATTCTTGTTCGACATATTGTTTAACATGAGTGATTCCAACCGATCTTGTTTCGTAGTTGACCTTAACTTCGTTTTCACGTGAGTCAGTTTAGAAAACGCTCTTTCGCATGAGCAACTTGTCACGGGGATGACAGAAAAAGTTTGAATTGCTGCATTAAAAGCCGTGTAAATTTTATATTTTTCATTTTCTTGCATCCACTGGATCCATCCACATAATGTTGTTGCTGAATTTCCAGTTAGTACAGTCTGATCTGCTTTTAACAATCTTATTTCTGCCATTAATTCATCTTGAGAAATTTTGAATTTTTCTTCTAAAACAGCTGCTTCTTCTTTATTTAATTTTAGATTTAAGAGATTTCCCACAGCATTTAAAATTTTGATTGTTTCTTGCTGAAATCTTAAATCTAATGACGTTACCATATTATCTAACGTTTGATAAAAACACAAACTTCGTAATTCTTCTTCCTTAGTTTCATAATAATGTTCTGTTTTGGTAAATTCATCGAGGCGACTTGATACCTTCCGTTTTTTAACTAATGGAATATCTATTTCTAGTTCTATGCACACATTTTTTGCTTCATTAAAAATGTTTAGAAACTCTGTCTCATTTCTGAAATTTATAAAAGCTGCTCGAAGAGACTTTATGTTGGCCATAGCATTAATCAGATTAATATTAGGACTTTGCAGCAATTTACTTACTTTAACAATTAATTGAAGTATTGGGTGCATCATTGTTAACCCGAATATAAAATTAAAAGATTTTACTTGATGTAATAAACCAATTCCTTTAACTTTAACATCACTTTGTTTAGTTGTTTCAATAATTTCAGTAAGAGCTCTAAGGATGGCTGAATAATTAATTTTTATCACGGCAACAGTTTCCGCGCGACAAGCCCACCTAGTCGTGGAAAGAGACTTTAATGTTCTCAGTGTTGAACCGATTTCATTAGATATTTTTTCAAAAGTTGCGTGTCGTGAACAACTCCCTTCGATAAATGTGTAAATAAATTGTACAATCCCAAAAAAATCGAAAATTAATCTATTTCCTTTGTCTAGTGTAGGTACAAGCATCGACTAAAACTAGGTTCAAACAATGTGCGTAACAATGCACATATACAATATAACTGTTTAATTCTTTACACCTCATCTGAACTCCTGATACACTTCCTGACATGGCTGCCGCGCCATCAAAGCAAACTGATAATACATTCTTCCAATCTACTTTCAATACGGAGAGAACAACTTTTAACTCATTGAAAATAGCTTGGGCATCTACAGATGTAAGTCTGCGAATAGCTACTAAATGTTCTACTGGAGAATTAAGCTTATCATCAAAAAATCTCAAAACAATTGCCATTTGTTCATGGTGTCCACAATCACTTGTTTCGTCAGCCATTATTGAAACAAATTTGTTCTGGACGGAATGTGATATTTTTCGTAATATGATGTTGCTTATGCTGATAATAATGTCGTTTTGGATTTTTCCACTAGTGTATAAAGCATTTTGGGGTCCATTTGTTAGATGATCTTTTAAAGTAGGGTCATACTTCGACACTAAATCTACTACATCTAAAAACAGTCCTCGTGCAATGCTGATTTTACTCTCGTCATGGCCTCTAAATGGTCTACCTCCTTTTGCTAAACAAATAACAATATCAATTAACCTTTCCATTATCTGACGATTTTTTATTTTAACTTGATTTTGCTTTGATATAAACACTTCCTTTTGCTCATCTAACAAAATATCAACCGATTTGTCTTTTGTATAACTACTCCAAGAAGAAACGCTATGTTGATTGGCTTTAGATTTTTCATGGTTACGGAAACATTCGTTTGCTCTATGCCAATTTTTAAATCCCTTTTTTATAAAAGCAAAATCAATATGACCTTTTGTTGCTGGATCGTTTAAACAAAATACACGACAGTAAAAGCTAAATGCAGAACCAAGAACTTTACTATATTCTAACCACGAATAAGTATTGTACCATTCGATTTGGAAACTTCTAAATTTTGAGCCTATTATTGTTCTAGGAAAATCTAATTTTGGTTGGTAGGGACCTTTGTCAATTCTTTCTTTTTTTTCTAATCTCGAAACGGGTATCTCATTTACAGGGTCATCTGCATCACCGAAAATTTGTTTGTTAAGAACTTCATTATTTGATTCATTATTTTGTAAAGCAATGTTTGGAGTATTTTTTAGATCTTCATTTTTATTGTACTTAAATATAAATTTATCCATTTTCTATCTTCAATAGCAAATTTTAATAAAAATTAATTTGAACTGATTTGGAGGAAAACGACATACCTACCACGCAAAATATACCTTAATAATTGATTTTTAATTTAAATTGTATAATCAAATAAATCATGTATCAATGTATAGTATAGGCACCACTGCGTATGTATATAATTAGGGTGACCATTTTGTATAAAGAAAAAACGGGACTAGTAATTTTTGAATCACTTAAAACATTCTTATCAATTATTATTTATAACATCAACTACATGCTATTCATATTATTATTACTACTACTTAATTGATCGAAAATAATATCTTCATCCACATTCCAATCAGTTTGCTTTTTATTATTTCGAAAAATAAAAGTTTAACTTTTTTGAAAATAATTCCATGGTCGAAAACTTATTTGTCGGGTCTAACGAAATATTTTTAATTCTTCAAAAGGACTTTCCCACTTTTCAATGTATAACAAAAATGTGTCATAACACCGGTTAGTTTGTTCTATAAATTGTTTTTTTTTTTGTCTTTAATTCTTAGAGAAGTGAATAGTGAGTACTAAAAGCTAAAAATATTTTTGTTTTTCTATTTAGTCTATTTCTACTTAGTATTTCTGATTCTTTTATTTATTTAACATGCAGGCATGTTTTCCCATTCTATTCTTCTTGCAGTGTCATAAACGATTTTTTATTGACTTTGTATGAAATAAAATCATACTATTGAAACGGGGTCTCTAAGACATGGCTGGATAGTCAAACTACGATTTTAATGCTGAGTAAATTTCAATAGTTCTGGAAACTGGTATTATATATATTAGTTGATAATTTAATAATATAGAAATAACGGGATAATAACGGGACCATTTTCTAAAAACGGGATGGAAAGCGTCCCGTTCGAAGTTTGTCGGGACAACGGGACATGATGATCAAAAAAGGGACGATCCCGAGTTAAACGGGACGTATGGTCAGTGGTCACCCTATATATAATGTTTATGGGTAGAACTGAGATAATTATATAAAATAGTACTTACATTTAATATTTAAAAATTCGTCGTCCGAGGTTGTTGTACACAAAGTTAACGTCTTAACGATAATATTAAAATGTTACCTAATGTTAATGTATGTGAGTTACTTGAAACACGACGTAACGTTAAATGAAATAGTAAATACCAATAACTATCAAACTATTATTTATTAATCGTCGAGACGTGGACCATCGTTATCAGCGCGATGTCGGTTTCCGAGAAAAGGCAATATTTTTGCGCTAAAAATAGTTACCAGTTGGCCATCACCACTATTGTCTATTAATCTGTGTCGACGACAATAACATTGAATGATTCAATACATAGTTATTATTTTAGAGACTTATTCTGCGTAGTTTAATTTACAAAAAACTGAAATTCAATTAATGTGTTGTTATTAATTCATTTTTTTTTGTACATTAGGGTGTGCCTTGGCACACCCGGCACACCCTGTAGATCCGCCTATGCGCATTTACTCTCAAATGAGGCTAAATCCGATTCGGTTCCTCCCCAAAAATGAGGTACTAACTTGAGAGCCACTTCAAAACCTAATTTGTCTGTGTTTCCATTTTGATTTTAAATGTTTCTAGGTTATATGCTACGATTTGCCAATTCTGATAAACTCCCTTAGACATACAAAATAATATTCAAATGACTTACAGATTTTGCATTTTGAGGTTTTAAATTGATTCGCTTGAAAAACGTCCTTCTGGGCTGCCCTGGTTTTTGAGTTTGATTGAATTGACGGCACCCTCCGGTGTTGTAAACCGGTTGATTTTCACTGTAGTTAACTTATTGCTACTAAATGAATTAGGTTAAACAAACAAATTCAAACACGAATACTGGTAATAAGTATAAAGAATTATATATTTATTTGAACTTATAAAACAACTGTAAGATATTGACAATTTGATATACTGATCCCACACTCGTGAGTCCCAATCAAAGAGTGCTTTTTGATAGCTTCCGAGTGTGGTTATATACTAAATTATACCAGGATGTGCGTCTGAGGTGGTCTATTATGTCCTTGATTAGAAAGGCCAATAGTTCTTAAGTGGTCGTTTCTAATCAGTACACCACTCGTAGTAATTACTTATTGTTTTTTAGCAATACGTGTTATTGCTTTAGTAATACGTGGTATGCTTACAACACCTCCCCCACAAAATTAGGGTTTAGACCTAAATCCGCCACATCCGAATATAATTTTACAAACAAAAAAAATCATAGTATAAAGTTTAAAACATAAAATATACAATATATAAATAAAAAATACATTTTTTTTTTTTTTACTATTTTTAAATACATATAATGATTTTTTCACAGTTATATAAAAATTTTGTGTTTTTCAACACTTATACATAAATAATTATCTTATCACTTATAATCTATTTATGGATTCAACTAATGAGGTTAGTGTAATAATAGTAGTTTCCTAGCTTTTATATTTGAGTAATGGTGATTATCGCAAAATGATCTGGAGTGTATGTTGGGGTGTTTCTTTACGTAATGGGTAACTCAGAGCAGTACATGAAGAGTATATTTTACTTTTATATATTTATCATCTCTACCTCCGGGGAGTTCCTCGGTACTATTACACTGTGCCTTAGAATTTGCAATGTCCTTTTGTTTTTTCGTCTTTTTATTATTTTTACTCCTACGTAAGTTAAGGCTATAACCACTAGTACTATGAATAAGTACGTATGTAAATCACTTTTATTTTCCAATTTTTTTGGAACTAATAATATTGGAGAATTCCAAGCGCTTTCGCTGGGCTCTATTATTTCATCCTTTTCCATTTGCTTTAGCTGGGAATTTATTTCCTCCCTTTGACTATGGGGTAATCTGTACTGTCGTTGATAAACAGGTGGGTGCTCTAATGGTGTGCGAATTTCGTGAACTATTGATGAGGTACTGGTCAATTTATCCCCTTCTAGATGGAAGATATCTTCATACTCCATACATATGGATTCTATACTCTCAACCTCTTCATTATTCAAGTGACTAGTTCTTAGTGCTTTTTTTAATTTTATTATTCTACTAGGATCCTTTATTTTTTTATCGTTAGTTTTTTCTATACTCATCTTCGCTACTCTGTCTTCTGTAAACGTCTCAAATTTTAATCTGTCCAAAAGTAATTGTTGGCGCGGCAAGTGCCCGACAATGATAGCGGGCTGGCTTGTTCGCCGGTTAAATAATTACAATGAAATAATAACAATTGGTTGTTGATTATAAATATATATTGGACAAAATATAACTGCCTGTTTGGCACAACAATAATAATAAGTAATTTGCCAATGGCGGCTACAATACAATGATCGGTATAAATAAAATGTTGAATAATACACAAATGACTAACAATAATAATAAATGGCCTGAACGGCGCTCAAATGAACATAATGAAATAATACTGATTATACTAAATGCCTTTGACGGCTATAGGCCCGTCGGCCTGTGCACAATTTAACGATAAAACAAATATGGTCGACCAATACTCACATGTGACTATGTTGAATGGTTGATTGCATCCACGCGACCGCACCAACCCTGTGACTAGACCAATGCCTACGACGGCACACCGCGTGTGTATTGTGTCATGCAGTGTATGAATAAATTAGTCACAGAATTGGTACGTGCGACCATCCAAGCACAGTCACCACGAAGATATAAACCGTTCTGCAGCCGAACGATGACACAGATGACAAAACCACGTTATTCACAATGCGACCGCTGGTGAATTAGAAAACAATGCAAGTTGTAACGCTGGACAATGTTTTATTGCCTCGAACGATACGTTACCAGACGGTCGAATCACAGAAACACAAAGGATGACGATAACGTGGTTTCACAGAAAATGACTGCAGACACGGGAACACGAATACTTGAATGCATGAATAGGTGTGCACACCACAACGACGTAAAGAACAAGGGCGAGACGGTGCCGACGACATTTACCATGAAGGCTCTGGCCGCCGGACACCACAAAATGAAGATAGGTACCTCAGTGCTACCACACAAAACTGAAACGCACACGAACTTAATGAAACTTGTAGCACTGAGCACATGACTTGGACTTTTAAATGAAAACATAACATAACCGAAAATAAAGAAAACGTGGAATAACGATTACATTTTCGTACGACGATAACAACGCGATTACTTATCCGGCCGGTCGCACACGGAGGCTTATCACCGCCGCCGACGATGGCTGCTGACACGCAATGCATCTATAGTGTTGTAGATAATACTAACTAAATGATTTTATTATAGGAACACTTTTATATTTAAATATTAAAAATTAAAAACATTATATTAAAATTAATAAGTAGTAATAATAATAATACAAAGACGCGGACGCCGTCATGAGACAAAAACTGAGTACAAAAACATACAGTGTTGCCAAGATAAATAATTGTCCCTACAGTACTCCCCGTCCAGAGACGGAGTCGTAGGATAACATGGTTGATAAAGTTTTAACATGATAATGATAATAATCTGATAAATAATAATAAAAAAAAAATATATACATACAAATGAAACAATATTTTGATTATAAGTTATAACATAACAAGAAAATTATAAATTTTATTATATTTGAAATGACACAGTAAGCTTACTCTTCTTATTCTGGTTAACTATTTCCATAGCATAGGAATGGTCGTGCTGAGTATCATCTTCATACGCCATGAATGCAGGTTTCAAACGATCAATGGATATGACTGTCGGCTTACCTTTAATATCTACTTTGTAATATTTGTCCATCCGTTCTAATACCATAAATGGACCATCATAAGGCATCTGGAGGGGTTTCTTCACTGCATCAACTCGAACGAAGACATGAGATGTTTTCTGTAGTTCTGTTGATACAAATGTGCTCCTTGTAGATTTGTGTGAAACTTCTACAGGTTTGATTTTCTCAAATTTTTGTTTTAAATGTGACACGAACATATCTTCATAAGGGGTATTGATGTTACTTGTGAAAAATTCACCTGGAATCCGTAGTGATGTTCCATATACTAAGTATGCGGCTGACACGTTAGTATCTTTTATTGCACACCGTAATCCTAATAGTACTGGTGTAAGTACTGCTACCCAATCAGATTTTGCATGTGCCTTTATGGATTGTTTGAGAGTTCTATGGAATCGTTCAATTTTTCCATTTGATTGAGGATGGTAAGGCGTTGTCCTGATTCTATAAATTCCCAAAAGATTTGTCAGTGATGCAAATAGTTTACTCTCAAATTGTCTACCTTGATCTGTAACAATTTTCTCAGGTGCCCCAAAGCGAGCAACCCAACCAGAGTAGAATGTTTCTGCAATCGTTTCTGCTTTTATGTCTGGTATTGGGTAGACTTCTGGCCATGATGTATATCTGTCGATACAAGTAAGGCAGTATGTATTACCCTTTACTGGCGGAAGCGGACCGATTATGTCTATATGGACTTGTTGAAAACGTGCATCCGGTATGTCAAAATGCTGCACTGGACTCTTTGTGTGTCGTGAGATCTTTGCTTGTTGGCACTGAATGCATTGTTTTGCCCATTTCGCACAATCTTTTTTTATTCCCGGCTAAACAAAACGTTCTGTTACCATTTTAGTTGTGCCCCTTTGTCCTGGGTGTGCTAGTTCATGTACAGATTTAAATATTGTACGTCTGAAATTGATAGGTATGTATGGTCGGACATTATTTGTTGAAGTATCACAATAAATAAATGATGTTCCAGATCCGTATTTCAATTTTTTTAATTTCAAACTGGTAGTGCTATCTGCTTCAAGTAGGTGTTTGAGTTGTTCATCTGCTTCTTGATGTTCTTGTAATTTATTATAATCTATTGAACCTGGAAATTCAACTGCTTCAATTCTAGATAAAAAATCAGCTGGAATATTACTTTTTCCATTAATGTATTGAATATCAGTGGTGAATTGTCCAATAAAATCTAGTTGACGCACTTGTCTAGGTGTTGCTTTATTGTTCTTTTGACAAAATGAAAATATAAGAGGTTTGTGGTCTGTAAATATTGTAAAAGGTCTACCTTCTAACAAATGTCTGAACTGTTTAACACCCAAATACATAGAAAGTAACTCTCTATCATAAGTGCTATATTTTTGTTGTGTATCTGAAAGTTTTTTTGAAAAATATGATATTGGTCTCCAATTATTTTCATCATCTTCTTTCTGTTGAAGTACTCCTCCAATTGCATAATTTGATGCATCAACTACTAATGCAATGGTAGAATTGGTACGTGGGTGTGTTAATGTTGCTGCATTAATTAGATCATCTTTACATAATAAAAATGATTGAATAGCTTCTTTACTCCAATTAATTGGTGTCTTATCATTTTTCTTGGATTGTTTTAAATAATCGTTTAGTACCCCTTGATTTTTAGCTGCCTTTGGTAAGAAACGACGATAAAAATTTAACATGCCCAAAAATCGTCGAAGCTCCTTGACTGTCTTTGGTCTATCATATTCTTGAATTTTTTTTTATTTTTTTTTTATTTATTAAATATCGAAAAAGACATAAATACATACATTATTATTAAGTAACATTTTCGATTATCTTTCTCCTTTAAGCAAAGCTTGTGTTGGAGAAAGAGAGTTATTATATAATATATGACACAATTATTATTATTATAGAATTTACAAGATATAGATATAGATATAGAGTATAAGTTCTACATACGTATAAAGCTAAATATACAAATATATTTTAAAGATTTTATCAAGAAAAGAAAATGTACATTATATAAAAAAAAATAAATACAAATATAAATACAAAATAAACATATTATTCTAAGATACACAAATAAAACCTCATAGATTAATATATATAAAGCTTAGATATAAAATAAAATTATAGCAACTCATTATTTAACTCAAAAAATAAATATTTATATATCAAGCCTTTAATATTAATCCTTTCATCCCCAAGTATTTTTTTTTAAATTCAAAAGGCATAGAATTGAAAAACGTTGGTCCAAGATAATCTACAAAACATTTACCAAAAGATTTATTTGTATAGTTAACAGTCAAGTCAAATTTCCTCAATTATCTTTTATTGCTTAACTTATTATAATATTCATCCAAGTTAAACTTCTTAACCAAATACATAATAGCAATTTTTTTATACAATAACCTTATTGGCAAAACACCAAGTTCTTTATAGTTGGCTTTCGTAGATCCTTCTAGAGTGAATTTATTTAGGCAAATTCTGACTATATTATTCTGATTAACTACTAGTGCATTTAATATGTTATCCCGAAGTCCACCCCATACCAATAGACCATATTGGAAATTTGATTGATATAGTGCAAAATATACTATTTTCATTGTTTGTTTAGGTACTATGTTTTTCAGTTTGATCAATTTATATGTAATAAAACGTAGCTTTCCTACTAAATTATTAATATGAAAATTCCATTTTAAGTTGTTATCAAATATAACACCCAAATATCGAATTTTTTGAACTATTTTAATTATTTTGCAGTTTTCCTGATTACATATTTTATTATTGACGCAGCCATGTACTGCTATAGTATTGAAGTTACAGTCTGTTTTATTAATAGAAAATGGCATAAACACAGTTTTATCAACATTTAGAGATAGATTTCTATTGTTTAAAATGTTTATTATCTGATTGAAACCTCTGCAGGCTTTCTCGTATATTCCATCCCATGATTTGTGTGAGAATAGAAGACAAGTGTCATCAGCATAAGTAACTATCGACCCATCAAAATTAATATTACAAATTTCGTTAATGTATATTATAAATAGAATGGGTCCAAGAACACTACCTTGAGGTACGCCATTTTTAATTCCATATGTGTTACCATTTACTTCATTAATTTTCACTGACTGTTTTCTATTATGCAAATAGCTTTTAAACCAGTTTAAGCTCGAATTATTAATTCCAAAGCTAGGTAGTATGTTTAATAAGATTTGATGATTCACTGAATCAAAGGCCTTGGCTATGTCCAAAAATATTGCTAATGATTTATTGCTTTTATCTAGATTACTGTATAGAAACTGAGTGACTTTATAAAGAGCATTCTCAGTACTTAACCCAGGTCTAAAGCCATACTGGTTTTTCGATAATAAGTTATTTTTTTCTAAGAACGCAATCAGTCTGACTTTGATAATTTTTTCAAATATCTTAGAAAAATTGCTCAACATGGATATTGGTCTATAGTTGCTCATAATCGATTTATCACCATTTTTAAACAACGGTTTAACATCAGCTACTTTTAAGGCATCAGGAAAAATACTTTGTTCAATACTTAAGTTATATATATAAACAAGAGGATCCACTACAAATTTACTAATACATTTTAACATTTTTACGGACACTTTATCCAATCCACTTGCTGTATCGTCTTTAAAGCTATTAATAATATCAAGTATGTCCGACGATTCGATTTTTTTTAGAAACATATCATTAAAAGAAACGTTATAAGTAACAAGACTATTCTCTGAATTTATTGGTTTGTTTATATTATTCTGAACGATATTTATAAAAAAATCATTAAACATATTAGATGCAGTTATAGGATCATTTTTCACATTTACTTCACACTCATTATGTTTTAGTCTCATTATGTCATCTTTCAACCTTAATTTAGAACCTGTAACTTCGTTTATTAGATTCCATGTCGATTTTGGATTCGAACTTGCATTTTTAAATTTTTGTTCATAAAAATTATTTTTAGCTAGCCTTATAGTTTTTGTGAGATTATTTTTATATTTTTTATAATACAGAGCTAACGTTAAATTATTTGGATGTTTTTTGCATTTCATTGAAAGAAATTGTTTGCGACGGGTTGAGGTTAATAATCCATTAGTCATCCATTCTTTTAAACGTATGTTCTTTGATCTCAATCTTATACGAGTAGTAGATTTATCAATTGCATTTCTAATTATTTTATTGAAAACATTATAACAGTGATTGACATCATTATAAGCATCATATACTTCGGTCCAATTTTCATTGGCTAATATTGACGTAATTGATTTATAATCAATTTTATTAAACATTTTTCGATTATTTACAAAATTTGCATTACTTGGAATTGAAACACAAACCATACAGTGATCTGTTATATCAGTGAGTATTACACCAGCATTAATTTTACTTGTAACATTATCATTATCATTTACAAAAATGTGGTCTAAACAAGAATGATTAACACCCTTTGGCAATCTGGTATACACGTTTATAAAAGAGATAAATGCACTTTCAGATAACATATTAAGATATTTATTATTATATTCATGTATACCTATTATATTGATATTCATATCACCAGTTATTACTGTTAATTCATTGTTAGTGTTTAAACCATCTATTACTTTTCCTAATGAGATTAAAAAGTTATCGCTATCAGTACCGGGGGACCTATAGACACATATTAAATTAAATGGCACTTTGATATTAGATATATAGAGTTTTAATATATTAGAATCTACGAAATCATACTCAAGAAGCTCTACATTTAAGTAATGTTTTGCAAATACCATAACACCATCATTTTGATTTCTTTTTATAGAAGAAAAATACAAGCTATAGCCATCTAAAACATAATTACATGATTGAATATTATGCCAAGTTTCCGTAAGTACAATAATATCAATGTCCCTATATTTAGCATCATTTTCCAGAAACAGTAGAAGCTCATCAAAGTGTGCGTTTATACTCCTAATATTACAACATATTATATTTAGATAATTATTACACACATTATTATTAATATATACAAATTCAGAAAAAGATTCATAGTAATTTGTTCTGTAATTCAAATATCCCTTACAAACGTTTTCCATAATAGTAAAAAGTTAAAACTAATAGTAATATAAATACAAATAATGTATTAAGTTAACTTAGTTAAAGATAACTCATTTTCGACAACTATAGCTTTTGTAAGTTCGGTTTTTTTTATAAATAGTTTATAGTCTCTGAACCAGACAAATTTATACCCCGAATCACGTGCAAATGTTTTAGTATTATAAAATAAATTTCTATTGAATTGCGTTAATTTATCATTAATATAAATAGGTTCATTTTTCCAACTTGCTTCCACACTATTACCTGTTGGTTTGATTTTCCTGGATGATTCCATCAGATCTTTTTTGACTTGTTTCGATGTTAGTTCAGCTACGATTTTCTTTGATCTGGTATTGCATTTTGATTGGACACGATAAGCATTGACAACATCAATTTCCATGTTCAATAATTTTGCAATTTTTTTAACTGTATTTTTACAATCCTCATTTATTATTTCCGGTACGTTTACAACTTCAATGAAATTATCTAGTGACTTTTGTTCAAGTATATTCAATTTGTTCGATAGTACATTTAAATCATTACGTAAATTATTATTTTGAACTTTTAAAATTCTGTTTTCTTCCCTCATGTCTTTCATAGATTTAAGAAGTTCTTGTAGTTGCTCTCCAAACGAGTCAAACTTATCACTCATATATTTAACAGAGTCCGTTAAATTATTGAATGATTCATTTGTTAACACACTTGCTTCATTTCCCTTCTTAACGTTCACAGTAGGTGATTTGGTTTTAGCATCAATTGGGAATTTGCACTTAGCACAGCACCATTTTTGTTTAGCCGTTTTTGTCATTTTCCGAAAACTTGATTCTCTTAACACCGCACATCCAAAGTGAAAAAATTCATTGCATGTAGAACATTTCACTTCATCTTCATCGTAAATATCGTCGTTACATACAATGCACAACATTTTGTAATAAATAATTGTATTAAACAATTATTAATTAAGATAAGCGACACACAGATTACACCATACACGCACGTCTATACCGAACGAAGGAACTGATATAACTAATTGCTTTTACCCTTTCTGCTGCAGGTGTAGTACCGTCCATAGTAATGTCAAACCCTAGGAAACGCACCTTATTTTGGCCAAAAACACTTTTTTGAACATTAATATTTAAGTTAAATTTAGAAAGTTGTTCGAATACCTTTCGTAAATGTACCTTATGTTGTTCCAAATTGTCTGATGCTATTAGGATGTCATCTATGTATACAAAGCAGAATTCAAAACCCATAAAAACTTCGTTCACAAAACGTTGGAATGTTTGGGCTGCGTTTTTGAGTCCAAATGGCATTCGCACAAATTCAAATAGACCAAAAGGTGTTGTTAATGCTGTCTTTTGTATGTCATCAGCATTCACAGGTATTTGGTGATAAGCACGCTCTAAATCTAGAGTAGAAAATATTTTCTTACCAGCAAGTAAGTGATTGAAGTCTTGAACATGTGGAATAGGATAACGATCTGGTGTAGTAATACCATTTAAGCGTCTATAATCACCGCAGGGTCTCCATTCTTGGTTACTCTTTTGTACCATTTGTAATGGTGATGCCCAAGGACTACTAGATGGTCTGCAAATTCCCAAATTCATCATATTCTGGAATTGCTTCTTAGCTGCCAATAGTTTGTCTGGGGATAGTCTTCTAGGTTTTTCAAATACAGGGGGGCCTTGTGTTTCAATAAAATGTGATGTTAGATGTGTGGCTGTAGCTGTATATGCTTGTGGTATAGTCACTGTAGGAAACTCATGTAAAATGTCAGCAAAGTTATGATTGTCAGCATATGTTCTAATTGAACATACAACTGCATTTGATTGTATACCTACTGTTGATAATTTGGTAGTATTGTCAATTAATCTATGATTGCGAATATCAACTAAAAGATTGAATTTATGTAAAAAATCAGCACCTATAATTGCCTTTTCAGTGTCAGCTAATATAAAAGACCACTGAAATAAACGTCGAAGGTTAAGATTAATTGTTAGTGTTCGTTCACCACAGGTATTTATTGTTGTGTTGTTTGCTGCAAATAATTTAAGATTATTAGTATGTTTATTTTTGTGTTTACAAGGCAATATGGAAACATCAGATCCTGTATCAATTAAAAATTGTATATGAGAATCGTTGTCCTTGATCATAAGCCTTTTGCTGTTTGTTAGATTGTGATTTGATTGTTGTGTGGTTTGGCAGCTTTTTAAACCGATATCCGAGGCTGCCGTCTTGGATCGGTCTATTAGTTTCCCTCGTGTTGATTACCTTTAGAGGTAGTATACTCACAAGGATCTACACACTTCCTGGCTTTTTTACCAAAATTATCATGGTAAAAACAATAACCGTTTTCGCCCATCCTCCATTTTCCATATCTTGCGCGTGACACTGAACGTGATCGCGATGTTTTACTTGTGCTTAATGAACGGGATCGGTTGTCGTTTCGGTTGGCGGCGATTTTTAATTCGTTCACTTCTTTTACTAATGTTTTTAATATCTCTGTTGTTGATTCGGAAACTGTATTAACAATCATCCGTTGTTGGTCGATCTCAGAAATCTTGTCGGCAAGTCTGGCAAGCTCTTCAATTGTCCCAGTACTCATTGTTAGACAAGATTGTGTAGTTACCGGTAGTTGTTGTAACCATAAGGTTTTAAGTAGTTGCGTGCTACATGCCATTCCTCCCAGTCTTTGCATTTCGTTTAGCAGCATTGACGGTCTCTTATCGCCTAAACGCATGTCTCCTAGAAGTCTGCGTAATTTTGATTCTTGACTATCGGTAAATAATTCGATGAGTCGATTTTTCAAAGTATTATATCTGTCGGTATCCGGGGGTTTTTGAATGATGTCAGACACCTGTGATAATATTTCAGTGTCAACTGCACCTACTATATGGTTATATTTTGTCAAATCGTTCGTAATTCCACCTAAATGGAATTGTGCCTCTACCTGTGCAAACCATATTGCCGGATCGCTCTTCCAAAATGGCGGCACTTTGACAGTAACACGATTGACGGTCGCGAAGGCTGGATAGTCGTTTGGGGGTAACGAATTGTTTGTGTCGGCGTTCGTATTTTCGTTTGCCATAATGTTCTTTACCGAGGTCACCAATTATAGTGTTGTAGATAATACTAACTAAATGATTTTATTATAGGAACACTTTTATATTTAAATATTAAAAATTAAAAACATTATATTAAAATTAATAAGTAGTAATAATAATAATACAAAGACGCGGACGCCGTCATGAGACAAAAACTGAGTACAAAAACATACAGTGTTGCCAAGATAAATAATTGTCCCTACACATCGCTATACATCGCACGAAAATGATAACAAAATGACATGAATTGGAACTGTTGTTTGCGGCGCAAACAGTAATGGTGCTATTGTTTTTTCCTCTTCCGATAAATTAACTACACTGACCAACACGTGCCCATTCCTAACTTTATTCAACACGTTACCTATTATTAATTGATCGTTTATTTCAGTACGTTCGATTAATATATCATCATTGTCACGTGCAGCTGAATGGGTAGCTACTGCCATAATATATTCTACACGCGGAGGAATTTTTGTTACACCTTCTAATGTAATTGTGTTTCGTGCTACGTTTATTATAGAGTTTTGTACTTTTAAAAACATTTGTCCTAATATTCCTGACTTAACTATGGGTACGCTGTTTTCTACTATATAGAATATTGTATCCCCTATTCGGTTATTATTTATTGTTAATGGAATTTCTACTTTTCCTATTGTTTTAATTAAGTTATTATTTATTCCTTTTAGATAGATGGGGTCGCCAGGCATAAGTTTTACCTCATTTTTTAATTCTGCCAAACGTATTAAATTAATGCTACTGCCAGTATCTAGTAAAAATTCCGCTTTATCATTAATAAGACTAGACGACTCACATGAAAGATGATTGTCTTCTAATTCTATAGTTATTTGCATTATATCGTGTGTTACCCTGAGATCTCCGATCACACAAGGGGTATTTACTCCTGTGATCGTGTCGCGTTTCCCGACTCGGTGTCATTATCTGTATTATCGTTATCATTTTTATTTTTGTTTTTTTTCTTTTTATCCAAATTTTTCTTTTTATAACACTGATCTATGGTATGGCCGTTTTTTGAGCAAAATGTACATATTATAAATGTTCTTTGAATCGTTTTTTTATTTCCCGATCCTGTATTATTGCTATATTTATTATTACTCTCCTTATTATGTCTACATTCACGAGAATAATGACCAATTTTACCACAAGTATGACACGCCCCTTTCTTATTATTATATTTCGGATTTTTTTCAGCAAATTTATTATCTCTTTTATTACTAGCATCATTATTTTTTCCTCTATTAACGCTATTTGCACTGCCTCATCTAGTGTTTTGGGACATCTACTTTTTACGATGATTTTTATATTATTTGTTATGCCTTCCAAAAAGATTAGTAGTCCTTGCTCCAATAAATCCCTTTTTAAAATTCGAGCCTCCTCTACAGGTTTATCTCTAGTTTTACTTTCCGAAACCTGACTTATTAAATTCCGTAACCTGGTGGCGTATTCTATCACGCTTTCTTTAAATTGTTGCCTCGCACTATTAAATTGTATTTGTAAATATGCAGCACTTTTGGGTTTATCGTACGTATTTTTTAATAATTTCTTTAGTTTTTCCCAGTCCTCTATACTTTCATACTGGATCACCCCATATGCTTGGCCACGTAGCCTGGTTAGTATGGTCTGTAACATAATCTCCGTATTTTCTTCCGGAGTTATTCCCACTACTATCTCACATGCATTTATAAAGAAAAGTAATTTCTCATCGGGGCCGCCGCTAAATTCAGGTACTACTCTGATTACCTGGTCTACGGTCTTACTAAATTCTACATGGGGCCTAATTTTATGACTACTTCTACTACTACTATCCCCATGTACATTATGTTCATAATCATTAGCTACTAATTCAAGATTATCTTTGTTCATTGACATGTTAGGTTCTGGAGGTCCTACTATTATCCTAACGACTTCTGAATCGGTATATTCGACTTCAGGATTTCCCTCTAGCGTTATATCTAAACTACAACGTCTTTTACTCATATATTAAATTAATCTTACTGCTTGATGTTCATGCTCGTCCTGATTCGTATTTGTTGCTTGTATTCTGCCTGTTAGGTTCACCGCAGTCGTGGTTCTGTTCTCGGAAAGCTGGCCTGGCTTCTTCGAACAAAATGATAGATCTCCGTCTTGGTCGTTGATGACTTGTTAGAGATCCCTGGTTTCGGCACCAAAATTTTCCCTGTTGTGAACCGGTTGATTTTCACTGTAGTTAACTTATTGCTATAAATTAATTAGGTTAAACAAACAAATTCAAACACGAATACTGGTAATAAGTATAAAGAATTATATATTTATTTGAACTTATAAAACAACTGTAAGATATTGACAATTTGATATACTGATCCCACACTCGTGAGTCCCAATGAAAGAGTGCTTTTTGATAGCTTCCGAGTGTGGTTATATACTAAATTATACCAGGATGTGCGTCTGAGGTGGTCTATTATGTAATTAATTAGAAAGGCCAATAGTTCTTAAGTGGTCGTTTCTAATCAGTACACCACTCGTAGTAATTACTTATTGTTTTTTAGCAATACGTGTTATTGCTTTAGTAATACGTGGTATGCTTACAACACCTCCCCCACAAAATTAGGGTTTAAACCTAAATCCGCCACATCCGAATATAATTTTACAAACAAAAAAAATCATAGGTATAAAGTTTAAAACATAAAATATACAATATATAAATAAAAAATACATTTTTTTTTTTTTTACTATTTTTAAATACATATAATGATTTTTTCACAGTTATATAAAAATTTTGTGTTTTTCAACACTTATACATAAATAATTATCTTACATAGTAGTCGAGTTGTACAGTGTTATTAATTTCAATATTGTGTTCATTACTAGATTCGACTTCGGCATTTTCTTCACCTGCTTCATTATTTTCGGATTGGTTGCTGTCACCAAAAATACTATTACTATATTTATCACTTTCAAAAACGGTTGATTTATTTTTTGGAATTATAATATTAGCTGAACTATTATTTTCATGAGAGTGACTATTTTCACTTATAACATATTTATCTAAATATCCACTGTCATTAGATGTTTCTATATTAAAAAATTTATTTAAAGAGCCACGTTGTGATAATTCATTTTTTTCTTTAACAGCCTTTCTTTTTCTCTTTTCAGATCCACTCAAAAACGTTCTGTTTTTATCACGGTCACGACCACTCATTTTAAATAATTCAAATTTAATAAAAAAAATAAATACAATGGTTTTATAAAATAATAACTACTAGCCCGTTTATACGTAATCGAAAGAACTTTACTAGTGATTTTCCGGTATTCGTCAAGCAGACGCTCGAGATATAGCTATTGTTTGGGCCGAGTGTGCAAAATATTATTGCACTGTTCTCGGGGACCGACTTATGCGTGCGGTCGGTTCCACCGACCTACCAATTATGTGTAATTGTGTTGTGTCGTGTTGTGTATAGCTCATCTAGCAATGGTTGGGGTTGCCGCGCAATTACTAGTGAGCTATGTGGTGGTGTGAGTGTGTGGTGTGTGTATATATGTTTTGTGTTTTGTGTGTGCTTAAAAACTATGATATAAAATAGGAACTATTAATACAAAAAAAAAACAATGGTAAAATTATAATTATGGTATATTATAACGGCCCTTCTGGCCCAACAATAATAATTGAACAGTATAATTAAGTAAACAGATAAAAATAAATATATAAATAAAACTCACAGTTTGTGGAGCGTACTGGCCAGCCGCTACCTATACCTAAATAAACACAAATAAAAATCACAGTGGCGATTTGCGCACACTCGATATAAATAATAAAAATAGTTGCGGCGATTGGCGCACACAAAATATAAATAATAAAAAATAACTGGGTTGGCGATTAGCGCCTACAAAATATAAAAGGTAAAAAACTGTTGTGGCGATTAGCGCACACACATATAAATAAATAACAATAAAAAGAACAAGATTTATGTGATATATATTGTGTTCATGTTCCATAGTTGGATTCTGTAAGCCAATTTACCCAATCACTGCATTTGTTTTTTCACCTTTTGGTATATTATCTGTTTGTTTAAGAAGATTAATTTCTGTTTTCAACATATCAGAATTTAAATCAAATGCACTGGACAAGACTGAAATGTCATTATTATTTGTATTTAAAATTAACATATTTCCCATACTTTGAATCATATTCATTGTTTCCTGATTAAATCTAATATTAATTCCACTTATCATATGGTCCAATGTTGAATAGTATACAGAAACTTTCATCTCTTCTTCTTTTGAAGACATATAGTACTGTGTATTCGAACCGTCAATTTTTGTGGAAACTTTTCTTTTTTTTATTTGTGGAATTTCAATCTCATAATTTTGACACATTTGAATAGTTTTAGAATAAATATCTGTGAAATTTTTTTCATTATTTCTCATTGAAACAAGAAATTTTTTTAATGACTTAATGATTTCTACAGCAGTTAATAAGTTTATGTCGGATGACTGTAAAAAAGCACTTGTTTTTAATATTGCAGAAAGAATAGGATCTAACATTAACATGGCAAAGATAAATTCAAACGTTTTCATCTGGTGAAGAATTCCTTTGCCTTTTGCTCGAACATCTGATTGTTTTGTATTATCAATGATTTCTTCAATTGCAGTTAATGTTGAGGAATAATTTTCTTTTACTGCACTTATGGCTTCTGAGCGGCAAGCCCACCTTGTAGTAGAAATCGATTTTAAAGTTTTTAACTTTGTGTTTGTTAACTTGGCAATTTTTTCGAACACTGTGTGCCGAGTACAGCTGCCTTCGATAAAATTATAAATTAATTGTATATTACCGAAAAAATCAAAAGTGACTATATTGTGTCTCCCAATAGAATCTACCAGAACAAGATTTAGACAAAGACCATAACAATGGACAAAAAATGATCGGTTATTTTTTTCTTTAAATTTTGCTTGTACTCCTCCAGTACTCCCAGACATCGTTGATGCTCCATCAAAACATATTGACACCACATTTTCCCATTTAATACCATATTCATGAACGACATTACTCATTTCATCAAAAATACTTTGAGCATCAACCGATGTCATTCGTTTCAAACATAAAAACTGTACAATAGGGCAATTTTTGGTTTCATCAAAATAGCGCAAAACAATAGATAATTGCTCATGATGACCTATGTCACCAGTCTCATCGGCTATTAAAGACACTTTTCTGTCAGTTATTAAGTCTTTTAGCTGTCTTCTAATTACTAAATTAATTGATGATATTAAATCATTTTGAATGCGGTTACTTGTGTACAAACAATTTTTTGGTCCAGATATGAAGTGTTCATTAAATGATGAGTCATATTTTCTAAGAAGGCCAACAATATCAAGAAAAAGACCTTTGTGAACATCATGTGTTTTTTCTGTATGTCCACGCAATGGTTTACCACCAAGACATATACAAAGTATAATATCTATAAGTCGTTTTACAATTTCACGATTCTTAAGTCGATGAATCTCTTTTTGGCTGTTAATGTGTTCACATTCATTATCCAAAATTTCATCAATGGATTTGGAATTTAAAAAACTCGCTAAAGCAGAAGAACTATTTAAATGAACCTTAGTTTTTTGATGGACACTAAATTTGATTGTAGCTGTTTTCCAATACCTAAATCCTGCTTTGGAATATACTATTTCACTCTGGCCTGTATTAAGTCCTGTGGCCCTAAACATTCTACAAGGGAAACAAAATGCTAGATCTTCTTTTGGACTATATTCTAGCCAAGGAAACAAATTATACCAAGAATGCTGAAAACTGCGTTGCTTATTAGCATTGCCAAATGCTGTCCTTGGGAAAATTTTTAAAACTGGTTGATGTGGTCCTCTCATAACCCGTTCCTTAAATTCAATTTTATTCTTCGGGATACTTATTATAGGATCATCAGGGTGTAAGTTAGAATCATATTTGTCATTACCTATGTTTAAAATTTAAGTGTATGATAATAAAAAATAATAATAATAATAATAATTATGCAAGTAGTAATAAAAATTAATATAATAATAAAAGTTATAAAATAAAATACAAGACAAATTTAAAAAAATGAAAAAAATATATGTATATAATGTCTACTGAATAAAATATTTATTATTCAATTATTTTATAAGTAATAGTATTATATGAAGGAATATAATTATTATTTTAAGTCAACATAATGTTAAATGCTAATTTTATTGCAAATTTCAAATCATTAAAATCAAATTTTTGGGTTGATATGGACCACAAATAATTCTATTTTTAAATTCAAATCTATTTTAGGTACATCAATTGTTGGATCTTTTGAATCAATAATTTTGGGTATCAATAATTGTATGTTTTTAACACCAATATTTGTATAATAAGCAATAAGCATTAAGCACTATAACCATTCATAAAAATCAAATTTTACCTGCTAATACTGATACATTATTTAAAGTATTAGAATTATCAACCACAGCCATAGCTATTTCTTCAACAGAATTATCTGAAATACTATTACTAGCATCCATCCCCATACAAATGTGCTTTTCACATGTTTGCTCAATATTATATTGATTGTCCAATTCAAGCACATCACCTATATTTAATAATATTTTTGTATAATAAGCAATAAGCATTAAGCACTATAATCATGCATTATCTGAATCTTAAAAAATTTTACAACAAACTAAAAATAAGTAATAGAAATAGCACACTTCATAATGAGTATCAATTGTTGTACTTTTGTACTAAATAATATTTTAGAAATTATACCAAGTCAAAAATTATAATTTCTAAATAACTATTAAAAGTTAAACAACAATAAGAATTATACATTTGTCATTTGACCCATAATACTTACTACAAACATCATTTTCAACCGATTTTTTAAAAAAGTAATCGTCCAAAGTCTTTTTTTTATTCATACTTTTCTGTAATAAAATTATATCAGAGAAATTTCGTTGTTTCGTTTAAAAGTATTAAACTTAAAATTCATAAAATATTATAACTGATTAACGTAAACCAAAAACGGTCATCAGTTCATCACTTTTCACTTATCAATAAATATTAAATAATTTTAAGTGGTAACAACATTATTATTGTGGTCATGCTAAATATATATTTAACCATGTGTGTAATTAAATGAAAACAACCTTTTTGATGCATTGAATGGTTGCATAACAGAATAACAGCTGATCTATGGTTACATCATAGGCCACGGCACATAGATAATATAAGACTTCTATTATCTATGCCACGGCACTTTTATCATAGAATAAAATTAATTTAGTAATATGCTGATGTGCTAATGATACTAATGTTGTACAAAACACACATTATTTTTGTTCGTATTGTAAAAACGGCATTTATTTTAGAAAAAGACAGAGGCCGCAGGGGCGGCCACGGCCTACCCGGCCGCCCTCGTGCGCACGCCTATGCGTATACCTGCGTATCATTTGTTATTCTATAAGTATACGCACTTACAGAAAAACAGAGAAGTGGGTATACTAGGGTTGCCAGATTTTAAAATCACCAAACCGGGACATCATATTGAATAACCTTTTTTTTTTATATTGAAACTATAATATGCATTATTTTATTTTTTAATTAGAAATGTAAATAAAAAAAAAAAATTTAGGCATAACAACGTTTGCCGGGTCAGCTAGTTTTCTTATATATGTATACAATTTAAAATTATTTATAATTCTTAAATTAAAAAGGTATTTTAAATTTATATCAATATTCACCGAAATCTTACTTATTTACTAACAAGTTTTTCGAATGAAATTCATTTTGGAGTTTGTTAGTGAAGCTGCATAATCGTTTTGGAGCCATAATGTATATAGGTATATACATTATATATATATATATATAGAAATTCGTAATTACAACACAATAGTCACAGTAAGTTATTAAATTAAAATGGGGAAACAACATAAATTCACAATACATAGAACGTTTGACGTAAGATTAAAGAGCGAAGACTGTTAATCGTCAATTCTATAAATTGTACACGCGATGAAATATTAAATTATCGGTCCTCGGCCATCTCCGAAATTTCCGACAGTTGTTTATTTTTAGTTATTAACGCATGACAACAATAATTCGGGACTAATTTTAAGAAACCGGTACATTTCCATGTCCCGGCCGGGAGTTGAAAAATATCGGGACTGTATAGTGAAAACCGGTAGTGTCCCGGCGAAATCGGGACGAATGGCAACCCTAGGGTATACGCCGTATACCCGCGTATACGCCCCACTACACCACTGGAAATGCTGGAAAAATTGATGGGATCGCATTTATTTTTAATAAGGAATTCTGGAAGCACCAGAACGAATTTGGTACAAAATTTTCCATATTATGGCATGTATCCACTTTTTTAATAGTTCTTCATTTTTTAAAGGAAAACTATAAAAAAGTTATTGATTAAAATATTTGTTGATTTTGAAATCATTCGAAAAAACAGCGCGCGATAGGAATATTGCGTTCTCTTTGTCGTTATGTTGCCCACACTGTTTAAGAGGCGGCGTCGTGACGACTGACGGGACGACGTCCGTCGTCCACCATTTGTCACATTTCTGTCGTCACCGTTTAGTGTTTACTGTTTAGTTGCTCGTGTTCCCAATTTTTACCGTGTGCGTCCTGTCCCGTCTTGTGTGATTTACAACCGATTTTCCATCTATTCGAATTGTGGACGATATCGGGATTACCATTTCCGTTTCCTAACAGGCGCTGGTACGCGTACCGGCCGCTCAGACTTTTGCGTTGTTCCGCAAGTCCGCCATAGCAACGTCGCCGAACCGCGTGACTTGCACGTCCAGATCCGGGCAGTTCCGCCGTAACCTGATTACCGAGTTCCAGTGGAAGGCAGATCGGGTAGGTACCATTCCTATGTTACCCCCACCGGCTCACGACTATTGTTTGTTTTACTGAATAAACACGGATATCGTCGATATTGTTTCATGTTTGCCTATTTGTACGTATTGTTGTGGACACCGTGAGGTTGATTCCGTCGGCTCCACGTAACGTTATGAGTTCGCTGTTTTCGGACTCACCAGAGTTGGTTATTAGGTTTGGTTTATGAAGAGTTTAAGAACACGCGAGTTATTTGATAAATGAATAGTTTATTAAAATGAATCGGATATGAAAAGATCATATACATCTACTGTGGTTAACTACTGAGACCCGACTGTCTCTGTCGTGGCGGACGGCGTTAGAAAAGTTACAAAAGTGATTACTTTGCATTAATCCCCGTATTTTAAATATATGACAAAAATACTAAAGCTATCAATAATAATAATAACAAGAGGAAGAAGGGGCTCGTAACAGTATGTATATATCGTCGCTTAAGAAACAACACCACCTATCTCAGTTTTGCTCATTTTTCAGGAGAGCAAAAATATTAATTTCTGTGAAATTGATGGTACATTTTATAATATTTATTCAACATTTTTATCTAAATTAAGTTGTTTTATTGTGGTTTTAACTGCAAAACGACAAAAAAAAATAAATTAGCCTAAATATTTGAGTTAGTTGGTATTGTCGTGTCAATTTAGTGTAGATAGGTGGTGTTACAGAATACAAATTAATACATAGTACCTAGTTAATAGTTAATAGGTAGCTGTTTTATTATTAATTTTTAATTAATAGTGAACAAAATGAAATAAAATAAAACGTAACATTAAAACACTCCTTGTGTGGAAAATGATGACTTAAAAGTTCTCATAATAAAATATAAAAATAGTATAAACAATAAACAGTAAAATAAATAAGTTAAAACTTAATAGTTTGGCTTCTTGGAAAATTTAAATAAACAAAAAAAGTCTGAAGATTCTAACTTACTTATTTTGGTGCATTATATTTTTGTTAATTTTTTTTCACCCATTTATTTTTTACTCATACAAACTACAAAGTAATTTGAATTTTGAAACATAATATTTTTTAAATGTTGCCTTATACTGTCATAAACACATTTTCTCCTAATTGAAATAACATTATTGATGTTATGTAGTTTGTCTTTAAATGGTATTAAATTAATTAATCATTACATATTTTAGATATTTAAAAAATGTTATGTCTAAGTAGTTATATAATACTATGCATTTTTGTTTTGAATTAAATATTAAACCCTGATGCATGAGTAATAACAAAAAAACAGTGTGATATTTTTTAATAATATACTTTATTGTCTGACTCTGTACTTTATTAACTGACTAACCTAACCATATAGTATTGTCTAAAGACTGTAAAAATAACAATCGATTTAAATGCTTGGATGTTAATCGATTCCGTTGTTTGTTTAATGTCAATCCTGCCTTAGAAAATAATCTTTCGCTGGGGACAGATGTCTCAACAGGTACCAGATATTTAACGGCAATTTTGGATAGTATTGGATACACTTTGCACATATCCTTCCATATTAGTAAAGGATCATCTGATAGTCTGGCATGACTGCTTTTCAGGTATAAATTTAATTCGGAAGGAAATCCACTCTCCTTCTGTAACTCTCCTCTATGGGATTTACGACTGGTAGTTTGGAACATGTTTAGCATGATCTTGCCACAAATTTATTTATTTATTTATTTATTTATTTAGAATTCAACGGGACTAGCCCTTTTACAAAATTGAAAGTGGTATATAGACCAATAATGTATAGAAAAAAATTATTATTAAGTACAACATTAAATAATATTGAAACATATATAAATATATAAGTATACAAATAATTAAAAATATAAAATACATAATAACAATAAAGAAAAAATAAAGAAATCACTGATTTACGAGGACTAATATTAAAATTAAAATTATAAGGTTTCTTGTAAAAACATAATTGACTTAAATCTGAAAGTATTACAAGAAGTATTGAAAAAATCTAAGGAGATGGATACTAAATAAGAAAGTTTCAGAGCTCTAATAAAGAATGAGTCATTACTTGATTTGGAATTGAAGAATGGGATTGCAAAAAGTTCATGATTTCTCGAGTGGAAGGAGGGAATACGGAAATTGACCTGAGCTAGAAGCTCAAGGCTTACAACATTATAGTTTAGCAAGTCGTATACGAACATGATATCAAATAATTGACGTCTTAGTTGGAGGGAGTCTATGTTTACTAATTTTTGAACTGGCATAAGAGAGTCTTTAGAAATGGGTATGTTTTTCATGTGGGCAATTCTTTTTAAGAATTTAAATTGAATATTATCTAGACCAGTGATGGGCAAAGTACGGCCCGCGGGCCAACTCCGGCCCGCGAAAGAATTTAATCCGGCCCACCAAGGGTCCATCGACATGTATAGTATATGGCCCCCAAATTAGGGTTGCAGAGGTTTTCCAGCATTTCTTACAATTTATAAATTTAATTTTTTTACATTATAATTTTAATTTAGGAAAACAATTCCATATGTCTCACACGTCTACCATGGTTGGGCCTTCGAATAAAAGTTAAATTAATTATTATTTAAGGTAACAAGTAATTTGTAACATTTTTGTGTAATTTTGTAGTGTTTTTATAGTATTATGATTAAAAAATTTAACATAAAATGTATTTTTTCTATAACTCTGGCCCTCCTCAAGAATTTCTTAAACTTTGTGGCCCCCCATTACAAAAAGTTTGCCCACCACTGATCTAGACCATGAATATGACTAGATAACGATTGACTCCAAATTAGTGATGCATATTCAAGAACAGATCGTACAAGGGATAAATTGTTTTTATTGTAGTTGGGTTATTAAATTGTTGAGTGTTCCTATTTATGAATCCTAACATTTTATAAGATCTGCTGAGCATATGCTCATGATTTAGTTTAAAGGATAAATCTGAGCTAAAGAGAACACCCAGATCTTTTATTGAATAAGCTCTATTTATAGGGTTACTATAATGTTTTTAGACCAAATCCGGACATCAGTTCTGTTTCAGGGGGGGGGGGGGGTAAATAAAAAATAAAAAAATTGTTCTTTCATTAATACAATTTTATTTAGATCTATAAATTAGGTTAAATATGTTATAAAATGTGTTACATAATATTATATAATATTAGCATGTCGAACATCTCACGCGGTCATTACTATTTTGACACTGTTTTAGAAACTTATATTCTTCTTTTAGTTTGTCGGTAAAAACACACTTGCGTTTAGGCATTTTGTGAAGACGTAGTACCAAAAATTAACAATACTATAATATTTAATATTTCAAGCAAATCACAACTATAATAAAAACAAATGACAACCACCTCTTCACTCATAAACAGAAAAGAAATTTAGTAAGACTATATTTGATAATTCTTTAATCTTTTATTTTATGGCAACAATGATAATAATAATTAATAGCCAATAGGTAGTCGCATATCGTGACGTGCCGGGAAAAATAAGTATAAAAATAGAAATTAGACATTATATTATTCATTTATACAGAGTGAACCCAAAAATCTGCCACCTGATATAACTTTTTATATCAATTTAACCACGTTAAACTATTACCTTTGTAAAATCCGGACATTTTTCAAATCCGGACGCCAGTCCGGACATGTGTTTGAAATCCGGACTATCCGGACATATGGTAACCCTATCTATTTAACACTATATTATCTGAAGAGTAATTGTAAACAATAGGATTTTTACAACGAGTAAAAGAGACAACTTTACATTTCTCTATATTTAAAGGAAGAAAATAATTTTTTGTCCAAATTGAAAATTTAAGCATGTTATTTTGCAAATTAATTGAATCATTAATTGAATTGATTTGGGTATAAAATTTAGCATCATCAGCAAAAAGAAGAACTTTTACGTCGTAACTGAAAATTCGGGGCAAATCATTTATAAATAATAAAAAAATAAGTGGTCTTAAGTGAGAGCCTTGAGGTACACCAGATAACACTTGAAAGTCTTTTGAAATTTGAAAGGAAATTTTTACTTCTTGTGTTCGATCGTGCAGATATGAGGCAATCCATTTCCAAAACGATCCAGAAATACCGAAAAATTTTAATTTGTATAAAAGAAGTGAATGATTTATTTTATCGAAGGCTTTTTGGAAATCTGTATAGATAGTATCAACTTGGTGACCATTTTCAGTGGATTTTATGAGATCAGACTGATATGTTAATAGATTAGTAGAGATAGAGTGTTTCGCTAAGAAGCCATGCTGAGAAGGATTTATTAAATTCGAAAGTAATGATGATAACTTCTTAGTGATAATTGCTTCAAACATTTTTGGTATTAAAGACATTTTAGTTATTGGTCTGTAATTACGAACATTATTTTTACTACCAGATTTTAAAATGGGGATGACAAAAGATTTTTTCCATAGTTTGGGAAAAATACCTTGATTAAGTGAACGGTTAAATAAAATATTTAACGGTTTAATAAGAGAATGTTTACATGATTCCAAAAACGAATGTGGTATCCCCATCTGGTCCTATACCTGAATGTGCATTTAAAGTATCAAGCGCTTCCAAGATTTCTACTTCTGATATATTCCAAGAGAATGTTAAGATTAAACTCATGCGGAGCTTCGAAGTCAAAGTAGTCGGTGTTTGAATTTGAATCAACAAAGACAGATGAGAAGTAGGTAGCGAATAAATTTAAGGTTTCTTCAATGGTATTCGATTTGTTATTATCTAGGAAAACTATTGCAGGAATGTTATTTGAATTTGATCTAAGTAATTTAATGTATTTCCAAAAAGATTTTATGTTATTATTAATGTTAAGCTCTAAATTAGAAATGAATTGATTATGAGCTAGTACCGATAAGTTTTTACATTTTTTACGCAGATCAGAAAAAGTGTCATAATCAATATTAGAATTAGTTAGTTTATATTTTTTGTGAGCTAATTTTTTCAATTTTATTAAGTTTCTCAACGATTTATTCAACCAGATAATATTTTGTACATTGTTGGTATTCAACTGAATTTTTGGGACAAAAACATCAAAAGAATGAAGTATCATTTCATGAAACTTTAGAACAGATGAATCCAAATCAATTGAATTAAGATTCGATGTAAAATCTAAGTCATCAAGGAAAGAACAAATATTATTAAAGTTACAGGCTTTAAAATTATAAATGATAGGATTGGTTGAGATTGAGATATCAGTAGTAGTACGAACATCACAAATGAAATCAAATATTGGGTGATAAGCATCTGGTAGAGGTGTTAATGAGGTTCCAATCCGCACAGTGTTTATTTGTAAATTTGAGAATATCAAATCAAGTTTCATTTTGAAAATTAAGTACATTATTATATTGTTTAAGATCCAAATAATTGACAAAACTGTTTTTAATAATATTAATAGCTGGGTTATGGGATAATTCCATATCTTGGGGAGTGAAGTTCGATAAATTAAAATCACCTATAAGTAAAATATTAGTATTAGGATGTAAATATATAGTATTTTCAACAAGTTGACAGAATTGAGTATAAATATGATAAGGAGAATTAGGAGGGATGTAAACTCAGCATAATATGAACTTTGTATTGCCAACAGTTAATAAGACAAAAATATGTTCAATATTTGGTATGTCATCTGTAGGAATAAGCTCACATTTATAAGTATTACTAACTGCTAACAAAACTCCACCTCCTCTTACAAAGTTGTCAGTTAATTTATCAGATCTGAAAATGTTATAATTACTAATACCTAATTCATTATCACTTATACAACTATTTAACCAGGTTTCAGATAAGAATAAAACATCGGAATTACAATGGTATACTGAATTACGAAAAAAATCTAATTTAGTCCTAAGGCCGCTTACATTTTGATAAATAACATGCAACTTTAAAAATTTTGGTGTTTTTTTTCTTTTAGTACAATTTTGGGAACTCCTTTAATAAATTTAATAGTTAAATCAGGCTCACTTGGAAGACGTTGATTTAGTTCATTACGTAGTTTATTCATGGAGTCTCTTTGAAGTTGAGTACGGTCCGAGCTGATAGTAATTTGAGATGGCAAATTTTGACATGAAAGCTTATGCCACAGATATAAATAATAAACTAGATTGCTAACTGTGATATGCCTACCATTGAAATGAATGAAGCTATTATTTCCGCCATCTTTGTAGGAATTATAATCTTATCAGTTACACATAGTGTTATCATCTACTCAAAAAATTATTTAATTTTCTATAAAATAAATAAAATAATTTAATTTTTTATTATATATAATATCGCTCATCCGGAAGAAAAACGACACAAATCAAAAAGTGCTATTTATCAGGAGAGTGGATTAAACATTTTTTTATTTTGTTTGTAAATTATTTTGATATTTATTCATTAACAATGCAAATAAATCAGACCTTATGTTATTTTGCATATTGTACTTAATAATTTAAAGTTACATAATATAATTTTAATTATTACCATGTTAAAAAATAAATAAATAACAAATTACTTTTTTGATATTGACAATTTATTTCATTATTATATCAACGAGTAACATAAAATTTTTCTTATTAGGCATAACAGAAGCTAGCACATTATCAGTTTTCTTAATATTATTAAAAATTAGTAACATAATACTTTCATAATTGAGTATAACAATAACATAACATAAACAGTTTTTTAAATTTTTAAAAAATGAGAAACATAATATTTTTCTTATTAAGTAGGCAAGTATAACAAAAACTCAAACTTAAGCAGTCTTCTGAATTTAAAAAAATAGTTACATAATATTTTCTTATTTAGTAAGTATATTATTATCAAAAACTAAGACATTAAAAATGTTGTAAATTATTAAAAAATGAACATAACAAATCTTCTTATAGAATGTAATTAAATATAAAAATAACTAATAGGTAGAATTCAGGCTTATAAGTTATTATAAAAGTCATAATAATAATTAGGAACACAATTTTTTCTAATTAAAGATAACAACCCACTTTTTTTTGCTTCAGTTATACCAGGTTTCACATCATAAGCTCTTTTTAATTCTAAATTATTATTTAATTGGTTACTGGATTTTTAGTTTTTTTATTTTTTATACTTATAGAATTGAATTCAGTCTGTTCATAAGAGTTTTTAAAATAAATAGTATCTGGATCATCTTTTGTCACTTTAAACATTTTTGTTTCTGTTATTTTGAATGCATTTGAAAAACTGTTGATCCCTAATTTAGTTGTAAGATCTTTTAAATCAAAAAAATCTTTATAGCACATTTCCTGAACTTTATACGGATTGCCACTTTTTTTAGCAGATCTAATAAAAGTTACATATTGTTCAGGAACATAAATAGGACCAGATTTCTTTGATTTTTTTATATTTCTTTTTATAACAGAGTGTGCATTGTTGCCCTCATTTTGTGTGTGACCAGTGATTAAATATTTGTGTACGATACTATTTATATGTGAAAAATGTAGAACTGCATAAAAGTACATAGCTAAAATAAATTTATTTTTCTGTTGTCCAGCGCAGTTATCACTATAAAATATCACATCTAATTTAGCACTTGCTTCAGTTTCAATTGCATTTTGCTGTAATACCTTAAGATAATTTAATATACAAGACCCAATATCATTAGCACCTCTATGTGCTTGACCTTCATGCCATACATAACATTGGACGTCATTTGTTTGTAAATTGTACACCGTAAAGTTAAAAACATTGAGTTTTGAAACATAATAAAACGAAGATGCATTCTCCAATGGGCATGGTAAAACTGCTTGAAGATCATAGACTGCTGTCACACAATTTGCTTGTTTATCTATTTCTTTTTCTAACCAAGACAATTCCTTTTCTTTTAAATGAGTATCATATTTTCTTGAAGTTGTACTTTTTCTACAGTATTAGAATTTTCATATGAAATACAAAGCTCACATTGATCTTTTTTTGGAGTAAAGAATGATATATTAAACTCTTCGTTGAATATACGGGCATACATAACATAGTTGGCAGCTAAAATATTTTTTTCTTCAAATTCTGATTTATAATCTCTATGCAAATCTATAGATTTTCCTCCTTCAATAAATTCCTTTGATGTGTTGGCACGGCAGTAATGACTTTCAATCCTTGGGATGGATCGTATGTACTGGCAAAATTATAATAATATATAATCTCTCTCAATGATTGACAATCCATATCAATATCCTTCTAAACAATCAATACTTGCTTCAATATGGTTCCGTCAATATTATTGATACAAATATTGACAATATTATTGATCGTCTAGGGGCCGCTTAACACAAACAACAATGTCTATCTCATACAATTCGATAACACAACACTACCTATCTCAACATAGTATTTAGAACCCTTAATAAACATTGTGTGAAGCAATTCACATAAAATTTGAAATTAATTATAAGTTAGTTCAATAATTAACGAATAAAACTAAAAATGTTACGATGAAAGATGAAACACATAATTATATTAAAACTTACCTGACTTCAATATGCAGATTAGGGTTGTCCTTAATTTTTTTTTTAATTTTGATCGGGCTACCCATAGAATTCGTTTAAAACCGTAAAAAATTGAATTGTGTAAAGTTTCGTAGTAATTGTTCAACCCTAAGGCGTGCCTCAAAAGGGTTGAAGTTCAATGAAGGGTGGTTTTCCGATTTTTGTAATTTTAGACATAAATATTTAAGATAGGCAAAAAAGTATAATAACTAAATATTTTTTAAATTAAATATACAATAATAAATGTTCCTTGTACTTTTTCCTAACTACTCATTCAATCACACAATAAAAAAAACTCAATTTTTGTTATATTTTACATGTTCAGTTTGTACAATTGTACATAATATACTTTGTACCATGAAAATGAACAACTCTTATCATGACATAACATTTTATACATATGTAATTCAAATTAAACACAAATAATACTAAACATAAATTATATAATTAAATATCATTTGTTAGTGTATGTTTTTTAGCGTTGGGATATTTTTTCCTGTAATCATATATGGTCCGTACTAAAAATTGCTTTGGTCTTCGTTCTTAGTGATTAAATTATTGTAATCACTTATTAATTTTATTCCTCGTTCTGCTGCGTCATTAACAACTTTTAAATTTGTAAATTTATCAAGTCCTTGTAAGTTATCCTGATTGTTTTTTCATAATACAGGATCTTCATTTAAAAAATCTGTTTTAACCCTTTCATGCCCACTATATGAAATAATTTGAATTTCAAATTTTTTTTTTTTTGAATATTACAATGTAGACCTTAAATAAAAGAAAAACTTTTTTTTTTTTAAGTTTCATGAAAACTCTGATTTTCCCAGCTATGATTCCATATGGCATCATTGGGGGTATGAGGATTTAATTTTTTACATTTTCAAAAACCATTAGAAAAGACCACTTAATTGTTTAATACTTTATTATATTATGTAAATGAACAACACATTAATTATTCATTATAAAGGAACATGAGTTAAGTATAAAACTTAGTTAAAAAAATGAATATAATAATTAAAAACAAAACAAAACAAAACAAAATTTTTTCTTTATCACATTTATACCTAGTTAATTGAAAAGGAACACCATCTTGGTAAATCTTATTTTTAAATTAAATTTAACATAATAATTAACAACAAAAAATAAAATGAATCTGTATCACATGTAACCTTATACATAAAATAAAACATAACTTTTTTCTGTATCACAATAGTTTTGTAAAGGAACATAATAATAATAAAACTAAATAAAAAAATAAACTATTTTTCATGATAATGTCTAAAACAATTCCGGCTACTGTTGTAACATAAAGCTACTTTACATTTGGCACATTGAGTTCTGGAATATGGATTTGATGGACAGTACTTGCATCTTTTTTTGTTGGGTATATACTCCGGCCAGTGTTCATAACTATCAAACCTTACATCTGCAACTGGTGTATTAGTAAATTGTCTTCGAGATGGTGGAGTCTGAGGATTAAAGTTGGATCTTTTTAATTTGCCTTTTCCAGATCTAAGTAATCCTTGTGCAATTTCAGTTTTGAAAACCAATAAAGAATTATACTTTTGGATATTTAATTTCTTGCAGTGGCGCCTATACATCAACCAACTATTTACAATACACATATCCATTATGTGAAAAACAATTCTCATATAATATCTTTTACATTTTATGTCTGTACGGTAAATTTCTACAAGCATATCGTGTAAATCAATTCCTCCCATAAATGAGTTATACTCTCTTACCATTGCTGGCCTTGGTACAAGAATTTGTGCCTTTTCTGATGCTGACCAACGTAATACAGGGTCTGTAGGCTCAGTACCAATGTAATTTGATATCAAGTGTACACTTTTATTATCATACCACTTACAGCCTATAATACCATTAGAAGTATCAATTCTTGAATCATATGTCCCTCTTCCTGCTTTTTTGAGATCTTTGTCATTTTCAAATTGGCACCCTGCTATTCTATTTGATCGAACAGTACCTACAGACAAAATGCCTAAACTCTTTAAATTTAATATTAAATTATAAGATGTAAACCAATTATCAAAACTTAGTTTATAATTTTTATGTTTTGGTAAAACATCAGACAATCGAATAACAATATCGCCACTCAGGCCCATTTTAGAAGAAGACTTTATTGTTGACTTTCCCACATATATCTCAAAGTCATGAATGATACCTGACTTAGAAGCCAATGCAAACATCTTAATGCCCCATTTATGGGGTTTTGATTTGTTGTATTGCTTCATTACACTTCTGCCTTTGAATGGTATTATTATTTCATCTACTGCAGTGAACTCTTCAGGATCAATAATTTTAAAATTGTTTTGTATAGCATCAATGTATGGTCTTATTTTAAACAATTTGTCATGGTCAGGGTGGTTATTGGGTAAACAGTTACTATTATCATTGAAATGGATATTAGCACGTAATTTTTCAAATCGATTGCGTGCCATGGCATCAGAAATAGCTGGATATTTTGAGTTATTTGCCCAATACATTCTCATAGTTGGCATTTTAACAACAGACATAACCATATGAATTCCCAAAAATATTTCAATTTCATTGGTATTTGTGTTTATACTAGTACCATTTTTTTGCACAGAATATAAATTTGTTTGGTACACTATGTTTTGAATAATATTTGTATCAAAAATTTGTTTAAAATATTCTAATGGTGTGTAAAGCGAAATTGGAGGATCTGATAAAATAACATTACATGTGTAAGGTTGGTTTTCCCATGAACCTCTTACCCAATTGGGTAGCAAATAATGATCTGAGTTTTCATCAGGGAAGTCTTCAAAATTATCTTCTATTACATCAGCATTATCAATAGAATTATTATTTTCCAAATCTTTGGTCAGTGATGTATCTCCTCTTATAATACACTGTTCTCTTTCCTAATAATTGTAGTATATTATTAGTAAAGTCAACTTCTTTGAATAAAAATATTTATTACATACCAAATCATCTAGGTGAGCATTGTTATCATCAATAAATTCATTCATATCAGCTATGCATTGTTCTAAATTATATTCTTCTGATTCTTCATCAAAAACATTAAATTCTTCAATATCAGATAAATTGCCTTGCAACAGTTCTTCAATTTGAATTTCATTTAAATTCATGGTGTGAATAAATATAAATGTTCAAAACAACAATATAATTTATTAAGTTAATTCAAATAACGCAGACTCCTAATGATGCCATATGGAATCAAGCATTGTCATAGCAATTGTATAAAAACCAATACTTATAAAATTTCAAAATCTATCTTATTGTAATTAATACTACATTTTAAAGCATAAAAAGTAAGTTTAATAAATTAATATGCGTTTTACTTACCAGAAAAATTTAAAACAAAACCAGGGAGTACAAGTGTTGAAAAAAAAATAATTTTTTTTTGAACTTTGATAATAACGGTATTCAGAAATAAGATAACCACAAAAGCAGTGTTACCATATGAAAGACAAGAAAATATCCAATGATAATTGATGTCGTATGGAATCATTAGTCAATTAGAAAAAATAAAAAAAAATAATAAACATTGTGATGCCATATGACATCACCTGGTATGAAAGGGTTAATGTTAAATTTATGAAATAGTTTAACCTGATGAGCTGTTGATAAAATCACTTATACATTTACATTTGAATAGGTTCAAGTTTTTTATATCAATGGAGAAACGACTAACAGTATATTCACCGGTGTCAATTGTATTTAGTGCTTCTACCATTTTTTCTTTTCTGATAATGGGACGTTTGTATCAAAAAAAGCAAGTGCTGCTTTTTCAGGACTTGGGTAGGTACCAAAGATGTCCACACATTTTTTTTAATGATACTAATGCAACTTTTTGATCTATATTTTCATACTCTAGTTATTTTTGAACAAACATAAGATCTTGGTTAGGTGCTTCAATTGCTATATGTGCTCGAAACCAGCTCTTTACGTAAATAGAAACAACAAAAATGCATGTATCTTGGCATGCCTTTTGTTGACGTGGCGTAATTTTGAATTGATTACGAAAATTAATATTTTTAGGCAATATATTGCCTTGGCCATCCACCTAGCATGATGGGAAGCACCTGAAATACGAAATGATATTCCACGATGTGGAGTTCCTCCGAGAAAAATAATCGTAAGTTCTAGAAGTTCCCTGTAGTCTTCACGAAATTGTTCTTTTTTCGAATGATCGAGAGCAAACTGAAGCACATAATTTTTTGTATGTGATAAAGCCGTACAAATATTACTATCTTCAATACCCGAATTATAATTACTAGTATTTAATTTGCTCCAGTATTCTTGGAATTTTTTAAAAAGTGGAATATTGGGCACTGACGTCATGCCAAATTTTTCTTCAAAGACACACCTTAAGAGGACGCCACACCAAAAGTGAAACGTAAACAACGACCGATAGAACGCGCTATTAGGTGTTTTCGTGCGGCGCAAGCACGCGACGTTCGCACACAGAGTCATAGTTGTTATCGCGTGATCGACAAAACGGTCTAAAAATAATCAACAGTTCATTTTCGTGTTTCTGGAAATAATTGCCGTCTTTTTATCCCTTAAATTGGTAAACGTAGAAAAAGAGACCTACAAATTATAATGTAAGATGTTTCTGACTAATTTGAGGCTGCTGAATCCAAAAATGTTGTCAATTTTTTTGTATGACTTATAGTTTTTGACTTACAAGTTGTATCTTGAGGGATACATTGCAAAATCTATGCAATGTTTGAGTTGTATCTGACAAGATACATTGCCAAGTATAAGAACTTAATTATTGTATAGTTGAAATACATTTTTATGTAACATAAAATAATAAAATGTATAAAACTTTTTATGTATGAATGTAGAATAGATAAAATAGATTATTAAACTTTTTACTTGTACAAAATACACATATAATAATACTATCTTCTTTTAATAACATGAATAAATTTTTGAAAAGAGTATAAATTTGATTGTTCGACCATAAGAGTTATTAGATCTTCAGAAAAAAATTTAAAAAAATACTCTATTGGTGTCAATACAGAAATACTGTCAGTAAAATATTATTGTTGTAAAGGAACATGAACACCAAAATCAAATGTTGAGCTTTTTTTCCACGAAAACGTTAAATGTTTTAATGGTATTTTTTTTTGTTGATTTTTGAACAACAGATATTGACTGAGGCAGTTGATTGTTAGGTAGTATTTTAGATTTACGACTAGAACGGCGTGGTGTAGTTGATGTTGACGAGCTGGGTCTTGAAGAAGCAGGAGATGGGATTAAAGTAGGTTGTGGAGTTGTCAAGGTTGTAGTACTACAATCTGACACTAAATGTATACTAGCTTCTGATAAAGGATTAGGAACTTGTTCATCTACAAACTGGTAGATTTCTTCAAAATCTTTTGCCAACTGTTCATTCAATTCCCAATAGAACAAAAAAATTGAAATTAGGTTTATTATATAATAAAACAATAGAGATGTACAAAAATTATTCACTTTGAAGAGAAAAAATAAATATAATATACTTATTTATTCTAACACTAAAACAAATTTACAAATTAATTAACTAATAAATTATAATTTTACATTATTTTCTATATCTTTGTCTAACTCTGCCAATAGTCTATCTATTTCATGTTCATTCTGTTCATCAATTCCTAATTCTGATTCATCTTCTGAGCTTGATCCACTATCAAAAGGAGGAATAACCATAGCAACCATTTTTTTCGATCGTGAAGAAAACATTATAGTCTTACAGTTCTACAATTATTAATGTAATTATTATGAAAATATAGGTAAACATTAAATAATATAAATGTCATATAAATATATAAACATATAATCATCATAAAAAAAAAATTCTGATAGTTGACAGAAATGGCAATGTATCTACTGAGATACACGAAGATAGAGTTGTTATAATTTATATACTTGGCAATGTGTCTAGGGAGATACATCCATTTCAGAGAATGAAATATACTTTACTAAAACTATAAAACAATATATTTCACTTATAAAATATTAAAACAACTTACCTTTAATGATTTTTCAATTGTTTCACATCGATTTATGAAAAAATAAATAAAATAAACACTATTTCAAAAACGAAAAACCGTATACAAATGTGGACTGATAAACTGAAGTTTTTATTTTTGTTATCAATTAGTGTATTATCATTGAAATTCGCGGTACTCATTTATTATCAAAACGCGAGATATATTAGCAGTGTATACAACATAACAATAAGCAATATCAATTTTCAGGAAATTTATAATATTACTCAAAGTTAATGTATCTGGTAGGATACATTATCAATTTAAGGGTTATTGTGTTTGATCTTATCCTATTACAGTTACTGATAAACTTTTTTCCAAATGTTCCTGAAATTAAACATAATTAATATGTGGCTATTGAAAAATAAATTAATCTAAAAATTGAATATTTATTGACTATGTACATGGGCGCCGCGAGGGGGGTTCAAGGGGGTGTACTTGCACCCCCTTGTCTTTAAAAAAAAAAAAAAATTAAATTAAATTGAAAAAATTGAATGGTATTGAAACTATTTTATTTTGCATAATTTATCTACATTACTTCCAATATTTATTATTACACTATTTATACTTATTTTACACAATTGTCAATATACGAGTATATTATTTATATTCTAATATGGAATCTTCAATGGAATTTTCAATGAATTTGTTGTCCTCTTCTATTCTCTTTCTGTGTACACTTATCATACACAATTCGGACAATCGTTCATCACCCATAGTGGCTCTGTTTCATTGCACTAAATTCGAGATTAATTGAAGAAAGTTGATAAATATAATAATGGGAAGTAAAATTGTCTCGACGCTAATGGTTTTGTCAATAGGACGAAATCTCAGAAGTTGGGTTCTTTTAATTCAGATAAAATATAACTAAGACACCAAAGATTTTCGCTACACTGCATTGAATACTTAAATTATTTACTATTATTAGTTAGGTCATACACGATAAAAGTTGTACATTATCTACATATTTATGTTAAAACGATTGACGTTTGTACAATTAAAACGATATACAAAAGATATTATAAATTAGGCAATATTTACCAAATCAAAGTCAGGATCTGCATCACTATCATCAAATTCAGATAACTCATCTGATGACCAAGGAGCTTGAACAATTTCGTCGTCGTTCATTGTAATAAACTAATCAATAACGTCACAACTCGACGATGATTCTAATGAAAATAAACGGATAACTGAATAATATGATACAATAGGCATTGAGTACCATATATGGTTCTCACTCCAAATCGGTTTATTTTTCTTTTGAATATTATTAAAATGATATAATTAAACAATTACGATAAGAAAATTATAAGAAATATGAAAAAAAACCCATGACCCATGTTAGCACTTGAACTGCCCGCACCGATCACATCCGCCGGCGATGGGGTGGTATCTGTTTTGTTCCCCTTATCCGTGGGCACCGGATTTTTGGTCTTGGATTTTAGATCCGACGTTAGGTTCTTGTACGTCTCTCCAACTCGCTGAGCTTCTTGGAGGGTGTCTTTCTGAGAGCGTTTTTTCCTGGTCGTTGTCTTCTCTGTTTTTTTGCTGAAGACTTGCGTGTCTACCGCTCCTCTCGCCGCTTTTGCTTTCCCTCGATTACCGACCACATACTCATTCCTCGGTGATGTTTGCTGTCCTTGGTCGGTCCTAGGGGCAGAGCGTTGTCTTATTCTTTTTTGGTTGGCCGGATTTGTGACTTGTGTTTGTGTCAGCAGACCGACCCCCCGAAAGAACACACTATTTCCTGCTCGGAACAGATTTCTTTGACCTGCGGTCATCTGGAGCAGCTCCGCCTGGTTTGGGATGTCGGGTTGTAGCGGGTCGGGACGCGCGGGGGGTTGATCTAGCCCTCCTCCTTCCACCTCGACGCCACGGTAACAAACAGACACTACATACGAGCGCGACAAGCAATTCCACGATGTATACGTTTGGGACTTGCAAGCGGAGCGACTGGCGGAGCGACTGGCGGAGCGACTGGCGGAGTCTCTCCCAACCGGCATTGATCCAAGTGAAACGGCTGTTGGACCTACAGCCCGCAGTGGATTTACTATCCATGCTGCCAACCCCGCCACAGGGGTCAAGTTCGCGGCTATAGATGGTAACAAATCCATCGTCTGGATGGATCGACCAGTCGCGGACTTTGGAGCGGGAACAGCAAACTTCGTCACTTCCATGGTAGGGAAGATGTCTACGACATGGCTACCGTTCATGAGTCAGGGCCTCTCCTGACTATTTATTATTGAGGTTTTAGCTGGGCCTCTTCCAGCTAGTTTATTATAGAGGTTTTTTCTTTATGGATTTTACACAGTACGGTAAGCGTAGATGTGCACCCCTGATTTAAAACAATCAATGTAAGACTTCGAAACTTGGTTTGTTATCTATCACAATGATCGTGCCTTGGGACTTGGGGAGATATCCGAACCTTATAGAAGCATCCCTGACTTCTACAAAGTTATGTTAGCATCTGTCTAAAAATACAACAGCACACGAGACAAACACAGCGAGTACCTATTCTGGTACTCATAGCGTTTGAGGACAGCTCTATAAAAACACCGTGGCAGTCATCTTGTTAAATTCGGAATGGTTATATAAAATTAAAAACCTACGTTATGCGAGTTTTTAAGTAAGGGAGGAAATCCTGCGCCTTGTTAAAACTAATTATTATAACAGTATCCCAGTTCGGTATTTTAGATTTTACAAAATTAAAGATAATTTTTTTGGATGCCCCGGAAGATAGTAGTAAAATTTTACTATTATCGCGTAACACGTTGAACAAATCGTTATTTTTCAATGTAATTTCTAAAAAAAAAAATGTTTTGCTATAATATTGGCGGTTTTTGGCAGTTGAAAATGAATTAATACTCTTTAAGGTACATAAAGTCTAAACAAATTAGCCTCCCCTAATCCCCCCCCTTTTTTCGGGAGACCATTATATATTAATTTTACAACTATAAATATAATTTATTCTTATTTTATGTTAAATCATGAAATACAGAACTATAAATATAAGAAATGTATATTAATTTTGATTACATTGTACATTTACGATATTCAGTTTGAAAAAAAAAATAGGTATCATAAATAATACAGTATAGTTATTTTATATTTACTACTTTTAAAGAAAAGACGCAAGCATAAACGAGACGCAACTACTGTCTAGTTGTTTAAGACCTATATCAGACTAATTTTCTGTAATTATTGCTATCGAACGTTGATATTCTTATCATGAATACTATTAAGATATACTATTTTCAAACATTCATCAATTTTTGCTTTACGAAATTTAATTAGTTTTGTCCACCTAAATTAGTGATTTGGCCCACTGTGTGGCGTAAGGTTTCAAGCTTTGTTTATTGCTTTCGCCCTTAGAAGGTGTGTGAAGAGGTGAGAAGAGGCGTTTTTGGTTGTGGGGTGACGTTTGGTTTGGGTTGGGCGGCATCTTCACCGAAAATGTTTGAAGCTATTCTTTAAAATCGTACTCTGTACGTAATCGAACGAATAACGAGCGCATACTGAGTCAATATCCATAACCCATTGTTAATCGGTACTCATAAAGTATAAATATAAAAGCAACGCAGCACTTGGACCAAACGCAGACACAACCAACAAAATCTTACAATTCTTAAAAATATCTAACCTCTACAGCTTAATTTAAAAATGTAAACCAAAAATCAATAGAAAACTGTACACTATCCTAACTGTATAATACTAATGGCCATTGATGCCGATGTTTAACAGACCAATAAAAAAAAAAAAAAATCAACGATGTTTACAATTTTATTGACATAATTATTATCGGTCGCGATAATAGTAATATTTAATACTTTGATACCTACATACTTATAAAAGCAGAATATACTTATTGGTTTTCTGCAGAAACAACGATAAGATAACCGTATAATATTATACGGTTCCTCATAAGTGGCTTATGTTTATGCTATGAAAAAATGAATTGATTGCGTCTGTATTGTCTTCGTTGAGTGCTTGATGGAGTGTGATATGGTTTTTGAGGATCTTGCGGGCTTCCGTATATTTGGCGCAATTTATGATTATATGTTCTATTATTAACGTTTCGGGTAGGTTAGATAAATAAAGCATCATAAACCTCAACAGTGACTTCTGACTGGAGCGAAAAAGTTCGTAATTTTTCCAACGATGAATCGGCTTCTTTTAAAGTCAGAGAGGTAGAGGACTTGTGTCATCTTCATTGTCTTCATCAACGCTTAATGTATTTTCCAAAATTTTGGCGTTAAAGAGGACTCCCATACAGCAACATCTTCATCTACATTGACATAATCAGTGAAAGATACATTTTCTAGGGAATCTGCAGGGAATTCCATTGTATCGATTCAATATTCAACTGTAATTTTTTTTTTTTTTTGTGTTTGAATCGAGGGCTGGGGGTGGCACTAGACTTTCGTCATTTCACCCCCAGCCTCCATCGTTTATTAGACATCAATTAACATAAACATTACAATTAAATTATCTTAAAAATTATTTGTTTAACAGCTTTTGGAGGGCCTCTAACCCTCCTGAGTTGGCCTTCGGCCCACAAAACTATGCTTAACCAAGTTTGATTAATCGGGTTTTGCCTCCGTCTCTCCTCTTCGGTCTTCTTCCTCAGCACCTCATGCACGAAGCCGCTGACGCAGTCCCATCCTTCGACGTCCCTGAGCATGAAGTTAGCCATATTCTTGGGGGTGAATGCTCCGCCTATTGTGATTCCCACGTTCCGTCTGCGTGTCTCTCAGACGTCGCACTGGAAGAGAGTGTAGAACGCGTCGTCAGTGTCGGATCCGCAGAACCAGCACTCCTCCGATGCCAATTTGCCGTATTTGTGGAGGTAGGCGGCGAAGCAGCCGTGGTTCGAGAGAGCCTGCGTCAGCCAATAGTCCACTGAGCCATGGCGTCTCTCCTTCCAGGTCTGGATGTTTTTTTTACTCTGTCCACCTTCCCTTACTGCTTTCGTCCCATCTTGTCTGCCAGATAGATGTTGTAGTGCCTCTTATTTCCTCCCTTCGGTCGGCGTTTAGGTTCTGTTTCTCTTCGTACATGTGTTTCCGCTCCTTCGCCTGCAGGTATATTGGTGGAATGCCCGCTTTGACCAGTACTGAGTTCGTTGAGGTGGTGTGGTATGCCGAGGCCATTCATAGGGCGATTCTTCGCTGAACTTTGATGAGTTTGGCCATGCGGGCTTTGCTCATTTTGTCCGCCCATATTGGTGTTCCGTATAGCAGAATGGAGTGTACCACGTTTGCGAGCAGTTTTCTCTTTGCTTGCTTCGCGGCGCTCACGTTGGGCAGTATTCTTGAGAGAGTCTGGACGGCCTTCCCCGCTTTGGCCGCCGTTATCCTAGCGTGCTCCGTGAACTTCATTTATTTGTCGATTTTATACCGAGGTATCTGATGTCGGTTCCTACGTCGATTTTGGTACCGTCAAGTTCTATTCCTAGCTGGTTGTAGTGTCGGTATTTAGTAATTACTAAGGCTTCAGTTTTTTGGAGGGCCAATTTGAGACCGGCGCATTCCAGCCATTCTTTGGTCTTTTCTGCCGCTATTTGCAGAGCTGCCACGCGTGTTTAATTTTGGCGATGATAGCTACATCATCCGCGAAGGCAAGGTATCTTGTGTCTTGTGGCAGTTTGACTCTGAGGAGGTCGTCGTAAATGATGTTCCACAGAGTTGGTCCTAGGACTGACCCCCGTGGAACTCCGATTGTGAGGATCGTCGCACGTTCTTGAGCTCCTTGGGTGTTAAATTGTAGTGTTCTGTCCGTGAGGTATTTGTCGACTAGTTGGCAAAGGTAGGACGGGATTTCCTTGCTTTGCATAGCGTGTAGTATGTTTTCCCATGATTAGTTAAACGCGTTCCGGATGTCGAGGGTGATTAGTCCTATCCGCTTGTTCGGGCCGGCATCTTCGACGAATTTCCTTACTTCTGCTAGCGCATATATTGTGTTGTGGCCTCTGCGGAAGTCGTAATAGTTCTCGGATAGTCCGTTGATATTGTCGGAATCCAGGATGCTCCTTAGTCGGTTGTCGATTATTTTTTCATACAGTTTCCCAGTGCAGTCGAGGAGTCAGATGGGTCTGTACGAGGCAGGTTCTCTTGGAGGCTTGTCACCCTTTTTGATGAGTACCAGTCGTGATTTCTTAGCATGCGGTAGGGAAGTTCCTCTCTTCTAGACACCTTTTGTATAGACCCAGCAGTGTTTCCGGTTGGTGCCGGACTATGATTTTGAGGGCTTCATTAGTCTTTGGTCTTAGGGTACATGCGCACTATGCGGCTGACCGTAATACGGCCAGCCGTCCGGTAAACCGTAGTGTACGGTTGGTTCAGCGGGTGACCGTAATGCGGCTAGCTGTCCAGCTGACCGCAGTGTGCGCTTGAATCTGCGTTTATTATATAATTAAATAATGTAAATAATAGATATTAATAATAAAACGGTTCATTTCTACAATGGACGTGGAAGAAGCCGTCGCTATTTATTTCATCTACGATCGCTACATAAAAAAGAAAAAGAAAAAAAAATACTGGATACATCCTTTTTTGCAAACACGAGATGAAACCAGGCATTTTGACATATTTTTTGAAAACCTCAAAAAATATGAAGACAAGTTTTTTAGTTACTTAAGAATGAGTTTAAAATCATTTGAGGAATTATTGAGTATTTTAAGAACATTCATAACGAAGGAAGACACACGATTTAGAAAAAGTATTAAGCCTGAAGAAAAGTTAACCATCGTGGTACGGTAAGTAAAAAAAATAATATTTCATTTTTATAAATTTTTATTATTAGAAAAGACAAAACAATTAATACATAGATATATCATGTAATATTATATTTTATTGAATAGAATTAAAAAGATCTATAAAAGTTTCACTTTCATGTGATTCGTTTGTAGCCGCTGAATCTGCATTTGAGAGAGGTGATAGCTCCTGGGTTGGGTTATTTATAGTTTCCGTATATGGGAACCTAACTGGTTGCAGGTATGTTTATTTGCATAGGAGTATGGCTAAGAGGATACTGCATAGAAGGATATTGTTTTCTTTGTGCCGAATTATGTCCACGGTATGAATTATTGTGAGTATTCCAGTCCCATGTGTTTGGATAATTAGACATTTGAGCATTTTGAATAACCTTTAAAAGATACAATTTTGTTTGCATGCGCATGTATTCGGGTATTTTTTTAAAGTCTTTTACCAGAGACAAGAAAAAATGACTATCTTCATTGTCTTCAACATTTTTTGTTTCTAAATTTTTGTTTAAAATTCCTATTAACTCCCTACCAACGTCATCATTTTAATTTTTTTTGTTCCGTTTTGGTGCCCACGGGGTATCTGGAGAATTAACAGCCATATTATGTTGACCTTCTTCGATTTCATCTTCATTATTTCTTTCGTCATTGGAAGCAATATTTGAAGTTGTCGAATTAACAGCGACTGTATCTTTTATGAATAAAAGGTTGTCGTACAAAACATAGGGACATTTTTTTTTCGCCGCAGATCCGCTTTTGGTTTCTTTTGCTTTGTGGGCCTTAACAAAATTATCACGAATATTTCTCCATTTTTTCTGAAGATTCATGTCTGGAAAAATAAATTGTTTCAGATATTTGGCAACAGGGTGTTCATTCGCAGAATTACACTATTTATTTCGGATTGGAATTAGTACTGTCGCAGAAATCGTCCGAGAAGTATGTGGAGCAATATGGTTTTGTTAAAACATAAGTCTACCTGAAACAAATAAAGAAATGTGGTATAAAATTGCAAATGGTTTTTTCGAGAGAGCAAATTTTCCTCACTGTAGGTGCATGCGATGGCAAACATATTAGAATTATTGGACCTACCAATAGTGGATCCATGTGCTACAATTATAAAGGATATTTCTCTCTAGTTTTGATGGCTATTTGTGACAGTAACTATAAATTTATACTAATAGACGTTGGAGCATATGGAAAATTTGGAGACTCAGCAATATTTCAAAATTCTAATTTTTATAAAAAAATTCAGGAGAATCGTCTAAACATTCCCGACCCATCACCTATATCACAAAGTTGTACCACTTGTTTTCCGTTCGTTTTCTTTGGTGACGAAGCATTCGCTTTAAGTACTACTATGATGCGCCCATAGGCAAGAAACGATTTAAATGTGACAAAAAAAACGTATAATTATAGGCATTGCAGGGCTAGACGTTATGCAGAATTCACATTTGGCATATTTGCTAATAAATGGCACATTTTCCATAGACCAATCAATGTAAATATTGATTTAGTGAATGATATTATCAAATCTGCTTGTGTTTTACACAATTTTGTGAGAGACAGAGATGGTTTTTCTTTTGAAGACACTTTGAATAACCCATTAACTGAAAACATTGCTTCAGATAGTGTGCGGAGAAACAACAGAACTGCATTGAGGTATCGTGAATTATTCGCAGAATATTTTATGACTGAGGGAAGATGAGACTGGCAAGATAATTACATTTAAAGTAATTTTTTTCAAATCTAAATAATAATGATAAAGTAAGCCTATAAATTATCTAATTATTAAGTATTAATATTATTTTAAAAGTAATGTATGATACTTATATAAATGCAATATACGTACGTAAAGTAAATAAATACTACTAACCGAGTTTTTTCTTTTCTTCCGATGACAATTCAGCTCCATAAATATTAACTACTTCTTCCCATTCTCTCTGTTTTATATTTCTATCAGAGTACTCTGAACATTTTGTGTTCCAAATTGATTTTCGGTTTTGAATTTCAATGATAAATTTTTCTGTATCGAATTCCATTACCAAAATGGCAAACAACAACAAACAGCAACAAAGCAAGCAACAACAAAGCAAACAACGGCAACAGACAAGACGTCGGAGACGGCTAACCGCAAACTGACCGCATAGTGCGTATATTTACCGTGCGGCTAGCCGTCGAAGCGGCCGCAGTGATCCAAGCAACCGGAACGGTTTGCGGGCAGCCGCAATGTAGTGCGTATTTTGTAATTGTGTGTATATGGACTTTATGTATAGCTTATTACTTGCGGTCAACCGGACGGCTGGCCGTATTACGGGCAGCCGCATAGTGCGCATGTACCCTTACATCGTACATTACACGCTCGTGTGGCCCCAGCCTTAATCTACGAGTTGGTCCTTAGGTACTTCTCCCTGTGATAAGACTACCCCGATTGTATATTGGCTAGCATCCGTCATTAAGTTAAAATTCCCGTTTTCCCAATTAGGGTAAATTAACTCGTTGACCGCCATGAGATCTTGTATGAGATCTCAACATACCTAGTCCTGACCGCCAAGGAGTTTTTCATAGGTTTACTCAAAACAATTTGTGCACAAAACATTGTCTGATTTTATTAAAAAATTGTACTTATATTCAAAATTGTTCACCTAAAACATTAGGTTATAACTTAATATAAGATGAGATCTCATATTAAATCTCATGGCCGTAGGATGTCACCTCTTGAAAAACTAATATTTTGACCATTACCTTGAGATCTCAAACTAAATCTCACTATAAAATAGTATTTCAATTGAGATTTAACATTAAATCTCAAATAGAATTTTATTTATTTCTAAAATAATACATTATTTGAACAAAAAAAGGAATAATAATAATATTATGCAAACAATCTCTGAAAGTTGGTATTTATCTTATAAATTACAAAATAATAACCAAAAGCATAACTTTATTATGATAAAAATTATACAACAAATGAAAACATAACTTTAAAACTTTTGTAATTAACAATAAAATAATATTCAAAAACAATTCATGTAGTTTATGTAATAAAAAATATAAATTACAAAAAATAACTAATAATAATAATAAAATAATATTAATATTTCTTTTATAGTACAATAAATATAAAATATATTTATGTAAATAATGATATAAAAAAATATTCTTAACACGTGTCGTATGCTATCTACGGTTGATTTATTGGTGTCGTATGCTATCTACATTATTAAAGTTATCTACACATTTTCCCATCCTATTTTTAATACGTTACCAACTATGAAATGTTTGTATTCGTATATATTGTGTCGTCTAGTATGTGTTCGGTGCTTGTCGCTTGATAAACGATAAATGTGTTCGTATTTATATTTTTGTATTTATTTGAGTTTTACGAAAATGAGTAATTTAGGTGATTTATACAGAGATATTATTTTTAACGACGAATCTTGTGTCAAATTTTTAAAAGAACGTGGGTTATTACCGAATTCAAATGTATGTACTAAATTAAATGCTACGGGTGAAGTGTGTGGTGGTGACATGAAAGAAACATTAAAAAATAGTCGAAAACGAGATGCAAACGGCCAATTAGTTAAAACCAAATACATGCGACATATTGTAGATAGCATACGACAAAAGTGTTAATTTTTTGTAGATAGCATATGCCGGTAGATAGCTTACGACACGTGTACCAAATATTCTTATTTAAAACAGCTTAAATAAATTGCTGATCACTACTATCTAGTTATTTTGTCATTTTGTGATCCTTGATAAAACATTGTGTACAATAATATTTGTTACAGGCTAGGCATTTAGTTTGTACTTTAAGACTGTGAGACTGGGCGTATTTTTTCCTTTTTCTGAGGACATGACTGAGTAACATATAAAACATCTGCTTTTGCCAGTTTTTTCTAGTTGGTGTTTGATAGTAGGTGGATTTATAAAAATGGTTTTTTTTTTATTATCTGTTCAACTAGAGAAGTTCGGAAATTAGGTATTGACATATTTGAATTTACAACTTTATTAAATAACACAAGAGAGTTACTACTGCTATATTTAAGAGCCCATCTAAAGCTACTTTCCTGTACCACTTTAAGCTACGTCTAAGAGGGTTTGAGTAAGAACTCATTTGATCAGAGAGATCAATTGACGCCTTCCCTGTATTGTAATCGATCACTACCTTAGGTTTCTTTATAATTTTCCCCTTTATGTGTTGTTCAACCATTTCGCTGTTGTGTTTTGTGGATATCATATATAAGTCCCGTTTATCCTTCCATTTTAACACTAACACATTTGAATCACTTCTCATTGATTCAACCTCTCCTTTTTTAACTAATTTTTTTTAACTAGGTACTTGCTTTGGATTAGATTTTCTATTTGATCTTATAGTGCCTACTAGATGTGTTTGTCTTGTTTTTAATTTTTCGGCTAGCTCAACACTTGAGTACCAATTATCCACGAATAAAGTTCTTCCACAATCAAAATAAGGATTTCCTAGTTCCATAACAATTTTTGTTCAAACACTTTCTTCAATACTAGCCTCATTGCCAGCATATACTTTAAGAGCAATGGTATAACATGGAAGAATACATTGTTTAAATTTTTTTATACCGAATCTATCTCTCTTATTTTTTATATATTGCTTAAATGAAAGCCTACCCATCAATTTAACAAGGGATTCGTCAATACATAAATGTTCTAATGGCTGCATACAGTTATTAGAATTAAGCATTATATCTTCCATAACAGTACCAAGCTTGTATAAGCGATTTGTATTATAAGTAGTAGAATTATCAGAAAAATGCAAATTTGCAATAATATTTCAAAACGATTTTGACTCGTTACAAGCCCAAAATTAGTAGCAAATATATCAGAACTATTCCAATAGAGTTCATATGAAGGCAACAAAACTAAGCCAGTCCAAATCAAAAGTCCAAATAATTGTTTTATTTCTGTCTCATCTGTGTCAAACCATTTATTAATACGTGCAAATGGTGATAATGATTTAGAAGCCTTTTGCTGTGCAGCAAATTTATTTGTTTCTATTACTATTTTATTTATAATTTCATCATTCACAATAAGCGTATAAAAGTCAAGCGGCGTTCCATGCATTAGGGTATCAAATAAATCAGGATTTATACCTGCATTTGTATCATGAGGATTAAATACAAAATCATCAATAACATTATCATCTTCTCTCCATTGACGATCATCAATATTCATGTTAGGACGAATCCTTGAACGTCCTGGTCCACGATTAATTGTTGTAGAACCACCATCAGATATCTAAATTTGTCTGTTCATTTAATAATGCACGTTTCATTTTGGAACTGTAGTGGATTCGTCAATATCCCAGTCAAGTAATATTTGCTTGATACTATTTTTAATATTAAAACTATTGTGGTCGATATTCAAAGAAGTGCATGCCAAACAAAAACTTTCGAATTCCCATTCCTCATTTATAATATGGGCTGTTAATCCAATAAATGGATGACCATTTCCTGATGTCCAACAATCAGTTGTGAGGATACGATACACCTTTTAATTTTTCCTTAATGCAATTTTTTACGTCTTCGTATAATTGAGGAATTTTATGGTCAGAATAATATTTTCGGCTAGGAGGTTCAAGAGTAGGACAAAGGACGGAAAGTAAATGTTTAAATCATTTTTTTTCTACCGAATTATACGGTTGCATGTCTGCACACATCCAAACGGCAATGGCATGCTTATATTTTTCAATTGTTTTTTCATCAAGTGGGTGATATACTTTTAGTTTACTTTGTTTAAAAATGCCTAAATAAAAAAAAATAAATGTTTTACATTAGGTAACTGTGCAATAATTTCTTAAGATTTTAAAATTCAAATGAACGACAATTATTTAACATAAGATTATAACGATAAAAATAAAAAATAAATTAAATTCAAAATTGTTTTTAAAAGATATTAAATATGCACTTTTCTCCTAAAATTGACCGAATATGCAAATTATGCATTTTAAATTAAACATTTTTAAACTCATCCTTGTACCTATATCTCGGATTTCTAGTTTGGTCTGCTATGAATCGAGGGTAGAATTTAGAACGATATGCACAACTTCCTAGCCCTACTTATTACATACACTTAGATAACAATAACTTTGGCTAGCTACGAATTTACAACTGAATGTATAGATAATGATACCTTTAGAGATTGATGCCTGATTGCCCTGACTATCAGACGCTAAATCCCTTTGAGGATTAATTAAAACAGGATCATCAATATATATATATATATATATATATATGTACTCTTGCGCTTCTTCAGATGTAGTAATTGTACTATTTCTATAAAAATTATTCAAATAATACATTTAAGATAATATTAGTTTCATGAAAAATTGATATATTAAGTATTTATGTATGTAAGCTCAGTGCTTACCCATCAATTTTCAAATATTCTGAATACAAATTTGGATGTTTGTAACGCAGATGAGATTTTAAATTGGTCGTGTTACCGCCTTTGCTGTTTTTTTTCGCCGCATTTTTAACAAAGCCCTTCATTTGGGTGTTTTTCAAAATAAAACCAAATTTTTGATTTAATTTTCATAATTATTTTTTATTTAAATTTAAGGAAATAAAATAAATATTGAATAAAATAAAAATGCATATTTAAATATTATTAGGTAAAAATAATGTATTTGAATTATTACTTACCTATGATTTAAAAGTGAACAGTAAAATAACAATTTATATAATCTTGTGTAATGCAAGACAAGAAACACGACAAGAAAATAATGATGTTGACACGTTGAGTGCCACAGTATTTTGTATTTATGATGCGCGTTAGTGTATAAGTATAACCGCCGTCGGTCGACTACGGTTCCGCGCGCTGTAAATATTGTAATAGGTACGAGCTGGAATAGTGAAATATCCGATATCGATGTGCTTTAGTGAGATTTACTAATAATCGGTATTACCGTTGGAATATATTGCTGGTTTATTACGTATCCATGTCCTATTACCAACTACTTGTAATAATAATTTTGTCGTAGACTAATGGGGATCAAAATAGATAAGTAATAAACGGTATGTAAAAATATGAATATAGGGTGTACCATAGTCTGCGAACATAAATATTAAATATACACTTATTGTTAGTATACACCTGTATATTTGACATAATAATATAATATAAGAATAAGAATAATTACACAACGCATGTTAGATAAGAATAAACTAATACAACGAAAATATCGGAAATGACGGAAATCCGAAATACTGAAATAGCACGGCCACGTAATCGGCACCGCTGTCGCCCGTCGCACTACCGAAAAATACCGGTGACTCACCGGTATACCGTAAATACCGCCAGCTCTAGGGTCAACTGATAAGTGATGGGTTTTCGTAATTGGTATAAAGTAAATATATATGTCATCTAAGTTTAATAATAAACACGGATAGCGACGCGCCGTGGGATTCCGGCTTATCGATAGGAGGAACACGAGCAAGACATTGTTATTGTTATCTTTTTTTATTCACGTTTTCAGAAATTTTACGAAAATAATAAATAATTTCGGGTACTTTTCGAAAAAAAAAACAAAAACGCAAATTAGTCCGTGGACCCCCGGGTAACCATCTACGGACCCCATAGGAGTCCATGGACCACCGGTTAAGAACCCCTGATCTATAGATACTACATTCACATGTCGGACATTTTTATAGTTTACTAGAAGTAGAACCTTTAACAGTAGAACATTTAAATTAATAAAATACTTTTGTTAAATTTAAGGTAAAATAACTTACTTGTAGACATTATTTCAGCATTTTTAGCATCCCAATTGGGGTCATTATCACTGTCATCAGAACTAAAATCAAAATCAAATGAAGAACCTAGCATTTCTTCTATAGTTTCTTCATTCATTTTTTTGTTTTGCAACAAATTACACAAAAAAGTGAAAACCCGTTAACTTTCAACAACAACTGCAAAAACACTTTAAATATTCAATTTTGATAGTGATATTTTAGTAGTATCAAAGTAAATTAAGTAAAAAGTATGAACAGTTACCAATAACAACAGTATCAAACATTGCTTTATCAATGATTTTAAAATATTGATAAAAAAAACTAATATAGGTATTTTCATGCTACAAACACCAAATTAAAGTGGTAACACTGTACAACTAGAATCCGACGAGAAAATACCTATAATTGAGATCTAAAATGAGATCTCATTATTATAATATTCCTATAAGTGAGATTTAATATGAAATCTCACAACAAACTTTTAGTAATTAGTTGAGATTTAGTATTAGATCTCATAGCAAATTTAAGTAACACAGTAAAAAACCCCGTGGCGGTCAACGAGTTTTAAACAAATTCCATGGGTAGCCAGATCAAAAATTGAAAAAAAATTTTCATTATCTATAAGATAGGGACCGCCCTAATGCAGATATATGACACAATACAATTTGTACGGAGATAGGCGGTATTGTCTTAAGATTTTAGATATGCTGTGTTATCATTTTATCGATAATTGCATTTATCTATTGACTTTATTCTAAGTCTGATATCACCAGTCGATTCCGCGCCAAATTTCAAATAAGACAGTGTTGCTAACTCAATTTGACCAAAATTTGAGATAGGAGGTGTTGTTTCAAGCGACGATATATCAATTAGATAGTGTCCATAGTTGAAGTATTATAATTATTACTCCGCGGAGCGCAGACTACCGGCGTCAACCTTCATAGGTTCGTGATCTTTCAGTTTTTCTGTCGCGCTATTTACCTGATTTTCCATTGCCTTATGACAATAGTTGTGTCGTTCTAATCGTTTTGCTCGTTTGCCGCAGGTACACCATCGTATTACGCCTTGTCCTAACTGAATCCGTGCGTTGCGTTTATACGTTCGCCCGCAACGCAACGCAACATTTTGTTGGCAAAATTGACGTCGATAAATTCAGACGTGCAACGTACAAGAGGTTGTGAATTTGCAGGCAGTTGTACATTTTATTTTCATTTGTTAACATGTCGTTAACCTCCGAACAACGAAAAATTGTACTATCCGAAAGTTTGGCAGTTAAACTTTTTATTTTGAAAAAAAAACGCAAACGTAATCCGCCGCATCAAATTTATGAAGATAGGTTTGATTTTGGCGAGTTTCATCATTTGTATTCAGAGCTACGTGCTGATGATAATTTATTCTGTTCTTTCACACGAATGAGTACAAGTACTTTTGATTATATAAAAGAGGCAATTGAAAATGAATGTTATCATAAAACAACCAATTTTAAAATACCAATTTCTGTGGAAGAGAGACTGATTATTACTTTAAGGTAAGCACATTAGTTTAATAAATAATAAATCAAATGATTAATAGTTTTTATATTATATTAACAATAACATAATATAATATTAAAATATAAACTTAATTTAATTAAAAATTAAACTAAACTAGATTCCTGTATATCAGTATTATATTAGCATTATAATAATTAAATAAAAAATAAAAACTTTTAACTTTTAAAATAAAAAATTATAAAAAATAACTGTATAGCAGTATTAAATTAACATTGTAAATACAAAATGAAAACTTTTTAACTTTTAAAATAAGAAATTATAAAAATAATTAATTATACATTTTAATTTTAAATACTAGAATGTGTGTCGTCTGAATAGTGGAAATTTGGTAAAGATGGTGGTATGGAAGTATATGTTGGATGTACGGTAGAGGCTGATGGAATAATATAATTTTGGTTATGTGAATTTGTTGAGCCGATGTATTGCTGTGGTGGTACACTTTCACGTATCAAAATATTTTGGATCTCGTTTCTCACTCGTAATTTTTGGATAGGGCTCATTTTTTTAAAATACGGAAGAATGGATTTAAAAAAATGCATATCTTCGTCATCTGGAGCGGGTGATTCAGTTAAGGCAGCTAGTTTTCTAGTTTCAAGATCAATCAGTTGTTGTTCAAAAGTATTGCCCGTTTCTTGTTTTTTTGATCTCTTATTTTTTTTTTTAGTTGTCGTAAATGAAGTTGACGGGGGTGATGAAATATTATAATCATTTGTAGAAATATTTAGTTCTAATGACTGGTCAACATCCTCGAGTTCGTCTTGTTCCTCATTGATGTCTTCTTCAACCTCATCTACGTCTACATCGGATATATTTCCGTCACTTATTCTTGGTGTGACAGTGTCCTTCAAAAATAACATCGCACGAAAATAGCTCCATCGGCCTTGATATAGCGCAGCATATTCTTGGCTACTTCCAGAACGACTGGAAGGGATTTTTTTAAATTCTTTTAAAAATTGATCTCTAAGACTTCTCCACTTTTTTTTAACATCGTCTTCTGTGGAAATTAAATTTAAATATTGTGTAAAATGTGTAAAACAATAATTATTAGAATTACAATTAATATACCAAACATACCAATTTTCTACAACATTGAATCTTATCATAATATATATATATATATATATATATATATATATATATATATATATATATTATCATCACCTATACATGATATAACTTTTGAAAGATTTTGGAGGTGTTTTTTGGCTATTTATGGCCATTAATATTTAAATATAAAAAAAAATATTTAATATTAATATTAAATATTAAATATTTAATACCATCCATTACAGTTACCCACTTGTAAACTACTATATAGCAGAGCGACATCCACCTTAACTGCGATAAGTACAACTTAAGAAACCTTGTATTAAATTTTAAAGATTTTTGGATATAATAATATAATAATATACATAATATAGTAATAAATAAATAAATAGAATAAATAATATAAAAATATAAAAATAAAATATAAATACTGTGACACACCAATAGTTAAACTTTAAAATTTTATTTACTTAATTTTAAAATTATAAATACAATATAATATGTTCCAAATTTTTTTTCCGCACAGATACCTTGCTACTGGTTTAGCTTTCAGGCAAATTGCTTTAACCTTTAGAATTTCAAAAACAGCAGTGTCTTCAATTGTAATCGAAATTTGTAAAGCAATTTGGAAAATATTGAAAGAAAAACATATGCCCACACCTACGATAGCTGATTTCGAAGAAATTGCACAAGAATTTGATGAAAGTTGGAACTTTCCAAATTGTGTTGGAAGTATAGACGGAAAACATATTCGGATAAAATGTCCAAAAAAATCCGGTAGTATGTTTTTTAATTATAAACAGTTTTACTCTATTGTTTTGATGGCTGTTGCAGACGCAAATTATAAATTTATTATGATTGACGTCGGATCTTATGGAAAAGATAGCGATGGAGGTATATTATCAAATTCAAATATTTTAAAACGTCTTGAATATAGAACTTTGAAGCTACCTTATCCTAAAAAACTACCAAATTCGAACTTAATTAGTCCATATACTTTCATTGCTGATGAAGCATTTCCTTTGCGGACATATATGATGCGGCCATACCCAAGAAGGTTACTAAATGATGAAAATAAAAGTTACTTTAATTATAGATTATCCAGAGCTCGTATGACAATAGAATGTGCTTTCGGCATAGCAGCAGCAAAATTTAGAATTTTGCAGAAGTCTATTGCAGAGACAAAGGTAGACAATGCTGATCACATTGTAAAAGCAATATGTATGCTGCACAATGTGATTATAGATTTGGAAAAAAAAGGAACAGCAAATTATATGGACTCAGATATATCAAACCAAACGAATAATTTATCCAGCGATTTAGCAGTAAGTGTGAGAAATAATAAAACATCCAGAGCAGCAGAGAATATAAGAAGTAATTTAAGCATTTTTTTTTCCAATAATAAATTGTAATACATTGTAATAAATAAATAACCGATAAATATTGTTGTATATTATAAAAATGATTTTTTCGCTAAATTTTAAGGAAAGTATAAATTACCACGATATAGAACTTTAACCTACCAAATTGTCCAATTTGTATTGCTCATAGGAACTAATTATATTATTACTATCATTATTTTATTTTTTTATTATATTACTGATTACATTATTCCATAAAATATTAATATATTATATAATAAATAATAATATTGTAATATTGTAATAATAATATATTTCTTTAGCTAGTATAGTCAGTATATAATTTTAAACTTACTTGACATTCCAACTTCTTTGGATACAGAATCCCAATGCCTATCTGCCACTACCCGATCTTTAAATTTTGGATCCCATTTATTCCAAAGTACTGATCTTTTTTGTACTTCGGAAATAAGAAGATCCATTTTTGAAATACAAAAAAAAAAATTAAATAATTAACAGTGTCTTGATCGCACAACGTTGCGTTGGAAAATAGAACAAGCTCTATTTTGTGCGGTGCGTTAAAACGCATCGCACGCATGTTACGGCCAGTTAGGACATGTCCGTACATTGTTGCAGTTGGTTTTATTTGCGTGCACGCATCGCCCGCAATACACGCAACGCACGCAACGCACGGATTCAGTTAGGACAGAGCGTTACGGAGACGACACGCACCGCGCGCGTACCAAGGAAATGAGGTCCGTCGCGTCACCGAATTCTTCCGAGGTGGTTGGGCAACAAGTCTTCGTCGCGCGCACGTTCGAGTGGTACAGATGTACGCAGTGCGTTTCCACATTTTCACCGCTGGTAACTACTAAAATTTATGCCCGGAATACACGAGATTAGTTTTTCAAGCTAGGATAGCAAGCTAGCTATTTCAAACGGCCAACGCCTATCCTGGCTTGGAAGAAGCTAGAATAGTTTATACGATGCTAGGAAAAATTGTATTATAAACAGTTTTTTACAGTTTAGTATAATCGAGACCCTCACTTAAGGTGAACTTTGTAAAGTTAAATTTAGTGAAAATAAATAAAAATGAACTGCATTCGAAAAAAGAATAATGTAATAAGAATAAAACAGTTGCTTCGGCAACTATGTGACATTGCATTAGACGATTTTTTACTTAATTAACAGTCATTTGTATGCTGATTGTATTCAACTCTACACATATTTTTTGTAGTGATGAATCACGCATAGATTTATTTTTATAAGATTAAATACTGGCATTCCATAGACATTCTTCTTCGCGATATAATTCAACAAATTTTAAATTAACATCACCACTTAATTGGCATTTTGACGTATAAAAAAACCTACAACAATAATGATTCACATTAAACAAACCACGTGGCGTCATATGGTGTTTCTGTTAATGTGATAACGACAGATGAAACTTTCACCACATTCTTTTTATAATGAAATGCCCCCAATTAAGCTTGTAACTTCCATTGCTCCCCTGGATAGCTTTAGGGCCCTAAGGGGTCGATATCGCCCACTTTAGGAAACACTGCTTTAGATTGTAGCTATTTTGTTTCATCTGAATTAAAAAAATTATGGAGAAATTGCCAAAACTTAGTAACTAATTTTGTACCTATGTAAAATTTCTTATAAATGCATATTACCATAGCATCACTTAGATATAATCAATACTTTCATCTACTACATTTATTAATAACAAGTTTACCTCTTTAAAATTAAGATTTATCAATACTGGCTTTGAATTTTTGTATATTTTTGAACTAATTTAAAATTTGGACCATTACCAACTTATAATTATTTAATTTCTTTAAATATGTTTCCAAATTATTTTTTAACATATAGTTTCAAAACATATTTTAAAGGATATGAAAGACAAGACCATAAGGCAGAAACTAACTTTTTTAGTTTTTGAACAAAATGAAGTAATAATTATAAAGTAAAAACACTCTATAAAATGGGTATTTTTTAAAATTTAGTTACTTGTTGCAAGCATGAATTGAATTGTAGTTGTGCGTTTGTGTATTTGTTAAAATAGTATTTTCAAATGTTGTGAGTTCAAGTTAATTATTTAATATTTTAGTGTAGAATATATATAGAACCCTTTCAACGAAATAAATGATTCAAAATATTTATTAATGTGTTTTATCACCCCCCAAAAAATATTAAAAAATTTTCAAATAAGTATAGTTGGCGTTATATTTTTCCTTAACTGTTGTGTGTATTCACTTAATTCTATTAATAGCTATATTTTTACCAGTTAAAAATAAAATTATTATTTAGTAAAAGTTATATGTTACTGTGTTGTGTTATCAAGCTCATTATAAACAATACACCATAAGCCTCAGGCATGTCACTATGTTCTATAAGCTCTAAATCGTAATAACATTACTGCTATGAGCCTCTGGCATGACACTGCGTTCTCTAAGCTCTAAACAGTTATTAACATATACTATGGACCTCTGCCATGACGTGTTCTCCAAGCTCTAAATTGTATTGGCGTATACTGTGAGCTTTTGTGGTATGATGACACATTACGTTTTCTGAGTTCAAAATAGTATTCACTTTTATTATGAGCGGGTATGCCTTCAATACATTATTCAACCTTACACTTTTACTATAAAAAAAAATTGAACTTATTACAAACATAAATAAATATTAAATTAGCCATTGTTTTTATAAGGTATATTTAAATAATATATAATATTATAATAGAATAATTAAATTATTCTTTATTATCCCTTACTCTTGCTAATAAAATAATGTAATATTATGTATGAATTAAAAGGTAGCATGAATAATTTAGCAAGTTCAGCAGTTTTTGTTTATTAAATATAAACTATTGCACAATAAATAATTTCTATTTAATGTTTTAATTAATTGTTAAAATCAATAGTGCTTGCAACAACTAAATTTAAAGCTTATTTATTTTATAATTGGTGAAATATGTTTTATTTTTCTTTATTATTGACATTTGACAACATAATTGACTCACATCTTGATCACGCCAAATACCCACAACCTCTTGTTAACTTTCAAAATCCGCTTTAAAATATGTTTTTTTTTTTTTAGTTTGATTTCACTAAATTACACCTTTGTTCTTTAGTCCATCTATTTCAAATTATCAATATCAAAACCGGGTTACTTAACCTAATTTATTATGATACAATATATATCATAGGAAATTATTATCAACGTTTCTATTTTTCATTTTGACAAAAATCGTCTAAATAATGAAAATCAAAAAACATTTTTTCTTAAAATTTGTAAGATTTTAATTGTTATCCTAACAATTTTAAGACTTGAAAGTTGTTTACAAGATACTTCAAATTTTTTTATTTCTAGTCAATAGAATAAAAGTATATACTATGACCCCTGTATCTCGGAGTTGATTTACAACACGAAAACATTTCAATTTTTGTCGCCTACATTTTCGTCATTTTATAGCATAATTTCTCACATAACAAGATAAGTGTGAACTAACATACGGCAACTTTTACTACTTACTAGAAACCATTTAAAAACTTGATGATTTCAGCAAATATTCTAATAGAAATCACTGACAGACTCTTGAGTCAAAATGGTATACTAACACAGTATACTACGGGACGTCCAGAGAGTAAGGTTACAACATATGTTAAAAATTGAAAAATGGATATATTTAAATGAAATTTACAAAATAAGTGTCAAAACATGTCATTATTTCTCTACATAATCGCCATTAAGATCAATACATTTTTGAAGCCTAGGGACCAGTTTTTGTATACCCTCGTCGTATACCTTTCGCTCTACCACCCGAAGCCAATTTTCAACAGAATCCTGGACCTCCTCGTCATTTGAAAATCGTTGTCCACTTAAAAACTCCTTCAATTAATTGAAAAGATGATAATCAGATGGTGCAGGTCCTGAGTGAGACGGGCGGTATGCGGTCTCGCGTTGTCATGAAGGAGTGACACACCACGAGTCAGCATTCCTCTCCTTTTGTCCTTGATTTTTTTTTTCAACTTTTTGAGTGTCTCACAGTATGCAGCTGCATTTATGGTGGTTCTTTTAGGCATAAAATCGACCAATAATACACGCATAGAAAACAGATCAAATTAACCACTAAAAGTGTCAAAGTTATTCACATTTGAACGTCATTTTTGAGCTAAGGCTAGTCTGCAGTTGATTTAACATTCATTGGGTTTACATTTTTTAACACTCGTAGGAACGATTATTGAAATTTTTAAATACTTGTTTTAACACCAAATTATGTCAATGTAACTTCAATCTGTTTTAAAATCAAAATGGACTGTTGTCAAATCAACACCATTATAAGTCAAACTAAATAACTGATAAATGCTTATTTAACAGTTGGAAAAACTAAATTGAGTTTAAAATCAAAATTAATTGTTGTTAAATCAACACCACTATAAGTTAAATTAAATAACTAATAAATGCTTATTTAACTGTAGAAACTACTACACTGGATTTAAAACTAAGTCAATTTAACACTTCGCATGTGTGTTTTTAAAACTATTTTGGTGTAATTCAAAATGTAAATATTGGTTAAATTGACATTAAAATAAGTTTATTTTAAATATCAATCTGTAGTTAGAAAATAATACTTTTATTTTCAAAAATATTTCAGTAATAAAAGTTAATTAATCATTAATAAACTAGGTATTTAAAAAATAGGTAGGTTTTATAAGAACTAAGCAGTAAGAAGTAATAAACGTTTAAGAAAAAAATGTGTTTATTATATGCATATTAAATTTACTATATAATATACCAGAAAAAATGTCTGATGATGTCCAGAAAAAATAAAACTATTTGAAGAAATTAGTCTTTCGACTCGAACGTGTGTGAGGCGAACTGAGGAATTGGGAAATAATTTATTTTCCCAATTAAAAGATATCATACCGTCATTAGACTGTTTTTCGATAGCTATTGATGAGAGCACAGATATTTTGACGCGGCACTGGTTGTCCTCGGTGGTGGCTGGTGCCGGTCAATAAAAATATATACGCGTAGAGGTTGGTCGGGTTGATAAAACCCACACAAATATATATAAAAGAAATTAACACTGTTCGAAAAAACGTTTATTCTGGTGTAATTAAAAAAATGACAGGTTCTGATGATATTCTTAACACGTGGTTGTGGTGTCGAACGATGACGAGCAAGAGCGAGGTCGGTAAGCTCATCTGACGACATCGGCTCCGGCCAAGGCCTCTTTCCTCTGCCCGGTGTACGAGGTAGGTGGGGGCTTCTGCCGAACCGGTGCTATCGTTATCCGGGTTGTGGCTGGGTAAAGAGCGACGCAGTCCGGGAGAGTGGTGTACATTATGTACCTACACTACCCCGGACCGTATCATACTCCTCCGCCAAGCCACACTACCGGTTACGATTGACCGTCCTCTACTGGTGTCCCTGCCCTGGGGACATGGGTGGTGCGTTGAATTGCAGTGAGGGTGGTGTCGGCGGAGTCCTGGCGGTCCGTGGGGTCGGTCGATTGGGACCTCTGCCTGCTGGCTTCCCACTCATCCTTGGTCGCTGCGGACACCTGGTGAACGGCCCCTCTGCAGGCGTCCACGCTGGTATGCTGCTCCCATGATTGGGTCGTTCCGCAGGTCCTCCTCCCGCATAACCCTGACCGACTCTGCAGTGCGTGGGTGATGAGTCGTTAACGCCTCGGTGGCGCGTCGCAGCATCCCCGTCACTTGCTCGTCAGTTGGGCGGCTGCTCGTTTGGAAATTTCTAAAAACAACGTATGGTTACTAATTTGTTTTATCAATAATTTTTACCGTTACGTGTTTGCTAGTTTTCTCTTTGTCCGTTTTAGGCATGACATATGAAGTTTTCGTGCTGGTGACTGCTGACTACCGACACGTTGTTTGGGTGTCACCGGTCCTCACCATTTCGGTGCGAAACCGGCGTGAAAATCTTCTTGTGCTTTGGACAGGTGGTGTGACTTGTAGTAGACTACGTCGCCCTCGCAAAACTTAGTGTCATCGCTACCACCTGTAGTCGGGTTGCTGCCTAAAACATGTATTTTGCGCGCTGACCTGTCCCTTGACGAGTATGGTCTGAGCGCAATGGGTGTTGGGTCCTTCAGTATGATCTCGTGTTCAATCAGTTTTGTGCGGCCTACCTTATCGCTGAATACTACTGGATATTTATTCAATACAACAGTGAGTCGCGCACGAGTTTGTTGGCCGCCCCCGATTTCCAAAAGACCTAAATCAGGGATCGTACTGGGTGGTTGTGATTTACCCTTCCAGCATGTCGACGTCCTAATCTGTGAACCCATGTGAATTGTGCATGCGGCGTAATCCCAAGAGACTTCGTTATCAACGAGAAAGTCGTGTCCGAGTAATACGTCGCAGTACAGCTCATCTAAGATGGTCGCTTCGAAAGATATGTCTAACGCGCCTATCCTAGTTTCGAATGTAGCTGAACCACTAGTGTGTGCTAAGTGGCCGTCTGCCATTCGAACTGATGATTTTAGTCCATGGATATTTGTGCCGAATTGTTTGGCAATAGTCGGTATTACATACGATTTGTGTGCCTGTGAGTCTAATAGTGCTGTTACGAAGCCTGACGGAAATTCGAGTTCGACCGCGGGGGTCGGAATTTTGTCCGGGCGTGTTCGCGAGACGTTATTGGACCTAGATGACTGAGCGCAGCGGGACAACTGGTTCTGAACCGCGAAAGTCGGTTTTTGGTGTGCGGGTTGAATCGCCATAACCAAATCCTCCATTTCGGTTGCCTCTGTGCGTAGCCTATCTAATACAGGTTCGCCTAACGCAAGGGTGTGTGAAGTGAGTGTGTCTTCGCCCCTGTCACCTGTGGTGGTGAGCACCCGTGTCTCTGTTGCCTTTGTCCCTACACCTATGGCTTTCCCCGAAGCCGGGTTTTGATGGTCTTGCGTGTCACCGGTGAGGTGAGCAAGATGTGTGGTGGGATGGTGTAGGTTGGGGATCTGAGACTGGGTGTCGTTATGTGGCGTGTTGTCCGTAGCGAAAGCTGAGTTCGCGGACGGTTTGGCGAAAAATTTTTGAGAAACTGGTCGTTCGTTGTGACGGAATACCGAATCTCTAGCGTATGGATCGCATAAAATTTTCCTGCCCGTAATACCGAATTGTGGTGTTGAAGTGTGGTGTGGTTGATCGGAGTCAATGGGGTGGACTAGTTCCCCTTGCCTCCGCTTCAGTTTCCCGACGTGGTCGGTCTGTGTGGGCACTCGCTGTGCCAATGCATATCGCCATAGTACTTCACGGCCTCGGCGGCTTTCCGTTTGTGGAATTCACGCGTGGCTGTCGCCCAGGTGGGTCTGTGTGTTTGTCACGTAGCCCCCTGCGCCCGGGTTGATTTTTGTCACATCGCGGGGTGGGGGTGGTTGTGGCTACGGCAGGATCTAATAAACTCGCGATGCGGCGGAGCTCAGCGAAAGTAGACGGCTGCCTTAAGCGTATGTGCGTTCGGAAATTTTCGCGCGTTAACCCGGTAATGTACAAGACTAATTCCGCTTCGGATAAGCCTATAGGTACTCGGCGCGCGAGTTGATTCTTTTGCAACACAAATTCTGTAAGCGACTGTGTCGCTGACTGACGTGTGGATAGCATATCGGCGCGCAATTGTAGTTGAATTTCGTCGTTATGGAAATTCGTGAGAAATTCGACTAGAAATTCTTCCCAGGATAGTTCCAGGACCTTAATGGATCTCCACCAAGTCGTGGCTGTACCCTTTAATTGCGGTTCGATCGCCCTACACCAGCCAGATATGTGGATATTTGCCTGCGTTAGGACAGATTCCGCATCGTTTATAAACCGTATGGGGTCTTCGGTTCGTGTTCCGGAGAATTCGGGAATCGAAGCTCTCGCGGTACGCAAGTCCTCATACGGCGTTAACGCGGCACGTTCCCGTGGTTGCGGTGCAAATATCGGGGGATGTTGTGCAATACCGGCGCTACCGGTTTGTCCGCCGGGCAATCTACGCGTGCAATACAGCGTACTCGTTACGGCGCTGGCACAGCCGTAATTCGTTTGCGCGGGAGCGTAGTTATCGTTCGGGACATTTTGTCTTGACCGGTCGTGCGCGTACGTGTTATCGAACGTGATTACAGGTTGACGCGTCGTTCCGGTATGCTGCTGTTGCTGAGTGGGTACGTCGAGTTCGCCCCGACGGCCCCCCTGCGAGTTTTGGCGTTCGTCTAATAGACGAGCCAAACCCGCTTCCAGCGTCGCTATGCGTGCCTCGTACGTGGCTCTTTCGGTTTCCCGATCTATTGACCTACGTAGGGGCCCGAGAAAAATATTCCCGATGTGTGCGGTGTCGAGTGGGTTCGGCGATGTCGACTGTGCTCGGTTAGTGACGAAGTCGCCTCCCAACAAACTCACGTTCGTAGGTGGCGCAGCGTCGACGCTTACAGTCGCTGCTTCCCGTACTTCATCAGTCTCAACGCTCTGCCCCATGTTAAATGACACGCGAGAGGTCGTAAAAAGTACCCTCGTTGGGTCGACACCGGTAGCGCTAAAATAATTTCAAGGTCCGCCTTGGATCCCGATGACGACAATTCTCTACTCTCGCATTCGTGGCGTAACTCCCTCAACGTCAGTTGATCAATATTTTTATTCGCCATTGTGTAAAAATTAATTATTACTAATTCTAATTACGACAATTTGAATGTAATTTATTGATTGGAGTACCTACACGGAATGGCAGATGTAGGATATCGCGTCACTTATCCGATTGCGGAAAAATTACACGTTGTCGTCGTTGTACGTATATCAACAGAATAAAAATTTTAAAAACAACGAATTGGAACAACACAACTGTTTATCACGTAGTTGTTGTTGTTGATGTTGTGGTGGTGATAGTGATGTCCGCCGACTATCGATTATGTCGAAAATGCGATATCACGCCGTGCGATAATTATTTACGATAATCACAAGTCACGGCGGCGGCGATCGGACAGCGGAGCGCGTGTGGTCGGTAGTGTCGCGCTCGCACGAGTCTATCTTATCGGCGGACGGTGGACCGGTTTGGATGGTTGGGCCGCGGTGGTGGGTCGTTAGATCGTTCGGAACTACAATACCCCAACCGGCTATCTCACTGATATTTTCGGTCGCGCGTATTTCCCTACTCGTTAATACTAATAATAGTGAAAACTCGATGTCTTTGCCTAACCAAAAATACAAAGCACACCTCGAATATTTGTAAAATACGCAATATTATACCAAATCCGAGGTAGTGACGGTGAGAAAAAATGCTCTTACCTTATTTTTTTGTACCGGGTGATTCCTTACGGGGAGCCAATTTGACGCGGCACTGGTTGTCCTCGGTGGTGGCTGGTGCCGGTCAATAAAAATATATACGCGTAGAGGTTGGTCGGGTTGATAAAACCCACACAAATATATATAAAAGAAATTAACACTGTTCGAAAAAACGTTTATTCTGGTGTAATTAAAAAAATGACAGGTTCTGATGATATTCTTAACACGTGGTTGTGGTGTCGAACGATGACGGGCAAGAGCGAGGTCGGTAAGCTCATCTGACGACATCGGCTCCGGCCAAGGCCTCTTTCCTCTGCCCGGTGTACGAGGTAGGTGGGGGCTTCTGCCGAACCGGTGCTATCGTTATCCGGGTTGTGGCTGGGTAAAGAGCGACGCAGTCCGGGAGAGTGGTGTACATTATGTACCTACACTACCCCGGACCGTATCAATTTCTGACACAGCTCAACTTTTAATATTTATACGTGGTATAGACAAGGAGTTTAATATTTATGAAGAGTTAGCAGATATGTGTAGTATAAAAGGCACTACAACAGGTGAAGATATATTTAAAAATATAGAAAATTCATTCGAAAAATTAGGGCTTTCGTTGAAGAAATTAATAAGTATTACTACTGACGGAGGAAAAAATATGAGTGGCATACATAAAGGTTTTGTTGGGAGAATTAAGACTAAAATGATTGATAATAAATTTGAAATGCCCATGGTTTTTCATTGTATCATACACCAAGAGGCACTATGTTGCAAAGTCTTGGCTTGGAAAAATGTCATGGATACAGTTATATCAACCATAAACTATATACGAAAAAATGGGTTAGCTCATCGACAATTCCAACAGTTTTTGGAAGAAATTGAAGCTGAATATGGTGATGTTATTTATTTTACGGAAGTTCGTTGGTTAAGTAGGGGTGCAGCTTTAAAACGTTTTTTTACTCTTAGAGAGGAAATAAATATATTTATGAATGAAAAAGAAAAAAATGTTCCCCAATTATCGGATAAAAAATGGATACTCGACCTTGCTTTTTTAACTGACATGACCACATTTTTAAATGAATTAAATGTAAAATTACAAGGGAAAGAAAAACTATTACCGGATATGTACTCTGATATAAAATCATTTACGGTGAAATTAAAATTGTTTTACAAGCATATTGATGAAAAAAAATTAGATCATTTTGTTTGTTGTAAAAAAGCCATGGAAACATTTCAACAATGTAACTGGGGAGAAGTTAAAGTAAAATTTATGAGTATCATTGAAAAATTACAAAATTAATTTTCAACCAGATTTTCTGATTTTTATTCAATTGACTTCAAAATTAAATTATTTCAGAACCCGTTTGTAGTTGATATTGATGACGTTGAAAGCTGTTTACAAATGGAAATTATTGAGTTGCAAAGTGACGAATGTCTTAAAACCGCTTTTCGTGATTGTAATAATTTAATTCAGTTTTATTCGAGTCTCTGTGAAACAAAATTTAGCAAAATAAAATATTTTGCTAAAAAATGTTGACCATATTTGGGAGCACTTATATTTGTGAACAAACTTTTTCCCTAATGAAATATCGGAAAAGCTATATAAAATATGCTTCGCGATTAACCGATGGTCACTTAAACGCTGTATTGAGAATTTCTACATCGAAAATAAAACCGGCTATCAATACACTTGTTGATGCTATTCAAACTCAAAAATCACATTATTTTAATTTATTTATTTTTTCCAATATTATACTATATTTTACTATGTATTTTTTTATTATTATTATTACGTGTAATTATTATTATAACTTTGTTTGTAGATACCTCGATAATTAATGTACCAATCAGTGATGTACTTAAATAAATTAAATTTTAAATTACTACAATATTTCGTTTAAATAAAATAAGGTGTATTCAAATTATGGCCCGTGAAAAAATTTATTTTTATTTTTTGGCCCTTGACACCAAAAAGGTTGCCGACCCCTGCCTTAAAGTGGCATAGCTTTTATTGTTTCCTAAAATACATGATATTGTAGGTGTAGGATCACCTACAATATCGACTATATATTATATATATAATATACTATACCTACGATATAGGATCACATAATTCAGTAACATAGAATCCAACTAAATTAATATTATCTTTAGAGTTACCACCTTCTATTTCATAGGCGTGGAAATGAGAATCATATCCAATAGTACTTAGTGGTTTTAATAAAAAATAAGGAACTTCACGTTCTCCTACAAGCATAAAAAACAATTTCACCGAATACACTCCCATCCAGATTGGTTTCCATTACAACTAAAACCTTTTTTGTATAGTATATAGATTTGTCATGATGCTTTATAGCAATTCGTTTTTAGTTCTTCAGGAATTTGTGTTATAATTAATTTAGGGAATTCTGAAGAACAATTTATAAGTTTCCCTATGCCAAGTTTTAAGTTCTTATCACTGAAATTAATACCTGAAAGTAGACGATTGACCATTTGCAACTGTAATTTATATGAGATAGTGTAACCGAGATTTATTCGACAAGGAATAGCATTTGCTAATGCCTTCAGAGTTTTATGCTTAGCCTCAAAACGCAAACTAGATGTTAAAGTAAATGGTCCATTTTTTCGCAAAATATGACCATAATGAGTGAGCATATGGAATTTAGGTTTTAAAATACCTTTAGACAAAAATAAATATAGTTTGTTATGCTCAGAAACGAGGGAATCTAATAAAAAAGAACTATCTTTTTGTATTTTTCTAGCACAGCATAAGTCAGTAATTTGAAGTAGAAGAAGGTAAAGTTTCCAAAATTCTGATGATCTAGGCACCAATTCACCAACCATCAGGCTAAAGTATCTAATTAAGCATAGCATTTCTGAAGCTGACATTACTATACTACCTTTTTTGATATTGGTCTCGCGGATTGATGGAGGTACATTTTTTCGTTCTGTAGTACCATAATTAAATAAACATATTCGTTTATTTAACTCATTCAGTGTAAAACAACCCTGCTCAATAAGACCTGAAATAATTAGTGCCATATCATAACGTACCACACCTTCAGGTATGTCATGCATAACATCACAAACTAAATTTTCAGTAACATGAAAGTGCTGAATTTTATGAAAGATACATTGTTCATGAACACCAGTTTCATGTACATTTTTAAGTTGAACATCAGACTCATAATTAATTGCATCTCTAAGTGAAAGATTTGATTGACGACAAATTTGTTGGAGTTCTTGTTTGGGGGACCTACATATCCGACAGTAAAAATTAGCAGAAAAACTCTCAACAAAGCCTAAAATGGAATTTAAACCCAAATTATCTCCTAAAACTAAACCTAGAGAAAAATAAATTTTAACTTCTTTACCATCAATACAAATCATAATACCCTCTTCTTGCAAACTTACTAATTCTTTAATTAGAGCTGAAAACATTTGTTTATTAGGAATAGATTGATATCCTCTATCTTGTGTATGAAATAAAAAAGCAGGAAATATATTATCTAGTGAAGATAAGTATTCTGGGGGGAGCCCAGCAACTGTGTAATAAACGCAACCCATTTTGTGAATACCAGAGTGAGATCCAAGAGTATTTCCCATTTCCACGTCATCATAATAAAGAAAAATAGGGAACACAAACTGTTTTTTAAACTTGGATCTCATATTCTTCCATGTTAAACCATTTAAAAATGAAGATAGCACCTCTTTATTGTTTAAAGAATCATCCATATATTGGTTGACTAATTTAAAGACATTAGTTTGCCTCATTTTTGACCACCTATTGTCTTATAGCACTCGCAAAAAGTGTCCAGAAGGAATACCCGAAGGCTTCAAAAGTGATCACTGAAGATTTTTACATGGACGATCTAATGACGGGGGCCGATACGGAGGATGAGTGCTGTCAATTACAAAGAGGTGTTAGCGAAGTTCTAGACTCAGCAAAGTTGCCGTTAAGGAAATGGTGTTCCAATTCAGAGTTTGTTCTACGAAACATACCCAAGCGTGTGGACGATCCCTTGTTTGTTTTAAATATAGGAGACGATGACACAGTCAAGTCACTAGGGCTACAGTGGAAACCAGTCGCAGACCATTTTAAATATGACATCACATCAAGATCCACGGAAGGTGCATTGTCGAAAAGACGTATACTCTCTGACTTGAATAGAATATTCGACCCACTCGGGTTCCTGTCCCCGGTTTTAGTGAAGGGAAAAATATTCCTTCAACAGTTGTGGTCTATGAAGATAGACTGGGACGCACGGCTCCCAGTAGACATTCAGCAAAGATGGAGCCAATTTTATGAGGAGCTTGAGCGACTACGTGAAATATCCATTCCCAGAAAGGCTATGCCTGGACGTACTGACATCATAGATGTACATGGGTTTTGTGACGCCTCCGAGGAAGCGTATGGGGCCTGTATCTATATTCGTTCCCAGAGAGTTGAATTTGAGAGCCTGGATAGGGAGTAAGTGGACTATTCCAAACGCTGAGCGCCATGAGATGAGAGACACCTGAATACAGCATTTTTGACCTCCTCACTCTCTTCTCACCAATTATTCTGAAACCTTGAGATTCAGGAGCCGTGAAAGTACACCACCCTTCCACCGAGTCGCGTTAACTTCTGGTCGATGCTGCCTTCTTCATCGCTTGTAAGATCGACTTCGATCGTCATCTTTGTATAGTTCGCAGGTTGAATCGCTTGTTTGGAAAGTTGTAGGTTTGAATCCTTAGAGATAGCGCTCGATAGTTGGGGAAGATTCTCAGTACTCTTGGTTAAATGGTCGTCTTTCGTGATAGTAGAATCGAGGTGCTGTTGAGTGGAAGCTGGAAGGTTTTGAGCGTTAGCATTGGATTTCGACTCTAGGGTTCGCTGGAGGGTCATCGCCATTACTAATTCGGGATGGAATGAGGTTACTTTGGTTTCAGTCGTCTGGAGACGAATAGGATCTGGAAACTCGGGGGAGGTTTCTGAATCTAGTTGATCAATTTGGCAAAGAATGGAAAGATTGGATAACTAAGTTTATTTTAAGTTATCTAGTTGATAAATTTGGCACCGTAATGGTTAGCGAACTAGGAAACGACTACAAATGATTAAGGATTGGCTATTCCCACTACTGCAAGCCGATGGAGATGATTTCATTTTACAACAAGATGGAGCACCACCACATTGGTCCTTAGAAGTACGCAAATTTCCTAACGATCAGCTACCACAGAAATGGATCGGTCGTTGTAGTGCTAATGACGCTACATTTTGTCCATGGTTCGCCGGATCTTACAATCTGATTTTTTTCTCTGGGGTTACATAAAAAGCATTGTTTATGTACCTCCCCTTCCAAAAGATCTTGACGAATTGAAAAGTCGCATTACAGACGCCATCAACTTGGTTACAGTCGACATGCTTCAACAGGTTTATGAGGAATTTGAATATCGCTTAGATGTGTGTTGTGCAAGTAAGGGGGGTCACATTGAACAATTTATAAGCATCCATTAAAATGTGAAATTAATTCTAACATGATTAATCAAATTTTAAAATAAATATGATTTTTTGAAATCGGATGAATCATTTTGGAACACCCTGTATATCATTGTATTATGATATATATGTATATATAATGTATTAGGATAATGTTATTATCATAATATCATATAATAATATATTATATTATCTTTAATATTCTAAATTCTTATTTTTTACAGAAATCCGCATAGAAACAACTCTTTATGAACTTATATATAATATGATTTTATTTCCGAATAAATTTAAACATAACTGGTAGACAGTAAATAATATTTATTTCACAAAAACAAATTAAATATAAAATAATGTAGAACGTAGGTAAAAGTAGAATCTAGGTAGTTAATTCAATACAATTTAAATAAAAATCAATAAACATTTTTAAAGTTAAATATAAAACGAAATGAACAATTATAAAAACCAATGATTAAATATACTAAATTTAGCTATTTCACTCTGTGATTAGCGACACATTGGATATTTTGCGCATTCTTTGAACTTAGTTGTTCAAAAACAGGGGAAAAAATCGCTGATAAAATTTAAAAAAATGTAAATGTGACCTTAATTAAAATAATAATAATACTAAATAAATTTATAAATTGAAATTTAAAAATATAATTTTTTCAAAATTATTGCTGTCTAACCTGTTCCTTTTTTCCGTTATCGCTGGCCGGCCTTTGAAAATATCCTCTCGCATGGAACGGATGTCGCCATTATGCACAATCTTTTCTTCATTATTTTGAAAAGCCTCGGATATACATTTTTATTGTCCTTCCACCATGCTAAAATGTCTGCTGTTCGTGGAATTAATGGTTCTAACATGTATTTGTCGATTTCGACAATAGCCGTTTATTTCGGTTTTTGCTCTGAACGAGGCTGCTGACTTCTTGGTCGAAATCGTTCCAAATTGATTCACTGCATGTTGTTGGTAGTGCCGCAATTTGAACTTCAGCTTCAATATTGTCGTTGCTGGCTTTATTTATCAGCGATTTTTTCCCCTCTACAAATGCATTATTATTAAAAAAACCATGGTTTTTAAAACGGGGGTCCAAAATTACTGCCTCTGCATACAAGATATTCCTCTCCAAATTGCCAAATCTGTTTTCTATTTGTTTAATTAGAATATTAATAAATGATTATAATTGCGTCGATATACTTTGAGGTGGATATTTTATTTTCAATTGAGCACAATAGTTCAATAGCGCTTTTGAAATTACAACGGCTTTTGAAATTGTGATCGTATTTTCGCTTCTAATCTCCACTGTTATTTCTTTGAACCTTTTCAAAATTGCGCATACGTTCGAAATTAACTGCCATTCGACCGCACTCACATACACATCATAGTTCGAATCTACTAAAGCCGAGGCAACTGGATTTTTCAATGACGACATGTTATCACTTATGCCAATGCCCGGAGAAAGGGAAATGGTACCTCGGCAATCGCTCGGCCGTCAGTCTGCATGCGCAGAACCGGCGCGTTCTCTCGCTGGACAGAGTATAGAGATGACTATTTTAAAATATTTAGCAGTTCTGATTTAACAGAGTTGAGAAAGAGCGGGTAGTGGAAAATATTCTTTAAAGGACTATCAAACAAAAAAAAAATTTTTTTCATTAAAAATAAATCAAATAGTGCGTGAAAAATAAAAAATTTCGGTAGTTTCAAAATTTTTATCTGACCATGGGTTCCGCGTAAATGCATCAGTTTTGTTTTACGTGTGACGTCACTGGTGCGCCGCCCGTCAACCACTACGCTGTTATAATACGTATATTACTACGGGCACGCGACACTACCTCCACAATAATCAATTTAAAATAATATTTATCTAAAAAACACTTTAATAAATAATAATACGTTTATTGATACACGTATTTACAATTAAGATACATTATTATATTAATTATATCGAAATTTGTATGCTGTTTTATATATTTTATTCTTAATTTGTCAAATAATATACGTAATGACTAATGATAATCCAAGTTGCCGATACTTAATTAATAATTAAAAATACATTTTACTTACATATTTTATTTGAAACTTAAAACTTATTTTTTACATACCTTTATAATATGATAGAGTAGTTATATCAAAAACAGAAAATTAACTTATTTTAAAAAAACTAAATTATTTACGTTTTGGTTGAGGTGCTATTGTTTGAGGTATTGGTACAGTCTCAAATAATTCTGTTATTGTTGGTGTTATTACAACTAACCTAACCGTAACACCTTGGACTGGCTGGTATGTATCGACCGACTGAGCTCTCACGCCTACATCCAATTCGTCGACATTAGTATTGATGTTCATTAACTGCTGGGCGGTATCGACATGGGTAATAGTTACAGACTGAGGACTTACTCTGAGCACAGCGTTAGTCTGGAATAATGGCCGACCTAGAATAACGTCATATCCTATGGCACCATCGGGCACAGACTGAACGTCAACATGGTAGCTTTCCCCATCAACGGTTAGCTTACTTTCGAAACGACGGTCGGTATGAAAGCACGTGTCGGCTGGTCCATTCAACTGTGTACGGCTTGGAATGCTGTGCATGCCACTCAACTTTTTCAAAAACGACCCACGACACAAATGTATATCACATCCAGTGTCAACAAGGGCCAACGCCTCCTGACCCAGGATATATACGGGTTTTACAATTCTACCATCATTGTTGTAGGTGTTAACCTGGTAGACATTGGAAGATCCACCCGGGCGGCCAGTCGCACCTGCATGCTGTCGGACTTAGTTGTTGGACTTAGTTGGACAAGCAAACGATTTATGCCCATACGCGCGACAAGCAAAGCACTTGGGTCCTTTACCTGCATCGGGACATTCCCGCAATTGGTGTCCTCGATCACCACAATTGTAGCACCTTACTTCTACCGGTCCATTATGCGCAGGTGAGGAAGGCGCATTCCTGGATTCGGCATTCCGTCTTTCGCACATTCTGTCATACAATTCTAACTTAACTTTAAATTCAGGGATGGACGTTGCACCATACAGTATACTTTTGTTCACAACCGCATCCGGAATCCCACAAATGATGTAGTCCATCAGCGAATCATCGGGGACACCTCCTTGCATTGCCAATTCACGCATGCGATACAAGTATTGCAACAACGTCTCATTTCGCTGTTTAAAATCCGTGGAGAGTAATCGGTAAACATCTGCTGTTGTCAGCCGACTACAGAACTCACTGAGCAGCCGAGCGCGTAACACTGTCCACGAGTTCAAGCCGTCTTCCGACCTAACAAAAGCCTGTGCCGTTCCTAACAACAAGCGTTTGCAGTAAACAAACTTGTGTAGGTCCGACCAAGCACACAACAATTTTATGATTGTTGATTTGTCAATGACTTTGGCTCTTCAAAGTCATTGAGCCACTTTATCACCGAATAATGACCATCGCCCGTGAAGGGTGACACGCGTCCTGGACATCGCTGAACTTCATCGCATTGCTACTCGTAGCTTCATTCTCGACATGAACACTACTGATGCTCGGCGACTGCTTCCTAGTCGATGACTTCCGTCTACGAGGAGGCATTATGCGCACTCAACTCTCACAATCACATAACACGCCAACAACTAATAGCCGTAATCACGGTTATAAATGGCGATGTGCAACAAACTCCAACAAGTCACGTTTTTCTTCGCGCGCGAAACAACAATGGCGCACCGTGTACGTCGTACGACAATTTAAAGTACGTGTAAACAGCAAATTTCGAACCACGCCCTATTACATAATCAAACGACAACTCGCGAACAAAACAATCGGTACACGACTCCGCACAGGCTACACAATTCGTAATAACATTTATCGATTGCGATCCCGGACAGGCCCCCAAAATGTGGGATCAGAAGAATAATGTTACACGAATTAAACGAAAACTCCATATATTATGCGTAGCAACAAATTACAATTTACACAATCAAATAACAACGGAAAAGTAATACAAAATAAACGACAACAACACTACAACTCGTCGGGCGTCACCACATCACTGTCTGCGTTAGGCAGGTTGTCACACTGCCTCGACTTGTCTTGGTTGACACCAGTGTTACCACCCCACATAAATATATTAACAAAATAATAATACTAATAATTTTAATCTTTTTTATTTTAATTTATATCTTTCTCGTTTAATGGTCTCGGATAATCTCTGATACATGTTAACTTATTTGGATTTACGCCGTTTTCGCTGATCACGTGTCCTAGATATAAAATTTCTTCACGCAGAAATGCGCATTTTGTTCAAAACGGGCAATTCCTTTCAAAACAATCACTACAGCCGTCCAAATTTTATATGGTTTATGTGATCGATTTTGTGTACAATATTGAGGTCTTAAAAGATAATAATGTAACATCTTCTATAACTTCTGAAGCTTCAACATTAGCCGTTAATTCTTGTTCGACATATAATAACATGAGTGATTCCAACCGATCTTGTTTCGTAGTTGAACTTAACTTCGTTTTCACGTGAGTCAGTTTAGAAAACGCTCTTTCACATGAGCAACTTGTCACAGGGATGACAGAAAAAGTTTAAATTGCTGCATTAAAAGCCGTGTAAATTTTATATTTTTCATTTTCTTGCATCCACTGGATCCATCCACTTAATGTTGTTGCTGAATTTCCAGTTAGTACAGTCTGATCTGCTTTTAACTGCTTTTAATTCATCTTGAGAAATTTTGAATTTTTCTTCTAAAACAGCTGCTTTTTCTTTATTTAATTTTAGATTTAAGAGATTTCCCACAGCATTTATAATTTTGATTGTTTCTTGCTGAAATCTTAAATCTAATGACGTTACCATATTATCTAACATTTGATAAAAACACAAACTTCGTAATTCTTCTTCCTTAGTTTCATAATAAAGTTCTGTTTTTGAGGCTCTTCATAATTTCCATTGTTAGGATCATTCGGTGTCTGTATTGGGAAATTCTGAAATAATAAATAAATTCTTATAAAAAAAAACTTAAAAAAGAAAAAAAATATAATTATATAATTTGAAAACTAATATTTTAAATAAATATTAATATAAAAATAATAAAATATAACAAAGTTCTATATTTTTAGCTGTATTCTATTTCTAACTATTATAAGTATAATAATAATAATTTATTAAACAATGGTACACTCTGTATAATAAACTTGAAATAAATAATTATATAAACACAATGTTTACTGTATTATATTTTTATTTCTATAAAGGTACCTACTACTAATGATGAATGGGAAAAAATTGCTGAATTATATTATAGACGATGGAATTTCCCCAAGTGTTGTGGATAAATTGACCGAAAACATGTTCAAATTAAAAAACCTATAAATAGTGGCTCTACATTTTACAATTACAAAGGCACCTTCAGTGTTATTTTATTTTCCCTGGGAGATGCAAATTATTGTTTCCGCTATTTAGATATTGGTGGAAATGGCCGCGCAAGTGACAGTGCCATATTTCGAGATTCAACGTTAAATATAGCCATGGAAAATGATACCCTAGGTTTTCCTGACGAACATGTGATAATAGGAGATGATGCTTTTCCTCTGAGAATAAATTTAATGAAACCTTATAGCAAACATAAATTATCCAATAAGGAAGTAATTTTTAATTATAGATTATCAAGAGCCAGGCGCGTAGTCGAAAATGCTTTCGGGATATTAGTTTGGCGATTTAGAGTATTTTCAAGACCAATAGAATTACAACCATCAACCGTAGACAAAGTTATTTGGAGTGCTTGTGCTCTACATAATTGGCTCCGAATGACAAACTCAAATGCATATTTTCCATCAAATGCAGTAGACACCGAAGATTTAAACACTGGCGCAGTTACTTCAGGGCTGTGGCGTGATTTTACAAGTGGATTGCCATCAACATCGCAATTAGGAAGCAACAATTATAAACAAAACGCTGAGAGCATGAGAAAAAAATACGCAGACTTTTTTTTCAACGAGGGTTCCGTTCCATGGCATTGGAAAAAATGTGGAATAACAGATTAATCATTAACTTAATAATCAATGTATAAATAAAATACTTTAAAGTTATTCATTTTTGTGTTTAATATATTTATTTTAATTTTAAAATTCTGATCCAATCTAAGTATATTAAAAAATATGCTTACATCAGATTGCTACAATTTTACAATTTTTAGAGTCAAGTGTAGCCACTCAATTTGTGAATAACATTATTCATTTTGTAATTAAGTACCATATTATACAAGATGTATAACAATTTTAACGAAAAATGTATTAAAATAATAATATAACTTACCAAATTTGATGACGATTCACGTGTTGAGGTAACTTCATTCAAAAAAGCATTGGCCCGATTAAACCAAATAAGTTTTGGTTTGTATAAAGAATCAGTACCAGCTCCACTTTTTTTGCTCTTATTGATTTTTGCGATTTCCTGTCTGTATACGTCACGAATCGATTTAATTTTAAGACGCAATTGATCACTGTCCACAACAAGTCCGATACTACTTAAATTATTTTTAAGTTTTTCAAAATTACTGTTTTTCAAGTTTCTATTTAAATAATCTTTATTTTTAATGTTCCATAACGCCCAGAACAGTGATAAATAAACAATGATAAACAATGATTACATATAAAATAAATAAATAAATAAAACACAAGAATCAGTGATACCCAGTTGACAGCACTGACAATGAACCAGGTGATTAGAGTATCAGTGCCGTGATACGATGTCGGGGTGACGGATGGCTTGGCTGGTATCACCGTGACCGTGTAGGTCGTAGGACATGAAACGATGAAACAACAACAACGGTGGAGCCGCGCGCGACCAGCACAAACGACGACGACGACGACAACGACACCCACGAACACTCGGAAATGAGACGATCGCCCGAGCAACGGCGATGGCGATACACAGAAACGTCCGACGACAGACCACTAACACGCGCAAGCAACGGCGTGGTAGTAAAACGTGAATAAACTTGTAACGGTTGTAGTGTGACCTAGACGCCACGTACGGATTACACGAATAAATGTACACAAATCAAAGGGAAAAATAATTATTATATTGAACAATTAGAAAAATATCGTTTACACAAACTGAGGTTCTGCTACTTGATGACCCGAGGCACGACTCACTACTCGGCTCTCCACAACCGTGGGAGCCGTCGGTCAGCTCTCTAGGAATCTGCTGACCAACGCGAATTATAGTCACGTGACGTGACTCACGTCGGCCAAGTCGAGACTCAGCATTCCCAATTCTTAGTAATACCTATAATATACTAAATAACTATATAACTATACTGGGTACAACAACTATATATATACAGGGTACAACATACCCCCAGCGTAAAACAGGAGCAGTCCCTGCGTTTTAAAATCACCCCAAATACAAAAATGTAAAAATTATTTCAAATACAAAAATTTAAAATTATTTCAAATACAAAAAAAATTTAAAAATTATTTCTAATACAAAAATTTACACATTTTTCATATACAAATTCTAAAAAAATTATTTCTATTACAAAAATATCATCTTATTCCAAATACAAATAAAATACAAATTAATTAAAAATGAATAAAAAATTAAAATAATAGTTATACTTATCTATATGGGAGTCTCTGCTATAACGTCGTGAGGTTGATACAATACCGGTTTCCTAACTTTATATTTGTACATTACATAAAGTTAGTATTAATGTTGTTAGAATAGTGAACATTACAACTAAAGGAATTATGAAAATTAGATTTTCATTTATTATTGATTTTTCCTTATAATTCAAGTTATTAATTTGAGTTTCAATATCTGAGAGAGATTTAGAATGCAGTTCTAACTCTTTAAGATTTCCTAAGTTTATAGATTCTGAAAAATTATTTTTCTCTGTCGACATTAATGGATTCTTTATATACTTATTATCTATTGGACTGTATAAAGGCTGTGTAATATTTCTAGTAAAAGTCTGAGATGGAATTAAAACAATTTGTTTTGTATAGACTTTACATTTAGAGTTCAGCGTGATCTGACCTGACCCACTCAGAAAGACGTTAGGCGGATCCTCATTATTACACTTAATTGCTATATTTTCACTATTAGCTACATATAACCATTAACCAAGTATTGGTATTACCATGTATTGGTATTACTTAGTCTATTAAAAATAGAATTCGTGAGTTTTACATATCGTACTTTACAAGAATTTGAAATTTATGTTTGACCTAATAAGGGTCCTAGGCCACAGACCTAATTAGTGGAAGAATACATTGATGCAACTTGAAAACAATAAAAATCTTTGTCAAACTGTTTGCAACTTTCGAGTTGCTTCTCCGATAGAGAAATATAGTACTCTTTGTTGGTACTTAATGGTTGGTACTTAATGCTAGAATTTGATCGACTGATGTATAAATTGAGTAAATGTTTCCTAGTTGAAGAACATATTGAATATTCAATTGAAGGGATAGCTCTATAGGATTTATATGAATTAGAATTTATCAGAGGAATTGTCTGACTAAATATTAATGTACTATCGACTATTTCTGCTGGTGTACCAGTAACATTCACCAAAATTCTAAAATGAAGGATTCAATATTTTAACTTATATTTGAAATATTTGAAATTAAAAGATAAATATTCCCATATTATTTTACACTATACCAGTTACATACTTTCTCGCGAAATTATATAAAAAGAAATAAACAAACTAACAAAAAAAAAAAAATAATCTTAATTACCAATTGAATAAATTTAAACCTGGTTAATAAAAAAAAATAAATGTTAATACCTAATAAAATGTCATGTTTTAAAAAGTTTAAGAAGATTATCATGTACTTTAGCTTTACGCTTGCCCTTTTTGATTGTCACATTTTCGTTTGCATTGATTTCTAATACTACATATGGTCCTAGCCATTTGGCTCTCAGTTTTCCTTTGCGAGCCTTGTCTTGTAAAAGAACCTGATAACCAACGTGAAGACTAAAACGAAAGATTTCGTTTGTAGTCTTATCATAATTTGTCTTTGTTTTCTGTTTTTGAAAAATCAATCGTTCCCTAGCGATTTCATGGGCGGCTTGTAGGCGTTGTTTCAATTCAAAATGGTAGTCTTCAAAGTTGTAAAGTGGCTCCTCCGTTTTTGACAAAGTACTTGGTATCTTTAATGTTCTTCCGAACAATAATTCATACGGTTGTTTTTCGTTGAATAGTGTTCCGACGAGTTGAATACAAACATAGCATACGGAATATATGTATCCCAATTTGTTTGGTCCTTGTCCACGTAATGACGAAGATAATCACCTAACGTCCGATGGCTATGCTCAAGCGCGCCATTCGCTTGTGGATGGTGTGGCGATGTAGAAGATTTATTTATTTTCAAAAGCTTGCATGTTTCGACCATTACCTTGCTGAGGAATTCCGTCCCTTGGTCGCTAATGATAGATTTCGGGATTCCATGGATGCACACACATGAGGTTACAAATGTAATAACCCAAAAGTAAAAGGAAAAATAAGGTGGTAAAAGGAACCGGGTTAAATTACCTTCCTCCTTCTTGTAAGGAGGGCACTCGGGGTTACAAAGTTCCGAGAGCCGATGTAGGTGACTGTAGGTCTCACAAGCTTATTACAATTATATCACTCACCTGATTCCGCCTCGTTGATACTCGTACCGCTCACGGTGTAGGATTACAGGAAATGATCAAATTAATGTGCAAAGTCGTTAATGGGTTGCAATTGGACACTTTGACACTCACACAGAAATCAAATGTTATTAAAAATGATACTTGCGTAAAAGTAAAAAGAGATCTCCGGAAGTCGGTGCGCCCGCACTGACGACTTACAACGGAGAGCCCCCGAGAAGGGTTGTCTGAAGACCTTTTATAGAGCGATCTGACTGTGTGGTGGGATGGTTCTTTTGACCAAAGGGCGGTTTCCCATGAAGGTTGACCTAGTTATTGACAATGGGGAACCGTTAGATTGTTGTCCCTTTTTATTGCTTGTTTTCTGTGTGTGTGCCGAAGGAGTCGTTATTTATTAAATCATAACATTTTTGTATATAAATGATACTGCATATCATTACACAAAGTAATATGCAACTGTATTGGCTTCATGGTTTGCCATAGGTGCAGCGATGGAAAATTTTGTAAGGTCATCTTGCATGGTTAATATATAGGCATTTCCGTTTTGTGTTCGTGGGAGTGGTCCTACAACATCTATAAATAACTTTTCAAAAGGTTCCGAGGACGTGGTACTTATTACCATTGGTTGTTTGACATTTCGATTGCTTATCTTATTTACTTGACACGATTGACATGCGTCAACAAATATTTTTATATCTTGTGTAATTCCGTCCCAGTCAAACTCTGTTTTTATTCGTTTGATAGTTTGATTGAATCCCCTATGACCTCCAAGTGGATTTTCATGATGTTCGGCGATGATCTGTTGTTTGTCTTCGTCTCCTAATTCTAATTTTGAGTGAATGTGAATCACAAGTTCTGTCTGACGGAAAACAAATTTAATCATAGATAGGACTGAATTCCATTCAAGTTTATCGCATCCACTTCCAATTCGTGGTAGTGCTAATTTATCTATGCCTTATTCTTTGAATACTCTGACAAGATTTACCAAGGTTTTGTATAAATCTTCAAGAGTAGGTTTTTGCCAATATTTTCTTTTTGTAATTAGTTAAAATATATAACGATTTCCTTGGCGAACATAAAGAACATCATGCATTTTTGGGTTTTGGGTCTTTAACATATCAACGTTACCAAATTTTCTTCGAAACATTAAAGCGATGCCTTGACTCATTTTAAGGTCTTGTGATACACAATGTGCTAGGCTATATTCTTCTGATGCATCAAACAGATCTCCGACTTCCTCTGTTACCTGATTGTTGGCGATTACCTTGTTTTTCACTTGTTCGAGATATTCCTGATAACCAATTTGCTGTTAGAAGAACAAAATTGAACTTATTTAAGTTTTTTAAAAAACTTTTAGCTGTATCACGTGTTTTCTTGTCAGTATCATCAGTTCTAATATTTTTTAATGTTTCAATAACAGCTTTGAATGTTTTTAAAATTACGTCTATTGACCGATCATGATAAGTCCATCGAGTATTGGAAAAGTGTTTTAGTCGGCGTGAACGTTCCATCGGATAATATTTTTTCTGTAAATCAACGTAGGTAGCAGTTCTTTTTCTTGCGCCAATAAAAGTAACTAAACTACCTATTATACTGAAAAAATCTCGTACTTGAGTATTAGCCTGGCAAGAATCACAGACAACAAGATTAAGACAATGTGCAAAACACCAAACATGTAAAGCATTTGGGTTCTCTTTTTGAATAATGGTTCTTAATCCTTTAATAGCACCTTGCATATTTGATGCTCCATCAAATGCTTGACCAATTAATTTTTCTTTCCAGTTTAATGAAAATCGATCACAAATTTTACAAAATAAAGCAAACATTCCATTACCTGTTGAATCTGCCGTTTCATCTGTACACAAAAATCGTTCATTATCAGTTCCTTCACTTGAAAAATATCTGAATACAAATGCGAATTGATCAAGCTTTGCTACATCGGTTGTCGAATCCAAAATTAGTGAATACATGTCAGCTGTTTTAATTTCATCTACAATTGTATCTCTAATTGTTTCTGCAACACTTTCAATCATAGCATTTTGTGAAGTCTTTGATAAAAATGTGAGTGATGACCGTTTAGTATTAGAATTGATCTGGTCTAAATGTGATGCCAATATTGGATGGTATTTAGCAAATACTGTACCCAATCACGAAATTTCCCTTGAATAAGATCTTTTTTTGTTTCCAAATGGCCTCTGTATGCATCATTATGCTTTGCCAAACATAAAACAATGTCCATTAGAACTTTGACTACTTCTCTATTTGTAGCTACACGGGAATTTGATGATTTAACTGTTAGAATATCAATTCGATTATTTCTCATATACATGGCACGACTGAGTTCAGATTCTAAGTGATCTTTACAAGACTCATGCTTATGGAGTCGCCCATATACACCACTGAGGTGGCTCCAAGCATTACAGCCCGAACTGACTAATTTTTTGCGCACCAGGTGTCCCGAAAAGCCTACATGTCCAACAGTAAATTTTGTCAGTTAAAGGAGAATATGCTAACAAATTACGATGTACAGTTTTTCCGTTCACTAATTTAAAATAATATGTCGAAGAAAATGAACGTGAATTTTTGTTTTGAAAATGCCATTTTATCATAATAGAAAATAATATTGTCTCATTTCAATTGAATGATGATCCGCTAGCGATAGCGATATCATCGATCTTTTAATTTATCTAGAACGAATCTTTTCTTATGTCTGTTCATGAAATTTAAAAACTATCCTGTATTTTTAAATACTATTGTAAAATTACTCTATTCTATAACATTGTACCTATTTTATGTATTTTTTGAAAAAAGGGCCTTGCCCGTATATCTTAATAAAATAAAATTAAATACAATTAAATTTCTTCGTGAACTATTGACAACTAAATTACTACATACGACTTACAAGATACGATTCACTGCCAGTAAGACGTAAGTATATTTAAAATTATTTAAGAGGTCGTTCTAATGAAATATGCCATTTTTGTCGGGTACCTACTACCTACTAATGCGAAATACGAGTATATGGAAAACTGCAGTGGCGTATGGTCAGGACATGCTAGGTAAGCGGCGCATGCTCAGCCAAAAAGTTTAACATTTATTATGAATGACAATGCAATTTAAACATTTAAATTACAACTATTCATTATTTTTTATTGGAGTATTCAAATTAAAAAAAACGTATCAAGTTTCTCAGAAAGAAATTTAATTAATCTTTAGACAATTTTTTTATAGAAGCGCTATCGTATTTTGACTGCTATAGCCAAGAAAAAACTGAATTGATGTCACTGATTCCAATTTTTATCTCATCAATCATCAGGTCTTATATACTGATTTAGAATGTTTCGATCCTCAAAGGTTTGATAAAATAAGAAAAAATGGTTTTTCATCTAATGCGTTGGTTAAAATATGTGAACTGTTACCCTCTATTGATCAGCCGAAGCTCAAAGAAGAACTTATTTCTTTTGCTACATCTTGGCCTTTAATTTGTAAAGTCGGTTTGCAGAGTGCGTATGAAGACGCAGGACAATTCGATACCATCGATGATGATGAATGGGTCAATGAGTACGATTTTAAGTGTAGTAAAATAAAAGAGTGTAATGTATGTCTATCATGCGCATTGCGTATAATAACTGATTATAATATGTATTCCTTAAAATACACGGAATTATACAAATTATATAAATATTTACTGACTCTGCCTCTAATACAAGTGACGTGTGAAAGGTCATTTTCGAAACTAAAATTGCTATAAACAAGATTAAGATCCTCTATTTTACAAGACAATTTAGAATCATTATTCTTAATGCAGTGTGAACGAGACATACAAAATCAAGTAGATGGAGATAAAGTCATAAATGTTCTGTGTTCGAACAGCAAAGAAATGCAACGTCTACTCACATATTAAAATACAAGTAATTTTCATGTATTTTTTTTTTTTAAAGTGCTTAAAAAAATGTTATGGTTTAAATGTTTTTATATAAAATATAAATAAGATTCAATTTTAAAAGTAAGTGCACAAATTATTTTCTTTGCCTTTTTTCTACAAAACATATTATGGTTGGTATTTTGTTAAAAAATTCTATGGGCGGTAGTGTGTAAATAAAACAATCAAGGGTAGACACTGATTAAAGGTATATAGTAATAGTAACGGTTGCATAAAAATGTAGTTGGCGCCCTATAAATATATTTTTCCCACGCCCCTTTGAGGTGGCCAGTTCGGGCCTGTCTATCCCCCATATCCCCATATCCCCCCCCCCCCCCGTAAATACGCCACTGAGTGTTGTGTCACTTATGGTAGATGAAGTAATAGTTGAGATAACTTGTACATCAGTACATTTCAATATCGGTAAATCACCGGCTGGGATCGATGTATTTTTTGTTTCTGACGATTCATTAGAATCTGTTTTTGCACGTTTAACCCATGATGCAAGATAATTTGTTTGTCCTACGCGTTTCTTATTGCTTTTATCCATGTTAACATCTTAAACTGTATGCGTTTCCCGTAGTGGTTATTGGAAGGGGACCCACTATATCTAGACATATTTTATGAAATGTCGTGGACACGGTTGTAGTTATTTGGAAACTAAAGCTTCGAATTCGAATTCGTTTTTTTATTGTATCATTTGATAATGCAATTTTATTTAAGCTATTGCAGCTTCCTCGCCGATCATTGCAGAAACCATAGCTTTCGCAGCAGGTAATATCAAGTCTTCTGCGATCGTGTGAGGTTTCCCTGATTTCCCAATTAGTAAAGAAACTACAAACGATGCTTTTACGGCTTTTTCATTTGTACAATCAGTTGCAGTTTTTTTTATATTTTTTCTCAATTCTTGCTCTTTATTTTTAAAAAAAATCAATGGATTTCATGACATGTTGTTTATGCTTAGTTTTAAGGTGTCTTTTTAGTTTTGATGGTTTTAATGCCTCGTTTGATAGTACCTCAAAACATACCACACATTGAGGTTTTGATTCTTCCTCAGATCCGTTGCACGTGAAACCCATTGATAAATAATTACAATCATACGAAGTTTTGTTGACTTTTCTTTCTTCATACACGGAGTCGTTTCATCATTAACGTCAGAATTCTTTCTTTTTAAATTTAACCAACGTTCCATTTAAACTTTAATGTCTTAAAGATGATTTGAAAAAATATCACGTATTATTATTATTATAATCATAAATTATGTTGGTGTAAAACTGATCAACTGCACTTATTGGTAGTAAATATACGACTGCCGACATAGTGCTGTATGCCTGTACAATTTGTATGAACAAGAAAAACTGATAAATAAATATTAATAATATTGTATCGAATTCCACATTGTCATCGGTGTAAGTCGTTTTTCACCGTGCGGTATAGTTAAAACTAAAAGTATGTCAGATTCAAATTTACTTTTAGTATTTCTGCAGCGTACTATATTATCGCGAATGCGGAAAAAAACGTGAGATAAAGCGTTCCAAATGGATAAAAAATTATTTAAAACACGAAACTTCGGTATTATTAATGATTTGCAATTGGACGAAGACTTCCTGTTTGGAAACTTTACGCGAATGTCCAAAACAAATTTTTTTTTGTAATTAATGTTGAATATTATATAATTAATACTTTATATTATTAGTATCAGATTGTTATTGTAAATGATAAATCGCGTGATCATAACAGGGTCAAGAGGTCAACTGTATATAAGACCGACATTTCGCACATTATTGTTACTACACACTATACTACACTAATCTATAGTATTGTCGATGTGTACGTCATACAGGTTTAGTAAGCTCAGTACTTACTGTGTTAGAAGGCAATTTATTCTACATTAATTTGTACTTTAGTTATAGTGAAATATTACTTGTTATTATTATTGTAACTAATTGTATTGTTTCTTTTCGTCGATCCACATCATAATCCTCATTCAACAGGTTATGGGCCCAGATCACAAGTGCCCAGATCACAAGTGCCCAGATCACTAGGTACACTGGATCACTCGAGAACGACGAAAAATTTCAATCAGAGAAATTGTTAGGTTCTAACGGGGAACTAAAAGTCTAAGGTACATTTTTGCAGTTCATATATTGATCAAATCATGGACGATTCGGTCAGGGTGTCAAAGTTGACGAACGCAGAAGGATGGCCATTGTGGAAGTTCCAAATGAAAATAATCATTAACTCATACGAGTTAGGTAATATACTTACAGGTGATTGGACAAAACCAAGTAGCAGGTTAACTAAAATTTCGGATAAAGAAACCGATGAAGAGGTGAGAAGCCGGTACAAAACCCAATTAAACGCATGAACAAAAGCAGACAATAAGTGTCAAAAGATTATATTAATTGTGAGAGTGCATATCAAATGTGGGAAAAATTATTAAGTATTTACGAACAAAAATCTGAGGTAAATATATATTTGCTTCAACAGAATTTTTTAGTTATGTAAAAGATCCTACGGATGATATAGCAACACATATCTCTAAGTTAGAGAAATTAGCTAATGACTTAAAATTAGCAGGTGAAAATATTACGGTTGATATGGTAATAACAAAAATTTTAATGACTTTACCAAACATCTATCAGCATTTTTTTAGTGCATGGGATTCAACTCAATCTGAGAGCAAAACAATTAACAATTTAACAGGTCGCTTGTTATTAGAGGAATCTCGTTTGCTACAACAAAGCAAAAGTAGTAATATTGATGCAGAAAAATCAAGTGCATTTACTTCAGTCTCAAAATAAATTTGGTTGGAAAAATGGAAGTCATAAAAAGGGTAAATACAATTTTAGTAATACAAATAACACTAAAAAGGTTGGTCCTTGTTTTTACTGTGGAAAAGTTGGGCATATCAAGAGAAAATGCAGGAGCTTTATCAGAAATCAAGAGGCTAAAAATATAAACTCGTCGGAGAAAGACGAAAATGCATTTATAAGCGAGTCAACATTATTATCTCTCAAGGATGATGAACAGTGGATATTGGACTCGGGTGCGTCAGATCATATGTGTGCAAAACATGACTGGTTTCAAAATTACGAAAAATTAGAAAATCTCACTCAAGTCAAAATTGGGAATGGATCGTGCATGCAGGCAACCGGTAAAGGTAAAATAGTAGTATGGTCATTTGTTGAAGGTAATTGGAATAAAAATTATCTATTAAATGTGTTACACGTGCCAGAATTAAAATACAATTTATTTTCGTGTGGTTCAGCCTTAGATAAAGGACTAAAAATGACCTGCGATAAAAACAAATCTGTGTTTACAAGAAATGGTACTATTGTATGTATAGCTGAACGAGTAGAAAAATTATTTCAGTTGAAGTTCAAAGTCGAAGTACCAGATAACAATGTACATCGAGCGAATATTGCTGTCATAGATACATTACAGTTATGGCATGAGCGATTAGCACATCAAAATATGCAGTACGTAATTAAATGTTTAGAAAAACATAATATATCGATTTCCGATAAGAGTAACACAATTTTCTGTGACTCTTGTGTGTTGGGTAAACAACATAAATTATCATTTAAATCAAGTTCAACTAGTACTAACAAAATAGGGGAAATAATACACGCAGACTTGTGTGGACCAATGCAAAAGGACTCAATTGCTCAATTGGTGGGTCAAAGTATTTCCTATTGTTAAAGGATGATTATTCACATTTTAGAACAGTTTATTTTTTGAAACATAAAAATGAAGTGAAAAATATGATCGATACATTTATACGAAATGTTAAAACTAGTACAGGATTCAAAATTCAAGTATTAAGAACTGATAACGGTTTGGAATTTGTAAATAATGAGGTAAAGAGTATTTTGCAGAAATATGGGATAAGTCATCAAACAACAGTTCCATACACGCCAGAGCAAAATGGGAAAATCGAACGTGACAATCGTACAATAGTTGAAGCTGCAAGAACAATAATTCATTCAAAGAACTTGGATATATCATTGTGGGCAGAAAGTGTTAATACGGTTGTGTATACGCTAAATTTGACAGGTCCCAGTTCAATGAAAGGAAAAACACCTTTTGAACTTTATTTTAATAAAGAACCAAAAATTAATCATTTGAGAGTATTTGGAACAGAAGTATTTGCTCACATTCCGAAAGAGAAGAGACAAAAGTGGGATGTTAAAAGTAAAAAGGGTATTTTTGTTGGTTGTAGCAATAACACAAAAGGATACAGAGTATGGTTTCCAGGTACAAATAATATTAACATATTTAAAGATATTATTTTTAAGAATGAAAACAATTATCAAGAAAGTGTTCGACGACAATGAACAGCAAGATCAAGAGATCAAATTAGAATCAGTGGAAATAGAAACAACGAGTCAGCAACAAGCACCACATCAAATGGAGTTGCGTGACAGAACAAAGTTAAAGCCACCAGATAGGTATGTGGCACAATAATTTATTACTAATAACGCTGAAACAGAGCCATTTACATATGACGAAGCTATTACATGCAAAAATTCAATTAATTGGATAGACGCAATGAATGATGAAATTAAATCATTAAATGAAAATGAAACTTGGACTTTAGTTCCATTACCAGATAAACGATTTGCAATACGTAATGGGTGGGTATTTAAATACAAATATAACTCAGAAGGTCAAATTGATAAATATAAGGCCAGACTTGTAACAAAAGGGTGTTCACAAAAGTATGGAATAGATTACATGGAAACATTTTCTCCAGTAGTTCGTTATGAATCAATTAGAGTAATATTATCAATTTCGGCATATGAAAATCTCAAACTAGGACAATTCGATATAAAAACTGCGTTTCTTTATGGAGCTTTGGAAGAAGAAATTTACATGGTACAACCAATAGGATATGAAGATAATACAAACCGTGTATGTAAATTGAACAAAAGTTTAAATGGATTAAAGCAAGCACCAAGATGCTGGAATAATAGATTTACAGATATATTAAACAAATTCGATTTAAAATCTAGTGAAGCCGATGCTTGTGTGTTTACAAATAATTTAAACGTTAACAAAATTATTTTAGCTATTTTTGTAGATGACGGATTAATAGCGGCACAGAGTGAAGAATCAATCGAACAATTATTAATAGTGTTGAAAACAGAGTTTCAAATGACAACGGGGTCATTAAACTATTTTCTCGGTATAAATATAAATAAGTTAAATAATGGTTCAATATTTATTAATCAAAGTAATTACGCGTATAATATAATACAACAATTTAATATGAACGATGCAAAGGAATTATCAATACCAATAAATAGATCAGATGGCATTGACCTAGAAAACAATATATTGGAGCATAACACAAATGAAACATTTCCTTATCGACAAGCAGTAGGAAGCCTATTGTTTTTATCTCAAGTCACGAGACCAGATATTGCATATTCAGTAAATTATGTTAGTCGTTTTCAATCTAATCCATTGAAGGCACATTGGAATTTGGTCAAACGAATTATACGTTATATAAAGAAAACAATAAATTATGGTTTATACTTTGATAATAATATAAATTTAACATTAGAAATTTATAGTGATGCGGATTATGCTGGGTGTTTACAAACACGAAGATCAACATCAGGTTATTTATTCAAACTGGGATCATCAGTTATTTCTTATATTATGGCTCACGAAGATGTTGTCAGGGTTATATCCTTTCCGCCATCTACCGCTGTTAAATGATGGTGGGAGTTTAGCATCATGTATTAAACTCATATTGTCCCTTTCTGCCGAATCTTCGACTTTTTCACCATCTTCATTGTTCTCTGTGTATCCCCACATCACATTATGGCTATTAAAATCTCCTATTACAATTTTTATATTTCTTTCCCTGTAGTTCTCAGGTTCTTCAAATTCAAATGATACATTAGGGGGCTTATTTATTGATGTAATGGTGCATTGTCTATTGTCATAATTTCTATATTGTTTTTGTCTGTGATCCCTGTCGATATTATATCCAAATCAGGTTTAGTAAATATATCACTTCCGTATTTACTGTGTGGCCTTTCTACCACTAGTCTCATCCCGCTTATTTTTGGTCTTCTGTGGTTTGTATCTCGGTGCGTCTCTTGTAAGCACAGCACCTCACATCCCGATGTCTTACATAACTCTGCTAAAATATTTTCTTTCTCTGGTGTAAGACCTTCGATATTTATAGATATCATCGTCATGGTTGGCCCTGAAAAGGGCCTTTTGGGTTGAAGACCGTGGTTGGTAGGATTGGTTGACGAGTGTTGCATTATTGTCATATATATCAGGTATATCTTATAAAAATGCAATCTCGTCGTTCCAGGGACACCGCGTGGAGGTTCCTACCATGTCCCCACCATACATAATAATCACACCATACACAATATTATTTTTCAGTCTTGTCATTACTATCAGACTTATTTTATTTTATTTTTTATTATATTAACAAAAACAATTTAATTATAATTATAATTATAATAATTTTATTATAATAATCACAAATTATTTTTCAGTCTTGTCATTACTATCAGACTTATTTTATTTTATTTTTTATTATATTATCAAAAACAATTTAATTATAATTATAACAATTTTATTATAATAATCACAAATTCTTTTTCAGTCTTGTAATTACTATCAGACTTATTTTATTTTATTATAAAAACTGTTGGAGCTCCAGGTCCATTAACGTGTTTTCCATTATAGCGATTGTGTAAAGTCCCATAAGAAATTTGATACAATTTGCTAGCCGCTAAGATTGATATTTCACCATCAGCGATTTTTGTTAATGCTTCTTCCAGCTTATTATCGTTATAATTTTTATATGGCCGGCTGCCAGCCACCCGTTTTGGGTTACGAACCACTTTTTAAAAGAAAAAAATTAAGTATCAAAGTTATCACACATTAAAACAAATTGTATTACACATACATTTCGAAATAAAACTTAATACACAATAACGTATTTGAATGTATATGTAATTAACAAGTTATTAATGTATGTAAAGTTATGGTCATTATGAATGTACTTACTATGCGCAGATCTTGATTTTTTGCTAGTAAAATTCGTTTTCACAAACACGTTAAATGACAACTGATTACAAACAAATATTGATAACAATGTCTTATCTAAAACTACATTTTGACAGTTGACCTTTTGCACTACACGACAAAATACTAAAAACAACAATTTGTATTCGTTATAAACTGTTTATACAGATGTTTTGATAAAAAATACAAATTATCAAAGTTACCTCATTTTACGGTAGTTAGTTAACTGTTACCGTGGCCAAGAAGCCCATTTTGAGACGCTTCTGGTATTGAAAGAGTAATACGTTTTAATATGGAAAGAAACTCAATTTTTGAATCCATCTTTTGAGTATCTGTCAACTTCTTAAATGCTGGCACTAATGATAAAAGAAAAGATTTATCTTCATCAATAACTTCTTCCTTCTTTTCCTTTAAAATTTTTAACAGAGATTCCTCATAACTCGGATTTTTTTTTGCTACTGATTTGTAATGGGTTTGATTCTAAAAAGTCTGTCATTTTGATTTTCAATGGGATGGCCGAAATGTAATGCTCGGAGAATAAGTAGGAAACGATTTCTACTCATATGTTTACAAAAACATTGCAAATCGAACAAATCATCAGTTTTCCAACAATCTTCTAATTTATTTAAACGAATAGTGCCTGTATGAAAGAGAAGGCCTAGAAAAACTTTAACCCTTTCGGTACTAGCGGGACGTTTGAGTCCCGGACACTTCAATCGGTAATAGAAAATGAATGCCTTTTTATATTGATATGTTCTGGCCTGGCGGTACATCTGAGTCCCGTCTAATATACGTTTAAAAAAAAAAAGTGAAATATATTTATTCTTAGACTTATTATTTTACATTGTAGCAGGGAAAACCTAACCGTACACTTAACTGCCAGTAATGGTATCTTAGTATTTATATTCTGCGTATATAATCTGTTTATGGATGATTCTAATCGTGGGTTATTTTTCAATACTTCTTAACAATGAAATAAAATTTGTTTGACCGTCATATTATCAGTATTTACGACGATAATTAAGATTTATAAACCGGGACTCAAATGTGCCGACAGTCCGTACGTACTACGTGAGACGTGTACTGTGTAGTTGCGGTATATAATATCAAAGTTGTGTAGTCGTCTCGTGTTCGGTGCTTTTAATTTTAATTTCGCAAGTTTATGTTATTATAATATTATATTATACATAATATATTATTAATAATATATAAAATATAAATATAATTATAAACAAAATGAGTGCTAAAAAAGATTCAGATCTTGAGGAATGGCTAACGATGGATATACCCGACGGTGACGATTCTGAAGATGAATATGATTTGGATGACATCTTGACTAACGAACAAGCTCAAAATGAGGTAGAAAAATTTGATAAATATTTTTTACATAATGAACAGCTTTCTGAAGAAACTGAAATAGTTAACAATGACGACTTTATTATTTTTGATTTTCCTGAAAGCAATTATCAAAATCAATGTACTTCTTCAGATTCGCCTATAGTAGATACTAGAACTTTGAGGTCCCAAACTTCTCAAATGCCTATTGTTGTAAATATTCCGGTTGATAGAGTTGTTATTCCTGAAAGTACGGAACCTAATATCGAAACAAATCGTCAATGGAAAAAAAAAGATGAAATTACTGCTGAATTGCCCCAATATGACGTACAACAATTGTTATATAATGAAAATATGTTTGCTGGTTGTAAAACTGCAACTGATGTTTTTTTAAAATTGATTCACCCTACTGTCGATAACATTGTTTACCAAAGTAATTATTATGCAACACAAAATAATAAACATTTGAAACTAACTGAAAAAGAACTATATGTATTTTTGGGAATCAATTTTTGCATGGGGTATAATCAATTGCCATCATATAAGTTATATTGGAATACCAGTGAAGATTTAAATGTACGTTCGATTTCCAAAGCCATGTCAAGGGATCGATTTCGAGAAATTTTATCAAATATTCACGTTAAGAGGGCGCAACACTGAAAGTGGAACGCATACAACGACCGATAGAATGCGTTGTTAAGTGTTTTCACGCGGCGCAAGCACGCGGCGTTTGCACACAAATTATTGCGCGATAGACAAAACAGTCCAAAAATAATCTACATGCGGGAGCCGGGAATGCATTTTATCGTTTTATGAACCGTCTTGGAGTGCGGATAATATAAACGTCATTATGTAATGATGATAATACCACAATAGTCAACTCGTATTTCCGCGCGCTCTTACGAACTAATTATAGTACCGTTTCCTATAGTCACTATAGTATAGTCATAGTGTGAAACTGTGAACACTGTGAACACAAATAAAATAACTATAATAAACATAAAATTATCTATCACAGATTGAATAATATCAAACATTCAAACTTATTTTTACTCTCAGAGTTAGGAATATAGCAAATTATTATATAAAACAATTACTTAAAAAAAATCCGACTTACTTTTTAAAAAAAATCGTTTTATATGGAAATTTGCTATATATTGTTTACTTACATATTACATAATATAAAACAGAAAAAAAATACAAATATACATATAAAATATAAATAATAAATATAATATAATATACACAAAATATATGTGATAAATTATGTACCCAGTGTAATAATCCTCATTATTTAGTATATAAATAATATATATAATTATGTATGTTCTGACATTCGTTGACTTTGCTAAAAGTCCATATAATAGGAAAGCGTGTGCACGGATCAAAGGTGATGACTAGAAATAGAGCACAATTTGAGATCGTACGGACGTCATCATATCAAGGTGACTCCGCGTAGCATAAATAGGAAGGTGATAGACAAACTCGAGGAGTCGAATACCAGAGACGACGAGAGTATGTTTTTTTAAATCCTGGACAGACGTTTGTTATGTTTTAATAAAAATACTTTGAAGAATACGAACATTTGTGTATCTTTATTATACTTCTAATTCTATTTCGAGTGCTGAAGCGGACACGTTACAACATTTTGGTGGCAGCGGTGTGTCGAATGTTTTAAGCTACAAAATTGAATTAGAACAATACAACGTCTTTCTAAATCCGAATTCAACGAAATCAACAATTCAACTGCAATCAGAAAATCAAGTCAACTTAAATCAACAATTCAACTGCAATCAGAAAATCAAGTCAACTTAAATCAACAATTCAACTACATTCAGAAAATCAAGTCAACTTCAATCAACAGTAAAAGTCAACTGCAATCAACAGTCAAGTCAACTTCAATCAATAATAAAATTCAACTGCAATCAACATCTACACCAATTCAATCATCAATTGAGTCAAACATGCAATTTTTATGGTAATATAATATTTTATTTATGTCAGTAATAGATACAGAGTTAGAGTGGTTTTTCAATTTAGCTAGTAGGGTCGAAGCAGGTGAACAAAGAAATAATTACCTAGCACATTTAGGAGTATTAATGGAACAAATAGAACTTATTAGAATGAACAAATTAAGTTTTGATAGCGCGATTAGGATGTTGCCAGAATTTGCAGGATTACCATCCCAAGATTTAAATCTTTTTGAAAAAAAATGCGAGTTCGTTTTTAAACATATTGAGGATGCAATTGTTAAGGACGTTTTAGAAGCGTTACTATGCAATTTATCCGGCAAAGCGTTATGTATTACTCAGCATAAAGCAATAGCGAATTATAAAGATTTGATAACAGTCCTTAGAGCGAATTTTGGGAATAACTTTTCGGAGACGTATTTATCAAAACAACTTAATTCAATTACACAGGGTAAATTCGAAAAAGTACAAGACTATGCAGGTAGGGTAGAATTAGCTCTATATAGATTAATTAACGAAATGACAAAGGATAAATCTATTACGGAAAGTAAAACTATTTCTAAGGTATTGACAACGCAAGCGCAAAACATTTTTGTAGACGGATTATATTTTCAAATTAGAACAGTATTGAGGGCAATGAAATTAGGTAGTCTTGAAGATATGATTAAGGCAGCGTTAGAAGAAGAACAGGCGTTAGAAAATTTAAAGCCAAAATTCGATAAATCTAACACTTCAACTTTTTCAAAACCTAAGTGTTTTAATTGCGAAGGCTACGGTCATTTAAGTAGAGAATGTAAAAAACCTAAAAGTAATACTTACTACAGCGCGAAAAACGAGTCAACAGTAAAAAAAGAATACGGTAGTAGTAGTACTTCATATTCACAAATTTTATGTAATTATTGTAAAAAACCGGGTCACATAGTTAAGGATTGCCGTAAACTTAAGTACAATAACGAACAAAAAGCGAAAAATAGTGAAGGTTCATCGTCCTCAGCGACAATAAAAACGATAGTCGATATTAAAAATAGATCAATACTTATGTTAAAACACGAAGCAAATAAGGAAGTAATTTCGTTAAATAATAATCGGATTAAAATTGAATCAAATGCTTTAATGGGAAAAGAAAATATGTTTCTAATTGATACAGGCGCAGATTTGAACGTCATTAAATTATCGGCGATAAAAAATAATGTACCGGTTAAAGCTACAACAACTACATTAATAGGTATTAACGAGAATTCGATAAAAACTTTAGGTATTATTAAAATCAATTTAATTATTGATAAAAATAATTATTTCGATACAGTTTTTCACGTAGTCGATGATAAGTTTCCAGGTTCGATGACCGGAATTCTTGGTATACCGTTTTTTAGCAATAATGATGTAACGCTTAATTTAAGGAAAGGTGAAATGATAATTGATAAGCAGCAAAATAAAGAGAATATGATAAGCATACCACCAAGGTCGAGTAATGTGTTAACTATTTCAGTTGCAAACGAAAACATTAATAATGGCGATTCGGTCGTAATTAATAAGCAAAATTTATCGAAATCAATATGGCTAGGAAACACTATTTCTTTTTGTGAAAATAAGGCAATCATCGCAAATGTTATCAATATCTCGGAAAACTGTGTTAATTTGCAGGAGTTTAAAATAAATGAAATTAATTGGGATTTATATACAGATACGGAGGTTATTGAGCCCGCTTTAATAAGTGAAAATAGTAATGATAAAGCAATCATGTACTTTGAAACTGATAGTAACAGTAGGTCAGAATTAATTAAATTTTCGGACAGAGTTAAAATAATTTCGGAACAGTTAGTAACTAATCATCTTAACGAAGAAGAACTAAAGGCTTTATCGGATTTATGTTATGAATTTTCGGACGTGTTTTTTGTAGAAGGAGATAAGATTATTGGTACGGATCTCGTTACACACAAAATTAAGACACCACTTAATCACCCACCTATTAATACACGTCAATATAGAGTGGCCGAACAACAAAAAAAAGAAATAAATAGACAGGTCGCAATTTTAGAACAACAACAAGTAATAGCAAAAAGCAATTCACCATGGAATCATCCGTTGATTTTAGTTCCAAAAAAAGAAGGGATAGACGGTGAAAAGAAATATCGGTTATGCGTAGATTTCAGAAAGCTAAATTTAATTACGGAGGGAAACTCTTGGCCACTTCCTTTAATTACAGATATTCTAGATAAATTGGGCCATGCGAAGTACTTTTCAACGTTAGATTTTGCCAATGGTTATCATCAAATTGCGATACATCCCGGGGATACACATAAAACAGCATTTTCGACCTCTACGGGTCATTGGGAATGGCTGAAAATGCCTTTCGGATTAAAAACAGCACCAGCGGTTTTTTCAGAATTAATGCATGCATTACTGTCAGGCTGTGAAGACCTAAACATGTACGCATATTTGGATGATATTGTAATAAGTGCTGAGTCACTTAATTCTATGATTAAGAAATTACAGATTATTTTTGAGAAACTTAGGGAAAACAATTTGAAATTACAACCTCGTAAATGTCACTTTTTAAGAAAGGAAGTAGTATTTTTAGGACATAAATTATCAGTCGAGGGGGTACAACCCGACGAAGGGAAAATAGAATGCGTAAAAAAAGTACCAATTCCGAAAAATACAACTGACATTAAGGCATTTTTAGGGTTAACAGGTTACTATAGACGGTTTATTGAAGAATATGCGAAAATCGCGAAGCCAATAACTTCGTTACTTAAGAAAAATACAAAATTTACATGGGGAAACGCACATCAATACGCATTCGAAAAATTGAAAGATATTTTGACTAAAGAACCAATATTACAGTATCCGGATTTCGACAAAGAGTTTTTATTAGCTTCTGATGCTTCGAATTTTGCTTTAGGTTATGTACTGTCTCAAGGGGAAATGGGTAATGATAAACCAATTGCTTATGCGTCGAGAGTTTTGAATACAAGTGAAGTAAACTATTCTACAATCGAAAAAGAATGTTTAGGTATCGTTTTTGGTATTAAACATTTTAGGCCTTATTTATGGGGAAAACGATTTAAAATAATTACGGATCACAGGCCGCTAGTTTGGCTATTTAACGTATCAGACATGAACTCAAGGTTAGCACGGTGGCGTATATTAAATAATTTTTTGAGTAGATGATAACACTATGTGTAACTGATAAGATTATAATTCACACAAAGATGGCGGAAATAATAGATTCATTAATTTCAATGGTAAGAATATCACAGTTAGCAATCTAGTTTATTATTTATATCTGTGGGGTAATACGTTTGACATATCACCAATCCATCGACGGTGTTGTGATACCGTTTCAGTGGAATCTAGGACATTTGACACCCAATAATAGGACTATTGACACCCGCTGATAGGACAATTGACACCGAATATAAAATTTATAAATACTGAATAATCAGCGTATAATCGTATAATATAATAATATAATTGAAAAGTTTATTCTAATAAAATGAAAAGATAAACGATTTTGTATTAATTTTAAGATAATATTAAAAATTTAATGTTTAATTACGTAGGATACGTTTTTAAAAAACTAATTATTTCACTATTTGTTTTGAATTGAGAAGTTTTACATATGTTTTTAAGCCGTTCTTCATTTGATTTAATTTTACAATTTATTTGAATACCTGTATTTAGTTTTAAAATCTCCATTGAGGTAATGGAGTTCATCATTTGTAAAGCTTCAATATATATATGTGGATGTTTAAATCTAATTAAATGTTGGAACTTATTGTTCCAACTTTCTGATACATTATTAGTCCTACTATAACCTAATTTTGTGGCATTGTGGACATTCCACATATATAGAGCAAACATAGATGGTCTCCTTTTGAAGCACATAACTTGCGTATTGTTAATTAATTTGTACGGCCCATTAACATATGTTACATCGAAGTATGTTAAAATATCATCCACATCATTATCATATGAAAAAATGTCATATAATAAGCTCATACATATAAAAAATATATTTAAATTAAAAAAATATATATGTATATATTATGTACGTGTATGAGTATGGTACCTTTTTTAATAATATTAAGTGGTAAAAAGGCCAATGCATTGATCATTCGTACTGAACAACGGAATTCTTTGTCTTTTGTATATTTTGTTGCCAAACTAAGATTTTGGACTTTACGCCACACACTTTGACTAAGATGGTAATAGCACAAATGTATGGAAATGCTGTCTTCAAAAACTTCTTCAATCGCTTTTATCATAGCAAGTTCAAAATCAATAGAAAATGACTTCACTGATGAACACGTGTCTTTGAGAGTCATCAAAAGTTTTACATAAACTGTCTGTGTTTTTTTTGGTAATAACGCATAAACGACAGATAAAGGTTTCATTTTATAAATTACGTGTAGTACATAAAGTTGATAAAATCCTTTAGGGCATGACGAAAATGTTCCGTCCATGAACACGTGATCACTTTGTGATAATATTTCTAGGCAGTCTTGAGAAGCAAATATAATTATACGACTATTAATTGATCGATTATCATAAAATAAAAACTTTTGCTGATTAGGTTCTGCTGTCATCGTCCACTTACCCTCTAATACGAATTCTTTGGAAGAAATTGTAGGATATGAATTGTTACGGATTCTCCTTAAATTTATTTTTACATTATTTTCATTTGGCATCAAACAAGCAGCTACGTCTGTTAATTTGGTAACTTCTTTTGCGTACACTTTAGAAGGAATATCAAAATTGTTTATAATATTTTCTTTCATCGCATTTAAGGCACGACATACTTCAGCTTCAGCAGAATCAGGATTATGAGAATGTTTTTGAAATTTTAAAATTTTGCTTTGGACGAATTTATCGTAACACTACCTTTACAATAATGTTTCTTTCGTTGAACACAAGTATATCTGAGCCCATCACCAACTTCTTTTTGGAACACATAAATATAATCATTAATTATCACTTTAGTTTTAATTAGATTAATTAAAGAGTCCATATTGAATGAATATTATGATAATAATTACTTTTAAGAAAACTGAGTACAAACTACACTACAACAGACACTAACTAGTAACTAATAACTATTGCCTAATGCCTATAGGTACTTACCTATTCACGATTATCGTCATTGTAATCGTAATCGTAATCGCTCGGTGTCAATTGTCCGTGTTCTAAAAATATCGGGTGCAAAAAATCCGATATCGGCAAAACCGTCGGGTGTCAATTGTCCGAATACCGTTTCAGTGTTACCATCAATCCCATTGTCGTCCGTATTAGCCATTGGACCACAATAATTGGGCAATATACAAGCTCCCAGGAACACTCGACAACTTGACACACTGAGCGAATATCGTCACTCACACACTGAGCCACACGCCGTATTTTATTTTGACCACGAGGTTTTTTTTTTTTTAAACGTCATACGGCACAAGGCACAACCAATATGTCCTTACAGACCGTAATATGGTAATACGCTAATCCGAACACGGATTACACATATACCATCCGTGCCACTACACGCACTATACGCACTTAAAAACACGAACGATTTTAGCGCACACGCGGTCTACGATCGTTGATCAGAAAAAAAAATGATCAAAGAGAGTTAACCGATCTCACGAAACACGTTTACTCTAAAAGTTTACAACAGTACCCATACGCACGACCCCACACCTGACCTGTCGTCCAAGTTTAGACGAGCTGGGTTTGTATAGGTGCCAGGGTTGCCAACTATCCAGTTAAAAAAATCGGGACTTTTTTCCAATATGAGAACATTTTTTTCAGGTTTTAATATATTATAAAGGCAATCATTTCTGGCATAACATATTATAATATAAGATATAAGTACATAATACGGATATATTTGCTTTCTATATGTAAATACTTTATTATTATAAATTGTATAACAAACATAATGTTTAATAAAATAATAATAATATAATATTTTAGATGGAATTTTTAATAAAAAAAAAGTATTATACATTGTAAAATTATTCATTTTTCCAATTGTATTTTTTCTGGCTCTTCACGGCATTCAAAAAAGCTGTATCATCTTTCACTAAGTTCACGAAATCAGTACAGGAACTATTTGTGGAAGGCAATATATTTAGTGTTATCATTAATTCGTTTTTTATTAAGTCCACTGAACAACTATTTCTAACATCTGTCCATTTTAGTTTCATCATCGAAAAAACCCTCTCTACATGAGAATTACATGGTGGAATACAAAGTGATGGTACTTATAAGTACCATTGGTCGACAAAGGGTTAAAATCGCAATCAAGAGAATTATAAGATAAGTTATGTTTTATATTATGAAAAATTTTAGAAACTTCCGCCAAATTAACTTGTTGACTTTCCGAAGTATTTTTGGTAACAAAAAATGAATTTATTGTACATAATTGTTTACTAGAACTTTCTTTTTGTCTATGGGAAACGCTATTTGCATGGTGTTGCACATCAGATTTACCGCCATGAGTAATTAAAAAGTCCTTCTTACATAGCTTACAATTACCATATAAATTGTTATTTTCTGATTTTCTAAGCCAAGTATATGAATTTAACCATACATCACGAAAAGTACAAAGACGTTTTACCTTTTTTGGTGGAGTATGAGTAATATTTTGTTCTTCAGAGTCACTCATTATTATATGCACACACAGTACACCGATAAAAAGTACTTAAATCGAAAAATGCACGGATGAATATAAATAAACTAAATACGATATTAATCGAACGAATTATTATACAATATACTAAGCACAAACTATAATGTCATAACATCACCGTAAGCACCGCGTAACTGAAGATGGTAATACAGCGTATTATACCATAATAATAAAACGCTATTACTGATTAGTGATTACTATACAGATAAAATAAACATATCTACAATCTACGTACTCGTATATCTTGGTAATTTGTTTGATATTATTTACAAATAAGTAATAACTGTAATGTTCAAATGCCATAGTATCTAATTAATATACTAATAGATTATTGCTTTTTACTCGATAACGAATGAAACATTTTATCGTTGATTATAAATTCTTTAGTTTATATTTATAATACATGCTTTTAGAATTTTAACATTTATACAATTGAAGAAAGAGATAAATTGGTAGTTTCCTTATGTCCCGGGAAAAATATGTCCCGCATAAATTTTGATCGGGACGCGGGAAAAAAATCTAAAAATCGTGAATGTCCCGCAAAAATCGGGACGGTTGGCAACCCTGATAGGTGCTGACAAACAATTAATAAAAAAAAAACACACTTGTTCAGGTTACACAATTTATTATTTAATAAGAAACGTCTCGCATCGCGGTCGACCGGGTAACTAACGTCCCTCTCCCACGCATAGACGCACCGGACGGGTGCGTTGTACAATATCACCATTATCTTATATTCTTATCAGATTAAGATTACCACATACATACATGCATTCATATAATCATGACCATGTTATTTCAAATAAAATTCAAAGTAACATAATTAAAACATTGATTTACCTGTTTGATTTAATTCTCCTGCAATTCCCTTCCATATTTTTTCTTTCCAAGTACTGTCACTATACTTAGAATTACTTAACACGTTCACTGTCCATGTATCAAATTAAATCAAAACTGATCAGTCCTTTGACCCATATGTGGGTCATGTCAAACCTATTTCATCAGTCCATGACCCATATGTGGTTCATTTCATACATTTATTTCCCTGTTGATTTATTGGAATGGACTACATGCTATAAAATTCATAATAACACAGTTAGACTGGGGAAATAATAAGCTTTCTAACGATATATAGTTTTTATATGTTTGTACAAACATATTTGTATATTTTTTAATTGTTATAAGCTAATAAAAATACATGCATAATATATATAAATTATTTATTGTACATTATATTTCATTACATTTTATTCGTAAAACTAATGGATTTTGTTGTAACAAATTAAACAATAAGCATGACCACATACTTTACAATGTGTGTTAACTTTTTTTGCTTTTTTTCCAGCTTCTTCTGCACTCAACTGTCCATCTTCACGAAGACTTGAATAGCACCCATGCATCTTTTCCTTTGTATTTTTCCATTTTGTCTATCAAACTGTTCAAGAAAATGCATTGAAATATTTTTTTGAATGTTCACAGATTCTGATTTGTCTGTAACCTCTGTACACAAAATACTTCTAGACAGTGATTCGGTAAATGAAAGTAAAGTTAGTTTCTTGTTTACTTGTTTGTTGAAAATAATCATACTATTTACTACTGTTATCCCAAATAGTAATTCCATAGCAACTTTTTTGTACCAAACAAGAGATTTTCGTTGTGGATTATAATAACTGCTTAGTTGATCTGAAACATCGATTCCCTGTTTTGTATTATTGTAATCCAAAATCATTTTTGGTTTTGTTATTGTATTTCCTTTTCTATCTGTTTTTCCTGTATTTTGAAATTGATCTCCATGGCAAGTAGATAACATCAAAACATCTCTTTTGTCATGCCATTTTAAAATTGTTATAAATTCTTTTTGTCTTGCTATAAACTGCCCTTTTTTCAATTTTTTTTTTTTTACATCTACTGGAAGCCATTTTCGATTTTTTCTTAAAGTACCACACAAATCAGTTTTTCGGCCATAAAGATATTCAGCAAGTGGAACACTCGTATAAAAATTGTCTGTTATTATCAAACGGCCTTCATCAAGTAAACTATCAGCTAAATTTACCACAACTGTTCCCGGCTTATCCAGAGTTCCTAAAGTAGGTCCTGTACCACAATAAATACTAGAAGCCCATGTAAAACCTTCAGGTGTACACAATTTGTACATTTTGATACCATATTTATGGGATTTTGACGGGTTATATTGACGAAATAAAAGTTTTCCTCTAAAAGCTATCATAGATTCGTCAACAACTAATGTGTCTCCTGGAGTGTACAAATTTTGTGTTTTTTGAAAAATCATATCCATTAACGGTTTAATTTTATATAACCTGTCTGTATTATCTCTAGCAATATTATTGTCTACAAAGTTCCAACATTTTAAAATAATTATAAATCTATTATAGCTCATGCCAATTTTGTGAAATAACTCATGATAATATAGACTGTCTTTTTTCCAATATGATTCATAAGTAGGAAATACAACAACACCAGAAAACATCAAAACACCTAAAAACTTTTTCATTTCATCAATATCTACATCTTTCCATCTAGACATTCTACTACTTCTTCTAACTGGTCCACTATTTAGCCTCTGGTGTGCGTACCGATTTGTTTCATTACACATTAAAAGTAATATGTCATTATCGATAATACTAAAAAATACGTCTATCGGTTTCAAAATATTTGTAGAATCTTCTATTACTATTTCATGTAGTAAACCAGCAGACTTACCAGTAAAATCAACTCTGCCCAAATTCAAAACAATGTTTGACCAGTCTTCTTCTAGAAAATCTATAGCCGGATCACCATGTGCTACAACTTCTTCATCATTTGAATCAGATTCTCCATCAGACATCAAATATTCAGGATCACTGTCACTGTCGTAATTTTCAAATTCTGTGTCACTATTCTCCAATTCACGTTCAATATCGTCCACGTTTAAATTATTATGCGATTTCGACGACATAGTTGTTTCAATAATAAGACCACGTACGCAACTAATGTGTTTTCGTTCTACTGTTATACTATACAACTGTACGTCAAAGATAAGAACAAACATTTTAAATAGTATCTAGGAAATCCCATGTAAAAATAATAATATACGCATATTTCGTTATTTTTACGTAACAATTTAACATGTACCACATACGGGTCATGAACTATAAACAAAAAAAAGTATTGATATCAAGTCCATGAACCACATATGGGTCATGCTATTTTTAAATATTACTGGTTTGTATTTATCATTGTTTATAGATGTAGCTTACTCTGGCACTCCAAATATAATCAAAAATAATTTTATCGAAGTGGACTAGCGCGTACTGTTTATAAATTTTCAATAGGGACTAATCAAGAAATAAACCATGAACCACATATGGGTCATCGGACACTGAACGTGTTAAGTCATACAATTCAGTATGACTTCTTATTAGTTCGATTAATTTCTCATTGTCTATGATGAAATGTACTTGACAGTGTCATATAACAAAATGAATATTGACAACAAATGTAAGCCAATATAATAAATTTTGTAGTATGCTGAACACACCAGTCAAAACGTGTTCATACATGTCCGATCCGACATCATTCCGTCAAAAACCGACCGAGCTCGGACAAAAATCGGTCACTGACAGTATTTTTTTAGTCGGATAGAGCTCGGAAAGCTCGGATCGAACTCGGATCGGACGTGTGTGAACGTATGCACTGGAAAACAGCAAGTTAATACTTCCGAGTTAACGGATGCCTTGGCGGAACGGACCCGGATTGGATATGTGTGAAAGGACCTTTAGGTCGATGAAAGTATTAAACGTGTTTATATTAGCTACTTCAAATGCGTCTCCCGATGAGTTAGTTATTAGCGCTTCCAATATTGCTGGTTTACTAGCCGTGTCTACGTGGTTAAAAATAAATTCACATTTTTTTTCGAACGGATTTATTGATTCCTTTTTATCCCCAGAATAAGTGGGTAGCATTCTAACAGCTGATTTGAAATTTAATTTATTCGAAGCCATTTTTTCCACGAATATTTGGTTTAAATTAGGGTGACCAGTTCTAAAAAAATAAAATACAAGACAAAAATAATATCCATAATATTTTTAAATTAATAAGTATTTATTACTCGTACATTTTTTTTTTTGATTTTTAATCGTAAAAAATACAATATTTAACTATTAAAGATTAAAATTAAATACATAAAACTTTATTTTGAAAAAAATAATATAACATAATTAAATTAAATTAACTCTTTTTATAATTTCATCAAATCCTTTATTCATGTTACTTTACTTAAAAAAACAATTTGTCAAGTCATTTTGATGACGATTGTTCTGATATTTCTTCACTATTTGATGTTTTGTATTTTTCTGATGAACTAATTAAATTTAACAATTCGGGATGTTCTAAAAGAAATGCATGAAATTCAATACACGACATATCTTTAAAATGTTGTTATACAATTATAATTGATCTAAAGGTGTTTACAAGAAATCGATTTTTCTCATCTGTCCATAAGACGTTTGTAATTGAAAAAACTCTTTCTACCGACGCATTAGTTCCGGGAATAGCCATTGAATACTCTAAAATTATCGTAAAATACTTATTGAAAATTTTATTTGCTTCTAGAATTTTAAATATTTCACACCACCTATTCTCAACTTTTGAACCATTTTTCCAGTTTTGCATTTTAAGCTTCATTACATTTATCACATGATTAAATTCTTCGAAAAGTTCATCTTCATCGATTTTCAACGTTGGATTATTCTTAATAATAAATCTAAGGCTTTCTTGAACATCACTCCAAATCGGAATAAATAGTACTTGAATCCAACGAAAAAGTTTTAATGGTTCAAAGTGAGATCCCCATTTTTCCATGTACGATAAAAACGTGTCATAAAACTCATCAGTTACCTCAATAATTTTTTTTTCACTGTACAGTTTATTCTTATCAAGATCTGAAATAAGTTGAGCCAGTTTTGATGTAAAAATATGTTGACTTTTCCTATTTTTTGTCACCTTCGATCTTCCTTATTGTATCACATACCACCTTCAACTAACTTTGTATAAAATACAACCAGGCAATAGATACAGGATCATTAAAGAAAGTTCTTACAACTGTAGGACACTTTTCTTGTGACATAAAATATGATTTCAATGCAGGATATAAATCTATTATTCTAGAAACGGCTGGTTTTAAGGATAACCAACGTGTTTTTACAGATCCTAAAATGTTTTTGTACTCAATATTAACAAAATCGCAAAAATCCTTGAATTTTTCTATACGAACTGTATAAATGTGAAAGTACTGAAATATTTTATTAATTATGTGTTCTATGTCAGTTGGCAAAATATCAGCACTACTATGCATAGCATTGTGTAAAACATGTGCAGCACAACCAATACCGGCAATATTTCTTTTTAACTTGTCATTAAGAATTGCAAAAACATTATTTGTGCCCTTTCTTAAAACACCACCGAAATTTGTATTGCAGTTATCCCCTGAAAATGCGATGATTTTACTCGATAAATTATATTTTTTTAAAACATTCATTATGTAGTCAGTTAAAATATTTGATGTTTCTCCTTTAAAATTCATAAATTCTATCACTTTTATTTTCACTCCTTCTAGTGGGTTATCCTTCGAGCGGGCGCGCATTTTGCAGTTACACGCACGCGGGCGCGCGACGGTATTAACACCGCAAAATTTAGAGCCGCATTTGAATTTATGTTTATGTGAATCTTATAGTTTTTTCAATAGACAATATTAATCGTACGTTAATTTAGAATAAAAAAATAATTGAATGTGGTGAAAATCATGAAGAAACACAACTATTGACTAATATGCAAAGAATATTAAAATAATATAAACATGTATATTAAAAAAAACTTATATATTTATAAACAAATAAAGTTGAAACCAGTCTTTTATTTTCTATGACATCCTCTTTTAACACAATAAATTATATAAACATCCTTTTTATACATTTTTGAGTTAAACAATAACTTTAGAAAAAATAAATTAGTTATACGTCCTCAAAATATTCTTGATCGTCACTTTCGGGTTGCACACACGAGTTACATCGAACAGTTTTGGTTGAATGATTTTTACAAACGTGATTACCACATTGGCAGCAGGTTGTCGACGTTCTGTTATTTTTTCGTTTACCACACAAAACGCAAGCTCGACTTTGTGATGGAGGAATAGGTTTGGCATGTGGTTTGTATTTTTCCAAAAATACATTGATTTCTTTAGGAAGGCTTGCAATTGTGGCTCGATAATTCAGATTTTCCCTCATTAGGCTGAGCGCTAGGTTGAACGTGTATATTCTTCGGATAATGGTGGAGTCTGGATTATTGGCTTTAAAAATCTTGTAGGAATTGATTGCTGCTAAATCGAGAAGGCGGAAAAAGACTACCATTGGCCACCTAAGAGTATTTCTCGATGTGGAACATCTGGCACACATCAAATCTACCGTGTCTACTCCACCTTTAGTAGCGTTGTAATCCATTATTTGGTATGGTTTACCTGTGCCTTCATCAGTTATATTATGATCGTGCATTGAAGACAATACAAGCACAACTTTTTTCTTTTTCGTCACCGTAGATACAAGCGTCATGTCTGGTTGGGCACCGAATTGATGTGTACCAGGTTCCAAATTTCTATGCTGAACAATAAATTCGGGCGGTATTTGTTTTTTGTTTTTTTTTTAGGGTGCCCATAAAAGTCATCCGTTTTTTAGTAAGTTTTCAGCTAATGGATAACTACTAAACCAGTTGTCGGTTGTAACGTTTCGCTTTGATTTTTTAATAGGTTCAGTTAGTCTAGTAAATACATATTAGGGCTATAAGCTATAACTATAAGTAACTATACATAGGGCTTGTTCGATGTCGCAAAAGGGCCCGTGTCTTGCTTTCCACGATCAATTTCTAAATTATACGTATAAAACGTTCGTGCATCGCACAATGCAAAAATCTTTAGTCCATATTTCGCCAGTTTTTTGTCCATGTATTGAATGAATCCACAGCGTCCTCGGAATGCGACCAACATTTCATCAATAGTGGTGAATTCGCCGGAAGCATATGACTGTTGGGAGTTAATTACAAAGCAATTTAATAGGTCTCGTTTCGCAAAGGTTCTCAGCTATAATTTTTTTAAATTTTATATATTATCTATTATAAATATTGTTTTATTTGTAAAAAATAAATAAAATACATTTTCTATTATTTTATAAAAAGAATGTTGGTTCATGGCTAGTATTGTTTTCGCGAGCGAAGCGAGCGATTTTGTAAAATAGGGGTAAGTATGTTACTGAAATTTTTTACGAGGCCCCTCTTATGGATTTGCCGACTTTATTTAAACCCTTAAATCCGCCACTGGTCGTATACTTGTATAGTTGTATCTATACTATTGTTCTGTGATAATACGTATACCAAGCCGATATAATTTCACTATACTTAAATTGTTTAATGTTGGGCACTTATTACTTAGGTACCTACTGCCTTAATAGTTAATACTTACATTATTAATACAGCATATTAAGGTAGCCATCGGTTGGTTTATTAAATTATTAATATATTTTTCTTATTCAGTTAGGAATACCCGCCATGGCCTATGACCACCCACCCAATTATAAGGTGTATCGACGGATACACCTTGAGCATAGGATAGCCGCCACTGATTACACCCAAGCGAAACCGAATGACACCGTATCATTTGTCAGCCTTGATATTTTTGAAAAACAAGTGTTTTGCGCTGCCAGGCTCTTTACAAGTAGTTAGCCTCGGCAGACTCGCACCATTGTACAATTGTATTACAGTAATGCTTATTGTAATGGAACAAGTGAATCAAGAATTTACTGTAACACAATGCATATGAATAATTCAAACACGATAGGTAATAAATAATTAAGCGATATAATATCTAATAATAGAAAAAAACAAATAATATGGGGCGCCCAAAATGATGGGTTGTGAAATGATCGGTTATATCTTTTTGTAAAATACCTGCACTTATCTGGGTAATTAAGTGTTCTTCGTTGTGAACGAATATATGTATGATCAAGACATGCATGTTTTTGCTCGCTGGGTAACCTTGTATATAAATTTATGAAAGATGCAAACCCGTTTTGCGATAATAAATTAAGATAATCATTATTTAGACTCTAAATTTTAGAGCATTGTCCCCAATTATATTTATGTTCATATCCCCGATAAGCACAGCGTAATTACCTTTTTTTTTATTTTCTATTATAACTATATTTACCGTTGTTTGAAAACATTAATATCAGTTGAGGGTGACCTATATATACATAATAAAATAATTGGTGTATCTATATTATTAATGGTTAGTTTAACAATGTTTGTTTCGACAAAATCATATTCAAAAAAGTCTACACTATAATTAGATCTAACAAAAACGAAAATGCCATCATTTTGGTTCCTTTTTATTGTAGAGAAAAATAATTTATATCCATCGATAGTAAAAACATTTTGATCCAAAGTATTATGCCAAGTTTCAGTCAATATTATTACATCTATTTTAACACTATTTGGATCATTTTCTAAAAAAAGCGTAAGTTCATCAAAGTTTGAGTTTACACTCCTAATGTTACAACACAGAATGTTTACGTAACTGTTGGTTATATTGTTATTAACATGCCAAAATTCCGTAAAAGATTCATAGTAATTTGTTTTGTAGCTAAGATATCCATTTATAATTAAAGAATTTTCCATTTATTATGAAAAATTTAGTTTGTAAATTAAAATATTAAAAACAAAGAAACTAATCTAATTTAGATAATGAGTGCGCATCATATATTATAACGGCTTTGCTATTTTCATTTTTTTTTATAGAATTTTTCGAATCTCTAAACCAAACAAATTTGTACCCTGTATCACGAGCAAATGCTCTAGTTTTGAAAAATAAATTTTTATTGAATTGTGTAAGACTATCGTTAATATAAATATTCTCATCATTCCAGTTTGAATGCGGTGCAACTCGTTTGCGCACAATCCAAATTTGTTACCTAAATATCAATGACTCGTTTGCGCACAACGAATACCGTCGTTAATCTGAAACGGACGACTCGTTTGCGCACAACATAAATGTTACTGAGTAACATAATATTATATTATATTTTATATTTTTAAATTTGGACTTACCTAAAGTATTATCGATACAAATTATCAGTACAAATTACCAGCATATCGACGAAAGAAGAGTACGACAACCGAACAATTCATCGAGAAGTAGCAAGAAGCAATTTAAAACGTAGAGCAGAAGAAGATTTACACATTAAACCAAATAAACTAATACGCCGGGAACTGCAAAAAAATTATAACTCTGAACATCTTCAATATAGCGATATGAAATTAATTCGAAGATCCATATATGAAAAACGAAAGAAATCCTTTCCAAATATACCAAAATCTTTAGAAGATGCTAAAAAACAATTAATTGATCTTCAACATAATCTTACTAACAAAGGTAATGCATTTTGTTTTGTTAGTGATGATGAAAATATATTTATATTTACATGTAAAAATAATTTGGAATTGCTACAAAATGCAGAACACGTTTTTGGGGACGGGACATTGACATTCGCTCCGAAATATTTTGTTCAGCTTTATACTATTCACGTATATATAAACAATTTTTATGTTCCTGTGGCGTTTTGTTTTTTAAGTAACAAACATACTGATACTTACGTCAATATGTGGAATACGTTACAAAATATATGTATTCAAATTACTGGTAAAATAATAAATTTAAGCAATTTTCTTGTAGACTTTGAAAAAGCTGCGCATAATGCAGTATTGCAAATTTTTCCTAACTGCAAAATTGCGTGTTGTAACTTTCATTTAGGACAAAATTGGTTTAGACATATTCAACAACACAAAATATTATCGAGCGAGTACTTAAACAATGACTCTGAAATTGGCAAATGGATGAAATATTTTTTTGGATTAAGTTATTTACCTCCTTAAGAAGTTTCTGATGGATTTTGTGATCTTATGTCGTTAGCGCCAAGTGCTACTTCTATATTTTCCGATTATATTTTAGAAAATTACATAACATCGGACAGTAATTTTCCCCCTAAATTATGGGCTTGTGAACCTATTAATAATCCTAAGACTACTAATGGTGCAGAAAGTTATCACAAACATTATAACAGTCAGTTTTACACTGCTCATCCACACTAGGGTGGTCTAATAATGGTCAAAAAAAATTTTATTTCGAAAACTTAATCTCCTACACTTGATACTTGTTCTAGATAGTTTCAAAACGAGCTTACAAGAAAAAAAAATTTTTTTTAATTTTTTTTGAGTCATCCCAAGTCAGTTGAATAATTTAACTCATTTAATTATATTAAAATAATGAGTAACTGGTTCATGTATAAAATCTTTAATTTTTTTTTTCTATCATACACTAATAAGTCATATACAATATACATGCAGTATTACATAAAACGTATATTACAACTTTGTCAACTTTTAAATATAATCGAAATAATTTAGGTAATATTAATACAATAAAATTATTATAACATAAAAGTTGGATTTGTATTTTTAAGAGCGTTTTTACTACAATCAGGATAGTTCTTTCGATGCTCAGAAACTACTTGTAAAAGATATTGAAGTTGGTCCTCATCATAGGTGATTTTGCGATTAAGGTCTTGGATCAATGCAACTCCTCTTTCTGCCACGTCATTTGTTACTCTAAGGTTTTTAAAAACGTTCTCTGCTTCTGTAAAACTTTTGGACTCATTCCAGTTTACCACGTCAGATTCCCAGAAATTGCCTACACCAAATTCTATGAAAATTCTCATCGTATTTTTATTAGCTAAATCATGAAGTCCCAATTCTTTCAAATCATCTTTTTTAATTTTTGGTCGTACAATGCGAACTTCTGGGGAAGGGTTATTAATCATTGCGTGAACAATCTTACGCTTAGTGTCTACTGAGACATTTTGGTCAAATAAACAAAGACCAACTAACTCATCTGACAGATACCATAAATGTCCCATCATCTTTTTACAGTGGCATTTAAAATATCTGGATTATCGTAGTTTATTAAGGTTTTCATAAGCTGTAAATCGTTGTTTGGAGCACATGTCGCAAAAGTTGCTGTGAACCAATGTTTTATATAAATGGTTACAATAAAAACGCAAATTTCTTCTAAGCCCCTTTTCTCTTTTAGATTCCAATTAAATTGCTCACTAAACATAAATATTTTCAAACCGTAAATTACCTTTGATATCCAACGAGCATGGCTAGTAGCACCTGGAGTCATAAATCTGATACTTCTGGTGGGTTCCTTACCAAGAAATATGATCGATAATTCCAGCAGCCCGCGATAATCGTCTCTTACTCGTTTAATTTGAAGCATTTCCTGACTATATCATTGACTATATTATTGACTATATCATTTCGTTTTTCATCTGTTATCCTAAGAATAATAGTTGGGTTTGCTGTGATATATGTTGACTGATTAATTTCTGACCAATAACATTGAAATCGTACAAAAAGACGGTTATCAGGTCCAGATGTAGCTAAAGGTAACACTGCTTGAAATGCTGCTCCAATAAGTAACTCAAATATGTGATGTCTGCATGCTAACCAAAATAAATTTTTTCCAAGTTTACGTTCCAATAGTACACTAGACCCTTTGTTTTTTCCGGTGTATAATTCCGATAATAAAAGTTGCTTGCCGATCACTGACTTTAGTTTTATCCAACACAGCTGCTAATTCTGGTGTTATTAAAGGTGTCAATTTCTTTTTACAACCTCTTTGCAATTTCGATTGGCAACCTTTTCTTTATACAGCCGTAGTTTTTCTTCTCGCTCTATTTTACGCTTTTCTTTTTGAGTAATTAAAACGTCAACTGTAGACATAAAACCCCTTCTCCCTGGCTCTCGTTGAGCCAGTAAAAATTGTCTATCTTCATCAATTGTTATTTTTTTTAAAGCATCAGCATCACCAATATCAAAAAGATTAGCCATTTTTAAACGAAACCCACATTCTTGTTGACGGTGAAGCTCTTTTTTCTATCTTTATGTTTAAAAAGATTAAGCCATTGAATATAGAGCTTTTTAAACTTATTTACGGCGTAATTTATACAGATAAGCTTTATATCTATGTGAAAACCCGGCTAATGATGTATAAAGCAATATTATATAAATTGACACGACCGTATCTGAGAATATCACAATAATAATAATAATAATAAATAAGTTAATTACAACAATACGATAGTTTCGTATATACGTAAATATTGTATCACGATACAAACTTTAAGTAGCTTGGGATGGCTCAAAAATGTTAATATTATATAAATATTTATAAATAAACTACTTTTAGACTATAGAGAATAACTTTAGGTGGTAGGAGGTAAATATTGATGAGCTTTGATTTTTTAAACCACCCTAATCCACACATACATCAAGTAATTGACGTAATTATTGATATTCAGAGTGAAACTGATTTAAAAATTAATTCGATAAACAATAATATCATAAACTACAAGAAAAAAGAGACAATCAATAAGGAGATACAATTGGAAAATATTTGGAATGAATATAAAAATAAAATAATTGATCGCTTAACTTATATAAAGAAAATCGGACTTGTATGCCACCATACAAAATTAGTATAATTTTATAACTATAATATGCTATTATTTTTTTATTATGATTTTATAACCAATATACTACTATAATATTACTTCTTATTAATAGTATAATTATATTTTTAGTCCTAAGCCTATATTAAAGTGAGAAGGAAGATGTGCTGTTGTACTCAAACGAATCGTAAAAAAATATGTGTGCGCAAACGAGATGTACCTTAATTATTTAAACCTAAAATATGTGTGCGCAAACGAGTTGTGATTTTGTGCGCAAACGTGTCGTAAAAAAGGCAAATGTGCGCAAACGAGTCGTACCCGTTTGAATGTACTGCTTTGCCCTTCAACTTCGCTTTTTTGACATTATCCATCATAGATTTCTTGTTTTGAATTGACAGCAATTCTGCGACAATTTTTCTGGGTCTATTTGTGAGTTTTGAATGAACACGGAAAGGTTTGCTCCTACTGCTGCCGCGATTGACTCCACTGTTTTTATACAGTCTTCGTTGTTAACCTTCGGGACACCCACAATTTCCACACATTTTTCAATAGCTTTTTGCTCAAAAACGTTCATTCGTTTGTCTAATAGAGCAACTTCAATTTTTAATTTACAATTTTCTTCTTTTAAAAATGAATTTTTTGCTTTAATATTATTTATTATAGTAACTAACTCTTGTAATTGCTTGCCGAAACAATCAAATTTGTCACTCATGAAATTTACAGTTTTGACTAGATTATTAATAGTTTCATTATTTACATCTGAGGCTGAATGAGTTGAGATTGATGCGATTTGTGATTCCGGTTTATTAAAATAGATGTCTTTCGATTTGCACTTACCGCAGGACCATTTTTGTTTGGCTGTTTTGGACATATTTCTGAAAGCAGACTCCCTCAATGCTGTACATATTCTAATAATAGAAAAAACAAATAATATGGGCGCCCAAAATGATACAAATATTAACAGAATAATAATAATAATAAGAACAATAATAATAATAGTCTAAATAATTTACAATATAATGAACAAAATCTGTTCTTGCAATATACACATTACTAATAAGGTTGGCCCGATTGGTTGCGCCCACGCGACCATATTTCAAGTGCGACGGGGGGCAGAAGGCGAGCTGACTTGTGAATGACAATACAGGCGATTCCTGGAACTCGATGAAGCCCGCTGACGCAGCAAACATAAAAAAGGCCACAGACGACACGGCGCCGTAACAGCAATATGCCGGAAAGGTCGCTGCAGCACAGAGAAAGTGTGGTAGCGCACAGTTCAATCGACACGAACGCTGCCGACAGACTCACTATTCCGATAAAATGGGAACAGAAACGACCCAGCGCCCGCCGACTAATTGGTCATTACCCGATATCGGTTTTGCGATATCGGTGACCGTAGGCGAGAGGAGTCGAGCGTCGAACTTTCTAGAACTTTCTATACGCAGGGCCATATTTATGCAAGGACAAATGGGACATTTGCACTGGGCCCACTCGAAAGAGGGGCCCACTGACTTCAGCCTTATAAAATTAATTATATACAGTAGAACTTCGATTAACCGTCACTGTCGGGACTGGGGCTATGACGGTTAATCGAATAATAGACGGTTAACGGAAATTTTGCAAAAAAAAAACGTGTACATACATATACACACATTTATTATATTTTTTACGTGTGTGTACTTTAAAAATAATACATATAAAAAAAATATAACATATAAATTAATTATTATAACACATATAAATTATAAACATCTCGTACATACCACACTTATTATAAAAAAAATCTGTAATTTTAGTTTGGTTTTTTGATTCTCTAGCTTTTTTAGCAGCAATATTACGTATTTGACGTAGAAGTAAGACTTGCGTAGCATTTGATTCTTCCTGTACTTCAAACCAATCAATACACTTTGATAACATCGCTTCTGCTTCTGAATGGCTAGTTAGCGGTTTTAAGTCAAGCCCTGAATCTTCGACATCCTCATCAATTTCTTCTTCTTCAACGGCAGTGACATTCAAAATAATTTGTTCATCATTCAAAATTTCAAACCCTCCATCCTGCTTATCATTTTCTAACCAATCTGTTACTTCTTTCGTTGATAATATTTCACTGTGCAGTCCATTATTACAAAGTTGTACTATTTCTTCAACACTAACAGGCTCAGTTTCTTCAGATTCGCACGGTATTATTTCAGGCCATAGTTTGTTCCACCCATTCTTCAAGTTTGAAACACTCAAATCAGCCCATGCACTGGCAACATTGAATATAGCATCCTTTATTGTATATTTTTTCCAAAACTCTTTAATACCTATAGCATCGTTAGATGACAGCAAACTTTCGATAAAATATTTTCTGTACCGACGCTTCATATTCTCAATTATGCCCTGGTCCATAGGTTGGATAAGAGGGGTTGTATTTGCTGGGAGAAAAATACATGTTATATTGCCATCATCACTTTTCAGTTCTTCAGAGGGATGTGTTGGTGCATTATCCATAAGCAGCAGTGCTTTTTGTAGCAACTGTTTTTCAGCGAGATGAACTTTTACTTGTGGTACAAATACTTTATGAAACCAATCAAAAAATATTGTTTGGTCCATCCAAGCACTTTTTTGTGCATAATAGTTCACAGGTAGTGCATTCATATTTAAATTTTTAAATGCACGTGGTTTTTTTGATTTTCCAATCACCAGCAAAGGTAGCCTATGATTGCCGGTTGCATTTGCACAAACCATTGCAGTGATCCGATCTTTTTGGAATTTAAAACCTGGAGCTGTTTTTTCCGAAAATGATGTGAGTGTTTTTTGTGGTAAGGCTTTCCAATTGAGTCCAGTTTCATCACAATTATAAACTTGTTCTCTAACGAGTTTAAGATCATATTGTATTTTCAATTTAAATTGTTCCTTGAATTCAGTAATGACTGCACTATTCGCACTAAGTTTCTCTCCACTTATGTCTAGTTGACGAATTCCGTGACGAAATTTAAACTTATCAAGCCATCCCGTGCTTGCTTTGAAGTTTGGATCGCCATCTAGTTTTTTATTCATTTCACCTGCCTTGGTCGTAATAATAGGACCAGAAAGTGGAATTCCTTGACTTCGGGCTTGAATAAACCACTGATACATAACGTTGTCAAGTTGTTCATATTTTGCCGATTTCATGGTTTTACGACTTCTGACATCTCCATCGTTACTTTGCATTTGCGACACATGTTGCTCAATTTTTTCAGCATCCCGTTTTATGTCATTCACTGTTGTTCTCCCCACACCATAAATCTGAGCAATATTTGTAGCAGTTTCACCTTTCTTCAAACGTTTAATAATTTCAAGCTTTTGATTGAATCCTAATACAACACGTTTCCTCTTTTCTGCCATTTTCGAAACACGACACATAAACTACGAAAACACTAATACACACGGTACACACTTACACGTAGGCTGTTCGTCGGTCACTGATTAAATTACAATATACTAATACACACGGTACACACTTACACGTAGGCTGTTCGTCGGTCACTGATTAAATTACAATACATACATACATAGCACAATACATACACACATAAATTTATAGTTCGTTTATTACGTTTATCGCTTATATTGGATATGTACATATTACAAACTATTTTTATACACTTTATAGTTACTGTGTATGGCACCACGACGAGTTTATCACAATCGTCTAATCGCCTAATTATTTTTTTTTTCGGCGATGACCGATGACGGATAACAGAGAGTGACGGTTAATCGAAGTTCTACTGTACCATTTTTATCATATTTTTGGAAAACACAATTTTACTTGGATATTTTTTTGGGTATAAAGTATAATGGGGATTTCGCGAAAACGATGGCTTTAATCAACATTGACGATAACTTAAATTCATTAAAGCATTGATTATAAATACTATAGATTGCTCACTGGACTGTTTTTCGGTGGCGTGAAATAAAACTCCCGGTAGATGGCGATAAGTAACTAGAAATAATAAATTCATATTTTATTTTGACCGTCGCGCGTCGTGGCCTAGTCGCGGCATGGAGTAATTACTAATTTTATCTTATCTTGTCAATCGTCGAATAAAGAAAACCCTATTTATAGTTTGATTTTACAACAAAAGAACATACAATTTATATTTTGTTACATATTTACATTTAATTTAACCTGTCGTATTTTATTCCAACCATAATAGGGCGCGGTGCGAGTATAACTGGTTTTTATCGTGCCTCGTCATGACGTCGACGACTCTCGGACTTAATCGTAGTTTTTAAATTTAATTTTAAATTTCTGAAAATATTTTATGAAATATATTCACGCGTACAGGAATAATTATACAAATCATAATAATAGAATACAAAGTTCAATTAACATACTGTTTTTATAAACATTTTATTTATTTTTAAAAAGCTAATTAATGAGATTCCTTGAAAATTTTATACACTATAATCTTTTTCATTAAAATTGCAGGTATCTATTTACTAACTAAACTTTAAAATCAATAAATAAATGCGTACTTTATGCAGCACCAATCAACTATTTATTTTTAAAAATTTTCAATTTGTCTGCATTTTGTAATTCTCGTCTTTTACTTGAATTGTCATTAATCCATTTGCACTGCTTATATATTTTTGTTCGAAATAGGAGTTGAATAATGTAATTTAAATGAGTATGACATGGATGGTTCAGACAGTTTAACTTGTTATTAATTCTATGTGATGCTGTAGATGTTAATTTCTTTAAAATTTCTTTTTCCGTTTTAATTTGAGGAAACATTTCCGTAAATACATCTAAACATATTTTTGTAACTTGAATTAATAATTTTGACGGTAATTTTAATCCTTTTGAATAGCTAATGTTGTCGTATTCCTTATTTAATATAAGTAGTTGGTGATCGTCTTCTAACTCGTCGGGTGTAACTAATTTCAAACGGCAGTCTTCACATTTATAATTATCTATGCATTTTTTGGCTAAATAACCTGCGAAGTAAGTAATAGAACACGTTTCAAGTGTTGGATGTGTCGGAGATGATATGCTATATGTAGAGCTGGTTTCTAAATCATCTGAGTCAGTTGTTACGTCAATGTTTTCATGTAATACTTCGTCTGTTCTAGACTCAATTTCTGTTTCTATTTTAATATCTTTTAAAACTTCAACTGTCATAAATTCAGAATCATCTGGTTCACAATTGTTACATGAAGTAGCACATTTCATGAGACTGAAAGAACAAATATGTCCGAAACAGGAGCGAAAAGTGCGTGCAGTTGGGTTTCTGTTGTACCTGTTGATGTAATAAAAAATAAACATAAATATTAAATACTTAGCAATTAGTTATAATAATTATTATTGTTAACGTATAGGTATCTATTAATAATTAACTATTTACGTACCCATTTTTTTGGCGGATTATCGAGAATAAGTTCTCCAATGCATCCTGCGTTAATCTGTTGGTCAGTAAAAAAAAATCATTATCCTCTCGGAATCTTGATATGTTTTTCTCCGATTCATAAAGTTGAATAATTGCCGTAATTGACCACACGATACCAGAAAAACATGGCGGAATACTTAACTTTTTTGTTTTATAACATATTTTTACGGTCTTTTGAAATACAGAACGAGCCGTTGACAAATGTTTAAGTATATGAGAATTTTTTTGACTCAATGGTCGTCTGTTTTGATTAGGGTCATAGAGGTTCTTACTATTACATGAGTCGAACATTTTATCTACCATCTCAATGAAATCGGCTGTATCAAGGGCAGTGTTTGATTTCAATTCTCCAGTAGTCACGCATGTTTTTATTGCTGCCGATACTGACCTGCTTAATAACTGAATAGCGAGTTTACATGTCATTTTTTGAAATGGGTTAGGAGCTAAATGAGCAGGAGTAATTTTACACATAGCACGTGCAGAATTTTTGGTATCAATTGCATATGCTTTATGGACATCAGAAAGTGATATAACTTTTTCACCAATTTGAAAATCACCATTTAATAAATTATTCCGTATACTTTTGACGAGATGTGGCATGTCGTATAATAAAAAGATTTTATTTTCATTTACTATAATATATGGTTTTTCTTGTGTACCACCAAGTAATGTGAATGTTCGTCGATTTTGAGTTCCTTGGTCACACACTATACAAGTTGGTATTAACCCGACTTCAACTATATGATTTATAGCTTGTTTGATAATGATAACCAGATCATTGCCTTTAACGCCACTGCCAGTAAAGAAAAAACTTAAAGGAAACTTCCAGTTTTTATATAAACCACGAACCATGATTACTAACGCGTGAGTCCCAATTTTATCATTACGTCCCAATGGTCCCAAATCTTCAAAGCCTTCAATATAATCAAGGAATTTATTATATTCAACGGCCTTCATTATCGAAACTTCGTCTAACATAATCACACATTTCTTATCACATATAGTTATTTCAGATGTTTTTAAATGTATTTGTTCTAAGTATGAGGAAGAAAAACCTGGTTGAAAATTTATTGAGTTTAACCATGAGCGCACAGTGCTTTCGCCGGGTAAATTAATTCCATTTCTCCGCATGTATTTGTAGGTCGATGGTGACTTGTAATATAAGGATAATGCTAATTTTTTTTCTGATTTTAACCATGGCTTACGTTTTTTATGCAAAAGTTGCATTGATATTAAGGCTTTCGAATTGACGGACGAAAATTTTGTTTCTTTAAAAAAATCAATAATATTTTTTGGTTTATTGTTTGTATTTAAACACTTTTTCTTGAAAGATCGAATAACAGCGCGTTTTCGTTTTAATTCCCTTCTCAATGTTTGTATTTTTTTTTCTAGTAAAAATTTTTTATCAATTAATGTATTGGGACATTGTGTATCAATATTAGATTTTAAAGATTTTTCTTCAGTGCTTGGTAGATTTATAAGTTCGGATATCCATGATTTGGTTGTTGGAGTGACTTCGGATATAGTTGGGCTAGTGTCGAACAAAACTTTGGGGCATAGTGAAAATTCATTTACACGCCTATACGTATTGGTTGGCGTTAAAACTTTATATGTAGATGGCGAAGGTGTGCAAATATTTTGAGTATTGAAGACTATAAGTTTAATAAAAAATAAACATTGATTACAAACTTATTTTAATAATATTATTTGTAGACAGTTGACATTTTTTTTTATAAATATTGATATAAAAAATTAGGCTGAAAAAGTCTTTTAAATAGTCTTCAGTCTTTAAAATTTAATACAACGTCCCTCATAAAATTCACCTACTTATCGTATTTTAAAATATCGTTTGAAATCATTTATCGTATACAATAATATGTTTTAAGGTACATACCTTCAATTGCACTTCTATTTTTTCGCAACTTTGTTGGAGTTGTGATCAATACTTCATTTACATGTTCTGTACTGGAGACACTCCAGTTCCAAGTTTTGGGTGAATTTAAAATATTAACCGACCGTGTAGATTCATTTATATGCTCAACTTTAACAATAATATAATAAAATTAATGTAAGAAACACGTGCGCTGTGTATAGCGTAGATATTATATCATAAAATATCAGGGGCCGATCCAGGCCAAGATAACGGAGGGGGCAATTTGTAATGAGTACATATGATATAAATAATGTCAAATGTACCTTCAGAATAATTTTTTGGAACCGCATTGGAATTAAGCCGTGATTTAGGATCAACTGGATTGGAATACTGGTCTCTATTAAAATGTTCAGAGCATAAAAACCGATTTTTCATTTTTTTCGGGCTTATAGAATCCAACTCGACGTTCCCTAAAGTTTGAAGTATAAAGTTACTTGGTCTGGTTAAATTTGGTTAAATTAAATAGGGATATTATTTTATAAAAATAAAAAATAGGCCATTGGGCACTTACCGCAATGGACTATCCACTTTTTTAATAAATTAATATCCGAAGGAAAGGTGTGAAATCGGATTTTGGTATTTTTTTGAATGTTATGACAATTAAAAAAAGAACATTTTCTTCTCGACATTATGGTGTAATAGAAGAAACGTAACAAAACGTGATCACGATCACGATACAACCGATTGTCAATTGGAAATTAATAATTACACACCCTCGCATGTGCGTGTGTGTGTTTGTGTGTGCGAGACGTCGGACAATTGGATTATTTATACACGTAGTTTCATTGGTTATAATGATAAATAATAAATTATTAATAGTATTTATAATCAATGCTATTACTTATTATTAGCATTTCGTCGGCCAGACGCTAGCGCTACAACGTTACTGTTCACAATTAACCACGCGCCCGCAGCGCAGTCTAACGATTCCGTGCAAATTGCACGCCACCGAAAAACCTGCCAGTGAGCAATCTATAGTATTTATAATCAATGATTAAAGATATGAAAATATCACATGCATTTCCAAACTTGGAAACGTGTCTACAAATTTTTCTTACAATGCCTGTTACAAATTGTTCCAGTAAACGATCATTTTCTTCATTAAAAAGATTTAAAAATAGATTACGATCTACATTGAGTCAAGAAAATATAAACGCTCTGGGAATATTATCTATTGAACGTTATATCACAGCAAACCTAAATTTTGATGATGTTATTGACCACTTTTCTAAGCAAAAAGCAAGGAAATGTTTGTGAAAACTGAAATAAAATAAGATTTATAACATTAAACGTAAAAACATTTAATTTGATACCTATATAATATTTATTACCTATATAATATACCTAATATTTATTCTATGATCCAACTACTCATATACTCGTACTAATTATATACAACATTAATTTAAAAATATATTATGCGTACATTTTTATTTTAGCATTGAAGAAAATAGAGCTGGACAATTTGAGGCCCAAAATTGTAAAATGTACTGGGCCCACAAATTGGTAAATCAGGCCCTGTCTATACGGTGCTCGAACAACAAGTAATAAGGCATAATTAACAACTTATCATTATTTTATATCATTTAAAATATTATTATTATAACCATAGAAGTATTATTTTCATTGTTAATATTATAAATTATTATTATTTAATTATTTATTAATTTATAATTATTATTTCAAACTTAAATTATTATATTTGTAATTAAGAATATATTCTCATCATTACATGTACTTTTCTGTTAGTTAAACAAAGTATATTTAGTATTATTGATTGTGTCTTTTTGGATAAATTATTCTAATACTTATAAATGTTGTTACTAATTTCATATACAAATTGAGTTTAGGTCGTAATATCTACACGTTATTGCAATATTGATAATTTTTGTTGTTGTTATTTTTGCTTTAAAAGTTTTCCTATAAATATATTAAATCATTATAAAAAAAAAAAATGTGTATTTATTAAGGCTTTAATATAAGGAATCCATAAAATATATTAATTCAATGTTTCAAAATCCGAAATCCGGATTTCGAATTACATGAATCCGGATTTTCGAACTTATTTTTTCTAATTTTTCACACTACTAGTAGCTATACAAATAAAAATTATAAAAAGTAATCATTACAAAGAGAACAGAACCATTTTCATTATAATACTAAAAAGCAAGATAAGAATTATACATATTAAATACAATAAATAAACTCAAATTACATGGAGACATTTTGAATAGATTTATATTAGTTGTTTTGCAAAATATTTAATTTACTTCTAGGCTTTTCAGCCCTTTTTGTTTTTACATTTTTGGATTTCCAGTTAAAATCACTCAGAAGCTTGCACTTAATAAGGTGTACAATGATAGGTATAATAATAATGATAAGTATAATGATCTTTACATAGATCATCAAACTTCCAAACAAGATTATTATCTATTATTTTTTCACACAAAAACTTCCTAATATTTTTTTTTTTTGCGGCATCTTTTCTACAGTTTTTTTAATTATTTGTTGTGCCATGGAAACAAATTCATTAAAACTACTTGTGGGTCTTTTTAAAAATGTATATTTAATCAATGGTTTTATTATTTGAAATTTATCTGTAAGACTGTCGCCCAACACAATTTGTCTGTGACACAATAATTATTATTATACTATCGTAAATCGTTATTATTGAAATAATATTATCATTTATTTTTATTGAATTTAAAATGATTCAGGAAGTAATGGCCATAAAACTCATAATACTGTCATTCAGATTTTGTTTTAAAGCAATTTCAAAATGTTCTGTATTGTTTTATATCTTCAAGTTGACAATTGGATTTTTAATTCATAGCAGTCGCTCCCCTATGATTATAACATGAATCTTATATTTTCATTAGTATTTTGTCTAAAACAAATTTGCGACCCAGTTAATTTTATAGCATTTCATTTTTATTTACAGAGGATACAATTCTTATATACTGAAGTCTGAATTGACCTCTTTAATTAATGTTACTTATGTTAAAATGTAACAAATAATTCAAATTATTGATAACATATCATTCATCATTAATGCTAAAGAAGTAAAGAATAATAAAATACAATATTTTAAATTAATATTTTTTATTAATGATTTCCTTTCATTTCCAACAAGGTAACAGTTTAAGTACAAAAAATTCTAGTTGCGTGAGCTATCTATACTTATTTAAATTTTAATCAATGGTAGTAGGTATTATAATATTATATTTTGACGCGGACCCGGCGGCGGCAGTTCCCCAGAACGTACACCGCCGACCGCGTTGCTAATCTGTATTCTTGTCAGCCGGCAGTCCGCGGATCGCGATACCGATCCTCCCGTACTCCGCACCTGATAACGTTGCGGGGGGGGGGGGGTCGACACCGCCGTAGACAACGGCCGAAACGAGAACAGCGGTCTCTTGCGTTCGAGACTTGGCCGTGACAGGAGGGACGTCCGAACACTCCGAACTAAAGTGTTGTTTCTATTCTGTTACCTAATATGTCAATATTGTAAAAGGGTTTCTAAGTAAACACTGTCATAAACCGATCTATTTTCTTTTTTTCTTTTTCTTCGTTTATTTCATTTTTATCGTGCATTGTAGCCCCCACAAGGCCCACGACAGAATTGCACCGTGCGTCGTGCTGCCCCACAAGGCCCACGACAAATTGGCTCACCGGCAAGGATCTCAACAGGTCAAGTTACATTTAAAGGTCAGTGAAAATGTTCGTTGTTTTACCACGCGTTTTGCTTATTAAGTCGTTACATAAGTCAGACCGTCCTCGACAATTCTAATATTGTTGAGCGAGGTACGGAATTCCCAACAAACGCACACAATCGCGAAACACTTGGGACCCGGGCAACGAAAATACACACGCGCGCGAGATAGCAGCTGGACACGCATGAGCTAGGTAGGAAAATAATTTATATTAGACCACCGACACGCCACGTAAACCGATACCACCGAAACCGGTCATAATAAATACAACGACGGACCGCCGGTAATCACTAATCAGTCTAATCGAACATCCCGCCGCCGATATCACACGAGACACGGGCCCACGCCGTCGTCAACGACCCGATAAACCGCCACCGTCGTTAATATCAGTGTTGTTAATACCGTTTCCGTGATAAATCGCTCGCGTGATAGCCGTGCTTGCAAAACACCGGACTCGCCGCCGCGACACTCGCGAAACGTAAACCGCCGAAACGCAACACGCTCGCGTAGTGCTCCGCCATCAACGATCGCGCACCGGACACAAACTTTGCCGTACACCGCCGTATACGATTTTGAATTGTAACGGCCGGAAATTATAGAAAGAGGAATATGTCCGGAAAAGCGATCAAACGTCTGACGTTTAGTGAGCTACGCCGCGAGTGTGAACACCGCGGCCTACACTCTTCGGGCACAACTGCAGATCTGGAAACGCGACTAGACTGCTATGTACGCGAGTTAGGAGGTGAACAGGGTGTCATCCACCTGCAATCGGTAGTGGACAGTGACGACACCTCGGAGGTAACCAACGGACAGCGGCACACCACGGACTCGATGCGAAACGAGTGGGGCAACGGGGCCGGTACAGCAACCCAACAACCCTACTCGGACATTGCACCGGGCGGGTCCAACACTAATACCGAATCGCACACTACCAACACGGTAAACGTAGCATACGACCAACTTATCGCGCACCGTCGCAACGCAAATAGTAGCCCGTCACCAACCGGACCACTCGGGAGCCGGGTACACACACTCGAGTCATTCATGAACCGCCTCGGCGACTACCAACGTCGCTTGGCGGAAAGCATGCGACGCATCGAGTTCGGTATATCGGGGCGGGCCAACGACCGCGTACACCAATCACCGCCGCTAATAGACCCCCAACTACACAGCGCGGGACGGGTACCCCCGGAAACACCGTTCGCACGAGAACACCCGGTCTGGAAATTGGGGCCCGAGCACAGACGTCCGTCGGGACGTAACTTGTGTGATGAACCCCCACGGACGCCCTACTCCGACCGGGAACCGCGCCACAAACGATCCGCACACTTCGCGGACACATACGACACGTGTCCTCGACCCGCTCCCACACCTCACGCACACGAACAATCCGTCCTAATCCCGTACGAGGACCTGCGCGCCGCACGAGCCTCGCTTCCGCAATTCTTCGGCCTCAAAGACGAAGACCCGATACGATTTCTGGAAAATGCGGAATCAATTCTGACCCAAGCGCGTATTCATCCGTCGGGCTGGACGAAAGCCGTGGAACCGCAGCTCCAAGGTGCAGCCGGAACTTGGTGGTCTTCCATCAAGGTCCTGCACTTCACCTGGACTCAATTTTGGACGGAATTGTTGGAAAGTTTCAACAACCCCGAAATTCAAGCACAGCTACGCGCGGAGATTCTCGCGACCCGACAATCCGCCACCGAAACACTCACGGAATTCGTGTTGTCGAAACAAAAACTTGCGCGTCGGATAAACACCTCGCTAACGGAACCTCAGCTGGTAGGGGTAATCACCGGGCTCGTACGCGAGGAATTCCGCGTACACGTTCGTACCCAACGACGTTTGCCGAATTACGACAAATCGCCGGCGTTCTGGATACCCACGCAAACACACGCGACACCCGAACCCGACCGGCAACCTCCGCACCACAATGGAGGGACAAATACTGCCGGGTCCATGTAGGTACTGTGGAGGGGGTCACTGGAACACCGAATGAGTTAGAGACTAGGGATTTTCACTCAACATGGCACAGGCAATGTAAAATCTGGTTCGAGAAGAAAGTTTGATGAAGTTCAATGGTAAATTTGGATCTTGGGCAGTAATGGTGTGGAGCGCACTATAATCCTTTATTACTTGATCGAAAACGGTAAAAATGACAGGAAAAATTTCATTCCACTTCATACTAGAAATCATGCTTTCCCAATACTTTTCCATCGACGAAAGAACCACCCCTGTCCTTTGCATATTTATATGAAGGTCACATAATTTTAAGTTAAATGTGGGTATTATTAAGAATTATTATTTATATTTAAATAATTAACAGGCATATTGATTAAATTCCAATAACTTGGTTTTTCCGATAAATCGAAAATCGGTAAATTTGTTAGGTATACATGTTATAATCAACTATTTTGTACCACATTATGTTTGAATTGTTATATTGAAATTTATATTATGTAAGAAAATCTAAAATATGAAAAATCACAAAAACTTGTAATTATATGGGTATCGGTACATCAGTACTAAACTATGGATTAGAGTCCAGTATTGCAGAAAATTTAAAATGATAATCATCACTCATAATCAATAATAAAATAAAATATACTAACCAGTGGCGTATATAGGATTTAATTTCAGATTGTGTATTTAGAGTTTAGGGAGAAATGACGGAGGAGGCACAATGACAAATATTGCTTAAATTATTTTAAATACGAGGTATACCAACAAATTAATAATTAATAAATAAAAAAAAAATTATTATACAAAATCAAGGTTTCTCGGCACGCTAGCAAACTTATTTAGAACTTCTTCATCGCTTACTTACAGGTCTCTGTGAATGGATAATAGAGCTAAGCCATTTAATCTGGTTTCAGATGTAGTATTCCTCAGATATGTCTTTAGTCTTCTTAAGGTTGAAAAACTCCTCTAAACGGTTGCAACAGTAACGGGAAGAACTGCCAACAATTTTAAAAGTGTATAAATATTGGGAAGCAAGTTCTTGTCGCATCTTTCTAAACAGCAGATAGCAGTTTTAGGCAAATTTACAACTTCTGATTGTTTCCATTTCTCTTTCCACAACATGAATTCGCTCCGCATAATTTCTTTAAAAGCTAAATCTTCATAATAAAATTTAAAAGCTGAGTCCAGTGAAGAAAACTCATTTTTTAAGCAAATCTCTGGAAGAACGCATTGCAATGAGGAGATTTGATCTTCTGCGGCGGTTTCTAGGTTTGTTCTTCTTTGTGGCCTTCTTAGGATTCTTGTTCTTCCTGTACTGACGAGCCATTGCACTAAATTCGAGATTAATTGAAGAAAGATGATAAATATAATAATGGAAAGTAAAATTGTCTCGACGCTAATGGTTTTGTCAATAGGACGAAATCTCAGAAGTTATTGGTTGGGTTCTTTTAATTCAGATAAAATATCACTAAGACACCAAAGATTTTCGCTACACTGCATTGAATACTTAAATTATTAACTATTATTATTTAGGTCATACACGATAAAAGTTGTACATTATCTACATATTTATGATGAAACGATTGACGTTTGTATAATTATAACGATATACAAAAAATATTATAAATTAGGCAATATTTACCAAATCAAAGTCAGGATCTGCATCACTATCATCAAATTCAGATAACACATCTGATGACGAAAGAGCTCGAACCATTTCGTCGTCGATTATTGTAATAAACTAATCAATAATGTCACAACTCGACGATGATTCTAATGAAAAAAAACGGATAACTGAATAATATGATACAATAGGCATTGAGTACCATATATAGTACACACACCAAATCGGTTTATTTTTCTTTTAAATATTATTAAAATGATATAAATAAACAATAACGATAAGAAAATTATAAGAAATATGAAAAAAACCCATGGCCCATGTTAGCATCTGTCTAAAATACAACAGCACACGAGACAAACACAGCCATTCTTTGGTCTTTTCTGCCGCTATTTGCAGAGCTGCCTTGAGCTGCCACGCGTGTTTAGTTTTGGCGATGATAGCTACATCGTCCGCGAAGGCAAGGTATCTTGTGTCTTGTGGCAGTTTGAGTCTGAGGAGGTCGTCGTAAATGATGTTCCACAGAGTTGGTACTTGTACTGACCCCTGTGGAACTCCGCTTGTGAGGATCGTCGCGCGTTCTTGAGCTCCTTTGGTGTTAAATTGTAGTGTTCTGTCCGTGAGGTATTTGTCGACTAGTTGGCAAAGGTAGGACGGGATTTCCTTGCTTTGCATAGCGTGTAGTATGTTTTCCCATGATGAGTTAAACGCGTTCCGGATGTCGAGAGTGATTACTCCTATCCGCTTGTTCGGGCCGGCATCTTCGACGAATTTCCTTACTTCTGCTAGCGCATATATTGTGCTGTGGCCTCTGCGGAAGCCGTACTGGTTCTCGGATAGTCCGTTGATGTTGTCGGAATCCAGGATGCTCCTTAGTCGGTTGTCGATTATTTATTCATACAGTTTCCCAGTGCAGTCGAGGAGACAGATGGGTCTGTACGAGGCCGGTTCTCTTGGAGGCTTGTCACCCTTTTTGATGAGTACCAGTCGTGCTTTCTTAGCATGCGGTAGGGAAGTTCCTCTCTTCTAGACACCTGTTGTATAGACCCAGCAGTGTTTCCGGTTGGTGCCGGACTATGAGTTTGAGGGCTTCATTAATCTTTGGTCTTACATCGTACATTACACGCTCGTGTGGCCCCAGCCTTAAGCTATGGGTTAGTCCTTAGGTACTTCTCCCTGTGATAAGACTGCCCCGATTGCATATTGGCTAGCATCCGTCATTAAGTTAAAATTACCGTTTTCCCAATTAGGGTAAATTAATAAAGGTGGGTTCATTAACATATTTTTTAATTCTTGGAAAACATCTTCGCACATGTCTGTCCAAACGAATGGTGTGGTCTTTTTTAATAAGTTTGTTAGAGTTTGTTTAGCTATTTTGGCGAAATTATCAACAAAACGACTGTAATAATATAATAGTCCCAAGAAAGATTTTAGTCATTTCAGTAAATTAGGTGATACATATTACAGTTTTTTATTGTTAATTTTATAATTTTTATAAAAGATTATTATTTTTTGAAGAAATTTGTAATGGTTTTCTGCTTTATTAAATTTAGTTTCATTTTTTGAATAGCATATATTTTTTTTTTTATATATATTTATTAAAGCTTCAACATCAAAGGTTTTTAGCCTGCATTAAATTAATATAAACTATAATACATTATATCTTTTACAAATAATGACAAGTTTAGTTTAGTTTACAATAAGTGACTTATGTTTATGCTATGAAAAAATGAATTGATTGCGTCTGTAGTGTCTTCGTTGAGTGCTTGATGGAGTGTGATATGGTTTTTGAGGATCTTGCGGGCTTCCGTATATTTGGCGCAATTTATGATTATATGTTCTATTGTTAACGTTTCGGATAGGTTAGATAAATAAAGAATTTGCGATAAATAAAGCATCAAAAACCTCAACAGTGACTTCTGACTGGAGCGAAAAAGTTCGTAATTTTTCCAAGGATGAATCGGCTTCTTTTAAAGTCAGAGAGGTAGAGGACTTGTGTCATCTTCATTGTCTTCATCAACGCTTAATGTATTTTCCAAAATTTTGGCGTTAAAGAGGACTCCCATACAGCATCATCTTCATCTTCATTAACATAATCAGTGAAAGATACATTTTCTAGGGAATCTACAGGGAATTCCATTGTATCGATTCAATATTCAACTGTAATTTTTTTTTTTTTTTGTTTGAATCGAGGGCTGGGGGTGGCATTAGACTTTCGTCATTTCACCCCCAGCCAACCATCGTTTATTAGACATCAATTAACATTAACATTACAATTATTTGTTTAACAGCTTTTGGAGGGCCTCTAACCCTCCTGAGTTGGCCTTCGGCCCACAAAACTATGCTTAACCAAGTTTGATTAATCGGGTTTTGCTTCCGTCTCTCCTCTTCGGTCTTCTTCCTCAGCACCTCATGCACGAAGCCGCTGACGCAGTCCCTTCCTTCGACGTCCCTGAGCATGCAGTCAGCCATATTCTCGGGGGTGAATGCTAAGCCTATTGTGATTTCCACGTTCCGCCTGCGTGTCTCCCAGACGTCGCACTGGAAGAGAGTGTAGAACGCGTCGTCAGTGTCGGATCCGCAGAACCAGCACTCTGCCGATGCCAATTTGCCGTATTTGTGGAGGTAGGCAGCGAAGCAGCCGTGGTTGGAGAGAGTCTGCGTCAGCCAATAGTCCACTGAGCCATGGCGTCTCTCCTTCCAGGTCTGGATGTTTTTTATTACTCTGTCCACTTTACCTTACTGCTTTCGTCCCATCTTGTCTGCCAGATAGATGTTGTAGTGCCTCTTATTTCCTCCCTTCTGTCGGCGTTTAGGTTCTGTTTCTCTTCGTACATGTGTTTCCGCTCCTTCGCCTGCAGGTATATTGGTGGAATGCCCTCTATGACCAGTACTGAGTCTGTTGAGGTGGTGTGGTATGCCGAGGCCATTTTTAGGGTGATTCTTCGCTGAACTTTGATGTGTTTGGCCATGCGGGCTTTGCTCATTTTGTCCGCCCATATTGGTGTTCCGTATAGCAGCATGGAGTGTTGTACCACGTTTGCGACCAGTTTTCTCTTTGCTTGCTTCGCAGCGCTCACGTTGGGCAGTATTCTTGAGAGAGTCTGGACGGCCTTCCCCGCTTTGGCCGCCGTTATCCTAGCGTGCTCCGTGAACTTAATTTATTTGTCGATTTGTATACCGAGGTATCTGATGTTGGTTCCTACGTCGATTTTGGTACCGTCAAGTTCTATTCCTAGCTGGTTGTAGTGTCGGTATTTAGTAATTACTAAGGCTTCAGTTTTTTGGAGGGCCAATTTGAGGCCGGCGCATTCCAGCCATTCTTTGGTCTTTTCTGCCGCTATTTGCAGAGCTGCCTTGAGCTGCCACGCGTGTTTAGTTTTGGCGATGATAGCTACATCGTCCGCGAAGGCAAGGTATCTTGTGTCTTGTGGCAGTTTGAGTCTGAGGAGGTCGTCGTAAATGATGTTCCACAGAGTTGGAACCCAAAATTTTTTCAATAATTTGTATTAATAAGAAGTCAAAAATTTCTGTTAACCATCACTGTCCTGGTCCAGTGACGGCTAATCGAGTTTCTACTATACTTGTATTTACCCGTAAGTCAGAAAACCATTCCATATTATAAATAAATTATGGTTGGTCTCTTGAAATAAATTATTGTAGCATTTATGTTGATAATTTTGTGTTTACTAGTTTTTCAGATTCAGACTAATAACATACACGAAGTACAAAATCATTATAAACATAAATCACAATTTTTAATCCATAAGAAATTTAAAAATTATAAATTATTACCCTATAAAATACTTATGTTCCACAACAAGTCATATAGGTAAATATTATGTTTAGAAAATAAGATTTTAGAACAAATAAGAACAAGAAAATAAAATAACTCAATATTTATATCTTTATTATTACATAACTAGTTAAATGAGTGACTATTCAAAATAACAGAAAAAAACTTAGTAGGTATAATAAAATAAAAAATATGAAATAATAGCAATTTTATACTTTAAGGGGGTTGGAAGCGCATACATTTTTCGTCAAAACGACCTAAACGCCTGACAAAAATTTAGGTACTTCCCGTTGTATGATTTTGAAAATTTAAAGATTTTTAAAATCCTTAAAAACCTTACTTTGTATCGGTCGAAACACATTTTTCATATTGAATATTGTTACTTAATTAATTACAATTGAAAATTGACAAATTAATAAAAATTGTAAATTGTTTTTTGTATGAATATCTTGATAAAATTGAAAAATTACTCCGACCGATACAAAGTAAACTTGTCTATAAATATAAGCCTAACTTTTTTTTTTAAATTGGATGGTTGTAAGTACCTTAATTTTTGTCAGGCGTATAGCTCTTTTGGCTATGAATATTTTTATGATCTAATAATGTAATATTTGTTTATGTGCATGCGCGTGCGTACGATCTCTACTATATATATCGCCGGCGCCCGGCGCGGCATATCCGCGGTAATTGCTTCCGATAAGATAACGGATTTAGGGGAATGACGATTGTAAATTCTTTTTCTCTTTTTGGTTGAAAAACTAATTTAGTTTTGTATTCATACTTCATAGTTCATACACGAGACAGACAAGAACGTAAATTATTTTTATAATAAATTTTTTTTTTTTATTGTGACAAATGCCTCGGCAACTATGGGCCATTGGCTACAAAATTATAATAAATTATTTCCCCATTTAGCCTTCAATAGCCAATAGACTTAGTTAGTTTTTAAAGTTTGACATATATACTTTTGTATAGTATAAATTGTCATACTGTATTGTTCCTGTGTAATATCATACAAATATCTAAATATGGAAAAAAATTATCGTTATGGAAATAAACGCATGCCATATTTATGTAAAAAAAAAAAAGAAATAAAGGCAATATATCAGCAACCCGTAAATCAATAAATGAACAAGTAATTAGAAAATTATTGATTCAAGATTTGATCAGGGGTTACCAATAAGGTCTGGCATTTTGGATGAGCAAGTATAAGATACGGAAGATATTATAAATTATTTGTAATAATTATAATATCTATATTTTGTAATGTTATTTGAATATATTTGTACTTTTTTTGTATTTTTATTGTATCCTCAGATCCTCTTACTATTTTAGTGTTTATCATTATTAATTAAGTTCCTACCAATAACTAAGAGTACAATTAATTACACCTAGACCAAAATGTCACTTATAAATATTCCTCAATTATTTTTTTATTTTTACAATTTTACTATTATCGTTGAATAACCTGTATCACGATTTATAGGACGGTTATCTGAAATTATTCTGTGGTCTCAACACTTCAATTAATTATGGTATCTAATATCTAATAGCCGTTAATCTGACTACTCGGAATCTATAATCGTTATCGCCGGGCCTCTGCGCCCGACAAGTCAACACTAATACTAATGATCGTTTACTACACACACATGCATACGTCTCACACGCACGCACTTATAAAATTTTTTCTCTCCCGTAACATGCTTTGTCAGAATAGCCCACTTGAAGCACTGTTCGTCTGTATTCTGCGGGTTGATGGTAGCTTTTTTACTTTCAATGTATGCAGGTAAAGGTAAATACGATGATCCGCCCATCGGTATATATTGGTAAACACATAATAATACGCCATCTATAGCCTGTAGTGAAAATCCACTGCCTTTGCCCTGATACGTATCTTCCTCGGTTAAAATGTTTACGAACATATGGTCTACAATATCTTCTATATTAGTATCCGCAAAAATCGCCCTGGCAGAGGTCTTAAATGCTCTATTGACGGACGAGTTTTCGATATGCGGTCTGTTGTAAGTTGCTTCTAATTTCAGATTGAATTTGATGGGTAGAGCAGATGATTTTAAAATTTCGATTAGTTCTGATTTGATTGAAATGAGGAAAGCTGCATAATTGAAAATACTTCTAATATTATTTTTGTAATACCAGGTGATAGAATTATTAAACGATGTGCCTACTCGCACAAAACCTGGTGTATTTCCAACAATATTGAGTCTAGTTCTTTTTTGCACGCCTACGGTCTCGGAGTTAATCGATCTTTTACGAGTAGCGAAGTCTACAGAAAAAAAAGACTTAGAAATAAAACTAATATACTACTTCTACCTAACGGTGTGTATCAAAATAAATCTTACCTGGATTATCACACAAAAATGCACTCTCCACGCCATCCGCTACGAGACCAAGCAATTCGTCGTCGCCATCGTCCCATAGTTCTTCGTTGTTAGACGGTTCGGCTTGAATGTCTGGTACAATTATCTGTGGCGCTATTTCAACATGTTGTATTGCAATCTGCGGTATATGCTGTACTGGTGATCGAGCGAGTGTAATACCTAACAAAATAATTATAACACAATTAAAAAAAATAAATATATTATATAAGTGATGATAAATACATACCATGTTTAATTTTCATATGCCGTGTAAGAACATCACGTCGGCTATATGTCATAGAACATATACTGCAAGTAACTCGTATACCGATATGGATTTTAGAATGCCTTGTTAAATTATCTTTACTCGAAAAAGATTTTACACACACTTCACAGTTAAACATAATGAAATGTTTAAAATAACACAACGGAAAAAAATAAAACGTCTAGATGTACTATAAAACCTGAGTCGAACTGTGCAAATACGATGCAAGCAAAGACTAGTATATGACCAGTAGAAGACTAAAGGGTTTCATTTTGATTTCAAATGTAGTAAGAGCTCATAATTTTATCCAATATCACTAATTCTCGGAAAAATGATTACGACAAGTCCATGAGGTGGTAAACCATTTTTCTATATTAATATAATAATTTATAAGCAATAATTCCGATTTTTCAGGTGATTTGGTATACAATATTCTCGAACATGTCTCAACCGGCATGTTATTATACTTAATGTTCTACTACAAATATATTAGTATATACTAATAGTATAATAGTATAAAGTACCTTTCTATTATATATATATATGTATATGTATGTATTGTATTCATTCGCAATCATAATCGAACATTATATCAACAGACAGTATAATCCCTACACGTGCAGACGCTAACATTCCTGGAAATGGCCATGTTAATGAGTGCTCTATGTAGTCGTATCGTGCTAATCTTTCCGTATTAGTTTAACATTTTAAATAATATAGTCTTATAATTCCACTTCGGCATATAATAAGGGGAAGTATAAGGGGAAGTGTAGCGAGGTGACCTCCGAGTAAGACTCGTTTATTTATCTATGTATGGATAGGAGTGGGGGAACAACATGTGCGATAATAGTATGACATTTCGACCTAAGCCTTAGTTTTTCCTAAAATAAATGAAGGAGGTATAATATATGAAGGTTACGTAATTATTACATAATACGTATATTTGTAATTATGTAAAAAATTATACAAATGTTATACATTTAAAGTAAAATTATAATATTGTTACCAGCGCTCTTCATTGTTTATACCGAAATATCCTACTCTATCCATCTCTAATTGTGATAAATCTACATATAGAAAAAAATAAATCTCCTCTAGTATATCTCCCCTCTTTGAGCCATTTGCTTGTCAATATTTTTTTCTTCACGGCTCAAGGTTTTCTCTTCTTGATGACGTTGGTACTTTTCATCGATTTTTACTTTCTCTTCACCAGTCGCGTTTTTGTAACCCTCACAAATATCACATTGATCCTTCTTTGGCAAAAAAAAACCGATATTAAACTCTGTGTTAAATATACGTGAGTAGATGTCGTAATTTGCCGCCTGCAGGTTAGCTGTAGTTCTTTGAGAAGAATAATTTCTGTGCATTTCTGAGATAGTTAAACCACCATCGATGAACTCTCTAGAGGTGTCATTTCTTACATAATGACTCTCGATTCGAGGAATTGAGTTTATGTGGGATCTTACTGAGGCCAAAACTTCGGGATCAGTCTTGCGATGATTAGAATGTTTCCCTCTGTTATCTATAGGTGCCATCCCAGTCCCAGTTTTTCCTTGGATGACAGTACGAATTTTTCTTTCGGTTATTCCCAAGGTATTTATTAAAAAAGTTTGACAAACATGTATTTTTTGTTCTTTTTTTTAATGTAGAAAGCGCAATTCGGCTTTCTGGGTTCTTGAGAACTTACGCGACGGTATTTGAGAATAAGTTTTTCAATACATGAATTCAAGTAGTCCCGTTGTCGTTGGAAAGAACCCATGGCCCAATAATCTGCAAACAATTGTGATCTGTAGTCCTGTGAAATATTCTTTGTACACGAGAGAATACATTTATCACTACATGGTGGTCCCATCTTTCGAGCATCAACTATTTTCCCTGTTCTTGATTTATAAGATTGTCCTGCATTTTTAAACCTTTTTGCTTTCACTTTAGCCCAATTTTTAGGTTTGTTCGTAGGACCCGTTGTTTCGGGAAAATTATCTGAATTTGGGTCAGCACTTGCACTCAGTGTTTCAGTACCCACACTCGGTGTATCAGTACTTGTACTTGATGAATCACTATCTTCACTGGATGGTTGGTAACTGTTACTTGAGTCAGCAAGTGATTCATTTGAACTACTTTCAGAACAACTACGTCGTATTGGCTGTTTTTTAATAATTGACTTAGTTGAGCTAGTTCTTGTAATCATATACACACTTTTTGTATGAGGCGCTTTTTTTACCTGCTGTTGAGAAGTTGTCGCTTGTTGGTATACACTGCTGACTACTGATTCTGGCTCTTTAATTGGTTGTTCTTCACATAATTCTATATGTTGCTGTTGTGATGTTGTCGATTTTTGACCTTCGCTGCTGACTGCTGTTTCTGCATCTACTTGTCCTCTCGCCCCAACTATTCGTATCATCTTTAGGGCTCGGCTACTCATTTTTAGTCCTACTGTAAATACTTTCCTATTATCTCTATTGTTTTAAAATTATATTTTAAGGAACGGATAACTCCAAAAAATTAACTAAGATACACAAATAGCAATAGTTATGTTAAAATTTAGATACGGTCATTAAAAAACGTAACTTAAATTAGATATTTTCGTACTTCAATTAGGTATTAATATAATAATATGTATTACGTAATTCTGAATTCAATATTATTATTGAAGTAGGTACTGGAAAACATTAATGAAAACAACAATAGTTGTCAAAAACCATTATCGCGTGAAATAATAAAAGATTAATTAATTAAATTTAATAATACTAAAATTAAAAATTGACGTAACTGTCACAGCTACTATCTATTTTTGGTTACAAAAATGACGCAAAATAAAGTTGTAACGCAATCGAGTAAACAGTCTAGTTAAATAATGGCACAAAGTATAATTATGACAGTTGATTATTTAGGAGTTCCAGAGAAACAATGACACAAAAGACACTTACGTCGTAGTTGCTCCAATATTTTAGGACAAACAATTCAAAACTGACCTATCTTGCAGTTATGTCTTTGTTCATTTGGAGACTGCAGTTCACTCGTTGACATCAGATGCATTATTGACACATGCGGCAATGTTGCACCGAATTAATTTTACAAATAACTGATATTTCCACAACGACGCAACTGCCTTCTGGCGGTCCAAAATGCAACTACAGTTGCGTCGTTTATCTACGTTATGCGTTCACTATATCTAAACCCATTGAAGCAGTTAGTCCTTTTAAACCCAATTTTGCAGTTGCGTCATTGTTCTTCCGGAACGGCGATATGAAGGTTACGTGAACGATCGGGCGGCGCGAAGAAAAATGAAAATTGGAGAAAATATGGAGGGGGTATATTATACAAAGGTTACGTGAACGATCGGGCGGCGCAAAAAAAAATAATCGGCGCGGCGGCGGCTGGGCGGCGGTGGCTGGTGGCTGGACTGGAATCCCCTATATATATCTACTCTGGTCGTTGGATTATATTCGGCGATGAATACGGCAATACAGTGGCTTGCTGCTGGGCTCCTGGTATCGTCTAAGCTGGTTCGCTGTTGTTGTTCGGTCGGCTGGCTTCGGGTTTTCTAGTCTTCGGTCTTCGGGTTTTGAATAGTAGGTGTATTGAAGACGAAGTGTTGAGATGAAGTGAAGTTTGTATAAAAGTGCACCCGTATATATACCCTACGGGTGCCCTCTCATTCGCTGCATGTGTGTTCAGTTTACCGATATAAATCCGCACGAAGCTCATGCGGGTTGATATCGGTAAATGTTATTTTTGTCGCATTTCGTACCGTTACAACATGTTTCCTTAGAAGAGTCGATGTAATATTTTCGGGGTGTTTAACTCCTGAGTTTTTACAAAATTTACGAATTATATCAGAAACTCTCATACAGGATTCAGACGACTGAGGCAACGGAAATAGGTATGGGTTATCCTTTTCAATAAAACAAACTGTTTCTCGTAAGGTTCTTAAGAAATTTAATCGCTTTTTCAAATGCGGACTGAAGGGTACTGGAACACGTCTTCCACGTTTACCACGAATAACAATACGTTTGAGCGGTTTGACTGATTTGGTGAGTTCTAATTCTACTAGAGATTAGGCGTTTGTTACTTCTTTCTGAGATATTTCAGATGACGAATTATTTTAAGTCTCGAGGAGTATACGCTGAACTTCTCCTGAACGCCGACGGTTCAATAAAACTATTTGTGCCAATATACTTTCCAGTGGCGTACCTAGGCCTCTCTTACGGGGGGGGGGAATATATTTTTATCTATTCTTAAAATATCTTAAAAATGTACGTCACAGCTAATCTAACCTAACGGAAATTTCATACTTGTAAAATACTTATTAAATAAAACATTTTAATAGGTACATAAAAAAGAAATTATTGTTTAATTTAATACTATAGTATAATGCATGTTATAAAATAATTTTATTATAATTATAATTTATAATACAAAGTCTGTTTTTCTGTTTTTCATACGAGAAAATCGTTGAATAATTTCATCCACTGGTATATTTATCTCTTGATAAATGTGCAATAGTGCAAGCCCGCATAAGCGATCCTGGCCCATTTTGGAACGTAGCCATGTTTTTAGTCTACAGCACAAGCATAAAATAAAGCAAATAATAAATATAAATAGCTAAAAAGCAGACAGCAGTAGGTAGGTACTAGGTGTATAGGTACCTAGATTTATAAGCCGATTTTGTAGATTATTAATTTATCTTTATAAATAATATGTTCTGTAAATGTTTGACATTAAAGAACTTTTTTTTTAAACTAAAGTACTGAAGCAGTAGAAAGTATAAAAGCAGTAAGCATTCAATTGCTTTTTAAAAATAATATTGAGTCCTACAAATATTTTTTTGTCACGCCTGCACCGAAAGTTTGGTTTTCGACCACGGTTGAAGCGTTGGAAAGCAACCTTTTTCCGTTCAGCGGGCGGAAAAGAAGAAATCCCCAAAGTGCCGGGCGGAAAAGAGGAAATCCCCAAAAGTGCCGCACAGTGGTCGGAAATACAAATTTAGGCGGACAAAATTATTTTATTTACAATACGTGTTCCTAATGTTATTACATTTTAATTTTAATTATTGTAAAATTTCAAATATGATGAAAACATACTAAAATGAAAGAAAATTTATTTTTATTTTTATAGTTAACAGACCATATAGTTTTATAATTTTGGTTTTCTGGATGTTTTTGGGACATTCGGAATCATCGTCTTTGTCACTGTCACTGCCATAGTCACTATTTTTGTCCACCTCAACAATTAGTAGAGCCCTAATATCTTCATCTAGTGATTTTAAGTTCATTTTCGATGTTTTTTTTAAACTTGATATGTAGGGATCTGATGATACAAGGAGCATATGACCTAAATCCTCATTTTGTAAGATTCTGTTTATTTTTCTTGTACTATTTTGTCTTATGTTCCTGAAATCTTTATTTCGGGCCTCTTGAGCCTCTTCCGACAACTGGCCTGTAAAATAAACATGTTCGTTGTTATTTAACTATATTATATTATAACCATACTAAATTTTTAAATATTATGAAAACTAACCTATGGGTTATAAGGCAGAACGTATTACATCTGTACCATGTATTAAAATTTTGTGAACTGAAGCAGGCATGTAATACCACGGGTACAGCGAAACATAAAGTTCCGCAGTCTCTAAAGTCAGGCACGTATTCAGGGGGGGGGGGTCCATGGGGTCTGGACCCCCCCCCCGAAATTTTTCAGTGATTGCAAATAAATCTTTATCCTTTGTAATGATTTAATGTAAATAAAAATAGAAATACATGGTATAGCATAATAAATTAATATTATATATTTATATTGTATTGTGGTACAAAAATAACTTACTGAACGTTTGAATACCTATTATTTTATCGTGGAAATACGACGCATGTTCGCAGTAGGGCTAATTGATTACATCAATTATTATCTTATAATATGTTGTACCTTAAAATAACTGATGTATTTTTACACATTATCGGAATTGTTGTAACAAGTCGTCGTTCAATAGCAATTATCAAATATCAATCAACATTCGGCAGTTTGTCAGTGTCTTTCATTTGATATTGATCAATGATCATAAACGAAAACTGTTACGAACTTTGTTATTAGTGGATTCTATTTTATTGCGATATTTTATTTAATATTTTAAAATTGTCAATTTAATTGTAATAATTAATTGTAATGAAGCGAGGGGCATTAGATAAGTTCTTTAAACCTGAAGCTAAAAAGCAGTCGGGTAACTACGATCCGAAATGTAAGCCTGAAGAAAAAACGACGGTCACAACCGAGTTCACTACTCCGGACATTAAAAATGTAAGTAATACTAACATAGATATAGGAACGGTTTCAATACAATTATTTAAAAACAAAAGTCAATCTTCCAATAACGATTTGTTTAAAAGTAATGTTATGGATTCATTATTTATACCTGATAACACTTATGATTTTCCTGTTCGTGAGTATAATAAAAAGAAACTCAAATTTCAATGTCATCGGTTGGAAAAATGGAGTTGGTTAGCATATTCAAAAGAACTGGATGGGGCGTTCTGTACATTTTGCGTTTTGTTTTGTAACGAACATGTGGGAAAAGGATCTCATGAAAAAATTGGATCACTAGTGGTTAAACCATTTATTAAATGGAAAGACGCTATTGAAAAATTTAAATCACATTCTGATACGGGTTACCATAAATTTTGTTTAAAAGCTGCTGATAATTTTAAAAAAGTTATAAGTGGGAAAATTAATGATATTGCTACACAATTAAATTCGCAACGTAATCAACAGCGTGAGGACAACAGATCAGCTCTTAGACCTATTATAGAAACAATATTATTATGTGGTGAGCAAGAACTTCCTCTCCGAGGAGATGATGACAGTGGTCCGTTCTCATTACAAAAACCAATAAAAAAAGATGGTAAATTTCGTGCTCTACTTCGGTTTAGGGCTAATTCTGGGAACGAAAATTTAAAAAAACACTTATTAAATTGTCCAAAAAACGCCACCTATTTAAGTCCGACCATACAAAATGAGATCATCGAAATCTGTGGAAATATAATTTAAAAAAAAATAGTCACTGACATAAATGCAGCTGGTTGTTTTGCAATTCTCTGTGATGAAACTTTAGACGTTTCTGGAATAGAACAACTTTCCCTGTGCGCTAGATTTATAAATCTAAATAACCAACTTCGGGAAGATTTATTATGTTTTATTCCAGCTTATGATCTTACTGGAGAAAATCTATCAAATTTAATTTTAGAAAAGTGTAAACAGTTAGGTTTGAATATGAGTAATTTAGTCGGACAGGGATATGATGGTGCAGGAAATATGAGTGGACAGTTCAATGGGGTTCAGTCAAAAATACGGCAAAAATTTCCAAAAGCAATATTTGTTCATTGCGCGGCACATAGATTAAATCTAGCACTATCATCAGCTTTGTCAATTTCAAATGTCAGAAATAGCCTCGGCGTAATGAAAGATATAATTAATTTATTTAGAAATAATGCTTTAGCCAGCCAAACTCTTAAAAAATATATTTTAAAGCATGTTCCCGAATCTAAAAAAACTCGTTTGGTGGGCCTATGTGAAACTCGTTTCATAGAACGTCACGATGCTATTAATGTTTTTGTTGAGCTTTTTGAACCTATCATAATCAGCCTTCAAGATATTCAAGAAACGACACGCTCTGTATCAGCTAATGCTTCTTCACTTTTAGCAGCAGTGGAAAAAAGTAGTTTTATTATTTCGTTATTAGTTTGCGAATTTCTTTTGAACTTCACGCTTCCGTTATCGCATTATTTACAAAATCCGGCCCGTGATCTTTCGTCTGCCATCAACTACGCGAATGATATTATAAATAAATTAAAACATATAAGAATTAACTATATTGAATCATTTTCACCAATTTTTCAAGAGGCTATTAAATTAAAAAATCTACATTTTGATTCAGATATTGTACGTCCTCGCATCATTAAAAACCAAAACAATAGGGCAAATTATGATTGTAACTCATCGGAAGAATACTATAGAGCATCTATATTTGTACCATCGATATATAGTCTCATTTTAAATCTGGAAACCCGTTTTAAGCAAAATAATGTTATTTTATCGTCTATTGAAATCATATTGCCAAAATTTGCTCAAATTGAAAATGTTTCAAAACTTCAGAATCTAAATGTATTTTACGGTGATCGTGTATCTGAAAAAGTGATCAAGTCTGAATACTTGTTGTGGTGTGAAAAATGGAAAGATGTAGAAATAAAACCAACGGAAATGATGAATATTTTGGATGCGTGTGATGCAAAGTTTTACCCAAACGTCAACTACTTATTGAAAATGTTGGCAACTCTACCGGTATCGACAACAGAAGTCGAACGATCATTTTCAACATTAAAACGGTTAAAGACTTTGCTTCGAAATAAAACCGGAAATGAGCGTTTAACGGGACTTGCTCTTTTATCCGTCCACTGGGATATATCCATCTCTACTGATGAAGTATTAGATATAATGGCAAAAACTAATAGAAAAATTGTGTTATAAATATAAAGTTAAGAGGATGTCAGCGTGAAAGTAGAACGTATACAACGCTCAAGAGATAGCGTTGTGCGCCGTATTGCCGCCGTCGTGACAGCTTTTAACCACGCCCATTCTATCAACGACGTAGCCGCGCGTATTAGTCTCGGGAGAGACGATTTATTCATGTTCAAACCGTTGACTCGTCCGTATCATATCAATATCATATCATATCTATGCACATTGCACACTATTTGTTTTCTCCTTCTCTGACTCTTGCGCAACAGCACTTTTTCACTAAAATTAATCTCGTGTTGTCAACTTTAGTAAAATAGCAAATTTACCTATTACTAAATTTAAATGGGTCAGAGAAAAAAAAACAAATAGTTCACCGACTTAATATTATCAACCCATTTTATAAAACAATCGTGCGCGTTCACTAACTAATTATTAATTAAAGCTACCGTTTGCCTTAATGGCTAAATATATTATAAATATATAATTTATATCGATCAGGTTATCACTTGTTATGATTTATTATGTTTAGGTATTATTATGTTCTCACAAAAAAAATTATCATAGGTATAGTAATATAGAGAATAATATATTAAATAATACTAGGTATTAAAAATATTATATTAATGTTTGTTTTTATTTTTTTGTTGTTGGGTTATATGATCTGGTTCTTTAATATCACTTATTAATAAGCGTTTACAATACTGAGGATTTATCAGTTCTGGTAGTAAACATTCCATATAGAATCTGAAACAACCATTTGAATTCATATTTTAAAATGTATAAAAAAAAAATTATTAAAAGTTATAAATTGTTGTGCGATAATAGGCAATACATACGTTTTTAAATAATTTAACATTTTTTCGGCCCAAAAGTGTTGATCGTAAATTATTTTTTCAACTGAAATCCATTTTTCAGAATATATTACGAAATAACAAACGCTCCTTCTAGTTATATGCAATTGGCCTTGTATCTGATAATAATAGTCACATGATTTCTTTAGTTCAGTTATGTTTTCACCGTTTATATTTTTTATACTGCAATACTTAATCTGTAAAATAAAATGAACAAGTTTTTGTTATGTCTTAGTTTTAAAAATGTGTTAAATAATAATAATAATTATATTATGGTACTTTTTCTTCCTTTATCGCATGAATTATGGTATCACAGTCTTTTGCTGAGAATGGACATTTAATTTCGATCAATGAATCATGATCAACAAAACCATCTAAAATATTAATTTTATTATAATATGATAATAATAAGGTAGGTTTAATGTTGTATGGCTTGAACTTTTTGTAGTTATATTAGGTACCTGGGCTCGCAGCTAAATAAGGTATTTCAGAATCCACACATAGACCAGCTGGAGAAACCTTTAACCCAAATTTATTTTCAAATTCATTTCTAGCATATTGCTCCATACTTTTTCCATAGTCTAACGCCTTTGCATGTATGTTGTTACCATACAGTAAACCATGAACGGTATTTTTACAAGACGTATGTGGTCTCATCTTACATATTTTTCCGAAGTTCGATGAAGTTATTCGGTTTCGTCGTTCGACATGCCAAAGTTGAGAATCGGCTTGATTTCTAGTTTCTTTTTCCAAATAATCTATGTTTATTATAAATAAATAATAAGTTAACATATGCAAAAGATATATTTATTTATTTTATATAATATATATTTTTGGAGTATAATTTATTGCAGTTATGGTTTGGTACACAAGCCTCTCCATTGTTGTTGATTCAAAACGGGGTACAGGGGCGTATTTAGAAATTTTTTTTGGGGGGGGCTAAGGTATTTTCTCCAACCAAAATTCCCCAGTTCAGTCTATTAAAAACAAGAGTTAGGAATTTAGTAAACAATTTTAATTGTTATAATTTTTAATGTTTTCACAAAATTAATAATGAAATAAAATACATAATAATAATAATAATAATAATATAACAAATTATATTAAATTTAAATTTCTTTCTTTACCACTATTGGCAAATTTATCTAGTAAAATATCGTCAGGTATGTCAATGTCTCTATGAACAGCTAAAAGTGCAAGTCCCACTAGCCTGGATTCTGATGTTGTATTTCTTAAATACGTTTTGAGTCTTCTCAATGTCGAAAAGCTGCGTTCGGCTGTAGCGGTGGATACTGGTATTACAGCTAGTATTTTTAGTAATACATACATGTTTGGGTACATTAAATTATCACAGACTCTTAAAGCCTCTATAGAAGTTGTGGGTCTCAAGTTCTTTTCAGTATTCTTCCATTTAGCTTGCCAAATTTCGTACTCCGCTTCTATAATATCATTTAGCCCAGGTAAATCATTTTCATAAAATTCAACAGCTTTTTTTAAATAAGAAAATGGTTTTTCAACTACAATATTTGGTAAGACATATTGTAATGAAGTTATAGTCACATTATGAGGTATAAATCTTTCATTTAATGCCATCATCAAATCGTCTAAGTACGGTATAAAAATAGATGTTTTGTAATATTCTTCAATGTTGTTAGATGGTACATTGTTTCTATTTCTTTGACTGCTACAAATACGAGGCATTTTTGATTCAAAATTTAACTTTTCAGCAATATCTGTGGCTTCTTTATAAATATCGTTAAATTTTAAATCAACGTTTTCTCTCATGGTATGAAACACAGAAATTACATCGGAAACTTGATTAAGAGCATTAAATAAATCAATATTTTTGCTTTGTAAATATTTTGATAAATTATAAGTATAACTTAATAATTTGCTTGACACACAAATAGATATAGTAAAATTAAAGTTACAAATACAATGTAAAAGACTGTTAACTCTTTTTGAAGAATCGGTCCCAGAGCATTCATTTTGCACTTCTTCTAAAGCAGCAACAACGGGTTCTACAAATTCTTTAAAAAGCATAACTGCTTCATGGCGTAACACCCAGCGAGTTTCACATAGAGATTTCAGTTTTGTAGGTTGTGCATTTGGTTTTATTTCTTTTATTTTATTTTTAAGGACTTGAGTTCGTTTTGCCGAACCGTTAAAAAAAGAACAGCATTCACTTATTATACCAAAAGCATTTCGAATATCTTGAAATTTTGTTGCATCCGATAAACAAAGATTTAATGAGTGTGATACACAATGTGTGTATAATGCTTTTGGGTACATATCTTTAATAATTGCCTGAACACCTCTAAAACGACCACGCATTGCTGCAGCCCCGTCGTAACCTTGACCTCGCATTTTGTTCAAATCAAAACCAATATTTTTCAAAGTTTCTTTAACCGTGTTAGCCAAACCTTCGCCAGATAAATCATAAACCGGAACGAATGTAAGAAAATCTTCTCGAATTGAAAACACCTCCTCATCAACATATCGAACACATAATGAAAATTGTTCAATTTGAGAAATGTCAGTGGTTTCGTCAGCAAGTATTGTATAAAAATTAGTTTTTGATACTCTTTCAAGAATTTTTAATTGAATTAAATCCCCAAACAAATTTATTATTTCATTTTGTATAAGTGGACTTGTATACAAAGATTTACCACCACTAGTTTCCAAATGTTCTTTCAATATGTTGTCACCATTTTTCGAGCGATATCGTAGCAAACAACGGAAATTACCATCGTTATTTTTTGGTTCTTCTAAAGAAATTCTACCAGAATCCTCGTGTCCCCGTAACGCTATTTGCTGTCTGCCACACAATCGAATTGTTTGAATGATTGGCTTAAGTTTTGCGCGATTTTTTAAAATTTCATCTTTTCGTTTATTGTTTAATTGTACTAATATATTATCTTGTTTTTTATCTAAAATTGCCCTTAAGTTGTCAGCAGTAAGTAACGAATTTTTATGGTAATCATTTTTTTCATGATTTCTAAAATCTTCCAATGCGTTTTTCAACTTTGTTAAAGGTTTTAAAACAAGTTTACCTAACTTCTCATGTGACCCCCTACCAGCCTGACTTGAATTTAAGAACAGTACACAGAATTTACAAAATAAACCCTCTCTTAATTTTGAATATGATAACCATTTGAACGTTTCAAGCCATTTAATTTGAAATTTGCGTTTATATTTTCCACTATTGTCATATGGGAAATTAAACTTAAAATCGGGTGTCCATACGTTTTGTAAAATTGAAACTTTCTCTTCGTCACTTAGATTTTTCTTACATTCAACATAACCTCCTATATCAAACTTAGAATCTAAACATTTAAAACTAGGTTCAATTACCGGAGAAACAACTGATGGACTCGGAGCTGTTTGTTCTGTTTCAAGTGTTGCCATAATATCATCATCTTGGAAAACATTCGATGTAGATGGAACTATATTATCAACGGATTCGGTGGACTCTTTAGATTTTTTATAAAAATGCAAAAATGATTGTTGAGTTCTTTTCATTATACTTAGGTACTTATATTATTATTTTATTTAATCAAAAAATAAACACTTGTCACACTCCACTATATTAAACGTGCGATACTAAAGGTATTTATCGGACAACAAATAGTATCCAAAAATTATATTAACCTATAATACCGACAACAACTATACGACGAAAACCGACCACCGTGTTGTCGGCTATCGCCGTCACTTTTAACTTTTCGGTGATAATAATGTCAACTTCTCGGAAATAAATATATTTGGTATATTTAGCTCATACAGGCTCATATAATTGTTGGTTAATTATTAATTGTTGTTAATTGTTTTGTGGTGATTGAGACGCGACAAACGCCTGTATATCAGTAAATCGATTCTAGGTATTTCAAATCGAAACTACGATAACGCAGCATTACCGCACGTCAAAATCATGCACCATGTATCGGGCTTCTACGATTTACATCTGATAGGACATAATAAGCTGATTTAATAAACATTTCCTTGATTTCGGGGGGGGCTGAAGCCCCCTCAGCCCTCCCCATAAATACGCCACTGACGGGGTATATACGTATTATACGTACCTACTTATTAAAACATTTTTTTTTTTTATGTATGCTTACTTCGATCCACTTCAGATAGACTCTTAATAAACACATTTTTTTTATTTTTTATATCTTCTTCTGAAATATCATCCATCAATGGCTCAGTCAAACCATAATCCTCGTCAGGTCCACAAGATTTAAAATTAATTTTATTTGTAGGAAATAAAATTCTTCGTCTTGTGTTATTACCCCTTATCCTTTTAGCGTCAGATACAAACCGTTTTCCAAATGTTCCTGTTTATATATATATATAATATGTATGATAATAGGGTAAGGTACATTGTTAAGAAATGTATAAAAATAATTTTAAAAATAAATATTTAGGTAGTTATTTTGTTTTTAAATTACCTGGACTTGCATTGGTTATAGATTTATGAATTGTACGTAAATATGATTGTGAATTAAATGCAATAACAGCTGCCTCTACTCTCGTGTTATATGTGTTTTTTTGAGACAAATTTGTTCTTTTTCCACCAATAAATTTGATAATCATACTATTAAATTGCTCACATATATTATTGTCAACATTTTTTAAGAGACTCTGGGCATTGTTGAATAAACGTCGATAAATTAATAATTTCCCTCATTATACCACAGTTTTCAGCGATGTAAATAAAATTTTGATCTCCAGATTTTGATCCTTTACAAAAATATTTGTCACACTTTCTATGGTCTCCTAATATGTGATAGGGACTGTTCATTATATCATTTGCCAAATCTTAAAATATACGAAATATATTAGCTTCTAAATTGAATAAAATTTTACTGATTCAGTAAATAATAATATTTATAAAAATTAACACCTGAAATTTTTTGCGTTATAGACTTATTCTCCTTTTTTCTATACTTTATAGCTGTTACAATACCAGTTCTAAATCTCATTATATTTGATAATATAAATCTACGTAGATTTATAGGATATACACATTTTTTTGCAGCCGCAGTAAGTTTTTGGCAATAATTCCTTAATAAATGGTTTCTACATTCGATTTTCTGTATTAAAAAATTAGGACCATACGGCAAAACTTCGTTGAGACGTTTGGTGACACTACTATCTCCATCGCCTAAATAATATATAAAGTTAAACAATAATGACATTCACGAACTTTTATACATATATAAACATAATAAGTATAATTATTTTAATAGAATAAAAGCCTATCTGTATCATAAATAGTAAATACCATTATTTGTTTGTAATATTTAACTAGAATTATATATAAATACATACATATAGTTTAACTAATAAACATAAGTACCGATTAATTTATTATATTTCAAATTGTGCATTTCAATACTTTTTTGAAATCCTTCCACTACACCGTCAGCTTCAATACTAGTAGCCGATTTATTCCAGTTTTTATAACAGTCATGTTTAGGCTTTTCATTGTTTTTTAAAGCTGCGCGATGACATACGACACAATACCGATTTCTAATCCCGACGAATAATACTTTTTTTGTCCTATGTCCTATAATAGTTGCCTATAGAAAAATCGTTTGCTTACTTTAAGTAATTTTAAAATTGATAGTTGACTTAATAGTTAAAATATTTTACCACTCCAGATAGAGCATCATATTTTGACTTGTAGCTTCTTTTACCCCATTGGCCATCTGCTACAACAGTACATAGAGCATTTCCATCTTCATCGACGTCTCCATCTTCTACTGCTAACCTCCTTTCTTCCTCGCCAGCTTTTAGCATTTCTGTCCAAGCAGTATCGTGAATACTAGAATGCATCGATTTGTGTATTCTTGAATACGTCGTATTAGCCATACAAGGCATTTCTAATGCTGCTGAAAATTCAGACAGTTGTCTTTGACCAATGCCTAAGGTAACAATTTGTGAACAAAAAAAATATGTTGTACCTTCTACAAAACTTAACATTTTGATTGAAATTTAAAAAAAAATTACCAATTGCAATAGAGCCATTTAAAACCGCTTTGTTTATAGACAAATAATCGGCTTTTAAATTGTCTGACGAAATACTCATTTTAATACAGCACATTTTACATTTAAACTCAAATGTAGAAAAAAAACCATTTATTTTTTCTGACATGTATTCCATATCAGTAAATGTGCAATCAAAACCACCTTCATGTTGAAATGTTTTAATTTGTTCAAATATGTGAAAAATGTCTACTATCCTTCGACCAACTAATGGAACTTTTTTAAATTCAGCAGTCCTACGAATTAAAAAAAGTGGGTAAGTGGTTGTCGCTCTGCTGTACAGTAGGTTACTACATAGTGGGTCACTATAATCATTGATTATAAATATTTATAATATTAATACTTATAATACTTATAATATTTATAATCAATGCTATAATGGTGTTAAATTTGAATTCAATGATATATCATTGTATACGAAAAACGATTCTGAGCGGAGACGGTTTGTCGGTCTACGATATTTTATAAATTTATAACTAAAAATCAATTTGCAAACATTCGAGATTTCGATGAATTTAGCCCATAACTTGACAAATTTTTTTTAAATTGTTTTGTTTTATAGAAAATAATAATTTAAACAATTGATGAAATTTTCAAATGTCTGCGATAATTTCTTTTTGAATTACATTAAATTAAGAAATTCATGCCCGGAAATAACGGGGGAACATCCAATGTCTAATTTCAAACGCTCATAAAACTTAAGTTTGACTTTCCGGTAAGTTTTTTTTTCTTTAGAAAGGTAGAAAAACTTATGGAGAATCTCTTGTCAAATTTTAAAATCTTAGTTTCTAAACAAATTTTTTATGAATTTCTAAAAAAAAACTGCGATATTTCGTGATTTTTACGTAATTTTTCAAATTTCTAACTTTAGACGCTAATAAAAAACAATCAAATAATTACGCTCAACATTTTTTTTTACTTTTACTAAGTTATGAAGAATCTTGTTTAAAATTTTTAAGTTTTTTGACTGAACGAACAAATTTTTATCAAGTTAGCAAAAAAAAAAAAATGAAAAAAAACCCGAAAATTTATTATGCTTATAATAGCTCAAAAAAAGGTAAAATATTTTGAAAATTTGTGTTGAAATTACAAATATAAATATTTATTGAAAATTGCATGTATCTACTGTTATTATTTTTAGTGTAACACCAAAAAGAAAAATCGATTTTTCCAAAAAAGTGCGTTGCGTAAAAATTTCAAGTTTTTCATTGATTTTTTGTTGGTTTTTCCCGCTGTGTTTAAAAAGTATTGACATTTTTTACTTTTGACCCCCCCCCCCCAAAGTACTAACAAGATTCACTTTTCTATCAGAAAAGTTGCTTGTCGAGAAAATCGGAGCACTTTTACTGCTCCAAAACGTAATGACAAACACACAAAATAAAAAGTAAATAAAAAATACACACCATTGTAAAATCAATACATTCATCGCTCCGCTCAGAATCTAAAATGTTATGATAATTATTGTAAGTACCTAAACCTTGAATTTAATTTTCAAATCTTAGATTATATAAATATAAAATTTTTTATGAATTTTAACTATACTAAATAACTTGTAAACTTACGCGATTTTGACATGGTACCTACTTTAAAAATTTTAACTTTATACGCTTGTAAAAAAATTTGTACTTTTAAAATGAATATTTGCAAATTATTTTGTACTTAAATTTTATAAAAAATTTTGTATAAATATGTAATACTAGATTTTGCATAAGTCTGGCTTACAATAATTATAAAAGGATTTAAATTGTATGGTACCTATTCAGGTAAATTCAACTTTTAGTCGCATTAATTCTGGAACCCTGTTTATTCGTTATTACTTACATTTTAGTATGTTCGTCGTTATAACTAGTTTGAACTGTTTGAAGATTAAAAGCTTCTACTTCATTTACTTCACTACAAGTGAAATTAATAAAATCATTTTTATACTCTGGTGATTTTACAATTTTTGGAGTAGAAAATGCAGTTGGAGGTGTTATATCAAGTATTTAATTTGGTATTTGCTGTTCATTCAATACATTTTCTGTCGTAATAGAAGTATCAGTATTTTCACTACAAAAGATTATAATTATTTATTAAAATTAGTAAGTACTTGCTACTTGACTAATTTTAGGGTTTAAGATAGGTTAAATAATTTTACAAAAAATTGCTAGTATGTTAGACCTATTTATCATGGTACCTCAACCAACCATAATATGAAAAAAGGATATCTCGTAAAAATATGTGTACCATATAAATGTAATATTATATTGTGTACTTGCGTACTTATAAGTACTTATCCAAATAATCATTTAAAAATAGTGTGAAAATTAGTGTGCTTACTTACCTTATATTATTAATTTGATGTTTTAAATTCAAAAAATGCATAAATCATTATTATAGCTGATATTTAGAATTTCTTACCGAGTATTTAGGGGATTGTTAGGACGATTTATACTAATCCCTTTTTTGACTTCCTTCATTCGCTTTGACTTAGACTTCGCTCCTGATCGAGCTCGTCTAGCTGAAAGTGCTCGTACCTTTTTTGGTGACATTATTCGCAAGGATAAATTATAAATTTATAAACAACAATAATTATGAAAAATTATGAATTGTCTAGTTGAGCTATACAACACTACACAACACAATAAAACAAAATTGGTAGGTCGGTGGAACCCGTTAGTCGGTGCCCGAGAATAGTGCAATAATATTTTGCACACTCGGCCCAAACAAATTCTATTTTAGTAATCCCAATAAACGTATAACAACGTCGCGGTCGCGGGTCGACAGTCGTTGTCGTACGTAAATACGTAATAATAAAAGCGATAAGCCGGCTATATAGTCCAGTCATTTAAGCTCCAAAATTTGTGTTTTGAGGAATTAAATCGGAAAGTTTTGAAACTTTGCAAAAAGTTTGGTTATAGACTCCTGATTAACCAAAAAAAAGTCGCCATTCCTCCGAGGTCCGGAAGTGTCCGCCATCTTGGATTTTAAGTGCGACTTTTCAGTTTTTTCAAATTATCTTTGAAAATACTAATATTATATCAAAAATACTTCTATACAAAAATGTAGCTGATAAAATTTTAAACAAATATAGTTTTATTTTTATTTTTGTAGCTTGAATAGGTTAAGAGCAAAATTTAACCATGTCTTATAATATTAAACGCCGCGCGCTATAATACTATATATAGGCTGCACGTAGGCGGCGGTCCGCACATGTGTCCACTAGAAAACGCAATATTTACGTTTTTTATATATATTAACATATTACAAATAAACATTATTATTGATATAGGTACGCTATATTATAAATAATTTAAATATTATATAATCATATAATATATACACCGCGTATTATATTTTACTAAAATATAAATATTTTTTTATAGCATGTTGGTACCTACATTGAATTTTATTTAATATAATTATATTGTGGGAGTTGTGTATGTGGCTGTTCAGTTGACCCTACTGTTGTGTCCTTTCCCGATAACACTTCTAATTGTTATTACTTATTAGTTATTAATAACCATTTTATTGTTGACGACGAACGGTCGCATTCTAACGAAGATATTTTGTATGTTCGTTGTTTTACAGTGCGTAATACGTATGAATATCGCTCGTGTGCTCTTTTTTTCTGACTATTTTCGACAGTGTATTAATAATATTAAGTAATCGTGATGTCTGATACCGTTTGTTTTATTTGTGACAACGAATTAACTGTCAATGATTTTGTTGTTGTAAAAAAAAAAGGTATAATATCTCTCATAAACGCAAGTGTTGTGCGTAATGATGAAAAAGATAGTGTTTTGCGAGGACTCGATTCTATTAAAGTACACATTAACTGTCGTAAACAATACGCGAGAATTGATCGTATAAAACCGGATGAGATTACTAATAATAGTGATGTCCCGATTAAATCGCCTATAAAGGCACAGTTGCGCTCTGCTCGTCCTGTATTTAATTTCAAATTAACGTGTTTTTTTTGTGCGGAAAATATTGATGACGATTTTTTAAAAAATGAAAATAAAAAACCTGCAAATAAACGTCGTAAAGTATTTAATGTTCGAAGTCTTACTTTGCGTGGCAGTATACTACAAATGGCGTTAAATAGAGATGACGAGTTTGGTAAAATAGTTTGGAAAAGGATTATTGGTGAACCTGATCTCGTAGCTGCCGAGGCAATTTACCACCATGACTGTTATGTGAAGTTTTCTCGAATTCCTTCCATTTCAACACAAAAAAGAGGACGACCCAAGGTAAGCAATATATCAGAATCCATGGATATAATTTTTAAATATATTGAAGAGAGCGAGGAATGTCAATTTTCAATAGACGATCTTATTGAAGAACTTGATGGCTATAAACCCGATAAAAAAACAGTGAGTAAAAAGTTGATGGAAAAGTATGGCAGTGATATTATCATTAGTAGCGGAATAGGTACAACGTTTTGTTTCAAATCGGTCGGTAATCGGATACTTAATGAAAATTGGTATTCAAATAGAAGTAGTAACGTTGAGGAAGAACGATTAAGAATAATATACACAGCAGCAGAGATAATTAGAGAGGATATAAGGTCACAGGTACATGATCTTACTTCGTATGATTCTTGTTTTGATTTTTTAAAAAATGTTGATACGGTTGTACCAAATACTCTGAAAGTATTTTTAGACGAAGTTATCATTACTAAAAAAAAAAAAAGAACTGAATTGACAAGAAAAAGTACTGCAATAGCTCATTCAATTATGGCTGCAACAAGACCTAAATCATTCATATCACCGTTGCAATTAGGCCTTTCAGTCATGTTACATAGAAAATTTGAATCTAAAAATATTATTAATATTTTGTGCAATCTTGGTTTTTGCGCATCCTATCGCGAAGCATTATTATTCGAAGCATCTTCGTTGTATCATCCTGAGCCAGATATTTTACCGAATTCATTTTCCCAATTTATTTTTGACAACGCCGATTTCAATATTAATACTTTGGATGGTTTAAATACTTTTCATAGCATGGGCGGTATACAATGTGTGACACCTAGTAGTTCAGTTTGTCCAGTAGATAAAATAAATCGACTGAAAATAATGCCATCGTCACAAAATATAGGAAATGTACGAAAAATAAATATAAAAATATTTGAACCAGCTGACAAAGATGGTATTAAAAACCTTATATTTGACAATTTAAATAATTTTGGTATAGATGAACAAATTGAATTATCTTTGCCTCATTTGCTGTGGATATTAGGAAAGTTTATCAAAAATCCTTCCGTCCCAGGATGGACTGCATTTATGGCGAAAATAACACAGAATAAACCATTTTCACAATCAAGAATAGTTCCACTTCCATTTGTAAATTTACCTCCTAGCAACTACGACACTATAAATACTGTCTTACATTTTGCATCAAAAAAATGTTCGACATTGGACCAAAATACCTGTGTCATAACTTTTGACCAGCCCCTCTATATCAAAGCCCGTGATATAGTAGCAAAAAGTCCAAATTTATCAAATGTCATTGTTCGGTTGGGAGGTTTTCATTTACTTATGTCATTCTTGGGCGCGGTTGGATATATAATGGCAGGAAGTGGTTTAAAGGAAATTTTTAGTACGATTTATGCACCGATAACTGCAGATAAAATGCTCACTGGTCATGCATACTCCAGAGCTGTAAGAGGACATAGGTTGGTCCATTTGGCGTTATCAAATATTATTTTACAGTCATTTACAATCAGTGATGAAGAGAAAAAACAATTAAACGATTTATTTTTAAATTTCAATTATAATCCGATTGAATTTGACCAGATCTATAATGAAAATGTAATAATACAATTATCTAAACTTTGGTTGCAATATTTTGATATGATATCTTTAATGAAAGAGTATATAACGGCTGAAAGAATGGGCAATTGGAAATTACATCTTCAATGTGTTGAAAAAATGATCCCATATTTCCATGCTAGTGGACACTTTCCATATGCAAAATCGTGTCATTTGTATCTAAATGATATGGCCAATATACAGTATAAAATGACAGCTGGTGAACAGTTCCGGTTTATAAATGAAAGTGATTTTACTATAAGGCGTACAAATCAATTTTGGTCAGGTAATTGGTCGGATATGACCATTGAACAAACTTTAATGCGTTCAATGAAAACTATTGGCGGTCTCACGCATGGCCGAGGTATCACCGATAGCACTTTGAATAAGTGGATACAAGGCTTACCAGCTGCACACGATGTTTGTGAAAATTTAGAAAAATATTGTGGTGTTTATATGGAAAATTCAGAACAACATGTTGACGCCAGGTTATCACGAATATCTAGAGATACTAACGATTTAAATATATTACTTAAATGGTTTTCGTCGCATCCCCCTTTTTTAGAACTAAATGAAATAATTTCAATATCAACTGGTGTAGTAGGAGATACAACTATTAACTTTCATAACGCTTATGAAATCGGGTTAATTGAGATGAAAAAAATTATAGGACAAACATATGGGAGAGTTAAACTTAAGAGAAGCAACAGAGTGTTACCTATAGCTATTGTAAATTCTTCAATTAGAATAAGAGAAGAAATAATATCTATAGACCCACTATTAATTTTTCAAAGAATTTCTATAATGAAAACATCCAATGAAGAACTCAAAAGTTATTTTGAATATGAGTTGTCTCCATACCCACTTTCATTATTTAATGAAATGGGCATGAGGAAAACAAAAAAATCGATATTGTACGACTTTATACAGTCTTCGAATCTTGAAAGTTTTACACTTAGTAATGCGTTATATGTAATAGATGGTGGTTTTCTTTTACATAGAGTTATGTGGCAATTAAATTTAACTTTCAATCAAATTTTTCAACTGTACTTATCCTATATAAGTAAACATTTTGGGACCAATGCAGTTATAGTTTTTGACGGCTACAATGAGAGCACGACAAGTACAAAAAATATGGAACGTAATCGGCGTGTAAAAAATACTTCGGCGGACATTTTATTTGATGAAAATATGGTTCTAACTGTTGCACAAACATCATTCTTATCAAATATAAGAAACAAAAGTAGATTGATACAAATGTTGTCTTCATATTTGATAGGTAAAGGTTACATTATTAAACAAGCCAATGACGATGCCGACACTGTAATTGTAAATGAAGCTATAAAGAGGGCACAAAGTCAATCTGTTGTTGTAGTTGGTCAAGATATCGATTTACTGGTTTTATTAATAGCTTTTACACCGGTAGAAAATCAGATCATATTTCTAAAACCAGGAAATGGAGGAAATGAAAAAAAAATATATTCAATTCAAGATATCCAAAAGGTTAATGGCATAAAAATGTCAATTTTATTTTTACATGCTATAAGTGGATGCGATACTGTTTCATGCTTCTATAATATTGGAAAATTAAAACATTTCAAACTTCTCAACCAATATCCAGAACTTCAAGGAATAGTAAATGTATTTAACTGCCCAAACTCCACACCTGAAAACATTTTTAAAGCCGGGGAAAGATACACATTAAAATTATATGGTGCACCACAAAGGCAAACAAATATAGATGAATATCGATATTTATTATTCACCCGAAAAACGGCTGGAAATAAATTCAAATTGGCAAGCTTACCCCCATCAAAAGAGGCTTTAAAACAGCATATATATCGAACATATCACCAGGTTCAAATGTGGCACGGAGAAGAAAAAAATGCAAAAGATTGGGGATGGCAAACAACTAGGAATGGACTGCAACCAATATTTTCATGGAATGAACCAGCGCCAAAATGTATTTTAGAAAAAATTACATGTGCGTGTACAAAAAATTGTGGAGCAGCATGCGGCTGCAGAAAACAAGGATTAAAGTGTTCTACTGCGTGCAAAACATGTTCTGGCCTTTCATGCTTAAATTGTGAACAGCAAATTATTGAAGAAGAGTCCGACGATAATTATAATGAGGACGGGGATGAAGTAGTATATGGTCCATCATCCAAACGCAAAAAATGAATGTTGTATTATGTGTATAATGAATTATTATAATAATATTAATTGTAAAAAAAAAAAAAAATGTAAATAAAACAACTTAAATTAAAATGTCGTATTAGTTCTGTAAATTATTCAATGTACTTTCCTATATAATACTGTTATAAAATACCTAATATTTATATTTTACTAAAATATAATATAATACGTGGTGTATATATTATATGATTATATAATATTTAAATTATTTATAATATAGCGTACCTATATCAATAATAATGTTTATTTGTAATATGTTAATATATATAAAAAACGTAAATATTGCGTTTTCTAGTGGACACATGTGCGGACCACCGCCTACGTGCAGCCTATATATAGTATTATAGCGCGCGGCGTTTAATATTATAAGACATGGTTAAATTTTGCTCTTAACCTATTCAAGCTACAAAAATAAAAATAAAACTATATTTGTTTAAAATTTTATCAGCTACATTTTTGTATAGAAGTATTTTTGATATAATATTAGTATTTTCAAAGATAATTTGAAAAAACTGAAAAGTCGCACTTAAAATCCAAGATGGCGGACACTTCCGGACCTCGGAGGAATGGCGACTTTTTTTTGGTTAATCAGGAGCCTATAACCAAACTTTTTGCAAAGTATCAAAACTTTCCGATTTAATTCCTCAAAAAATCGTTAAATGATTGGACTATATAAATATGATCTAGTTACAATTACTCAATGCACCATGTACACGCATTAATGATAGATACGGTCGTACGGAGTGGGGAATTGACGATAGTAGTTACATTCCGCGCCGCACGCCATGCACAGCGGCAGTTCTACTAGAAAATAATTGTTTTTCCATTTTTCAATATAATGAAAACTGTTTTGCGCGAACCCACTATATGAAGACAGTATTCATAATAAAGTTACAAAAATTTTATAGAGCTTAAAGGAGAATTTTATCTGTGCAATAGCGTTCTTATTTTGTTTTTAGCGTAATTCAATATTTTTTTATAAGCAAATCAAAAATTCAAAAAAAGCCAAGTACTAATAAACTAATAAATCTAATCGTATTTTGAGTATCAAAAAAATTGAAACGCTACGACACAGATAATGTTCTACTTAATATGTTGTACAATTTTGGTACTTCTAACATAAAATCTGTTTGAGTTAACTTGGTTCCCGCAGAATGATTTTTGCGGCCGAATTACGGGTGCGCTGACATCCTCTTAATTAAAATTTGATTGCATTTGTATTTGTAATGTCTTAATTAAAATGTAATTAAAAATAAAAGGTTTTTATATGTTAAATACGAGTATATTGAAAATGTATTAAAAATTATTTATTTTTGTACTATGGGGGGTACATTTGGGCGGTATTTTTTTAGACCCCCCCCCAAAATAAAATTCTGTCTACGTGCCTGTCTAAAGTATAGGACTCAAACTTTTCTAAATTTATGTCGTAACCACTGGACATTGTCTTTAAAATCACCCCAAATCGTTTTATGAGTTGTAAATCTACATTTGTTATAGCGGATGTTAGTTCCGCATTTTTGAAAAATCTACGAGCGGTATTACCATCATTAGTTGTTCCTTTGCCTATACAATAAAAACACAAACTAATTTAAATTTGTTTAAATTTATTGATTAAATTTATAATCTAAAATAAATACCTTGCAAGACTACATCTATAAGTAGACCTGTTTCAGTTCGAAATCGATCTTGAATGTATTTTTTTCTTTTTTCAAAAATAACTTTATCGTCCGATGACCGAATCTGTCATCAAATAAAAGAGTTGAAGTTATAAAACAAATTTTTTCTAAACTATAGTAAAAAGTCATTATTGTACTAACCTGCCATTTTTTTAACTCCAATCTATATGAAATGTGTACTAAACATTCAAAAAATCGTATGTACGCATGAAGCGTTGAGAGTCCAAATTTGAAATGCTCAGGCTGTACACTTAAATTTTTCGCCCTGGTTATATCGTTCATGTCTTTTGGAGAACACTTACAAATATAGCACTTTTGGCTTGATGAACCAGTCATTGTATTGCAAACCTAAAATTAAGTTTAAAAATAAATTGTTAATTTTAGTAATATTGTATCTTTACTCATTGACTTATTTGAAATGTGAAATATTATATTTAATAATTGTGATAAAACTTTGTGAAACTTACTTTTCCATCTACCATAGTGAACATTAATGTGCTTTGAACACGAATTTCAATATTATTTTTAAAAACTGAAGTTGGAATCAATGACTTAATTTCTTCTTCGACAGCATTTTTTACCTCTTCTAATGTCGACACAATAGTTTCCTTTTTATATTCGAATTTGATTGGACGACAGTAACGAGTTGACGATGGACGAGGATTTTTCCATAACAATATCGTTTTAGTATTGTCAATCTTCGTACACCTTAGCTGTAATGGCACTACTGAAAACATAAAAATATCGGAATCATTTAAGTTACTAGACGTAATTTGCTTGTAACGAGCTTGACTACTGCTTCCATCACATCCCATTTACATAATATTTCAAAGTTGTTCATTGTTAAGTCTACAGCTGGTATATCAGAAATATATATAGTATGGAGTGACGCTAGCGAGTTACGCATGAAACGAACAAACCACGCTCTGCTACCAAATGTTTGTTCGCCGGCGACTCTTATCAAGTAGTTGGTCGCCGACTCGCGCCACTCTTATCACTATAGGACGGTCGGGAGGTGATACACAAAGTCGAACCACTTGTTATGAACTGATAATAGTATTATTGACCATAATAGTAATTACAAAGATAATATATACATAAAATAAATATAAATAACTTATAACCACGATGAAACACCGGCCATTCGACTTCGGGAACCGGACGACGTGGAGGATATCACCAACACTTCCCGATGGACACGCCACACACTACAAAACACCGGAACGCCAATACTGCCAAACGGAACGCCAATAATGCAAAATGGAACGCCACTAATGCAAAATGGAACACCAATAATGCACACGGAACAATACGGCAAATACGACACACGACCAAGTCGACTGCGCGAACACGACAGACCTCTCGCCCGAGCAGGGCCGGCGCAAGGGGGTAGCAAACTGGGCACATGCCCAGGGCCTCGCAAAATCAGGCAATAGTTAAGGCGTAATTTGTTGAGTTTTAAAATTTTCATAATTTATGTGGTTATTTGTATTTCATTGTCTTGGATATTTTTAAATAACCATTAGACGAAGCGAGATTGTGACATTACGATAACGACGACGACGACGACGACGACGACGACAACAGCGACTAACAACGATAACAATTTTTCCTAGAAAATATTTTCGTCTTATATACTTTAATTTATATGTATTATCATTTGTCAATATAGTGTAGTGTTTTGAACTGTGTACCAATATTGTTTTCTTGCATCAACGTCTACGAATTACTTCAAGTTTCAACTTTCAGGTAATTAATATTTAAAAAATAATTATGGTCAATATTAAATTGATTAAATTAATCAATATTAAATAATATTTGATCAAAACTGTACAATATACATAATGACAAAAGACAAAATATTCTGTTTTTAGTTTTATTTTTGTTATTTATATTTAGAGTTATAGCAGCAGTACAAAACTTTATGATGATATGATGTGATGATAATCATAAACCAGATCCTGAAGATGATTTTAGGTGTTCATATTTTTTGGAATTAATGGACAATGCGATTGGATCCATTAAAAAAAGATTTGAACAAACATCAAATTTTAATGAAACTTTTGGTTTTTTGTACACAATTGGAAAACTTAGAAGTGTAACAGAAGAAGATATTCGAAAACATTGCAAGGATTTGGCACTGCAACTACAAGTAGGTGATGAGAATGATTTATGTCCCAGTGATTTATTTGATGAGCTATTGATATGGCGGAACATTGTTGATGAATCAGCCACACCAATATTGAAGTACTTTGCAAATTAAAAAAATGTAGTGGAGCTTTTCCAAATTTGAGTGTCGCACTGAGGATTATGATGACAATTCCTATTACTTCAGCTGGTGCAGAAAGAAGTTTTTCGAAATTTAAAATAATAAAAAATTATTTAAGGAGCTCTATGTCACATGAACGCTTAAATGGTCTTGCTATCTTAGCGATAGAAAGAGAAGAATCAGAAAATATTAACTATGAAAATATAATTGAAGAATTTTCAACCAAAAAAAGTAGAAAAATAAGATTTTAAAACTGTTCTCAAAATGTTCATAAAAAGTAATTACAAATTTCAAAAAACAAATACAAGTTGATGAGTAGTGAATGGTGAAATTAGCATAGATTTTTTTGTATTCATATTAAATATTTACTAAAATAATTATATAAACTTAAAATAATTCATTAATAAATTTATAAAATATCTATACATTATTTATTATAACTTATGTAATATTTATTTTAAAATAAATTCTACTCATTATTTATGTGGTATCTTAATTCATAAATAATTATCTTATATTCCACCTTAAAAATACTTAAAATATGACGAGAGAAATTATTAACGTGCCATTATTTTGTTTGATTATTATGTTCTTTGTCAACTCTAAACCTTTGCCCAGGGCCTCGCAAAATCAAGCGCCGGCCCTGCGCCCGAGGTGCATGCACGCGATGGACCTCATTAAGGCGCGTATCCATTACGCGCGGCAGCCGCGCGCGCCATGTTCGTCCGCGGCAAACCATTTATTTGCCGCGCGAGCCATTTTAAGTATCAAATTTTTTTAGAGCGCGGCAAGTTATCCAGGTCGCTCAACTGAACTAGCGATTCTATCGTTCATTTTCACGTGACAACCAAGAAGATTTATACGTAATTTATCATGGGATAATTAATTGTCTAAATTGGCATGAAACGATAAATTAATTTTTTGTACCTGAACATATAAATGTTTATAATTTCACATTAATTTTATATACATTTTTGTAATTTACAGTACTGTGCAATACTTACCAGAACCAGTAATAAGACTTTTACTTATTCTTGATTTCTCTCTCCTATATGACTCCTGAAGAGTTGCCATTTTTTTCTTCAATTCGGGAGCAGGTATGTTCATTACTGAACTAATCTCATTCCAAGCATCTTCCCTCATCGACTTATTGTGGTATAGTTTGGATTTACTATTCCACAAAAAATCTTTAGCACCATATAATTTTATTAGGACGCGACACTTTTCGTTGTCCATGATGGTGGTAAAAACAATATATTGCCGCGCGAGCGAATGTGAAGAATGAAAACGACCGTCCACACTGCTCGCGAGCAATTAACTAAAACTCCTTTGCCGCGCGCTATTTTACCGACAAAATTTGGCTCTCCGAGCGGCATGCCGCGCGCGGAAAAAAGAAAATTTCCTCGCGCGGCAACTCGGTATCCATTTGGCGCGGCTGCCGCGCGAGCCAATGTTCGAGGGTTTGCCGCGCGTAATGGATACGCGCCTTTAGGGTATCACTATTGCATAATAGCGATAGCCCTAATGATGTTGCATAATCGAGTGAACAATTACTATATTGCGGATGTTTCGTTTCTAAATGTCGTTTAAGTTTAGAAGGTTTCATACTTTCGGAAGCCAATATTTCTAAACTTATTACACACTTAGGACGATGTTTACCTTTTTCTTCAATAAAAGTAAATCCAAATTGTATATACTGATCTTGATATTTACGTTCTTTTTTTTGGTTCTCAACATTTAAAGTTTTTTTTTCTTCCAATTCCTCGTTGATAGGCTGGTCCGTTATTGTTTCCGACAGTTTACGTTTTTTATTTTCACTTGCACTTGTACTTGCGCGTTTAATTAAAAATTTTTCCATTTTAAAACAGTATAGTAACGTACTTTATATCGCGTGAGATACATGTACTGCACGAATGACACCTAAGTAGTAAGTAGGAACTGATTATTATAAATATTTGCGACTGAAATTGTTCAAATATACCTATGTATATGATACGAGTTACGAACAATTTAATAATCCATATCCGCTATCGATAAGATACGAAATAAGAAATTAAGATTATACGCTCCTCAGCATGTTCTATAATCTATAATTCTCTATATGAAACAAAATTAAAAATTAACTTTATTTTATTTTTAAATACAATGGAAAAATCATTTCATTTATTATTTTTGGCGACCCCCAGGTTGAAAACCACTGGTTTAGACTATAGTAAAGTAATACTAGTAATAGGTACATTATCACAGTGAACAACAATGATACACATACAAATTACAAACTAATGAAATACCTACGTATAAATCTGATAATATTTTTGGTGTTTAATAATTTATAGTCACCGCTGTCCTATAATATTATCTATGTGATTACTGATTTCTATTGGGGAAAAAAAATTATAAATAGAATACTGTGTTGATTCTTATCGGATGTACCTCTTATATATTGTTGGTGATTCACTGTGGTATAGAATTTACATTTGTCTTATGACTATTTGATTTTTTTTTTACTATTCTTCAAATTTTTCTCCGGGGGCAAGGCCCCCCCGGAGAAGTACCTGAAAGAAACACTGGTCATACTTATACACAAAATTACTTAAATTAATTATATTACTATTATATCAGCGGTTCCCAACCCTTAGGCCGCGAGCCATAGGTATAAAATTAAATATTATATATTATAATTTTATGAAACGTATATAGGTATGATATGGGTGGGCCTCAAATATTTTTTTACAAAATTAGTGGTCCGCGAAACTAAAAAGGTTGGGAACCGCTGCATTATATTATTATATAATTATACTTTATACTTTTGTTTACTTACTTAGCTAGTATTTAGGTATAGAATTCGTGTTCAGATTTCAGGCACAACACGACAACACAACACGATCGTTTCCACTAACAAACTCGAGTTTCAAAACACGTCGAAACCTTTTGATGTTACCGCTTCCGAGCGGGACACGAAAAACAAAACTTCAACTGTCGCAAAACACGCCGGTCTTCAAAATGTTTGCGAAAAGTTCCAATATGGTTTATTCGACACGAGTTTGAGTTTTGTTTTTGTTTTGTCCGTTTAGTGGAAAACCGGCATTAGCCGGCAAAGCCGCGCTACATATTATTCGGACTGTAAACTTCCACTACATTATTAATAATAATACTGTATTTTGAAAATCGTATAATAATTATTTGTTTATATAGTATAACGTTTTGAAAAGGAATATAATCGAAAAAAATTAAAAGATGTAGATTTTAATAATAAATTTATTCCTATATTTTTCAAATAAAATAATAAAAAAAAGAACATGATTATAATAATATTAATCCGAATTTGAATTTGAATTTGAAGTGTCACTTGTTAGGATGAGAACACAGGGTTCTAAATTATCAATTAAGTCATACATAATGTTGTCCACTTGCCACATTTTATCTTCCTCTGAAATGACGTGCTTAATAAAAATTTTCCAATTCTCAATATTAACTCGTTCAATTGCCTCATTTAGAAGTGCTATTACGTTGTCAATTTTAAAGGCTCGGTCAAACAGAACGCGGGCACTGTATTATCTTTGATTGCGTCATCGTGGTTAAAAATAGCGCGGGCTACCGCGGCGGACTGCTGTCGACCGCAGCGGGCAGCGGTCTAGTCGTAATAATTTACAGTGATCGCGGCGGTCAAAAATTATTTGATTATAATAATATACACAATTTTAAGTTTTTAAATTTAAAATTATTCGTTTATTTATTTTATTAATTATAATATTATTATTAATATTATATAATATGGCAGATGAGACTGAAAAATTAATTGATCTTGTACATAACTATCCATATTTATATGATACCAGTCATTGTGAATACAAAAACATTGTGACAAAAGCAGAGAAATGGAATGAAATTGCTGGAATACTCAATCTTTCAAGTAAGTAAAAATAGTTTACAAATTATAATTATTATCAAAATAACAAAGTAGAAAACGTTTGGTTTCAATTTTTCAGTAGTATATTAATTGAATTATATTATTACTTCTTACACATACACTTATTACATATTAATAACTATAATTATTATTACTATTACTATTAGATACTATACTTATTAATTAACTAGAAAAACTATTTAAAAAAAAAATCAATAATAAATTTAGCTATGTAAATAATTGAAATAATTAAGGAAATTTTGTCTAACAGAAGTGGCTGCATTACTAGATCTCTCTCTTACTCGTTGAATGTTTGAAAATGCGTTATCCACAGGCAAAATATTCTCTTCTTCTGACTCATCTGTGTTTGCAATTGTAGAGGTACTTCTAAGATAATTGTGTAAGCAACAAGCTGCCTTGACAACATGTTCTGTAGTATTTACATCCAACTCTATAGGTCTAAAAAAAACTCGCCACTTTTGAGTTAAAATACCAAAGGCATTTTCGACTACACGCCGTGCTCTACTAAGTCGCTTATTGAACACTTTTTTTGTTTCGTCTTGTGCAACTACAGCTCTCGGAAAGGGGCGCATTAAAAAAGTTTCCAGTTTAAAACCTTCATCTCCGACGAAAACATGAGGGACAGGTGTGGTTGTTCCAGGTAAAGGTTTTGGTTGTAAAATAGTTTTGCCTCGTACGAACTCACGATAAAATGAGGAATTTTCAAAAATACTGCTATCACTATGACGACCATAACTACCTATATCGACAATTAAAAACTTGTAATCGGGATCTACTATTCCAAGCAAAACAATTGAAAAAAAATTTTTGTAACAAAAAAAATTTGACCCGGTCTTAGGAGGACATTTTATTCTAACGTGTTTTCCGTCTATGCTGCCAATACAGTTAGGAAAATTCCAACGCTCTCTGAATCCAATTTCTGATTGTTTCCATACCTCTTTCGTAGGTGTAGCCAAATATAATGGTTGCAAAACATTCCATAGTTCTACACATACTTCTTTCACAATACTAGAGACAGTAGTGCGTCCGACTCTGAAAGAAAATGCTATGGTATGGTTCGAGTCTCCTGTTGCCAAATATCTGAAATAATAATTAAATTGTATATTTCGGTTTCTCCAAGGGGCGTTGAATGGGGGGTGGATGACCTTTCTCTAGTACAGACATTAATAAAAATAATAAAGTATTTATATTTAAATTGTATATAATATAATATAAATTGTATTTAAAATGTATTTATATATACATTTGAACTTTGTTTTAATTGACAGGCGAAGCTGTGAAGCAAAAATGGAAGAACCTGCGTGATTCGTATATTAAATACATTAAGTTTTTAAAGGGATCTACTGGATCTGCTAAGAAATACCAAAATTGGCCATGGGCAGCTCATTTAGAATTTTTAAAAAGACACAGTAGTACCTAGAGCAACTACTTCAAATGTATCACAGACCCATGAAATATCACACGTAGATGAAACTTGTGAGCAGGATGAGACGGTAGATAACGAATTTATTGATACTTCACCATCTCAAATGCAACCACCTACAAAAACACTTAAAAGAAAAGAAGTTACAGGAGACGTCGATGCGGTAATAACATATCTTCAAAACAAAAACAAAAGTAAAACTGATACAAAACCTGACCACATTGATAATCTGTTTTTGTCATATGCACATACTTTTAAAACATTTTCGCCAAGAACACAAGCCATTCTTAAAATGGAGATGTCGCAGTTGTTCGGACGAGCTGAACTCAACGAAGTTGACGCTTTAACTCGATCCTTTCCAGTGTTCTCAACAACTTCGTCTTATTCGGATAGTAACTCAAATGTGGCTGATAATTTCATACCATTCAACCACTCAACTATTCAAACCTAGAACTAAGTACCGACACACCAATCTCGTTGCCACTCGGATTATACCAGGTTTCTCAGTCAACCAGAGATATATACGAAAACGCGGCAATGTCCATTGATACACAACCAAATAACACTCGGGCACAGTAAAAAATCTTTAAAATATACTAAATACTACTTAATACCACAGGATTGATTCATTTTTATTAATATTGAAGACTACTTTTTCATTTTTATAAATATGAAATACTATTTTTTCATTTTTATAAATATTAAATACTACTTAATACCATAATAATGTTGTATTTTTATTCCTTACCAAGGTACCTACTTAATTTTATACCAAAAAATCGATTCCTACATCAATTAAAATAAAAACTTATTAAAACTTATTTTTAGTCCATAATGTGCATGTATATTCATAAAAACTTACCTTAAACAAATTGCCAGCCTTTCTTTTGAACAAATAGGTTTCCTCCAGTTGGTGGTGATTTTTGATATTCCCGGTGATACAAGTTCGTGTAATTTCTCGAACTGTTCTCGAGTCATACGGAAATAACTTACAAAACGGTCTTCGTATGAACTTAATTCTTTGCAGAGGCGATGAAACTCACCAAACTCTTCTCTTTTATCATTTATTTCATGCACCCATTTTCTTCTTTTCTTGGTTTTCTTCAGTGCAAGGAGAAGAAGAAGTTCTTCTTCGTCAGAACTGCTACTGGATGTCATTTTTCACAGTTTCAAATTAGATAGTTGTCACCATTTAGTTAAAAGTTTATACCAGAACGAAAACGGTGTAACAAACGTGTATAACACAAATGGTGGAACACCAAACAACAGACCGCGCAAAATTGCCCGCGCGTTGTTTGACACCACAGATCGCGGCGGGCAGCAGCGCGGGCTACCCGCGCGGGCAGCCCGCGTTCTGTTTGACCGAGCCTTAAATGTTATGTTATTTTTTTTGATATACCCGTTTACCATTGCCCACGCTAGTTCAATGGGGTTGAATTCGCAATGATAAGGGGGTAGCCGAAGAACTGTATGACCGGATGTTCGGGCCATATTATCTACGATATATAATGTATATCTGGATTTAATTTCACGAACCTTTACAAGTAGTTGTGCTTTTATCATTGACCTAATTATGGTTATGCCTTTTGAGGTTAACCACGTCAAAATTTCGTGTTTTTTTGAAGCTGATGTTGGTATTTTTTCCGACTTTACCGAATGATATGGAGCGTTGTCCATGACAATAACTGAATTTGGGTCGAGACGTGGGAGGATTGACTCGAACCATTCATGGAAATTGTCCCCGTTCATTTCATTATGGTAATCTGAACTGTTTTTTTTCGAGACAAAATATAGTAGACCACCATCCAAAAATCCTTTTTCCGACCCAATGTGTAGGATAATCAAACACTTTCCCTTACCTGTTGGGTTCTTTACTCCAGTTGTCAAACCTTTGTTAAATGCATCGTGTTTTGATTTTTTGGTTCGGTCAACCCACAATTCATTGACACAGTCACCGGCGTTTAACCATGTTTCGTCGAGATAGTAAATTGAACGCCCCTCTTTTCGATATTTCCGAATATCATATAAATAATTATGTCGCCATACGAGCAAGTCTTCTCTTTCTGTAAGTACACTGCACCTTTTTCTTTTTGTAAAGACAAAATCCATTTTTTTTATTACTTGATATAGCGAAGATCTTTTAAAAGTAGGAAGAGCCGGATCATCGTTGTCTGCTAGTAGGACCTTATCGATTGTAGGCAATTCATTTTTAAACCAAAAGGAATGTACTTTCTGTCGTAATGCATTTCTGTCAAAATCATCAATTTTTTCAAACATGCATTTTTTAGTGCGTGGAATGTTAGGAGACGTCACCGATCCAGTATTTTTGTCTCGGAAATGAACATATTGTATTACGACCAATACCCGAGAAACGACATATTTCGGCAGTCAAATTTCTGTAAGTCATATCAGGAGATTTTGATTTAATTTCTTTGTACATATTAATAATGATGATTTTTTGACTACTACGAACCAACTGAAATATAAAATAAATAAATATAAGGACATTGTTGTATTAAAATAGTAATTCAAACAGATATAATATGTTATGTTAATAAATAATGACTCTTTCTGGCAATTTTATCCAAAATTATTAATTTATTTTATAAAAAACATGAAATTTTAAGTGTAATTTCAACTTGAAACACCTTATGAAAAATATTCTAATAAGTTTATATTTATGAAAATTATACCGTAAATAAAGAGTTCTTTATTGTCAGTCCACGGAATGCGAATAAATTTTGATTTTTTTCCGAGTTTGGGGAGTGGTTTTTGGAGGCCAACATGTTTTTTTATTGTAGTAATTTCTATTTGTTTTTTAATTTCGTTGATTTTAATATTTTAGACGTAGATTGTTCATGTTCATTTTCTGGAGCTGTTTCGGTAAAGTTGTAAATGTTTTCTTGAATTTGTTTTTCATTAGTCTCATGAAGTTCTTTGATTTCCGGTTCATCTGAGCAACTTATATCACTATATTCGCCATCACTTTCATCAGACACTAATCCATCTACGTTAATGTCGTCTAGATTTTTCCCTCTATAATTCTCCGCATCTCCTTTCACTTTCGCCACTTGAAACACATTTTTCGGCAACCGATAAAATGTCTTATGTACTTCTTTCGATTGCCCCATGAACTGAGCAACTGTGGCGACTTGCTTCCGAAGTTTTGTCGATGTTATGGCTGATGGATTTTTTGCACCACTAGCAAGTGCCAACTTTCGAATAGTTTCTGATGCTCGTATACAACTATTATCAGTGTTTGGAATTGCAAAAAGGTACTCGTTATTTTTATTGCACAAAGTCTTTTGAATTTAAATTAGCACTGATATTGCCTTCTGTATTTTGGGTGTGAACAATATGGGTACTCCTCTTCCTCTTTTCCCCCGTATAACGATACGTTTAAATTTTTTTGTCAATTCATTTTCCACCTTTGATAAAGATGAGGCAATTTCTTCTTGTGGAGCTTCAATGGAAGAATTTAAATACGTTGTCAAAAATATTCTTTGAACTTCGCCAGCTCTTTTACGATTTAACAAAATTAGTTGGGCGATTATAGTTTCCAGTAATCCCGAAAAATTTTAATATCTGATGTAAGAGGTAAAAATGCAGGTTTATTTCACTTATTTTGGTATAACCATTGATTAAATATACATAGATAGCCTACCTCAATGGGCATAATGGAAATGTAGTAAATTAATAGCGAAATTTGTCAATAAGAGAGCGTGTAGGGTCATGATTGAACAATTTAATTATTATGACAGATATAAAAATATAATATAGATGGTCTCGCCCTTAAGCTGCGGCCCCACTGAATGTGATTGTGCGCGTGTCGTGTGTCGCGTGTATATATGTTATACGCGCGGCAATCGCTGAAAGAACAAAATAGTTTGATATTCGGCGATTAATCGTTGAAACTTGACGTTGAAATAGCCTTTCTTCTACAGGTATTGATTTTCGGAAGTTGGTGTCTTCTTTTTCGATTTCGATTCTTATAGCTTCCAAAATTATATAAAAAGTAGGTTCACTCATGCGACAGTACTCAAAAAACTTGACTGGATGATTTTTTAATTTACTGAATAGTGTATGAAATTCCCCTTCAGATAGTCTATGCTTATTTATTTCGTGAACCCATAAACGTTTCTTAACCAAATTTACTTTTATATCAATTAAAGAAGGACTTTCAGCTAGTAACATTTTTCGGGACGTCATCTTGGTTGACGACCGAATAATCAAAAGAAAACTAAAACGGACACGCGATATGGAAAAAATTTAGAAACGCATGTAAAATCGCCAAAGTGTCCCCATCAAAATCGCTAATGGACATCGCGCGTGTAAAATCGCAGTATCGCAGAATCGCTCCCAGTGGGGCCGCAGCTTTAATCAACTTCTACAGTCCAGAGTCCACTGTTCGTTCATGGAAATCTCAGATAGTTCAAAAGTAATTTGCGATAAGAAAAAATCTAAAATCGTATAGCACAGAATGCATAGAGATAATATAATATAATTTCTCACTTGAAATGTTTTCATACAATTATTAATTTGTCATCGGTTCCCGAGTGTTTGAATTTGGTGATTTGAACAATTTGAAAAATAAGTAATAGTCATATTTGAATCATTTAAATTTTGATTTGTATAAATTTAAATGAATTTTATTGTACCATATAATTTTATGCTGACAGCTAGATGTTTAGTAAATATGGATCGCGTCATGTTATTAAAACGTAAAGATGTAACTTTATATATTTTTGAATAATTTTATACATAAAACGTCGAACTGTATAGTGCATCTTGTAATTGAGTAGCTCACTGTCATGGATATGCTAAATTTGAATTCAATGATAAATCAACGAATACAATACAAAAACAGGGACTAAATAAACAATAAATTTAATAAATACATACTTCTTTCTTCATTTATTATTTAAAATATATTGTAGGTATACAAATAAAAAATATAAAAAGTAATCGTTGCAAAGATAACAGTACCATTTTCAATCTATATATATAAAAATAAGTGTACATTTTGAATAAATCTTATAGCTCAAGATCCACCGAACCGATTTCGATAAAAATTTCAGGGCATATTAAGATTGATATGTAGATGGTTTTTGTGAAGTTTGTACACTGTGCGATAAGTGGTTCCGGAGTTATGGCCTCTTAAGTGCACAATATTAATCACACACGCACGCACGATATTCAACAATATTATTGTGTTGCCGTGGAGAGATATATACACTCTATGTGGTTATTTTTTATTATTTGTTTCCGTGGCACGCGAGTCTATGGCATTAAAAGTTACGTTTTACGTAAAATTACTTACATGTAAAATTTAATCTTTTCTTTCTTTTCAGTGAAATAAATTTTGTGAAAATTTGTTATAAATTTATAGAAAATTTAATAAACTTGAGAATTTTTAAATGATTAGGTTTCCATTTCCCAAATAATAATAACACTTTTCGAATTTTGATGTTTATTAATAAATTTTTTAATTTTGAGTGTGAAGAATTTTGATTAAATATATTGAACAGCTGCACATACATAATGACAACAACAATTCTATTTTATATTAATTGGTTTGAGATTAATGATATTGATTTTTACTCAATTTCAATGTTTTGGTGCTGCGAAGCGCACAGGGGCTATTAATTATTATTATAAAACTAACTCTAACTGTACAACTTACGTACTATTTATTTATTTAAGGAATGTGGCTAGGGGACGGAAAAAAGAAAGAAGGTAAATAATTAACATCTGATTTAAGAATTTCATTTAGAGAAAGCAATAACTGCACACGAGCGAAGCCAGGTTATTCAGCTAGTATAATTCTAAAAAGCAAGCTAAGAATTATACATATTAAATACAATAAATAAACTCAAATAACATGGAGACATTTTAAATAGGTTTATATTAGTTGTTTTGCAAAATATTTAGTTTATTTTTAGTCTTTTCAGCCCTTTTTGTTTTTAAATTTTTGGATTTCCAGTTAAAATCTCTCAGAAGCTTGCAATTAATAAGGTGTACAATAATATAGGTGTAATGATCTTTACATAGATCATCAAACTTACAAACAAGATTATTATTTATTATTTTTTCACATAAAAACTTCCTAATATTTTTTTTTGCGGCATCTTTTCTACAGTTTTTTTTATTATTTGTTGTGCCATGGAAACAAATTCAGTAAAACTACTTGTGAGTCTTTTTAAAATTAAATTTGATGTAGAAGAATCATAATTTCTACAAAAAATTAAAAATTCTTCTTGTTTAAAATTATCGTCATCAGATTTTATAGTAATATTAGCACAATTTTCACACTTAAATTTATCAAACATTTTTTACTGAGATACCCAGCAAAATAGCTATTGGAACAGTGTTCAAGGGTTACTTGAGATTGCAGTTCTTCGCCTATACTTTCCATTGATGATAAAGATAATGATGAATAGCTTGATGAGCTTGACTCTTCGCCCAATAAATCATTATCAATTGGGTTATCACCTCCACGGAATAAATGACAATCATCATCAGTAGGGCTCGGAAGTTATTGCAATAAAAATCCTTAAAAATTGATTGCATTATTGCAATAAAAAATACCAAAAATTGCGTTTAAAAATTGCACTTAAAATATTTTCATATTGATAGATTTTAGTTAAAACTTTTAACTTTTAATAAATACTAATAATAAGTAGTGATAATGCCTTATTTATATTATTAGAAAATTACATTAGGTACAATAAAAACACAATTTTTAAAATTAAAAAATGTTATTGAAAAAATATTAAATAAATATAAAATAAAACGGGATGTTAGCCTGGACGAAACGTTGTCCGGACTTTTAAGAACCTTCAAGTAATTTTATCAAAATTTTTTTTTTACAGTAAACAATTATATACCTTAAAAATGATTGCACTGCACGATAAACGATTTTTTCATGTTTTCAAACTCGAAAGATCTTCGATTTGAAGACAATAAGTTTTTGTAAACGGAAAAACTGCGTTCCACATCAACAGAAGTTATAGGTGCATATTTGAAATAAATCGATTCTTGAATGTTATATCTGTTACAATTTTATTATCACACAAAACGTTTGATATTTGTTGTAGAACTTCAAATCCCTTGTTTTTGTGCAACACATTCTTTAAACTTTTCATTAATTAATTTGCCAGTTATTCCTGATACTGAACTCAATTTTTCACAAACCTTTCTTACTATTTCAATGCTCGACGTCAAAGAAAGTTCTTGCGTTTCTAATTTTTGTATGACATCAGGTAAATATCCATAATTGCCGTGAATAAAAACTAAATTTGTTTCCAACAATGGATCATCTAATATGTTTTGTGTTTCTTTTATTGAAATTGCGTCATCTGGATTGAGCTCTAATATGATATTTTTTATTTCTTTAAAATGTTCACAGTAATATGAGACTGCTTTTATCCATGTACCCCAACGAGTTATTATAGGTTGGGGAGGTAATGGTATATTTGGAACTTTATTTTTAAGAAATAATACACGGGCTGGACATTTTAAAAATATTTGTTTTACCTTGGCAATCAATTTATCAACATTAGCAAATCGTCCTCTTATTTCTTCAGAAATTCGATGTACACCATGTGCTAGGCACGTAATATGCACCATCTTAGAATAGAGTACTCCAATTGATTTTCCGGCTTTGATCATGTATGGCGCCGCATCACTGACAATTAAAAATACGTCATCATGGCGTATACCAGCAGGCCAAAGTAGAAACATCGATCGGTCAAAGACTTTTGTGATTGTCGAATGATTTGTCTTCTCGAGCACCTCTGAGTTCAAAAGGTAAACTTTACCAGGTTTGTCTACTTCTTATATTCCAATAATAATATTAGCAATATATCTGCCTTGAATATCGGTGGTTTCATCCACCGAAACCCATATTTTGTGTCCAGCAATATTAAATCTGATTTTGTTAATAACTTCTTCGTAAATATCATTCACGTAACTTTTACGCAACGTGCTTTCGTCAGGAATTTCTCTGTTCGTGTATTTTTCCATAAACAAACGGAAATCCTCATTGTTGACTTTGTTTAGAGGGATTTTCACAGATAATAATGCTTTACAAAGATCTTTAGAAAACGTAGATTTTTTTGAGAACAGTGAAGTTGTTGCTGTACTTTTGGCGTTGTTTCGTTTTTATTGCGATTTATTGCGCGAATGTGTTCTTCAGTTTTTAAGTGTTGTGTTACTATATTATATCTTCGATCTGCAGACACTCGAATTTCACACAATTTACAAAAAAGAATGGACCCGTCATTTGAAAAAACATTTTCCCCGAACTCGCTGACATATTTAGATAATACACTAGTCATCGACGGCTTAATTTTCGGCATTATTCTGAACGGACGCAAACTTAATAGGTACAATTTTATTCAATGCGCGACGACAGATAGTACGACACTGATCCAATATTCTATAATATACTGAAATACTACAAGTTACAACATACTGTGATATAAACCATATTATTTCTAGATAAGTTACGGGAAAATAATTAGTATTTAATATTTTATTAATAATAACCGGAATCGTCTTATCGCATTTTGGGTCAGCCGTTGCAGTCTACCATTCTAAAAAATGCTCGAAATAGACATCAATACTCGTACAACATGTCCTAATATAAAAATAACTATAAAAAAAATATTATTCCCAATAATTGTCAAATATGTATATAACATTGTACTATATATGAAAAAAATCAACAAAATTGCAAATAAATTGAAAAAATGTCCAAAATAGCAATTAAATTGAAAAAAAAATGAGCCGTCGCGGGACGCCTGGCAGATGTGAAACATCAAAATTTTTTTTTTTGTAATAATGTTGAAAATAGATAGTGAATAAGATGACTATGAAATAATTTCTAAATTAATATCATAATACTATTTTGTTTTTTATTTGCATATGAAGTACTTAAAAGATTTACAAAGACATACAAAAATATATAAATGTAATAATGTAACTACTCTAATCAATATTATCTGTTGCTTCGTCAGTTATTTCTGTAACAGTAGCAGTTGATGCTTCTAATGGTACAATTGCTGGTATCAATGTAGCAATTGGACGATGATAACTGAAATATGCAACAAAAGTACGTGACTTAACGTTATCAAGGTACCTTGTGAATACTCCATCTATAGCAGTTCCATATCTGGTTGTTGCTTCTCTTGGATCGTTATTAATATGCAAACTAAATTTTTCTTGAATAAATGTAATTAATTGTAATGAATTGTCTCTTGCGAAATAAACATTAAATCTCCTGCTAAAAGTAATGGTAATTTATCCAAATTCTCTTTCAAAAGCATCAACCCTTTTATATCCTTTATATGGAAGTAATCGCCGATGTAAAAATGCAATGATATCGTTAATTTTTTGATTGGGTGAAATGTATACAATGACCATGAGAAATTCTCTTCCGTCATCCATAACAATTTGAGAAGCACACATGTCACCTACAGGTGCTTGACTCACGTTAATTTCTGTAGCATTGTGTACCATAAGATCTATATTAGTGGTCGAAACGTGATAAACATTCGAGCTCTGATATATGGCAACTCCAACGGCTCTAACATTTTTTCGTTTAAAGTGAGCAATACTTTACTGTCACTGTCACTCATATTTCATTAGAAAATATATATCGTTATTACAACGGTCCGTTCAAAACAACATATTATACAATATACATACATGTAACAATATAATCAACGTAATATACAATCAATTTATTTATACGCAACAATATAGGTGTACATATTATACGTTTATAAATCGTATAAAAATAGATAAGCCGATACTGCGCACATAGAAAAGAAATCGCCGAGCTTCGGAGAATTGAGCCGACGAGCTATGAGTCGGTCTCACTACTGTACCGCGCCATAAGATGTTTCACATCAAAAATGCCCAAAATTGCAAAAAAATGCACCAAAAACTTTTAGATTTTAATTCGTACTGTCCAGAAACGAATTTAAAACATACTTAGCAACAAATCCAAACAATGGGAAAAAAGTTGCAAATGCAACAACTTCCGAGCCCTAATCATCAGGTTCACAGTTTGATAGACTTGATGGTTCCATCAAACTAGATTTGACATTCATTCGAAATGTAGTTCTGAATGTTCTTGCTGTCGGATTCCTAAGAATATATTGATGTTTATCAATATAATATATTTCTTAATAGTATTTATTTTAATATTGTAACATCTAATTCATATTATTGTAATTTTATTACCTGTTGTATCCACCTCTTTGGCTAAAAACAGAAAACAAGTTCTCGATGACATCTGAATTGACACGTCTTGTGAGTAGGTAGGAATAACCAACTTTTTTTTGTTCTTCAAACAGCAATATTATTGCATTTATAGTCCACTCCATTCCGTCAAAACAAACAGGCCTAGTGTTTTTTCGACTTTGTGAAATTGTTAATGTTTCAAACCACTTTTTGGCATTTTGTAATAACATTAATTGCTGTGGACATATATCTGACAAGGCACATTTTGATGGATTTGAATTAAATAATGAACTACTGTTGAGGCAGTCCAGTAGATCATTTAATTTTTTGATCATCTTAACAGTTTGAGGTGTTGTTGTAGATTTCAACTGACCAGTCATAATACAAGTTTGTATTGCAGTGGAAACCCTATTACTAAATAACTGCATGGCCAACTTACATGACATTAACTGAAAAGGGCCAAGACTGATATGGGCATAATAGAACTATTTTTATCAAATTCATAAGTATTTTTTATATCTTCAAAAGACACTTCTTTACCCTCAAATATTAAATTTTTTCGGATAAAATGGTTTCTTAAATTTTTAAATAGATGTGGTACATCAAATAAGGCAAACACTTTCCTACCTTCAACTAAAAAGTATGGTTCATCCTTTGTTATTTTCAAATCCTTGTAAGCAGCTACATAACTGGCACCCGGGTCACAAACTAAAACTTTAACTACCAATCCACATTTAAATAGTCGTGTTATCGCTTCTACAAGTAATTCACTCAAATTAATATGTTTAACAGATGTAGCAGGTAAAAAATATGATATCGGCATTTTCCACGAAGAGTACAGACCTCTAATGACAAACACCATGGCCTGTCCTGCCAATTTATTTGTACGGCCTAAAAGTCCGAGATCTTCATAGCCTTCGACCAAATCTAAGAATTTAGAGTATTCTAAAAAGTTTATAATTTTTAACTCATCGAATACTAGGCTACAATATTTTTCTTGTTGTGTCATTGAATCAGCTTTAATTTTTAGCTGTTTAAATAGAGCAGGATTAAATCCTGGACGAAACTTAGAACTTCGAATCCAGCGTTTTATAGTTGTAAGTCCAGGTAATGTAATTTTTTTAGAATTTCTTAAAAATTTGTAAGCAGATGGTGATTTGTAAAAAATGCTTAAAGCAAATTGTTGTTCTTTTCGTGACCATGGTTTTTTTGACAATTTGTTACGTGCAATTTGCATTCGCACAAACGTTTTTGAATCTTCAGAAGGAAATTTTAATAAATGTAAAAAATTAACTGACTTGTTGTGTTTATTTTGTAATTTTGATGAAATTACCTGTTTTTCAATTTGGATATTATTAATCTTTATGATTGTATTAACTTTTTTTAATTAGCAACCACTCTTTTTAGATTATTCAAAGTATTAGTGTTATAAGAAATTCCAGAAAATAATTTTTTTGGTTTTAAAAAATAAATTAGACGAATGGGTACAATGTACATGTATCGAAAAATCCTATTAAATTACAATATATTACATATTACAGTAGATACCAATCATTAATATTAAAAATACATAACTCAGTATAATAATAAAACTAATTAACTAATTAATTAGGTATTTTAATTGCATTATTCGTTTTAAAATTATTATCAAATACGAATGATAACCAATTTGGCATTGCAATTTTTCGAATATCTATAAAAAATATTAATTAATAAACTTCAATAATATATCTGTATTTAATCATGGCTGTTTACTACAAAGCAAAGTTTTAATTTACCTTAAGAGGACGCCACACCGAAAGTGAAACGTATACAACGACCGAGAGAACGCGCTGTTAGATGTTTTCGCGATGCCGACGATTGTGCTCATTCGGGAGCGACATTTATTATTTTTTCAACCTTCGTCTGTGGAGGATTCTGTAAATTTAAAATGCATACACATTACACGTACATCATGCCGCATTGCCACCGTAATATTTTTAATATTCGCGCGTACTTACGCGACCTGTATTCAGTGCCGCGATTATGAATTCTGAGGCCCGTGTGCAAGGATTTATTTAGAGGCCCCAAATTAATAATATATTTATTACTTGATCTTTGTATTACTACAGACATTTTTTAGTATTTTTTAGTACTATAACTTAAAATTGAATCATCTGTAATCTGATACATATACTATACTAATTTATTACACTATAAATTGTCAATAGATACATTATCAATTTTAATAGTGGAATCACTAATTTAAACTTATGCATTCATCATTTTTTTTAATGATATCAACTGTTATTGGCATGATGGGCTTTCATACAAATTAAAAAAATTCTTACAACTTATTTATTACCTGATTATCATATTTCTCTGATCGCCACTTCAGCATTTGCTTAAAAATCCAATACTATGCTTTCAAAATATAAGTTAAAAATTACGAAGATAATTTTTTATTAATTTATGCTTCGAAAAACTGCGTTCTGCAGAAGCAACAGTTATTGGCAATGTTAAAAATAAAAGACATGCAGTTAGTACATCTGGATAACTTAAAGACAAATCCATTTCAATAATAAATATACATAGATCTTTAATATTTTTAAGATTTTGAGATAATATGTTTGTTTTAAGGCATACAATTTGGCGTGTGAAATCTGAAGTAACATCATCATTATAAAATTGAATGAAATCATAAGTAGATTTAACTAGATAGGACACTTCATAGTTCAAAAATGATTTAGGGCTTAAAAATGTGAAACGATCGGAAACACATTTCATTCCAATGAACTTTTCTTTGAGTTTAATAGTTACACAATCTATAACTGGTCAAAATACTTTAATTCTAAATGTATCTTGAGAAATATCAAACCTCCGGTCACCGTCAACCTCTCCAAAAACTTTTTTATGGAACTTTGGTCTAGAAGAATGAAATGAAATTTCAATTCCCCATCTATCACATAATTGTTTTGATTCTGAAAATATTGTGCTGTAGTCATTTTGCATATTTTAAATTGCTTTTTCAAGAAGCATAGAGGCATTTTCTAATGAAATATCAGTACTTTGTAACATTTTAGATACAGTATTTAAACATCTTAAAATATTTTCCCATACATATAATACAAATTCACTCGATTCCAACTTATTTTTAAGTGTCTTACTCATATCCCGTTCGTCTATTTTACAACTAGTAAATGATATTTTTGTTAAAATGAAATTTTTTTTAACAATTTTAAAATTTGAGCTTCTAAATACCTCCTCTATAAATTAGTATAACGAATAATCAAAAAATAATGAACAACTTAATTCAGTGATCCAAGTCTAGTATCTATACAATAAATGTGTTGTCGATAGTCTATTCCATATTGCGTCACATACTTCATATACAATTGCACCAACCATAGTATTATGCATTTTATAGCAAAGTGCTAATGCTCGAAATGACATACCAGTTGATAAATATCTGTAAAATATTTAAAATAAAATAAAATCTTAACTAAATTATTTATTTATTTATTTTAAACGCCATACGGCATAAACCCAAACCTAAATATTATTAAATTATTTAAATGATAAATTAAACATGTTGTGTACTCATAAACATACTACATAACTAACCTAATTAACCAAACAATTTAATTAATTAAGTATAATTACTGAAATTTAATATATATAATATGTAATGCATTTTAGCCGAAGAAGCGAAGAAAAAATGGGAAGGTTTAAGAGACACGTTTAGAAAAGAGTTTAAGAAAGTGCCTAAACCTAAATCTGGACAAGGATTCACACCACAATCCTCAAAATGGCCATATTTTAATCAGTCGTTATTTTTGAAAGATAATATGACACCTAGAAATACAGCGACCAATATACCTCGAGACCCTATAATTCCCACACTCGACGATTCTGATAATAACAGCGAACTTGATTTAACTGATGAAGATGAACATGTTGAACAAAATGAACACGAAGATGAAGAAGTTGGGTTGAATAATATTCCTAACGTGCAAATTACAACACCTCAATATAGGAAACATTCGAAACGTAAATCGTATCAAACAGAAGCAATAGAAATCGAACGGAAAAAAATAAAACTGTTTGAAGAACGTCTTAAAACGAAAAAGAATGCTGATAGTGATGAAGATTACCACTTTTTAATGAGTTGGTTGCCAAGTTTTAAAAAAATGGATTCATTAAAAAATATGAAAGTTAGAATGGAAGTACTCAGTATTATCACCAAAACGCTTGAATCGGAAGAAATGACACCTAGCAGAAGTTCAGTGCATCTGGCTATTCAGATTATACGCAACAGCCGCAATTACTGTATACTAAGAATTATGAAAAATCATCTGTTGTTCAAGATTGCCAATATTCGTACACTAATTTATAAATAGTAGTTACAAACGAGTGTCAATAATTAATATAAATTTATGTAAGTGTAAAATATTTTTAATAATAATAGTAGTTTAAATAATAAGTTATAATAAAAGTTAATATATTATATTATATTAATAAATTAATAAAATTAAAATAACTTTACTTGAGAGTAACAGCTAATTTTTCTTCGGGCTCAATGCAGCGTCTAAAATTTGAATATTTTGTCAAATCGTTTTTTATGGCATTTAAAATATATTCAAACGTTGATATATCCATACGAAAGTAATTATAAAATTTGGATGGGTAATTTTTTAAAACAGTGCACACATTTTGAAATTCGCCACTATCATCTCGTTGTTGCCAAAGTTTATGCACCCAATATCTTTTCCGTGATTTGAAGATGGGGCTCTCTAATAAAAATGAATCCCATTCATCATCTGAAGAACTATTATATTCCATATTTTTTTATTTTTATAAAATATAACTAGTAAGTACAACTGCACACCATGCGATGCATTCGTCAACTGTCGAAAACTGATTGTAGAAAATACAATACATGGTTTACTCTAGTTATTATCACAAGTCACGACATAATATGATTATTTAATTATATATTTAGCTATTAACTTTGTTTTCGGAACGAAAATTCGGGGACACTCAATGCTGCTATACCCGAAAAAATTTGGACCGAATATTTTTCGGTTCGGTCAGTCCGGTCGGTTCGGGTCTAGTGTAGACGCGGCTTAAGAAAGGTACCGGGCGGCGACCGTTTTTCGTCGGCGGCGGTCAGATTTTTCCCCCCACCAAGTCAACCGCCTGCCGATTGAACGGGACAACTCGTCGTGTTTGGTCGGTGCTACGGTGACGCGCGCCGTACCGCCGTAACATACAATACAATTATTACAATTTAAATTATGTCATTATCAGTCGTTCGTCTGTTGCCCACACGCGCGCGCGAAAGAGTATAAAAACGGATTTCGCGTGAAATGTCTCAGTTGTCCAGCTTCTTCTTTGCCACCGATCGACCGACGAACTGCAATCGAGATCGTACGTGTTTACGTACAAGTGATAACAATAGTTTTTTTTTCTCTTAAAAATTTTAATTTTTGTTAAAAAAAAAATTGAATATTTACAATGTGTTGTGTTAGCAATTTATACGAGAAGACATAATGTAAGTGTATGTAAATAAATGTACAAGGCTTGACGGCTGGAGTGAAAGTGGGCGTCCAGTAGCGATTCTTCAAGATATTATAATATTATAATCATACGCGGACAACCCTCGTGAAGGGTATAGCTAGCAAAAATCGAATTCGTCGAAACATCGACGCTTATCGGATCGACTCGGTGAAGGGACAGTGGAGGGGCAACATATTTCTTGATTCCAAAACTTCTGCGTTATGAAATTCTCGTTCCAAATGTTTTTTGTTCAAAATCATGTAAAGCATCGTTATAGTTGTTTAAAGGTAAGTTTTTTATTTTAAAGAAAAGTCCCAAGCTTCTGTCCTCCAATATCTGCACTCTGGTTATAAGTTACTCATAAGTTGTAGGTCACAACTGAAATTGTTCTAGTTTTAAACTAGTAGTTTATCAACTTGAACTTCTCGGGTATCGCGGCCAGGGCCTTCTCTTTCTTTATTACATAAATGCTTTTTTAATTTCGTATAGATTTTAACGTATACGCATGTACGTTTACAGCTTATGCCTTATACGGACCGTGACAAAAACGCAATCGAGATACGGTTCAAAATTAAGTACTTCACAACTTCTGTAAGCACCCCATCGCACAATGTTTATTGATAACGGTTCGATCTTTTTTTCCCCCTCTTTTTTCGCAGCAGCAGCAACCCGTTCAGCTGATTTCCTATTTCCTTGTTTAATGCGTTCCCCACGGTTCTGTATATTATATGACATTGGACGTATTGCGCCCGAACTCGACGGCTGGCGTTCAAACTCAACCGCGTTTTTTTTTCTTCGCTTTCACTATCAATTTTTCGACACATACAGTAATAACGCTCAGCGGGACAGAATCAAACCCAATCGTGCAAAAATCGAGTATCCGGCGACCGGAATTTTAATCAGCGATGTCAAAACCCCATATACGCGAGAAACAACAACAACAAAAAAAAACTTATGGATAATAATTTGATATTTTTTTCGGCCGTAATATCGTGTTCTTCCGCGTGCCTGTATAATAATAATAATGTACACTTCACCACGTATATGTATGCGAGACGACGATGGACCTTTGAGCAATTTCCGCTACCGAATCACTTCAGCGGGAAGAAAAAATAACTAAAAAGCTATTAAAACGATTTAATTTTTTCAGGCCTTTTTTATATTTTATTTATGTGCGCGTATTTACGAGCTTAACCCGTGGACAGCGCGCTTAATTAAAACTAATCATTATTTTTATACCAGGTTGATGGTTATGGTAAATTTCAATGTAATTTTATCGCTACTTAATGCTGATATTCATTTTTACGTATAAATGTATTAAATATTATGATATACAGTGTGTTCGCGTTAAGAGGTAACACTAGATATTTCAACCGCATGACTAGCAATTTAATTGGGATCTCCACGGGATGAAAGGGCGCACCGATATACGACATTGCCTACCATTTTATAATCCTTCTTTTTTGGTTTAATGCGTCAGCACTCATGTAATGGTAAATAAAATATAATCAAAACAACTGTAAATATCTTTCAAATAATATAATAATATTAATAATAACAATAATATGAATTGTTAAGTTAAGAGTTTACTTTATTTTTGTAGCAGGGCAAGTGTCACGTATTCTTACCCTACCCCAAATGGACGTCAATGTGAGGCATTACCGTATTTTCATGCGACCAAATGTTCTATTGACGTTTTTTTTTATATATTTATACATAAATATAATTCATATTTATAATTACAATTACATTGTCCTAACGGTGTGTGCATAAGCAATTGACGTTTATGCGTGTCGAGTAGATATTAAAACAAACATAACTAGAACAGTACGTCCTATAATAATAATTTACAATGTAATTTATAATATAAAATCTATGATAAAATAGACAATATATTATTTATCTATCATTACAGGCCGAGAAATGAGTGGTTGAACATTTTCAAATAGATTTCCAGTACCCGAACAAAATTTTTTTGCACAAAGCAAGCCTGATTAAATTGAAATGTTACCTCACGTAATTTGTGCAATAGTAACTATTTGCAAGACAAACATACAGTTACAATTTAAAATTGTACTAACGAAAAGTCGATGGAAAAATATTCTTCAGTTCGACTGAAAAAAAAATGTGCACCCACATTTTTTATATATATCCAACTACAGGTTATGCATGACCGGGTTTCATAAATTGATAAATGTGTAAGTTTCCTCACCACCTTACCTATAACGTTAGACGCCAAATAATGTCGTCTAACTAAATAGGATGAGGTATTACACGTGGCGCGTTTTTTTTATAGTGGTTTCCCTTTGCAGGCCTATTCCACTCAAGGCTGAGAGGTTATATGACACAAAAACTTTTGTCAATACTAAACGAATTTTTTTGAATTTTATTTAGGAGAAAAATGTAATCTGAATATTAAACACAATCAGTATATGCGATTGGAAAGAAGAAAAAAATATGAACACGAGTAAATTATTTTTGATATTTAATTGCTTCTTGCAATAAATATTTGAATAATTGAAGTTTTAGACGTCTTGGAGGATTTCTAGTAATTTTGAAGGATGACATTTTTTATTTAAATTATTGTACTGTATTATGTAAAATTTTATATTTAATTGCTTATTGCAATAAATATTTAAATAATTTACATTTTAGACGTTAGGGAGGGTTTCCTGGAATTGTGAGGGATGGTAGATTTTTGATAAGTAGGTTTGTAATATGACAGTTAATTATAAATATCAGGAGGCATGCCTTATCATATTTTGAGTGTATGCATCACTGCCTACTTCATGCTATGCTTGAGGTACAACAAGAAGTTATACGCTGTTTGTGATTGAGCTTCAACCACTGTATTTCCTGAACCAATTGTGCTTGTGTCAATTGGGGTGATTGACAGTTGCACATATAAAAATTCACCGACTAAAATAATAAGACATTGTTATTAAAAAACGATAAAAACGAAATAAAATAATATAATATGATATTTAAATTCCTTGTGTACCGTTGGATCTGATGTTTTCATATAATAATGTCAACCCTTCTTCGTCCGCGATCTGATCCAGGAAATCGATGGAATAGCAAAGATCTTTTTCAGGGTCAACTGTTTCCAAATCCAATTCCTGTGAACATAAAACAAACCAATCACCCTTACATATATGTACCTACGTGATATAGGCTATAATAGACAATTTAGTATATAACCTCCACGAAGACCCGATTCAACAAACGTCAACAATATCATCAACTTCTTAAAAGCAACAAAATGATAGCACTTAATTCAAGATAACCCAAAAACAACGTTGCATAATATGACGTTCAAAGCTCTCCCGTTTTCATGTGTAGGTAATATAAAAGCAACTCGACATCCCCAAACACCATTTGTGCCATTCTAAAAGCCAACAATATATTTTGTTGTTTCGGCTACAACGTGATGAAAAAAAAAAAAAAAATAGACTGTTTTCCGTGGAAGTAGACTAATGATGTTGGTATCGTCTGCGTCTTATAGTGTCGTACGATAAACGCTGTAATCACCTTGAGCGAACGCATGGAGGGGTTGCACGACGACACTAATCGTGCGAACGGGTCGCGCTCGCTCAGCGGTTCGGCACCCGACGCATCGCCGGCCCCATGTCCTCCATCGTGGTCCGCCTTGACCGGGAGGACTGATGATTTCTGTGCATCTGCCGCGGGTTTCTCCTGCACGGGCTTATGATCGCAGTGGACCGGCGACGGGTCGGTGCAGTCTACCGATTCTTCCGCTCGATCAGGACTTGCTAGTACCACCGTATCAGCAGCAACAGTCTCATCGGTTGCCACCACGGCCGCCTTGTCGTCAATGGCCACGTCGTTTTGCATCGTGGTCGGGTCCGTATAAGTGGCCATGTTCACGGTCACCGCGGACGGTTCCGTGCTTGTGGCCATGTTCACGGTCACCGCGGACGGTTCCGTGTTTGTGGCCATATCCACGGTCGCCGCCGTCGGCTCGGTGTTTGTGGCCATATCCACAGCAGCTGCCGTCGGCTCTGTGTTTGTGGCCATGTTCACGGTCACCGCGGACGGTTCCGTGCTTGTGGCCATATCCACGGTCGCCGCCGTCGGCTCTGTGTTTGTGGCCATATCCACAGCCGCTGCCGTCGGTTCCGTGCTTGTGGCCATGTTCACGGTCACCGCGGACGGTTCCGTGTTTGTGGCCATATCCACGGTCGCCGCCGTCGGCTCGGTGTTTGTGGCCATATCCACAGCAGCTGCCGTCGGCTCGGTGTTTGTGGCCATGTCCACGGTTACCGCGGACGGTTCCGTGCTTGTGGCCATATCCACGGTCGCCGCCGTCGGCTCTGTGTTTGTGGCCATATCCACAGCTGCTGCCGTCGGTTCTGTGTTTGTGGCCATGTTCACGGTCACCGCGGACGGTTCCGTGTTTGTGGCCATGTCCACGGTCTTCAGGGCAGTAGCGAAATTCGTGCAACGTTCGTGAACGAGAATTCGACATTCTGTTGGAACGAGAAAACGAACGGCGATCGAATAAATGCGTGGGGTCGTAGGATATGATACAGCATCGCGAAGGGCGCAGGAGCGAACGAATAGTAATTTATTATCAAACGCGTTTCGCGGTCAACCCTGCGGCAGTGTAAGCGATGGTATCGTGCAAGTTATACGTACTGATGCACCGAACCATGGTTGAATAGCATTTCCGGGAGCCGCATCGAAAACACTTTCGAAACCATTTCCTGGTTGTGCGAACGACCACGGTATGAGGCTGTACAGCCACGCCGAACTCGTGTTCGCAAACCTTGCGGTAGTCCATTGTCGCTGCACTGTCGTCAGTCGCAGATGAAACTTGCATGGTTTATTGATGAGGTAATTCGCAACAAGTCAGTGTGTCACGAACCGAAATATTGTTTTCCAACAATGAAGATAAGTCAATATTATGTAGGTCCGTTCGCAAGGCGTCGTCGAATAGTAATGCCGGATAATATTTTAGGCGCTAGCATTTCAATATTTATAGTTTACAATGTAATTTGTATCGCATGGCAACCAAAGACTTGACGCCACGTGCAGATTATGGTTGCATATTAATTAATCAATTGTAGTACTTACAAGGAAATGAATTACGAGTACTATACTCGGGAAAAATTATAATTGAATAACAGTTGATTGATACACGGATGTTCGGAAGGTTGAACGGTCGCGATACAAGACCACGCGCCCTTTTTACTTTGTCTGTGGATTTTCACATGAAAATATAATGAGAAAAACCACAACACTTTTTCGAAAATATTATATTTATAACTTAATTGTCTGACACCGATGGTGCCCGATATTCTTTGAATAACGAGCTGTGTTTGTCAAACAGTTTTTGGAAAACTTACGAAAAGTTCAAGATTAATTTGAATTTAGTCTATTTTACCGGAAAAATGGTGACAATTGATGGCGCGCCGATTGGTTTTCACGTAATACAAGTCTGATGGTTTCGTTTGCATTATAAATCTGAATGCCTCAATATTGGTTTTCAAATTAATAAGACCAGATTTATAACTCATTAAATAAAGGCATTTTATAAATAGTAAACATGCACTATGGGGTTTCATTATGTTTCAGTGAGCCGATGGATGAAAATGAGGAGTCATTATTGTAAAACTATAAAATTTTTAATAATTGTTATGTATAGAATTATTTTTTATATTTGTAATATTAATTGTATAAAACATGTAATATTGTTAAAATATAAGTGTACTAAAAAAACATGCCTTAAGAATTATTTATAAGCCATTTTATAGATAATGGATGGCAATGAACCTTGTATACACACTAGCACCTAAAGAAGCCTCATACTATCATCTGTCAGATGTAAATAAGTTCTAGGAAAAATATAAAAGAAAAAATGCTGTTTGTTTGATAAATAATATACCTTTATTGAACAATACACGTTTTAAGAATTATGTATAAACCATTTTCTTAATATATGAGCTTTATATAAAGTACAATGTTTGAAATATAAATCTTTATGAAAAATACAAAAAGGTGAAGTATTGTCCGATTCTATTTGGTTGAGCCGAGGACATCCCAGTTCTTCTAAATTGATAACTTCCATGTATGGAATGAACTCTTGTAAAATCTATTGTTTCTGCAATCCTTTTACACATATACAAGTGAATTTAAGCGAGTTTAAGATCTTTCTCAATTCACTATATTCAACATCTCCATATTCGAGCGGTAGACCATGATAACATCTCTTCAACCAACCGTTGGCACTCTGAGATTTTGCATCTTGTTTAGTAGACGAGTGTTTGAAAATCCAGTGTTGTACAGCTAATGTTTCAACGTCTACTATACGAGACATCTTGTACGTTGTTCGTCAGTGAGTTCCTTCAGACTACTTATTCAAAGATATGTGATTCGGGCATGTTGAGGTTTGTTCGGATGCTGTGGTATAAACGGCATTCGGTGAGAATATGTTTGATGGTGACTTGCACATCGCAGGCTGTACATATTGGGGGTTCATCTTTGGCCATTATAAAGCTGTGGGAGATTTGAGTGTGTCCGATTCTGAGTCTAGTGATGATGACTTCTGGTTAATCCGATCGGGAATGTCCAATTGTCTATGTTATGTTTGACCTGGTTTAATTTTGTGGAGTAAGATAGCCATTTCTACTGCCATCTTAATTGACATTTATATGGAATTAGCGCTTGTATGTCCCTGAATGAGGTGATTTGTGTGCACGATGAAGGTGTAGTGATTACCTTGGTTTTAATTTTTGTTTCGTTTGCGTATATGACTGTTGGGTTGGGTTGGTTCAGGTAGGGTCAGGATGGGTTGGACTGGGTCAGGTCTGGTCATGATGGGTTGGAGTGGGTTGGGTTGGATGATGTCGGGTCAGGATGGATTAGACTGGGCTGGGTGGTTTTCGGTTGGGTTGGGTAGGTGTACACTCAATGTTCAATTACTCTGTTATTCTATAAAGCGTGAAGTATTTTTATTGCTTTGGGTACTATTGAGGTTCTTCTTTACGTATCCAACCGTTTCATATATTTTTAATAACCTTTTTTATGTATTGTTACAGGATCATATTGCTGAAAAGTACTTCACAAAAGATAAAAAGTCATGAAATAGGAACACACAAGAAAAAATGCTAGAGGTATGTTTAAGCTTTTAATTGAATTATTATTTGTTTTAAATTATATAATTTATAGATAAGTATAAAAAATAATTTATTTTAAAAATTTGTTTATAGGTTGGTGTCGCCAAAGAAAAGGACATGAGGTACTGCGGAAAAGCAATGAATAAGAATAAACAATATAAGTATGTTAATTAAATTAAAAAACAAATATTTTATATTTTATGGTTGTTAATTATGGTTTAATTTAAACAAAAAAAATGTTTTATGTAGATTTGAAGAAGAACTATTTGATGCATCATTACATTGGTTCACCGCAAAATACAAATCTTACAGAAAAAATATTCGGTTACAAATGTAATTATTTATTAAAAGTTTTTGAGTATGTAAAATACATTTTTAAGTGCAACTTCTTATTGTTATTCAATTTATTATAATTTCATTGAAATAACTACAAAATGATTAGCTTTCTGATAACTCATGTTTTGACTTTTGACAATGACACCGAAATGTGAAACATGGAACAATAATATTTTTGTAAAATAAAGAAACAATTTTTTTTAAATGTACATTACCTACAAAAGTAGAACACGATTTGGTCAGTCAGCTTTATTTTTAATATTGGATTTATTATATAAATATAACAATTAGGTTTACATTTAACCTTATTGAACAAGTACGTTATTTATTCTGATTACACAAAGTACAACACAACAACATACAACCATTTTTTGAACACAATGAATATTTTTTTTTACTTTTATAAAAAACCATTTATTACTATTTACAATGTACAATCATACATATTATATTGGTTTATCCACCTCCTATAAGCAATGTTTGAGTTTGAGGTAGAGAGTTCTTATGTTGATTCTTAATAATATACAATTAAATTAAATACAAAATATATACACAGGGTGTTCAATAAGTTTAAAAATTACAAAATACATTGCAAAATTAGAATTAAACTATTTTCAAGTTTATTTTCAAAAGTATCTTTAGAGCATTGTAGTTATGATTTTAAATAAATCTAAATTATGACCACAGTTCGAAAAGATTTTTAATAAAGATATAATTTCTAAGTCATACCCAGTATACCTATATTTATACAATGTACACAGATATGCTTGACAATAGATCTAAATTATATTTTGTCGTATAAAAATTGAAAATGTCTTTGTCAAGAAAACCATATATTTAAAATATATTTATTGGTTCTTCAAATGAATTGAAAAAATGTAATGACAATTTTGAGTACACTACAAGTTAAGTATACTAGTACCTAATGTAGAAATACAATATCATTAATATTATGTAATTTATATTGTAAATTATTTCCAAAAAAATGTAATTAAATTAACACCAAATTACATAAGAAGTCATTTCATTAGGTATTATGTATATGTATATAATGTATATGTTACGGGTGAAGTACAAAAACGGTTAGTGTACATATTACCCGGGTAATGTGAACCTCATCCATACGAACAGTGTAATGTATACATTATCCAACTTAAATATGAAGTATCCAATCAATTTATACATTATCCGGTGTGGTGTGGATAATGTATTCATATAACTACAATCGTAAACTTATAACGTCGGTATAACATGACCAACGCATCAAACACTTAAAATGGTACAGATAATACAGAGTCTTTCTAGTAGCAAAAACCAAATTAAACTAATTCAAAAAAGAATTATTTATTATTATTACTATTAAACTATAAATTATATATTTGAACAATTTTACTATTTACTTAATTAAAATTTAAAAGCGAAATACAATTATTTATTAGAACAATTTGAGTTTGGATGACATTTAGAATTACAAAGTATTCCCCCGGATTTGCATTTAAATTTATTTGTTAAGCATTTAGTTTTACATACACTTCTTAAAACCTTGACCACCGGAAAAAGATTGTTCATTAGCTATTTCACGCAAAGATTTTTTTGTGGCTAAAACTTCTAAAATATCTATTAATGGTTCAGAGCATACAGTAAATTGATTTAACTGAATAAAGTTGATGAAGAGTGCCATTTTTATTACCGAGTTCGTAATATTGATTTTAAGTAAATATACACTGCTTCTTGTGTTATATTTTTATACTTTTTTTTAACTTCAGCATTCATGCGGTGTTTTCTACCATGCCCAATACTTAAATGTACATCGTGTAGCACATCATAGATATTTTCATTAGTAATATAGTACAAAATGTTTGTATTACCTTCCAACAACGGCAATATTAATTTACCTTCTTACCTACCTTACCCACTCAGTCGTAGATTATGTGTAAAATACCCGAGTAAAGTACGAAATAAACGTTTTATAAATAGTATTTTTACTTTATCCAATAGGTACAGGTAGTGTACACATTACCCGGATAATGTGAACACTAACCATATTTTGTACTTTACCCGTAACATATATAATATAATGTTGTTGCCAAATAGGCTATTTTACGAGACCTTATTGTTAGGTAGAAAACCAAATTTACCTGTTCACCGATGACGAATAGGAACGGAACAAGTTAAATACATGGGAGTGCAGGAAGTTGAGGTTAATTATTAGGGGAAGTCTCTATGGCCGAATTGGTATGGTGCAATGACCACAGAGCTCACATAAAATCAGACGAATACTTAAAATTAAACACTCAGGCCACACTTACAAACTAACGGCAGACTGGTGAATGATAACTGCAACACCTGGGTAGTGTATGGACTTGGAGAACTGGGCGGCCTCTCACACACTACGCCGAGTGCTGGCGGTCTTACGCAATGACTCGGGCGATGGAAGGCCGAGTTGGTTTGTGTTCCGCACGAAGAATAATTCACACACAAATAGGGTATTCGGGTATAATTAATAAAATGGAAACTCACGTGTTGTGTCGTTGACTAAACTTTATTTCAATAATAATAATAATAATAATTATAAAGTATCGTTGCAATAACGATACAATTTTTTGTCACAATGACGATATTAATAATAATGAAAATAATAATAAAAATTCGTCGCACTGACTATACGATTGTTTGTCACAATGACGATCGGAATAATAATAATAAATAATTCGTTGCCGCAATAGCGGACGATGATGAAAATAAATACAAATTTTTAAGTTAAAATGATCGCGACGGTGCTTCAACAGCGATCGATGACCAACAACCGACGGGCCGGCGCGATATCGCGACCGACGAACAATTATATATATATATAAAATAAAAATAAATACAAATAATCTATTACATAACAAATAATTCACGCGCAAAACACATAATTAAAATTCACAAATACGCTAAATAATGGACGGGACTGGGATATGATGACTGGATATGACCGTCATGGCTGCAGTTATTATAATAATAATAATAATCTTAAAATACTGGCACGGTGCAAACAAATGTATATATGTATATAATGTATATATATATTCATTAGTATATTATACATTTGGAATTTCATAGTAGTTAATTTACAAAGTTAAATAAACCATTTGGAGAATATTTGGTTCTTAAACTAAACTTTACTGCACGACCGGCAGAAATCGCTTAAATATAAAGTAGAATACAATTTATATTTTGAGATATTTTTAAAAGTGGATTTCATAATAGTGAAATAGTTATATTTTTTGTATACATACAAGTAGTCATTTCAGCTTCAGGAATTTTACTGACAGGTAGTTAAAATAAAATAACTTAGATTTTGAAAACACTATTCCATTAGGAGTGATTACGAATTTGAATGATTTTAAATTTACTTGGATAAGTAATACACTAATACCAGTATAATCTTACCAGTAAAATATGTTTTGGAACAAATAGTTGAAATAATACTCTTAGAATTACTATGTGTGGATAATAGAACAATAAACCCTGTAACAAAATTGAATTGCAAAGTTCCAATGTATTTCAAATAAAAAATATGTTCATTCAAATTATTTAGTCTTGAAATAACGATAATATCATTATGAACCCATGTACAGATAAATTCTTGTGTGGAGAAACACTAAACGCAGACTTAGAAAAGTGTAACCACTAGGAAATTTATTTAGTTTGTTTTGCAAATTAAATTATATTTTTAAATTTAAGAGAATAATAATTATAACAATAATATTATTTTATAGTAAGAGAGAACACTTTTTTTTTATTTTTGTAATGCCTCAAATATTAAGTTTTATATGAACAATAGATATGTTTAGTAAAATGTATAAGAGAAAGAAAAATTTGGAATAACGGTCAATTTTTTTTCTTTTGCTTTCATCAAGACATTACAGCAAAAATGCAAAAAAGGCAATCTTTTATGTAATATTTTTGGTATTTTATACATTTTTTCTTTTATCAATGGTATGATTACAATTATATGTGATACACCATGATCCACCATAAGTCATAACACTTTTTTTTTACAAACAAATTTACTTGTTTACTGGCATTTGTAAAATATACTTTATAAGCTTACGAGACATCATGCTATATATATATATATATATATCTATGTCTATGCCAGAAGCTAATAATTTTCTATAATGATTATGTTTATTCGAATACCAGATTGCTTTTGTTTAACCATATGTAGAGCTAGTAGGGGCTAGCAATAACAACAAGTTTTATTTTTTCAATTCAATATCTTGTGGAGACTCAAACTAAGAAATTACGACTTTTTATTTTTTATTTGACTATATAGGAGAATATAATTATCAGTTGAAGGAAAATATACAATATTAAGATTATCATTATCAATATTTTAATTTAATTTTTATCATTTTAACTTAAAGTTGGAAATTTATATTGTCAGGAAGTCTTCCAACATTATATTGGATACATTCTAAATGACAAAACATACTATTTGGAATATAGAAAATTATAAAATGTTTCTAGATGATAATTAGACATTTTCATATTATATAGATTATTATTACGTAGTGTAAAGCTTGAGTGCACAATATCACACTTTACAGATTGATAAATAGGTACTTACATTTTTAATAATATCCAACATATTTTAAATATAAATTTGGAATTAAAGGCATTGCATTTTTATTACAAGACTTTTATTCAAGACTTAAACCCATAAATAGTAAACATCAACAGTTGTAAATACCCACCTTATATTAGTAAAAATATCAGATTTCAAGTAGTCGACTAATTTATTTATAGATTAACAACTTTGAAGATATTTTGAAGTAAAGTATTAATGTAGTTATAAATATCATACCACACAAGATACATACAAGTACTTTTAAAAACCATGTAACATTGAAACACTCTATCTGTCTCTATTAATATTCATTCACACAAATATCTCCAAACGTACTTAAGGCATAGATGTTATAACATTAAGACATAGGTACACTGTCGTACACAAAGTCAGTTGAGTTGGTATCAGTAATATAAAGTATTAAAATCTAAGTGTAATAACTTCTAAAACTAAACAGAATAAAAATTAACAAAAGGCTTATTTAAACATAACTCACATTTAATTAATAACCAACATTTTTTAGCTATTTTTTTATGTTTATCATTTACCAATATAAACTTCAGGTAAATTCCAACTTATTTTACGCAGTTCAAACATTACTCGTATAATAATTAATAAGTATGAAATTATGTTTGTAAATACACCAACGTAAAATGTAAGCATACTTTATCTTATAGTCTATAATAATACATAGGTTATTTAAGATTTCGTACCCCATCCAATAACTACATCCACATTTTTCGTGTGCAACATATTTAGAAACTTAAATAAGTATTAGTTTGAAGAATGTTTGACGTTGAGTTAAATTTACATTTTTGTTGTCCAAATTGTATTGTTTTGATATTGTTCTTTGAACTGCGATGTACCTGCAGCACCACTAAAAAATATAATGAATTGAATGAAGTTTAAAGATAAATAAGTATAAATGGAACTCACAAATGCTTTATCAACAACTCGTCTAACTCGTCTTTGTTCGCGCATAGAAACACATCACAATCTTTTAGTCCCTTGAATACATTGATTACGCTCAATTTTAGATTATACAGGTATAGACATTGACCTTTTTTCGATAAGTCTCGTGATATCATTGAAAACACCTAAGTACACAAGCAGCATTCATTACCGTCAAAATCATTTAACACGTAGTTGTCGTCAAAGAGTATGCACAGGGCCATTTTGGTCATTGCTCGGGGTTACGACGGTTACGTACGTTGGCTGTTGTGAAATCAGCCTCGAATATCCGAGAACCATCGATGACGACTGGGATTCCGAGAGCTAGACCGTGTTTGGTTATCGTCTCCCTCACGTATTCCATCGAGGGGAATATCAGATACCTGTCCGGCGTCAGCAACAAGTAATTGATCCCGTCTCGGTTCTAAAAATAATTATTAGATTACGTTCAACGGTGAAAAAAGAAAAGCACGTGCACGACAAGACGTATGGATAACGTCCGTAGCAATCGTTCTGTAAACGACGCGGTATTGAATCCAACCTGCTGTACTTGAACGGATATTTTCGGTTTAGCCGCACTGCACAGTATGAACATGACGTTAGCGACGACACCTACGAGTACACCGTACTCCAAGGGCAGGAAAAGGCACGCGAAGAACGTGATCAACATGAGGACCAGGTCTCTTTCTGTCCACAGGAAAATGGCATGTCAATGGATGATCATTTTACCGTCTTGGTTTTATTTTGTTGCTCAAACACGCGCGCGCACACGCCCACGCGCATTCGAAATTCAAATCGAGTGCACGCGGCCGATCATCGCTTCTGATGGCGTTTGAGGAGAACCCTTATAAGTTGTCTACAACCAATGTTGCCAAGTTGGTGGTTTTCCCACAAAATCTGGTGAGATTTGGATTCCTTATGGTGGGATAAAATGCTATGTGGTGGGTACTGGGTAGTGTAATTTTTAGTGGTTTTAAAGAAATTTCAGTGTAATTTATATGGAAATTTTCAAAACCTTTACATTTCTGGAAAAAAATTGAAACTGAAAATCAAACAATTATGTTTCAAACATCGACTTTTATTTCCTAACATCAAGTTGTATTATCTATGGTGTTTACGAATTACGATGTATTGTCTTATTTTTAAACCAATTTCTATGTATAGTTTTATTGCATTACATTGTCAACAAACGAAAAACAAATCAGAAATAGCTGAAAGCCTGAAACCATACCTACCAATTGGGTATCAATTATTAATAATTGTAATAATGAGCACCGTCGTAAATTCGTAAATTCCTGATAAAAATTGTTTTAGCCTTTTTTTTTTGTGGGAAATTTGGTGTATTTGATTTAAATGTAGTGTAATTTGGTGTAATTCAGTGCCAATTTGTTGGTGAAATTTTTAGTTGGTTTTTGAGCGCTATCTAGTTGCACATGAAAATTATCATTGGCAACGCTGTCTACAACAGTGCTAACCACGTATCTCGGGATCCGGGACGGACCGATTTGTACAGCTTTTAATTCCGTTGCACAAACGCAACAACCGTACGCGCATCAACTTGAACGTTTATTTTAATTAGGCACCTATGTAAATGTGAACGACGAATTTTTAATATCAATTGCGCCAACTACAAAAGTAGATATTTAGAATATGATATGAAAATAAAAAACAAAATCTACGTACTAAAGTATCATACGTATAGTTTAAATCGTCATCATACTACAAATATTACCTATATTATTGTAGACAGCTATGAGGGTTCTCAAAACCCCGTCTCAATGATGTGGGTAAAAATGAATTGGGCGAAAACGACCGACGCGGACGTATGGGTGGGACTGGGCTGGACGGGGTCGTCGGGGTTGCGGTGTACGTACTTTTCGATCTGTAAATGTGCTTGACCATGTTCACGTTGACCATCATGAACGAGGCGGCGATTATGACGGCGGCCAGCGAAGTCTTCGGGATGTAATAGAAGTACGGCGTCAAGAACAGCAACGCCGCCATGACAGTGAGTCCTAAGCTTTAGACACCGAATTGAAAATCGCCGTCGCGAAAACCGCGCCGCGGTGCGTTCATATTTACCCGTGTACATGCCTCCGAGGGGCGTGCGCACGCCGCTCGAGTAGTTCAGGGCGCCGCGCGCGATCGCTCCGGCCCCGGGGAAACCGTGGAAGAACGAGTTGCCCAGGTTCGCCAGCCCGACCGCCAGCAGCTCTTGGTCGGTGTCCACCGGCCGGCCGTCGGCTGCAACATAAGCTGTTATTAGTATAAGCCAGCGTTTCTTAAACTGTGTTCCGCGAAACGACCCGGGGGGTTCCGCGAAGATCACTTCAGGGTTACACGAAGCTTAAGTAATTTTTTCAAAATTTTCAGGAATATTACTTTAAAATTTACGACTAAAGATTAGTGGTGGGGAAAAAAGTACGCATCATAGACGTAGTCGTCATTTAGAATCTGTTTGTGGTGAACTTAAAGAAAAAAATGTAGAATTCTTGCTCGAATGCGTGACGAACTATTGAAATCAACTGTATGGTTCAAATTACAAAAACCGTTAGTGAAAAAGCAGCCGAGACTTCTTATTTTGTTAGCTAAATATCATTAACACAATATTATTATATAATAATAATTTACTTGCAAATAATCCTAAAAAAGCTAAAAAAAGTAGGGGTTCCACGTTAAAAGTGGGCATCAAAAAGGGTTCCATGGATAAAAAAGTTTAAGAAACGCTGGCATAAGCTATCCGCACGGTCACGCCGTAGTTAGGCACTAGGGGTCGTGGTTGTGCACGGAGCATTGGAACACACGGGTACACGGATCCCCGGGCGCGTGGGCGAGAAATGCACATCTTAAAGCACGTGTACATTCGTGTATTCGATGCCCGTGCATAAAAGCAAACGCTCTTGGAGAGTTATAAGGCCAAGCGGAAGAATAATATAATATATAATATACACATTACACGATATAATGTAATATAATACAGGTGTTGTATATTAGTATAGATATTCGGATAGATGTGCTTTAAATATAAATGCTTACAATAATATAATGTTGGGTTTGGTTCCAATAATGATTAATTAGACATTAATAACTGTCAACGGTATTTAGACACTCGAGTATTTTTTTCACACAGCCCTTAACCCCGTCATAGGTAAAAACACGGGTACCCGTGCAGTTCATCGCACGTGTAATCTCGACCTCTAGTAGGTGCGTGCATTGTTCACTGCGCGTGGCCTTTCGGAAAAAATGGGAATCAGCTCTCCGTCGGCTATCACGGAAGTAAACAAAAGGAAACAAATACACTTGTGCAATTGTTCGTTATTGAAACCATCGTTCTACTAGACTGCACGCCATTTATGGTCCAAAGGTTGAAAATAGCATGCCCTACAATGAGATCGTATAATGTCCGCGAGATGGTGTCCTTAATAAATGCGCCTCGTCCGATACTGACGGGCTGCCAACAAAGTTTGGGTGTCGCCTGCGGTTACAGTCTTCAATCATTTTTTCACCAAAATTCGTGGATTTTGAAGTTGTCGCAATAAAGATCAGCAGTAGTACACGATACTCCAGTGTTCGAAGACCATCTAACTGACAGTGATTACAGTACATGATGTTTTTAACCTTGAAAACACTTTAATGACACGTGGTGGATTCTGTTTTCAGTATAATAAAATTGGGTAAAATATTATACATGTTTCCGTGGTAGTGGTTTAAAATTTTCCCTCTTCCCTGTTACATGACGTATGCGGAATATTTCGTATATTTCCGGAAAAAGTCTTGTCTACATTTTCACGATATGCCATGGAATTGCGACCTTATTAATAACACCATGATATGGTATGCGGCCACCGCCATATCCTTGAACCGACCCGGATTCGTCCGTACAAGACACAACTGTTAAAAACTTTCGTCTCGCTGAATTCGGGCTTATGCAATGTGTACAATAGGTAAGATATAATAATAATGTCAGATAAAATTTTCATACGGGGGTCCATCGCTTCTCGGAACTGTTTGATAAAATTGTGTTATCTTTTTGCCTGTCTTTCAAAAATCGAAAACCATCAGTCCACAGTTACCCAGCGTGCGTCTTGTACATTATTTGTTGTGATCGAATACAGTATGTTAAAAATTAATAATACTTAATATTATAACGGTATTATTTCACATTTACTTCGACGTAGATATTGAGGGCACGACTTAACATGCTGCACAGCTCGGAATCGTTATTCATATCGAAAACGAATTTAATATAATCGAGAGAACATAAAGGATACGTCACGTTCATCATTTTTACCTTCTCATTCTCTTCGTATCCCATATCAATACTACGTTTATAATATTAATATTTCGTTAGAATATCATACGAATCTAATTTCAGTTTTATTTTTTATAAATAAAATTGAAAACTAAAATCAGCTTTCTGTTAAAACTTGGTGTGCTACAACTGTTGGCCTCTTAACCTTCGATATTACATTTAAAATTATGGAATGTGGAACTTACCAAATGTTTTGCATAGAGATATTGTCTCGAGCAGTGATATAAGTGGTATAACAATGACGCCGGATCCCAAGGATAAGACCATGTCGAAAATACTTGCGCCGTTATCACTGAAGGTAGGCCACTCAAATTGTGGTAATCCATGAGGTATTTTGCCTTGAAAAAAACAACATGCAAATGCTTCAGTAAAACCATTTCACGAATCAATATTACATTAAACTCTATTTTAGGTATCAGAAATGCAATACGTCGTGAATTCAAATATACAGTCGGTATGTAAACTATTATAAGGCGTGTATTACACACATGAACCTACCGTTTCGTTTTTACTTATTTGTTGCCGTTCGTTAAATGGAATAGTATCCGACAAGGTTAAATCGTTTGTACAAGAACATAGTAGAAACGCGACCTGATATTAGAAACACGGCAAGCTTATGAAGTATAATTTCATCTCAACTATATCGTTTTAGAGGAATGTATAGTGAACTAACTTTATTCAATTAGATAAATATCAAATTCGTAATGTTCTAATATACATACTAACATAGTTATACACCTAATTCATATACTACTATTATTACTAGGCAATTATTCGTACGATATCTGGAAGTCCTATGCGAATTCTATGTAGGTGCATTATTGGTTTTAGACAGAAAAAAAGTTAATTATATCATATGTGTTTCACCGTACACTGTTTGTATCGTATCGGACACAGATCCGATTCGATTTAAATAACGAGATCGTCATTATTAACAAATCATTCATGCGCTTCCATCGTTTATTTTTTAATACGCTGTATGGTTGTTGTACAGTGTACACAGCCGTGTTATTGTGTTAATATTATGTCATATATGCAATACACCGTATAAAAACAAAGTTAGGTAATTTACATACCGATGACTTTGAACGGGATTGGTGGTGAAATATCGGACGTAATATCGTGGCTTATGTCATGTATACACCAATAACAGATAATACTACATACGATTACCACAAACGAGTTTCGAAACGCGCCAATGGCCCAAATAAGCTTGTTGACATTTTTTTGCCATGTAGCTTGTAGTTCTTCTTCTTTTGGACCTATGCGCATACCGCTGAATTCCTATTGAAAACATAACAATTATTATTATCGTTATCATAATAAATTCTATTCATATGGCGAATAAGATTTAAATACCTAATTATAATATTACGTTCAGGGGATTTTTTTTTTTAGATCTTAATAATTAACCTAACCTATTCCAAAAAGTATTTTTGCGATTACAACAATATAATATGAATGTACCGTCGCGTTTATTTTTTATTTTTCAAAAACTCACATTAAATTAATTGTGTAAGTTATATGTCGGTATAAATGAGGGCATTAAACATCGATGTGTTCATTTGATCTATAAAACATTAAGTTTGATAATTATTTTGAACCGAACACTTGGATATTAACTTATAGCATCTTTTACGTCCAAAGTAACATTACGACTCCAAAATATAACTATACAATTCGCTAATAACACTCCGCAGAGAATCGTATAAACGACATTGAATTGTGTGACGCTTAAAATAACAAAGTTATTAGTTATGCACTATTAATACCAATATGTAATACGATAATGTAGTTCTTGTGATTAAAATATTTTTTATTTTTCTATTATAATATTATTGAACTGTTGTTAACTGTTGTTAATTGTTGGCTAATTAAGTTTGTTTTTACTGCATTTTAATAATCGTTTCCTTATGTATATACTCGTATATCTTTGGAAAAATATATATTATATTGGAACGTTTATCTGTTATACGAGAGTTCAAATTCACATATTATTTGTAATAATACTAATTGAAATTTAAGACTTATTCATAATTTCTCATTTTTATTATTATTGAATATAAATAACAATAATAGTCCACGAATTATTATTTATTCCATACATTTCAAACGCCACTCACTCACTGATCAGTGCACAGCCAAAATTACAAAACCAGTTAATATGAAATTTTAAGGGAATGTATATACTTATAAATATATGTGATATACTTGTACAATGAAAGGATTTTTCGACTATTGCATTTTTAAGGGTCGAAACAGTTTTGGGCCCTGGGCTGGATTTATACATTTTTTTCACTTTGATTATCTGCCTAGGAAATATTTTGGAGATATTATATTTTGTTTAATATATTGATTTTAATAACTACCAATTGAGGTATGTATATGTAAGCTAAATGAGTACAAAATAAATAAATATCATTCAAATATCCGATGGTTATGCGCTTTTTTCATCCTAATTTATTTTTCCTACACCTAAAAAGTAATTGGTATAGTCTTACATGGTAAAATATCTAGCGGCGCAATTTAACCAAGATACTGAACACGATAAATAAATGTAACGACTGTGATATCTATTACGCGCAGGGTTCGGGTAATTTTACCTTCAAAAGCATAACCGTCGCTATGCACACGCATCCCATGACCGTGTCCCCTACGCCTATGCTGCCGATGTGCTCCGATATGGTCCTGATCATTTTCAGCAGGTTGCCGCCGCCTCCCTTGACGCCAATCAGGTCCTTTAACTGCGACATGATGACGAGAATGGCCGCGGCCGACGTGAACCCCGAGCACACGGGTACAGATATGAAGTTAACGATGATTCCCAGGCCCGTGCAGCTCATCAGAACCTGGATCACGCCGGTCATGAAGCACAGCATGGTCGCGTACCCTGGTCCCCGGTTGCCGATCGTGTTGTTCGTCAACAGAGCTACGATGGCGGTCGGCCCCATCGGCACCACTTTACTGGTGCCGAACAGCAAGTAAACAAATGTGCCCACGAAGGAACTGTAGAGACCGTACTGGAAAACGAAAAATTGAGAAGGACGGCGGTCAATCGGCTGTTCAAAACTGCATATATAACGCAGTAGCTATACAGTTTGGTCACGGGTACTTATATGTTCATTTTCAGGGGGCGGGGAGGGGTAACTAGAACCCAGTTTTTTGAATACGATGAGTAATGTAAAATTAAATAATATAAAATATATATTTAATTTGAGTAATATTTGTTTCCCAGGATCTTGGACAAACACTTTTTGGAAGCGTGCGTAAGGGTTAAGAAAAAGAACTTTAAGCGGGTATTATATTTTTCAAAGGGACATGTCCACATATGCCCCCCTCCATAATGGGTGCCCGTGCGTTTAAATGCGAATAAATTGAAAATTGCAAGGGACAGCAGGTTTACTGTTTGCAGTCGAAGGAGGGCCGAGAAATTTGTGATGATAAATCATATCGTAACTTTGTGTTTTCCTATTGTAAATCTACATGAACCTCCTACGTACACTGTTACAGGTTGAACAATATTTGTCAGTTTTCTCCTTGCCCCGTGATACGTGACTGATACGAAAAACAACGAAATAATATAAAACACCGTCTGAGGATGGTTCGCGGTACAGGTAATTTGATGAAATCGCGTTTTTGGTGATCTTTTATCGTATACCTGTGCTGGCACTCCGACTATGCTGGCCAAAGCCATCGATTGAGGTATTACAGTCAGGCCTATCGTGATGCCGGCCAAGAGATCGCCAATAAAGTCTTGACTTGAGTATGTACAAATCCACTGCAATATAAACAGTTTTTTCTTGGTATATATGGTTAGGTTTTTTAGACATGCGTCTCTGGTGTCTCGGGTGAATAGCGTTTCCAGGTTAAGACCGTGTTTTGCCGATTCTACGTCGTTGAATGTCACTGCGATAAAAACAAATAATAATTGCAATCCCACTGATAACATTGTAGGGACGCCGAAATAAGTTACAACACTACAACTGCACGGCGCCTTGTGAAAAAATAATGATTTCAAAAATTTCTTTTTTTATTATTTTCTACCGTGATATTATTTCTCAAAATTAAGGTTTAAAAATATTATGACTGAAATGTTGATAACAAAATGCTGTGCGTCTCGAAAAATAAATACGAATTTTATTACTAAAAATAATGGACAGTTATTATGAGCTTAATACAAAAAATATTATTTGTTTCGTATCAGGAAAAATAAAAACGTAAAAATTATTGTTTATTATTCTTATCGTTTTGAATAACTTATTGAAGTGAAATAATCTTGATTTTGTTCTAACAAATAAAATTACATTGAAATTAAACGGAAATAGTGTAGTATTCTACCATTAATTTAGTTAAAACGAAATAATATATTTATTTAAAAACAATATTATAGTACTTACAGACAACATCATGATTTACTGTATCGTAGTTTAACTGTGGGTTACCATTGTTAGCGGCTGGATTTTGTTGTTTGCCATTTTCGTGATCATACTTTGGATTGTCCATTTATTTACAAGCTAAAATCAAACCACCAGAACAAATAACATCGGGTAGACAAAAATACTAATTAAATGAATGAACACACTTTTAAATGAGACGTTAAAATAATATAGCTATCTATGTGATCGAAACACTTAAGTAAATAAAACAATTATAATTACCGACTGATCTACGTAATAAAGATTGTTAATCTTTTGATTTGATATTATTATAATTTATAATAACTGTTATGAGACAGTGATTAGTGGCCTAAAACAATAATATTACACTTGCACGAACAAGAAACAGTGAGAAAACAAAAAAAAAATCAGCGAACGATTGGTTTTACAGTACATTTTTGAGTGAAAACTTAGAACTCCGTCAAAAACAAAAGTGTAAGCAATGTATTTTTAAGATAAATTTTAAAGATTATTGATTGTTGTTTCCTCCTCTCAATGCACTTATTGCAATGACTGAAGTGCAGGTATATTTGGCACTGTAATCTTGTTAATGAAATTATCTAAATAGACTCATTGTTTATCTTGGCACGTTGTATTTGTTTACGTGTAGAAATTGCAGGGTACCTACCTCTACTGTATGCTATATAGTATACTAAACAATAATATTTATAAATACATATGTATCTAGTACAGTAGTACACTATACGTAACTCATGTTTTGAGAACATGAATATAATATATATATAGGTATAATATATATATACGTATGTATATACTATATATGTATTTATATTTGTTTTACTATTAGATTTATAATTAAAACCATGCAGTGCAATGATAATGAATTCGCCGACCGGGGACACATCTTAATTTCACTTGTAGAGGTCATAATAAGTTTTTCTCCTGTCTATCCTTAAAAAAATAAATACAAATCACGCTGTTACAGTTTTTAATTTTAAATCAATATATACATACGATTACATTTTAATGATAAAATAAACCGATAGTGGGAAAAAACAATCCTTTTTATGACCGTTTTAGACGTTGACTGTTACGTGTACAGTTAAATTAAACTCTGTGAAAATTTCACCAACAGGATATTAATTTTCTTCTCCCCGCCGCGAGGATCAAAATAACTTTATCTATTTTAATTATATATACGTATACTTTTCAAATGGGAATGGATATAATTTTTTTCAGTTATTTTGTTTTTTTTTTTATTTTGAAAAATTGAGGAAAGAACTTTTTAACCGTTATTATGAATATAAATTACCAATGCAATCAAATTACAAGAGATGTAATGACGAATAATGCAACGGAATTGTTATTGATTTCTGAAAAATAAATAAATACGTTTTACGTAGAAACTGTTTTAACTAGTTGATGTGTTAAAAACATAAATAATAATCTTTGAAGAATGAACTATGGTGTAGCCGTATCGGTAGGACCATGTGCCACAAGTATTGTAACTTATAACTTAAAACCTAAAAGTATACCTGCAGCACCTGCATGTTGGTATGCCATAATTGTACTCGTTTTAAACCATACGTTTGAAACGAATTTGAAATGCGAGTGCCCAATTGTTGATAAACACTCACGTTATTAACGTGTTTCGGAGTGATTATCGAAACGATTATAATCAACTAAAATCGTAATTATCTGTGAACCACTAATGTTCGTAATAATCGTCTACAGAAAACAATACACAACGCGGAAGCAATGAAAAAACTCAAACGTAGCATTGGCCGTTCACCATTTAAATAATAGGTACCACCTACACTAGCCGTAACGTTCGTTTTTAACAACGTTCCCTTCTCAAGCGTACCTGCTGCAACGAGTTTTTATTCTTAGACGTACTTATTTTGTCGTCGTGCGCCGCTTCGTCGACGCGTTAACGTTTTATCGTCGTATACACACGATCGGCGGAAAATTTGTTTTTTTTTTTTTTTTTGTTTTTTTTTTTTTGGATTATCGGCTCATCAGTATTAGAGAAATACAACACGTTCGAGTTTCATCGACGACATTATCGCATGTCGTACAATATTATATTGTATTATACAATCGCGAACGACACACATTGGTCCCTGCGACCCGTGAATACGTCATGTCGACGCGCGTTTTTAAATCGATACGAATACAATTGATACATTTTAACATATTTTTATACATTATGATATTAGACTATAGAGGTATTACGTAGATGCGCGTTGTATGTAGCGAAATCGACTTACTGTTGACAATCGCTGTTTAATCACGGGTTTCCTGTAATTTTAACGTAGACCCGCCGAGAAATTCGAAATCGTACACGTCCACCATATTACTAACGACAAGTACGCTATGCGTGGCGCCAGCGAGAACTATGGGTTCCGTGACTGTAACCGTGACTGTCGGAAAACAAAATAATTATCACACACACAGCACGTGCGGAGTAATCAATTGGCAACGCGAAGCGAATTCCTATATGGTCTTAATCAATTGATCACAGAGTATCAAATAAGTCAAAAAAGGCTGACTAATCAGCGTGCTGAAACGCGATGCAAATTAACGATGTGTTTAACGTTTTACTGGCTTTAAATTAGTTCGATTAAAATAGCTTTATTACACGTGCACGCCGCGCCAAACATTCGACGTACGATTTCGATGCACGCGTTATCTATCCATATACCAATAATAACTATGATGTTCCGTTCCGGCAATAGTATTCGGTGACGAACACACTGCAGTCTGCAACGCGACGCGATGCAACGTTGTGTTACGCGCACTTCGGCAGCGAGCGTGTTATATTTTGACTTTTGTAAACTCTATTACGTCAAATACGAATCCTGCACTTACTTCCCCTAATCACTGATCACTGTGTTTAATATTATATTTGAACATACCTTAGTTCTATTAGTTCGTTATGACTCATTTATTTATTATGAATTAAACGGGCGAGCCCAATTACAATGTTAATGTGGAACATACAAACATTGAAACATATACACAAGTAATTGTTGTTGTGGAGGTACAATTAGTTAAGTGATCAAATTACTAGGATATAAATTATAAGAAACAACAGAATTACAAATAAAAATATCGATATTAAAATTATTTACCAGTTGCATGGATCTAGTTAATTATACCGTATAAAGTAAGCTGGAATGACACATAAAAAGTATCTTTCTGTCTAGTCGTATGACCAGGAACTAAAAAAGATAAATTTGACAATAGATCTGGACGGTAAATATAACCATTTAATAGTTTATGTATAAAACAAATGCCATGTTGTACACTTCTGACTTGAAGACTTTCAATATGATAATAATTAATGATTGAGGAACTTACGTTTAGATAAGAATCACTGTCTGAAACATTCTAAACGAAAAAATGCGCGGTGTACAGACTTAAACCATACCCCAGGCACTGTACATTAATCGAACCAAATATTTTCGCAAAAATGTGTAAACTGATTTCGCGAGCCGTCTGTAGTTACAGTTATAGTACGTTAGATGTATTATGTATCACGACCAGGGACGTACACAGTGGGGTGTTTTGGGTGTTCAAACACCCCCCGAAATATTTGGTTTTTTGTATGGTTATTTATTTATTCAATTTTAATATTAATTTTTATATTATACTTTAATAGACAGATATAATATTACGTTGTGTTTGTGAAAAACCGACTAAAGCAAAATAAAATATAATATATAGGTATACTAACAAATTTATAAATAAAATAAAATGATACCTACTGTGTATTGACGTGGGTATAAAAGAATTCTAAAATGTACACGGACATAGAAAATACCTAAGTCCTAAGCTATACAGACGGGACAATTACTGCGAATTGGAGTGTTAAAATTAATGAATAATGACGTTTCTGTTATATTTTGTTATCGACATTATCGTTCATGTTTTTATTTTGTATCTGAAACGAGGCACAAAAAGTGACAATATTATACTGTTTTATTTCTTAACTCTCAAGTTGGTGTATAATATTATACTAATATAAAGTATGGAATCGTAAAAAAAAGAAACACTCTACTTTCTTATTTCTCAACAAATAAAAAATCTCGAACTGAGAATAATGAGGTGCGTATTAGTTTTTATTTTTTTGTTTATTAATATTTTAACTTGTTTTCTAATGTTGATTTTTGCGCTATTTGGGCACCAGCAGAAATAGAAATTGAATGTTTAACATTGTTAAATGTACATAGAGACATAGAAGTTAATTGTGAAGATATTCTTAACATAATGGCTAAAACTTCACGAAAATTAGATTTAGTATTGTAATTTTTTTGTTTATATTATAAAAAAGTATTGTAAGTACCAAATAAAGATAATTTTCTTAAAAAAATTTCGTATGTTTATTAAAACAAAAGTTCTACTTTTCAGCAACTGATTTTCAAAAACACCCCCTGAAACTTTTTTCTGCGTACGTCCCTGATCACGACGCGAAGGTTTCACAATGAAACGACCTAAGGAATAATATTCAAAACTGTTCCAGTAACGCATGTGACGTGGTTTATACAACGCTCAACGTGTTTTCCAACAGAATATTGTTAAAACATGTGCGAGTCAGTTATAATTGTTGGTGCTAGTAAGGAGTTTAGCGTTTCTATTTTTTTAAAAATGTAATCGTGAAGACAAAACGTATTTTCGTGTGTACCTACTACAATTCAACAAAGTTCGAAATCATCGGTTCACCCGACATTCAAACCGTACGGTTGAAAACGTTGTTTTTGAGTGTTGACATTGTTATGTAAGTTAAATCGAGTATTCGAAGCTTATTGTCGCTCATGGTACGGTACTATAGTATAGAGCAGTTCCTAGACTTGATAAAAAATACAGTCAGGTGGTACCTCATGAGAAGTACTTGGTACGTGTCTATATTATTTACTCTATCGCGTACAATAAATACAACTGATATCGGTCGAAGGTATATTGAACAAAGCTTTAGACCAGCCACATGTCCACGTGCAGTTATTAAAATACGGTAGGACGTACAAACGTTGGCCACGTTTGACTTTCCGTCATCGGTTTTTCGATAAGTACCGTCGGATCCGAACGGCTATTTATTATCTCTGCGCTTAACTCGGATACTGCAACTGATAATTGGGTCGTCGTCGTCGCTGTTTATAGCGCCATAAACGCATAAAACAAGGATTACATACGCAATAAAATCCATCTACAAATTTTAGATTGCCAATATCCACAACTTAACAGTTTTACACCAGTACGCTTTTTTTTAATTTTTGTTTTAACCAACGAACATACACATTTTCAAAATACATATAAATTGTGAAATCCACTTCATTGTGTTACTGTAATATTATATGAAAAGTATATTGTTTTGCACCACATTTCAATCATAAATGTTATAAAAACACAAAAAACACAAGAATCTAGAAAACATGCTGATTTACAATAGTTTTGAAAAAACAGATGGATAAAACAGGAAGCGGTAAATAAGTAATAAATTAATGTTTGTTTTTCTTTAACACGAATTGTTTATTAAACTATTATAGAGTTGGGATAATTTTTCGATCATGTTAATAGATTTATGCCACGTAGGTACTCCATCCAGATTTTTATTATTATCCTCGGAAATTATTATAACTGCAATCATAATTTATAATCGAATAATGTTCACAACTCAATGAATACAACTAAATTCAAGCAAAGGTTAAAAACGCAAAAAGAATCAAGCATAGTCAAGTCATGAAAATGAATTAAAATTACATAATAAATCCAAGAATTATGAAAGTAGGTATATTTGAAATAGACTACAGCGAACCGAGAATTCTTAAAACTGAAATAATCGTAACTCAGGTAATCAGAAACATTTTGTTTTTAATACTTTTTAACAATTGAAAAAACACGTCACGAATGATACGATAAATTATTAATCATTTTTTTTTTCAAAATATTTCATTACACTAATTTTTTTTTTTATTGGTAACATTTGCAAATATAAAAATACAACATACTTAATTAAAACGATATATTTACCCAAGCACAGAATAGTAGTCACGAGTCACACTTCAGTAAATTATTGAACAACGATAAAACGTGTTTTAAATCGATATTATGTTTACTAACTGAGAACTAGTTGGAGAATGAACATGTTTGCGATTAAAACTACCATAAGACAACACAATACACAAAAGTAACGGTAATAATTCTTAATGTGTTATTTTATGAATTTTGTTTTTGTCTATATTTAATTGTTACAGAGCAGACCAACTCACTAGACGACCTACTCACTAAAGTACTAGACCGACACAAAAAATGTGATGTGTATACAATTAACGTTAGTCAATAACAAATATAATACCAACGGCAGTAATATTATTTAGAAACGTATAATGATGATTGATAAGTACAGTAATAGCATAATAACTACTGTATTGTAGTATCAAATATTTTGAAGTTCATTTATTTTTAAAACACACGTTTTATCAAATAAATATGATTTGATTATTTGAATTATATGAATTTATTAGGAAAAATCATGCCATTGTTCTGTGATTGTTCTGCTCATGGAAGTACCCTTATGGATCTCTAAAATTTATCAAATTTATTTTAGTACCTATTATAAACATGTTACGTGTAAATTTAAAACTGTATATTAATTATCGTTGTAAAACAATGCGTACATAAATACATAATGCCAATGTTTATAAATGGCTAAGAAAATCGATTTTAATTGGTAACAATATTATGACGGGTGGCAATACATACCAATCAATGGTATGACGTCTACCGACTGTGATAATCGAAAACAGAAGTGGTTAAATCACTAAAAGTACTATATTATTAACCTTATTGAAGGTGGCTATTCGCACCATGCTTTTAAAAACGCACGTTCGTAACACCAAAATAAATTAATCACAAAAATATTTACTTATACGTATAGTGTTAACAAAAATACAATGACCACTAGTTTAGTAATAATATGTAAAACAGGTCATATTTTGATTTTAGCAGGTAAATATTTGGAGGTTAAATAGCAATGTAGGCACGATGTAGGGAAGATTAGGCGAAACCACTCCCGTATCTACTAAGTACAGCAGTTTATTAGTTCAAAATTTTAAACCAGAGTTCGCTACCATTCGCCCAAAGGCCCAGAGGCGCAAATCTAGGGTGGCATGGTGGGCACCTGCCCCCCCCCTCCACTAGTAATGGGAGGATAGGTAATTATGGTTGGTGGTTATTTTCAAACTTAATACTAAATTATAGATTTGTGTTATAATAATATAATATGTATACTACAAGAAGATAAGATCATATTTTTTAATTCCAGCCCTGTTCATAATCTGATATGAAAAACTCGGTTCATTAGAGCCCTCCGCTGTTCTGATTCATGAAACCCAAGCCCTCCCAAAGTTAAAATTGTGTAATGAAGCCTACCCGGAACCAACCTTAACCATTCTAATAAGATTCTAACAAAAAGAAACTTGTAATTAATTCATGTCCATATTACGAGTATTAACATTAAATATAGAAACATTATTTATTTTAATTATTCTGTCATGTACTTTAAAACACGGTCGATCGATATAAATACAGATGCCAGATACACATAAATGTGCCAAAATATTGAATAATTACTTCGTAGCTGTGTGTGAAAAAATAGCAAATCAAATTCAAAATGACAAGCGGAGTAGATAATTTGAAAAATTACAAAAACAATATTGAAAATATAACTGAAAACCAATTATCAATATCTAAAGTGTTAATGAATAAAACTGAATATGAATACCATAATATCATACATTGAATACACAAGGAGAGAATAGTGGTAACCATTAGTTAAACCAAATACCTCTTTGATGGTAAATTATCATATTAATAGGGAGTATAAAATTATTTAATTAATTTCCGGCTGATATTAAACAAATTGATAATATCAATAAAAAATTATCACATGAATCGGTGAAATACGAGTAACAAAATCATGACAACTAATATTAGATGCCAGATGGTTTATTTGAATGCGCAAATGGCGAAATGTTTACAGGCTTACAGCAGTAAGCCACAAGCCGCAAGTCGTAACGCCACCGATAGTGAATACTTAATAATTTAACAGTTCATAATTTCAGAAATACTAATATCAGAATAGCACACACCCGCTATTGTTAATTGCAAACTAATTATATTACAAAAATAATTAACTTGTTACTTACTTGTATATACGTTCGTAGTCCGTGTCCGTAGGTACTACAGTCGTTCGAACGTTCGAAAGTCAAATGACTAATGAGTAATGACGTTAATGAACAAACTATATTATTATAGTTCCATTTTAATATTGAAATTGTGATTATTATTTTTCAGAATATTATCATACAGCGATACGACATAATATATGTATTAGCATTGATTATACTTTAAGCGCGTTACACACTACCTGATTTGGTCGGGCCGACAGGTTACCTGACCAAATCATACGTTGCGTACACACAGTACGACCACCACACGATGTAGTCAGTCTAGTTCGTGTCCACTTGTGTTCACATGTCGAATTTGTTAACGAGTGTAACAATTATATAACTAAAATCCGCCCGACAGTGCTACACACTATATGATTTGGTCGGTCGGTCGGGCGATCAGATGGTATGGCCACCTGACAAGACCCGACAGGATTAGTCAGACGACACGTCTACACACGACCTGATATGACGTCTGATCTGACCAAATTATCCTGTCTGATTGCGTATACTACGACGGCTATTCCCGATAATGGTTTATTAGTGTTTGTACAATATTTTACCTAATAATTAGAGCTAGAGACTTGTAGGAGTTTGCATGCTTTTCAATAATCCTTCAATACATAGCTAATAAGTCATATAGAAATTTGTTTCATAATAATAGGAGTTTAAGGCAATCATTTTTATTTTGCATATTTAGCTCTTTTTTCCAGTTAAGCGTATATTTTGCTAAATTTGTATTTTAAGTACATATTTAAAATTATTGAATAATAAATATAAATAATAAATAATTATAATAATTAATAAAGAAAAATAAATAAATTTGTAATTTTGGTTTTTTAATGAAAAATATCTTGTACACAATCGTGCACGTTACTCACTATTTAGTATTAATATCTAAAAAAGGAAAAAAAAACTACAATTGGTAATAATAATAATTATTTTATTCTAAAATTTAAAAAAAATCAAGACATAGACTGGATTGATAGCATAGAAACAATGTATTTACAAAATAAAAACCGGCCTCTCGTACGACGAATTTGTACAACAAAAATGCTGTAAAAAGTAGCAACCGAAAACTGTACAAGTGGTGTCACCGTATCTTCTCTACATCGTGTGCTGCTAGCTGCTAGGTGTGCCTACCATGTTTACCGTGTATACTTAGTACCTACTACTGCATAGGCACAACTTGGGGGCTCTGTAATAATATGCTGTTTCATTTTTCCATAAATTTTTATTTCACGTTATTATTAGTCAGATCAATTATTGACTAGTTATAATCTACACAATTTATACCAATATGTATTCAACAAATGTGAGTCGCTACGAATTATATTTGTAGAATAACAATTAAAATTAAAATCATCGTATAGATAATAGAATTTCGTTGAGGTACCCGATTTCGTCAATATTTCATTTTCCAACGTTTATAAAAAACCTTTTTTTTTTAAAAAAATTATAATTGCTATGAAGCAAATCTTATGAGAACTCTAGTATCTTATTTTAAATTATTTAGCATTAATATTGAAATTGAGAATTGAATTTCAGTTACAACCTAAGTTTGACGGTGCCCAATATAAAAGGAGCAAAAGTTGTCGTCGGTCAACAACACTGTTGTTTTATGTCAATTGTAATGTTTTTATCCAATGTGTATGCTTGTCCCTCAAGCATACCTACCCTATTCATCTGATCACCATGAAATTTGGGCAGCGGTTGAGTACACTCCCTCGAAGGTTTTCGGCATATATATTTAAGCTTACCCGTCGTGCGTTGCTGAGATCTCAGAAACTTGAAAATCGATCAACAACGTGTTGGGTATAGAGGTTGCTAAGTAATATTAGTAAAATGCAGCGTTTCCCTATCAACGATTCGGTTGTCAAAGTAATAATACCGTAGTAAATTTTGTGTAAAAATATCTATATATAAAAATCGATATTTGTTTGTAATAGCATTGCTTTAAAACGGCTTGATCGATTTGATTGATTTTTATTTTGCCGGGATCGTAATTCTCAAAACAAAGTTTGAAAGCCACGAAAGAAATTTTTTGGAAAACCTACGGAAACGGGAAATTTCAAACGTTCATAGGAATGCTTGATATGCATATGGGTAACCTTGGTATTACGGATGAAAAAATAAAAGAGAAGGCACCGCATAGATCTAAAGGCAACCACCACATGTAATATAATAGTGTTGAATAAAATGTGGCGATTCCACAACAACAATAAATTCATTAACATTTTGTAATCAGTTGCAAACATTTTAATATTTTGGAAAAATGTACTGTATTTCTACAATCAAATCATACTTAATTTCTATATATTTCTGGAAAAATGCCACCAGTGAGGCGTCAAAATATCGGTCGGCGTGCACGCGATGCAAGCCAAATTTATTATTTTCAATGAAACTGATGAAAATAATTGTGATAGTAATTACTGGTGAGTAAGCAGAGGCCAAAAATATTAAGAGGACACCAAACCCGCATACGTTGTATCCGTCTCTACAAACGTAGAACATGACAAATCTGTACTCAGCAAAACCGATTTTGGGTTGTTAGCATTAATATGAGAGTAAACTGACCTATTATCCAAATTAAAGGGAAGAATATTACCTGTGCGATGACATAGGTTTTGTACGATATTTTATTTTTTAAGCGAGTTATGATAGTGTAAAATACTACAACTAAAAAAACTCATAACTCGCTTAAAAATTAAAATATCCTTAAAACCTTTGGTTATCGCACAGATAATGTTATTTCCTTCAATTTTGATATCAGGTCAGTTTACGCTAATATTAAAGCTTACTACATAAGACCGGTTTTGCCTTACGCAGATTTTCCATGTTGTACGTTTGTTAGACGGAAACAACGCATGCGGGTATGGCGTCCCTTAAGGCGGAGCGCTTGCCCTTTTGCTTGCGATGAAAACGCTTTGTGTGAATCCCTTTTTTTTCTTATGAAAATTTAAGCACCAATATTATTTGACTTGATATAATTGATTTGTTATTTTATATTTAGCGTTTAATGGTCGGGATAGGAGTTGATTCGAACTTGTATTCTTGGAAGTTACATGAAGTAATAGTAATGTTTAATGCTTTTTTTTAAGAGATTCTGTTGTCGCGAAAGAACTTTAAAAGGTGTATATCTCGTGTTTTTTTTTTACAAGTATCTATAGAGATTTTTACAGAAGTTCCAGTTTGAGTGTTTGCATTCTGATCGTTTGATCAAATTTACAATACTTTTTTTATTTTGAATGACTATAGTCAATGATACATTTCACGTTGAATAAATAGGTTAATTTAAACTTATTCATATAATATTTCAATCTTCCGAAGTTTGACTGTTTACTGGTTGGTGTTTTAGCAACAACCGATCAATATCTCGACTGTCATAAAATACACGTATGTTGAAGTCTTTTGGACGAACTCCTTCGAAAACGTTAACTAGGCTCGGTTTCAAGTTGTAAAAGAACAACAACTGTTGCCTCTGAGCGAAGTCAAAGACTAATAGTTCAATAACCTGAAATTAAAACGTTTTCAATTATCAACAGTCATCCTACATGTTTAAATTAAAAAAAATAAAATAGAAGGAAGCGCATAAGACCTTAGCGGCAGTAAAATCTGCTCCATAAATATGCGAACAATCGATCACCACTGGTAAATTTTGTTTTAAGCTGTGTTTGAGAATGATATTTCTCACGTAGTCGACTGATGGAAATATCAAACATCGATCTGGTGTCATCATGAGATAATTAAGACCACTCCGAGTCTGTAATCATTATGTGAATCTTATCTTGTTGGTCGTAAAATACGGTTAAACACTTGTAACAATATGCTCAATGGATGTCATACGATTATTTGATCATTTCCGACTAACCTTATTTATTTTAATCGAAAGTTTAGGCCTCGCTGCATGGTATAAAATCGATATTAAATTTAAGCCGACACCAATCAATATTCCTATTTCCATACGCAGAAATAAACAGGCGAAAAAAGTTCCTAGACCGGGAATCAGGTCACTTTCTGCATAATTAACAAAAAATAAATAAAAATAAACTACATTTTACATAGCTTATAAAATAAACATGGTTATTACGTATACATCGCATAGTTATTATATGCATCATATTTCTGGTGGATTTAAATCAATTTAACATAAAATATAATTAAGTAAACGTATATATTATTTTTTATGATTACTTCAGATTATCTGAAATAACTTTTAGGCTATTCAAGTTTATTTTTTATTGTATTTGAAAGGTATTATATACATTTTTTTTAATGTTATATAGGTACTCGTAATATATACATTTAGTTCAATATAGCCATGAACATTATGTTCAAATACTATAATGTGATTTAATGATTATAAAATTTGTATTATTTTTCATTATTAATGGTGTACTACTTATGGAATTATCAGTTCGTTCATTTTTATCTTTAACCTGTCGTAAATATATTACTAATTTAATGAATCTTAAAGATAAATATTTCTCCCAATCGCAATAATTTACTGTACAGACAAATTCCACACAAAGGTTGTTCGTCACATTATTTTTAATTCAAATTTAAAATGTTTGATTATTCATGAATAATTATTTAAAATGACTATGAAATATGTAACTATATTTATGCTTAGAATGTTAAAATGTAATTTTGCATTTCAATGAAGCAATTTTTACCGCTAACTGTTTATCAATCACTCTTTACAAACTCATTTTGCAAAATTAAAAGATACCGAGAGCATATTATAACCAAAATAATTTTACTTTTTGATCGATATATTGGTTTGACCACACGGATTTCCACCATGAATATTACTGCAGCAATAATTATTGCGGCAAGAGCTGATTTTGGTATGTAATAGAAGTATGGCGTACAGTACAATAGCGATGTAATGACTAAAATGCCTGTAAAAGAAAAAAAGTAAGACGGTTAAACATTAAATACACAATCGCATGGACAGCGTAATAACTAAGAAGTTTAATATATCGATAAGTTGTAAATATTCTTGTTTTCCGGGTCGTGTGAGATACTAAAACTAAGTTATTTTGATACATGATACATTTAATTTGTCGAAAAGATACAAGTTACGTATCAATGATACCTGAAAAATACAAATAATACTTACGAAAATATATATTTAAACATTTGGTTTGCCTATTACAACCGTGTAGAAGAAACTAAAGCGTTTGACGCTAATTGACATATTTGTTCGATGTCACACGAGTTTTTGACGATCGACAAAAATAGTACCTACGATAGCCCACACCAGTTGTTTTACAGTTGAAATTTTCCTCGTTCGTGATGCAATTATTCTAGTACGTACTGAAACGTGTCGGCAGAAATAAAACAGTATTTTATTCCTTTAACGATTGCCCGTCGACACTAGGTATATCGTTTCATTGCGTAGGTACATGTATCCGTGATACCACCCGACACGGATCGTTTTAAACGATTGCACTCTCACCGGCATAAAAGCTTCCCATCTGCGTTCGTACGCCACTGGCCGCGTTCAAGGCGCTTCTAGAAAAAGATCCCGTCCCGGGGAACGCGTGGAAAAACGAATTGCCAATGTTGCACAAACCGATCGCCAACAGCTCCTGCGTGGCATCGACGGGCTTGCCCAGCGCTAAACAACAGAATCGTGATCAAGTGTACCGGTTCGTTTACACGGGCCGCGGTATATTTACTAACAGAACGTTTTGCATATGGATAGGTTTTCAATCAACGCCAGTATTGGTAGCACTACGACCCCGGAGCCCAGGTTCGAGACCATCTCGAAGAATCCGGTGGTTGTGCCGTTGCCGTTGGTGATACTGAACTGCGGTGGACCGAACTCGGGCAAGCCCGACGGGATCCTGCCTGTATGGGCCGAGGAACGTGGAATTAGTCATAGGGATCGGTGCTCGCGGCGGGGAATCAACCGTTCGCGGTACTACTACGACTTTCACATACCCACCACTTTGAACGGTATTGGTGCCGTCTCGTCGGAGGTCACGTCGTGGCCCGTCGCGTTTATGTACACGTAGCCGATGTAGGTGGTGACCACTATGACTATCGAGTTCCTGAGCGTACCGATCAGCCACATGATTCGGTTCGTAACTCTTTGAAATTCGGTCGACTCACTGTCGTCTTTGGGCCCGACGCGAACCAGAGCCAGTATCTTTAATTATTAATTTTATTACGTTCTATTGAATTATTTTTTATTACTATATTCTACATAAGTCGCACGCTCACTCTCAGTAAAAGGATCACACCGATGCATACTGATCCGAGTATCGTGTCGCCTATTCGAAAATTATGCACGTCCTTGTAGATTGATATGACCATATCGGAAAAGGTCGTTCCCGCAGCTTGTACGCCGATTAAGTCCTTGACTTGGGACGCGATAATGAGTATTGCTACTGCCGACGTGTAGCCCGCGTTCACCGGGCCGGAGATGAAATCGATCAAGAACCCTGTTATATAAAATATGCAATTAAAGCAATTCAATTCGTTTATGGCACATTAATTGTTCAGAGATTTCTCATGAACAAATCGAATCTCGTCGTCGGATCAAGTCTAAGGTTGGATATGACCAAGTGCGAGGGGATATTTGCTTTAAACGGGTTGGACGTAAAATCTATACGGTTTAAGCAAAATTACGCAAGATTATTTCCACCCCTAAAGGGTGGATCCTAGAAGGCGGACGAAGAATGCGCGCCGCATGTGATGACGTTTACCATTATTATTCCGGAACTTAGACCGATACCGCACGACGTACTTGACGTTTAGGTATTTACCTAGTCCTATCACGCCCATTAGTAGTTGGATGACGCCCGTCAGGAAGCACAACAACGTGCCGTACACGGGTCCGAGTCCACGTAGCGTGTTGTACGTCATTAGCGATACGATAGCTGTTGGTCCCATGGGCACTTCTTTGCGAGTCCCGACGAACACGTACATCAGACTCCCGACGAAGGAACCGTAAAGACCGTACTGGAAATGATTCGATTCGGCAATTAAAATCGAGAAGCAACGATAGCGATAAGATCTTCCAGGATTTCAACACGTTAAATTTAAATTCTAATTTAACCGTACATATTAAATGTACAAGAACACGAGGACGAACAATATATTTACTTGCGGCGGTAGACCGGCCAAGGCAGAATAAGCCATCGATTGCGGTATGAGTGTCAGACCAACTGTTATGCCCGCCAAAATATCTCCGATGCAGTCTTCCGTCGTGTAGACCGGTGCCCATTTCAAAATCGGTAACCGTTTGGATATGGTCTTGCACGTGAACGCCGACTTGGTATTGGCCACTATGTGCTTGAAATACGTCTTGAAATATTTTTTCTTGTGTACGTTCACCTCGTCTACAACTGTAACATAATAATATGATTTGTGATCGTAGTTCAAGCGTTCATCGGTTCCACCACAAAAGTCAGTGTCCACGTTCGGTATTAGGTAGTTAACCTACCAGATAGAGTTTAACCCGTCGACGCCACACGCAATATTATTTTAGTATAGGATTCGCGTACAAATATATTATATTCATGTATATTATACGTCTGTTATATATTATATTTAAACTGTGGTATTATTTCGGTACTTAAAAGCAGATGACTTGTTGAGCGGTCTGAACACGTCTAGAGAGTAGACGATCAATGAATGAAGAAAGTATTGGCAGGGCCACTGGGACAATAATAAATAAGAATAGATTGCTTGTAAGACCTAGAAGACGTTAGATCGACGAGATCTTCAACGATTTAAAGATGATAGACGGGTATGACATACAATAAAAATAAGTGATAGCGCTTATCCTAAATTGGCGAAAAAAATACCAGATTACATTTTACTAGTGTATAACTTAGATATTGAGTAGGATTAAACCGATCGCGATGATAAGTTGTATTACAGATACCGTTGATAAAATAAGAAAATTTAATTTTTAAAAACGTTATTTTGGTAAATCTTAATTAAACGCAAACGATATATTTATGCATACGAGTATGTACAATATATCATACAAACATTACTGTTTTCTATACTTGTGTATTAGTACAGGAAAAATCATTCCAAATTTTGTTTTTGAATAATTTTTCGTGATTTTTACTAAGCTTAGTGTTAAGCATTCAAATTTTTCGGCAAAAATTTATTTTCGACAACGTCGATAACTAACACGCAATTATGTTACAAACGTTATTTTTTTCAGATTTTCAAAAATTCACAAGTTTAAACGAACGTTGGAAGATAGAAAAAATAATAAAAACCATAAGATAATTGATGCGAATCGCACGGACTTGAAAATGTCCCAGAGCCGTTTAAACTTTAGACCTTATGGTTCGAATATTTTACTCACGGATGAAGTCGGAACTGCCAATATTAAATATCTCGTGGTTGTAGTTCGGCGTGTCTGCCGCGCTCTCCGTGATGTCCGGTAGCCGATTATTTTGCACGTTATTATTAACATTGTTGCTGTCCATGGTGTCTGTCCAGCTCTGAAATATTTTAAGTTGAACGGAAATATCGACAATGTCAGAGTGAAATGAACAGTGTTTCGAACGAAAACTGTGTTGTTCACGCGTAGCCCGCATGCACGTATCGATCCATAACAGGATACACTGCCAACGACAGTAAAATGATTATGCACCCGAATTATGTAGCAAAGTATTAATTATTAATAAAATTTATTTATAGGTATCAATTATTAATTGAAAATTGTTTTCGCGACATCATGCAATTGTCGATTGAATGGCATCGAGTTGTTTGTAGTAAGTTTTCGTAATGTTTTTACCGACTAAACCCTAGCGAACTACAAGTGGATTCTGACTAATGGATTTCATGCGATTAACATATTATTATTAAGTGTATTACGAGCGACGGTCCTATCTGACTGGCGGTGGATAAATAATAAAACAACGCATGTGCGAGAACGCGTCACTTTTAGTATTTATTATATTAGTACAAGTATTTATTTTATTCGTACACCGAGAGTGCACTCCTCACACGATGACACCGTTCGTCATCCGAATTAATTTTAAGTTATAATCAAAGATTACGTATATTTATACAATACGCAAATGATTTAGCATACAGAAAATAGCGCATCATATTTACTGATCGTTGTTCAAAAGCCATGTACGTTGAGCAACGGTTTGTGTGATATTTTTACATTCCAATTGAATGTTTAAATTACATTTATAAACAGATATTATAGTGACGTATGGTCATAAAAATAAATAAATAAAATTTAGCGTCTTAGTAGTATAATGCGTTGTAATATTACAATGATATACAATGATATCCGGTTTTGTATAAAATACGATTAAAAAATTAACGACGCTGTGTTAATCTTTGTATATTATATTATTTTATTGCTAATTCTTAAGTACGATTTATTACGCGGATAAATGAATGGTATTTATAAATTATGTGTAAATAATAGGAATTTTACGTATAAAGTACAATAAATAAGTGTGCACTACAAATTTACTCAAAATAGTTTGAGTGAAATACTCGATAAGTTTTCGGTTTTACTTCGGTCAAAAATTATCCATGAATGATTATTAATGCCGTCCATAACTCTCATAAGCTGTCAATATCGATTCCCATATTAGTTATCATAATTATTTTTGTACTATTAGAACAATAAATTTACACCGTTTGGGTTATCTTGGTCTAAATATTAACAAACACATTTCTTAATCAAGCTATAAAAATGCTCAATACTATAACACAGAGGTTCCCAAACTTTTTTAATTCGCGCCACCCTAAAAATAAAAATAAATGATCGCACCCCCCATTAATAAGTAAATAACAAACGTTTAATAATTCTTCAAAATTATGTAGCAATGCCGTGACAGCAACACGCGTTTCTATTTCATCATTAAGTTTTGACCGATATTTTGATTTGTATACGGCAAGTGCAGAAAATCCTACTTCACACAAATATGATGGCGCAAACAGTAGTAATACACGCAAAGCTTTATTGGCTACTTCACTTCAGGGTATCCATCTTTAATGTTGAACCTAAATCCTTACTTTGAGAATGTAGAAAACTTCATTTTTAACGAAGAATCAGATGAAAATATCGATAACCCGAAAACTCCCAAATAAAGTATAATCTAGGGAGTATAATCCTAAGGGAGGCGCGCCACACAGTTTGGGAACCGCTGCTATATCACAATCTCACATCGTTATGTACCTATTGTTGTTTATGACGTCTAAAAATTTGATTATTTCTAACGTTATTTTCTAACGTTGCGTTATCTTAGCCTATATTGGACGTGGGATTAATATTGAACGTCGCAAACTTCAATAACTACATACACCGTTTAACAAAACATTCGCTTACGCGTGTCGTTTAAAAACGCTTATTTATGTTCATTAATATTCATTTTATTCTTGTTGGTCTGCAAACATTTATTCTATAATGTATAATAATGTTAAGTTGTCATGTGTATGTTTTTAACGTCGTAAGACAAGAATTGATGTATGGACGGTTTGCGAATGACGCAAAACGATATTGATCATTACTTATCTTAGCCGTTCTACTATTTACATTCTATGTAATTACTAATAATTAGTGTAAGACATTATCTCCATATGGTATGTAAAACTGTTCATCAGTATTAGCACCATGTTTAGGTTATTATATTTTATAGTTGAATTTCGAAACAAACACTTTTACTCGCGGTTTAAATGAGCAAAAAAAAAAAAATCATACACATCAAGTAATGTATAGGCGATTCACAAGTAAAATATGAAATCGTTAAGCTATTGGATGCCTATACGTAAAACCAACAATATCATCAAATGGCTAATTCAAATTATTTATCACGGTGAAATTATGTAAATACATTGTACATACATTAAATTGTATCGTTAAATTAAATACTAAGTTTAATAAAAATGAAAACGACGACACTAAGATAATATAACCATACAGTTTTTGTGATTAACGAATAATTTGGTATAATATGTGCGCGTGGTTAAAACACGTGCAGTGAAATCATTAATGTTATACAATGACATGACTACAGCAAATCCGGTTAAGTTATCGTAAGTAGAAGATATTCGTTTGATTTGATAAATAATTTTAGATTTACTATAAATGTTTTTGAAAATATAAAAACTTCACATTAATTTTAAATATGATGTATATGGCTTTAATTATTTAACGATCAATAATCATACAATTATTACAATTTACCATTAATATATCATGGTTATGAGGTTTGTATACAACTTTAGATAATATTGGATATTACTAAATAAATTACATTATAATATTAAAATAATACTGAATTCAACTAAAATATTTTTTTAAATAAAGTCCATTGTGCTTTGAATCTTTTAAAAATAAATAAAAAATCACTAAATTGCAACAAATTACAATAACTTCGTTTGTGAATGTCACCATTAAAAATAGACACAAAACATCGATAGGTGATACAATGATATATACTTACACTACGGTAGTTAAATTAATTAAAAAATGAGACTAATATAAGCTCTTAATTTATTACATTTATACTTTTTGTTTTGAAAATAATTCTACAAGTGAAATGCGAAAAAAAGTTACAATTCGGGGTAATAGTTTTAATATAAAAAAAATAGGTAAAATGCAAATTAATAAATCAAGATGTAGAATAATGAAAAAGTATATTAACTAGAAAAAAATAACCTAATTGTTATCTATTTAATAAATTCTAAAAAGATAAAATAATATAATATACTAAAAAACATAAAATTAACTACAGAATTTGGGTATCTTGTAATTGTTAAATAATTTTGTAATAGTTAAAATGTAATTGAATAAGGTACAGAAAAAAAGTGTATGGTCAATGAAATGTATAGATCTTCAAAAAATTAAAAATAAAAATAATTGTGAACCATTACTAGAATTATATTAAGTGTTATTTTTATAAGATCATTCTATTAATTTTAAGTGTTTTGTACAGAAGTAGCGGTTGCAGTTTTCTAGCTCTGTAGGTCATTCAGCATCAGTTTGTAGGTGTTTCATTTGTCCACGTTGCTCTCTGAAGAGTAAAATAATATTTAATAAGCAATAAAATTTGATCGCCTGATCATTGAGTGTGAATACTGACTTCCATCTTTGGAATAAGCGATCCAAGTCGTGTCTGTGGTAATATGTGATGAACCCTTTCGGTTGAACTCCTTCGAACACAGCAACCACGCTAGGCTTTAAATTAAAAAAAAACAAGGCTTGACCTCTTTTCGAAAAGTCTTGCGTTAACATCTCGATAACCTGCAACACAATGTGTCGGTATAGATAATGTGTTTCGATTGGGTGCGCTTTCGTTTGACGGATAAAACCTTTGCCGCGGTGAAGTCCGCGCCGTATATGTGTGAGCAGTCGATGACCACGGGCAGTTCTCGTTTCAAGCTATGCTTCATTACTAAATTTCTCACGTAATCGACGGATGGGAACACCAAACATCGGTCTGGCGTGACCATCAAATAGTTTATACCGTCACGAGTCTAAAATTAAAATGTGTACACCATGTGTGTGGGACGCTTGAGGTTGAAACAGTTACGAACCTTGTGAACTTCGATCAACAGTTTTGGTCTTGCCGCGTGGTACAAAATCGAAACTAAATTTAATCCGATGCCTATCAACACTCCTATTTCTAAAGGTAGAGCCAGACAGGCGAAAAACGTCGCCAAACCTGGTATGAGGTCGCTTTCTAAGGGGGTAGAAAGCAAAATATTAACGTTCAATTTCAACATAATTTTTTCCACCACGAGATTGGAAAAGCGATGAAGTTTTTACTTACTTTTAGATCTGTAAATGGGTCTAACCACTCGCACTTCGACCATGAATATCACTGCAGCAATAATGATCGCTGCGAGAGCCGATTTTGGTATGTAGTACAAATAGGGCGTACAAAACAATAAAGCTATGATTACCAAAATTCCTGAACAAAAAATATGTTATTTTAATTGTATTAGCTTAATTTAAATTCAATGCGGTTTTAATTATATCCGATCGACTTTGAAAGAATATTATTCTCACCAGCGTACAACCCTTCCATTGGAGTCCGTACTCCGCTCGCAGCGTTGACGGCACTTCGAGAAAAAGAACCCGAACCGGGGTATGCGTGGAAAAACGAATTGCCGATATTGCATAAACCGGTTGCCAATAACTCCTGTGTGGCGTCAACGGGCTTACCGTCGGCTGAAAATAAAAATACGGTATTTATAAATTACGCATGGAAATGACTGGCTAAACTGACAGCACTGACCAAACGTTTTGCAAATGGAAATGGTTTCTATTAATGCAATTATCGGCAAGACTATAACTCCAGAACCTATTTTCGAGACCATTTCGAAGAATTCGGTCGTAGTGCCATTGTCATGTGTAATACTGAACTGCGGGAGACCGAACTCTGGTAAACCTGATGGAATCTTGCCTAAAGAAGAAAAAGAACCAAACACGTTTTTATTGGTGATCCCTGTTTGCCGGAATCGAAAAATGAATATTCGCGGTACAGATCATCATTACATACCAACCACTTTGAATGGTATTGGTGGCAGGACGTCAGAGGTCACGTCGTGTCCCTTTGAACTTATGTATAAATAACTTACATAGCTGCTCACGATCACAACTATTGAGTTTCTGAACGTACCGATCAACCACATGAATCTGTTCATGTATTTTTGAAACTTTGTACGTAAGTGATCATTTTTCGGTCCTATTTGGCACAATGCTATCCTCTTGAAGATGCAAACACACGCGTACGCGGATGTCAACGAAACGTGGTTAAATCGATAAGCATATGCATGAGTGTTAAACGTGATATACTTACTCTCAACAAGAGGATCACAATGATGCATATTAGGCCGAACAACGTGTCACCTAGTTTGAAATTGCGTATGTCTCTGGATATCGACACGACCATATCCAACAGAGTCGTACCCGCTGCTTTGATACCGATCAAGTCTTTTATTTGCGACGCGACGATGAGTATGGCAACGGCCGACGTGAACCCCGAGTTTACCGGCCCGGAAATGAAATCAATCAAGAAGCCTGCGGCGATGTCGAGTGGCGTTATAATCAAAAAGCCGTTTTCAAATTTACCATACCGTACGCCGGGGGAGGTTTCCAACCAGGGTGTCGCGGCATCCTACTGGCTACTATCCTACAATGAGCCGCGAACTTGAATCGAGGGTGCCGTGGAATTGTTTCGAATACAAAGCAATATTATATTAAAAGCATATATATCATATTATTTTCACCATTTAAAAAAAGTGATTTTCGTGTATGTCTTATCGTTGAACGTAATAAGTAGTAACACAATTATAATAAAAAAAAACAATACGTTTTTTATATACACTGTGGTAATACTGAAATGTTCAATCTATTTTCATTTTCATTCGGCTAATTTCGGCAAATATGATTATTTTTTTTTTTAGTAATTCATATTTAGGTAATGTTAAAAGTACAATGTACTCCCGATTATCCGTGGAATAGGGTGGCAGGACATCCACGGATAAACAAATTCCGCGGATAATCCGCAAAATTAAATTTTATAATAAAAAATGCAATATGTAATGTACGTTATCGCATAATCGACTATCGCAGCCCAATTCAACCGATAATGATGTACAATGTACATTCGAGGGTCCAGTATTAAAGGAACATAACATAGTGTGTATTAATAAAAGTACATACACGTGTATTAATATTAAATAAGCGTATTTGACGTCGTTATCGAGTTATCGGCTATGACAAATTCACAACCCAATTAAACCTATAATGATTTATAATGGAAAGATACAAATACGTATATATTTTTTTGTATACATATAGGTATGTAGACGATTCCGTGGAAGACAGCGGATAATCGGGAGTACAGTGTACACTGTATTACAATTTTTTTTATAAAATAGAACTATACGTGTGTACAATGTGTGTCCTGCACCTAGCTAAAGAAAACCGTTGTTACAGAACATAAAAATAAAGCATATACACATGAACGCATGCTACTGTGGGGTGCCTACGATTTTTTAGAAAACAGTCTAGGCTGCCGTGAGTCGGAAAGGGTTGGGAACCTCTGCCGGGCGTACGGGCGTTCAATAGGGTCTAGGTAAATTGAGTCCGAGATAAGTTTGGTACATTTTGAAAGCGGTAAGTTGAGTCCCCGTGAAAAACAGGTAATAGGTAAGTTGAGTCCCGGGAAAAAAATGGTAGTAGGTAAGTTGAGTCCCGGGAAAAAAATGGTAGTAAGTAAATATTATTTATCTAAATATTATTTATATATTGTAAAATTATTATTGTACAAATTAAATAAAAAAAAGTTTTGTAAGTGTTGACTAAATCAAGAGCTTGAATCTTTTTCCACCAATTTTGCATTGATTGACTGCATGTATATGATTTTGAAATACTTCTTAACAACACCAAAGCATTCACAGTCAATAAAAGTCGATAACATTGTCGACCTTTGATTAAACGCAATTAAGATACCGATAAGTAAGGGCTTGTATCATTCGCGATTAAACCGACGCTTTTACAGTCCACATCCGAATATTTTTAACTTTATTGATGAATTACTCGAAGTTCAGTCAGAAACCACGATCAAATTAAGAAGTAAAAAACAAAAAAACAAACGCACGCTCGATAAGGAAGAAAACCTAAGGGAGCAAATGACAAAATACACCGGCAATGTTATAACCCGATTTGAATTTATAAAATCAATATCTATGAAGTTTTTACCAAGTACATATAATGGACATATAATGTATAATAATAATGATAATTATTAAATATAAAAAAATAGTCCCGGGACTCAACTAATCTACTGCCTGTTTTTTCCCGGGACTCAACTTACCTACTACCTGCTTTTTCCCGGGACTCAACTTACCTACTACCTGCTTTTCCCTGGGACTCAATTTACCGAGTTAGGGTCATTTGGGACTCAATTTACCTAACCCGGTTCAATACTATACTTACCCAGCCCTACAACCCCCATGCACAACTGGATGCATCCCGTCAAGAAACACAGCAGCGTGCCGTATACGGGCCCGAGTCCGTGTAGCGTGTTGTACGTCATTAGCGATACGATGGCCGTCGGTCCCATCGGCACCTCTTTGCAAGTTCCCAGGAAAACGTACATCAGACTGCCGATGAACGAACCATAAAGACCTTGCTGGAAACGGTTGAACGGCGAGCGTGAAAGTATAGTTATAGGTAATGACACGCGTTTCGGCGAAACAATTTTACTTGCGGCGGCAGACCGGCTAGGGCAGAATAAGCCATCGATTGGGGTATGAGTGTCAGGCCGACCGTGATCCCCGCCAGCAGGTCTCCGATGCAGTCCTCCGACGTATACTTTGGCAACCATTGCAGGATCGGTAATCTCTTGGTGATTGTCTTGTACGTAAACACGGTTTTTGAATTACTGTTTAGACACGAATGGAGTTCTTGAAATTTTTCCTTCACATTTTTCTTCGGCTTTTCTCCGATTTCGTCTACAACTGATCAAGCGGGTGGGTGAATTATTGTTAAATTTTTTTCATTACTTATTTTACTTTTTTTACCATGTTACCGTATAAGCCGCATATTAAACATATAAAAAACATTATTTATCTTTATGAATCGACTATTCTGTAGTTACTTAAAATGTTCCCAATACCAGAGGCTTAGATATTTCATACTCATAGTGTGTCATTTAGTAAAAGTAAATTTGTCGAAAATTTTCAAAAATTTGTTTGTGTTTGTAATTGTATTGGTCTACGGTTTTACGCTTAATTTAGCACTCTAACATTGACAAAAACAGTCTAGTGTTATTTAAAGTTTTCTCCCTAGTATCAACAGCGTAAAGTACATCCTCTCTTTTTATAAATTTTATATTTTGTATTTTATGGTCAATATAGCATTTATATAATATAGCATTTAACTTTAAAAGTTTACAATAAATAATAAAAAAAAAAAAAACAAGAATCAAATCAAAGCAATCGATTCATAAATTAATGTAAGGACTATAATATTTTGTAAGTTTTACAATCTAGTGATAAATCTTGAATAATATTAGTCAACATTTTATATTGTACTTAGTCAAATCATTTTTAAACATGGTTCGTAATTTACTTACGTATAAAATCGTTGCTGCCTATTGTGTATTGAGATCTTGCATTATCACTCAACTCCATTTTTTCACATTTATGTTGGTGTGGTTCAATACCGTCATTAGTATTGGTCATTTAAAGACACCTGCAGATTGAACAAAAAATCATAATTGACGCTCATTGCAACGCATAATACACTAGTAAATTAATGTTTTGGATATTCTTAAGTATTTCAATTTTAACAAATTTAATAAAAATTGAACAAAGGCTTCAATTTATTTTAATCGTCTGCTTTGAAGTATAATGTATAAATATTACTCTGGAAACTCGTATTTGTTTTCGAAGAAGAAAGTTCCTAATAAAAAATTGTTTATTTCAACCGCGCATAAAAGGGTTTGAAATTAGAAATATAAATTGTTCGTAAATTTTGTTATTTTATTTCCTGTGTTATCTGAAAAAATCCAATTCAAATATAAAATGCCATTAGTTCGAAATAATTTTTTTGGCTTTTTATCATAATACATATACCTAGTACAATGGTGTACCCATTACAATTAACATGAATAATTCGAACTTTGAAGTGCGAAGAAATGTATTCTACAATTTCCTGAGGTTTCCGTCAAAACGCTAATTTACTAGGTTCCTACAATGTGCAAGTAATGTAATGATATATTTACAGTTAAATTATTAGAATATTAGAATACCGGACGTCATTTTTAGTTACGTTTAGGTTGGAAGTCTCGGAAGTCGAAACGATTTTTTAATATTAAGTACAAAAACTGGTTTTTGTTTTTGGTCAAGTAAATAATTTCAAAAGACATTTTTTTAATTTTATTGTGACTTATGATATAAAATAACATGTTAGACATAACTGACATATCATATTATCGTATACTAATCAGTTGTTTAAATTCCCAAGCGGCAAGCGCCCGTGTACTCAGGGCATATGAATTATAGTTAGGTCTATTAAAATTAACTAATGTTGATCAAAGCGGTCAGAACACCAAAGTAATTAATACATGTCATATATAACATATACATATATCAACACGTGTGTATTTATATATATGTATATATGTGTGTGTGTGCGTGTGTAATGTTATACACGCATAATGTCCGGATGGACAACTGGTGAGTAATTAATTAATTAACTAAAGTATACAGACTGCTCAAGGTTATTATTTTTAACGACTGAAAAGTTTATTATTTCGATGAGACGACGCTTAATTGATTGAAGATTTATGGCTCTTTATTGTCGCGCGTTCATTGTTATGTCCGATAGTATTTTTACTTGTTACAAATAAAACACTTTTAAGTACTAAAAGACGACCATTTTAGTTCGAGCTTACTAAATCTGAATGATGAAAAACGAGAGGGTCCATGTCCATGTTAAGAATGGTGCGATGCAGCTAATTATTACTTAATAATAGTTAGTTTAAACAATGATTAATGGCACACGCTTTCGAGTTAACCAGAGTGTAAATATTTATTACGGTTTTTTTTTTATTGTATTGATAAACGTGATGACGTCATATTATTTAAGACTACTGGTTTTATCTTACAAAACATATTTGAAACAGTATAGTAATAAATACATGTAAGAACAGGTAGTTCAACGATTTAGTCATAATAATAATAATAATAATCAACCTAAGAACTTGGTTATTTGATTAAAATTTACAGTTTACTCTGTATTTAAAATGTTATGTGCTTTTCGAAGTGTTACATAAATTATTGAATAAGTTTAAAAATGATTTTATTTTGTGTTTTTAGGTAACCTGTAGCAAAATTGTCATCATTTTCATAAGCGATAAGCTTATGCTAGTATAATATGATACTTATTTCCACATGGTTCGACATTGACTATAACGTATGTGTTATAAAGCTTAATAGATATTAAGATATTACACTTTTTTATGGTGTTAACTTTGAATCAAAGATGGTTTTTTAAAGATGGTATCAAAGAAATTAATAAATAATATAATATGACAAAAGTTGTTGAAGGACCCAGAAGACCCTTTAAGTTTTTGATCATAAAAATAAAAAATAAATACTTATTGATAAAGAATAAATAAAATTGGATATAATATATTTTAATGTTTTTGTTTGTTTGAAAAAATCTGAGAAAAACTGAAAATAATTCTATTCTAAAAGTAATTAATGAATAAATAGACATTGAATGTTCTAACTATTATTTCTTGGTTTTTCATTTGCAGATTATATCTCGATATAATCCGTGTGATTTAAATCATGTATGGTTGATGTCGATTTTTCATATGTCTATAACATATCTTATAAATATTACGGTAATAGGCTGAAACACAAATTATTTATTTTGTGTGTTTATTTTTTTTTTATGAATGCGTTAAAAAGTTCCCAATAAGTAATTAATAACATTTAACTGCACAGTTATAATAATATATGTAAGTTGAAAAATTAAATTGATAAAAGGATGGTGTTCATGGTTTGAATTTTCAAGATACCTACTACTCACAAAACCACGAATGACACCAACGATAAAAAACGGCGGAAAATTAGTTTATATGACGATGAATCAAAATCAAAATTAAAATCGATTAAAAATCGTTTAGCTTGTAATTCGTGATACACTTGATAATATTTTCTTATAAATTCGTGTTATGTGTTGAACTTAAGCACCACAAATTTGTACGAGTTCTTGAATTACAATATTCTGTGATCAGGTTCTACATAACTTACAATGTTAACTCGAAAAGTATTATGAACCCAAGTGAAATAAATCGTCGTCGAGTAACAATGCTTAGCACGGACACATCGGCACATGGACAAAATGTATTACACGCAACACAATCGAGTAAAATGCACCGTTTCCCCAACAACGATTTGGTTGCCATAGTAAAGTTATAATGAAATCATAATCCAAATGATAGTGTCCGACCGATCTGCTTTTATTAAATTACTTACGAAAAATGTACTACGATTTTACTATGACAACCAAATCGTTGTTGGGGAAACGGTGTACTTTACCTCGTTTGTACTTTTCACTGTTCTCGGTAACATTTTCTCGGTGTCGGATGAATTTTCGGAATGACCACCAGCCGCCATAATACATATCTGTGTCAATAGCCTCACTAATCTATTTTATCGACCAATCATAGAATCATAAGAAACAATTTCATAAATCAAATGGTTTTTCCATGAATTTTTTCTTTTGTCTTCTGGATTTTTATCAATAGTATTTTGTTTACTCATAATAATAGTCCCTATTAATACCAATAAAGTATAATTAAAAGCGTAAAACACATTTTATAAAAAAATTGTTTTTTTATTTTTTAAATTATAATAAAATTAAGAGTTGTGAATCTACATCTATCATTGAAATGAATTTATTACGATTAACCAGAGTAGCAGTGTATTATTCAGTTGTATGACAAAAATAAAACAAAAGATTTATAATTTTTTTTAAATATTTTATAAAAATGATTAATCAAGTAAAAAAAATCAAATTTATCACTTAGTTTATTATCATTATTAATTTATGTTATTGTACGATGTCCGTATCAACTTATTGTTAAACTTACTTATTTACTTCTACTATTGGGCAACTTGCCCGTTTTATTCTTTGAATAAACAATATTATTATTATTATTATTATTATTATTATTATTATTATTATTATTATTATTATTATTATTATTATTATTATATTATTAATATTGCAAGTTTTTAAAACTTTTATTCAACAAATGTGTTTACGAGCAGGTAACACATTCCAAATATGTTGTTGCGTGATTATTAAAAATGTGTGGACATTTATAAGTATACTTTTAACAAAATGCGTTAATTGATCGGGGTTAAAAACGAACTATCGAAGAAAATGACTAAAGTCATTGAAGGCCAATTTTGTAACGTATATTTTGTGCATAGTTGGCGTCGGGAAACGCAAAACTTTTTTCAGGTGTCATAAATAAATATGATAATTTCAACGTACATTATTTACCTCGGTTTGACTGAAATCGAATTTTATTTAAAGATTTAAACGGTTTGGCGGGGTCGGGTTCAAATCGCAGTTGTACGTCGACGGAAAACCGATTAAAATAGGTGCACTGAACACGGCCGCGCGTGGGTAACAATTACGAACACGTATCGCTGTCGTTATAGTAAAACGAAATGAAATTTCATCGAGACGGAAATCGTCGTGCGATCCTTTTTTTTTGCGGCCCTCGTAGTCATTAAAAATTTTAATTTTATAACTCAATTTTTAAATATGAAGCATTCATTTCATGTTTCCGATTTGTAGATATTATATGTTTATAATTTAGGGTACGAGCTTATCTCAATAATTGATGTAAAAGTTCTAATCTAATATACCGACATTATACGACAAACGTGTTTCTGACCGTCGACATTTCAGATATTTGTACTTGGATATATGTGTTCAGTGCAGTTCGTTGCAGTTTTGTTATAAATAAATGTAATATTTTAAAATTATATTTTTAATAACACTTATTTTAATTTTTAATCCGGCCCTCGACGAAAAACTATAAAAAAATCAGAGGTCGGCAAAAGTTGCCGACCCCTGGCTCACACGATTATCGTCCCTCGTGAATGTTAAAAACGTTCTAGCTCCGGGTTTCGCGGCCCGGTCGGCGCGGGCGACTTTGAAAGGAAAATGTTGAAAATCCGAACGAAAAAAGCGGTGCACCGCACGTCATACTTACTCGACAGGTGTTTTTGGTACTACCGTTCCGATGGACCCTCGACGGCGAGGAGGGGTGGCTGTGCGTTCGCGGAGTCGCCGCAGCCCGTGCGCGACGGAACGTGAAACGCCGATTCGCCGTTTACCAAGCACGCGGGGCGACACCGCCGACGACCGATCGTTGATGCCGGACGGAGGCGATGACGTTGAGTGTGCTGCTAAAACGCGACGGACGCACTGAAAGTTTGACGCGCACTACTGACTCCGGCGGTAAGCGTGTGCGCGGCGTTGCCCACCCGTTGCAGAGCGCGACGGCGACGACGACGACGACGACGACGACGCGAGAGGCTACTACTGGAGTACGATTGTTATTATTTTTTCTATTCGTTGTTTTAGTGTAATTATTAGACAGTGTTCTTAGTGTTATCGGTATTGTTACGAAGCGAAAAATATGTGAACGGCGCGGATCCGTTGACGACGAGAACGATTGCGCGCGCGCGCGGTGTAGAACGCTCTGCTCGAGTCTTCCGCTACACTAACGAAATGTCGCGTGCACCGTCCGCACCTATTATATATATACATATATACATACACACTCGCGTGCGTAACGTTTAATTGTTCGTGTGATGTCGCTGCGCGCATCGTTTGCGTTCTATACCATCGCGTCCGTTCCGTTTTCGTTGTTACCATTTCGGTCGTAACCGGGGATCGGAACTCGCAGTGACGTTCGCCATTTATTGTTTTCGTCTTTAGCTGCTGAATCTCAGAACGTCCCGACCGAGACACGAGTTGATCCCGCGCGTCCCCGACAACGTTAACGTACGCCACGTTTTTTTCACCACCGTTTTTCCGACCCAAGGGTGCAAACGATACGCGTCTAAGCGTGTAACGTACTTTGTTTTCTATTCGCTTCGCACAAAAGTCTAGGATCAGGACATTGGAACTAAGTCAGGGTGCCGCCCGGAATCGGTTTATCTTGATTGGTCGGTAGCCACTAATCATCTGGGACATTGGGATTCCGTAGTTTTATCAATAAATAAAAAAATTTACCCATTACACTACAATATTGAAGAGATTAATATTGTTCAATAGAAAAAAAAAATTAAAAATACAATTAATTAGTATATTAATACAACCATTTAGTTGTTTTTGTTTTTACAATTTAATTTTGCATATTTTCCTATTATAAATGCAAGTCTTAGATTAAATTTGGATGTTCCTAAGTGCATATTTAAGTCAAATGTGCTAAAAATTAACTAGTTTAGTGCTACAGCCTACAACTTCCGGGTCCGGGTCATAACAGTTTTTGTAATAAATATGTTGTTATCCTGACGATGACATTATCATTCGTTTATTTACATGGTTTTGTTACAGTTGAAGCGGTGGAATTAATGTTATCGTACTCGTATATTCGTACGCGATTAAGCCTGTACATATTATTCACGTATACGAATGTTAAGTAATCGACGAAATCTGTTCTCTTTCAATGTTATCTAATATTTCGGTAAAAAAAAAAATAAGAAAAATATGAATAGATAATATATTTTGAACTTTGCGCTTATTTAAATTTATCTTCTCCATCCCACAAGCCAACATTTATACCAATATATTATCTTTCTATAAGACATGTGCTGTGCACCGTGTTGCAGTCTCTAGACCAGATTTGATTTCAAACGTTTACATCACCCATAACTAACTGTACCATGTGTATTTAAATTTGTGTAATTTACACTTGGTTTAAAATTTAAATAATCACGGAACCACTTGCTATTTTCGATCATACAATGTATAATGACCGTGGCTAGCAAGAAATACTCATTTAGAGATTGTACAATGCATGTAAATTTTTTTCTCGGCAATTTACCAAGGAAAATGTGCGCACATATCCACCAACATTCTGAACACGAAGAAAAAAAGTTGTCAAGTTGAATATTTCCATTAATTGTAAGGACTCATTTATAATGGTGCATTTTTTATACTTTTCGTGTTATGTGTAAATACTTATGACAACACAAACGTACAACAAACTTAGTTCTTTATTGTTAAGAGGCGAAAAACGTAATGATGATTATAATAGTTAATAATAGCTATAATGTTCACCGTGTACGAGAGAACAGTCGTACATAATGTGTCGTGTGTGCATTTCGCTATATCCACATGAATAATATATATAATATTATGTAATAATTAATGCTGAATATGTTTTTAGAAAATATGAACACGATTGAAACATCAAGAAATAATTGATTTTTATTTAAAACAATGAAGTACACCGCCGTATACACTTCTTTGCTGCGAACAATTGATACATTCTTATTTTATTCAAATAGTCAACCGTGTTTCAAGCGTCTTCAGAAGTTTACGCGAATCAATAAAATTCTAATTTAAGTTCTTATATTAGGTAGGTACCAGGTGAATTTTAACTTTTCATAAAGTTATTTTTGTATATCCATCAATTTCAGCTATCTGAAAGTTCAATTAATGTTAGAGCCACTTAGAATAAACAGAATATTTTAACATACTGGCATACTGCGGTTGTCTGCTACTCGGAGAGCCGGTAATTCAGGTGTAATCGTAGGTATATTAAAAATATGAAAATCGTTTGTATAAAATACAAATTTAATTTTTAAGTATCAGTATTCTGTTTAAATTAAAACGCTCTCGCGGACTGCACGGAATCAATTCAAAAGTAGATCAGGTGATAATAACTATACAGTATTTGGATTATTGATACACAGAAAACTATGAGCAAAACGTGGGTATTCAAAAAACAAAAAAAAAACTTCTTCGTATGAATATGTTTCTAAAAACGGCCCAGTATCAACGTTAATAAACGTCGCGGAACATTGTTAACTATTGAACTTTTGTATAATTTGAAATCGTTTTATGCTAATATTTTAATGTCCCATAAAAATATAAAAGTCAATTGGTATTATGTTCCAGAGCAGAGCGCCGCGCACATCTCTATATCGTTGAAGCCTTTTGTCACTCAAAAACTACACGGGTTTATTGATTGATCAAATTAAATAAAGAAAACATTGTAATTCTTGATAAACGTTCAAGCATACAGTGACAATAAGCTGATGTGTTAAAAATATTCCGTTGAATGTCGCTTCTCGTTAATTAATACTTATTAGCCATCATTCATTTAATTAGACATCCTATCGTAGAGAGTGTTCTAAAACAACTCCACGACTCTAAAATACGAGCACATGGATTTTACATTACTTTTGAGTAAATTTTAATTGATTTGTGCATAACATTGTAACTGTAAATATTAATATTACTGAGCGTTATAATAAAGAAGTTCTGACTTTTGACTGGTAAAAAATAAATTTTAAAAGTATTTTTTTTAATGTCAATACGTAATAACATAATAAATAGCGTTTCTTCTCTTCGGAAAATTTTACCAGAAACATTTACAATGCTATTATTCGTTAGCTTAATCGTCTGAGTTACTTTTATTCTACTCAACATAATAATTGTGCCGTTATAATATCGATAACATTTTAACTCTTTGGTACACCCGAAAATAACAATTAAAATTTCCTACCCTGGCCTCCGTCATCAATCGTACCAACTTATTTACTCAAGATTTGGGACGGAATTATTATAATTTTTCAATACGTTTTAACTATTTACTCTGCATATTACTACCATAAAATATTTTGTTATTTCGTTATTATGTCGTTATTTAATTTAACCCTTTAGACTCATAGAATACTATAAAGTATTATAGTTCAATATGATACTCAAAAGTAAAGTAATACGAACAGTATTAAGTCCCGTTCATAAAATTATATTAGTATACGCTTTTTATACTTGAAAATTACCTTAACCAATAGCCATCCAGGCACAATCGCCCCTCACATCAAGATACTGTGCGTGTATTATGTCCTTTATAGCTTCTATGAACTTGAATTCGACAACATTATTATATTATTGTTCTGTATGACACGTAATTAAGTTTAGTTATTTTATTTACTTAAAATATTAGTACAATAAGTGTATAAATTGGGTACAGTAAAAATTTGTACATCGAAATGGAAATTATTTCAAATACAACGCATTGGACATAATTATTATATTATATTCATTTTACTCGTAAATATATTACGCGAACCATCGAATAAATAAAACAATTAAATATATAGGTACGTATAATTAATTTTTATAAAAAACAGACTTAGAATTAAAAAAATGAATATAGTATTTTACATTTGTTTTTTAGATGGCATGGGGAGGCTTGCCCCAGAGCCTAACCAGATCCACTACCGTTGGTCGGGCTAGAGGTCCATGTCACACGGGTACGCGAATTCTAAATACCACGTGCTTGCGTGTTTTTTTAATTAGACGCGCCTTACACCGTGTCCACAAAAACACGTGAAATATAGAGAGACCCCTGATCATTCCTACTGTGTATTTTGTGGATTTTTCTCTACTGTAAAAATAATTGATAAAGATATATTTACTCGTCAACTGTATTGCTCACTATGACGTCATAGGCAACTGGTGACAACCATCTAGAACATTAAGATTAATGGTGGAAGTGAATATTAAAGCGTTGAGTTGTCAATTAAAATTATTTGATATTATGACCGCGTGTATCGTTAAGTTAATTTTTATGAATACAAACATTTCAATCAATCACTACTCTTCAATATCGATATGGTACAACAGCAACAGTTATAAAGTTAATTTAATGATATCATATTTTTATTGAAGAACGTACGTTAGTACACACTATACATTGTATTATGTTCTGTTCAGTGACATTTATTTAAATAATATCACAATATAACCATAATATGTTAACCGCTCACGTAAAAAATTATTTCGCTCCGCATTTTCTATGAAAATATTATAAATAATTATAGTTTTATAAAGATCTTCTAGTATCATGTCTGGTTAAACCTCAACTGATTTAAATCGATTTTTAGTACAAAATGACTCTCAAAATGAAATTCAAACCGCAAACCTGCAGTGCCTTGTGAGTGCCTGTAAATATATGCAAGATCTATTTGATATTTTTTCTTTAATCAATTTTATATGTTTTAGTTACATATTATGTTGAGTGGGCTACCTTAAGTTATATACAAACATTATTCCAAATCCGAGCAAAGCGAGGAATGTTTTTAGTAAGTACTTACACTTAGAAACATTATTTTTTGAATTAATTCGAAGAATAAACGTTAATTACGAAGAAAATAATCATTACTTACTTTTCGTATGTTTTTTCAGAGACAAAACATGAATAAAATATTAAAAGAATAATTCAATTCCAACATATTTATATCTATCTTAGTGATCTGAACAAGTTACAAAGTTTGCCTGGCACCAAAATTGTTTTTTTTTTGATTTTAAATACATTTATCATAGGCTTCAAAAAAAAAGAACATTTTTCATTTCGTATCTTTGCCGTTAATTGTGTACACCGAAGTAGATGTTGAGTGGCTTACTTCTCAAGAATTTACATAGTATATTTACTGATGGCATCTTCTACTATAAAGTCATATATACTTATTCTTCCAGCGTCAATTTGAAGCGAGTCAAACATTCATGAGCCACATCTTCTTGACCATCGTATGGTGTTTCAACTACCAGCAACGTGCCAGGATTTTTTGCGAGTTGAACATTCATTAAATCTTTTCCTGGAAATACACAGGTGACAATACTACACTATAGTTATAAACACGATGAATATCCTTGTGTGGAAATTTAAACATCGGCATCGCACTAATCGGTTGTGTAGATCTAATGCAAATAAATATTTCAATGTAAGGCCGCAACATCTCGATACTAGAAGGAACCGTAAGCATGGTATTGCTCTAATTTCCTGTGAAAAATAAAAAAAGGAATAAATATGTAATTAATCCGTTTACGATAATCCCAGGGTAAAGATACGCCCGGTACTAAAAACCCAGGATGTCTGTCACCCAATGGAAGGCATAAACATCCTATGGGAATTATACCTCCCATAATAAAAACCATGGTAAAATTTGTGTTATCATCCTCTTCGAAAACGTCATACTTTTGTATCGACCAATTATTGCAATGCGCAAGTCGGGCCAAATTTAAAATGTGTTTCTATTTCCTTATCACTTTTCTGTAAAGAAAACGATAACTCTATAACAGTTTTGCCGTTTTTTCACAAACTTGTATTTTCTTTCTGATATTCGCATACTTGTTATTGTTCACGGTAGGTTCGACCGTCTCGATTCGCTTCCGTACGTAAACGTCTTTTGACACATTACAACCGGTAAGCTCGCCGCGGCGGTGGTCACGTCTTGGTCGTGATTTTTTCCCGTAGAAGTGCAAGTTGCATGGCCCCACGACGCGTGAAAATTCCGTCTCGAGATCGTTTCAGGTAGTTATCTCGCAGTCGATACGTAATTGATAATAATTGTCTTCGGACGTCCCCGTCGACTCAGCATCCGTATCACGCTCCTGTTGGACTTTGTCAGCCTCGGCGGACATTCGGACAACGTAGTTATCGCCTGTTACGGCGATTGCCGGCTTTTCGTCGAGTCCTGCAACCGACGTAACCACACTCGAATTGGCGATTTTATCGCAGCCATTACCGTACGTATTCGTATTAGCTATCCCCGCGGAATCGTTTAGTTCGCTGGTCTTGTTTTGATGGTATTCATTTTTACAATTATTAAACGACACTAGCTTTTGGGCAATGCCCCCAGTGCTGGAGCCAACTCAGATTCCGGATCATGAAAAACATTTTTATTTTTCCTCTTTAGCACCTAATTTTCATTGGACAACGCGTTGTTCCGTATGTTTTTATAAGTACCTGTAACGGAAAAATTACCGGAGCGGAAAACGTGTGCTGAACTCGACTGGAAGTATACAATTATATTAGAAATACATAATGACATAAATTGTTTTAAACATGGATTTGGGCACTTCGACGATAAAATGTATTTTTAATTGGTTTTTTAATTGGCATGCATGATTACTGAGTAACTGGCCATTAAATAGTTAACGGATGTTACATTGATAACCAGTAAAAAAGTCATTGGTTTTAACTACGAGAAAAATATCACAAAGATATTTTCCACCCACTGTTACACAGATAAACGAATATATTACTTTACGCATTATTTTTATATTAAATTTAAATGTAATTTTCCTCCGATGAAAATTATCAGTAATTTGCACAATTGTTACAAATACCGAGCTCTTTTTGGGAACTGCATTTCTTTTTAAAATTTCTTAAAACATCTGATGATTATTGATAGAGGTTGAAAATCAATAACTATATAATTTATATAATTTTTCAACAATGCAATAATATTAGTAATACTTCAGAATTACGGAAGCTAAACGAGCAATACGTAACATTTCAACTTATAATCTTGAAAATTTGTAGTTTGAGCTAAATGTTTTCGCGAAGTATTCATAAATGCAGACTATGCCTTCGTAGATAACAGATGTTTGCAACTTTAAACGAACAATCCAATAAGTAGGTCACATGACTAACCAGATTTCATAACCATTAGAAATGAATACATTGAAGACGACGACCATAACGTCAAAAAATAACAGCTAATTATTGTGGTATTTTGATGCAATTAGAGAACAAAAAGAAATAAGTTGCGAATTGTTGAGAATGTAATTATGTAGTTGCAACTCCATTTATCTGTCTGAAATGACTCGTTCAACAATTTTATTCTCTAACCATGTCTCTAAAAATATAATAATAATTATTACCAGCTGGGCTCAATACAAACTTTGTGAAATGAGAATTAATATTAACTTGAGAAAAACTTGAAAGAATTATTTTGGTAGCTCTAATTAAGCACATTTAAATCACGTTATTCTTGATTTTTATAAAGCTACTTCGCGAATATAACCATTAGCACATTCAGATTTAAAATGTGTAATTCAGCACTAATAAGTCGTAAGATTTATATAAGACATACGAGTAATATTTTGTGTTTACCAAATATGACCTACAGATTATGGTAATATTATTATTTTATTAATCATCAAAAAAAGTATATAGGGCTTAAACGTAATACGTATTACTCTTTTGCGTGGATTATTCATTTCCATTTATAAATTATAAGAACCTATATGACACATTGAATAAATAAAGATTTTAGAATTTAAAGTCGGTAGTTAATTATCGTTGGGTGACGAAACTCTATAAACAAAAAAGTTTTAATCGTTCTTAATAGGTATATTAAACTTTGCAGAATTGGTACGCGAAGACTATTCATTGCTTATTGAATCAACTTAAACCATAATAAATCACGAATACAACGGTAATATAGTAACGTGCAATACAATGCAAATACATATCGCAATGAAAAAAATAAGACATAACATAAATGTTCAAACTTAATAACATGTGACAAACAACTAGAACGAATAATATAGAAACTATAAAAAAGGAGCCAAAATTATTATTGAACTATAACTGAAAAATTACACTCCTTGGAGTTATTACATACATGCAGTGAATTATAGAAATTCTGCAAAACCAATGAATTAAAAAGACTTAACGTTTATTTGTGTTTACGCAATGAATAAAGATAGTAAAATAAAAACATATTATAATGAATTACCAGCGAGCGATTTATTAGTTGACAGTTTTGTTTGTAATCATTTTAAATATACAGGATAATATAATGTACAGGTGTTTTCACGTTTCGACACAAAAAACATTTAGGACATTTTAATTTATTATAACTTAAGATTAAAACATATAAAGTACCAACACAAATAACGAATGTTCTGATGTCATTATTTTTAAACAATATTTTTTTTTTTTGGTTTATCAACCGCAACTTGGATGTGTATTGACCACAATATATTATATTAGATTTATTTTTATCTCGAACTTTTAATTTGCAGTAATTGCAAACACCGGGCCACCAAGTTAAATAAACGATTATTTATGATAAAATTGTACCATGGCCCGTGTCACTATGACAGTCGCATACTAGAGAATATATTTTAAAGCACAATAGAGATACATTTTCAGACCAATTTCGTTATCTCCAATAAATAATTATTCTTCAAAGATAAGATTATTCTAATTATTATTTTACATTCCTTCAATGCGTTGATTTTAACTTTTGTACCTACTAGTTACTACTTTCGGATTATAATCCCACATTTTCTCTACATAGGTACTTCTACACGTTTAGGTTAGGTTCTATACCTAAGCCGTCTTTCTATAAAAATTGATTAGCAAAAACGCTCAGCAAGGCCGTCTTAATTCCTATTTATTATAAATTTTACACAAAACCCGGTAATCATATAGTTCGTTGGTAAAATAACTAACTATCAGATTTTTGATCGAATAATTGATAAATGGTTGTTCTATTTCTGCTGGATTAAACTGAATAATTTCATAAAGGTTCATTAAACTAAGGTCTAATAATTCGAAATAACCTCAATTTTTAATGAAAGTGTTCAATTTAAGTTGTTATTGTTCAGTGTATATGACAGGTGAGGATAGGCCAGAATAAGTATGTTCACGAGCTATATGGTTGAATACAATGATATCAAAAGCCCAAAATATTTATTACAATATACGTTATATATAACTAACATAATACATTTTAAGTCGAGGTCACTGAAAACTGATGTCCAATATCCTATTGTAACAAATAAGGTAGATCTCGAAATCGAATTCTTAGAGTTATTAGAAGATGAAAGTCATAAACAATTAAAAAACAACTGTCCCTTAATATATACTCGTATATACAGGGTGTCTTACCGGGATTTACACAGGGCGGTCTCTCGTGTTAAAAGATATTTCAAATTCTGTATGTTTTTATGAGTATCTTTGGGGAAAAAAACAGAATTTGATTATCTCTATTAACACGTAAGAAATCCCCCAGTGGGACACCCTATATAATTTAATTTGTTGATGTTTTTGCTTTACGTTATTATTTACATTTTTTGTGTCATAGTTATTTTCTTAATGTGTGTTATATGAAACATATATAAAATATTGAAGCATTGGCATCATGAGAACCACAAAATAATACATTACGTTAAAGTCGATTGAAAATTTTTTTTTTTGTTTCATTATAAATAAGCATATTTTTAAAACCCGGCGGGTTCAACTAGAATATGAGGCATTATAATATTTTTTTCTCGTATTACGTGGAAAATGTATGAATCAATTGTTAGTGCAATTCATGTATTTGACTATAAACCACTAATGGTAAAAATATCATTTTAGTACACGTTTAAACGAGGGACCCATTTTTTACCACGAATTCGTTACTATAGTAGTGTTCGTGCAATACATTTATGAAAACTAAAATATCATATTTGACCAGGTGATTTCACAAAACGATGTGTTACTTATGGTTTATAACTCATAAGTTATAGCATATTTATCTTAGTAAATTTATTTGTGATATTATTGTTCAATTATAAATCACTTAGTGTTTACATTATTTCCATTGTGCCGCTATAAAAGTTTGTGCAAAGTTAGTTGTTTCGCAATTCGTTTCTTTCTTTCTTTGAAGTATTCTTATTTTATTTTACAGAAACAATATGATTTTTATAACAAATTTCGTAATTTTTTCTATCATTTCTGGTTTGACCAAACTTGGTAACTATAAGTCATTTTAAAAATAATTAATATCATATTTATTAATTTACAACAATTATTTTCATAAGAATTTGTAATTGGGTAAACGAATATAATTTTCAATGAAACATCATTCTTTATCTTCATTAAATTATGTATGAGCCGACTGTTCATTATTCTTTCGTATTAAACCATAATTTTATATTTTCCGGTTTTTAATTTTATATTTTTTCAAAATTATAAAAACTGTTAGATTTTTATATTATATTGACAACTATGTTGTAAATATTTTCTTATTCTATTTGAAAGTAAAGTATTTTTCATATGAAAATAATTATTTATAAGTGTTTGAACATTTTTTGAGATAAGATTATATAAATTAATTAATAATTGGAGCCAATTAGTTTATAACTTAGTGAAAAATGAAATACAATTTGGTAAAAAGGGCATTATTTTTTATTACTATTTGATTTTGTTCTAGGTATGGCTGATGGCGGTTGTAGAGGTAATGTATTTTTTAGTACATCGTTTTTCTATTTTTATCAATTATCAACAAAATACTTGGAATTATTATAATACTACGTAATATACTATACATATATAGAGTATTGATTAAAATGGAATATTTAATATAAATTCAGTTCATATTCAAAATGCTATAACTTTTATTTTTTTGGAATAAAAATTACTTTAAATTATTCTATCAATTATTAAATTAAGGGAAAAGCTAAAAGTTTCTTATGTCATTATGTTTTTTAAACTTAAATACGTTGAAATTACAAAGTTCAACAACTTACAACCCTTCCAAGCTCACCAACTCTTTTCATCCCATATTCTTACGAATTTATAACATTTAATATTGGCAATCCATTGCTGCTTATTTTTAGAAATTTCTTGTTCATAATAAAATTATAGAAACTTAGAAATAATAAATACAAATGCTAGTCCAGTTAAATCATGAGTTTGAGTATCTTTCATATTTTAATAACAAAAACTTGTCTATACCTTTACAGATAAATTTACAAAAATGGGATTTAACGGTGAGTGATTTTTAATCTTATTAGTATAAGTTGACAGGAGATTTACTTGGTAAGAGGATGTCGGCCCCGCACGTGTTGTCTCCGTCTTACAAACGTACACCATAATAAATCTGCGTTCAGTTAGAACCAATGTTGTGCTTTAATGTTGGAGTTAAATGTCTTACTATCGAACTTAAAAGGAAGAACATAATCTGCGTTTGTACATTGTTTATTTTGCAATATTTAAATTTCTTAACGGACAATGAGTGTGTAAAATAATACGGTTATAAAAAACTCATAACTCACTTTAAAATAAAAATATCGTAAAAAAAAACTAACTTCCAACCACAATTAATAACGTTTCTTCTCTCTAGGATTGATACTAAGTCCGTTTACTCTAACATTAAAGATTATAAGTGTTTTAATAGTTATAACTTAAAAGTTATAACACAACATTGTTTTACTGAACGTAAATTTACTTTTTTGTACGTTTGTGAGACGGCTACAATACATACGGGATGGTCCTCCTCTTAATGTCACTCATTTTTTTTAACATTTACTTAATCAATAACAAATAAATATTTTAGTTGATTCAATGTAAGGCATCTAAGCGAATTTAATAAATAATTATAAAATATAATCGGGTTTTTTTATAATAAATACATAGTTAAACAAATTATTTTAAAATTTAAGCATAAAACAAATATATAAAATTCAAACCTTAGGAAGTGTAAATCAATATATCATACTGTTTAGTTCAACCAGATGTCCATAAATAATGATTATCACTTTTTCCACTATGACGAAGGATTGGAAACAATTGAATTGAACCTCACCAATTCTTTACTTTTTTGTCGTTCATATATTTATTCTATTGAAATCGTTTGTTAAATGTTCCAGCCTTGCTTAGATATACTACTAAGAAGCAAAAAAATATTTAATAAAATGTATGTTTGACATTTGTATACAGGAAAGTACATTCACGACAGTGTCTATTGTACGATTAGTAAGTAAAAGAAACTGAACATCTTAAATATCTTAAATATACCATGAACTATTTTTTACAATTATACAAATATTACAGATATGCAGTACAAAAAAAAATTTTAAGTCTAAATGTTGTAATGTTGTATGGACTTCTGATGTCTAAATTGACATAATATTTAAGAAATTAATTTAATACCCAGCTCAGTATTTAATTTATTGTATCACACATTCTTACATATATCTAATGGAGTAAATATAGGATATTATGATATTATAGTCCATACATGTATATATAAAAGTAAAAGTTTACGAAATTCCAAAGATTTATGAAGTTAGTACAGCGTGAGCTGATGTCATCGAATGTAGTGTAAACATAAAAAAAAATGTATTCGATAATATTATGAAAATGAGTTTACAACATTTGGAAACGATTAATTTATCGTCTAGTCACAGAATTTCAATTTAGAAATGGCTCATACTCTGGGTTGCGTTACCCACTGTGTGTTTACAGTCGGTTTTCACTATTTTCATTTAACATGTTAAACCAAAGTATCGGCAGTTCAAGAGCGACCGATACGTTGATGTGATAATATATTCAATTGTATTCGTTTATAATCTATAACATAATATTTATTATACGCGTTGATTTGTTCTTTTTTTTCAGCCTACGCAGGCGAAAGTTATGTAGAGTACCTCATGTACTTTTCTGTAAAAGGTTTGCAATATTAACTTAAGTACAAATATAAAACAATTCATTCGTAAAGCAAACTAATCTTACGCTGTAGATATTTTGATGGTTTGTAATCTGGCCGAAAATAATAATTTTTCCAATCGAGCCACTACCGCCTGTTACGAGAAGAAATTTATTTCTACTCATCTGCGTCGTGCCGCGTTAAGTTCACTAACAATAAAACGGTAATCATACCGAACACTTGACATTTTCCGTCTGTACATCGCATTCTTTTACGGCCGACGCGGTTTCGAACGCATACCGTGTGTTCACCAAATCACTGGATCACTGGACTTCTCGGCCGGACTACGTTGGAATGATTCGAATTTTTCTTCACAATCTAGTGGCTTACGAATACACACGTGTAAAATTATTTATTAAAAAATCGACTGAAACAATTATTTTATATTTCTACAAAAGTTAAATAAATTGCTCAAAGTTTGCTCAGTTGTTTTCGACGCGTAATTGAAAACGTTGTAGTCATCCTCTATTGATTGTTGATATAATTTTATCTTCACTAAGGTATACGATCGATATTTATTAATTTATTTTGCAACCATATTGTGTTATGGCTATTTTTTATAACACGTATGAAAAAAAAACACCCAAACACATTGAGAAAGGAACCAATATTAAACGATTATAAATTGTTTCATGCATTTTAATGAACAGTAAAAATGTATTACTTATTAAAATTGAATTGTCCCTTATTCAGTCAATTTTGAATTCAAGACAATACATCAAGTTTACTGAAAAAAAAAAAATATGCGCATACCAAAATGATAACAATATTGCAATGATCCCATAAATGTGTATTTGTATACCACTAGCTCCTAAAAAAAAGTCGATTTATTCCAATGCAATCCGGTCGAGAGGTTCAGTGCGCCTTAAATTGGTGAACACACGGTATGTAAATGTATAATTATAGAATATATTCTGTCAGTGACCGTGTAACTTTCGAGCGGCTAAGCAACTGATTGAAGTCGTAGTTAAACAACATGCGTGAATAGACAAAACCGTTTAACCGAATTCATTGTTTCGTTGCTGCTTTCGAATTAAAAATATTGTCATCCACTCATAACTTAATTTCATTTTTCAGATTTAATACCGCGATACGAAATCGATATCTTGGACGTGTTCTGCACCATTACCGGTATAATAATATATAATATAATTTAACGATAATATGTTATTACGGTTTTTTTTTTATTTAGAAAAACAACAATATGCAATATGATTTGCAATAATATAGTTTAAGCGATGAGTAGTATACATGACATAGATCAGAGGTTCCCAAACTATGCACCGCACACTTTTACCGTACGCACCGCAAACGTGCGTCACCGCAAACGTGCGTCACCGTAAACGTGCGTAACCGCACGCCAGTCGACGAGCCCGTTCAAGGGGCACCACGGCCCTAATAAAAATAAAACTAATAAAACAGAACTTAGATGCACTAGTTTTTTACGCATACCAAAAGCTCCTTGCGGTATTCACTGCGGGGCACTGCGGTTAAGATTAGTTGGGGGAAAAGGGCACCACCGGGTAAAAGCTTTGGAACTGCTGACTTAGATAACGGGTACAAGGGTGGGGGCAACTTGGGCACAACCCTTTTCCGCCGAAACCGTACCATTCTCTTTCCACAAATACCCTTGTACGCCGAATTGAATAAAAACGTCGATTCACTTTTTCTCACCTCTTCCTCATATTTATATAAAATTGCCAAACATTACGCACGGTCGTGGAATTCGAGACCGGGAGCACAATTTATTATTTTTTTTTTATTTATTTTACGTATTTGAAAATCGTTTTAAACAAACGACTTTACATTTTACTAGGGATGACGGTATTTTTTTTTTCCTTCGATATTTCGGTATGATATTTTATACCGGTATGAGTCGGTATACCGAAAATATCGTTATACCGGTATTTTGGTTCGATATTTTCGATATTTCGGTATTTTCAATATTATCGATATTATCGGTATTCCGGTATTATCAATATTATCGGTATTCCGGTATTTTCAATATTATCGGTATTCCGGTATTTTCAATATTTTGGTTATATAATAGATTATTAGAGTATAGACTATAACTATCTATAACTATAATTTATAGTTATGGCGTTTAATTTATTATAAAAACAATAATATATTCTTATATTATAAAATTAATATGATTTAATTTACTTCTTATTATATTAATAAAAAAAATAAGATCACCAATCCATATTTAAATATTTTACTTTATTATTTTGACACAAATTTTGAGTTCATAGACAAAAATATAAGTTCTTCAGCGTGATCGGTTGAAAGAGATGATCTATGATCAGTTATAAATTATAATATTGCCAGCACAACTGAACATACGTTCGCTTGGAACACTGGTACCCTGTATGCATAAATATTTTTTACCAAGAATGGCCAAAGTTGGAAATTCATTTTCATACACTTTTCATACCCGACCCGCATCGGTATTTGAGATAATATACTTCTTATTTATTATATAAGAGTTTCTATATCGAAGGCCCGTAGTAATTTCCCACTGGAAATTTTGTACAGTTTAAAAATAGATTAAAATATTAAATTACTAATTTCGGTGTTATCGATATTTTCGATATTTCGGTGTATCGATATTTTCGATACTTCGGTAATTCGATATTTATGATATTTTCGGTATTTTCGATATTACCGGTATACCGTTTTTAAAAATTGGACGGTATACCGGTATATCGACCTCAAATCGATATACCGGTATTACCGTCACCCCTACATTTTACTGCTGTGATGATTTATTTGCGATTGATTTTCGTTTATTTTGAACGAAAATTGTTTTTTTCAAAAAATTTGTCAATTTTATAGTTTTAAACAACATTAATTATAATTTTATGATACCTATTTATTTTATTATTACAATGATTTATTTATGATGAATTTTTATTTATTTTATTTGAAAATCGTTTTTTTAAACAAAACTGTACATTTTGTAATTTTTAACACAAAAATAATGATTGTCCAAAAACTATTTAGGCACCATCAATGTATTCATATTATAAATATTGTCGATTTCAAAATTTGCCGGAAAAGGGAATCGGCGGAATAGGGAACGGTACGGTTTTGGGAAAAAAAGGTCCCGCCCAGTCAGTTTGATAGAATGGCCCGTCCATTGAAACTGCTTCTGACTTCAGATTTTAACCATTGGTATTATTCCTATTATTATGTTGTGTCTTACTTCATACTTATACTTGATTTTTATTTGATTGCTGGGAAATGATGGCGGCCACCAGCAATAAGAATATTTTAGCAAAGATGTATAAATTAATATTTCTGAAATTGAGCTTTAAAATGTAATATTTGACACAGTATATTGTTAGTTTCATATTTGATAATACGAGTGTGTTGTGTAGCTTTAAAATGACAACTCAGTTGCAGATTTCGATATCAAACTTTACATCTAGTTAATAAGCCACTTTGATTTAAAGTGAACCAACACGTTTTACAGTTGGTATTATTTTCTCAGTTAACACTATTTCTAAAATGTGGTAGTTGACGAAAAAGTTACAGTTAAAATATATTTATATAAGTTTCATAACACTTACTTAATAACGAGTTAAATTCTGTTCTAAGATGTATGGAATAATTAATTCCATTTTTTTTTCTTTTTTATGGTCCCTTTATTAATGTTATCCTCAAAAATATAAATTTTTCATGGATTCCGAAATGTCTGCATTTTCTTTATATTTAAATTGACACCTTATACCTTATACCGGATAGATTTAAAGCTTTAAGTAAGATTAATTATTATGATACATCAAAGTATAATTGATAAATCATAAATTTGGCTAAAACCGTATATTTAGATATTTTTAAATTTAAGTTATAGCTATGGATTGATTTTATCTTCGAGGTTTAGGAATAGAATATCAGTATTTAATGATCATTCATTCATAGTAAAATATTATTTACACTTTTGAAATTTTTAACAGAGTTTCTTCAAAGTCAAGGATTCAATGGTAAGCTACAATGGTCTGCACTGATCTGTTTTTAAGAAAATGTATTCTGTGTATTTTTTTATTACTTAACTAATTCTGGGTATTTCTGCGTATATATATGCTTAATAATAAAGTACTTATACAATGTTTCATTTTTATCGCGTAAAATAATTTATAACACAGTCATAATAGACAATCAAATTACATAATTTCATAGTTAAATTCATGTATTGCATTTTAGGAAAATATAAGGAAGATATTGTTACTATCAAGAGTAAGTAGCAGAAGATATTTTATTTTAAATTAAAAAGTATTCTCCTGACTAAATGTATTACGTATTTATTTGTCTAGTGGGTTTTCTGCTAAAAGTATAATCCGTCATTAGTTTTGAATAGTGTCAAATAACATTTTTAGATTTTGTACCAAAAAAAAAAAAAACATTTATATAAACAAATTGAGGTGATGTTTTCCATAATATTTCATCATAATAGCTATAACTAAATTATATTTCCTCAAGTCATATTTTTTTAGTTTTATTTTATACATTTTAATGAAACTACCTATTAGATAAAAAATAAAAATAATATTTCTTTGTTCTTAAAACTCTAAAAAAATATATATGTAGTTACCTACGTACATTTAGTATACTAACTCGTATATAAATAATTTATTAAAAATTATTAAATATTTCCTAAAAATATAAAAAAAAAATATATTTTTTCGATTTCTATGGTGATTTTTTAAAATTGAAATCGCTCGTAAATACGTTTTTACATATTATATTATACAGTTATATTCCGGGCAAGAAGTTGTTTTTTTTTCAATATATATTTAATTGTTATATATTTATTGAAATTTGTTATTAAACTATAAGGTATATTATTCATATTATAATTTATGATTCAAATATCGGACAAGGGCCAAGTAGCCGAGTCTTAATTATTAATAATAATAAAAAAAAATAATTTGTGATTTAATTAAATATTTTTTTAGATCATAGTAAAAAGATAGGTAAGTTCATACTTGTATTGTTTAAAGGTTTATCATTTTATTTCAAGTTTGATTGCACTTAAAGTTAATTTTATTCTATCTTAACGGTCATATTTTTTTTTAATTCAAATTTTAAACAAGGAGTGCTTTTAATTTTATTAAATTTGTTGTAATCGATGTGTCCTGTTGACATTTAATCAAATTAGGTCCAAGATAGACATTTTAATTATTTATTTTGTTTCAATTTAAATAATTTTTAGAGTCTGAAAAAACTGCAAGTACGTCTGTATTTTTATTTTTTATGTTTACGATATTACAGTTATTTATAGTGATATAGGTGTCACATTTTGTTAGGTTCCGGGTTTTCTCTATTGTTAACTTTCCCCAGAATTATAGATTTTTCATTGCTTACGTGTATATACATAGTTAATACTTGATGGTTAAATCCGTGGTCTCATATTCTGAACAAAACGGTGTTAAAATGATGTTTTTTACTTTCAATTTAGTAATGCACCAAAAATGCATTTTACTTAGTTTTAGGTTTCAAGTACCTACATTTAATTATTGTGATCCAAGTATATGCAATTATGTATGAAATTATTTTTAGAACCAGGTTAATAATCGCATAGAAATATCTAAATTAAGTTGAACTGTTAGATTTTCAAACTTATATTATTAATATCATTCGTATATTTTTTGTATTAAAAACGTTTATTCGGATGTCATAAGTTTATTAATTGGTATTTTCTTAGAGGCTTAGGATTCTATTCGAAACACAATTTATTAAATCCATTACTCAGTACCTTTTATATGTACCTACATGTACCTTTTGGGCATCGTTGTTTCTTTGTAACTGACTAAAGTTATAACATATTTTCTTGCAATGGGTATATTTTTAATGCGATTATTTGAAACGTAAACAGTAATTTATTATACGTGAACGATCCAACAGTTTTCAATAAAATTCAAACAATCAATTTTAATTAATATCGAAAATTATAATTCCTTCTCTTGTACTCACCCATCCGACAGCACATAAACACCCATTCGCTGTATAACAATATATGGATGTATCAAGTATTAGATAAAAACTAAATTTGCGTATGGTTATCAAAAAAAAAAAAATGGAAAACAGTTAGACCGAAATAGAAAATATTTTCTCGTTTAAAGACAAATTATGAAGAATTAATCGAATTAACGGTAAACCCGTGGTATTCAATGATTTTATTCCCGCTCAAAAGCAGTGTATATGATTTAAAAATTATTGTTAAAATAAGGGTCTTGTAATGCCTTTTACATGTTTAGATATCGAGGAAGAAAGTATGTTTGTATTTTTATTTTATTATCATGATGGAGTGACACAGTATTTCATTGCACTTGGCGTATTAAACGCTATTGTTATATTTGTTTCGCATCATTAATAGGCAAATCGATTCATTATTTTGTTATTAACAAATTTAAAATATATAAAATAGGTATTTTGTTACACTATTGGCGTTACGTATAACGTATAAGTTCAATTATGTAATAAATAATACGGATTTCAAGTCAAATTGTATTATATTTGAAAATACTTATTTAATTATTCAATCAATCTTTAGATAAGCTATTTCATTCTTTCATTACATTTTAATTGAAATCTAAAGTGGTGATTGATTTTAAGAGTTCAAACGAAATTGTATAAAAAGTGTTTATTAAAAAATATAAATAACAATACTCAATGTTAATTGTTGTCATTGATTGTTATCAGCTAAAATTGGACCATATGATGAATATCTCAAAGATATGGCAGGTAGGAAGTAGTTGTACGAATTATTACTATATTATATCAGATATTGCATATTAATATATTATACATTATTAGTATTATACAATCAATGATCTTACATACATATACTGATACATGCATATTACAAATCACATAACACAATTTAATTGTTAACTGCTACGATCCTATATTGATAAATAAATGTACTCAAAAAAAAAAAAATAGAAATCTAAAATTGTTATAGTTTAAGTTTTTCTTAAAAAATATATGAAAAAGACCAGCATAAAAATTATCCAATAGTTCACCAAATATTTAAGATGAATTCCCCGCCCCCAATTTGGCGAAACTAGGCAGATACATATTATTATACCGTTATTCATAATATGTCGTCGTAATCGTCGAAAACGAATATATAAATAACGATGAAACCTGTCGAAATATAAACATTTTCTATTTGATTCACTTTTTTTAAAATACATTAGAATTTTTTTCGCGTAAATGACACATTGCATATCCAGGTTGCCTTGTTTTTTTTTTTGCTCAATAAGTTAAATCCACTGTTAATATTTAGAACAAAGTATTGCTTGTATATTTTTCTTTTTATATTCTCACATCACCGTGTATATTATATTATTATCATTTAATTTTGAGTTGAAATTATATAGTGCGTTTAACGTTTATATGTACTGTAATTGTAAAGCTGTAATAGTTGTACTGAAAACCTATTAAAACTACAAATAAAATAAAAATTGTGATGAAGGGTATTTTAAAGTGATTTGCCCGCGATTTTGAGTGATTATTCTTTACTTAAATTTCGTCCATACTGGGTTTGGGTAGTTCTGGCTTGGCTGCTTGATCAATTACTGTAGATTTTCGTATGTAACGTAGATGGCATTAATTTTGATTGCCCTAGACAGTGTCACAATTGAGTCAACGTGTCCATAAAAAAGAACCTATTATTATACCTCACATGTCGACCTCGTCGTTATTTTCGATAAAAACAATAACAATTTTAAACCTAAATAAAGTTTTTGCCTTGATATTTTTTTCCAGAGAAAATAGCGTCTGAAGCGAATGAAGAAGATACTCGTACGTATAATAATTTTTATAATTTCAATAACTATTAGACTTCAGCTCGAAAGTGGTTAAGATCTTTTTTTCATATTGTGAATACATTACTCGTTTTTATTTATTTATCTTATTTTATGGTTTTTATGCCCGTGGAGGAGTAAAAGTACCGTTTATTATAACATAAAACATACATAAATCATATAAATAATATAAAGCACACTAATTAAAATGTTCGATAAATTGAGAACACAACGTTTTAATTTTGTTTTATTAACTATTATTGTATAACAACAATTATTCTGATTATTGCGCGTGTTAAAGATTCGATAATTTGGCTACCGAGGACAAAATCGCTAAACATTGGATTTGTATAGAAATTACGAAAACTTCGAGTGTTAACTTGTGGTCTTATATTTTGTCGAGTACTTACATAAGTTTTTAATAGAAAACTCATGATTTTCGAAAAAATTTTTTTTTCTTTGCAAAAGCAAGAACTCTATTAACTTATACAAAAAAAAAACTTGTTAAGAAATTTGGTTCTACTATTACATCGATCATCTTTAGAATTATAAGCTGGTTAAACCGACCTCTTTCACTTCGTTATATCGAGAGCAATGGTGGCACATTGGTTTCAATTCTCACCAAACCTAAGAGTATTATCATTTAATTTTAAAATGTTACGCTTATAATATGTAAACCTCATGTCTGTAAATATCATAATATCTGACGCAGCTTTCTTAACGAACACTTACCTATATTTTTTTTTTTTTTACGCAACAACACGCCATATAATGTTATAATGTCTATAATGTTATACGTGTATTTTACTACATGGTATTGAAAGAATCGATAATTTACTGTGGATATTTCTAATTTCTATGGAGCAAAATTAATCTATAACGTTGTACTTGAAAAATTTAAAACAAGATGTTATTCTGACTATAGCGAAATTCTCTCATTTTACTTTGTTTTTATTCAAAACATACTGAAATATTAATAACGAATAACATATACAACATTCAATATTGATTTTCACAGAATCAGAAACAAGTTCCTGCGATGAATATTCGTTTGATTGTTTGTATTATACATTTAAATAAAATATAATTATACATAAAATAAAAGATATTAATAGTCTCTTCCATATGGTTAATAAAACCGTTTTGTAATTAAATGGAGTATTTATTAAAAATTTAAAGTGTGTATTTTACGAGATTATTAGTTTAATATTGTCATTGCCGAGCTGTAACACTTCACAGCAAAAGCTCTTTTTTAAAAAAAAAAAAAACAAATATATCTTTAATTTTTTTTTTACTGTTTAACGAAATAATCAAGAAATATTTATGAGATGAAAACTGACTTTTTTAATTTTAGCTCATAATTTTCAAAAGTAACCGAAAGTTTACCGCAAATGTTTATTTTAAACAATAAATTATTAATATAAATAAATATTGTACGAATTTTTCAGCAATGAACCATTTGAGTTATTATGCTGCTACTAGAACGAAGAAATTGTCGGAAACCTACAATGACGGTAATTTTAAATAAATCTGTGGTGAAAGGAATATATGTGTGGTGAAAGGCAGGAGCATAGGATACTCGAATTGCATTTATACTTGGCTTTAAGGGACATCCGTGGTCACTGATAGTGATAAAAGTTGTATTTGTTGAAATATTTAAATTTTATCGAGCTATGTAGTTATAATTGTTTTTGGTCAAATACCTAACATTACAGTGTGGGTTTAATATGTCCTAATTAGTATAATGATGATTCGGTGCGATTATAAGCGAAATGCGAATAAACGCATCGGTGGTTGTACCGAATTACCGGTGGTAACTTGACGTCTTTTCGACGGCAGTTGGAAAAATTTGCCCGACTAGGGTGCCATATTGAAACATTTGGTCTTTGAAAATACATGTTGATGTGGCCTAAACACTGACTGTTATATGTCTGGTAGGACAACTATTACAATATGATGGGGAATTATTATTATTAATTAAAGCTCACTTTTGAATACAAACTGTACGTACGTTTGAATATTAAACTAAAGTTATCAGAAGTTTTTGAAGTTCTACGTCCCAAAGCTTGGCTGTCGTCAAGCACAGTCAGAGCGGGAGTCCGTCGTCCGGCCAATAAATGCTGGTTAGATATTTCTTGCCTGAACCGACGATCATCGTACTATATGCTATAAATATTATATAATAACTAATATAAATTAAATAAATACAAGTTCGAAGAAGTCAAGGAATAGTGAATAGGTAACAGCCACAGCAGGCTCCGACGATTGAAGTAGTTTTTATTTTTGATTGTAAAACCATTTTGAGTAGGTTCACTTGATTGTATGTAATTATCAACTAATTCAAATACTATCGTTGAACTGCTCAATCTTTTTTTTAAATTTTTCTAAACGTCATTAAATTAATATTTGGAAAACTAGACCGCTGCTAACAAATGCCATCTTTCGATTTGATTTTGATTTTTGGTATAAAACATAGGTATAATAACTATTTAATTTTGTTTGTGAAATTACACATTATATGTACAATGAAAATATAATCTGTGTACCAGCTGATATTTTTTATTCGACTATTAATATGTACTACTTTTTTTTATTCTAGTTGTGACAAAAACGGCCGTACACTGCAGATGTAATTCACTATTTTAGTATACTTATAAATAATTTCTAACGACCATAAGTGTATCATTTTTTTCTTATATAATATCATCAAGGTGACTCTAAGAACTTAATGAGACAATTAACCTACTCGATGGTAGTTTTGTGACCACACACACTCCACGAGGAGGATATGAGTTACGCAAGAGTATACCTTTGTTATTCCCAGTGGGACAAGTCTAAGGAGGGGAATACGGGGTGATTTTTAAGCCATTTTGCACCCACTTTTTTGGTCACAAAATGGTTGAATTTGTATTTTTTTTATTTTTTTGTTCAACTTATCATAGAAATTTGTTTTCTATAATTTTTTTTTTTTGATAAACGCTTAAGGGTGTCCTATGATTATACAAACTTTCTTTTTTCAAAAAGAATCGCCATATTTTAACGCAAAATATTTTTCAGTTAATATTTTTGGAATATTTGATATAACGTAGTCAAAACCGTATTTTGGAGTTTTTACCAATGTAGGACGTACGGACGTGTAGAAATTATAAAATTCGTATTATCTTGAATCAATAGCAATACCGATTACATGTAATTACAAGTTATACCACAACATCAGGTTTTGTAATAATATTTTCCTTTATACTTAAATTAGAATAATTCATTGACTACTCGTTCGAAATTTGATTTCGATACATATCAATTCATAGAAAAATTAACTTAATAAAATACTGCGGTGAAAAAAGAGTGTTATCACTTGAAAAATATAAGTTTGTATCGACACAACACCTTCTTAAAGTGACGTGAAGAAAAATAAGTTATGGAAAACATAGCTTGTATGGTTAGCTTTATCATTAAGAAAAATCAATCCAAAGAAAAAGCGTATAGTAAAACCGAGTATAAGCAATTACGAGTAAAAGCTAGCAGAGTAAACAAAAACCTAAATCAAAACGGAATTGTTTCAATACAAATTAGTACATATTATTATTTTAAACATCATCATGGATTTTACCACTGAAAATACTCTGGTTGTGTTAACAAGACACCCGAATATCGGTTAATAATAGCTTTTGAAGGACATTCGATTACCATGAATCATTACATATTGTCATAATACGTTCGTGTTAGCAATTTAATATTATTACTACAATACAGCGTGTACAAAAATCAATTGTTATATTAATGTGTAAATATCTTAACAGTACAACTGGAATCATACAACTTTGATGGTAATAATAAATAAAGCATTTTATCACGATAATAATTGTTTGCACACTTATGTACATTAATCACACAACGATTTTTTTGTTGAAACTAATATATGTATATAACGATGTACAGTTCGAATAAGTAAAGAATAATAGACAGCACGATTTCCGTTTTTTCAGGAGTATTGTCTAATGACGGTCCTCGCGCCGAATCAGGTATGTTCTGCTACCCAAATCCAAATGATAATACGTAAATGTAAGCCCCATCAACGTCGAACATTTGCATTTAATGTTTCTGGCCAGCCGTAGCTTATAGTTTTTACGATTACCATTCAAAACGTGGCATTAACGTCTAAAAAGTTAAGTGGGTAATCACATCGTGACGGCTACCCGGCGAGGACGTGCAATTCAATTTAAGTTAAACACGAAGACTCAGACATTGATTACAGTTAAGATCAAAGTAGATCGTTTAACGGATAGCGGGAAAAGGGTTCGAATATGTGCTCTAAGTTTGATCAAATTATTTAATGTGTTTATTAAATGTGTATGCCGAATATCAACCTTTTCACAAACTAGACGTATATTACGAAGAAATGCAGATATTTAATTTGCGTATCGCAATTTATCTTTCCATAATTATTAAAAAAAAAAAAACAATATCGCGTATGGAAAATCCCAATAGTTTGGTAATTAATGTTTGAAACGCACTTATCATCCCGAATTCGATGCACATGCATTTTCCGTATCAGTGACGATTGTTAGTAAAAATGTTTGTAAATAAAACTGTTGGCAAACATTTAAACTACACATAGAATTACTGGTGTTAATACTTCAAATACTAATGATGTTCTAATTGACAATCTTTCTCTAGATGATTCGTTAGAAATCAGTATGTTAACTATTCACTAAACTATTAATGTATTTGTTTACTGTTAAGTTCACATAATAACATAATATAGCGAAATTCAATTAAACTTTTTTTGGACCGTATTATAATTTATAAGTCGTAGAAAATGAAAATGTTTATTTATTTTAAATAATAATACAATCTTATTCCTCAACGACTACAAACAATGCAATGTATTACACAAATGGCCAAATTTTCTGATGAATTTCGCTAATTTCTAATTTCTTGAATTATGTTAATTTAAGAAAAATTATTTATTAAATTATCGTCAATGTGAAATTTTCAGAAACTACGGAAAAAGGCCTAATAGGTATAAATAATTATTATTCTGTAAAAATGTTTTTTTCATATTTTTTTTATCAAACAGATAATTGTTACTGCCTTTTGATTTTTAGATGAATTAGTGGTATTTAATCAATATAATTACTTTTGGAATTTAATTTTGTCTTCTAGATTTACCACAACGGTACGCAGTATGTGCTCAGTATGCTGAAAAGAAAAGTTCGTATTATATGATAACAAAATAAAACAAAACAAATGAAACAACTTCCTTTAAGAAGTATAGGATATTATTAGATATCAACTAATTGTTTATTATTAACTTGTCTTTGAATATTCTCAAAAGTAATACTCATGTAAATGATATGCGTACATCGTCGTATATTAACCATGGACGAACAATGTTTTCGTTCACAATGGCTTTTGTTAACGAAATCAATAATTTAAAGACATAGTTTTTCCGTAAAATGCAATAAATGTAATAAATATTGGTTTTGAATCACGAACGATATTACAACACTTGGTTGTATTCTCGTGCGTCGATTAAGATCAACAATATTCCAGACACCAAAATACGTCTATAATATCATGCGGGTACATTTATTTCAGTGGGAGCGGTTGAAAATAATGAAAAAATAAATTTCATTGGAGTGTTCTGTTTTCACTCAAGTAATACAACATATAACAGTAAAATTGATATTACGAAATCGTTGTTGGTTACGCTTGTGAATGTTTTTCAATTCGCACTGAAAACGACTTCACACCCGACCGTTACCCGAATGGTATCGAAGCCCGTAAGACAATAATTGTTATTTATTATTACACCTGCAGGCGTTTTATCGTTACAAGAACCCTGTGTTCTGTACGTGTGATTTAATACAAAGCGTTGCGTGTAATATATATATATATATGTTAAACAACTGTATTCCATCTAAATCAATTAATGCAGTGGTTCCCAACTCAACAATAGGCACGGACCACTTTTATAAATTTTTCAACGTCACTACCTGATTTCAATTCACCCCCCCCCCCCCCCCCCTCTTTATATCATCACTTATTTTTTTATACTTTTTTAGTTATACAGTTTTATAGTTTATAATTTCTAGGTACAAAATTAAATCAGAAATACAGTTTATGTCGTGGAAAAATATTTTAACTTATTTATTTAAATATTTAATTTAATAAAAGTAGGTGATACAAATTCAAATGTTACATTTTACGAACTTATATAAATTAACTTATTCAATGAAAAAATAATACAAAAAATTTATATTATTCAGTACTTAATTAATGTGACTTATTAGGGGGTGCTTCTTTTACCAGTTGTGGAATTCTTGGAATGATGAAAATATTCAGTATAATTTCTCTAATTTTTTCATTCGCGGACCACTTGAGACGAGTCCACGGACCACCAGTTGGAAACCACTGAATTAATGTATAGATGCCTGTGTGCCCAGCGATTCAAATTCGTACGCACGGTTTATTTTCGATTTCATTAACATTCACCCGGGCAGCGTGTGAAATATGTTAGTCAACATTTTTATATTTCTCAAGTCAAATTTATTGGTGTTGATTAAAATACAATGTTTTACTATCGATGCCATTAAAATATTGATAAGCTTATCCAACATGGCGGTTCATTTTACATTTTACCTACTTGTATAATAATATGGTGTGGTGGGGTGTAGCCGCGTAGGTGACAAGTTTAAAAGAACCTACTTGATGCGGCATAAGTATAAAGTACTCTACCGACACCAATATTATTATTATACAATATGAATTGTGAAAAAAAAAAACATGTTTTAGTATAACTTAAACTAACAGTTATTTTATGTTTAAACAGATGTACTCTTTGCACATGATTTTAATGGTATGTTTAATTATTTTTCTACATGATAACTCAAAGTCTTACGTCAAAATTCGATTTTGAATATTTATATACTATATATTTATTGAAACACTATTACAAGTCCTAAAATAACGGAATATGTACATTATTTTCAGGATCTATTAAACACGACAAGACTTTCAATCCAGGTTCGTAAAAAAAGTTATACGATTTTTAATCAAAAAATTCCTTCCACAACGGATCTTATTTCATATTTTGTATTATTTTTCATGAACCATGTTTGGACAAATGAATATAAGCCACTTTTCTAAAATGAAATTGGCGAGCTTCTATATTAAATGTTTCGCTTCGACTGTATATGTTATTTTTATACAGGTATCGCGTCATAATATCATAAATTTCAGGACTTATTATTTTTTGCGATATTTGTTATTTTTCGGTCGCATACAGAAAAGGTTGAATCATTTCAGAATGATTCAACCATTTCTATTAGAAAATGTTGACGAACTTTCTACCAATCTCATTACATCCCCTGACACAGTGCCTACGTTTACACGAATACTTCATGATGTTATTTTTGTTGCCATGGGCTCATTTAAGATACGGTAATACACGCGACTCATTTAATGACACTTTTGTGGTCGTATTTATTTAAATCTATCAATATTGTCTACCGACCTCCTATGAACGTTTTATGCTCGTCGCGCGTGTGATCCTTTGCCTTCCTTCGTCGTATCTGTATTACTACTGCTATGGAACGTTTATCAGACTGCTACGATTATGATTAATGTCTACCGTTGCTCATGGCCGCGATAAACTAATCCGACGAAAAGCGCATGCGATCCAAGTAGGTTAGGTTTTGGCATTCGGTCGGGGTAGTGTATACCTGCAGTTTCATCGCTCTCGCCGTCGAAGACCGTACGCCTAGCTCTCGCCGGGTCTCGCGATTTTTTTCGACACCGTGGTGAAAAATGCGTTTCGAAATTCCTGTCCAGCAATCGGACATATTAAACGAGACTAACGGTGATAAATCCGCCGTGTCTTACTAAATTGTACAATACCGATTTTATGTAATACTCACGTATATCTTACATAAATGCATTTATTTTTTCTAGCCTATAAATACACGAAGGGTTCGTAACAATTTTAATCTTTTTTTATATTAAACGAATGTCAGCCATCATATTGTTACCTTCCACGAAGGAGTTATTGGTTATTTGGTTGAGTTTTCATTTTAGGCGATACAACTGTACGGCCGAAAGAGTTCTGGCACACACCGCTAGAGCCATAATATTATTTTTATTCGACGCTCAACTAGTGTGGACAGGCTTTTAACTTGAAACCGGCGATGTACGTTTTAGAGTTAATGAAAAACAGTCTTGTTGGGAATATTCGATTAACGGAGCGATTTCTTTTAGTTTAATAACTCTGTGTATTTTATTTCGGTAGCCGACCTAAAATAATTTCAACTGGGGACAAAACGATACATTCTAATGAAATTAATTAATAAATGTCTTAAGCATAACATTTCGTACATTTAAAAACGAACATCATACACCTGATATCTTATTTACACCGATTACATACTTATCGAAAACATTGTTGGAAATAAAAGTTATTGAGCAATAATTCCTAATACAAATATACCTATGCCGGCTATGTTTAATTTTTTGTTTTTCAGTTGAAGCAGATAAATATAAAACTTTTCTCAGTACATTACCCGATAACGGTTCGTAATACAATATAATGTACATAATGAATACCTACTTTAGCGATATAACAGCTTCACCACATACTTAGCGATTCTCAAGCAACTGTCAATGCGACTTAAGACGAGTGCAATATTTAATGATATTTATTCAAAGATTTACATTCAAATTTCAATTTACAACTACCGTGCACAATTTAAGCTGTAGACAAATAACGAACACGATAAAATAATTTATCAAAGTTTGTAAACATTTGGCCGAAAAAATACACGTTTTTGTACGGTGCGAATAAAAAATCTTTTTTTTTTTCTAGACTTTGTTCACAGTTTATTATTTTTATTTTTATTTTTTCTCTGACACGTTCTATATAATCATCTAAAAATAAAAATCAGGCACAAATAATACTAGAAACTTTGATAGCAATTACCCACCTAGTCTGTTGCTCTTCATGATTGTTACTTATTGAAAATAATATGAGCTATCGTCGCTTGTCTCTAAATATTAACCGAATTTTTGCAGATACTGAAACTAATTCAATGTGTGCATACGCTTTGGATATATTTACAAAGAGGTTGGAATCGTATAAAATTGGTAATAAAAATATAATACTCATGATAACAACTAAAGTTTTAAAGCTTTTGTAACAATGTTTATGATGAAATAGATTTGAATGATGATATTGTGCATAATGGTGCGGTGAACGTTACCAAAAAAATAGGTTTTTTTTTTCAATAATCTAATAAAAAAATGGGTATTTTTTAGATGCTTAAAAAATACTTTGTATAATTTAAAAAAATTAACTTAACTGTTACTGTAACGATGACGGCATAATGAACTGGAAACATTTATATCAAATAAAACAAATTATATTTAAACAAGTAATTTATGTTATTATGTCATGCATAGCACATCTAATAATAATTCCATGCCTAGAAATTCTAAAACCCAATAATATCTGTAAAATTTTAGCTACCATCATGTATGAGCTAATACGAGAAATACAGATGTATTGCCACAGACTATACAATATATTATTATGATTTGTGATATCGCTCACCAAGGTTTGATTATTTTTTTGAGAAATGTTTTTTTTTCTTTTTAGATTTAAACCCATTACCACACTGCATGAGTAAATAATTCAACTGTTATACATTTAAATTATTTTATTCATATTTATTACTATACGATTATAATTATTGAGAAGTCACATTTAGGTAGTTATTTAATGAAACCGGACAGTCATTTGTAGTTAAATGTTTCTAGTTCCGTTGAACATTATTTAGAGTATCTATTCTTTTATTATTTTCCCAAATTGATTTTACTTCTAACGTAGAAATTATCAAATGTGGCTCAGTCGGTCGGTGTGCATAACTGTAAGTTATGTAGATACATGTACTTATAATTATACTGCCTCAACCACATACCCCGTTAGAAATTGTAAGATAAGACATTTAACTATTTTTTTTATAAAACTAGGAAATATTTTTTATGGGGGATTAAATTATTATATAACTATTAACTAATAATTTTTTTTATCCTTATAAGGAATTGGTAATATTAGGTTTTAGGAGCCACGTCATGGGTTTTATACTTCATATAACCACTGTTTATTGTAATTTGTTGGTGATTTGCACATTGAATGATTCAATATTAAAGCAACTCGTATTCTTGGTATAACCATTGTTTATTGTAATTTTCTGATGATTTACACATTGAAAGATCAAACATTAAAACAAAATTAAACTATTTTAAAGTATTCGTTTAAGGAAATAGCAGTACAATATTTATTTATTTAATTGTCTTCTATATGTGTTCTAAGATGACCATAATGCTTGTTTATGATGTATTTTTATGTTTTATTATAAATACCTATGAATGTTAACAGAAACACTGCAATCATATGGATACACAGGTAGTTATAAAAGTGGCGCAATTATATTTAAACTTTTAACAGAAGGAAGAGAGCTTCAATAGCCAAAACATACTGTTACAATATGATATCAACATCATACTGTTCACTAAAAATATGAACGATTAATTTTGTTAGGGCTAGTAATCCCCTCCACAATCCATCAAGTTTATAGGGTAGTCGAAAAAATTGCTTCCTTCTTTGAACCTAAAGCACACTGTCCAGGAATTTTCCTAGACGTGGAGCTAACACTTGACAAAGTTTGGCACCACGGTCTTCTTTTCAACGTCAAACTTTTTTTTCCGGCTCCATTTTCTTAATCATTCGCTTTTACCTCGAAAACCGATCCTTTTCTGTTCGCCAAGGATATTCTTTCTCTTCAATTTTTCATATCCAAGCGGAAGTTGCCCAAGGCAGTGATTATCCGCCGATTTCTTCAACATCTTCACATCCGATATTACCCTTACTAAAGACACCATTCTAGCTTTTTACGCTGATGGTACAGCAATACAAACTCAAATATTGATTCCGTTAAATAATTTCGAGCTGTCCAGTACCACTTAAACTAAATTTGAAAATTGGTTACTTAAATGGAAAATAAAAATAATCGCCGATAAGAACATACGTCATATTTCTTTACATTCAATAAAAAAAATTCACCAACCTTGTTACTCCAAGGAGTTTCTATTCCATCAAAAGCACAAGTCAAATATCTTGTTATCGTTTTAGACAATAGACTTACCTGGAATAAATTCCAATTTAAAGCCAAAACGAAACTATTAAATACAAGGCAGCACCTTATGTGATCAATCCTAAAACCAAAACTCCCACTAAAAAACAAACTTTAATTATATAATCCTCGATTAGGCTAGTATGGACTTACAGTGCGTAATTCTAGGGTGTGTCAATCCATCATAAAAAAAAGTCCAGTCTTTTCAATCAATTTGCTTACTCTAAATCACTTTCGCTCCTTAGTTTGTAAGCAACTACTCTCTCCATATGGACTTAAATATTGAAACCGTCGAAAATCTCACTATGGCCCTGAACAAAAAATTCCACTGTAGATTAACCCACCCCACCAATCCACTCGTTTCAAATCTATTCTCGTTAACATTCCCGGAAATTCTTTCACGCCTCCCAAAAGACGCTGGTGTCGCGATCTTGATATAGGTGCCTAACCCAAAATAGGTATTACATATAGGGTCCTATATAATTGGATAGCTTCCCTTCTCTTCTATTAATTTTGCTATTATACTCTATAAACGTAATGTGTGAAAATTTGCTTATTCTGAAAAAAAAATATTTTTCTAGGAAAGGGGAATGCAGATAAAGATTTAAAACCAAATGGTATGTAAAAAAAACAAAAGATAATTCTCAACATATAGAGTTAAATTTATTTATATCTGGGACAAATGAATAATAATTTTTTTAGTAACTGTATAGTAATCGGCTATTTTCTCGGAAAAAAATATTCTCACCAGAATATGAGAGAAAACATTCTAGGACTTAAAATAAACATATAAAAATAGCTAAATGATATTTTGTACATAGTTTGTACGTACCTTATAATTGTTATTACATCTGCATTTCAATATCAAATCCAAATAAATTAATGTTATCATTTTTAGGAAACTAAACTTATAGTTTATCAAAATATTTTTGGGATAAAATATTATAGTAAAATAACAAATAATTGTATGTGATAAATTAATGTACTTTGCGATATCAATGCAATCATTTGAATTTCTTTTATAATGTGATTCGTTTACAGTTAACATTTTACGGTTTACATTTAATTACAGTTTCATAGTATGAAATACAATATACATATTTATATATATATATATATATATATATATATATATGTGTGTGTGTGAGTGTGTGTGGTACCACATTTTGTATTTATTTTTATTTTTCAGAAATAGCAAATTCTACCGGTAATTCATTTATTCATAACCTTAACCTAACATTTAATATTTTCCCGTGATAAAAGCTTTACGATTTCAACTGCGAACCATGCTCCATTAGTATTTTAGTTGTAATTAATCCTATTTAACGGGGTTTTTAGTTTTTGTCGTTTTTTCCAAATGGAAAATAATCGTCACAAGATGATAGTTTTAAGAATACACAAGTGGTGACGAAGGAAACTATAATTTACCAATAATAGTATGAAGTCACTGATAGTCATTACAATTGTTCGACCACTTTCTAATCTATTCAATTTGTAACCATTTCCACTATAACTATAATTAACGTTTTCTATTTTCAAATACGAGTAGTATACAAAATTATAAACATAAAGCAAAATTATTTAGAGTTCACTTCGGACACTTGAAAATGTGTTATTCAAATGCATATTTATTAAAATACAGCATTGAAATAAAACTTATAACGTAGAATAACATAGGGACGCATAGAACATTTTTGCTATATCTGTTCTGCAGCAAACACATATAGTTTATACCAAATGGGTACGTACGATTTATTATTCGATAGTGTTCGGTAATCATCGACAATGCTGATTTAGCATATTACATTAATTTACACCTGTATCTATTTCAGAATTAGGAAAAGGATACGCAATAATGATTCGGCACATGAAAGAAAAAAGTTTGTATTATTATTTATTATAGTGTTAATTATATGGGACACAATTACTTATATATATATATATATATGTGTAACTTGCGTTCGGTATATTATTCCGTTATGAACTATTTACCTGCATTCTACCCAAAAGAGCTATAGGATATTTTATAATACATACGTTCCTACGAGTCGTAATAAAAAGTGAAAATACTCAGTTCCGCCTCTGTGTCTATTCTTTGTACGATTATCGTCAGTAAACTCTTCTTAATACAACTATTAAATACCGACAAACTTTTTGTCGTGCTTGATTTCTTCAACACCATTTTCTGAGTACATATCAATTCGATTTTAACTTTAAGTACCATTTGCATACCAATTTACTTACTCAAAGTTAGTGAAACCTGTAAAACATTTATTTCAGACATTAACGTGCCCGAAGACGATGAGACGAACACAGCTTACATATTCTGCAACACTACTGGTAAAGTAACTCAGTATATTTCCACCGTGTTTAACACTCGATTAACTATAAAAAAATTAGTTCTATTTCACTCAAATTGTCCACTGATATCGTCGGCACATTTGTTATACAAAGGTGTTTATGATGTGAAAGTGTGTTGGGCAATATATCGTAATGAATACAGTAGTTATTTAGTTAGTGGTTAACTAAGGTACTTAGCTAACTAACTGACTAAGAATTTGTAGGTATGGTACAATGATACATCCACAAGGTTATACTCTGCAACCAAACATTTAATCGTTCTATAATTTGTATAATTTGTAATCAATTTTGTCAATTATCAGTCTGTCTAAATATTGTGAGACGTTAAATGTTTTAATTTATACATTTTAAATGTTGTTACAGCTGCATTCAAGATATATGGTTTTGAGGGTAAGTATTTAATGGATAGGCATAGCATTTCAGTAATGGTTAGGTTAGGTTAGGTTTTTCTTTTTTTGCTCGACTACTAATTTCTACCCTAGGTCTTTAATATAATATCCAAAAATCAATCTTCCGTTCATGGAGACAGGATGATATTTAAATATTATCTTGACCACATGTTATGATAATAGTATTATAGTAAAGGATTATATTTAATAAATACAAAATAATAGCACATCCTGAAATTCAAAAATCGCAACACCACACGTATAGTTTAATGTCTTTGCAAATAAACATTTTGTGATGTATCACAATAATCAAACCATTGTTGAAAATATATTATAATATTATTGACCGGATGAAGTAAATAACAATATTGTCATTGTATTTTATTTGTCAGGAATCGTTTGGTATGATACCTGTTATAGACCAAACCGTGAGTAAAAGTTTAACAGCTGTACGATATTACGACCGTTACGATATAACTATCCGTATAAACCTTATAGATAATATCGGTTCAGAAAAGCGCACAACCCACGTACATTCTGATGATATTTATTTTTATATGCGCTATTGATACACTCATATGTACCTCAATCGTTAATATTATTAAAATCGATAAATTTAACGAAACAAAACGTATTCCCTAGGTCAGTGTTTCTTAACCTTTTTGATATCACGGAACACCAGGCAATAATATTTTTTTCATGCGGAACCCCTCTGAAAATATTTTTAAAAAAGAAGGGTAGACAAAACATGGCGATAAGCGGCAACATTAGCAATGCACTAAACTTTAGTGATTAAAATACTAAACACAGCAAAATACAATCAAATTATTTATTTAGAATTTAGATTATATTGAGAAGTAACATTATATAATATATTTAGATTAGATTAAATTTATATTAGATTGTAATAACAGGAAAAATAATAATACAATTATTGCATGAATCTTAATGGGATGGTTGCGCTTGAATATGACTGCATATGTTATCAATATCTGGAGTAAGGTTTGTTAATGAAAGTCTTAGTGTCGGCGTCACATTCAATCTATTTCGATATTTAGTCTTTGTTGCAGTGACTGCTGAGAATCCACTTTCACATAAGTATGTTGAAGGAAAAGGAAGTAGGACTCCCAACGCCTTTTGACTTAATACCTCATATTCGCTGTGAACTTCTATCCAAAATTTATCTAGTGATGAATTGTTTTTCAAGTTTTTCAACGTGACGTCTGAGGAAAGATCTGCCAACATATCCTCTTCATTCGTAGATAGAGTATTTGTTGAGCTATTGGCACTGAATGGATCCAAAATCCATAAGAAACCATCTCTTGGGTCTTGATTTGAAGGGAAATACTCTTCAAATTTAAGCGACAACATATTCAAATGATTAACAATAATCAGTTTAAGTTGAGAAATATTGTAATCTTCATTATTCTCGTTCACCCCACTCATGAACTCCATTAAGGTGCTGAACATTTCAAAACAGTTGTTTTCAATTCTTGTGATCCACAGCTTAAATTTTTTCTTTTGCCCTTCTATTTTACTGTAACTGTGAAACATGGTTTTCTGTGTTCCTTGAAGAGACAGGTTTAGCTCATTCAAAAGTTGAAATATGTCTGCAAGTTAACATAATTTCATGTTCCAATCTATGTCTTTGAAGTACTGAACCAGGTCACAATTTTTGCTTGATAAAAATATTATTATTTCTTCTCTAAGTTCACACAGTCTTTTTAATATCCGACCTCTCGAAAGCCAGCGAATATCCGCATGCAATAATAGCGTTCTATGTGTGGATCCCATTTCATCACACAACATTGCAAACAGTAGTGAATTAAGTGAGCTGGACTTAATAAAATTTACCGTTTTGACAGCTGTTGTTAGTACTTGATTAAACTCGGCACTCATTCTTTTACTTGCTAACATTTCTCGGTGCATCATACAATGTGTGCTTTGTATATTTGGAGCTACTTGTTTCATTTTTGCGACTAGTCCTGCATGCCTACCAGTCATATTAGCTGCGCCATCAGTACAAATTGAGATACAGTCTGACATTTTTAAATCTGTACTTAAGAAACAATCGGACAATGCAGAAAAAATTTCAGCGCCAGTTGTATGTTTCTTCAGTTCCAAGCAGTTCAAGAATTCTTCTTTGATTTCTTTTTCGTCCCAGTCCACATACCGAATATAAATAAGTAGCAGTGCTTTATTAGTAATGTCAGTCGACTCATCTAATTGAAGAGCATAGAGCTTTGACCTTTTTATTTTTCTTATAAGTTGCTGATGAACATCATCGCTTATCATAGTTATGCGATTTGAAACTGTATCATTAGAAAGAGGTATTGTTTTTATTTTTTTAGCAGCTTTATCTCCAAAAAGTGTAAGGTTGGCATCGACCCAGGGGCGGATTTAAGGCACTGCGAACTATGCGGCCGCATAGGGCGGCAAATTTTGAAGGGCGGCAAAATTATGCTGAATATTTATTTTAATTTTGTAAAATTAGGTATATAATTAAAAAAAAATAATATAAATAAATTTTATCTATCACTTCAAAATTTTGAAATTGTGGATTTTGTATTCGTTTATTTTTAGCAAAATAATATTTTCCCAGGAACTCGTCGACGACAACGACGATTGTATTTTATTAAAGCAAAGAGCTTATCTTATTGTTTATGAAATGTCTCATAACTCATAACATTATAAATGTATAATAGAATATGTATACGAATATTGGAGTACACGTAATATTTATAAACGTTCGCTTTAGAAACCGTTATCGCCTTAACGGTACAAGTTCAAGTTCAAGCGAATACATGTTTCCTATTGTTAAATCACTCGTTAGTTAGACGAAGACTGATGTGTTATCGTATTATTGTTAATAATATAACAACGATATTTGACAATTTCATTCTAAAATTTAACCATTTATTATGAAATATGAATTAGTCGATAGTTGTGTTTCACCGACGAGTATACGTCCGCGGTCCACGTGAATTATTTAGGACGACAGTGGTGTTATTGTGTTAACTGTTTACACGTATTTTATACGTACGCGCGTGACTTATTTATAGTGACGAAATTGGTGTTAAAAGTGGTGTTAATATGAACAGAAAAAAGTTAAGTGGGTTTTAGTATAAAAAGAAATCAAAAGAAAAGGCTGAAAAATTAACCAATGTTCTAAATCGGACACAAAAGGTTGATGCATATTTTAAACCAGTAAAAGAAAATGAGGAACAACAGGTATCTATTTCCAATTTACCCCAACCAGACATGACGAATGATTTAAATATTATTAATTTACCTAAAAAACGATTATTAGAAAATCAAAACCTAGAATCTGTACCTTTTACTTCTTCTGCCATTCTTAGCCAGTCTTTGCCTACCCCTCAAGATGAAACGATTACATGTTTCGAATCATTATCAATTTCTTATTCAAACGATCCTTCAAGTTGGATTATAAATGATGACATCCGAGATTATTTTGCTGTTCACGGTTTTGAACAAAATAAAGACTTAGATTTTTCTAAATCACTGCGTGTGTATAATGATGGAGAAAAACGTTCATTAACGAAAAATATGTTTGAAAGAAAACATTTTAATGGACAAATCATCAATAGACCGTGGTTAATTTATTCTGAAATAACGGGCAAAGTATTTTGTGGACCTTGTAGGTTATTCCAAAATAATAACAATGATTTATATTTAGCATCTGAAGGGTACAATGACTGGAGATCTGCATCTGTGCGATTAAAAGAGCACGAAAATTCTTCATGTCATAGAACTTGTGTTGTTAAACTTATGGATCGAGGTAATGCAATACAACGTATCGATTCAAAATTATTGGAGCAAGTAAATCAAGAAAAATTATACTGGAGAAATGTCTTAACTAGAATTGTAGCAATTGTTAAAAAATTAGCCTCACGTGGAATTCCATTTCGAGGACACGACGAAATAATAGTATCCGTAAATAACGGTAATTTTTTAATGATTGTAGAAATACTTTCTGAATTTGATCCCTTTTTATCTCAACACATAAATCGATTTAAAAATTCTGGAAGTGGAACTACTTCGTATTTATCATCTACAATATATGAAGAAATTATTAAACTGATGTCTGACAAAGTAAAAAACGCCATTGTGTCTCAAATAAAAACAAACTAATACTACTCAATTATCGTAGACTCGACCCCCGATATTTCTCATGTCGACCAGTTATCTTTTATTGTACGTTTTGTAAATGAAAAAGGGAACGCCGTGGAAAGATTTTTAGGTTTTATCGATAATGCAGGACATAAATCTGAAAAACTTACAAACATTGTTATTGATGTGTTGGATTGTCTTGGAATAAATTTGGCTGACTGTCGAGGTCAGTCATACAACAATGCTAATAACATGTCAGGATCATACAAAGGTTTACAGGCTAGAATAAGAGAACTCAATCCGTTAGCTTTTTATATTCCGTGTGCAGCGCACTCATTAAATTTAGTGGGGACACACTCTGCCGAAGCTGCCAGTCAATCTGTCAAGTTTTTTTGTTTATTACAACATGTTTATAATTTTTTTTCGGCGTCAACTCATAGATGGTCGATTTTAACGTCTCATTTAAAATCAAATGCTAAAACAGTCAAAAGTCTTTCAGTAACGCGCTGGTCTTCGAGAAACGATGCTTGTGTTGGTTTGAATGAATCATGGGATGAAATAATACAAGTTCTTAGTACAATCGAATTGGATAAAACTGAAAAATCAGAAACAAGATGTGAAGCTCGTGGACTTAAAATACAACTTGAAAAACTGGAAATAGCATTCATGGCTTTCTTGTGGGGTTTTTTACTTGATAGATTAAATGCTGTAAGCAAAAAATTACAGAATGTTAATATCAATGTGTGTACAGTGCTAGAATTATATGATTCATTGATTCATTTAGTGAATTCTCAGCGAGAGGCATTTGATGAATATGAAGAAAAAGCACTAAGCAAAGTAAAAAACAAAACATATCAATCTGAAAATTCTATAAAAAGAAAAAAAACAATTCGCCATGATAAAACTCGAGATGAACAAGTAGAAATATCAGCGAGAGATAATTTTAGAATTAATACGTTCTATGTCATACTTGATAGATTAGCTACTGAATTGTGTAATAGACGAAAAGCATATGAAACATTCTGTAAACCGTTTGATTTTATTACTAAACTTCAGGAATTGGAAAACTCTGAAATAATGGTTAAAGTAAATGAGTTATGTTGCATTTACAAATCAGACTTAGAAAAAAATGAATTTATTAATGAACAAGTACATTTTCGTTCTCATCAAATTACAAGTTTTAATGAAAAGAAAATTACACTATTTTTACTAATGCTTGTAATATATGAACGTAATATGAAGGATCTATATCCAAATATTGAAATTGCCCTTCGAATATTTGTCTCAACACCTGCTACGAATTGTACTGCCGAACGTTCGTTTTCGGTGTTAAAAAGAATGAAAAATTATTTACGGTCAACTATGTCACAAGAAAGGTTAAATTCCTTGGCCATACTAACTATAGAAAGTGATTTAACATCATCATTAGAGTATGAAGACATTATTGATGACTTCTCAAGAATTAAATCTAGAAAAAAAGCTATGTAAACTACAAAAATTAACTATGAATTCTAAATTTAAATATTAAAATTAAATTAAATGTATCAAATTATTTAATTTGTTTTGTTATATTCATTACATTATGTTTTTCTTATAAACGTTGTTACTAAAAAAAAAAAAATAGAAGATATTATATTTGAATCGGAATTTTTTTTATTTATCTTAAATGAAAAAATTAATTGATAAATAGATTTTGATAGGGGCGGCAAATTTAATTTGGCATAGGGGCGGCAAATTGTTAAATCCGCCCCTGCATCGACCATACAAAGCATAATTAAGTCTTCTCCTATGGTAAAATTTTTTTTTGATTTTGCAATGCGAAGTGATATCAAAAATGACGCTTTAAGAGCTGCGTATTAAACCCATGCGGTTATAAATAATTATTCGATACTGTCATGCCATCGTCGTTGCCCTTATCGTCATCATTAAAACTCTTTAAAGAAAATGAACTGTAATTTTATTGACTCTTATATAACAATATAATAATATCTTAAACAATATATTGTGCACGTCTATCGGGTTTTATTATTTATTATATTTTTAATATTTTGATAAAAGCACAGCATAGCACTTTCGCGGAACCCTCAAGTGATCTTCGCGGAACCCTAGGGTTCCGCGGAACACAGGTTAAGAAACACTGCCCTAGGTGACCAAAAAGTGAGATGACATATAAACATTCAGTCCAAAGCCCGAAAAATGCAATTTCAGAAAAATTCCCTCTCAGTGCGCCTGTACATTGTTAAAAATACACTCCCTCCACATTTCAAATGAATTCGGTATGGTAGTTTTGGCCATTTGCATTGCATGAATATAAAAGATTTCATTACCAGCCAAACGTTGAAGCCCCAGTCACACCTGCACAACCGACACCGTAGCGGCACCATTTCGACAACAATGTTGAACAATTATATAATATTATGATAGTACATAATTAGTGTATACCGATGTAAATCGAGTTGTTTATATGAATAGGGTTCTAATAATGTATTTTTTTTTTTTTTTTAGTTCACGTGTTCTTATACGGTACGTTGTAATCATTAAATTTTAGAATTTTGTAATTATTTTTCACACGAGACTATTTGTTTGTTACACTCGCTTGACATATATTTGGCTGAGTCAAGATAACTTATAGAATGAAGAATTCTTAAAATGTTCAGAAAAACACTTGATAATTGTGATAAATATATTTCACTGCAAACAACATAGGAAAATTTATCTTTTTTTTCTTGTTTGAACCGAGGATCAGGCGAGAACAGTTCATCTCAGTACTTTCACCAAGGAAAACTCATCTATCTTCTTTTACCAAAACGATTAGGTTTTATTATTATTGTTATGAATAACAAATATTTATAACTAATAAACTCATTAATTTCAACACTGTGTCAGTAACCGGATGAGATTCAATTGAGATAACAGTTAATAAAATATTTCAATAACTGTTTGTCAATGTGATAATGTGATGGTTATATGGCATCCAAACCTTTGTAAATAATTATAAATGTTTAATTTTTTTTTTCGCTTTTATTAGGTGAAATGGAGGAATTAGATAGTGCGTTTATATTTTTAATATATATATAACTTTTTTTTTGTCTTATTTGATTTTGCTTTTTAAAGTAATTTTTCAGCTTCAATAATATTTGGTTTATAATTAAATTCCTAGCAACACGTATACCGATGGATAAATTTAATTAATTGTTTAAAGCTCTTTGTACTCATCGCAAACTATAAGTACATTTTATTAACAACCCATTCGATTTATCGAAGTCTTTGTCATATATACATTTTTGTAAAATTTGTCCACTCAACACCAGGTCACTACGCATTTGAAAACGTGAATTATTATGATTGCTTGTATTTTCGTTTTAAATGTCGTAATATACCGCCTATTCATTAAATTTTTATCACATGTTATAAACAATCTGAATTCGGAAGAATTGTTATCGAAAAATTGCGATGAAGTACCTATGTAATACGGTTAATAGAGTTGAATAGTTTGAAAGTTCGATAAGGAAACACGCTAAATCTTATTGGATAAATTATACCAAATATTTTTTTTTTATTGTAACTACCTCGCATACCTTATTATTATTATTACCACCCATTCATATAATATTATTGTTTTGTTGTTATGTGTTGCAGAAAATGAGCAGAACCAATGTACGTTCCGATTTAAATTTTTTGAATATTATTATTGTCGTTGTGTTGTAAATAACAATATTTATCAAATTAGGTTCATAGTTTTTATTAGGAACCTCAAACAATTCATGATTTTTAATTAGATTTAATAAACATTCGGAAAACTCAAGACCATGCACATTTAATCAATTATATTGTACTATTTCCATAAACCATGCATAAATGGTTTAAGTAAGCTAATTCCATTAGAAATACCAAGACGAAAAATAATAAATACTTACTCGTTATATGACAAAATTAATGCAATTCTTGTCTTCTCGCATTTGTAATTTTCTTTTTTTGTAATAGCCATAATATAGAATATTCTAGTGATGGCTCAGGATAAAATTATTTTTAAGATAATCAAAATCTACCATTGTTATGATGGCTTTATTATATACAACTATTTATTAATAAATAGGATGAAATATGAGTTGTGTGAACAAAGTTACCAAGACGTATGATGATAATAACATTTTATTTTTTGTTTATCTTTTCAGACATGAAACTCGGAAGAAGTAAGTTTGTATTTATTCTTTATTTTAATACTTTTTTTTATGTTTTATATGCGTACTTATTACTTGATTTATTTAATCCATTTTGGTGAATCCATGAAATGGCCAAGCCGTTTAAGATAAAAATCGTCCGAGGGAGTATTTTCCTTTAGAATGGTGACATATATAAGAAAACGTACATTCTAAACATTCAATAAGAAAACCTATAGAAAGTATAAAGATAATAGTATCAACAGATCAATCGTAACGATAAGTGTACACAAATCTACAAAATTATTGAAATATATTATAAATTAATGTTATTTTTTTTCGACAAAAATGATATTGTAAAACAAAAAAATATCGAGTAACAAAATCTTTTGAGTTTTTTTTTTAAAGAAATACAACTTAGCAAGATCAGTCAAACGATATACCATAGCAAATGCCCATTGTTAAAATTGTTCCGTCACTTGAAACAATCGAATGATAAATAATATGATATGATAAATAATGCACGTATATCAAATAATACGTATCTTAGATACAAGTATGGCGTCTAAAATACTGCCCATCTCTGGTCGTATTGTTGCCGTTTAGTGCCCAACTTGAATCGTCCTGCAGCACACGGCAGGTTGTTCGGGAGATAAAGTATAATATTGTACACGCAGAATAAGACGTGATGCTATCATTGCTACCAAAGCTCGTATCACCCAGTCGGATCAATCGTGAATCGGTAAAACACTTTCCACGGTTTTCTTTCGCAGAGTTGTACCAAAAAAGCGAGTGTTCTCCTCGTCGATTCGTTGGATAAGGGAGTGAAACGGGTCCAATATATACCAATCTTGATTGTTTCGCTTTTAAGCGTGGCGAATAAAAATAAGAAACTTTTACCATATAACGTAAACGCGTCTTATTATATACATACGATATAACGTATGTACTAATCGCAAAACGCACGAATACAATCTCAACATCTTACTAATTTTTTTTTAGTGTACGCGTGCAAAATAATTATATTTTTTGTTAAGATCTCGTTCGCTTGGAATCTAAAATATCAATAATGAGTGACGACTAATATATGTATGTTATACCGTTTCAGATGATACCCGCGAAACCGGAATGTACCGCACGTTCCTCTGTGGTACGCATCCTCCATATTTTATAAAGTATAGAAACCGAGCAACACATAAAGCTGCATAATGTGGTTTATGAAACAATACGGAACAATATAGGTACACCAATGAGTTCGTTGGACTGTTGAGTTTTTAATGATGGCAAACGTTCGATGTATACACGTCACTGCTTTTCTTTGAAATTTGTGAAAATTATATGATTTTCTTAAGTTAACTAATTATGAACTGATCTGTGTCCCGTTATCACAACGTTTTTTAGTTTCAAATTTTTAATTAAAGTAGGTACTAAAATATGGATATTTAGAATACAACTAGAATTTAAATGAAACAATACGTGAAGATATGTAGCGGATCAAATAATTTACATTCGTACGATATAATCATTGAAGTGTTTAAATTTATTTATGTGCAGATAGCTAGGGCTTAGGAGGAACTAATTAAAACAATTTAGATAATATGCATTAATTTAATATCACTGTTGAAACTGTTAACGAGTTATGACATATTGTATTATTTGATTTTGTTCATTGCTATGTTAAAAACAGACAATGCAGACTTAAAATATCAAACAATTTTAACTTGCATATAATGTTTTATAAACTTTTACGACTGTACGAGTGATTGGACTTGTTAGTTGTTGAACCGATTATCTTAACTCAAACTCTTTGCATTATCGTTTGTCATAGAACATTATAGACAAGATATATCAACTGAAAACGTTTAATCGTATTTCATAAACTATAAAAGGGGAGGGGTGGTGGATGATAGAAAATGAATTAATTTCACGATGAATTTTGATATCGGAAAAGATTTCATATCGCTTAAAGTTTTATTTTCTAGATGTGACCATTGGTTGATCAATATTTTGAATATAACAAATAAAGAATTTTCTAGTCTAGTTTTCCTCATTTCCTTTTAGTCTAAACAAGTCTATAGTTCTGGAAAAAATATAACTTTTATTATAACCCAGCTTTAAAATTAATTGCAATATTATTTTCAATTGTATCATACGTTACGTCATTACTGTATTTTTCAGATAATGAAATTCAACCAGAAGTCATTTACTTGTACGCAGTTCATAGATTGGAAACAGCAATAGAGTCTTTACGGACAGGAATTCAATCGGGTACTGATGAAGAAGATATTGATAATTAGAAGTATTGTTTTATAAATTGATTTATACAAATATGAACTGTTAATTGTAATCATTTATAAAACCATTTTTTTGATTTTGCTAATTTTAATTATGTTTTTTTTTTTTTTTATTGATCTTTTAAAACATCGGCTTCTGTGGCCATTAGTTTACAATTTACAGTAATTTAAATTATTTACAATTACGTATTATATAACATGTGGAAAGGGCTTAAATTAGGTTGTATAGCTGGATTTCTTTTATATACTGTATGATGTTGTGGATTGAATGGGTGTCAGGTCCTAATGCTTCTCCGATTTGTTGAGATATGTCGTATTTTTTCCTCGTATCATCATATTTTCGGCATTCAGTGATGATTTGTTTTACTGTGAGGTCCACTCCGCACGTTTCGCATATGGGGGGATCATTTTTTTCCATGAGATGCCTATGTGTGATGAAAGTGTGGCCTATTCTTAGGCGATTTAATATGGTTTCCTTAATTATGTTTATGATTTCGTTTGCATTAATTATTATAAAAAGAGAACGTATGACTTAATTGTTTTGTTTACCTTGATGGCTATATTTTATTGTTATACTAAATGCAATGTTTCGGCTACATGCACTGTTTGTAATATTATAATTATCACCATAATTGTATTATCATATTTGTATTTTTGTAATATTATCGTATTTATATTAATTGTGACCGGTCCGTGAACATTGGAGACCAGCGACGAATCCCCGTGATAAGTCACTTCTCGCCGTGTACTACGACCGTGAACACATACCGACCGTATCACCGTTAACTAAATTGTCGTTTGTCGTGTCGTAATTAACTATTATTTTTCTATTGTATTGTTATCGTTTTTTTTTTAATAGTAGTCAACACCATCATAATAGCTGAGTCGAATTATTGAAGTTTTCCTAGACCCAAGTCCTAACCTCTTAGTCTCACCAAAAAATTATACAGTCCACAATCTAAGGAACATTTGGTCCATCGAGCCTAGGATAATATAATAAGGTATGATTTTATTATTATTTGTCCTAAGTGATTGAATCGTAAACGTTAATATAGTTAGTTATAACTTATAACTTATAAATAAGTGCTCGAGTATTACGTATTAGCTGGTGCCAGAACGCATTACTTTTGTATTGGACTTTGGACTTTGCTGACAGCCGCAATATCGTCACCGTTTTCAATACCCACAAGACCATTAACTGAACGCAATCTACACCGCTTATCGCACCGATATATATATATATATATATATATATATATATATATAATATATAACGTTAATGAACCATATTATTACGGCATTATCGTCCGTGATAGAAAAACGTGCACTACCACATTTACGCAAATCCGTCCGATACACTGTTAAAAGTATTTAATTTATTAAGTATTAAAGTATACAATGGGTGTATACGAGGAATCTAAGTTGCGTCTAGGAGACCTTCAAAAGAGAATACAGCGTATTCATGACGCCGGATTGGAACTTTCGAATCCAAACGCATCGAAAACCAGTGGTACTAAATTTAAAATAATGTACACTGCTCTTGAGAAGTTACGAGATGATTTTGAATTACAAATAACAACAATAATTCGTCATTTGAGTAAAACTGGTTCAACAGCTGAGGACGTTGTCACAGACAAAATACGCGCAGACTTCGAAGAAGTGTATTTTAATTGTAAAATAATCGCAGATGAATTTTTACCTGAAGCAAATTCAAGTGCAGAACTAAATCAGACCTTTATTGAACCAAGGCGTAGGGAACCTACTTCCACCTTTTTACCGATTGAAAAATTAGCGATTCCAAAGTTTAGAGGTGATCCAAAAGAGTACACTAATTTCCGTAATCTGTTTGATACTATCATACACGAAAATGAGCATATAAAAACAGTCGCGAAGTTCGGATATTTAAAATTCTATCTTGAAGGAGAGCCCGCAAAACTCGTAGGGAATCTCATGTTAACTGACCGTAATTATGAGTTAGCCTTGTCACAATTAACAGCAAGATACTCAAATCGTCGTATCATCGCAGAAAGCCACTTAGATGAACTTTCTAATGCACCAAAAGCTACTCTTAGTGATGGTACGTCTATTAGGAACTTACTGAACGTGGTTACAGAGTCAACCGGTGCCCTAGAAAATCTTACCTATCCAGTCGACCAATGGGATCCTGTGCTGCTGCACCTACTACAAAAAAAATTGGATCAACCACTCAGAGCGCAATGGGAGCTAATGGTGGATACTACCGAAGATCCGACCGTCAAAGAATTTATAACTTTTTTAACCAAATATTGCAAGTCTGCGACGGTGAGCCAAACCAGTAACGAAGTTGTGAAACCGTATGTTAAAGGATATAAATCGTCGAAACCAACCGTAATGTTCAGTAGTCAACAAGCACAAAAAACTGTAACTAAGAAGTTTCACCGATATGAAAATAATGAAAAAAAAACGTTCTCATGTCAAGTATGCAACGAACAACCCGGTCATCTTCTCATTCATTGTTCTCAATTCAAAGAGAAAAATCCACAGGAACGTTACCAGATAATCAAAGATTTAAATCGATGTTTTATGTGCTTCAGTGAACATCTAGCCAACCAGTGTAAGAATCCGAGAAAATGTTATGAGTGTGGAGGGAGACACCATACAATGCTCCACTTTCGGGTTATAGAATCATCGAGCACCGTGCCAGAGCAGAGTGTCACAGCTCACGTAATGGTGGCCGCCACACAAACTCGTCGTTTTCATACCTCAATATTATTATCCACCGCTTCAGTCAGTGCCGGCGCTAGGGGAGGACATATGGGACATTTGTCCAGGGCCCCGCGCTCTTTAAAGGGCCCCGCATTTGTTAAAGGGCCCCGTGATTTTTAATTATCATATCTTAATACCGTGACTCGTGAGACACATTGACATTTTATATCAACCAATTATAAATCTATATTATGACTATCGTCTATCACCAGTTTACAGTTATTTGGAAAACGATATCTAAATTTAGCCATAGTACAAATCGTAATCGCGTATTGTATTCCCGTATCACCGTATTATAGAAGGGTACAAAGCTATATTTTTAAAATATTTATTTGATTATCTAACATTAAGTTCGACATTAATTGAGTATTTGACCGCAGTCCACTTTGCACGTTCAACGTTCCTGTATTTTTTCAAATATTTCTGCATATCACAAGAGTAAGTTTTCATTTTATGAAATTATTATTACACTTTAGTTTAGAGTATAGTTTGTAATTTCCAGTGTTGTGCACTTGTGCATTATCTAGATAAAAATATTTAGGTAATCTAGTAAGGAAAAAAATAAAAATTTTTCAAACTTGCACATGTTATAACAGTTATATTATAGTTACTATAATAATACCTAATATAATAATATCAATAATACATATAATACTTGTCAATCTACTTAAAACGTGTCTATAACGTGTTCTAAACAAATATATTAACTACTACTACTAAACAACTATATTATGTTCATTATTTTGTTTATTATTAACATTATAATTTTTATTCAGTAATTGTTTAGTCATCATTTTAAATTTTAGTATAAGGTATTACTAACAGATTATAAACAAATACGTTTAAAAAAGAAAAAGTTTTATTATAAAGTGATTATGTTTTTATAAATTATAATTAGGTATTAAGTAAAAAACAAAAAAAGCAGATTTTGCTTATTTTGTGTCTCCAATAGTAAAATAAATCATAATCTTATACTTTATTATTATTATTATTTTTTTTAATTCAAAGGCTTCGATTACAGTGATTATAAGCCTAAGTGTTGTTTGCATCCTAAAATATGTACTTAGACAATATTAGAGAAAAGTGCAAATAATAGAAAAAATAGAACAAACTTTATATTATTTTATTTATAAATATATAAATATAATTTGTTGGTTATCTTTGCACAACACTGATAATTTCAAATAAAATCATCATAAAATCATTGTAAAACTACAAAACAATTTCAAACTTTTAAATTTATTGATACAAATTATTTATAATTAAAAAACATAGGTTATTATGGCTGGTCGAGAACGAGATATGTTTAGAAAGTATGAATCGGGTAGTGCTAAAAGACAGAAAAAACGAAAGAATGAAGAGTTTATTAATAAACAACGCGGCTCCATTAATACATTTATTTCATTGAAAAGAGATGATTCAGATGAAGATAAGTCGCTTAAAAGTGATAATAATGATGAAGAAAATAACTTAAAAAGTAATAAAGAAGGCGAGTCATCGAAAAATAAAAATATAATTTAGACGAAGATAAGTCGCTTAAAAGTGATAATAATAATGAAGAAAATAACTTAAAAAGTAATAAAGAAGGCGAGTCATCGAAAAATGAAAAATATAATTTAGATGTAGATGAAGATAAGTTGTTTAAAAGTGATGATAATACTGAAAAAAATAACTTAAAAAGTGACGAAGAAGGTCAGTTGACTATTTACAATTTGGATGAGTGGAAAGGTCCAGGAAATTGGCCAAATAATATAAGCCAAGAAGTTAAATACAAAATTGTTGAGTTAGGACCTACCCATTTAAAGAATTTCGACTTTCCAGCTACAATTCAAAGCGATGGATCTCAGAGAAAATTTTCTCCAAAATTATTTTACCGAATATTAGCAAATAATGAAAAAGTAGATCGTGTTTGGATTGTATACTCTCCAATCAAAGATTGCGTATTCTGTTTTTGCTGTAAAATTTTTATAAATGAAAAATGTCACAGTGATTTGGCAACAGTAGGTATAAGTGACTGGAGACATGTGTCGGACAAGTTAATATCTCATGAAAGATCGCAACACCACGTTCAGTCTGTCAAGTCTTGGTTCGAATTAAAAACTAGAATAGAAATGGATGAAACAATCGATAAAAAACATCAAGCGTTGATCGGAAAAGAACAAAATCATTGGAGAAATGTACTTATTCGAATTTTATCAATAATTCAATTTTTAGCTTCAAATAATGATTCATTTAGAGGTTCTTCGGACGTTCTGTATACTAAGAGTAATGGAAAATTTCTCGGTATGATAGAAATGTTGGCCAAGTTTGATCCTGTTATACTGGAACATGTAAATCGAATTAAAAATAAAGAAACCCATGTTCATTATTTAGGGCATGAGATACAAGATGAACTCATAAAAATGATGGCAGCTGAAGTAAAGAAAAAAATAATCGATTCAATAAAGACAGCTAAATATTTTTCAATCATAATGGATACAACTCCAGATATTAGTCACATCGAACAACTTACAATTCTTATTAGAATTGTAAATATGGATGAAAAAAATACGAAAAGTGCTCCAGCGATAAAAGAATATTTTTTAGATTTCATTAATGTAAAATCAACAACGGGATTGCATTTATCAGAAATACTTATTTCACAACTAAAAATATATAATATAGATCTTAAAGACTGTCGAGGTCAAGCCTATGACAACGGCTCTAACATGGTCGGACAATATAAAGGAGTACAGTCTCGAATTTCAAACATAAATTCTAGAGCTTTTTTTACACCATGTACTGCTCACAGTTTTAATCTAGTTCTCTGTGATGCAGCGAAAAACTCACTAAGGGCCATCACTTTTTTTGGTATATTACGTCGCGTATATACTTTATTCTCAGCTTCTGTTAGTCGCTGGGATATATTAAAAAGTAACTGTAAACAATTTACAGTAAAACAGTGGTCCGAAACTCGATGGGAGAGTCGTTTAAATAGCGTTAAAGCATTGCGTTTTCAGCTGCCATTTATAATGAATGCTCTAGAAGAAGTTTCTGATGACACTAATGATTTGGTAGCAAGAAGTGAAGCTCTATCGTTATTAAAAGAAATTTCTAGTTATGAATTTATTTTATGTCTGATCATTTGGTACGACATTTTAATGGAAACGAATATCGTAAGTAAAAGTCTACAGAACCATAACATGGACATATGTGTTTCAACCAAATTGGTTTTTGGTCTTCTTGAATATTTGAAAAATTACAGAGAAATTGGTTATGAATCAGCCAAAATCAAATCAAATGAATTAGTAAATTTAGTTGGCACAGAATCAGTCTTCAAAAAATGTAGACTTAAAAAAAAAAAGAAATTATTTGATTATGAAGCTAATGATGAAGTTATTGAAAATGAAGAAGAACATTTTAAAATAACATATTTTTTTGTCATATTGGACCAGGCTATTAAATCATTGGATAAACGTTTTAAACAACTTGAATCATATTCAAATAATTTTGGTTTTCTATACCACATCGGTAAATTAAAAGATATGCAAGACGATGAACTAATGAAGTGTTGCAAAGACCTACACTTAGTTCTTTCGGACGAATCTTCTAAAGATATAGATGGACAGGATTTATTTGCGGAAATTGTGATTTTTCGAACTTTAGTTGACGAAGAAGTTACACCTCTTCAAGCTTTGGCAGAGTTAAAAAAAATTGGTGGTTCATTTCCAAATATTACAATTGCAATATGAATAATGTTGACGATACCAGTAGCATCGGCTTGTGCAGAAAGAAGTTTTTCGAAACTCAAAATAATTAAGTCGTATTTAAGAAATTCAATTGGACAAGACAAATTATCGGACCTTGCATTGCTTTCAATTGAACAAGAGATATCAAAATCGATAAATTATGAAGAAGTCATCAACGCATTTGCTCAGAGTAAATCGAGAAAAAAAATATTTTAATATAAAATTAATATGTTCTTTTTTTTTTATTAGAATAAGCCTCGGCCGCGAAGGCCACTGGCTGACGTTTGACAATTATTAACAATGACATAAGATTAGTTATTACAATGATTTTGTTTGTACATTAATATGTTCTTATTTCAATTATATATTTATATATTGTTGTTGTATGTACCTATATAATTAGTTATTATTTTATTATTTTTAATCAATTTTGTGTTAACACATTATAATAAAAAAAGGATAAGAATAACCTAATATTATTATAGTGACATAGTGTTTAAAATTCGAAGAAAAACTGTATTTTTTTTAAAATCCTAATTTAAAAAAAAGCTAAAATTTCACCCCTCTCTGAGAACCTAAAGGCCAATACCTATGTCCAGGGCCCCGCAATACCTAGCGCCGGCACTGGCTTCAGTGAGAATCCAGAACGAAAATGGACATTCTGTTACAGTAAGGGCACTCTTAGACAGTGCTAGTCAAAGCAGTTTTATCACGGAAGGCTGTGTAAAACGATTAGGTCTAACCAGAACGAATAGTGAGATTATGATACAAGCACTAGCCGGTACACAGGTACCAGCAGTAAGAGGAAAAACGAATGTAGTTGTGTGTCCTGTTGGTCGCGATGAACCTCGTTTCACGTTAGATGTCTTAATACTAAACCGTATCACCGGGTCCCTTCCCTCAAACCGTATCCAAGTAGAATCGTGGCCTCACCTTGAAGGACTGAGCTTAGCAGACCCACAATACAACGAACCGTTACCGATCGACCTGTTGATTGGAGCAGATGTCTTTCCATATGTCGTGTCTGGAGACAAGAAACAAGGAGATGTTAATCAGCCGATAGCATTCTCTACTGTGTTTGGGTGGGTACTAATGGGTAGAGTTTCTAGTCCCATCGCTTCTATACCTGTTACCATGTGTTCAACTTTGGAGTCCATTGACCGGACTTTTAAACAATTCTTAGAAGTGGAGAATGTACCAACCGTTGTAAAAAATACTCCAGAGGACACTGAATGTGAGGAAATATACAAAGAAACTACAAGTCGTCAACCGGATGGTAGATATATCGTACATTTACCATTCAAGCATCAAAAATTACCTTTTCTGGGATACTCCAGAGATCTAGCGTTAGGTCGATTAAAACAATTGGAAAATAGATTTCAAAAATCCCCTGAGCTACGAAAAGAGTACAATAAGGGAATGCGAGATTACTTAGATACTGGACATATGTCGGTAGTAGAACATGAACAGGAACATGAACGTAGTTCTTACTATATTCCCCACCAAGCAATCGTACGACCTGGGAGCAACACCACAAGAATGCGCATTGTCTTTGATGCCTCAATGAAGACAACCTCTGGAATGTCATTGAATGATCATCTCCATTGTGGGCAAAAACTTCAGCAGGACTTACCAGGTATAATTTTACGATTCCGTCTTCACCCTATTGTATTCACTGCAGATGTAAAACAGATGTTTCGACAAATAAATGTCACCAAAACCCATCGACCGTATCAACGACTGCTATACCGATTCTCACTCAACGAAGACATCCAAGTGTATGAGATGAATACCGTTACGTTTGGACTGAGATCATCACCTTTTCTCGCTATAAGAACCCTTCATCAATTAGTTCAAGACGAAGCAACACATATTCCAGAGATACAAACTGTCGTAAAACGGGACATATATGTTGATGATATAGTCACTGGTGCTGAAAACGAAGAGGAGGCCATAAAGTTGCAACAAATTCTGGTCAACATATTCGCGAAAGGACAGTTTGAGTTGCGAAAATGGTCCAGTAATTCAATGAAATTATTAGAAAATATTCCAGAAGATCATCGACAAACCCATCCAGTCACATTCAAAGAATACGATTCAGACTACACCAAGGTGCTTGGACTCAACTGGCAACCACATGTGGATGCATTCAGTTATAATTATCAACCTAACCCTGTGCGATATACCAAACGCGCTATATTGTCTGAAATTGCAAGAATTTACGACCCTCTTGGGCTACTAGCACCAGTAACCACAGATTTAAAACGACTTATGAAATACTTGTGGCTAGCAGATGTTGGATGGGATCAAGAAATACCAGAAGAAGCATTTGTTGCGTGGAATAAATACCATAAACAACTACCAGTCCTCGCAACCCTGCAAATCCCACGTCTAATTACCCGACCAAACTCCATATATGAGTTACATGGATTCAGCGATAGCTCCGAAGCTGCCTATGCAGCAGTTGTATATTTACGGATAGACACCGGAAATGAGGTGTCTTGCAAGCTACTTATGGGAAAATCAAAAATAGTTCCAGCGTCAAAAATGTCGATTCCGAGAGCGGAGTTGTGCGGCGCCTTGCTGTTAGCTCGACTACTTAAGTTTATAAAACCGAACCTTATTACGCTGAATATAGTACAGGTTACCGCATGGTCAGATTCAACTGTCACCTTAGCGTGGATAAAGACTCCTACGACCAAACTGAAGACCTTTGTTGCCAATCGTGTGGCAGAAATCCAACAAGTTACCTGTATCGACACTTGGCGCCACGTTCCGACCGAATTGAACCCTGCCGATTGCGCGTCTCGTGGTTTAGGACCTAAAGACTTAGCGACGCACGAACTTTGGTGGAATGGACCAGAATTCCTACGCCACAGTCCGAGCGATTGGCCTCAGAAAATAAAAATGACACTAACGGATCACCTTGAAGAAGAAATAGAAGAGAAACCTGTTACACTGACTGCTGTCATAAAAGAAGAAGAAGTCGCACTCTTGTCTCAGTCTGATAACTTACCAAAAATTTTAAGATTAACCGTTTATTTGTTACGTTTCCGCAATCGACTAAGGGATAAAACATTTTCATTTACCGCTGCACTTCCGACTTCTGAAGAAACAGACTGTGCCTTGCAAGCACTGGTGAGATGGACACAACACGTATTTTTTGCCGATGACATCAAGCATCTGGACCAGGGAAAACAGTGTTCAATGAAAATACGTAAACTTGCTCCGTTTCTGGACAACCATGGCCTACTCAGGGTGGGCGGTCGCTTAGTCCATGCGGAGATGCCATACAACGAAAAACATCCACTTTTACTGCCCAAGTATTCACGTCTTACTGAATTGTTAATTGACCATGTTCATAGAACTCAAAGTCATCCCGGACCTCAAACACTTCAGAACATCTTGTGTCAGGATTATTGGATATTGTCGGCTCGCAGTATTATAAAAAAAAGGACACATAAATGTATTCCATGTTTTCGAGTGAAACCACGCATGTCGCAGCCGGTCATGGGAAATCTACCACCACACCGTTTAGCACAAATCAAACCTTTTTCAAAAGTCGGAGTTGATTTTGCCGGACCGTTCGACGTCAAAGCTGCCATGCTGCGAAAAGTTAAAGTAACAAAAGCCTATATCTGTGTCTTTGTTTGCATGGTCACCACTGCCATCCATATAGAACTTGTATCTGACCTGTCTACTCCGCTTTTTATAGCAGCGTTAGATCGTTTCATAAGCCGAAGAGGTCGATGTTCTGATATATACAGCGACTGTGGAACCAATTTTGTGGGTACGCACAGGTACTTAAAAGAAATCAATGCTATTATTCGCCAGTCAAACTACGCTCAACACGTCGTGGAAAACCAGATAAAATGGCATTTCAATCCCCCTGCAGCTCCTCATATGGGTGGCCTCTGGGAAGCTGCAGTTAAGTCCGTAAAAACCCTGCTCCACCGAATTATAATGGATCGAGTGTTGACTTACGAGGAACTGAATACCGTCCTCCACCATGTAGAAGCAACTCTTAATTCTAGACCCCTAAGTGCAATGTCTTCAGACCCTAACGATTACAAAACGCTGACCGCTGGACATTTCTTAACCATGGAACCTCTTGTCGCCATCCCAGCACCCAAAGAACCAGAAAAATCCTTAGGGATAAGTCTACGCAAACGATGGTCCCTTGTACAGCAAATCCAACATCATTTTTGGAGTCGTTGGCAAATGGAGTACCTCCACACATTGCAAGAACGACCAAAATGGAATCGAGTCAACCCCGGCCTTCAGATCGGAGACCTAGTTATCGTCAAGGAGCCAACGCCACCTCTCACCTGGAAAACAGCGAGAGTGATTGAAGTCCACCCCGGAACGGATGGAGTTGTTAGAGTGGCCAAAATACAAACCGCTACAGGCAAAGTGCTAACCCGGCCAGCTGTCAAATTGTGTCCGATGCCACTTCATGATTGAAGACGTGTCCCTTCAAGGTGGGCGGTATGTTTGTAATATTATAATTATCACCATAATTGTATTATCATATTTGTATTTTTGTAATATTATCGTATTTATATTAATTGTGACCGGTCCGTGAACATTGGAGACCAGCGACGAATCCCCGTGATAAGTCACTTCTCGCCGTGTACTACGACCGTGAACACATACCGACCGTATCACCGTTAACTAAATTGTCGTTTGTCGTGTCGTAATTAACTATTATTTTTCTATTGTATTGTTATCGTTTTTTTTTTAATAGTAGTCAACACCATCATAATAGCTGAGTCGAATTATTGAAGTTTTCCTAGACCCAAGTCCTAACCTCTTAGTCTCACCAAAAAATTATACAGTCCACAATCTAAGGAACATGCACCAATTTTATTTTAGAGATAACTAAACGTACAACATGACTTCCTTAAGATAATTAAAGGTTATAATTTGTATTATATGTATATAGGTTACATTATGAATCTTTATAGGTATCATCTTATCGTATTTACTAAAGTTCATAAATATTAAAGACTGATATTGATGTCTGATACTCTTAAATAGCAGACTGAATAATGAATATGGTCCACTGCCCTAGATAGGTAGATCAGATACCATAAAATGAATAATGACTTGCACATCGTTGGATTCTGTCCTTTATTCATAATACGTAATGAGCGTAGTAACACGTAATAAGTGCAGCCCGTCAAACTGATTATGGATAAATTGTCTCGGCCGACGTCAAGGATGATTTATATTTAATTTGTTGTTATATATGACACCTTAAAAACCATAAGGAGTACCTAAAACAGCTCAGACCTGTAACCAATAAATTGGACTGATGAGAAGGTTTTTTTAAAACAACAAATATCGCGCTAGGTAGTATTTCAGCATTTTATGACCGATAATCGACATTTTTGCGGTAATGAAAATGCGCGAAAGATATTTTGTAATATCTTTATACTGTTGTTTGTACCGTTACGGATTACACGTTAAAAATGCTGCGTTGGTGAACGTCTAACGTCATCTACAGGTTGTCGGCATATCCCGTAACGTTCCGATCACTTACCCAGAGCGCGCTCCGTGTAACTCATCACGATGCACGACCAACAATAATGGGTTGTTTATTTTTATACGTTCCCACAATATTGTGTTTTTCACTTTTTACTTACGACGTACAGACCACAGTGTGCTCTTTTCGCAAGGTACCGTTTGAACGAACAATATTTATGCCGTAGCAATACGCACGGGTTTTTCTTTCGGAAATCGTTTCGATGGATTGACCTTCTATAAGTACAATACAGACGACTCGACGTCGACCGTAGCAATGACAATACGACGCTTCTGTGATAATAATTATTGAGTTATTTAATATAACATAATAATTGTAAAAAAAAAACTGCAACGTTTTAGACCGTTATATTGCTTAGGCCTAACGCAACATTTTTAGTTTTTTTTTTTATATATAGAACAATCGCACAATAAGTTTGATTTGACGTGAGTGTGACAATTTTTTTTTTAGCATCTTTGAATTATTTTTCTCTCCTGGTTTTAAAACGGAATTAGAAAAAAATATTGGACAAGTAGAAATTATCTTAGTAACACGGATCGGTTTACTCTTGAAATGAAACAATGGATTGAAATTCCGTCAAAGTTTTCGACATTTTAAGTGCAAAAGGATAAAGCCATATAGGAAACAAAAATGTTAGCTCAATACAATCCGCAATCCGTGTACTTTCACCGAAATAAATCTTAGAATATTATGGTTCTTTTAAAATGTGTTGGCCATTTTATTCTTATAATTACACATTATAATTAAAAAAAACCGGTGATTTATTATATTATTGATTAAAATAACTTCTCGTTCTAACTTTTCATCGTAACCAATTAATATGTTGTGCGTTTAGAGCGTTTCAAATATTATTGAAAATTAAGTTCATGACGGCGTCGTAAATACAAGTTTACATTTCGTTCGAGCAACTGCGCTGGGAAACAATTATTTTTTGTGGACCCACGATACCACTTTACACCCCGCAACGCATTATTATCATCATCATCATCGTCATCGACGTTAAAGCCGTTTTAATAATTATTTTTTTTTAATCAAAATTTCACGAACTCGATTTAGGCCGAACCTTTATTACGTTCTGGTGACACCGCGCACGGGTCGATCGGCTCGTTTAACAGTAATATAACCGTTTGAACGGGAGAGCGAAACGACGTGTTAATGCCCAATGAAGTATTCTTGTTGTACCTATTTGATTGGTATGCTTTTGGTCCAAAAAGTGTAGCCGGTTTTACCGTAATGCATTCGTTGTGTACCTACGTCGAACGATGAGAATTAAATTGATCACGGACCATCATCATGTATTGTTACGGCTGTAGTACAGGCACACATGGATTTATTACCTACCACAAGCGTAATATCATCATTAACGTGAAAAGACATTATTTCATAGAATACCACTGGTTGTGTTTATCTCGTTTAATACGTATCGAATAGACGTGTAGCATGAAGGATAATGTACGACGTTAACGTTATCCTCATCTCGATGTTTCTCGACTTAATGAAGTGTTGAACGAAAAGCCTGCTGTCAATCCACACGTCACGTTTGATCAAATGCGAACCGTCTGACGAAATAAATGCGACGTGCACATTGTTAGGGGTATTTTTGCGCGCCCGGCGACGGCATTGATTCGTTCCTGGAAATCCATTTTAAACTAGGATTACGCGCTTTTGTTCGTCCGTTACGGCGGTCTACACGCGTTTTTCCGTCGCCTATATTTAATTAAAACGTATTGTGTATGTTGTGTTCTACCGCACCCAGGATTAGTATATTTTATTCGGTGTTTATTATAAATTATATTGTAAAAAGAAAAAAGGAAAAAAACAATGATACGGACAGTTATGGGTCATGTACATTTTACGGCTAGTGTCAGGATACTAAATAAATAACGTTATCCGTACGAGTTCGTAGAAAACATTTTAACTTAAAGACTTATAGATACTTCAAATTGGTTGACTGAAAAATAAATCATTTTTTGAAAAATGAGCAATAGAGTAAATTAATTTTTATTCTTTATAACTATTACAATTTACATTGTCAATATTACTGTGGCATCTTGAATTGTACACTAAAGATACACGTTCACACTTCAGTTTCTTATTAATACACCGAATGCATTTTGTAATCAATAGATTTATAATATTTTGAAGTAATATCAAAATACACACAATTGTGCACAATAATTAATGTACAACGTGGAATTTATATTATTGCAACGTGCTCCATTTAAAATTATTTTATAATCACCACCTGCGTCCTGCATGGCACACGACAACCCAACTCAAGAAAACAAATTTAATAAATTTCATAATATTGTACAGTTTTGACTAGTTTTGACTGCATGGCTGAATTTTCATTTTATTTTATTCAGACATTCTAGCCGATAGTGGTTGGATAATTCTAATTTTATCAGTTAAGAGTTAAGATTATCTATTCGTATTGGTGGCTGAAGTTCGAAATCTGTTCATTAGTCAATGGTTTTAACCTATGTACATAGTGTCATAGTATACATGGTCTAATATTGATTAAATCTACCTTAAAAGATAATAATACCCTTATCGTTTGTGTAACTATTTTTATACGGCTGCTTGATGAGATGCACATCTAACTCTAAGCTTTAATATTATAATGTTGCCAATCATCCGGTGACTTGTCGAGGAAAATGTTTAGTTTTTAAGCTATGTTTTTGAATTATATAAACAATAGTAAAGTTACAATTTACACACGAAATAATGTCGTTATCAAACTGTGGAACAACAATATCACAAATAAAGTGTTTTCAGTCTTTACGGTTTTCTAATAAGTTAATTTAATTATATTTTCCATGAATTATGATGTATCTTCGGATTACGTGAACGATTAACATTTTATATTATGACATTTTTACGTAATATAAGGATCAATTTATTTTAGGATGCATTTGTGTCCTAATATGTACCCATACAATTTTTATACATTTTAAATTAATTGACGAAAGGATCACGGACATCATATTTTTAAAATGCCATTTTAATATGTATTATAGTCAACCTATTTTATGTAGTATAATTAAAAGTTTACCTCTTTACCCAAGTGAAAACTGTAACATTATGTAAATTATAATAATAATGACATGATGAAATTATAATAGCACTACATGTACCTATTGTTAATAAATGTTAAATAATACTAAGATGTAATTAAAAGAGTATGTATATTAAGTTAATTAAACTGAAAACAGCTAAACTTTTTAACTTTTTGCCAGTTTATCATCTAATTTACTTTATGAACATTATGATTTTCGTTTTACCCACAATAATAACAGTGTTTATAGGTGGAAAATAAATATAGGTAGATATTTTATCTCCGACATAAAAGTCGTTATCAAACAAATTATCGTACCTTACACGTTTGTACATCAAGATCAAATAGCGAGTATAGTTTCGCCTCCAGGTCCATGTTATATACGAGTAGTATAATCTTTGCAAATTAATTTTGGTTGGATCATTTCAGGAATAATTATTTTATCTTACGTGCATAAATTATAGACCAAAGAGAATATTTAAAAATGTCCTACTGTGCTGATTGTTAGGTTTTCGTGAAAACCACATATTATTTTGGGTTTGCATATTATTATCATTTCATTTTTACTGCATTTTTTCCTGACCATTGTTTTTCTTATTTCATGTTATCAAAAAACAAGAAACTTCGAATGCAACTGAGGTTTTTTAGGGACCGTAGAGATTTTAACAATTTTATATTTATTTACATTATATTTCTCGCCAAACAAACAAAATGATAAAGTGTTATTGAAACATTCCCTTATACTATGTTGATCGTTACAATGTCCGTTGACAGTTTTTTCTATAAAATATATGACGTGTGCGGTGTTTTTCTTGATTTAAGTATTGCACCCAATGATAATGTAAACCCAGCATTTATCAAAATCAAATGCGAACAGCAAAACAGTCTAACTGTGCTTTAATTCTTACAGTTTTATTACAATACAATGTGTTCAAAGGCGTAGATTGAAACAGCAATTAAATGACAATATTGCAGTTAACGTTATTCAATAGTTCAACAAGCGTATTGAAATTATTCCCCACCTCAATTATCTTTAATTTGCATGGTTAATTAAACATCGGTGTTCGCGATGAAAAAAATAAAAGGATAGGAAGGATAAGATCGCACACAATTGACTTGGATTTGATTTCGAGTGATCCGCAGACGGATGGTTTAATTAAAAATTCAACAAACGGAAATACTCCGTAAGCGCACAGCAGTCCTAAGGAGGAAAAATAAATGGCGAAAACCCGTCACGTGCATGCTATATATTTTTATCATTAACTACTACGCGTCTTACAAACGGTTCGTTAACTCTAGCGGGTGAGTAGGTATATTATAATACGAGCGTTTCCCTCGTTCGAAAACAATACTGGAGGTTATACCCGCGACGGTGGTGACGCGCGTGTTCCGTTTCAACGAGCCGACGCGTGTGCACCCAGCCCACCCGTAGCCGGCCGTAGTGGTGACCTCCCTCCATCCCCGTATACGAATGGCAAGGGGCGCCTGACCCACAGGATCTATTAATAGATTACGGCGGACGGGAAATATATAAATATATCGGGTTGATCCCTATAACACCGCGGTGTTTGGGCGGTATTTATGCTGCTATATGACACGGTCGCGGCATTGCGGTCGTTATTCGTAGTCATCTCTGTTCGCTCACTTCTGCGGTCAATCATTTTATACATTCTGCGGGCACCTAAATATCATACCCTGGCTTTACTGGTCGTTTACTCCCCCACCCCTATCGACGTGACAGGCCAAAGCGGGATTTTGATAAAACACCAATTATGTTGTAGTTACGATGCGGGTTAAATGGAAATCTTCGCGGACGGCAGCGATACACAAAAATCTAGTTTCTCGGTTAAACTCGGCATTTCGATAATTCCTACCGAACATCGCCCCGCGTTCAGAACGAGTCTGCAAAACACTACCGAAACACGCGGTACGGACAAAGTCGATCCGAAAAAAAATGTAACACTACGGTGTAATGCCGTTGCGAGACCACCACGAGTTTGTTCACTGTTCAACGCAACGTCGTCATGGTGGTTTGGGAATTTCGGTGAACCCTCGAAACTGTTTACGTACAAGAACTGTTGATTACATATTCGTTAAAGCTTATAAGAAATGAAAAAAAGAGAAGGATAGTAGGATTTAATTAAACATTTTTTTTCGTTGTTGTTGATAAACACACACACACACACACACATACATCTCTTTTGCTAGGCATTAGTGGCGGACGTACTTATTGCAAAGTAGATATTCCACAGAGATCCTTGAAGTTTCAAACCGTATTTGGTATATTAATATATCATTAGTAGTATTTTCATTAATTTTGAATTGATAAAAGCGATTTCTTAAACGATTATCAAATAAGAATAACATTTAACTAACGCTGAATCAAAAAACAAAGAAAATGATAAACTGTTCGAATTATTTAACTCGTAAATTAAAATAAAGGTTCAATAAACACATTATTTTCCGTGCATAAAAGTAATTTAAAAACGCAGAGGTTTTAAAAAATGTAAATATTGTGCTAGATGACCTCCTAGATACTTATTTAATCAATCGTATAATCAAAAATATTATATAACCTTACACATTATTACGGGAATCGAAAACTTTGAAAGTAATTGAAACGAAAGTTTTCAGTCCATCAATACAATTATTTCTTTGCGGTTTTTATAGCACACGTTTTAATAGTCCAAACTAAAGTGCTGTCATTGTTATTAACGTTCTGCAATAAAAAAAAAAGCTACGATCCAATCACGGCGTTTCGTATAGGCTATTCAGCTACACGGGTGTACATATTTATAATTAAAAAAGTTTAATATGAAAAGGAAGAACGAAAGAATATTATATTATTATTAGTTATTACTCATGAATAACGATCGAAAAAAAAACAATATCGTTAAGCACGCTGCATTATCATTTAATATAAATTATGATCACCTCATTGAAGTTTACTCATTAAAGAAATTCATATTATCTAGTCACGATGCACTTACAGTATGAATGATTTTTGTTTCTTCATCAACACGGTCGCGGCGCGGCGCCTAGTATAGACTAATCGACCTCATAGCTGCAAATAAGAAAATATAATTTAAAAACCACTGCCAACGAGCATATTGGTAAAATGTTTTTTAATATAATATTATACCCCCACTGGCTACTCGATTCGATTAAAATTATAAGTTTATGAATCACGAATTTGATATCGTATATCGTCCACATTAATCCACTATCATTTAATTAATAGGATCACAATTTAAATTAAATGGGTACCTGGTACAGTTAGTGGTTTATTTTTTCGTCATAGAGCATGTTTTTGCGACACATTATACCCTAAAAAATGATAAACACGTAAAAGCGTTACGATTCGTAACCGTGGAAACAATTTTGTTTTTTTTTGTACTAACGATTTAATATTGTATCTATGTCCTTGATTACAGTTACTTTGGTTTGCTTATTTAACGTTACTTTGAACTTAATCATTATTAATTCACACGGAATAAAGTAATGGCCATTTATTGTCATTATCACAAAATTCGGGTTTTTTAAGACCCACATAATTATTATTTACAAACAATCGTTCTTAGCATTATTATCTTAGCGTTATTTTCGATCATTCCACTTTTATGAACGATAATTTATGTACATTCAATTTTTTTTAAAACTTTGTTATTAATCGAATTTTTATAAATAATAATTATAGTAATTCGCACATAATTATACTTGTATTGTACCTTATGGAATGTAGAAACCTTAATATTTGAAATATATTTTTCATGATAATTCGTAATTAAATGTAACACGTTGACCCCCCCCCCACAAGCTATGCTTCATGGCGTTACAGTAATCAAGTATTTACCATACATGTAAATAGTATGTATTGTACATTTTAATTATAAATAAATAAAAAAAAGGTTAATGTATCTTGCGCATATCATTTTACATACAATTGAATTGTTTTTATAAATATTTAATTTTTACTATTATTATTGGGTGCATTTATCGGTAAAAACAATACGTTAGATTAAATAGATGGTTTAGTTTAAACACCTTTAATTTTTACAACAGGTTCCAATTTTTTGTGGAGACTGGGTTACATGGGGCGAGTAAAAGTTGGTGTGGGTCATATTTATGCATTTTCAGAATTCTAAGATATTTGATTTATTATTAGTTATTAAAGTAGTGAATATATTATGTATTTTTAATTTCACAATAAAACATTTTATTCGTTATAATAAGTTATTAAAAGTAGAAAGACAAAAATATTTTTTAACAACAAAACAACATTTCGAAGCATCGCTTTTTTCCCAAAAGTTTCGAATAAAAATGTTTAACTGACGTGGGGGCCTAATTAGAATTTACAACGCGGCCCGCATTAGTCACCTCTGTCTCCCGGGTTTGAAGCAAAATCGTAATATCGCCATCCGCTAAACCGGCTAAACGAACGGAAAAGTACTATTCGTTAAACGGTACCAAGTTTTCAGAGAAAATGTATTACGCATACAGTAACTACAATATGATTATCGGTTAACGTTTTGGTTGCACGACTACACAGTCGAGTGTTTATGTTAATATAGAGACAAATTCACAGCTTCAAGATTTTCCGGGGTCTACGTGAAAGCTGAACGGGACGCATGCCACGAAAATGTACGCGTTGACAAACTTCGCATAGGTCATTCCAACGGCGTAGGTACCTCATGAATAAAGATAATGGTTACGGTTCCTTGATACCCGCCGCGTGGTACTAGGCGCTCCGTACATAATTGAAAAATTCGAAATATATACGTGCGAGCGTGCGACGACCAGTAACAGCGAAAACAACGTTATCCGGGGAAGCAGAAACGTTAGCCGACGACCCCTGTTCTACGGCAACAAACTGATAACATAATATTACACCGGACAGGTACGGTTAATTATTTTTAGAATTTTTTTTTTTCATTTCATTTACAGTTTTAGTGTGTTTAAGCGTGATTTTTTCGTTATAATCTTTCGTTTTATCTCTTTAATTATTTAGACTGTTCGCGTTTTCGTTTTGTACAGTTTGGTTCATTGTTTATGCCTACCAATTAATGCAATTAGGACGAACAGGTGCAGTAGTGTGTGCATGGTTAACAGCGTCAAAAAATAAGCAATTATTGTATCTCATTTAAAATTATTTTAACTCTAGAATACTAGGATATTAAATTTCTCTCAGTAATTGGTTCATCAATTGTAAATTTGTAAACTTCAGCTTCGATCTGTACTATCATATCTCATGTATTATAAATGTTATCAGATCTGGGGACACTCACGGTAGAAAAAAGCGCGTGTTCCTAAGACCGTATCATACGTATTGTTTTCCCTAAGGACATAACGCGTTAATTGCTGTGGTGATGTTGAAAAAAAAAATACCAATTAAAAACGCACTTCCTGTCTATTAATTTTCATATCATGAATAAGCACCCGTGCCTCTATACCGTTATCATACGTCTGGTCAAAACTACAAAAGACTTAAGTGTTGTGCTTAATGTTTCTGATTTTATGTTCGAACCATAGAAGTATACATTTTATGTTCTCCTAGCCGACGACTTTTCAAAAGTAATTATTACGACGTAAAAAATAACTTTTATTATACATTAATCCGAGAACTCGAGTTAAGCCTGAAGAAATTATGTTTAAGTTTCTTCTTGCTTCACATTTTTTTAATGAACCCATCAAAATACACGCGGTAAGTATAGTACAAATATTTTTTTATTATAATGACACTTTTAAAAAAAAAATTATGATCGCCGTTACGTATAGGCTTATTAAAAAGTTTTGCCGTCAGAAAAATACATTTTTCCTCTCGGCCTACAACACGCGATAGAAAATATTGATTTTTAGTATTCAATAGAACAATTATTTATTATAAAATTTATTAAGTTCATCCAGTACGTATGACTCCAGGAATATTATCTGCGAGCCACCAGAGTCCCCGCGTAGTAGAACGTTTCGCTCTCGTCGTCTCGTAAACCGTTTAATTACGTAAAACAATAAACCGTACGCGTAATATTGTAATATATATCGTACGGATACGATACTTGTTACACCGTACTTGGCTTGCTTCTGGTCTGTTCGTGCGCGGTTACGTCGTGAGATAGGATACCGTGTTCGTGCGGCTCTTGAATTTCGCAGCTCATAACACTGCATATTGGATTCTGTCTCTAAGCCAGCTCGAGGCGGTCCTTAAGTCACATTAGCCCTTTGAATTGTTTCGTACGGGACCGCGAACGTGACGACCGGATTCGTTATTGTCTCCGCGTATGGCTCGGGTCCCGGACGCAATCGGGGTTGAGTAAATAAAATAATACTCGTACGCTTTTATCGTTTCTCGATCCAGGCGGACTACGAATGACCGGCGACCGTTTGGGCGGCAGGAGAAACGGAAAGGGTGCTTTGGTCGGACTCTTTAGAGGGGAAATAATTTACTATAATTTACTGCGACGGCTGCTGCGTGTAGCGTACGTAAAATATCGCGTTATTATACTGACGCGCACCTTTCGTTATTTCCGCCGACGTTAAACGACATTTGAGCCTCGCGGTATTGGCACGCACCATATATATTATACGGACAGCACATGGGTGGTGGAAAATTATTATTACTATGATTGTTGTTGTAATACACAACGGTACAGGCCGTACAACGCGAGCGATGGGGTTGCGCTATTGTGCGTGGACGCGGAATAATAATATTTTGTTTACCTCATGCTGTTGACGTAACGTGTGAACTCGACGTGTGGACTTTTGTCGGCAGCCACATCACATGTGTCAAATGTTTTAAGAAAGTACAAACACTCGGCGGTCGAGAACGCGTGTTACGATGTTTTCAACGAACTGCCCACGCGTATAACGTCCGTAATAACTTTATACTGATAACACACTCGTACGATACACATAACTAATAACCATGTTAATATTCTCGACGTTCAGAAAAACCTCGAATACGCGCCCTAGAAACATGGTGAATGTGAAGATATGACGAGGCGAGTAAAAATCGAAAGCACGATATGCGAAAATGGGAAAAATTTAAATGGGTCGTTTGAATTCTTCGGGTAACGGAACACGCTTCTACCCCGCTCCGCGTTAGTTTGGATTTTGGAAATATAAATAAATACGACCAATGCGTAAACGTCTGCTTCCTGGTTATAGAGCACGTACCTGTTCGATTGGTAATACAGCTAATTATATAAATTAACTCGGACAGTCCAAGTGTTCACGATGAATTTTCATTTTCCATCCGGAAGAGAGCGCACAAAACCGGGAATTCAGATAAGATTTACACGGGTCGATCAACTAAATCAGTGTCAACATATTATATTATTATTTGGTATTATAAATATTATAATCTGAATACTACGAATGGCTGTTCTGCAATGTAACTCCTATACTCGTACTGAACGTAAATCATTTCGAGCATAATTTTAACGATGCGTGTTACGGGCGGTTATGTTTTATATATACTATATATACGGTGTAACAGGAACAAAGGTTTTCAATTGTTCATCAACAGCTTTTAATTTTAAATTTACTCTTGACCAGACGAAAATATTTCATTTTTATAGAGAAGAACAATATCACATGTAGACGAATTAATTTTCCATGCCTTCCCGTTATGTTCGAATACTGTTACGTACTGTACGTGGTTTTCGAGTTTTCGCGGATGCGAGTCTAGTTGCAAGATACCTATTAGGAAAATTATTCGATTGCAGATATACCACCCGTACCCTGGCTAATATAGTTGTGGTGCCTATACTCGCTACCGAGATCTAAGGGAATCACTAAATTATTTTGAGTTAATTATATACGCGCCATGTTCTAGGTGTTTTAGGACAAAACGCGCACACTCGAGGGAAGAATGAAAACCAATTATTATCCCGTGGACGCCGATCAGTTAAACGTATTATTCAACACAATCAAACCAGAAACATCGAGTTGCGGAGCAATTGCCCTACTTACGCTGCGGTATGTTTTCTATTATTTGTAACAGCAGCCGATAATATTGCGAATCTATCGAGTTCATAAGTATACATATTGATCAATATCGCCGAGGCTCGTGTTGAACGATGAATCATTGTGGTCGTACAGCAGTAATCCAACGTTTATCCGCGTGTCACAAGACTAAATGACCGACGGATAATAATAGCAAATATTAATGTCAGTCCGTCACAATATCCGGAACGATCGCGTCGTCGTCGTCGTCGTGCACCCGCGTCCGAGCTGCAGTGTATTGCTTACGGTCAAGAGTGCACGCATGTCATCCGCTGTACTAGGTAAAAATAATTTTTTAAGACCATGCTCACCCCCTTTTAGAGCGGTAATAGTGTATTGTGTGGCAAGGGCGGGAAGTGAGCCACACATACTATTTTTTGTCACGCCCCTGCGTTCATGGAAAAGGTTATGCAGTGCAAATTAAATATGTATGTTTAAATGTTTATGCGTCACGCAAGGAGGTTATACTATGCATTTAAGATGTAACCAAAAGTTTATGTTTTGTCAGAACCGTGGTAGGTATACATTTTAGTTTCTGGTTGTGCAGGGGATACGCGCCCGGCGGCCGGCACTTTTGGGGATTTCTTCTTTTCCGCCCGGCACTTTTGGGGATTTCCTCTTTTCCGCCCGGCACTTTTGGGTATTTCCTCTTTTCCGCCCGCTGAACGGAAAAAGGTTGATTTCCAACGCTCCAACCGTGGTCGAAAACCAAACTTTCGGTGCAGGCGTAACAAAAAATAATTTAAATTTGGATTTTCTTTTTTCTTTTCAAGTTATCGAAAATGTAAACATTTTACGGCACCAAAAACGCGGGTGAGCAACGGGTATAGTTAAAAAATCATCCTGCATGCGATTCAAACGTTAGAACGCATCGCAGTAAACCGTTCGTGTACACAATGAGGAGGAAAAGAACAATACTACGTAGGATAAAAATGTGCGACGTTCAGCTTGAACTTAAAATATGGACAAGCCGATATATTATAACGTCCTCGATATATTATGGGGGAAAGGTGGTGTACAGCGCTCATGATTAGGACGCCGCGAATTTGTTTCTATACGAGTGATGGTAAGAAAACGATAATGATATGTTATTTTGACGGTGCTGCATGCGATGAGAACTCACTCGCAGTATAAACGGTATCGATGACAGTAGTATCGAGTTTCGGAAATAAACTAGTATTCGACCGCTCACGGTTTTGCACCAGTCAAATCTATTCGGTGCAAATGTCACGGACACGGGGAGAAGACTTCGTGTCCGGTATCCGCGGTCTTTCCTGTACCGTGCAACAACAATAATCGGGATAAGTGTAGTGTTGAAATTAAACATAAACAAATCGTGAAACTCGGGGCGTTCAGATGTAGGCGAAGACATGGTTCGTACACGACGAACAAACGAATAGTCTAAAAATGATTGTTTTTCACACCGAATAAAGCACCCACCTATACATGTCATGTCTAACGATTCGGTACGACGACTGGTTTTATGAACGATCCTATTTTATAAGACACACGGTTTTGGCGCTTTTATAAACATTTGTTGAAAAAGTCATTGTTATTTTTTATGTATACTCATAGTTTTTGTTAACCGCGTTTTATCTTCGCGTGTCCGTATCTTAAGATCGTTAAAATGGTCTCGAAATGTTCGTACAACGACTTTTTAAGTTGACAATTATTGTAAAGTACGGAAAGTACGAATCGTGACCAAGTGTGGTCGTACAATAATCGATACATGACACTTTTATCTAACGTTTATACGACTTCGTGGTGCTATATACGTTTAGATACATAGAATTTTAATGTTAATATTGCTTTAAAATTAAAAACCATAACGCTAATATAACACGCCAGTAACTCATTCAGTTTCTGCGTGTTGATGGAAAACATTTTTCTTAAATTTTGGTGCGCTGCAATGAGAAACTTTAGTACTTGTAACGTTTTCAATTATTTTTTTCTTTTCGTTCTATGTAAATATGTGCTGTATTTGGAAATTACACGTATTAGATCTTTCTGATATTGATTGCCATATTTATTCATTTTTATGAATACCAGTTATCGTGTGGACCGTGGGCTATCAACATTCGAAGATGATTTCATCGGTTTTTATTAATTTTAATTTACAATCAAATGTACCTTCTAGCAGTATATTTTCACCTTCTTCAAACACGATAAATAATAAAAGTTAACGCTAACAGCGAGATCGTTTAAAATTAGTCAATATAATAATGATATAGAGAAAAATAAAAATAAAAATAGATTACTCGATGTTTATTTTATTGTTTTAAATCAATTCATAAGGCAATTATTATTGTAAATGCTGGACAGCAGCAAAATGCAAATAAATTAATAGTTTTTTGTTACGTATATATATTTTTGGTCGTTAACTGTAAGGTGATTATCGACCTCACATTAAATGTGTTACGAGTGAACAGAAACATTTTTAAAATTGAAAATATTTTTGTCACTTTGTGCACTGAAGAATTTTTCTTAGAAACATTTCCTCGGTCCGACCACACAACGTAGTAGTGTATTTTAATGTTGAACAATATACTTTTTTCGACGATTTGGATAGATGGGCTGATTTTATTGGAAATTGTTTTTTTCGAATAGGTTTTTCAGTCGCGTACACAGTCTTATTCGTATTTTAGATTAATTGAAAGTTCGTTAGAAACCATCTCTACGGTTATAGAAATCGGAATCTTCCCGACAATATTGTTCACCTCCGGGTAATTTAAACGTATAATTATATTCCATTGCAGTTTCTTCGCAGCTTTTGTCTTTTTCCAGTCGTCGATTGAAGTTAATCTTAATGCATGGATCGTCGCGGGATTCTTGGTCACGGTGTATTCTGGATTTTGCTGATTGCAGGAAAGCCGTCGGTTTTTGTTTCTCCTTTACATTATGTTAGCGGAGAAAATATATTTTTGTTTTGACTTTCAGCGGAGTGACACAATTAATAGTATTTTATTTTCCTTGAAACGCCCAGCAACTTGCGTTTAATCGTGTAACGAAGCCCCCGCGTGAATGCAGCACAACGGAGTCTAGAGACGACCGGCCGTGACGGCTTCTGAAAACCGAATAAAGAAGATTATAATATAAATTGCATTGCCGCCTATATCGGTATCCTGGCGTACGCGTTACGTGCGTATATAATATTATTGGTTTGTTTGTGTACAATGTACACAAAGGATACGCCTACACAAGTACCTAAGGTATGATATAATACGACTTATGTAAAACTTAAATTGAGGTAAATATATGTTTTCGCAAGACGTATAATATAATTATGTACAGATATATGTCACCCAATCAAGTTATACTTTCTAAAACCCATCGCTTCAGCTGTGCACATAATTCATTAAAATGTTTTGAAATTTTTTAATGCATTTTTTCCCCCCCGTACACGATTTGTATTTAATAGATACTGCGCAACGTCCAATCCGAAATGATAATACGCCACTACGGTATTAATATTTAATTCGATGGAAACAACACACGGCGTTGTAAAATATTGCAATTGTGTTCAACGGGTAGAACATAATATTACTTTGATGTTAAATTTCATGAACACCTATCTTGTTGAAATGGTTTTGTGCTTTTGAGAAGTCGGATGGAGGTAGCTTACCATAAATATTGTAAAAGGTTTTAAAAAAATTGTTATTAATACGTCCCTGAATAACTTTTGATAAGATATAAAACAAGGAAATAAAAATGTCAGTCATATTTGATACTATAAAACACATGAAAAGCCCGTAATACCTACATCTAGTTTTATGAATCTTATACTATTTTAATTTACTTTTTTACAATATAAGTTTATTCTCTCTTTAATATATTTTGATGGCCAAAATAATAAATGTCTCTTCTTATAAAATAGTGTTTGGAAGTTTATGGTGTAAATAAAAATTTCAAAACTCGAAACACTCAAAGCGTTTGACGTAGACCGAACATTTAAAATCTATCGTAACGTAGCGTATTCATAACGAACGGAACAATTACATTTTGAACTATTATAAAATTACATTTTCAAACGATAAAAAATTGTGCTGACTAATAATTTTTATACGATTTTTCGCCGAAGTTTACTTTTCAGATTAAGTAATTTATGTGCGTCTAAAATGTAAAATACTATGATTTATATTTTATATTTTATAGCGTCTCGCGTTATTTAGTTTAACTATTATAGAAGTACTTAAAAAGTAGTATATTTTATTATCTTTTATCATTGCGGACGGTGATTATTATTATTACTTTTATAGAATTTGGATTACAGTTATATGGCGCGGCTGTCGTATTCATATTGAATTCGCGATTCGTATGATAATTATAAATTCATAACCAACAAAATGCATTAATACGTTTATACATCGTGACAATTCGATCAGTGGCGGTCCGTCATGACGAGTCATCGAGTGTAATTTTATAGTTTTGCAGTGCACCGTACGAAACAATAGTCTATACCGTTATAATCAAAAGCGACCCGGTTCGCTTCGAGAAATAAAACAAATCATAAATTGACGTGGGTGTACAACGCGACAAAATCATTCCTCGCTTTTACCGTCCCTCCAATGCCGCATATTATTTAGATTGCGATGAAACCATAATCACTTGTAAACGGATCCGTGCAGACGTTCGTACCGCAACGACTTTGAATTATCATGATAGTACCGTATCGTTAAGAAAGAAAAAAAATTGTATTTCGAAATCACTTGTAGAGTAACGCGCAGTTATATATTTTCATTGTACACCGTAATATTATAACGATTTGTTTATAAAATATGATATCTTCGTCATATTATTATACCGAACATTTTTATCGTTCTCAATATTAGGTCAAATATAGGGCGAAAAAATTGTGTAAGTTTGTTTTTCCGTCCGGAGTGCCGTATTATTTGTTGCGCTCATAAGACAGCAAGTGGAAAGCACTTATTATCTTTCGTACGCGAAGCCGGTTGTAATGCACCTAAAACGATAATATAGAATCATGTTCACTGAAAAAGAACAATATGCGGATACGACATTGGACAACGAGGGATGTAGTTATTAATGTAACAGTTGTTCTGCAAGATATGAACTGCAGTGGACGTGGAAATTATGATAGGGCTCTGCAATCGAGTGAGTATTATAGTAACGTGAAATCATGACGGTACGCTTAAATGTGCGATTTCGAACAAAGATAACGATGGCTTTACTGTTGGGGAAAAATATACATCGTACGGAAAGGATCAGTAGCAGCGGTACACGGTGTTTTACAAGAATCAAATTTATAATATTTAAATTCGAATTAGATCGAGGAGCATACTTGAATTGAATAATTATTGACATTGAGTAGAAAACGAAGTAACACAGTAGTAATTTATCGTTTCAACTAAATGCAGGTACTTAGAACAAAATTATTAATGATGAATTCATATAGTCTCCGTATCCGCGGACGACGATAATCCCGGCAAAAATAAGTCCCGCAACAGGTAAGGAATAAAATATTTAAACTCTATATAATCCGGTCATATTTTACTGGGATTTGAAGAACGACGATATTTTAATTTTTAATTGAAACCACCGTCTCCGTAACAAGTTCTGAAGGTATCGGTGTTTCGAAGAAAGTCTCACATTCGTGGCGTGTATATATACCACGGTATTGTATTTTTGTTTTATTTCTCTTCATTTTGTCTTAAATCTGTTTTGTTTCATCCGGGGTTCTCGAAACGCGCGTTACGTCAGGAATATTGCGTTTCCCGGGAAGAAACTAAATAAAGTGTTTCGTAGGGTGCGCCGTGCACTACCCGAAATCGTCTCCCCGCAGACGGCCGTAACGCCGGCGGACGAAATCCAATTCGGACGCAGAAAGGCCAATCGACGAGAAAAATAAAAATAAAAATGTCGAAAAAAAAAAAAAAACATCCGTTTGTCTTAACCTAGTTTCACGGTCGGGATTACTGCGTCGGATGGACCGCGTACGCCGTATGGTCATGGACGCGTGGAAATATTATCGCAGCATTTTCTAAAAAAAGAAAATTCAACGAAAAAAAAACGCAAAATAATTTTCCCAAGCTTTTTGAAATGAGAAAAAAAATTAATTTAAAAACTCCCGTTCGTCTTACAACGACAGCGATGACGCTCGTTTTGTCGAAGAAATATATAATTATCACTTGGTCTTTACCGGGGAAAAGATAAACGAAAACAATTTGAATCTCGAAATGTAACGAAGCTCAGTATGAAAATAAATAACGAAACTCAAAAACACCTCCACAGTAACTATACGTCACGTCAATATACTTAGATGTGCGAAAGTAGAATAAAACCAAAAACGATTCAAATAAATAACCCGTGGGGGGCGCACTAGAAACACAAACGAACACTCGCTATGTAAGGGATGGTTTATTAAAACGTAGTAGTAGTATAAAAATATATTATTTTGAAAAGCGCGAAAGGAAAATATAGGTACAATAATCGTGGATAATCATCACCGAGAGAAGATAAACGAATACAATTCGAACCTCTAAATGCTATAGAGCTGTACAAATAGTGGTTACGGGAAAAATATCGATAACTGCAACGTCGAGCAATGCGCTAATATACTTAGGTGCGCGCGAGGACAATAAAACCAAAAACGATTCAAATAACCCCCTCCTGCCCCGGGGTGGTTCGAGAAAAACAAACAAACACTCGATAAGGGATGGTTTATTAAACGTAGTCCGTACGCGTGTGTGCGTATATAATGTATATATGTGTGTATATATTATTATTGTTTTTGTAAAGCGCGAAAATGAAATGCCCGCCGTCGCCCGTGTCTACGTCGACGTGGGTTGTGGCTTCGGCGTCGGCGTCGCGCGACAGGGCGACGGCATCATCACGCAGGACCGATACGCTTTTTGGCCGTCCCCGGTGCCCACCGAGCCGGTATATAAGTACGCGCGTGACGGCGATTCGGGCGGACCTCCACCGGCACTATTTTACACGACACCATATCACCGCACACATCCGATCGGAACGCACCCGCCAACGGTACACGTCCACGTCTAAGTCTCCCGTGCCCACAGGTAAGCTTTCGCAATAATATCATTAAGGTCCTGATAATAATAATAATGTGTAAGTCTCGTACGGCCGCCGCCGTTGTTGATCATTTCACTATCGTTTGTTCGCCACACTCGCGTCGCGCCCACACGGGCCGCGGTTACTCGGATTTTTTGGGGTAGCGGAAAATTGTACGTTCCGTTAACGCGCCTATTTCGTTCTAGGACCTGGAAAAAGATTGTGATATGACCGCTGTAATGCGTCATGGATAAGCCCCGTAACCATATTTGTCGAGCGCTCTTTTTTAAAAAAAATTATGCTTAACGGCTTATCGTTTATGTGGTCGATGAAATCGTTTTCTTCGGTCGCAAAACATTTTTCTACGATTTGGTTATTTCGATCACGACGCTTATATGGAAAAACACGAAATGTATCAAATTCGATGCGCCGTACGGGCGAAAAACCGAAAAACCGAAAAACAGAAACGGGAGATATAGCACACTGCGAAAATATTCGGCATACGATCTTAGACTTAGAAATATTCGTCACGTAAGACGTATAATATTTCACAGCTTTCACTCGGCTGCTCTATAACAATTAGCGAACCCTGTTAGCGGGACCCGAGCCGTGTATTTAGCCACGCATCGGTGTCGTGCCGTCGGTATAGTATTCCATAGTAATCGCGTGCGTGCCCTGTTTTATTCGAACGAAACTTGCACTTGCTTCGCGTACATCATATTTTGTTCGCGTTGGCCGAAACGGCGAACGCGTGCGGTCACTCCTACAGAATATTTGCATTCGATTACCATGATCAATCACCATCAGAATTATCAATTATTTTACTCGCGAAACAGGGTGTACATCGATTGCGACGGACGATAAGTTATGTGTGTACATTTTCGCAATACCGCACGACCGTTGATCGCCTGTTTTAAAATTGTATAATATTATGTTCTAATACAACGAAGCCCATTGCGTTATTATACGATAAAAAGTTTTGTTCCGTTTCGGGGTTTTGCTGGACACTGTGAAGGAAATGTTAAGCCCCCTGGAAATTACGATTCGGACTGCTGCGAGGATTTTTTTATTATTTTTTTATTTTCTCTCGTACCGCGGTCTGCGATTCAGGCGAAATTATTTCGCGCGGTTCGTGGTCCGACGATAATGTTATACGTTTCTGTAATATTATAGCTCGAGACATATTTTATGATGTCTAGTCGCCACTGCGCGTACAGTACCTATTTACCGCATAGAAACCGTGGTTACGGCTGATTTAAATACCTGATGTGCACGTACACGCGATTATCACATTAAAAGTCATAGCGACTGCAGAAGTTTTGTATTAATAACTATTGTTATGATGTCATAATTGATTTGAAAACTAGATCGCCGAAAAAACGTTCGAATGTCTATGGCGACGGGTCGTTTCCGTGTGGTGTTTTTTACGATCGCATTCGGTGGGTACCTGTACGCGAGACCAAATAATTATTCCGTAAAAACATTTAAAACTATTTGTAATTCAAACAACACCTATGTAAATATTTGATATTTTATTACAGTTTGTAAACCGGAATTCTAGATTTATAATTGTTTTCGTTTTTCTCTTCCAAGAAAGATTTCTAAAGTTACGGTAAATATTTAAAACGAATAGTGAACACTCACTTAATTAAACATAATTAACAATTTAATTAAAATACCACTCCCTCTTATTATTGTGCCGGTAAATTAGAGTTTGTTAAATAAATATTAGATTTATTGCATTATAGCGTAGAACGTTTAATTCGTAACTTTTCTATCACTATAACACTTACATTACGACACGAATAAAATGTACTGAAGCAACACAACTTAATTCTCACAACTCAATCTCTCGGAAAAAAAGTTCTCACTCCAAAATCAGAGGAACATTTTGTTCTTCATTTAAATTATTATTTTCTAATCAAATAAATGTATGATTGAAAATTGTTTATTTAATCGTCCTCATAGCTAAAACCTAAACTATTACAATATTGTTATGTTTTGTTGTACCAATATGATATTATTATGATCAATTGCAAAAGAAAATTCTACTCACAGGTTTGTGAAAATCTTGAATTTCACAAATTAGAAGTATTATCGACAGCTTTTATTAAATTCACTATAATAGTAAAATGTTACAACAGCTTTGTACAATTAAATTGTTAACTACATAATATTGCGGGTGAAATTAAAATGTTTGTCATAACTGAAGCGTTCATATTATTATTGTGTAGGTACATGAACATATACTTGAATGTAATATCTGCTATGTTCAATGATAAAAAATAAAATAACCATCCACCCTGTTTTTGCTCGATAAATTCGAGTAATGAAATAGTAGTTTTAAAAACTGCTTAAAATATTTACGTTTATATAACATATATAGTACTTCGGATGGTAATAATGACGTTGAAAAAAAAACAATTCGTAATAAAAGCTTTTATAGTGTAGATAATCGTTCAACTTTAATTACGTCATCCATAAAATACGTCATAATAATGTCATATTGTATGTATACAGTCGATACCGACGATAACTTTTATTTACGTGAACAATAATAGATAAACGTTTATAAATTACGTTTGGCGCGCGTCAGTAGTTCCATCACGAAAAATATAATATTGATAAATTCAACAATCGATACCCGTGGGTCTACCGTGACCGGTGACCCGCAGTATTTGTTTTAATCTTTACTCGCGTGTGCTGGGCAACGCAAATTGAATGCGATTGTAAAAATATATTCCAGGAATAACTTTAGAACACTGCAGTATACCGTCATATTTCAATTGAACCAATCCGCTCACTATTTTACGGCCATATTCGATGCGTTCTTGTGTGTATTTTGAGATTGTATGCCCGTCAATTGGTCCGCTGAAACGTATAATTTATATATGATTTACTATGAAATTTGTAGAACAATTTAATACTTTAAACGGTCGGTCGCCTTGTAGTCATCGAATTTAGCGACATTTACATTTCACCTTATATGTTGCCATACAATAATATAGCCGGGAAATAATATCCTAATATCATCAACAGTTGTAATATTATCAGTAGGGTGCAGATTTAAATGCTCTAAAAAACAATAAAAATGCCTTAAAAAATACAATTGAATGGACTTATATTACAAAAAAAGGTTGAAAAATTCAATAAAAAAATGCCCTAAAAATAAAAATTCAATATTGAGAAGAAATTATTTTATGAAAGAAATTTCTCATAATAATTAATGAATATTTTCGCGTCTTCTCATATTTTCTTTCTACATTAGAAATTATTTCCAAAAAATCTATTGACAATCAAGATACATTCATTTGATTTTTACCACTGCGGAATCAGTTACTAACGAGACTATACGCAATACTAAACACAATAGTGCATATTGCGAGTCGTTAATTTGCGACACGACTACATTACGATTTACGACTTTAATAAATTGTTTATCGTTTTCTTTACTACAACCTGCATCGTATCTGATAAAATTGGTAAAATCATAAGAATAGAAATATTAATTATTTTCCTTTGCGGGAGAAATCAAAATAAATGTTATCAAATTTTCTGATAGCATCATTGAGCATAGAAATATAAGAACAAATATCTTAAAAACTCAAAAAAAATGCAAAATAAAAGTTTCATATCTTTGATATATGAAATTAATTTTATGCTTAGAAAGCATTGTTTCAGAACATTCAGAAAAAAAAGGCTATTTGCAACGAAATCCACGCTTTTATTGTCAGTATATTATCAGTAGTATATTCAGTACCTAATTAGTTATTTCTAATAATCAGTAATTTATGGTTGTGGTAACTGTTATTCATTTACTTCGAGGAGATCAATAAAAATGTAAGAATACACAAAAAGAAATACATTTTTCAAATTGTTCATGAACTGAGCTTAGTACAAATTAATTTCAAAATGTTATCATCAGTTTTTAATAGATGATATTATACTTTTACTATACTTTAATTATTTTATTAAAAATCAATTATATAGTGATATTATTATAATCAATATTATTTTTCGTTTGATTCAATCGTTTAAATTCGAATATTTACAACGTTAAAATGATTATTTTCAATAAAAAAAAATAAAAATAAATGTGATTTTTACTGTTTTAGAGTTTAGGCTTATGATTTATTCAATAAAATTATGTATACCGATAAATTTGAGCAATCCATGATTTAATTCTACGTTAGTTATTGGTCTCATAAGTTACCTGATCATAATTTATTTCAAAACAGCATTGATGGAAAATATTTTTTACAGTGCTTCTTTATTTCGCCATGACAAAACATTTGTTTATTGTACTGTTCATTGAATGAAACAATTTTCTTTTTTTTTTCGTTAAGTTTTAAAATTAAATATAAAAAATATTATTCTCCATAATAAAGTATAATGTTACAATAAAGTTGTAAATTAATATGTTGTGAAAGTACAAAAATTAATTTTATACACGAGAAAAAAATATATATATACAAGCATATTACATCTTCATTAAAAAACTTGAAGGTGTGAAATTATTGTTCTTTTCATTTATTAAAGTTTCGAGTTACATAAAAATACGACTGATGTAAAAATTACTATGCATACGAGTATGTATATATTTTAATGATAACAAAGCGTTGATATTATGAAATACTGTAGAACTACAGAACCGTAATAGTTACACGGTGTTCACAACTTTTTTAATTGAGAGTTACAAAAATACACCAAGTGTCGTTTATCATTAATATTAGCGATCAGTTTTTAACGGATGACCTGTAGACGATATAGTGTTACATTACTGTAATAGCTGCGTAGACGTACACGGGTCGTCGAAGGAAACCGTAATACTTAAGTCGGTTAAACGAGAACAGGACATGACTCGATGGGGGTCCCGTATCCGTCACCGTTTTCTCACGTTGATCTCGAACTGCCTTTTCGTTCGTCAAAAAATTATACGTAATGCGCCATCCGAGTGTTCTTCCCGTTACACTGTACTGCAGTGACGTCAGAGTTGTTTTGAAATCGTGTGGGGGAAACATCAACATATCCATTCCCGGTCGACCATCCCTTCGCAGGGGTCCGTATGGTAAAATCAGCAAAACGACGGCCAACATCGAAACCTCTCAAAAGTATACAATACTAGCTGAATAACCCGGCTTCGCTCGTGTGCAGTTATTGCTTTCTCTAAATGAAATTCTTAAATCAGAAGTTTATTATTTACCTTCTTTCTTTTTTTCTTCCCCTAGCCACATTCCTTAAATAAACGACATGAATTTTCAAACGAAAATAATAGCAAGTAGGTTGTACAGTTAGAGTTAATTTTATTATAATTAATAACCGGCCCCTGTGCGCTTCGCAGCACAAAAAACAAATATGCAATAAAAATCATATAATTTTTCCTAGAAATTCATTTTTTTTTCTCCAAATTCTTTATTATCAATGCAACACATTTGGGTAAATAATATTCTTTGTTTGTCCATTTGGGGCATACGCAGATAAACAATTTGGACAGACCACGTACAGTTTACGAAAAACACGGCTCCTCCAAATTGAAACCGCATACTTGGAACGTTTGTTCTTGTGCCTTATTGATGGACATGGCGAATGATAGGCGCACGGGGAATTATTGCAATCGTTTGAATTCAAATCGCATGTCTGTTGGTATCAGAGGAATGCGTGGGATGAGTACAACTTCCCCCTTCGCTTTGCCAGACAATATTGTGGCTTCGATTAAATTCGGCATCAATCTTTTTACAGCTAATCTTGTGCCGTTGCACAGTTTTGGTGCATTCAAATTCTGTAGTAAAATAATTGATGAGTAAATAAGTGATTAAACACTTCATTTCTCGGTTTATCGTATTTTACGCGAAATTAGTCAAATCATATCACTTTGCTTAATTTTCATTGACATTTTTAAATTCTATCAGCATATGTTTAACAGATCAAACGTCGAAAATTCCATCTGTTTTTTGGATGATATGAAACGCTTGGTAGGTGCGTAGGATATTAATTTTGACTAATTTCGATCGTGTGCTATCCGTCATTCGGGCAATGTCGTCAAGTTAACAAGATAGATTTTTCTTTTTGTAATAAAACAATGAAATATATTCAACCTATGCAGACGAGAAATCTAATAATCGCTTTATAACTGCAGCGGTATGTTGAGCGTTCAATATCTATTCGAGTGCACTGGAATGATTTCCGCCGGAGCGTCGCGCATCTTCAGCAAACAATAATGTAGTACTCGTGTATCGTATTGATATTATAACAATTCCGGTTAATCGATTTTGATAACCGTCCGAAACGATTTAGGGAAACGCAGTTATTTGAATCGCTAGCAAAATTTAGTGAAATGTAAAGTACTCGTGTCGTGTACGCCAGTTTTTGCGCTGTGTAAGACGTTTTTTTTGCGTTTTGACCGTTTTGGTTGTTCAGTGTCGTGCGAATTACAATATTATTACGATACTATATTGAAGACAAAAGTCGTCGGGGGCCGCATACATTTTTGTAACTGTACATTTGATTAATGCGGCCGACATCGTGGTGGTGGTGAATTTGCGCGCTTTTATTTTTATAGCAATCGATTTCATTTAAAATAATAATATCGTGAATATATTGTCGTGCAATTTAATTTTTATCCTTTACCTATACTACGTTTTGTTCGTGTAAACACTTAAACGACAAAACTTCATCATACTAACGCGAAATTTTAAATCGGCATTTTTCCGAAAGCAGTAAAATATGAATAACATAAATATGTGTACAACAATGATGTGAGCGTGGAAATATCGCAACGATAGCGCATGCTCGAATACAATAGTCGTCGTCATGTGAAAAACAATTATATCCTTTCAAAGTCGACGTTGGAAATCGCGTGGCACATTGGTCGTACGCAATATAATTAATATTTGCACCATCCTCTCATCGGCGGTCTATTATAATGTTTTAACAACGATCCACTGCGATCTTGAACCTTTTACTTTTTTGACGTGTAATACGCATTTGCATTTCCGTGTGACGGTTTTTATCTTCGGTGGTTTTCAAACGTCAATGTCAAACGTCCAGATCGATGAACGGGATGAAGACAGATTTGCTATACTCCCTGAACGTTCGTACGTATAGGCATACTATATTGTTAACAACTATATTGACTACGCGTGGTAACAGAACCAAATGTGCGCTTGTCTATTAAACTCGATTTTTCTCGCTCAACTAACTATATACTCGTATATATATACAGCGGGTGGTAGTTTTAGTGCGGATGGGGTTGGTTGGAAGTTTTTGTTCACTGAGCGGAGCCCTAATGCAAGTACCCGATGCTATGTAATTCGAGAAATACATCTTGTGCGGAAGAGGGGTTGACATTTACCCACTACCCCTTTTGGGTTTGATCGAAACCGCATCTCCGCGTTGCGCGCGCCCAAGAGTTACGTAGTCATCCCCGTGCACACGGACCCGTCTACGTTTTCGTTGTGTAAAGCTCGTGCGTCCTGATCCGGCGTCGTGACATTTTTACGAGGATTAATCGTTTTCGACCGGTTGACTCGGATGCTGCAAAACGTACGACGACGTCGACCCGATCGCATTTTGTACGACATCCGACAGTTCCGGAAAGACAACCGGCAGGCTTGAAACCAGCTGCGCGGAGAGGGGGGGAAGGGGACAATAACGCTAGCCGTGCCATCGGTGCGACACACGCGTAGGACGTGCCTACTCGCGTATATGCACGTATTACCGTAGTTACCTGTACATATACTCCAACTGCGTACAGCGGTCGTTCGGTCGTGCTACTTTGCTATTTCCGCCGATATTTCCCCTCTGCACATTTATTATCTGGGACGCGCACGTATCCGTTCAAAATGCGAGTAGAAAAAAATGTTACTCTACAGTCTACGACGATGACGTGAGCGTGCAATTACGGACGACGTCGAGCGTGGACGTGCCGATGATTGTCTAGTGCACACAAGTGCAGTAAGTGACGAATCGTCCAGCACTGCAGGCGTAATACGAAAGTTCGCGCATCGATAAATATTGGAAACAGCCCGAATTCGGTCGGGGGCCGCGATAGTTTTTTTCTTATTTGTTATCTATTTTTCACCAGACGGTTGAAGGGGTCAGTGGATAAAAGGTGGTCATGCTGACGTTTTTTTTTGAAAACGCATTCTATTGCGCGCATAACAATATTTCAAAGTGCAACACACATTATACGAAAATTGTATAACGTTTTGATCCAAGGTTACCGAGATGATGAATATGGACAAAGGTGTTGTTAGAAAAATTTACCGCATTGGTTGTAGAGCGGTTAAACGTGGACGTGTATTTCAAAGTTCTTTTTAACAGAGTGATAATACCTTTGTCCATGTTATTATTGCAACTAAATATTTAGCTGCAAGAGTAGCGTTCCGGAACAATGTTTCAAAAATTTCGGTTAACACATATCTTATCCACTGATCCCTTCAATCATGTCGTTTAGCGCATGTCTTGAAAAATGTGTAATGCAACAATGCTATCCGGGACCACGAAAATATTTGAGAATCGTATAGAGCAGGGATGGCCAAACTTTTTCAAGTAGAGAACGACTAAGGAAACATTTTTCTTAAGATGGTCGACTTGAACGCCGACCAGAGTTTCAATGACGAACAATGATAACAATAATTTGCAATTCTAAACCACCAGAGACAATCAGTGTATACCGCAAGTACAAATTCTAATAAGATGCCAAAGATCGACTGGTAGATCGCGATCGACCGTTTGGCCACCCCTGGTATAGAGTACAATACTAAAGCTCATTTTCGCCAATAACGTCACTTATCTACCACACAACTTGTGCACAGTATCGCAGTACACACACCGTCATCGACGTTACTATTATATAATAATATACGTTTTGAAAACGATTTACCGGGGCACAGAATAAGGTGTACGAAATCATTTTTGTCGACCTTTCCGTCCGCGACGCGCCGTTCAAGTTTTCCCGTTTATTTTCTCCGCCAACACGCGCACCTACTCCAACGGCTGATCACTGCTGCATGGTATACCGTACTCGTATACACATACAATACGTGTAATATAATGTGTGGGTGGACTTTTTATTATTGTTACTATTTTTTTTTTTTATACGAGCTCTTGTTGTTCGAACCTTCCTCCGTACCACGTTCGGGTTCGTTGGAAACGTTTGAATGTCTCCGGTCTTCGCGAAAATCCGAACCGATCAATTGTGTCCGGCGCGCTTTGATGCCCCTCCCTCCCACCGCCGCCGCCGCGCGTGCCGTAGCTTCGCTGTGTTTCGGATGATAATTAATCTGACCTTTATTTCTTTCCGGACGCGTGTCGATGAAATTAAATTCGCTATCACGCGTATCGGTTTACAAAACCTTTCGCCTACAGTGACACGAAATAACAACATCGTCGGCGTACGCGTACACGAGCGTGTACAATTTATCTCCGCGCACTTCACGTGTATAAGCGGCTTACGTACCCGGCGAATCGGGGGTTCGTCTCTCGTTGTTAACCAGCCGAACCGATAAACCGCTCAGATTTAAGTGTATTTCGATAAACAGTAACACGCTGCGAGTGAATTAAAAAACCATCCCGATACGTGGCTCACGACAGTCGAGTGATTTATTCGACTTCAGTAGTACGATATTATTATTATTTATACATATATATGTGCACGAATGCGATGCTCACGTGCACGCGGAACGTGTTTCTCGCGAAAAAAATATAAATCGACGAAGCTTTATTTTTATCAAGTCACTTTATACGGCCGCTCTATCGTATCAGAGTTTATATAAAAGTGTTTTTTTCCCCTCGATAAACCAATTCTTGATTTATAATACAATGGGCCGATTTTTTTTTGGTTTCCTTCCTGTTTTTACACGGGTTTTACGGTTTACATTTCACGAGCGACGTTTTGCCATTTTCAATTAAAATAAGTCACATTTATCCGAGCAATGAGGCATAAGTTATATCCTTAACCTTCGATCGCCGACGCGCGCGGTACTTGTGATTTCGCCAAGACGGTAAGCTGTACGTGACACGACGGCGGATTCATTAAACTCGATTCCATCACATCGGTCGTGCGACGAACAATAATTTGAACGTTATAACATACCTGTTTTAATTACGTCGATACGCATATTCGCGTGCGTGTATCACCGAATCCAAATGAAACGTGTATACGCGCAACTGTGAAACTTAAACGTGATTTCCGGCTTTGTCACGGATAGCTGTGCCCATTAGTGACCACGTGTTCTGACATCATCGGTGTGCGCGCATCTATTACGTTACATTTCTTGCGTTTCCCCGCGGATTGGCGAGATAAAATTGATTTTTAGCAGTCTTCTACGACGTCCCATCGAGTCGTTCGTAAAACGATCCGGGCCCGAATGCTCGTCACGACGCGCACGATACCTATATTCAGTGGCGTAAACAAGGGGGGGGGCGATTGAATATTTGTTTCATGTATACTTAATACTTACTTATTTTTAATAACAATGAAATGTTCATCAAAAACCTGTTTTTATTCAATAAAACATCGATATTAAAAAAAAAAATAAAAAATCACAAAGAAACGGGCTGCTGTTACTAATATTTACCAATTATTAACCAAAATCATAAAACAATAATAGTTAATAGGGATATAGTTGCTACTATAATGGATGTAGATGGGGGAGAGATGAGAGGTATAGCGGCTATTATATTTATATTGGACATATTTTGCACTGAGCACTCTGCATTAACTTGTTCGGTTTTCGGCACAGTGGTTTTCGGGGGAATCGGGAATGGTAGTTGATACCGCAGTGCATAATGTTGATATGATACAAATTAAAAATATTACAACAGCAATTGATCAGCTTTTACGGTAGTACAGTAGTTCTTCGGTAGTACGGACTGCACGGTATTGCAGCACATTACGGTTTTCACTACTCGTAATGATGGATTTGACGAAGAGGAAACAGGCTTTCGTTTACAGACATGTACTTGTGTAAGTATGATTCAAGTACAGTAGAACTTCCATATAACGGTCACCGAAGAAACTGTAAATAATGACCGCTATTTAGAGGTGCCCGTCCCACAGAGGTGACCGTTAACAGAAGTTCAAGACCTTCCAGGTGACCGCTATATAGAGGCTATATATTAAATTTAAAAAAATTGAGTTATATTATTTTGTTTTAGATTCATTTGATTATTTGAACAATTTTTTTCAAAATAAATTTCTGCGGTTTTTAACATATTATAACCATCTACGTCACCTTTTTGAAGAGTGAAAGCTGATAATTGTTTTATTTTAGTTAAAACCTCAGAATTGTTTGATACAGTGTACTCGGGTTCTTCAGTTACTTTAGTTTCTTCAGTTTCTTCATGTGTTTCCTCCTCGTCATTATCTGTTGTTATGAATGACTTGATATCAGTACTATCCTCTTCGGTTCTTAGATTTATGTCGACCAAAAAAAACTCTTCACCTTGCATATGAGTTGGCAAGCATATTAACTAATTGTTCACCAACAAATATTCCGTTTTCTGTGTTATCTAAATCTACAGGCAAATTTTCCAAAATAAAACCTGATTAGTAGTTCAAATTTTGCCCTCCCCCCACCTGGAAGATGAGCAAGATACGCCCCTGCCTATACTCGTATTGCGTACGAATAATACTCGCGTGTGCAACGTACATCCGGCCGTCTAGGCATGCACCGCGTCTCTTACGCACGCATCTCTTAGCACGCGCGTCGCGTTCGGATACTAATTACGCGTTAAATTCTCCGCGCGGTTGACCTTTCGCCGTCCGCGGCAGTTCAACCATATCCGCAGTTGTTGTCGTGTCCAAAACGGGACGATCGACGCAAGTCCGTCTCGGTAGCGCGGCGCGGAGGACACGTATTTATTTTTATTCTATTTTTTTTTCATAACGAGCCGCCCCTTATTTTCTCTTCTTATCCGGGTCCCGCGTGACGTTTGCCAGATTCGGGGAGATTGGTTTCGTCAATACACGTCTCACGATGTTTGTACGCGTCGGTACGTACAGCATTCGCCTGTTAAAATCGCACGAGAATTGTTTTTCAACGTTAAAAATATCTCGACCTACGCAGCGTTTATAACCAAACATAACACCGTACACCTAACCGTAATAATATCGAGTCGTAAACGAGCAAACTATGAACCGTATTGCGGGTAAAGTGCCCTAGGAGACTATATTCGTTTTGAACGAGAGAGTATAGGATAGTCCATGATGGTTTCCAGAGAGGTCGGGTGGTATGGTTAGGTCGCGAATTTCGACTTGGACTTGTAAAACGAAGATTCTATTTTATTTTCATATTTATTCCATAGCAACTACAGCGTAAGATTGTTGGGACTTGCTGAAATTTGAGATTTTATAAATTCCGATACGTGTTTGTTGCGTACGAAATGAATATAGCCGGAAAATACAAAACAATCATATTAATTAATTCGCCATAGCGTCGAGTAACAATAATAAAATTACATATTACAGCATAGTTTAATATGTATGTTGTACACATATCCACGGCAGTTTTCTTTTTTTCTTTACACAATGTAGAGCTCTCGGAATCCATTGTCAGCACAATAGTTCGAATTTGCAAAGTATAATACAGACTACGCGTATGTTGTACATCGGCACACATGAAACACGTACCCGGGCTGCTGTTCGTGTAAATTATAATATGCAGACGTTTACTGGAGGCGTTTTAAAACGGAATACAATAAAACTACGCGCGGGGAGTATAATCTAAATGAATGAAATAAGTTTTTGATTACGAACAATGCACCGCAGAGTTCCCGAGAAGTACGAAATTTAATTTTGAATTTATTAAAAAGAAAAAACTCTCCCCTATCGACTGCAGCCGTGTTGTTCGAGTGAAGAGTTACAATATATTACGTTATACAACGTCCGCGCACTGCGATCGTCGTGCGCGGTACACGTATTTTAAAAAGCTCTCTACACATATTACACGGGCACGATGACGAAGTTGTGACATTTTTAAAGGGGTGGGAGGGGCGTGTTTCTCGTTTTCGAACCGAGCCCGGAGAGACTTATTGCGAACAAGCGGCGGCACGACTTAAGTAGTTTGGTGGTTTTTTTTTCTTTTCTTCTTTTTTTACGAGAGTAAAAACTGCATCAGCGTAAATCGAAATGATTGCGACGAGAGCAACTGCAGCTGTACGCGCGTCCCGTCGTTTCAACGGTACCTTCGACGAAGACCGCAATTATTATTCTTTTAAGCATTTCTAATACGGATGGAAATGTGCACACTGCTGACGACTCACGAACATAAGTGATCGATTGCTGCGCGTATAGAAAGCACCTGATGAGTAGTCGTCCACTCTTTATTGCTGTTATCGACACGGCGGCGGCGTTTGTATCATAGATCATCGCTGCTGACGGATCGTGTGCATTAGTCATTTTCAGCCAAGTATAATAATAGTAATAATAATAATAATAATAATATTAACAAAATACAATATACAGATTACAGGTACGTGCGGCACATAATGTCGTGCGATTTTTTTTTCTTTTTTCGCTCATATATACTTTAAACGCTTTGCCAACTGTTTAGCGATTAAACTACGATGGACCGTGGTGTCCGGGTAAAAAGGAATAATTACAATGAAGCGATTTTTTTTTGGTTTCATATTCTTGTAGATTGTTATAATGTTCACATCGATCGACGTTGAAAAAGGAAAATAATTGTAGGTTAATTTTTTCATGAAACCTATGAGAAGTAAAGGATATAAGTCATTAGCCAGTCATTGTACGAATAAGAATAACTGAATGAATTACATTTAAATTTTAACACATTTGCTCATCATCGCTTATTCATAAAATATAATACTAACAGTATAAATAATATATTGAGCAAAAGGGTGTAGATCAAAAAATGTTACTAAAAGGAATAGATTAGGTATGTGTAATAGGAATCAAGTCAAATTAGTAATACAACTGCCCAAAAGCATTGAGTTATATGCAAAGAAAATAAGTCCATATAAATCTTGCCCTGAAGTAAAAAAGCAAAGAGGAATACGTTCAAATAAACACTAGGTACTCAAAAAGAGAAATAAATCTTTATTCAATAATTATTGGACTTATTATGATTAGTTTGAAGTTATTCGAAACATTTTAAGTTTCAATAAAACCAACCCATGTCCGGAAAACCAATTGCAGAACAAATTTCGAACATTTTAATAAACAAATTGAACTTTTGAACATCGTAAACGGTTTTTTTAGTTTTCTGGAAATAGTGTTTTCGTACTATTCACTGTCCACACACATATATAAATATACTCCGTGCCGTGAATAATAACTGCAGTATTTTCGTTTAAACGAATATAATTGTTTACGTGGGTTAACGGACCATTACGGGAGCGTCACAACAACGGGATCGTAGATATAGGGTTTCAGAAGGAAAAGAAGAAAAACACCAACGCTTGTATGCGACAATATCATCAGCGGTGAAACCGATCCGAGCAATATACGATTGCGTTGTGCTTTGGAGAATGTATATTATAACGACGGCTCTAGGAAACACATGGTATAACATCCCGGGTTCGTTTGTCCGCCGTCGTCACATTTTACATAATATATTTTTAACGATCCGTCCACCGCCACCGTCTTTTGGGCTAGCGACAACTCGCACACTGTCGAACGGAAATATTATACTATGGCAGCGGTTTTCAAGCTTTTTTGTTCGCGGAACCCATATGTTTCTAAAAAAAATTACGGAGCCCCAAAATTCAGAAATGTCTATTTGAAACAGGAATGCATTATGACTGAAGAAATTATTATATTATTAGAACTTCGAAGATTATAGATGAGTAAACAAAATTATCGTACATGTAAAAAGAACGAAAAACCAGACTTTTATCCAATCTCATTTTGACTATGACAGAAAATATTATGCAGACATATAAATAGTTAAAGGTTTTAAATGTTTAAAATAATACATTGGTATGGTACAAATAATATTGAATCTTATGTATAAAAATGTACCTAAAAAATATAATAATAATTTGAACTTAATCAATACAGATATGCCCAGGGCCTAAGGAGCCACGGACCCCCTAGACAACCTTGCGGAGCCCTAGGGCTCTACCGCTGTACTATGGTGTACAATACGTGTGTGTGTGTGTGTGTGTGTGTGTTTGTAGAACGGGTTGACGACTGAGCTTGCCGTCCGTTGTCCGACACGAGTCCGGGGGCGAAATCTCGTATAAGGGTGCACCGACGGGGGTCCGTCCGCAAAAAATTGTACATAATATTATTCATACATATTGCGTATGGATCGCGACCGAAAACGTCATTGCGGCGTATATCACGAGCAAATAAGTTTGACGTCCGAACCGACATCGTACGTAATATAATTATTATTATTATTATTATTATGGCACGCACACGTCATCGAAATGTCGACCCGGCCTGCGATACCCCGTTGCTTTTCAAATACCGCTGCGGCTTGTGGTGTACGCAGAGACTTGCGAACTTCACCTGACGGCTAATCGTTATAGTACCGTCGTGCCGTGGAATATTTTTATCGCCGGAAGAAGTAAACGAGTAAACGAAAAATCGCGATCAAACAGAAGTGAAACAAGAAAAGTGAAAAAAAAAATTAATAACATTTACTTTGTAACGTGGTCGGGGATAACCTGTTAGATATAAGATATTCAGGGAAGAAGTTAGGTCCTTTTGAATATAATTAACCGCAGCTCTGGAGCATAAATGGTATATAGGATCTTAACATTACAAATAAATGCGTATTGGTAGAGATAATTATTAATATATAAAGGTTTATTAAGACTTACTGACATACTTAACAATCATAGGGCTGTTTCGTAGTTACACGGAGTTAAAGTTAGCGTGATGGTGATCGCGGAGAACTGGCGTTCTCTTACATACCGATGGTCGACCATAGGCCTTACAATATAAACTGTGAGTGGGGGGAACTTAATGTATAGTCAGCTTATATTATGTTTCTATAATAGTAATACTAAAAGTAATATAAATAAAGTAGTAACGATTGTTACAACTTGAAAAGTAGAAATTTTTACATGTCCTCCTTTTTCTGTGTGTGTCGCACTTGTGTGATGTCAAAATTTTCCATTCGATAAACATCAACGAGTTATTATTTATCATTCGAACACTGTTTTTCCACCACTCTAGTATTTGACTATTTCAGTAAAACACTTTTAATCCTATATCGTATAGTGCAATTCATTTTCTTCGGTCCAAGTTTACTTTCAACATTACTGCGTGTTCTTTTACCGATGTTTTGTTTCTTACAATATGGTTTACATAGATTTAACGCGTTAATCTGATTTGCGTAACTGTATATTATAACCGCGCTGTTTTTATTCACAAGGATAGCGCTCAACTGAAATTGCGCATATAGCATGGTAAAAAACGTAATGCACAAGTTTGAACATTTGATTTTTACCCAAAGCCAACCATTATGTGTGTTTATAATATACAACATCGTAAGCATGTTATAACGATTGAATTAAATCTCTATTCTGTGCTGTAATACAATCAACACAAACTAACCATGAAGTTTGTTGAACTTGCCGAATTTCCCCTGATTATAATAATTTTAAACTTTTCGCCCGTAACTCTGTCGGTTTAAAGAGAAAATTAATCGAATTCGTGAAATCGTGTTTGCCGAATCGTGTATAGGCCCCGCGTAATTGAACGAGAAAAAAGTTAATCGGTCCCGTTCGGCGAGCACAAACATTTCTTACGAAAAAATGTTAAATACATAGAATTATATCATAAGATGTGTGTAATGATTTCGCACTGGTTCTTAAACTTTTTTATTCCGTTTTTTCTCTTTCTTCTGTTGTCGTGTGCCGTAATGCGGTGTGCACGTGTGCACCTGTAGCGCTGTGTGTTGCGGATCGGTGGTCAGAAGTCGGTCATCACGCGTGTGCTTTAAGTTATAATTCGGGATGTTCGAGAGAAGAAAAATTTACTATTTACGTGAAACGCGAGCCATTCATCAGTTGTTCGACTGTCCTTTTCGTAGTCGTTAGACTAAGAGAGTACCGCATTGATTTGAATGCATAATTTGCGTATTTATCGTGTACGATTGCACGAATAATGGATACGTATTAATAGGTACGTCATTATTCGCTATTCAAGCCGTCTCTTATTATCCTGAGCCCGGCCGATTTCCATGAAGTAAGGGTACTCGTTACTGCCATGTTGTTATATTAATGTCGATTTATGAATAATCACTTGTTCATCAAATCTAGTGATTTGCAGTATTATAAGGATGCATTATATATAAACATTATAACACATTCATATATAACTGTTATATGGCGACCATATTATGGTCATATGTATATATTATACAGGGTGTTCCACCGAGATTAACACAGAGCGATATCTCCCGTGTTTAATAGAGATAATAAAATTCTGTTTATTTTTTACGAACATATCTGGGCAAAGGCAATTTTGTTGACAACAGTTTGGTAAATATAATAAGTGTGTTAGAAGTTAAAAAATTAACTATTTTTTTTTAATTGTTGTGAAATTTGAAATCTGATTCATGATTTTAATAATTTTTTTAGTTTACATCTAAAACTATTTTAAATTTATTTTCACCTTGTCATTTTTTCGATAAGGTTTGCTGATAATGGTATGATTATATACTTATATTTATCAAACTGTTGTAAACAAAATTGCCTTTGCGTAGGGATGTTCATAAAAAACTAAGAATTTTACTATCTCTTTTAACACGGGAGATATCGCTGTGAGTAAATCCCGTTGGGACACCCTACTTCAGTATTTATAAAATCATAAAATATAATTAACTATGCATTGGTATTATATGTATTTGGGCTATCATGGGCATCTTATATATAATTTTAATCTTCTAAGGACTATTTTCAGTGTTTGGATTAATAAATATTGTACAGACAAAAAACAAGCGTAATCCTTTGAAATTACCATTTCCGATAACGAGTTTTATAAAAATGCGTAATAAATCAAAATTAGCATGTGGTAATTGCATTTCAAAGCAAAGAATAAAGACTTAAGTAAAATTAATGTACTTATACTGATTATTTAATAATGTTATTCGAAGAATAGATTACAAGAACTCTTTATATAAAAAAAAAATCGAAGCAAGCCGCGTAAGATAAAAATTAACTTTCTTATTTTTGTGTAAAAAAAGTAAATCGCAAAACTGCGGTGCTGAAATATCATTACCAAGAACCGGTAAGTTTTTTTTTTGAAAATCAACCCATTAAATACTAAAACACCATAAAATTAGATTGAACTAATGGGATATAATTTTACAAAAAATGTGTTTCGTAAATGTCTATTTTATTAAACAAATACCATCACGGTATAGCCATATTATGTCCGATTTCATGAGAGATGTGCCCTAATTTTTCATAATCCGTTTTACGGACAACTAGAATTATGTGTAATGTTGATGAGTTGGACAGGTAGCTTTCATAATTTATACGGTTTTGTTTGTGAGGGGTGGGTAACATTTTAATAAATATCCGCAATACGAGCGTTCACAAATTGAACGTTGTAAGACTTCGTTTTATTTGTTCTTTATCGAATCGTACGAATCATTTTATAATACATTTTATTATACGATATGTATCTTCAATTGTAATGATATTATACACAATTTTGACACTACAATTATTATATATAATTTTTCAATTATTTATTCGCATGTGGCCGAATATATTATGCATACATATTATTCATAAAATACAACGAGTATCCATAACCGAAACGGATACAAAGTTAATTAAACAATAGCCTGAGCACGGTGTACACCGATCGTTATACACAAGCCATAACTGATGTGCACGACTATATTATTCAGCGTCTGAAGTCGTACAATAAAAAATTCGCAATAGTTGATCGCATTATGTGTACAGGGTGATTTTTAACTATGTTCATCCCCTGTTTTAGCCATAAAATTGCTAACATTTAGATTTTTTTTTAATGCTCAAGTTACCATAAAAGCTTTGTTTTCCATAACTTTTTTTTTCATATCAACTCAAGGGTTTCTTGTGGCAATACAAACTTTTTTTTTTCAAACGGAAACACTCATTTTCACCACGGTATTTTGTAGAAGTTATATTTCTGTGAATTTTGGTGTTTCGAAATCAAAATTTGAACCTGTAGTTTTGTGAATTATTCTAATTTAAATATTAGGGGAAATAGTCTTATCATGATATAATTTGTATAATAACATGTAATCCCTAATTGCTTCGAATCTTAGATAACGCGAAGTTTACACTTTTCATACGAAATTTTAAATTTTAATAATTCCGAAAGTATTGAACCGAATTTTGACTACGTTACATCAAAAATTCCAGAATCACTAACCGAATTACTTTTTGGATGTAAAAGTTCCCATTAGAAAAATACAGTTTCATGGGGCACGAAACACCATTCAGTGGAATTGAAAAAAGAAAATTCAAGTTTAAACATTTTTACGACCAAAACAGGGTGTGAGAATGGTTAAAAAATAACCCTGTATAAAAACCGTTGAAACCACGTTTTGTGTACGATTCCAACTCGAGTGGACGTAATAATTTACGTAGTACGTACTATGTAGGTAATAAAACTAACAGAACAAAAAAAAAAAAAATCTTTTTCGCCCTATAATAAAGAACGAGAAAAACAGCCGGCGGATAATTAATGAATAGTAATGAATATTATGGTTTGCGCAGTGGAACCGCGTACCATTATTGTGTACGACTGCGGTACGCCTAAACGTGAATAATGTACAAAACAGTGTGTATATGTTGCTTGTAACGATATAATGCGATTACAGCCAAGGTGCGCTTAGACAGCAGGATTCGACGTGCTGTTATTTATGCTTTGGCAAAATAAAAATTGAATATCCTATAATAACTCTGCGCGGGACGAGCAGCATAAATCCTAGTTTCGGTCCACACGACGTTGTCGTCGTTATTAATATTTAAAGGCCGCGCCGAGCGGTTCGCGTTGGTTATTAGTTATTACTATTGCTGTTGCTATTGGTAGCCTTCCGCGGTATTTCAAATCCTATTGCGCGTCCGATTAAAACGGTTTACTAAGAATAAAATTCATTTTTCATAATCACTAGCTATTATACGTAATGTCGCGTATTTCGCGTTCTTGTTGATGATTACGTGACACGTAAGGGCAAACGGACGGAGTTCACGTAAATGGGCACACGTCATGACCTGCGGATACTTTTCAGGAGATATAAACACATGACGTATACCTATGGCGTACACGCCTAACAGCATTTGAGAATGATTTGCGAACGGATGTGAACATTATTGGTGTCACCATTGATCCGACGTGAGATTTAGAAAATATACTCATTTCACGAGAAATGAACAGAATACCTGATTCAAAAATCCAAAACTTACCTGTCCTCCATTATACAAAATCCGTTCATTAACCTACACTCGCGGATGAAGTAACCATTCACTCACACGGGTGATTTACGTGAACATGATTGAAAACTCATTAGGGGCGTTGAGTATATTACTATCGATCACTATAAACTACACTAGTTCGTAACGCATAGACTACGTAACTACGTAACTAATATGTTAGATTCTGAGTGAAACGGGGAATGTATAGGTTTTATCATGATGTGTGTGTGTTTTTTTTTTTGCTTCTATGTACACGATTTTGCCCAGAAGGATTGATCCGATGTGCACAAACCTGAAACTTTTCTGAAGGGAATTTCGTCTAGTTGATACTTTGAAGAGGTCATTTTTTGTAATTTCTCAGAAGTTTTCCGAAAATATTGTGAAAAACATTGAAAAAATGGCAAAAAACTTCAACCGAGAGTTGTTATTTTATAAATATTAAACGTAGCTACTCGAAACATACCAATATTGTATAAATATCGATTTTATGTAGAGTACTTATATATTAGCATTATTTTTGAAACTTTATTTTTTATTTTTGTTACAATATGTTGGAACATTCAAAGTTCAACCTACCTTGTTAAGAAATTTGGACCTACTACTACACCGATAATCTTTTAAAATATAAAATGATTCACCCGACCTCTTTCACTCAAAATCGTATTTTCGAGGGCTGTAATGGTACATTGGTTTCAAGTTCAAAATACCCATTCCCATGTCCCATCCGACCTAGGAGTTTCGATCGTTTTATTAACTATAGATATTTCGTCGTTCAATACGGTCCCAGTGATTCAACGCATTTTACGAAATGTGATGAGATATTTTAGCGAAAAAACTTAACGCACCCAATAAATATATTACGAGAATAATATTTATATTATTGTTTTAAATGTGTGCAGCTGTATAACTATTTGTGCGCTGTACTCTAAATATTATTTCTATTTGAATGAGTACATTACAACCAATATGGATGTAGTTGAATGGATACAAGACCTGGGCATTGATTTATAATTCTTTTTTCCATATATGTAATTTCATCTCTGAGCTATAATATTTATACAATTTGTATAGATCCTGTAGTTCTTATATAGTTCTCAATTTTAGTATCGCATTTTTTACCTAATTTGTTAAATGTTTATTTAATTTTATTATATACTCACTAATATTTATGTTGAAGTTTATTTTAATTTTATAAGTCCAAAATCTATTTTGCTTAAAGTATTTATATATCGTGTTGCTCTAACCAGTCTAACTAGTCATAAGAATGAGTATATAATGAGTATATATTCTTCATTTGCACACTGCGGCGGTCTGAGGTGCAATCTAATAACTAAAACTCCGATAGTACAATCGAGAAAACGGAGGAGGGTGTTGAAAATATAGTTGTGTGAAATATTATTTAGTTCTACGTTATATTATTTGAATTATTCAGAAAGAAAGAAATAAAGAGAGAGTGAGAGAGAAATGGAATTATTTAAACGTTCGGTTATTGTAATTCACGTTCAAAATGATTGCCGTCGGTGTATATTAATATAAATTCATGGTACAGTGACTCGTAGCTGGGACCTGGGAGGGAGGACGGTCGAGCCCGGTATGTCAAGATGTCGTATACATATATGTTATACGTATAACGGCACATAGCAGGAGTGGAGACACAGATGTGCGTGGGTCCGTGGGGGCGTATATTTCCGGGAGAAGGGTTGAAAAGCTCTAAAATAAATTTACCAAAAACGAAAGATAATATTGCTCGAAATGTTTACACAACTCGGTGTTGCGCGTGTTATTCCGATCGAATCGTCGCCGCAATAAAGCTCTGTCACCGTCTCCGACGGCGGTATACTCGTTATCGTATGTATTTATTATAATCGCCTCGTAGTCGCGAAACAGCCGAACGACGTTTTTCGAGACGAAAATGGACGACCTTAGCGCAAAGACGTGTCGTGCGAGTATACACGCGCGGAGACCGGCGTAAACAATCGGCCCGTTTATGATAATCTCGTGTGACAACAAAGGGTGTATATATTAATGTTGTAAATATTGTAATGGAACGGTGTCGGAGTCGAGTGGTCCTCTACCCGGGAAGGCGTGTGCGAATAAGTAAAACATAATATGGTACCTCTCTATACGTAACTGGTATTTTTCCGAAAAAAAAAAGAACCCCCCGTCGCCAAACCGCGCACGCCGGAGCGTTTAACAGTTTTCGTTTCGTCGAAAGACTATACGAGTATATACATATGAATCCTGCAAACGACGTGCGTCGTATTCGTACGTAGCATAATATGCTTACGAGGATCAAAGACGTGCGCGCCCAGGAGGTTTCCGAGTCTTTTAAAACGCATTTTGTTTGTGTATTATCTTTTCTTTTTCGGTCGCGGATTTACAGTTTTAACAACTCGCCCGTAACCCGTCGAAATATCATAATAAATAATAAGATGGATTTATTCCTCAGTCAAATCGTTCCGCTCGATTATTCCCCGCGGTATACATCTCCGTCGCGCGTCTTTACACGACGATGACTTATCGTACACGGAGCGCATCAAAATTAATTAGCGTTTCCCGTTGTCGTGCAGTACGTCCGTCTGCCTTCAATCTCCTTTGTGATACGACATTTATCCAATGTATATACACCTATACTCGTATATATATATATGAGCAATTGGGAACGTAAGTCGATTAGAATTTACACTCGCCGCGTGCGCGCGGTACAAAAATGTAAGAAACATCGACGTTAACCAGGTCCACGGTAATTCACCAACAGTCGCTTACCGCCAATTCTGTCTCTCGAACGGTTTACCGTAATCCCGAGATCTCCGTTCCTATCCCTCGGTATACTTCAACTCCTAAATCGGACAGCGAGTACGATAGCACTGCACGAGTACGCACTGCGTGCGCGTACCGTAGATATTTGTTTGGTCGTTTTGAATGACATTTTTATGATTTAAAGTGTAATAATTAGGGCTAGGATAGTATAGGATTTTGCATTTTTTTTTAGGATTTACAGGACATAGATTTTCAAGCACAAAATGTGATTTGGTCATATACGAGTCCAAATATATAGTTTTTAATTTGATTTTTTTGGAATTTTTTGTACTTTTATGGATTTAGAGTCATTTTGTAGCATTTTTAGGTCATTTTTTCAATTTTACAGGCATTTGAAATCTAGGTTATATTTTTATTCATTTTCATTTACACTAGATGTTCTCGATAAAAGTTTTGAATTTGTAACAGAAATAATATCATATTCAATATTTAAATTATAGAGATAGTATGTTAAATTTTTTTTTTTTTTGTTTAATTTTTTTCCTTTACATATATTACATATAAATCATAAAAATAATAATAAAGAAAATATATCTACTCCTTTATGCCTAAGGAGTAGACTTAAAGGAGTACTAATTAAGTAATATTCAATACAAAACATTGCTAGCAGAAAATCGGAGGTCATTTGTATTTGAAAACTTGAAGGAGCTACTGATTTTCCAATGCAACTATACAATTTAAACGTCATTTTCAGAATAAAAAACTATACGTATAAATTTTTTTATTTTATAGTATTTTTTGTTGTTCATTTAAGAAAATTTCAAGCTGTTCATTTTGTACCAAATATTAATTAATAAATAATAATTATAATTATAATACATTTTTATAATATTTTAAAATCATTTTTTATCTTTTGGGCATGTTTTAAGGTCATTTTTAAGTTATTTTAAGGTCATTTTTTTAGGTTTTTTGGGTCATTAAAATCCTAGCCCTAGTAAAAATTGGTGTATCACGCGCGAATCGTCCAACGATGTTGTTTAAAAATAGTGACAACTGCAAATTCCACCCGGTAAATACGGAAAAGTTATGCGCGCGTGTGTAAGTGACGGTGTTTCACTTTTAACTCTCTCCCACACGGTAGATAAAACACGTATCATGTCCCACCACAATATCGTTTGCTGCTGTGCGGTGCAACGCAAAATAATACGAAACGCAACGTACCTGTATTTTAAATAATTTGTATTATTTTCGTTCTCTATAGTTATTACGGTTGATTATAAAGTGCTGTTCGTGTAAACAATCTGTATAATGTCTCAAAGACTCAACGAGGGGAGAAAAAAAGATGGGGTATTTATATATATATATATGTATAATATGTTTTCTAGCGAAACGTACAGTAGTAATTAATATGCTTGTCTCTCGACGATTCCTTTTATGTGTTTTTATTTTTTTTGACCATATCTTTTAACGATTTATAATATTATAATCATTAGGTACTCTCCAAACGTGTAAAGACAAGTCTAGTTTTCAGCCGTACATAAATTAATGAAACCCAACCGAAAAAAAAATGAAAAGAGTATCAACGTAACGAGTTCACGACAAATATCTGGTGACACCGTGTAATGATATTTACTTGAATTCGATACAAATGTCGTGTTTCATCATTAAAAATAATAAACCTGTGGGCGAAATCGTGAAATTGTCATACGTACAATGAAAACACTTGGAATCTAATGATATCGTTCAGTGCAAATAATGTGATTCACTTTTAAATCGTTTATTCATTTGTTTCATGTAACATGCTAATGTGGTCAAACAAGGATTATTCGACTGTTGTTTGTGGTTCTGTGCACACTCGTGTGTATGATGTTTGGACGAATAAAATACATTTAAACCTTTATGTTCGATCATAACGAATGTAAACATTTATTTTAAAGAATGATCTGTGATGAATCAACATTACACAATGCGGTTTCCGTGGACTTTGAATTTAATTACTTTTGTATGATAAACGTTCACGCAGAAAATATATCAAACTGAATTTAAATTTATCGTTGATGCGTGAATTTATTGTAAATGATATTAATTCTTATGAGTTATGACGTGGACATTGTATCCATTAGTGATATTAATAGTACACGAACTACTGCTAAATCAATTACGAGAATGACCGAACGTAAAGTTGCTGAAATATTCGTAAACAGTAATATTATAATAGTTATGATTTATATTCATTAAATTCTAAAATTTCTCTACTATTCGAATTTCTGCAAAACGTGGAGAGACTAGTTGTTTGTTTTACACTTTAAAGTTTGGCGGCAATTGAACTCGCATTATAGGCCACACAGTGCTAACGAGCCACGGAAGACTCGAGCTGCGGCCGACGTGTCTCGTCATTCGCCGTGCTTAACGCGTACCTATATTATATACTTCAATAATAATTCTCTGTTCCCGAGGGTCTGTCAATCTCGAACTTTTCGCAGTCAAGCGCTGCAATGCATACGCGCGCAAGCCTTGCACCCGAGTGTGTGACAAAACTGATAACTAGGGCTAGGGACTTCAAGCTCTAAAAAACCTTAAAATATGTATGCATTTATACCCTTAAAAATTATCATATATGCTCTGAAAATAAGCGAAAATGCTTAAATATGCTCTTAAAAATATTTAATTTTCATTGAAAAACCAAAAATTACAAATTGTTTTATAATTATTTATTAATTATTATAATTTTTTATTATTTTAATTTCTTCTTTTATAAGTTTGCCTCTAAACAAAACAAAAACAAATAAAAAAATTAATTGATTCTGTTTATGAATTAATAATTTGAAAACCCTAGATAGATAGATTATTTAATAATTTATATTTAATAATTTTAACCTTTTTTTATTTTCAATTTATAGAAAATTCATATTAAATATTGTATTTCATGTGTATAATATGTTAAATATATACTAAAAATACAAATATAGCAAAATATGCACTTATTGGAAAAAAAGAGCTGAATATGCAAAATATGCAAAATAAAAATGATTGCCTTAGCTATGACTTAGCTATGTTTTAAATGATTGTTGAAAAATATGCAAGCTCCTATAAGTCCCTAGCCCTACTGATAACCGACTGCTCTTGTACACGATTGCCGTCGCTCACCGTGAAGCCTACCGCTGCGGACGAGCGCTGAACGTTGTGCACGGTGTAAGGCGAGTTCGGAGGCGTTCGACGAGATAATGTTACGTTTTAAATGCGTCTAAAGTTTGTCGTGTAACACACGAGGAACGACTGATAACGTACCGAGCCCTGCTGTTTACCGTATCGCGATCAACGTTTTAATTTATGCACTGCGCACACGAGTACCGAGACCGCGAAATTAATGAGTGGCGATTTCGTAGAAAAATCAACACGTGCATAATTATTAATCAGAGTAATCGCGTCTACGTGATGCGGCATAATGCGTTTACGTTGGAAATCGGTTTGCGTACATCATCTCAGCTTATGATTTAAAAAAATAAAACCGCCATCCCCGAAAACCCCCTCCCCCCACCCCCTATCGCCCGCGCGACTCGCGACCGTGTAACCAGTCGCTGTGTGATGGAATGGGTTGACTCCGCTAAAGTAAACCGACCGTCGACGTCGTTTTAAGTCGTCCGATGGATTAGCTCGACAGCGGTTTCGCGCACATCCTACCCATTATTTTCATCTTTGCGTATATTTTTCTTTAATCGCTGTACACGTTGTGGCAACACTTTGTGCGCCGCGCTCGTACGCACCTGTACTCGCGTTCCATGCCTATAATAATATAATAGTCGCGAACGCCCGGAGTTTTTAATATAAAACGTGATGAAATTGCAGAGCGCATCTCTCTCTCTTTCTCGTTTTTGAATCCGAGCAACGCGAAAAATAAATTATGGGAACAACCTAAAAACATTTTGCGATCGCCTTGACACGACCCGCATCATATCATTTATTTATTTTAATTAAACGGGCGAACCCTTGGTAAATATACATGCGCAATAGTATTAAAATGTATAAGATACGATACAAACAACAGACCAAAGTCAAACAAATGATATGAACACAACAAAAGACTTAGGAAGAGAAAAGGTAATAATTAACAGACTTCGAATCGGACATACTCGTTTAACATAAGGATTCCTCAAGGCAGAGGAAAAAAACCCTATTTGATCCACCTGTGGAACCGAACAAATAGTCAAACACATCTTCACCGAGTAACTCCAATACACAGACGTACTCAATAATCTTATCATTCACAACATCCTGGACGCAGCATTTGGACCTAACGCAGACACAATCAACAAAATCATAAAATTCTTCAAAATGTCCAATCTTTACAACTTAATATAATAAATGTAACCCCGAGAACAATAGTAACCTGCATACAATTCTAACTGTAATTAAAACTAATGACCATTGCTGCCGATGTTTAATAGAATACATAATAATAAAAAAAAAAGACTTAGAGTGAAACATATACAATATAATAATATCAAAAAATGAATGATGAGTCCGCATTGGTGTATGACATAATAATTTGCATAGTATAATTTTTAAAAACATCCGACTATACAACACAATTTTAAAATAAAAACTTTGTTAACAAATTCACAAATATAAATACTTATAAAAATCTGTAAATATATGTAGACATAGCATAACTGTGATAATTTAATGTGACTGATGGCCATAGATGCCGGGTTTGTATTTTCCGATAAATAAAAAAATAAAAATAATTCGCCTTGCTGACTAATTACCCAAATAATTGGTAGTGGCGCGCGGGGTGAATATAATATAGCGGAGGAACGAGTTGCACGTTGGTGTGCCCTTATAGATAATAATGGAAGAAGAGATGGTGAGGTAACCGTGCCCTAAAGTAACCCATCAAGGAGCCCAGCGCCAGCGTCGCGTCTTCCTTGGGCCAAAGAGTACAGTTTGAGCAAAGTAGCGACGGCAGAATAGTCATGAGGTTCACAGGAAACATTGAGGTGATCACCAACAAACCTTAGAAATTTCCTTTAAACCCGATCGAGTTGTCCGTAGTCATGTGCAGTGAAGGGACCACAGGCTATTGCACCATGTTCCGATTGCCCAAACACTTTGACCGTTTTCAAATTATAAGGGTTTCGAATTATAAGGGAATAAAACGAGTTTAACGGGAAAATAAATCGATAAAAATACAGTCGTAAACGTCGCAGTGTTACGCTCATTCGCTGTTGATGACCATAGAAAATAAAACGTACTCGTGAAAATAAACTCGAGGACGTGAAACGTTAACAACCTACAAAACGCGTGTAACGTTGTTTCGTCTAAACATGCACGTGGGCAGAGAGATCGTACACATTTTTGCATTTCTAAGCGCTCGCGTGTAAGAATGGAATACAATATACAAGCGCGAATAAGCGAAGAATATAATATTATAATATTACGTGTTGTACTGCGGACATGTAAAATATTGAACGGTTCGACCAGAAGAAATATTCTCGAGCCGACGACGACGACGTTGCGTTCAGCGTACCGCGGGTAATATAATATATTATATAGTGTTCGATTTATACGGCGTTTCATCATATTGTATCGATGATAATGATATTCATATATGTGTAAATAAATAAAACGAAATCGTCCGTAACATTAACAATATCCAAGTTTACACAATCCAGACGTCGTAAATCTGAAATCTTCCGGTTCTTTACATACTATAATATTCACAATACGGCGTACGTTTTACCATTCAGCGTGATGTTTTTTTTGTTCCCCCCTCGATCTCACAATAGCTGTGATGGCAACATGTATGCGATCGACTAAATTATGCATACGTCTATCTTCGCGAGGGATATGAGTCGAACGGCCATCGCATCGGCGCGGTCAAGTCATCATCGCGTTGTTATTCACACCGTTTTTTATTCTCGCGTACACTCGATGGGTGTTCGTTTTTACGCCGAACGCTAAAACGAAACTGAAAGTTACCCACTAAACTATTGTAACTGATAAACGATACAATTGTTTTGCTACACGATAATATGTAATACACATTTTTAAATGGCCAGTTTATCGGGATTTAAATATCGAAATCGTAATATGAACCTCATTATTAAACGTTCGGTTATTAACATACATTAAATAGATACGCAACAAGCCGTATGAAATAATGCACTTTACACTATCATTTTATGATTTTCATGTAAATCCAAAGTGCATGTATAGTGCATACAAATTATTCAAATGGAATTTAACTGCAAACGAATGGATGACGGTCAGTGGGCATTTGGCATATTATATCGTAGTACAGTTTAAAATCAACAACATAACCATAATTAATGTTGTTTCGAGTTGTGTATTACATTCAATGTGCATATCATTATTTAATTCGTCATATTTGATTAATTTCCCGATTTAACAGTAGAAGTTTGATTAATTCCAATACATTATCTTTCATGATGTTTGAATAATAATTAATATTTATCTATTTATATTTATAGATATTCGTTGAACTAAAAGAAAAGTATTTGCTGTTTTAAAGATTATACAAATCTGAATTTGAATTCGTTAGAAAGTAATTTAACATGATAATTCAACTATACAAATTTAATTGGTTTCTCATTAATAATATATTGTTGTTTTCATTCGCAGTCAAATTGGATTAATCTTAAAACTTTTTATTTACTTTTTCATTAAATATATGTGTTTCACGTTTTTTTAAATATAGTGTAAATTTTACGTAGAAACCGTTGAAAAAATAATATCTTCTGTATTATACATTATTCCGTTGCGCTTCCATAGAATCCATTTCTAATTTAATATTTCAATGATTTATGCTCAACTTCAAATACCTTCAAACAGTTTCCTTCCAAACATTATTCTTATAACATCTATACATAGATATCAAACAGAAAAATACGTTTTTCATTTATTTTACATAAATTATAATACATTACAATATTATTATATATGCGTAAGGCGTAAGTTGTTTAAGGATATAGGTTCGACCCACTATGGATACGGTCCGTACAATCATGGATACATTAAGAAACAGTTTGAGTGTATTTGTTTGCTTAAAACCGAGTACATCGCAGATCTACATAAAAACAATTTGAAAAAAATGTCATGCATAATATGTTTAAATAATTCTTATGGAACAAACCGTATTATATCTTTTAAAATATGCATAGAGTTTCGGATGATTTTTTTTTTCCATCGCTTAATGTAATAACGGACGGAATATTATGCGTAGTGAGGGTATATACGTACGGTGTTATACTCGTACAATCGCAATATACTGACATTGACATACTGACATTTCAAACACGTACTGCCGCAGTTAAAGGTCTGGAACACCGTATTGCATGCAACTACCTGTTCGTCGGTAACAATTATGCGCTAAAAAGCACTAAATTATTTAAGCTGTGCAATCGTTCTCGGCGGCCCGGCGCGCAGAGTACATTACACTGTTAAATATAACAATAAAGTGAAAACTTTGAAAATGAAAAAAAACTAACCGTTTCGCTCGGAAAATTCAACGGGATATTCTTTAATGCTTTAAACGTGAAATGTTTAACGTGTAAAACGTTCAATAAATGCCGCCCTCGAACAAAGGAAGTTTAAAGTATCTAAAAAAATAGCCCCCGTAGACATCGCGGCGCGTATTATACTCGTAGTTATATTGTAACGTTCGGCGAGTAAGAGTAACACTTATCGATAATAATAATAATCAGGTACGTATGAAAGTGCACCGTCGTCCGGGTGCAGGTGACTTTCGGTTTCGTCGTGGACGTAACTATGGTCAGAGCCGTCTCTGGCTATGCAGGGGCCCATAGGCAACAGGAGCTTAAGGGGCCCTTTTAGTAGGTCCCTAAAAAAAATTTGAATAAAAATATAAAAAGCTTATTTAATATGATGACTTTATTAGTTGCTAAAAATTATGTATATTATACAGAATTAGAAATGGTATATTACCGTTACAACTTACATTGATAAAACTTATCGTTTACCTACTTAGTGTAATATCATTCCTCACTTAGTATTATTTAAATAACGTATTAACATTGCCATTTACCTAAGTTTTTTTTTATCTAGAATTTAGAATTATTTTAGTGCTGACGATCGTATTATAACGTTACAGCTTACAATTTAAAGTTGTAATTTCTATTATTCGGGGTCCCCATCTGGCTGGGGGCCCTGGGCACGTGCCCCACGTGCCCATAGGGTGAAGACGGAACTGACTATGGCGAGTACGCACACGCGACGACCGGACCATCGTAATAATATCATTGTGAACGGCTATCCACGCGAGCATGGTCGACAATACTTTTTCGATTTCTCGAGCGCGTACGATACGATGTTGTCAACACCTACCACATGGCATGGCGTTTCGAATGTTTTGATCGGGTAAAGATCGAGATCCGTTTGTGTTATTAACGCAGTGTTAGGATTTTGTAGCACTTAAAATTGCCCGCACATGCGCGCTATAGTACGTCGACCTTAACTATCGCTAAATATTCGCAAAAATAAGAAACAACATTTTTTAAAACGTATAATACCGTCTTAAATATCGTTAAATATAAGCGCTATAACAACGAGATATGTAAAGAATAAAACATAAATAGATTAATCACAGTTATGATTCTTAATTTATAATTTTAAAATTACAATAGCGTAGTATGACTCTGATTCATCAAATCAACTTTAAGCTTATCCTGCTATATCGCGTTTTCAATTTATAGCTATTGATTTTCATTTATTTCTTTCTGTACCCAAAGTCTATTATAGCTCGACGATTGTCATAAAGTACAGACGAAGTTATTACAGACTCGGGAGAGTTTACGTAAAACCTGCAGGTAGTACTGAAATAGATCCGGGAGAGTTGACGATGGTCCGCTCGAAGGGCCGGTTTCTCGGGTACAAAAAAAAAACCGCGTATAAGTATACATGCAGGTACTCCTGCGTCGCGTGGCCGACGTGAACGATTATAACGCTGTGTTGCCGTGGAGCTGGAGCCGTACGGGACTAGTAGCGCATTTGTAATAATGATAATGTCACAACTTATGGTGGGTGGCGGTGGCCGGGGGTGAAAAATGCACTCGTGCTATTGTCACTAATTCGATCATGCACCGCGCGGACGTTATCCACCGCAGCCGGTGGCCCGTATCCGGAAGAGCAACTGCAGCTGCCGAAGTGCTCGCGTACAAGCAGCGGGGCGCACGGGGCGAAGGCGAGCGGAGGATGTGTGGTGATAATAATATTGCAATACATTATCCGCATAATACATTATCCGCCGCCGACGTTGAACGAATGCTCCCGCAGAAGTCGTCACGGTGCACCGGCGGCCAAAGATAATATACCATCATGACGCAATGACACGCAATGATCGTATGCACGGGAGAACGTGGGGTGGTTAGTGGTAAAAGGGGGATGGGTAGGGGAGCTGAGAGGAAAAATAAAACTGCAAAAAAACGGAAAAATAAAACGCACTAGTCGTGCGTTTAGCGGTCGTCTCGACGTTTCTTCTTCACGTCCGTTCGACCTCGCGTCGCAAAACATTTGCGCGCGGTAACATTATTGGCCGAGACTGAACGATGTGTTCGTCGTGATAGCCGCTGCAAAGCTTCCCGGAGTCTACGAAACGGTCCGATTCGCTTTCCGATTTGGAAAACTCACGAAAAATCGTCGACGACGTCAAAATCCATTTCGTCCGCGGGCCCACTCGCGTAAGCATATTATAATAATATACCGTTCTCGTCGCACGCGTTTCAATTTTGTTTTGTAATTTTTTTTTTCACACGTAATGCTCGGAAAACCTGCGGTACCTACCTAGTAGGCCCAGGGGTGGATAGGCCCACCGGGATACCGGGACTTTCCCGGCGGGCCGCTATATAATTTGACCGAATATCGGCCGATGCGTTCGTTATAGTGAACAATTTTATTGTAAATTTAAAATATATGCTGCAATATTGCACTTATACATTACGAACGTGAACGAAGAATTGTGTATGAATGAGTTACGTTCTACCAGAGTAGCCTCTAGCCGATTACAGTAACACCAGTACTAGTCTGTTTCTGTAAATTATTTTCTCTATCAGTGGTCTACGCTTAGATATAAGGGTTAGCACGACAACGAATACGGTGAAATGCAGGAAACGTAATTTTTTGGTGTGATATTGTCAAGTGGGCCGCTAGAACTTTTCCTTAAATTCTAAATTTTTCTCTGGCCGATCAGAACACGCCTATCCACTCCTGACTTTCTTCCCGTCGTCTCGAATAAGCCTCGTGTTGGTAAACTGCAGCAGCCAATTTCGTCATTTCTTTCGTACCCAACACTCGGAGTTGGATTTTGAAATCGTTTTTCTCGACACTTCCAGCGGGATTATCACGATCCAACAAACTCCCACAGCAAGTCTATGTTCATGGTTAATTGTCAAACGCGTGACCTGCAATGGTTTTCTTAAAAACCGCGACAATTTTCAGATGTGCAATTTTCGATAATACGATTTAAGTGTACAAATTCAGACAATTGGTCATAAAATTAATCAGTATCAGGAAAATCATACTTTTTGAACATCCGCATTTAGTTTTATAGTAATTTTCGAAAACAATAAAATCACAACTATAGTCGGCAAAATAAAATGAACGTATGACTATTGATGTTATACAACGTGAGATGATAATATTACAAATTACAATTTATTCCTTCACATTCCTCATGTTCGCGCATTGCTGTTGGTACGAACAAGAATAACACGACCCTATACGAACAACCTTGGCGATTAATTAAATCGACTCGTATTTCCACTCAAACCCACTCGGCTAATGCAAACATGACATGCACATAAATTGTATCACTATCTGTCACTACGAACTTTCTCGAAAAGTACAAAGCTGGCGACGACTCGTGCGTGGCAAAAATGTTTCTGCGATTTAAAATTAAAGCTCTCCTTGTTTGCGATGTGCAATACGTATACAAACAGTTTATTTAATTACAGAAAACGCAGTCCATTACGCGCTGCTCGCAATCACGCTCAGATACCGCAATGGGCTGTAATTACTCACAATCCGATTTCGTTTGCTTAATATCGCGTCAGCCGATGCGCCGAATCGTTTATTTTACAGCGTACGTCGAATATAATATTATTATACCGGTTGGATGTATAATGGCACTAATCCAAAACTGCGTTTACGAATAGTAGTAATAATCGTCTTTCGTAGCCCACGAGTTTTTACAAATTAAAAAAAAAAAACAGTAATTCAGTAAAAACGGGTCTATATCGCACCAAAAGGCTATCTTTCATTTTGACCTTTGCATGTGTTTTTTAAAATTTTATAAAGTTAAAATCACATATTGGCCTATCCTGTTCGCCATAGTCAAACCTGTACGTATATAATAGCTTTTGCGTATCCTAAGTGTTTACGAAACTGGACGAATATCACGGAAACCTGCGTCAGTTTTGTAGTTGTACAAGTACCAGTCAGTTCTAAGTTTTTATATATACGAGTACGCATACATCTTTTACATAAATATATGTTACCTTATAGTCAGTATTGATAATTTTTAAAGCCAGTCGTCCGTTTTCCGACTTATAATCCAACTAGACATTATTCACATTCTTGTCATTGCGTGTGCTCCATCAATGTGTTTCGTAAACAATATGTTCAGTTAAATAGTTTTGGAAATAGTAGCCGACTACCGAACAGAATGTTCGTCACAGCCTGCGATAGGCGATAAATTATATTTTGATTTTATTCGAACGTTCGTGAATTTTAAATTAGAATGCGACGATGAAACTTAAACTCTTTATATTTTATCATAAATATGCTCTTTTTGTCTGCACCGGTACGTGCGTAGAGTCTGCCGAGAAGAACCGACAATGTCACCGCGGTATAATATATTATGCTTTTTAATGATATTTTCTATTTTCCCGAGTAGAATGCGCGTCTGATGGTGACTTTCGGAAATATCCACACAGTTTTTGCTCGTCATCCACCAGCCGATTATATAAATTATATAAATTTCTCCTTCTCGTTATGGTTTCTTCACCATAAATCCTAATATAGGTGCGTTTCGTTTTACAAATTTCGAGGTTATTTCTTCCTTCTTCGCCGAGAATCAGCGCCACCATCGTAATTATTAGGTATACGTATTTCATTGTTTTCAAGAAAACACAAATTAAACAGTTTGGCCACAACACGCGTCTTTACAGATCCAACTACCGGGATGGATGCGTGTACACGAGGGTACGTTCAGGTTATAGGTACCTGATACTAGGAACGGATTCTGGTCCAATGTGTGTGTTTAACTGTTAAAAGGACCTTTATGGGGCACTCGCAGTTGAACTGAAGCTTATAATTATATGGCCATGGTTGTATCGCTAGCGAGTCTCGGACAAATAATACGTCAGTTCTTGAAATGTAAATAATCGATCGACTGTTGGAAGTTTACGCTTATACATTGTTTCATCTCATCGGCCCGTCGCGTTAATAAAAAAAGGCACACGAACATGCGGTACATTTGATATACATAAATACAAGCAAGTACGTACACTTCTGACGTTATTACGAATACATAATATTATTATAGTTTCGATTGATTGTTATAGTTATTATTTGAAAACAAACATTGCATGCTCGCAGCGTGTACAAATATTACGTAACATGAATTTATAACACTCCGCGTTACGAACAAATAATAAATATTCGATTATTCCAGTGTACATAACAACATTATCGGTTTTTCTTTTATTATTATAAATTGTAAAGTACCGACTTGAACGACCGAATATTATACGATCAAACGTGTGAAAATAATATTATAACGTCGGGAGCATTATGCAATTTCCCGGAAAATTTTTTTTAAGCTCGAGGCATTTTTTCCTGCGTTCGTATCCCGACGCATCGAGTGTGGGCATATGTGGCGTGATAGCTAAATAGCGCATCGGGATTAAAAGCTCGAATTTAATCGCATCGTTCACCGTTGCAACGCGGTAACCGCTTCAGTGTATTTGAGTATCCGAATTTGATATACGTTTGGGCCAATGATATTGTATAACGCTTCATCTCGTGCACGTGGAATTCCGGAAACAATGCCACCGTCCGAAACGTTTTATCAATGTGATATCATTATTATTTTCTGGTATTCGATCGAACAGTAGAACTGTACAGAACGCAGTGCGTACAACGTACCATTATAATATATTGTAACTGGGAGAATATCCGTGCGTTATCTTATTTCCGATGGTAACGTTATTCTTGAAAATATTCTGGAGAAAAAAAGAAAATTGAAATTTCGGGATATTATGTATCAGTGAGTTGTACGAAAAAATCAAAAAAAAAAAATGATATGTCGAATGCTTTCGTATGCGCATTATACATACAGTTATACAATTAATGATCCGTTACGCGAACAAAAATAACAGTCTATTATTTCTTTAGCCGTTAAAAGCAAAACCGTGCACCGTCGGTACATACATATAGGTACACTTTAGCAATTTGTGATTTTATGGGAAACTAAACACTGCACTTTTGTTAAAAGCCGAAGCTATAAATTATGGAACGATGTTAACCGTGTTTTATTTCTATAAACATATGGTAATAATACCAATAATTATATTAATAGAATAATTTAAAAGTCCGTGTTATTATACTGTACATACAGGGTGTTTCTGAAATGGTTGAGGAAACCAGTGTACTACAGCTACTCTCTGGAGCGTGCAAGATAAACCGCTGTGAAATTGTTTTGTTATCATTTAACACACTATCTGGTTGAAAACACGGTTTCTACATTGTAAAATAATCAGAATCAAACACAGTTAATTTGGAAATCAATTGTTTACTATAAAAACTGTTCGATGTGATCTCTATTAACTCTAATGCACTTTTCCGTACGTCGATGTAATGAACACCAAGTTTTTTCCAACGCATTTGGTGTTTGACGAGTAACTACTATCAGCTATATTATGAATCCACACCAAAAGTTCGTCATATTTATTTCTGTGACATAGATTTTTTCCTTCATGAAACCTCATAAGAAAAAGCATACTCAGCATGGTTGCGAGTTGCGTGACCTACGTTTACTATATTTATTAATTAATATTTTTGGTTTTTATGTGCAACGTTATTACGTACCAATTAAATTATTCATGTTAAATCAAGCGTTGATTTATAGAACTGTTCTTTTAATTAAATTAAAGCCACTTTGATCCCAAAAATACGTATTTTGTTTTTTTTTTTAAGATAAAACTGTTATTGTCAACTATATTACACTATATAATAATGTGTAAGTGCGAGTTTTGCTATTGGAAATTGGTATTTCAATAAATTGACAGACATAAAGTAATTATAAAAAGTTCAGTATCCTCGTATATTTTATTCATGTACCGTTATCGGAATAAAATACAACATTTTTTGCGACAAAATGTCCTGCGCCCAAGTGTCGTACAACCAAATGCATGATTGAAATATGCGCGTTACGAATATAGACAGTATTCGGTTGTGAAAATAAAGCATTAACGATTCATACAAGAATAGTTATCGATCTACTAATATTCGGTGCTGAATACCATTAGCGTTATGCATTTGTGACTAACTTTGGTGGGGAAAAACCAATCGTTGGTATGCAAGTAATTGTTTATCTGTTTTTTACGTTCGCGCTAGTTCCAAACTAAAGAATATGCTCATAAACGGTGCAGTGATAATATTAATCGAGACGGTTGAGCTTATTGAGGTTATAATCAAATCATCTAGTCTATTAACTTTTAACAAACTGTACTATAGTCGAGAAATTAATTAGAAAGTTTAGAAAGATAGGTATTTAATTTTTGTTTAGCCTCGAGATTAAACAATATTTCTGGGGTTACTTGATTATAAATTACCATGGTGATTTTACCGCTATTTATAGGTAAAATATTCACTAGAATAATGAACACGAAAATTATTCGCGAACGTCATTACAAAAACTATTACAGGCTGAAAAACTATAATTTGTTTTGACTGTAAATAAATAAAAAATATAAAAACGACCACCAACGATGTCGAAGTGACTTTGAAAGTACCCGCGTGTTGTGTTCTATAGAAATACGGTCGAATCTGTTTTTATGATCTGCCGAAATGGTTAGTAAGACGAACGAATCAAATATGTCACATCGGCCAGAGTGGAAAATAGAAAGTATACACGGTTAATATAATCGATTTGGGTACATCTATCGTAGAACACTATCGGTCGAGCTGATTTTTTTTTTACTGTTATTAATGATAATTATTTCACGTCAATCAGCTGTACGCGCGCCACGTAACGTTATTGTTGCACTTAAATGCAATAAGAGGTGCATGCATATAACACAGCTTATCATTGTAATGCACGGCTCGTGTTTCTGTGTGTTCAGACCGAAATTCGAATAATTAGACCTTTGTCCGTTGAATGGAAAAAAAAAATCGTAATGACAAGACGCAGGACTGCATACGTTATTTTTACGCATTAAAAATTCCACAGCCAGTTAGGCGTTTTCCTGTGCTGCTTAAAATGCATCAGAGCTTTGTGAGTCTCGTAAAAATTGCACAATAAAAACGCGGACACGTCGCTGTCGTTGAAACGAATAATAAAAAAAAAAAAAAAACGATAATTAATGCGTTACGCGAAATAAAATGTCGGATTAGAGAATTAAGGCACGAAGGCCCAATTATTTTCTTTCAAATCGGCGAGAAGAAAAAATCAAATCAAGTGTGACGACGGCAACATTGAATAAATTTATACGAGTTGAATGGCATAGTTGTTGCAGCGACCGCGAGGCGCGACGTTTAAATAACTTTTACGGAGAACTCCACGTCGGTCGTTATATAATATCACGTATTCTAAATCGTACAGTACCCGAACAAGCGCCTCAGATTCGTCTTCAGTGCTCGAGTCATTTGGCGAATCAACTAGGTACGTCTAATACTCTCCCTCCGTATACTTATAGGTTTTTGTACCAATAAAACACGTGTGTTCACCGATCGTAACGATTTCCTGTGAAGTACAAACACAATATTATATCGTCGAATCAAACCGCGGGGTGTTGTTGCGGAGCGGAGTGACGCAATACGATAACAAATAGTTTGAAACTCAACCTCGGGAACATCATCGATTTTATAATAACTGGTAACAGTGTAATACCATCGACAACAATACGCCCTTATTATTATACAATACAGCAAACGCGCGCACAATAGGATTTTTATTTTTCAATAAGAGAAAATCGGAAAAACGCATACGCATGAACAGAAAATGTTGACACGATTTTCACACCCTATTTTTACGGTACAGAATAAGTGACACGAAAGTAAAAAAATATCAAAAAAATATGTGCAACGCGTATTTCAGTACACATTAGAATAAATGAAAGTCGATCAACTCTTTAGAGTGCAAAAAATAAATGTTTCTAAAGGTTGAATTGAAAAAATAAAACTTCCTAAATATAAGAGCTGTAAACGGCTTATGTGTACCCTATACGTGGAATGCTCAATGGCTTGTTTTATAAGTCCATCGGAATCGAAAGAAGAGGTGATTTTTACTTTTAATAAATTAATTGAAACACAACGCCTTGATGAAGTTTCATACATAATATGTCAAATTCTTCGTAGAAAAATAGAAGCAAAATTACAAAACCGAATACATTTTTCAAACGCATATATGAAATATTATTTGAATAACTTATTAATTGTTTATATTAGCTTGTGAAAACCGTTGGGGAAGAAAATCCAATAAGCTAGTACGAAATTAAATCACTTTCATTATTATTTAGTTACCTACGGTGATTTGTAAAAACTCATTTCTAGTTTCATCCGTTTAGTACGTAAATATACATATTGTTATATTTTCTTCGTGCATACAATTTTCAATTTTTATTTTTAACGTACCACGATTACAATTTTTCAAATATATTTCTATCCGTCTCTCCGCTGCAAATCTGTACATGTATGCTTGAATGCTTCACGGCATATATATTCCTATTCCTTGAGCGTCTTGTTGTATACGTTCCATCGTATTCGCTCTTTATTCACGAGAATCGATGAAAAAGATACTTTGCGATTTTTCAGAGGTCTTTACAAAATTATTGAAAAAAACCAAACCATTCATCGGTTGTTCATATATTTGGATAACAGATATTTGTCACACCATACACATAATTACTTGCCTTGTGCCTACCTCTGATTCAGCCGATGCCTGATTGTACTTACAATTCTAAGGTTATCGCGGCACACAAAAAATAAAATAAAAAATAAATTTACGCATTACATTATAATATAATAAATAGTGTCTATAAAGTATTGTCATTGTATTTGCAATCAGATAATCAAAGGAATCAATGTTAATCGATCAAAATAGTTTTGTACAATATGCTATTAGAAATAATTTTCCTGTGTGAGAATTAATATGAACTACAAAACTGAACTACTGGCAAATGTGTACGCGTCGAATCGTAAGAGGAGAACGATTCAAGTTTACAAAAAACAACAATTTAGCTTTAAGGTTTTATCGATAAATTTCTACCGTGGTTCGTATTTTAAAAATCGAAACTTATCAATTTGTTCGACCGCGAAATAAACTTTGATTCTGCTCGCCTCTTGTATCACGTTCTTAACCGTTTCGGTAAATCGAATCTTTTTTTATTCGATCGTAGTCGATATATTCTACAGTCATGATTGAATACACGTATTCTAGTGTTTATCACTTAAGAGCGCGAGCATATTATAGCAAATAAGTGCAGGACCCATACGGGCCGAAGAATATTATTTTCATGTGGCCCGTTGAAACCGGCATTTTCCGTTTCATTTCTACAAGCTTTAAGGACTGTCTTTGGTGTGGTTGAAAATACTGTTCTCATTTCTCGAATCTTATAAGTATAACATGTTGTAAATATTTTCGTATAAACTTGTAAAATCACCTCGTCATACCGAATAAATATTAAAAATATCTAGGGTTGTTTTTTTTTATTTCTATCTCTATTAGTTATTGATTGCGAACAGCTTGAAGCATCCGACCAGCAATCATCGAGTACGCCAATTATTGGGATACGATGATATCCGACCATTTTTATGTTGAATCTATTTAGTGTGTAGGACCTATATGTTTTCGTACTGTATCATTTCTCTGCACGTTACGTTTACGATTTGAAATTGTCGATAATATTTCAATCACATTGTTTTGTTTGATTGATATGTTGGTCCGTTATAAGGTGTTATCGCTTCGTGTTGATCCGAACTACTTGCCTAGTTAATATTTGCGCAAACGCACTTGCACGCACGAGTACCGCGAGTTGGTTTACATTTCGCTAGTACAAAACGTGGTCCGAACGGGTTCGTCAAATCCGGGTCTCCGAACGGCGACGTTCGCTGAAAACTTCACGGGCGCAGCGCAAAATATTATACAGGTATACGCGCTTGGTGAAACGATTAATAAGCCGTACGCCTTAAAAGGCACTTTACCGAACAACGATAATTTTATCACCCCGTCCGGACGGAAAGTACTCGGAAAAATGAAAAACTTTGCGCTCGCCCACGCGCACGTATTATTACTTTTCCCGAAGAGTCTGTTGATCAAATAGTTACGCTCGGATTTCGGCGTTTTTGCGGGTTTCAAACATAGTTCTATGCGACGCCCGTGCTTTTCGTTCGCGCATACCGCACGTTGTTCGGCAGGGAGCCGCACGTGAGACGAACACCGACGTCCGCGTTCGGAAAGTCCCCGAGGAATTTCGGTGAGCGTTTTCTTTGCTCTCGTGCGTGCGCGTGCGTAGCGAGGAAAAAAAAATTGAAAAACAACAATAAAAATAAATACGAAAAGAGAGAGAAAAAAAAATAAAAATAATATAATAAAAAATTCGTCTCGCATCGACCCTATTACGGAAATTTGTTTACTGCTACATGGCCGCTGCGCTCGTGTACCTAGGCGGTACGATATTTATGTACATACTTTTTGACCGCGGCGACCATATTTGCGTGTTTTATATGGGTAAAAGGTAATACTATTTATATAAATACGTATATTATACACTATGCGCGTAGGTACACCGTGGGTTCGTTGTACGTACATATATCGTATTATTTTACACAGGACTCTGCCCGAAGGATTATGTCGGCCCATCCTATTATTCAGGTCCTTGATGTTCGTTGTCGTATAAATCCCATCGCCATTGTCCTCGCAGCCACTGAAGGTTGGAGGTTACATCGTGTTGTAGTGCAACGTTTATCAAAGGCCGTGCGTGCGTGCGTGCGTGTATAAAGCGAAAAAGAGCGATGGAGGAGTGGGACGTAAAAGGGGCGCAGGATACGTTCCGTGGTGCGATGACGTCGAAAAAACGATTTTACGTAATATTTTTCTACTCGCGCCGACTGTACAGTACGTATATAATGCTCGTGTATGTATGCGTGTACGTCGCCCACGGTTCTTCATAGATAGCTAGCCACCGATAAAGTCAAAGATTCCATTAATTTTCACGGCACATGTCTCCGGGGGAGTTGTCCGGTCGCGGCGACTTTGTCGGCGCACGCCCCCCTCGCAGGATATCGTATAATATACTCTGTATATACGTATACAACACATAACGATAGTGTTTCGGGTGAAAACGAATATCTTCCCGTACGTAGGACGATTTTATACGAGCGCAGCGATTTTCGTCCACAGCACACTCCTATATATACGTGGGCTCGGGTCGCTTCTCGCGGACAGCGGTCGAGTACGATATTATTATATTGTAATAAATTGGTCTATTTACGACGTACCTATATGTATTTATATATACCACAGATACCGTATAGATACCACGTACCCGCCCGACGACCGAATAATACGTTTGGAGGAGGGTGGGGGAATAAATAAATAGCCGTCAGCGCGATAAATTGCGCTCGTAATGCGCGTTATATTCGGACGAGAAGACTCGACAAGATCCTCTGAAAAACCGTTACGGAATTCCTATCGAAGGAAAAAAAAAATAATAACCATATAGTTTGGGTACACTTTTTTTCGTTGATAATGTTCACGTCCGGTTGTCTGAAACAGAACAGTCGGACAACACGTTTATCACAATTTTTCCGCGTATTCAAAATAACGTTAAACATGTACATGTATAATACGACGTACTTTTTATATTATCTTTTTATATTATACCTCATATGTTTTCGAGTCTTGAAAATACTCCTGGAATCGGAATTTCGGATTTTAATACTCTGCACTTTTTGCGTATTCGTACAGGTACTGCTGAAACTCAGTACACAGGTGCCAATACGAAAACACAATCGTAATCATATTATTAGCGTTCGCGTAGCCGACATTTTAATGTTCTCTTTGGTTTCGAATTATAAACATTCGGTTGATTCTGTGCACAATTAAGACGAGAAAACCAATTACATTTTCGCATCGCGAGAAAACAAATCATTTTCAAGGTTTTTTTCTTTGCATTATATATCGAATTATTATTGTGAATACATTTTCGATATAATATATACAATTATTAAAACCCACGTAAGTTTTTTTTTTTTTACTTAGTCGAAATTAGAGTTGATTATTTAAATATTTGACGGAGGGCGATTCGAGTTTTTGCCAAACGTTAACAAACGAAAATATTTTTTTATTTTATGAACAGAAAATTGTATTTTATCATACATATTTAGAATTTCTAACGGTTTAATCAAAACTTGGGACACGCATGGGCTGTTACGTTGAAAAGTTTTCTTTCACAAAAGCGTTCTTTGTGATCGAAATTAAAAAAAAAAACTTTTTTATAAAACGCTTTCACTATCAGATCCTGAGAAGTGGACGGAAAATATGTCATGTATTCGTTTTACTCGTATACACGCATATACGAGTACATGCTTAATAATAAAATATATTAAAAGTACGTATCTCAAAAAAAGAGTGCGTTTCAAAACTTCAGCATTGAAATAACCGAATAAAAAGTTAACGACGAAATAATTCAAAATAGAAAAAGAAGTGAAGGTACTTAACGCAGCGTAGGGACCGGCATGCCCGTATAGGTATAGCGCCATTAAAACAATGCAGGTGGAAAAGAAAACAACCAATCGTTAGGCATAAATGGTATAATTTTTTTTATCTCGCATACGAAATGACGATCGCTGGTGTACTACATATAGTGAGTTAATATTATTATTATTATTGTCATTATTAGTTTTTTATTTCTAACTTTGTGCGCAACGTAGGTAGGCACCAGGTAGTATAATATTATTATTCGATTTTGTTTCAAAACGAAAAATAAATTCGCTAAACAGGATTCGTTAACCGCAAGATGAAGTGCGGTCTTGTACATTATCCCGGCGGTACGTCTACGGCTAATACATGAAATGATCGTACGACATGATATTCTGTAAGTCCGTTCTCGCGCATTATCTACGCTGCGCGCGCGACCCAAATGAACGGTAAAAATAAATCGCCTCGGCCGGTCGGTAAACGTATTTCACTGATGTCCTGACGAAATCAAGTTCGCACGTCGGGCGCGTTTCGCCGTTCAAGGTGCGTAAGTGTATAACAATTACGATAAAAATATTGAGTGTTTAAGTTAGTTTTTTTGGCGATTGTAAACTCGGCTCGAAGAAAAAAAATGTTCAAAGGTCTATTGTAAACTCGGCCCGTGTTTTTTTCAGGTAAAATTGATTTAGGTGTAAACTCGGCACGGGTCTTTTTCAGGTAAAAATTATTATCGTGTAAACTCGGCCCAAATAAATATATTCTTACGATACTTGAGAACCATTTACCCAGAGGATACTACGAGGAGGCGTTTCTCATTATCCTCCAAAAATTATTTTCATTATGTAGAATGAAATTCATTATATTAATGTAAAAGTGTGTAAAAATGTCAATAAAATGTTTAAGTGTTGGATTTTATTTGAGTATTCAGAGCAAAAATTATAAATAAAATGCATTTATGTAAAATCGTAAATATAAAAAAGGATACAAATATAAAATTGTTGTGTAATTATGTAAGATTATAATATAAATTTAATTTTTTAAGTAAAAAGCCATATTTTTGACGTATTCACTAACCGATATTTCCTTATTTTTATATTTTTTAAGTGTTTTTTCTAAGATTTGTTTTTTTTTTGTTTTTGTATTTTGAAATTGAAATCGTGCATTTAGGCTGTTAATTTTGATGTACGTTTCTGTTTGTATTTCTTTTAAGTTTTTAATAACGGAATATATATTGGGGCGAGTTGAATTGAAACTTGAATTAAAATGCGCATGAAATGATTCACATGCATTAGTAGTTAAATACGTATCAACTAATGCACAGGACCACACATCAGGTGGAAAAATAGCATCTTCTCCTATATAAACACTACTGAAACGTTGTTAAATATATTTTAACATTGGTTAACAACAAATTGTTCATGAAAAGATACAAAAATGATCGGGACGAGTTTACAACCGACCTTTTTTATTATATTAAATGTCCGGGCCGAGTTTACAAACTACCTATTTTATTACCTAAAATTTGCTGGCCGAGTTTACAACAAAAAGGTAACCGCGGGCCCAGTTTACATTTGCCCGTTTTTTTTTTTAATATTTCTCACGGTGCGATTATCGTACGAAATACTGCAACGGGGCAGACCTCCAGCAGCAGCACTCTCTCGCCGTACGATATTATCGCGACGGATTAGACGGTCGGTATGTAATGTACGTCTCGGGGGGGGAGGGCCGCTTTCCGAATCGCGCGGTCATGTCTCGTACAAATGCCGCGGGCACGCCTTTGGCCGTTTCGACACCAGTACTGAGTACATAAACAAAGCGTGCTGATAATAATTATAACAAGAAACAATAATAAAAATTACAATGGTAATGATAATAGTATGATTTCTGCGGCACTTTTGATATCGCAATAGTTGCTCCGCGAACCCTCGGGCGTTCAAAGTGAAAATACCCAGCGCAGCGCTGCAACACTTGGACGAGAATACGAACAAAAGTAGAAAGGTTTCACTCGACGCTTCGTGAAGCACAAAAAACAACGCAATAACTAATATTCAAATGACTTGTAGTGAATTTGTAATAGTGTTACGTGCAAAAAAAGAAGAAATTGATAGAGTGAAATCAACTAAGCCGCTTCGTATGTGTTCCTATTATTATAAAGAGCTGTGTGCGTGCGTAAGATCAAAATAAATAATTAGCATGGTAAACAAAATGTGATCCCCAGTCTAATTTAAGTTTTATCCAGTGCTTCATACTAATCGGGAACCACTGGTCAATTCACTATGGGAATATTGCGACGTAGACGCGTGTATGTTGAACGGCACGACAGCCGCAGCATATTTACGACGAGACCTCACCGCGATGGAGGGTGTTTTAATGAAATTCGCTAAAAGCGACTTTTTTTTACCCCAAAATAATTACGAGAAAAAGAAGTGGAGCTAAAAATTTAGAGAGAGAGAGAGGGGGGAAAAATATTAATACGTCATGTCGGAGAACAATCATCGAACACAAGAAAAAAAACCGAAACCGTTTTAACTGTAGTAACCGCAGGGTCGATATGATTATAATAAAGGGAAACAATTAAGTTTTGAAATTGCACTCGCGTCTTACGATTCGAATCTGCGATCCGAGTGCGAGCACAATGCGACTAAGCTTACCGCAACGATGGTAATGGTCGTCGTCGTCGTCATTAAGACCGTTCGATTTGGCCGAAGTACCGCGGGGCTCGGCCGAACGTTCGAGATTTCGGTTCGCCCGACGGCGGCGCGTATTATCTTGAGAAATATCAAAAGCGTGCTCGCGCACACGGTCGTAACGCGCGATTGTTTCTGCGTCGGCACATGCGTAAAACAATAATTATAATAATATTAATAAGAGTTGTTATGGTCAATCCATTACGCGACCGCAAAATATTATAATCACCTCGCGTCGTACCCGCGTTAGTGCGCAAGTCTCTCGTCGGTATACTTCTCCGGACTACGCACTTGAGGTCCGTTTCGCACGGTTTACGTGTTGAACGTATTCGTACGTGCTATTGTACTCCGTTGGAGAAATTCTCTCGAGATATTTCCGTCCGTACCACCGGATAACCCGTAAACAGACATTGCACGTCTTGAAAGAGGTGGCGGCTGGTGAACACCTTCTAACGCGGCCCGGGTATGAACGGTAGGGGGTGAAAATCCGTGAACCAAACACTAAATTTACTAGGGCAAATTTTGGTTTGACAAATTCAAATTGGTCTACACTCTACAGTATAGATGAACATGATATACTTGGTGATAAATTGTGAACGCAAACATAGTTTAACATGGCTGTGAAGTAAATCGAGCGAAGAAAACACAGTTGTTTCGGAGTAGGCGCGGGTGGTTGTTTTCATTTGATGTGCCCCGGCGAGGGTAAACGTTCGAACGTATCCCAAAATTTAGAGGTAACTACTGTACGAAGGCAATGCACCACGGGGTAACAATACTAATAAGACAGCTGTAATCACGATATTTTCAACGCGCACAGTGATCGTCACAAAGGGATAAGATATGCACGGGTGGGCATCGTGTCTCTCCGTAGCCGGCTATATATATATTTGACGAGGTCTGCGTAAATGATTAACATCCGAGTGTTTCATTCACCGCGTGCACATAATTCGCAACGGAAATGTTAAATTTTACATAATATATTGTTCGTTCGCGTCGTCGTGTGTGCTGTTTGAAAGTTTGAAAGCGACCGCGACTATTGCGAAACGGGTCCGAACATAAAATGTGGTATATTGTACGCGAATTCGACGGACGGCCAAAAGGGACGGTCAACGCATATTGTTCGTACGTGATTAACCGTCGTCGGTTCAAAATTACCGCTCACCATAGATCAGGGATGGCAAATCCATGGCACGCGTGCCCTAGGTGGCATGCCAAAAGATTTTGAGGGCACGCGAAAAATTAAAATATTTTAGTGAAAAAAAAATTCGTTATTCTGAGAAATGAATTAGAAGAAATTCAGCGTGATAGGGCTATATACAATCGATCGTAAACATAGGGAATACAATTTTGAATATGTGGAATAAAATTCCCAAAGATTATTCCACTTTAAAAATAGTAGCATTAGCTTTGATATTTAGTTTTGTCTATTTTTTCTTCAACATATTCATGCGAGTCACTATTTTCAGAAATGAATTTTATAAAATCTGATTTAAGAAACTGACTAACTGATGAATGCAGTGCAGCATGTACTTTATTAAAAGTTACTTATTATTATAAGCCAAATATCAACGAATTGGCATCAACTATTCAACAACAAATATCACATAAAAATAAAAAATAATTAACAAAGTAATAATATTATAATTGTTTTACCTAAACCCACCGTTTTTATACTAATACATAATTATTGTTGTATAATATACAATCAAATAACGATAATTTTTTTTTACAATAATGAATATAACAAAATATTTTTCATTGCACGCTCGAACAAAAATAAAAGGTAATTTTCGGCACGTAGTGTTCAAAAGGTTTCCCACCCCTGCCATAGATTGTGTAATGATATTTATTGATCGTGATCGACCTTGGGACCGCGCAAAGTTACCGGTTTTACACAAATACGTGCCGGTACAATTGTTAACGAAACGTTGACGGATCCGGGTCGGCGACGGGATATCGCATCGAAGAAGGTATAATTTAATCCTGCCGCCGAATCCTCTCTCGTCAGCCGTATATAGACGTCCACGTACGCGAAAACGTGCGCGAAAAATAAACCTCATTACTGCTGTACCTAACCTACGCGTTCTTAGATTTCGGGTGACGTGCGTAATAGTACTACGAAAACACGTCATCATACTGCGGGGTCTGACGGGAAAATTGGAAAATTTGAAACGATACCCGCAGTAGTGAAAAAAAATAAATATAATATAATATACCTCTACGTACCTTTGCACACAGCATTTTATAAACTAAAAAACTGAATCTATACGTCATACGAAGCCGTAAAGAGTCCAAAGGTCGAAAATATCACGAGTTAAAATGAACGTCTATAAGTTTGTATACATTATTTATTGTTAGACATTGTGCATGTTGGCTTTTTTCAACGTCTCCGAAATCCAAATCGTGCAGGAGCTAAAGCACCGGTTGCGGCCACGGCTTGGTGGACGAATGATGGAAAAGATTTAACTGACGACAATATAATGTAGTTTTTTTGGCAATTTGTCGCGGACGAGACACGCGTTTCCGTTTCAGGAACGTATACCTACTCGTACAAGCACACACCATCTGATGGGCGTTTATTTGAAGAAATTATATTTTAAACCTTTAAACATTTTACCATCGTTAGTTATACGATTCGATCAGTTCCGCCAACACATCCAGCTCCTCGTCCGAGTCTATTGAAGTGCCATCGAGGGCCTGAGCGTCTTGATCCACTTCTGTTGGCATTGGTACATTGGTGTTTTCTGCACTCGGCGTAGAGCCTGTTATTGATAAAAAAAAATACGTTAATACAGTTATTTTTAACTTTGCGACATTGATTTATAGTTTTCCCATTTTCCCGAAGGACCCCGTTAGATTATAGGCATATTACGTCATAAGCGTATGGTTATATATTAGCGCAAATAATGAATAGATTAATTTTACTGTGTAAATAGTTATAAACAGATACTTCCGTACTAGGCGTACCACATTTTCGATTTCGAAAACAATAGCGATCGACTGTATAACTCTTAATAAGACCGTACGTCTATAACATGAGTGACCTAATCGCGGCTCGCGCGTCTTATCGTAAAACGCAATAAATGTTTAAAATAAAAAGGGTTTTTAATTTTATATTGTGTTTTTTCCCTTTTTTTATTTATTTTTAATAAAAATAACATAGTATCAAATATAAAATACAGATGAGAGCACATAATCTTTTTTTACAATAACAGTCTACCTCCTATAGAGCAATGCTTATAATGTTTAAAAACGTTATTATTTTTTGAGTATTTACGTATTTTTTTTTTATTCTTAATTAACATCTTTAACCTAACGTATTTGTTGCGCATTAATTTTTTTTTTTTTTTGTAAGCTTTTTAAATCTGCATTAAGTTGTTATTATTGTTAGAGCAGTCCTTAACAACGTTGTTCGACAAATATCTGTTAAATTTGATCGATGATTACATTTTTATATTTTCAACATCGAGTGTGAAGACTCGCAAGATTATGTTGTTCCGAAAGTGTACATTCATTTTTGAGCGTAAAGAGTAATTTTCGACTCATGTTTACCATTATATTGTGCGATACGCGACTCTCTCATCGCTGGCAACCCCGAGTACGTATAATGTAACATAGGTTCGCATTTATTGCCACTGACGTAGTAGGTGTTAATATAATAATATTACGTAGGTTAGTGGTGACGATGATTCCGAGATCGTGGAGGATTATAGTACCATGGTACTATAATATACCATGGTATCCACGATGAGCATAGTAATAATTTGCCGGCACGTTGTACCGATGTGACTGTCTTCGATTCGGGAAAGAGTAAATCAATAGCACGAAAAACACATGATCGATTTGCTCGATATCGCTGCTGTAGATATTCTATTAGCGTGGGAACGCGCCACGATGTTTTCTGGCCGCGTGAAAGTCCTACGTGATTATTTTCAAACACCCGGGCATGAGTATTATTATTATTATTATTATTACTGTTACGACCGAAAGTAATGTACCGTTAATTAACATATTATAATACCACGTCGCGGAATTTTGTGTCGGACTTAGAAATAAATGAGAGTCAAAACGTAATATTGAAATAAACGACGATTTAAAATTCGATAACGTTTTGAACGCGTGCGATCGTATACGTTATTCGTATGATACGTCATGACGACGCGTAAAACTTTCGTGTAGGTCCGTATAAAATAAAGTCTCTTGTGCAGGAGCAAAACCTTTTGAAAATATGATTACGGTTTGCGCCCCGGGGACGCGTCGAACCGTACACACATTGATAATATTATCACGGCGCTGCGTCTACGAGGGTTGTTTTTCCTTTTACCGCATACGTTACGAGGGATTAAATTCGATGTAGCCCAAGTAAAGCGCGCACCGCGGTCTCCGAGGTACCCACGAGATATCACGATGCGTGGAGTGTACGTCACCTACTGCGGTGTTTAGCGTCTGAGAAGTAAGAACGGGGAAAAATCTTTAGACTCCTATTAAACCTTCGGCGGGAAAACCAAAACCCTTATAATTTATCTGTCCACCTAGTGCGCGTGTTTTTCCACACATATACAACGGGGTACGTCGTACAAAAATCACGCGCACTCGCTGTTCCGATTATTATTATTATCACTATACGGTGCGGTGTAAATAATCCGAATGGACTTATTTGACAACATTTTTCACGGTATTAAAACAATAAAAAAATGAAATAAATAACATCGGGTCCATTGTTTCACGCGCCGCGGACCGGTGATTCGTCTGGGGCGGTCACGTCACGTTTCTGTTTCCCCCTTGTTTGATTTATGCGCGTTTCGTTCGAAAATCCCCCTTCGGAGAACGCTTTAAGACCCTCGTGAAAGCCCGCAAGACGGTGTAGCAAAGCGCTGAGACCGCGGTCGGCGAGGGTTTCTATTTTCTTTGCGTTTAAATGTTTTTGCTACGCGCACAACAGACGATTTTTTTCTGATCGATTTCGCGTTACCGCAGAGCAGCAGCGATACCGCGGTAAACAAAACGTGATCAAAGTTGCATAGTAACCATAGTAACCATATATTTATATATGTATACGTAAATAGTAACCACTGCTGACCGGCAAAAACATATTCATGATTCGATGTTTTTCCGTGAGGCGGAATCAATTCTCGTGTTTTCTCCGCTCCTCCGCGGACCGTGACAAAATGTTATCGACGACCGTGCGAGCCGCGCTAAACAAAAGAAAGTAAATAACCTCTCGGCGAACTTATTTCTCTTTCGCTCTCGTCCGAGCGAACGTGTACATTATACACGATATCGCGCAATGACGGTTCGTAATAACAACGTACGTACAACACACAATCTGTTTCATTTACTGGTAACGTACGGGCGGGAAGTGGCCACGGGATGATAGATGGTTTCGCTGTTTTCCAACAACCGCCTACGCGTGATTTCCACGAGTTTACTGTTTCGCTAATCGCGATCCGATAGTCCGCTGCTGACGGATTAAATCGAAAACATTATGTGATTTGATTTTAATCGATCGTCCGCGGAGAATGAAAACGATATACAACAAGGGTACGAACTAGATTTGTTTCCGAGCACACGTTTCAACAGAAACATAATGCTGATACGGGCTGGGGCAAAAAAAGTTTTGTAGAAGTGGTACTTTGACCCGGCAAAACATCCCTTATGGCCGCTGTATCGTTTCCGACGTCACCTGCGCGTTGGAAGGCCGAACTTGTAGTATTGACGCGCAACGGTTGACGACCGAACACGTATTCCGATACGACGGATGTGCTAAGAAACCGCGATACCATCGTCTTTCGATTCGATCGGTTCCTCCGACACATCCAGCTCCTCGTCCGATCGCATGTAATAGGAGCGCCACCGAGGGACTGAGCGTGTTGATCCACCGCCATTGACTCGAGTACACTGACCCTCGATCCTTTGCTACTACCCTCGTCCGCGGTGGCCGCAATGTTCATACAGGCTTTTTGCGCGGTCGATTCGTCGTGTCTTGCTTAAGGATTCGGCTTCAACGGACGAGTGGACAGCTTCAGAGTTCATTGTTCACGCAATTTCCCGATTTTCTCCTGGGACGCTTAGGCGTGTTGACGGCTGTTGTCCGCGTGTTATCGCTCTTTTGCGACTTTTTCGTGGCGATCGGACGCTCCTCTGGACTTACGATCGCAGCCGGACTCTTTCGTGATTTGTTCCTCCTGGCGGTACTCGTATTCATGGATGTTTTCAGTCAGCTATTGATACATTCCAGAGTATAATTTTATGCTAAAAGACGATTGATAAACAAGATTAACCAAAAAAAACGCGAAAAAGTTACAAGAAATTAAAGCTTTTTTAGCCTTTAAAAACAACTGGTATCTTGAGTTTAATCTTCATTTTTGACTTTTTGCTTTTTGACGGACACAGTCTTTGTTTTCGTCGTTTGTTTTTCGGACGGCTTCACCACGACTGAAACAAAAGCGGTAATTATAATAAAGGATTTTTACAATTACAAATATTTTAGCTTGTACGATTTTTATTATACGTTTACGTTATGGTAAATTTTTTCACGGATCGAATACCTGCCATCTAGTCGGCCGCGACATTCTTTCTCGAAACTATTGTAGTACAACGGGTAGGTTTGTTAAGATAATAAATAAGCTAGAACCGGCATTTTCGTCGTTGGGTTCCGACACATTTCTCGAACCTGATTTTATGTGGCATGTCATCGACTTTTTACCGGACTTTTTAAACTTTCCACCCTGATGAGTTGACGAGCTTGTCACTGCAAGTAAAAAAAATTATTCTAACTTATATTTTTATTATTTTATTTTATTTTAGCATATTTTAAATATACAGGTTACACGTGCTAATTTTTATATCACGTGGTTTACGTAGACATTTTAGCCAAACATAATCAGATGCCCATTGTATTGGTACAATCGTGTATAATTAACAACAATTAAATTATCAAAATAATAAAATAAACTTGTGACTGTCGATTGATGAACCGTGAGAAGTTGAGCTAATAATTTCGGTACCTACTGATGTAATAAAATAATGTCTGTTCAATAAAATAAGTAATGCTAATTGTTTTTAGTTAATTAAAACTCCGCCGAGACTGTTTTTAAAATTTTACAATTTTACATTTTTTAGAGTATAATATTTCGGGCCGTTACATGTTTTGTTAACTTTTACTGCAATTGCCCATATATATTTTCGTTAGGTGTTCGGCGCATATAATGTATATAATGTACTTGAAGCTAAGGAGCGTTTCACCGTGTTTGAATTAAAATGTTTTCCAAACATTTTTCAAATTATTTCTAAATTTCCTTTTTTTCGGCGTACAAGATTGTAGTAAAATCTATATTACTTTATTGTTTACGTTTTAAAGTTATTTTACTGTCTTCAATGAGTATCACGGGTAATATCGTGTATGATTTATATACATAGAATACCAATGTCAACCATGTCGAAATCACGTAACTATAGTACCTACACGAGAAACAATAGCAATTAGCATTTCCAATCTAATATAAACACGAACAAATTCTCGAAAAATAGAAAAGAAATTTCTTAGGAGACCATATGTTATAGTAATATCATCACATTATTTTCGTTCCTAAGGAACAAAATATTGTTTTTCTGTGAAATGCTCATGAGTAAAAAAAAAAAAAAAATAATGCTAAAACAATATAAATGTTTAAAACGATACTCATGCGGATATTCTTTCACATACCGATTACAGTATAGAATACATTTTTCTGTTCTGCTCTTCTGGTATGGAAAAAAAAATTTTTGGATCTATAATGTATATTTACATATTTCTAAAACTATTATCATTCATCAGGATTTTTTTTACACAATATCAATCTTGCGATTCGGGGCCGCAAAAAAATATCGATGTCCTCTTGTCCATCGGCGAAAGTCTGAACACGCCCCAACACCAATGTTCTGACATCTTTCTTTCTCACAAAAGGAAAGAAAAAAAAAATACACAACAAAACCCATACCATACAGTTTAACCGTTATCGAAACAGAAAGTCTCTTTGAACGTGATACATGCGGTGGATGTTTCTTACGGTGAAAATACACGCGGCGTAATATCATACCGGAATACGTGAAATCTGAAATGACGATTTTTTTTTTTTTTTTAATCCATCGGAATAAGATGGGAGTTTTGTTTGCTCCGAACAAACGCGTGCATTTCGATTTTGATCAGACTTTATAAATATATGCATATGCTATACATACCGGCTACAATCTACATGCAATATTATTCCGACGAACGGCAATGGTAAATACGCACCGTAACTGATTTATCTGACGTATTCACTGTAACGGAGTCCTCGCACAGAGTCGTATTATATTCTGAAAAAAAAAAAAACGTAACAAAAAAAAATATTATATTATATTAATCCCACGAGATTGAATATTTGCGTTTAAGCGTACTGCGCCGTAGATACTTTTGAATCGAATTCCAAATTGTAACTATCCTCAAACTCGATGTGGTACAATAATCTTTACTCGAAACTGCAGATCGTATGTGGTTGTAGTTCGCGGAGGAATAAAATCGGCAAAGACGTATAACGGTTATGGGCACTCAAATATAATATGGCGGGGGGGGGGTTATTTATAAATATATGTTCGTCGTGTAAAACAATATTTCGGTTATTTTTTGTACGAAAAGAAATACTAATAGCGAATTATAATCATAATATTCAATACCTCGCATGACAACCGCGTGTACTTTTCTTTTTGACATTGTTACATGCGTTCAACAAGCTGGTCCCATGCACAAATATATTTTTCTTAAAGTTTCTGTTGGCGGCACTTAATATATATTAACAATGTACAGTTGTTGACTCGTGTTGGTTGGTCACTGGTACGGGTGGGTTCTAGACCGTCGAACTTGCTACGGCAACTCGTGGTGTCAGGTCAAAACCCCAGTCCAGTGGTACCACAGAGACTTTTTCTATGAGAGTAATGCAAGTCTCTTCTCGAATCCGAGTTCATATTAGAAAGCAGCGGTCACCGAAAAATTAACGCTTGTTGATTGTCATTTATCTGCTGGTATCTAGATATTCACCGTTGTTCTGATGGAAAACAAATTAATGTTCTTGACGGTCAGATTTTGCTCTAGGGTCTAGACCAATCGAAATGTCTCGCCTCGCCTGTATACAAGCTCGTAAGCAATAAGTTTTAGTGTAACATATTATATACTTTGAATACCACGGTTGTCGGTTAACATTTTAGTCGTGGCAAATGTTTCTGGAAGAAAAACAATTACAATAATTAGAGACTACCTATATTATGGCTTAAAGCGGTTATTTGTTATCTTCACAAAAAACACTTTTAGTTTAACGAGACTAAGTGGTAAAAATTGCAAATCGTCTCGTGAAGTGTAATTATTTAAGCTATTTAAGAGGCAAAATATTCCACCATCAATAATAACGTAGTGAAAACAACGGTAGATCCTCCATATCAGAGCCGGAGTTCGACTGCGGCTGCTTAACTAACTGAAAAATATAATGACTACACGAAAAGAAAAATCAATCAATTGCCGGTAAAGAGAAAAACGTCGGAAGTTAAAATTAAATGCGGTGTACTTCTAATTAGTTCTGCATTGTATAAGTCATTTATCAAAACGCGCGTAATTATGAGCAATATTATTTAAGAAAAAAAAAACAGAAGAAACCGAGAATGATGATTGGTCGCAGTGAAACAATGTGATAAGAACATGAGGTAAATAGAAAAAAGTGTTTTTCCAAGAACATCAAACATCAGTGCGGGATTAGATTAAGTTAACACAAAATATCATCTATTTTAAAATATAAGATTAACTAAATGTTCAGTTTTAATCACCTCGAATAGAAAATTAATTTTTAAAAAAAAACCCTCCGCTGAGACCGCTAGTTTCAACACAGAATAAAATTCGTGTCTGAATAAGCATGAAACGAAATGCAATGAAATAGAAACCTCATAAAATATTCCTGTTTTTAAATTAAAGAAAAATTACAAATTGATTTCGTCGAAATAAAAACTGAGTATTTTATTTCAATATACACGTAATAATATGAATTTAACTGCAGTCAACGTTAAATTAAAAATAAATAATTCAAAAAATATGTATTTTGTGACCACTCGCATCAAATTTAGCTATAAGACAAATTTGCTTTTGTTTTTGTTTAATTACCGGAGGAAAAAAAAATGTCAGACTAAATGAACAGATTTTTCCGCCGTACAAAAAGTACACAGAGTTAACAGTAAAAAAACAGAGGGGTATAATTTGACACTAAAAACGAATCGAGAACGAGATAACAAAAGATCCAATTACGAGTTTACTATGATTATAATATAATTATTATCTTTCGCTGTGAAACGCTACTGTAAACAAAAGAAAAGCAAATTAAAAAATAAAAATTATAATAACACGCATACACAGACCAAATAGGAAACGAATCGTGCTGTTTTAGTTGTACGTAAATATTAAAGCGCGAGACGAAAATGGAAAAAATGAATATTCGGCGTTGTTACCGGACGTAATATTATACCTTAAAGTCGAGTCGAACCGCAACGGTCAGGCTCCGCGGTGGCCGGCGACTGTTATCATCACTGTCTCCGTTACCTACTATTTACCGAACCCACTCGGGCCGTTTTAAATGAATTAACTTACTTTACATAAATGGTATAAATGATTATGTACGCAACATCAAGCATCGTTCACGACTAAGTCACGTTAGCCAAGTGATACGAGCGAGCCGTTCGAGTGTTGTCTCGTCTTGTAGCCGCGCGGGCGTGAAATAATATAATATATTGTTCCTTTTTAATAAGTTCGCCAAACATAATCGTCTGTACAGGTCCCGCGAGAGTAGCGAACGGAGGTCCTCGGACACGTCTGAATTAAATCGTGAAATTCATTACCATCCAACTTTCGGCGTAGGTTACAGTCTGTGTACGTGGGTGGGCTCGATTCCGGGGACGTATCAAGCACGGACGCGTTATTATATTAGTCGAATGGTGACATTAAATAACGTGCATGGATCGTGTACGTCACATCATATTTCTCGGACCCTGCTACCGTTTGGAAAATAACTTAGAGCGTTGATGATATATTAATAAGCCTGTACAAATCAAGGAAATAATACAAATCAAATGGCAAACACATTGTGGCTCAAGCAAAACACAAAATTAAGAACGATTAAAAAGTATATCTTCGGTTTGCCAAACCACCTAACAGAAGAGAAAACGTAATAATTAACAGACTTCGAATCGGACATACTCGTGTAACTCACGGATTCCTCATGGCAAAGGAAGAAAAACCTATTTGCTCCACCTGTGGAACCGAACAATCAGTCAAACACATAATCACAGAGTGCCTCCAATACACAGACGTACTCAATAACCTCAACATTCCCAACACCCTGGACGCAGCACTCAGGACCGAACGCAGACACAATCAACAAAATCTTAAGATTCTTAAAAACATCTAATCTCTACAGCTTAATATAAAAATGTAACCCCGAGAACAATAGAAACCTGTGCACAATCCTAACTGTAAGATTACTAATGGCCATTGTTGCCGATGTTGAACAGATCAATAAAAAAATTAAATAAGCCTGTACTGGACGTACGAGTACACGTAGAGTTGTGCGTTTTAGAGAAACAAATTTGAAAAACTGTTCGTCGATGCGTAAGGGGTTTTTTTTCAGCATCTTAAGGGCTACGCGAACACATAAAAGTCTTAGAACATGTTATTAGAGTGTTGAACAACTTGTACGCTATTGTACCCGCGGTTTCCCGACGCTCGTTTGGCCTTTCGAAACATTATTATGATACGGACATATCGATACGGTTTTAGGCACCTACAACTATTAATAATTATTGTTGTATTATGACGCGTAGTGCAGTCACCTCGTCAGTCCGGCCGTCGTCACTTCCATTGTCACGGCGATCACCTATAGTGTCATTGTTGGTCTTAAATGCGCATGCGTGCGTGCGCGTGTGTGTTCTCGACGACGACATGTTTGACCTACACAATACCGCTGTATCCCTCGAAATGTTATGTCGGAAACGTGACGTTGTCTTTTGATAAATCGAGTTTCACCGACGTTAAACCAATTACATCTCCCCGCATTTCATTCAACGGCCGACGTACTTACCATGCATATATTATATTGTTCACGGATTGTCGTCCAAGTTCAAACAATAATGCGCGATTTCAATCACGCGTAGAACTCGAACACCCGACGAGACTTTAATCATTATTATTCATTAATTTATTATTGTTATCGGTTGTGTTAAGGTTGTAGACCCTCGTAAAAAATGTACGTGCACAGAAAAACCTGGTAGTAAACGAAATCTTAATCCGCCATCTACCACAGTAGTATAAACCACTACGTATTTATTACATATGCATTTATTCAAATTGAATGCATCGGTACATTTTTACTGTTGCAGTAAATGTTTTTATTTTTTAGTTCGTCGTCAACGTCATATCCGTAATATTTCATGTCGTTTGTTTCACATATATTATACACAAAAAAAAAAAAACAGTTCGGTCGGCGTGGTGGTTCCGATGCTGTGCACGTTCCTAAGTCCGACTCACTCGCTCAGAGAGGGGCAGCCTCAATGTATAGTATTATAATTTCAAATATAAATGCGAATACCACCATTAGCACCCGGAGGGGAGGAGAAAAATGGGGCATTTGCCCCTCCTGACATTTTAACACCAGAAATGGCATAATAAGTCACGTCTGATGATGATTTTTTAGCCATTTAGTATATTTTCAGTATACATTTTGAAGCTCTTGCCCCTACTAGAAAAATGTCTGCGGGCGGTTTTAATAGCACCACCAACCATAATCATAGCTTACGCTTTTTTTTATTTATTAAACAAGCTTTATTTACAATCTGTACAAAAAAGCATAATAAGTAAATAATTATACGATAATAATATAATATAATAAAATGGCTTGTTCGACAATGGGAAGGGGGAGGGGGGCGACAGTACCTCTTATTTGAATTGATGGGCTATTATAGTGGGTTAACCGTTTCTTATTTTTTAAGTGAGAGCGTTTCTTGGCCACTTTATTTTAAGTCTTCTTGGTGGAATCACCCTTATTTTCAACATTGTCTTACAAATTGTGAAACAAAAATATTAATGACGCACATAAAAAAAAGGTTAAACGCGATACCACTTGTATTGCATCAAACCAAAGGCGAAACAGAACTAGGTATATTCACAAATTATCAGCGGTCGCAGGTCGAAAATGGTTGATTTTTTACAACTAATTATTCCACCCAATTGTTTTTGGTTATTTTGCTCACAAATTATGAGAATTGAGAATTTATCCAAGCAACATTCTATGTTTTGTTACCTATGAATAGCTGAACATTTTAAACATTTTTCATTGCCGAATTTTCACCCTCCTATTTCTAAAAAAAAAAAATAACCAAAGAATAAAACAATTGCCATAATGCTAATACCTATCCTGCAGCAGTACAGATAGAAATGTAAACTGTTTAAATACTGGTAATAGTGTATATTATTACATCATTAGATGCCTGACAACATTTTTTTTTACGTATTTTAAATTTAATTAATTGACATTACATTTTCGGTGATCAGCCCCCTCAAAATAACTGTATAAATAATAAAATAATATCATAGTATTGTGATGTACTGAAGGAAATGGCACAAGACTAAATTGTAACAACACAATAAGCATTTTTTAAGCCGGTTCACATAAAAGTTATATGTGTTCTAACCATTCGAACGATAGAATCATCGACCATATCAAGTCTATACATTGACTATTGTTAACTTCACGAGGTTGAACTCCAAATAATATTACATATATTACCATAATAATATATGAAGTGGCCATAAACTTGTACCGTTCGGATAAAACAGAAACCGTATCGTACCAAACAATTTATCTCTCACAATATGCCAACGTTTAAACACAACAGCAAGATAAAATATACTATATTACATCAAATCCGAGTATAACGAGCAGAAAAGGTTTATCAAATTTTTATAGTATACCGTGTCATAACAAATCGCACAATCCATCAAGTTTCCCGTGCACGGTTCTTACGGTCCTGTTTAACGTCATTGTATAGTTAGTTTGTTTTCAATTTATTCGTAACACCGTATTACCTCTTGAGCTTGTTAGCAAGACGGAGAATCATGGTGCACATCCTGCGTCTCGTTTAATATGCACTATTGTCAACGATGTCAACACGTCTATATGTTATGTTATTACAACCCGCCCGCTACATAGAACATAATAAATTACGTTCGCACGTAATCCCTTTGATATTTTTCAAGTAACGCATTATACTATCATCTTACGCAATCTAGTATAAGCCAACGAAAGTGGATTTACTGCTTACGCCTGGATCAGATTAATGTAATATTGAACAGGACGTGTTGTTAACATCGATATCGATAAACAGCGAAAGTTCCGTGCACAGTTCTCACCCTCTTCCCAGCTGGACGCCAAATATTTAAACCGCGCTGCCTCATAATAAGGGATTTCGGGTACAAACACTCAAACATGATTTACTCGTACGGATCTGAACAATTCGCCCGCGATGCAAAAAAATTTTACAACACTTAGAATATATTACAATATTTTGCACGTAAAGTTTTTTTTTTTTTTAACACCATACTATACTTGCGTAAATATTTTACCAACATTGCGTAGGTACCGTCTGAAAATGAAAAATTAGGTAAATAAGATGTTTAAAATAACTCGGAAAGACAAATATTTTATAACGGATTTCAATTAAATGTGTTATTTCTACTTAACGCGAACGTAGCTGAATGTAGACGTATTTTACGGGGACAACTCCAAAAAAAAAATGTACAGTAAAATAGAATGTAGTTGACAATAGTTGTATTAAAATCTGACAACTTGTGGGACATCTCGTGGAATATCTACGGGTAGTACCGATCCACTAATCGTATTCTTGAGTAGTGATTATTATACCATAAGAGTGCACAAAATTAAAAACTTAAATCAATTCATTTTACGTTGTAGTTTGCAGTCTGACGGTTTTTCGCTAAACAAAATGAGTAAACTTAGTATTCACACGGAAGAGTATGCCTACAAACCGCGACGGTAAACAGCGACGGTTATTAGTGTCTTGCATTTATTACCACGCTTTTATTAGTACTACAACAATAAACTGGTAGTGATACGAAACGTCGACATATTATTCTCGAACCTGCCCAAAAGTTATAACATATGCTCAGTGGCGTATCCAGGGGGGGTAGGGGGTTATAACCCCCCCCCTCCCGAAAATTGTGAAGTTTAAAAAAAATTGCTAAACATTCAAATACTACAATTATATGATATCATTAACCATGTGAAAATAAAACACAATAATTAAAAAAAATTGTAATTAATAACAAGTGTTTATAGCTGAATATTATATTATAGTTATCTATATATATGAACAAAAATGGTATTGAAGTATACTTCGAAACAAGCCCAGACGTTTGTCCAATAATATCCACACTTCTTAAAATTTTCATAACACTTCCAGTGTCTACTGCCACCGGATAACGAACATTTTCAACATTCCGTCGTTTGAAAACATACTTAAGAAATTATTTTTCATAACCCCCCCCCCCCCGAAAAAAATTTCTGGATACGCCACTGCATATGCTGACCAAACGCAAGTGTTTTCACTCATGAGTGATCCCGTTTATTAATTATTGTTATTATTATTATTCTATCCGTCAACTGCGGTCTATGTGATCGTGCGAACAAAAGCCGGCCGCGATAGAATAAAATATTATAACATGTACTGGTAAACATGACGTTTTGATTTTTTTCAGGACGCATCGTTCTCTCCGACGAGATTAAAATATGTTCCGATGTAGTCGTATGGTAACGCAAACAAAACGTTGTAATAGTTTTTAACATTTTTTTTTTATTTATTTATTTTTTTATCGAGCACTCACGATTTTATTTGGGACACGTAAAACGATGTACGTCTCGAAATATTTACATCTCACTGCGGCGTAGTTTTAATAAATTATACCGTTTACTTTATTCGTACGACGTCATCGTTCGACAATTTTTATTTTAGCTCGTTGCGTAGATAGTATTTGCACACGAATACGTACAAACATATACACGTGACGCACAAGACGAAATAAAATATTACGTTTCGGGACGAACATTTTGGTTTTCAGAACTAAATATTATTATTATTATTATACACGTATACTGAAAATGATTCTCCGTAGCATAGTAAGTTGCAGTTGATATTTCATCAGGTACAAAGTTAATATTATAATCTACACAATCTCAAACCGATTCGTTTTGGATTTATTTGGAAAAAACGCAATAGATGCGATGAAAATTTCACCACATTTTTCAACTTCAATATTTATAAGTGGAGTAGACTTTGAGCAGAGAGGGTGGTATCAGCATTGATAGAATTTTGACCATCTCGTGTATTTAAAATTTTCATTTATGTATTGACTGAAGCGGACTATAAACTTTCTCGCCATATTGGCATTATCGCATTAGACATCAAACGATTTTCATACGCTACCTGTTAATATGGTGGGCAAATATTTTAATTTGAAAAATTTGTCAGGGCCCGCCGCCCCCCCCCCCATTGCGTTTTCGCCTGAGGCAAGTGCCTCAACCACGCGTCACCCTTGCTACGACTCTGTGTAGGTACTCCGCCGCGCGATACTTCGGAGACCGCACCGATAAAAGTAAACGCAGTGTGTGTTTTTTTCCGTTTTTTTTTTAATAATTTTAAATTACGGTACGAAAAGCGTATACGAAATTTTAAACTTTTATCGCATAAACAGTAACGGTCTGTAATAGTATTACACGATAGTGTGTATAACCTATTATTCTGTACGCAATCTTCGGCGTATTTTCTCCGCTATCATTTTTATGTGTTCGTCCGACGTCGCGGGCAACAAAGGAAAAAACTTTTTCATAGCCTCGCGCTCGCCGAAAAAAAAGAAAAAAGAATAATAATACCCCATCGCCGTGAGCCGACAAAGCCGTGTGCGCGGAGAGATAGGGACAATAGGCGGCCCTCACTGGCACTCGGTTGTTTATATTATTATTATTATTATATACGATATCGGAACTCCGTCTCGTAATAAAGCGGACTCTCGGAATGTGCGAATCAACGGCGAACGGCATCACGACCCGGACGGACCGTCGTCTTCCGTCATAATAATATTATAAGGGCAAAAACTTGTATGAAAAAAAAAAAAAATTCCCATCAACGAGCAATAAGCTAGCCGGGGGCTTGGTTATAAAAACCGAGCACTTTTAAAGTTGATTTTTCTTCTGGACCCCGGGCCCACCCCGCGTTCCACGTATAATATTATACTCGTATCTTATAATACGCGACGAGAGCAACAAAGACTGACGACGACCAGCGGTAACAGAAACAATGCGATATCATCATGATGGTCTTCTGATAGAAGTCACGTGCGCGTGCATCCTAGATGTCGTATCGCTTTCGATAGAATATAAATGTAATTCACGTTCCACCCCTTCCATCCCTCCCGCCCGTCGGAAACGCGTATAATACACCGAATAAAGATAATACAAGTGTCCACGCGCACGCGCATCGTAGACGTAAAAATAAATTCAATTCCGTCATTGAAACAACATGTACTGGCGTTTTATTTTTCAAGAATCCAGCGCGTACGACATGATTGGAATAATGTGTGCTATTTCCGTTGATACGCCGGCCATCATCGCATAATAACCACGTATGAATGAAATAAAAAAATAAATAAAAACACGGTGTGCCGTAAACATTTAAAAAAATACGACGGGATTATTGTTTTTTATTTATTTATTATTTTTTTTTTTTACGACGAACATTTTCGACTAAAACGATGAACACTGTACCGCACGGAAATATTTAATGTGAAATATGTGAGAAAAGTAAATAGTAAAATATTTTACAACGCGTACCTTTATTGTATTTGCATCGACTGTAACACGTAAAACGTTTAAAACGCGACGGAGGCAAACACGAACACACAATAACAGACAAACAATATAATTCACACCCACCGACTTAAAGTGCGAACACTTTGAGTTGGTTTCGAAAATATGACAAACGTATTTGATATTTTAGGCGCGTGCCACCACAGCTGGTGCACTTAACGTTCTGATAATTTAGACATTTTAAACAGTCACTATAATTTACAAATTTATTGTTTTTATTCATTTTCAATGTTTTTTTTTATATGCAAAAAAGTAGTAAAACTAATAATGAATAACAACCGTTAAGAATTAACATATTTCTAAAATCATAACGGCGAAAACGTATTGTAAATAATAATAATAATGATAATGGTATAACCGGAAACGAAATTCTCAGCCTTGACCGGCAACGAACATCAGATCAATGTTTTCATTGATCAGCTTTTCAACACTCTATCTTTGACATCATTAAATACATTTCGATTTTAACCGGATTATGGTTTAAGTGATTTTTGTACGATTTGCGATTACTCGTCAGTGGCTACTAAACCTGTATAATATTATGTTCAAATCGTTCAAACTTTTATTTTGAAGAAAACCGAATAAAAAAAATAGAAACGTAATGATACCAGTCGAAATGATGACGTAGGAAACGTACGTATAGTTTACAACGAGACATCAAGTCTTTCGCGTTGTTTTCTTTTCCTACAAACATATCCACGTGCGTATTGTCAGAATATATACGGACAGAAATTAAAAAGGGTTATACTGAACTGTATTTGAAACGTTGTCGGGAAAAAAAACCCCCAATTGAATTTAACCGGACCTAATTCAATTATTTGTACAACTGGATAGTGTTCAGACTACGCGATATTACGCACAAGGAGACTGTACAAATATGTTCTCAGCTCGCAGCGTATTAATACGGAATATGACAATGAAGTTGTTCTATATGCCGATGTGTATTTTATTATTAACGACTATATTAGTGTACTTATTATGTACCACGCGCACCGTGATGTAGTGAACTATCGCGTTCCCGATTGATATTTATTATTATCGTTACGGTACAATTCATCCGGCCGGCGCGTCATCGAGTGGGTATGATAGCCATAGGTCCATAGCCAGAGCCTTATTTCACTAATGTGTTGCAACGTTCCGTACGTTATCGTTTTTGTTTTGTATGTATTGCCGTTATTGTAACTTTTTGCTTGAGTTGGTGCAGTAAGCGGACAGTGCCTTTTTAGGACATTTCGACTTTTGTTCGAACAACTTTTGATGCATGTAAAAAGGCGAGACAGGTTATTGTTAAACACAATTGTATGTTCCCAGTAGTGCAATAAACTAAACGCAGCATACTTACTTGTTGTAGAAAAAAAAAACCTTTTCATCTTTTCCTTTTGTCAACATTCAGAAATGATCTCCACTCATCGTCTGGGTAGGTACTCTGGAATGCATGATCGTAGATCTTGTTTTTTTAAAAGTGTATTGCAAAACTGATATAACCAACTGATGTTCTGAATAGAAGTTTTTCGCGAAGCGACATAAAGTGTACATATTTTTTCCAAAAAATCGTGTTCCCCTCCCCCTAAAGCGAATTCTTAATTACGCGCCGCCACTCGGGTAATCGTGCATAGTTTTAACCGCATTCGAAAATCATAATAAATTCAACTTCATCGGGCGATAATTATATATTTTATAATATTGTATTATCCGAGTACGCACACTTGGGCGCACATCATGAGAATCCGCGGTCTGTGTGAAACGTATAATGCGTTCGAGCGTGGGAAGTGCACACAGAACACTGTACCGTGGAAAACGTACTTGCGGCCACCCCACATGCACACGACGACGATGAGGAGCGCCTATTTTAGAACGAGACCTATATAATATTATATTACAGTATACGATCGGGGGAGACGGGAATAGCCGGTGCAGGATTAATCGGAAATCCTGGTGGGTCCGGCCGCGGCGCCGTGCATGAAAGCTGATCAAAGTCGCGTCGTACACGCAAAATAATGTATTCGGATGGATTACGCGTTGCGTTGTATTTTTACCATGTATTTTACCAGGCCCGTGTGCAAGGGGAGGGGGGGGGGGGTTCAAACCCCCCCATGGTCGAAAAGACGTGTTTTTCATTATTGATCTATCACCTATATGTAATATTTTCTAATCTTATTTGTAATAAATAATAATGCATAGCATAATAGTACAATACTATAATAATTTAATACGAGTATAGTGTTGTCTTCACGTTCGCTGTTATCGACTTTCATCATAGTTGCCGTTATCGATAAAATATAATGACAATAAAATTTGTATTTTATAGTATTGTTAAAAAACATTTTTAATATAGATACTTACATAATTAATAATAAATATAAATATGTTATAATACTATTTGCTAATTATTGATGTATCTGTGTTGTACATTTTTTTTCAAAACACCCCCCATTCTGAAATTCTGCGCACGGGCCTGTATTATACTACCCCATGTTATACGCAGAGAAACGTGACCAGGGGGTAGGCGCGTAGGTGTGAGGGGATGGTCGCTGATCGGATATCGATACAAGGGGTGATGGCAAACCTTTTTTTCAGGCAAAGTGTCACATTTCTAACCGATTAAGATTTTCGAAATTGTTCACGTGTCAAACAAACTAACTCTATTTCCCTAGAGTTGAGATACATTTACCGATGGATCTTATAGAGTACGCAATATGTTTGTTTTTATTTTCTAAATTATGTATTAAATCGGATCCTTTGAAATTAGGTTATATTTAGTTTTTGGTTTTAAAAATATTATGATTATATCTCAAAATTTTAATGTGATTTTTGTGGCTGATTCTTTGCGGATAAAATCTTACGTCAGGAATGTAGTCAGTCGTTTTTAGTTTTATAATTGAAAAATGTTTTGATAAATTTTAATGTTTTACTTGCCGTTAAAATTCGGCCGACCGCACGCCGACATGCCATATATTCGCCACCCTTGGTATTTTGTGTTAAACGTATAGTATTGAAAAAAAGGAACGCGTCCAGTCATGGAACTTCTATTCGACGAGCTTGATAGTTCTTTGAAATATAATCGTTTAACAGAAACCTCCTTAAGATAAAGGACATTTTTTTCAATTAATAATAATAATAATATCGTACAGCGATAAATAAAATTAATAATAGTATCTATGTTATGTTAGTTATAATACCTTGAAGGTTTACACTACAATCCACGATGATTGTCGAAAACTGCAACTATCGCAGTTGTTTCGGAAAACTTCATTTCACCAGGCTTTTGAAAGCTCCGAAGCACAAACTACAAATATTCTACAATAACATAAAGCTAATTCGTCGAATAGAAATGTTTTTTAATGGAAATGTGTCATGGTTCCTCAAATAATTCCGTTACCATAGAGGTTATGGAGAGACTGCAGTATATAATTTTTATTTGTGGTCAAAGCCCGGGCCATTACGTTTCATTTGAAATACGTTCTACGAAGAGTATGTTATTGTGCTCATATACTCGTACATAAGTATATATTTCGTAGTGTCACTATTATATTATATCGTATTATGTGATTTGGTTATTTATGCGAAGACGGTACGCGTATAGGGGCGGGCGGGTACTGAACAGTGCACGACATTTTTGTATTTTGTCGACGCCGAGTGGTCCGTTTACGGAGGGTTTCATAAAGTAGAAAATGAAATAGTAAATCAACGGTGGAAGTATACGATATTTTCGATCAAAACTTTTTACCGCCCCCGTCGACCGCACATGGTGTACACATGGGGACGCGCAACATTCGAACATTTGTGTACTTATAATATATTACCGTCCTAACCGTCGAATTCCGGACGACGTGACGTACGAGAGACGGCTCTCACGTAACACTTCCGACACCACGTACGAGTTTAATCACCGTCATTACGGGCCGCCGCCGCCGCCGCCCCACGGTATACCTAACCCGTGCAGTACGCCTACGTGCGCGTATAACGTACGCCCGACCTATCTACCTGGTATATGGGGGTCAGGTATACGCCGCGATGTGTGTTCGATCGGCCGACCGCACGACTATAGTGTTACGACGAGCGCTCCGTATGCTGGCGCGGATTCAAGGGTCGCCTTGGCTGTATCTAAATGTTTTTTTTTTAATTTGCCGTGTGTGAACATCTAACACGTTGAGTGGCCGATTATTTTTATAATTTTATTATTACGTTGAGGACGAATTCCGCGTTTCGCGATATTTGCCACTACGACATATTATGTTAGATAACAACACAATATTATTTTGACCGACCGAGTGACGACGACCGTGAGCCGACCGCTCTTGGAGTTTTGTTCTAGAAACAATATCGGATTCTACCTACATTAAGTTTGTTTACAAATATCGCCATTGTCCAAATCCCACTGTATGAAATACATCTATAAAAAGGTAGATTTTTAAATTTTAATCGAAATAATTGAATAGAGAAATTCAACGCAGTTTATGAATAAAAGTATTCATTATAAATCATATGGATTTTCATTATTCTATTACATATATTTACTATAATATTTACCGCCCCTCCCGTTAATGTTGGCTGAATCCACGCCTGTCCGGCATGATATTATTGTTGTTGTTATCATGATAATACGGACGCGTACACCACGGCACACTAGTTTATACGTAAATAATAGTAAAAGTAGGTGTACACACGCGCCGATATGTGCGTTTGTGTGCGTATAAAGACACGTGTTTTGCGCTCACGCGGAAAAAACAAGTTGAGCCCCGACCCAACCAGCACCATCAGGCTCTGCCAGTTCCTTTCAGCAACAGAACTCGTCAACCGCGTTTGACGGGCATCCAACAATAGTCCAACCACACTTTTGTTTATATAGGCGTGTAATATTTTTCTTTTCTCTTAAAACTAATGTATTAATGTATTTATGTATTTATGTCTTAATGTATCCGCACTATTCATATACTTTACATTAACTTATCCGAGTCCAAATAACGTGTACTACAAACTTGAACACCGATGTACGTTTCGAATGATTATAATACGTACCGTATAGTGTTGCACGTGACCGATTACCAATCGATGACAAAGGACATATTACCTACGGGTTTAGCTGTTTCGAAAATAATAATCATGTCCGTATTTTCAAAAATGCCTAGGAAACGATTAAATCGTTTTTAAGTGATATGCATGAGCAATGGCTTTCATGCAATAAATTATCATCAAACATGCGCTTAAAAATATGCACTTGTTCGTCAAGAACTTAAATGTATTCAGTGTGCGCTGAAAAAAAATCCACGCTAAAATTACGTTGAACAATTACACTTTTTCTTTAAACGTTTTAATTATTTTACTCTATTGAATTTCCTGTGTACCCGTGTACAAACTATCAAAATATGCACTGCGAATTAAAAACATGTCCTTTAAACCCGGACATGTCGAAATATGCTAAAATATGCGCTAAAAACTTTAGGGCATTTGGTCACGAACGTGGTGATGTGTATTTTATTTATACTATATATAATAAAGCCGACCAACAAAAAATATGCAAACGCATGAAAGTCGTCGCACCGTAGTCCTACTCATTAGTTTCTCCGAGTGGATGCAGGCATGCAGCGTGTACGCCTTTGTACGAACGCGCGCACGTGGAGGCGACCCAACGTTCGGGAATTCAATTATATCAAAACTACGACGAACGGTATCATCGGCAGCCGACAGCGTTCGTTTTGTATGCTTTGCGGAGAAATCGCGACGAAGGCGATTAGACCCGGTTAATACGGTGTGGCCGATATTGAAATGCTCACTTTGAACGAGTGCACTTATACGTTATATTCACGTAGGAATAAAACGTTTGGCGTCCGTACAGGATGCCTTACCGAGGATCTACCAATTGCGGAAGAAGAAATTGTCGAATTGGTTTTTTTTTCCATAAGACTCACAGTAACATAAGGACTACGAATATTTCGTGTTTCGATTGAATTTAATGTTTTGGTAAAAAAGCTATAAGAAAAAAACAACATTTCCGTTGTCTCGGGAGATATCGCATTAGGTAAATCCTCGGCGGGACATCCTGTATACTATAATACGAGTATAGCGACCGATTCGACTCGATGCATCGCCGAAAGCCGCGGCCGGTAAAATGCACTTTTTCGCTCGATTCGGCGTGTGGAGATTTTCCCGTCGGAGTATTTATCTTCGGTACTTTTGCGCCGCGGACGTAAAGAAAGTTAGGCAGAGCGAAGGAGAGATTACACTTTTTTTCTTTTTTTACTTTTATCCTCGTCCACACGAGCGTGTTGTAATAACACGGTACTGCTATACGTATATACGTACAAGGTAAAGGCGCGTTTCACACGCACGATCAGGCTGTATACGGAAGCGTTTCGCAACAATATCATTATATCATTTACGAGTACGTACGCAGTACGCCTATGTCGAAATACATCGCGGTTTGTTCGCCATCGGTTGCATTGAAAGTTGAAACAGCAAACGAAATTAAATAGAAAATAATACGTCCTGTATCCGTTTGATGTTCAAACGTGTGTGGACTGCTCCAAGTTAATGTCCTCACGTTTTAGATTCTGAGTGAAACCGAGAGCCTGAGATTCAAATTCCATCGGTTTAATCATAATATGTGTGAGTTTAGTTTTTTTTTTTTTTTAACACACATCGTGATCAAACCAATACATTGCTCGTTTCACTAAAAATCTAAAAAAAAGAACAGAAATTCGCCTATTGAAATCATAATAATACATATATAGTTGTTATAAGGACATTGTATTTATTTTTTTCTATTTATTTATTGGTCTATTTTTTAAGGAGGTCCCTGCAACCGTTGCCATTAGCCTCCATGTGGGTTTTCGTTTGTAGGGTTTTTAAATTGTTCGAGGTAATGTGAGGGGTTTTTTAACTTGTGTATAGTGTACGTGTGTAAGCATGGGCACGATGCGTCGGTGCTAGAGTCGTGTAGTCCCACCACACCTATTGATAACAAATATTTTTATTTATCATATCATGTTTTTGTAAAAGTATACTTACAACATCGATTTGTGTACTCTTTTAAAAAAATGTACTTTAATGAAATCAACCTTTACAAGCATGATTCTCATGCATGCGATTTCCATCATCTTTTTCGCTGTAGTTTTGCTGAACCATATAATTATACGCAGGTGCGTACAGCGATTGTACTTTTTACAAAATAAGGATTATTATGATCTTTATTATTATATATTATTATAAACAGCCGTACCCATGTAGCGACTACGATATATTCCGAGCAATCAGACTAATTATGATCTCGTTCCCCCGATGTGGACCTAGAAGCAGATTGTTTTCAAAACAAAAGCTTTCGACTTGATAAGACGTAACCTAATGACCGCATTCGGAGCTGTTTAGACCTCATTGTAATGGAAAACATTTTTTAATTGAGTTTTTAATTATTCGTGAAACAGTGTTTTGTAAATTATGTAGTACTTAAGAAAAATCCATTGTAAAGTTTAATCGCAGTTTTTCGGCTCTTAAGTGTATTATGTTCAAAAATAAATTTTTCGTTTACCCGGAAAAAACCCAAACGGTATTATTTAACGATTTTTAATAATATTATATAATATTTTGCTTTAATGTATACCATAATTGAGATTTTATTTTTGATTACTTTTTTACACGTTTTATCATACGAACCAGGCGAGATTATTCTTCTTCACGCACAAGGCACTTACACAACGATTCCGGTGAGCTAAGTATTATAATACACTTGCTCGTAAACATTATCCTAAACTCGTTTGAACGTATAGTTTTCTTACAATCTTTCCGAGAGATAGTTTAACGATTTTTTTTATTTTTTTCTTTTCATTATAATTCATTATTCAACCGTTCGGAACATATTTTAAACGAGTTTCGTGAAAAAGAAATTAAATTATTTAAGCGACAAAAATCCGGTTCAGCTGCGTCCGTTCGAGAGTTATCCCACTGGGCCGTCGCTTTATCGTTTTTAAATTGTATCCATTTCGGCCGGCGTTTAACGGACGAAAATGATAACTGTAGTACACGTGTAGGTACCGTTGGAAAATGTTCTTATATTTAGACATCGTCGTACGCAAGAACGGGCTCGCTGTGTGTCACCGCGGAAGTAAAAACGAATAAATAAAAGATGATGATAATCTCTGTACGTAGCATACGCTTACTTGGCCCGACGCTAACGGCTCGAGGTCCATGCGAGTGCACAACAATAAATACATATAATATATTGAAAAAAGTAGTAAAATTGGTTTTATTTTCTGATGTGTTGAGTTCTGATAGTGTCTGAGGTACCTACCAAATTTGTTTTGTGATAAGAATTGTTAATGTCATAATAATATGTTTATAGATAGATGATTTAATATCTAAAAGGTGTTTAAAGTATTTTCGCCCCGGGCCTCGCAAATCCTAAGGACGGCCTTGCATACACCGTGCGCGAACGCAAGTAAAGACCGGAACGCGTGCAGAGCGTCGGTCAGTTTTATTTTGGTTTTTTTTACCGAAAAATTAGTCCCCACGTGTCATCACACTGCACGCGTGTGCGTGTGCAAGAGCAAATGTCATACGACATCGATCGGATAAACTTTCTTTTCTTTTCACATAGCCCGTATAAATAGCTCACGGAGAAAAGAAATTTAGATCTGTAATCCGGCCAAAAAATCTCAACGGCCTTGCAACGAACCGGTGTTATTGACGCCGTATCCGCATCAACCGGGCTTTCCGAGTAATTTGTAAACATAAATTAAAGATGAATGGTGGAAAAAAATAGAAAAAAAACATTATATACGCACGGACGTATGTATATGTATACTGTACATATATGTCAATAAATCTGAAGAATTCGAAAACGAAGTGAAAAAAAAAACGCCGATGTGACACTACGCGATAAACAATTTATGCGCGAAAAGGTCGAAAACATATCATAAATAATATCGTAATACAACCGTTGCCGGCGTATTGTTTGCCATATAAAATATACCCGCAGTAGTGTCATTCCAAAATGATTGATTTCGATTGAGGTTAGACTGTCGTTCGCGGTCCAAGATGAGTAGGCACGCAGTAATTCATCTGCACCCGTTCTGTCCTCCGGGAACGTGTCGGTTTCTGCTTTTTATTTTTCCCCCGAACCATATTATTGCCGACCGACGCACGCATAACGTGTCTATTAAACGATCATTTCAGACGTCTAGAGCCGTTTCATGTTCGTTCGCGCACAAAAGATAGTGCGCGGCAACAGCTTTAACTTTACGACAAGACTTACTCTGTTATACCAGCATTTTTTAACGTTCGTTTTCCGCAACGTTCCGCATATCGAGCATACTGTTACGTTGCTATTACAGTGAAACCTCGATAAGACGGAATCGCTTGGGACCATGACATTTTTCCGTGTTAACGGGGTTTCCGTCTTGACGGGGTTCGAAAAAAATTAATTGAATTAAATTAAAGATTATATATTTATTTTAAACCAGTTTATACATAATACATACAATTTATATTTTTTATTTCATTTTATATTTATTTATATTTAAATCGTAAATCGATTATCTATGGGTATCGACAATACGAAAATAAATGTCATGTTAAGTATCTAACCATGTTATACATATGTCCGTCTTAGCGAAGGTTTTCATCAACTTTTATTACAAAAACGTGTCCGTTTCCGGATTGGCGAGGTTTCCGTCTTGGCGGGATGAAATTATATGTAATTTGAAACGGGACCAAAAAAATATTCCGTAATACCGGGGTTTCCGTCTTACCGAAGTTCCGTCTAAGCGAGGTTTTACTGTATTATTATTTCTTCCATTACCAACAGAAATCTCTAGCAAACATTATGATACGGTCATTCGTAAACCTACTCGCGCTGCAGGTATAGCGGTGTATATATAAACATAGTTAAACACCCGCGCCGACCGGAACACAAATCGTCTAATAAGATTCCCGCCGAGAAACCACGAGGTGCACGATAATTTGCTCGCACCCCGCGTTTGCTCGGCTATATAACACGCTTTTCAACGTAAAAAACGGAGCACGCCTTTGACCGGAGTGCGTGCCCGTACGGTTCGGGAATAACATCGATAGTACAGAACGTGTTAATTCGAATAATGTAATATTTTCGCATCAAATTTAACTCGACGAGCTACATTTTTTCCGCGTAACGGTAAGAAAAAAAAAATCACCCCGTATTCTTACGAATGAGACCGAGTACTGATTCCAGTTATGCTGCTTCCGAGCACACGTGTTTATTGGTCGGAGACGATTATTTTGAAACGAGCCTAATACGTTGTGCGTTATTTACGTACAATGCTGAGACGAGCGAAAGGTCATTTTGTATTATACTGTATTGTATCATGCGGATGTGCGCACACAAAACTGCAAGTAGCACGAATTTGTGCAAACTTTTATGCGCACGATAATATGCTGACGACAAATAATTTAAAACTTTTTGTGCACACATTTGTTATTTGTTTTTTTTTTTTTTCGTAAGAACAGGGAAAAGTTTTTAAATTGAAAGTTTGGACTTTTTTCTACATTCATCCAATGTAAATAACAATGTGGGCTAAATGCAAATCAAATTTTAAATAAGTCGAGTAAGTCATTTCAAACGCCACAGTGTAATACAATAATGTCGTTCACGCTCAGCAGTTACATCATTTAAACTTGTAAAAAGAACAGACATTTCTTCGTTAAGCTTTCAGCCGATACGCGAAACGAAGCTTAAGACAAAACTTGTTCAGCGCCACGACCGACGGCTCGAAAAATCTCTCGTTGCAAAAACGACCAACGCCGCAACGCAGCGGTGATGAATAATCCCGGGTTTAGTGTGCTCAAAGAACGATTATTTTCGACGGTTGACCGCGATGCGCGATTATCAATATTACAAAAACGGATTGCGTTCGTTAACGCGTCAAAAATATAAAATGTTACTGTTACGTTCAATAAGAACTACCTACAACGCGGTATTGTGTACGGTTTCGACTGAACAACACGTATTGTAACCATCGCTTGTCACCGGGTGCACTCCACACATTTATAATTATATGTGGGCTAACTGGGCGCTGAAACTTAAAGTTTATTAACACTTAACAAGATGATAAAAACGTCGTGTTAAAATGTTTGATTCTATTATGAAATCATCGATATTTAACGCATTTTACTATTCAAATTGCTTTCGGTTACCCATTATGGTCTCGATGTTTTATTTTCACGTCGTTCTCGCCATTGAAAACTAAACGAAACGCCACTGCAAATCTAATGATCTTTATTTTTTTTTACTCTCGAATCCGCATTAATCGTCTTACACGAATACATCATAGTAATAATATATTTAGGAATACCTAAATAATAATAATAATAATGATAATAACAATGTAATATTATAATGAATCAATGAAATAAAGTTCTTCTACATTTAAGATGTATTATTATGTTTATTATTATGCCTACCAATCTCTCAATTAAATAATAATACTGCAAAGGGTTGTTCAAACCTGTGCGGCTCTCTGGACATCATGGTTTAGTAACTTTTTAAAAAAAATGGCTCTTTCCTACGAATAGGTTCCTGACCCCTGGCAATGACCATAGAGTATTTTGATAACATAATGTATTCTTTTAGTATAACACTTTATGTAGTAGGTGTACACTAATCAATAGTAAAATGTGTTCCGAATACACGACGACAACGACGGAAAGGCGTATAATTTAGCGCATAAAGTTTATATTGCATGTTCCGTATGCTGCAGTTATCGAAGGGTTGTGTTTATGATCGTATTTCATAAAATATTGTTATTTCCCGTCAGAACACCACCCGATAATGCAGCGCAGATGCAGTAAGCACACTGAACACGTGTTTTTGCCGCCGAGAAGGATTAGTTTATAATAAAATTAACGTTTTTAAATTGAAAATTTCAATATAATAATGGAAAGGCGCTTTTCGATTTATTTTTGATACGGCACGATCGTACAGTAATAGCGCACACTTAATGTTCCGCAGTACACTCGCATCGGTGCCTTTTAAAGTAATTGTCTTGGTGTTTATTATTGAACTACATCATTGCGAATAATCACCGTGTATTCAAAACTTTATAGCATAATTATTATAATCGTTTTAGTACAGCGTATTCATAACTCGTCCGTACTATCCAACCTTCTGCGTACAATAATCACAACTTATCGATCTAGATACTTGATACATCCTGTACAGGGTGATTATTTAACTATGCTGAGTGCTCATCCCTTTTTTCGGTCGTATTATTGCTTGAAGATGCATTTCTTATTTGATGTTCAAGTTACCATGGAATCTATGTATTCCATAACTTTTTTCTTTTAATTCCACCAAGGGTGTGTCCTTTTCAAGTGGAAACACCCTTTTTCACTGCGGTATTTCATCGAGGTTATTTATCCGTGAATTTTGAACTATAGAAATCAAAATTCATACAAGTATAGTTTTTGAATTATTTTTATTTAAGTAAAAACTTAGTCTTAAGTCTATAAAGCTGAATATTATAATTATTCACTTTGAGATTACATGTAATCTACCGATGTGAGACAACGTGAATTTCACACTTCTCGTGCGGTATTTTAAATTCTAATAATTCCAAATGTCGACTACGTAACGCCAACAATTCCAGAAAAATTAAACAAACAACTTGTTGGTGTAAATAATATAGAATTCTATGTTTTATATAGGTATGAAAAAAAAAACGTATAGAAAAATAATATAATAATTATAATAAATTACGAATCCAAGCGTTTTGGCGGCCAAAAAGGAGGGTGAGCATGGTTAAAAAATCACCCTGTACGCATTCGGTCCGGACGACATTCGGCAAACGATCGTTGGATTTATGTATCGGCCGTTTAGAAACGATCTCGTCTCGACGAACACTGCGCATTGACCGTATCAATGTATTGTTGCATAAAACGATTAGATAAACATGTACGTGTTAAATTATTTAAATCACGTTGAAACGTTATGATGCATACGTATACATAGAACTCGTATCGTGGGTACCGATTATCGTTTTGCTTTTTAAATCGCCATACGCGTATAACAGTATAGTATTATGTGACAACCGTTGCCAACATTTTCTCCGAAGCAACGCCGCTTTCTACATCTGTGTACGGTTATGATCTAAACGATCGAGTGCTGTATTATTATCGTGTAGGTATAACACGGCGAAGCCGTACCGCCGCGCATACGTCCGTCATGGGTACCATCACCCCGTAACATAAATATTGCAGTCGACTCGTTTGGTGACGATAACCGACGACACAGCTTTCGCACTTGCGCACCTGATAATAATACAATAATTGTTTTTTTTTTTATTTTTCAGATCACAGACAAATCGAAATAAAAATGAAATCCGTCGCCGCCGTGGTCTGCACACTTCTTCTAGTCTCCACGATAGTCTCGGCCGCTCCGTCTTACGCCGACTACGAGAGTGAGTGTACTGTATATTTGTTTGTTTTCCGTATTACTCGCGGCAAATTGTTTTTTCCTCGGACCTTCCTCGTTGATGGCTCTTTCCGATTTCTCGACGTTTATCAACTATAGCTAAGGACCTGTGCAACTTCAAAGTACCATCCTTTGAGGCCGGTCACATATCATCTATCTTCCTTGTTTGTCTTGCCTAAATGCGACGCAGATTAGGTGCGAAAAAAAAGCCAATGCACCGAATCACGAGTGCATAGCGAATCCCTCAACTGTACCGCCGTAATTAATATTTCATTACATTTTTTAGTGCAAGTAGTAAGTTTATTGCATTATTGTACTATACATTTGACATGTCCCGTACACCGTTACGTGAATAAGTAAATGATGGCGGTCTAATTTCCCGGTGTTAAATATTTGAGTGCACCGCGTAAACACGGTAAAACCGACGCGAACGTTGATGGGCGTTTCAAAGACCAAATATAATCTACTACGCGCATAATAATATAAACGTACGCGGTAGATACGTCGTAAAAACTTTGAAGCCATGTGATTCTGATACGCGAATTCGTATAAAATCCATGGTATACGGTTAGTATAGAATATACTACACAGTACCGTTATTGAACGAGTCGCACACAAAAAAAAAACAAATTAAAGAGAAATTTCTTAAATTCACTTCGCTTTACGACTCCCCGTACGTATACGTACAATAATATAATATTATATTAGGTATGCGTCTCGTTCGAGTTGTGTTACCAACGTTCGCGATGTAAAACCCTTTTGAGAACTTTTCGATTTTCGCGGATTTGAATGAAAAACGGCACGAACGTCGCGTCGTCAACGTTGAATGGAAAATGAAATATGCTGTTTATTGTGCACGGTAATCGGACGGACCCGAAGAAATAAAGCTCGCGGAGAAAACGTCTCGTATAGCGAAGAGAAATGTCCCGCATAAACGAGACCCGAGTGAAAAGCAGCGTGCGAGAAAAACGCAAAATAAACAACATTATTTATTTACTCTTACGTGATACGATGGTATTTAGCGCGCACGTTGTGTTTAATAATATTTTTTTTAATTTCAAAACACGTTTCGTCTCAACCGAACGTATCAGTTATATGTGTGCACACGCTCGAATTGCCTTCCGTACGTTTTTTTAAAAAAAAAGGTTACTGCTCTAATGTTGCCTCCCGTTTGAAAATTTACCATTTACTTGAACTGACTCCGATTAAGCCTGATCAATCGACATGGACTATATGCATTTCGTCATGATGCACGATGCGTAATTGCATCGTACGAGTGATAAGTACTCACGAATTAAATTTAAATTTAAAATAAAATTCTGTTTAATTTATACGTTTTACCAATTTCGATCACCGTTATTTCTTATAGTATAGTGTTGGTATTAGTTTTTAGAAAAAATATCATAAATTAACGTTATAATATTTATAATTAATTTTGGTACTAAATTAGTTAATACTAAATCAATTTCACAATCTTGTATAAAAAGGAAATAAATGTAGTACAGTGAGTTACATAAAAGTACCTATATAATCTAAAGTTTACAATACTCTATTATATAAAGCTCATAACAGTAAATGATATAATAATAATAATAAAATATATTTACGGCGCGGCATATCGATATCAAATTATATCGATTGTGAAAATATGTTCGATGCGAATAGAAAGCAATTATAGTGTGTTCGAATAATTATTATTCAAGTAAGTGAACATAAGTGGTACTCGAATCGCCTCCAAAACGTTCGGAGGCAATTCGAGTGACAAAAAAAGTAACCTAATCGATAACCTTATTTGGGAGGAAATTCGTGTGCACCGGTATACGTATTACGACCAGTTCCTGTTAATCTGTTGATATTGATATTAGCCGGGTAATCATAAGTTTAGTCATTGATTTTGGGTAATGACAACATTTCGGACCTAAGCCGTACCAATACGAATTGACAATGATAGCACTAGCCGATAAAATGAACATTATCCAACCACTAGTACATATTATAAGAACCAAACCCCCGTAAGACCATACAGTTATTATTGTAGGTGGTTAAAGCGACGACGATTGTCGGTAAAACAGGTCCTATGATACGGTCGTGTGCCAAGAGTATTGTATTGTTTATTTCTACCGAGAAACGTCCGCTTTTATTCGGAAGGAATGTCAAATGGTTATGGTCCAAACCGTACGAACATAATATACCGTCGAAGTAAAAGTGTTCGGTTTGAGAATAAGAGATTTTAAAAAAAAAATAAAAATGTAATTTTATCCTTTATTGTATTATTCGCCGTGTTTAAAAAATAAAAAATAAAAAATAAATATCAAGTGCACATGTATATATGTACGTAGCGCTCCGCAGTGTGTCCCACGAGGATTTACTATAATTGGACGTGGTAAAAAAGAGGTAATGTAGATTTCGTTCTCCGCGGTTTTAAATTAGTAAATCTTTGCGGGACACCACCATGGACGTACTTTATTTATATACCCACAGGTTTCCCCGGAAAATTATACCGTAAAGATTTTTCGGTGCCGTAAAAATCGCGAGGCAGGGATATTATTATATTTTAAAAATTAAATAGAAATTAAATTTTATCACGTTTTGATGATATCCACGGTGTACGTACAGTTATTATAACAAGGATTTATTCGTCAAAAGTGTTATATTTCATGTGCGATTTACGTTTTTATCAGACATGATTAATTGCACGCGCCTTATTATTCACTGTTATATCAATATACTGTACAGTGTATACGAACGGGATATGATAACAATATACAGGGTAATTTTTAACCATCACCCACCCCTCCATTTGGCCGTTAAAGTGCTAAAATATGAATTTTTTTTTTTATTAAATGTTCAAGTTACCTATGTTTTCCATATTAATTTTTCGTGCACCTTACTTTTGTTTTTTAAATGAAAACATATTATCATGAAAAAAAAATTAAGTACATAAGTACGGATGTTTTATGATAACTTGAACATTACGTAGTTGCATATATTAGAGTACGCGTTATGTATTAGTATAAGAATTATTGGGTCACACGGCCAACAAGAAAAATGATCATAAAAAACTCCTATAGATTAACTGTTATTTAAGGAATCAACGTCGACGAGAAGGGACTTGTCCGTTTCACAGGCAAGTGAGAGATGGTCAGTCTTATTTTTCCGTTTATGCTTTCATCAAAGTAGGATTTGTTTTTATATTTTAAATATTTACCATTTAAGTTTATTATTATATCCTTGGTAGATCGTGATATAAACACGTCACAACGTTCGTGGCGTACAAATCATATTCCAAATGTTATCAATAAGGCAGTGTTGCGCTCGCATCTCATCCTGCAGTAGATACTCGTTATCGTGGTCAGTCGTTCGATTATAAAGCGATGGAGTATAAATCCTGAGGGATGTTATTCGACTATTATCCTGCGCAGTGCTCGTCATCGTGGTCGCCAACAGTAGAATATTGAACAAGTACATTACATCTGAAATCGACCTGTTTGACGGTCGGAGAGTTGGAAACCGAAGAAATGTCTGTTTTCTCGTACGTCTATAGCTGTTGCGTGACGTACCAATAAATATAGTATTATAAATTTATAACTAACAGAGTTATTATTCAATTACGGTTCGTGTTGTACGAGTTATCGTAATAGCATGTGTGTATCACGTGCAATCCGAATACCGAAACGACCCGAACATTGTTCTGGTACATGCAGATAATCACAAAGGTTCTCCGCGTGTACGTTCACGTGTCGTTATTGTATAACATTGTGAAACACCATGTACCAAATCATTTGATGCAAACGAATGAAATGTTTTCCTTTTATTTATTTATTTTTTCAAAATTAGATTGATTTAAACGAGCAATACCGCTCCGGCAAGTCGGCGAAACACTTGAAAACATTCCCGTATCACATTGCGTACTATTGTGTACCGTGTTCTATACCTGTACACTCTTCGTTTCTTCTATTTCTCTCTCTCCCTCTGTCTCTCTCTTCCACCACGCGAGTTTGCCCCTGACCTGAATTCTCGTCCTCCGGCGCACGCACGTTTATTTGTTGTCTACGTTGTCTTTCCGGAGCACACGCAGCTGCACAAGTCCTCGGGGTCGCTCCACGTGTGCGTGAACCCAAAAACGATATAATATTTTATACTTTTGGTTTCCGTGGTCGGAAAATGAAAACGACGACGGACACCGTCATCACGAACCCGTAAACAAACCATTACACCGTCGTGCGTGCGAATAGCGTTATAATGGATTACAGATCGATTGATAACAATGATATGATCTATTGTTACTGCCAATAATATACGTGTTGCCTTTTTTCTACCCCAACTCGCGCACGAAAATAAAACTCACGTGTGTGCAGGGGAGGTGTTACGAATTTGGGGCTCTCTAGCCCACTTTTTTTACGGGGAGGTTGCAACAAAAGTGTCGTTGGCCATTTCTACGTCGATTACCGTAGTCATTGTTTTTTTTCTACGTTCTCCCCCAAACCCTAGAGTCTTTTGGGGCATCTAAGCCCTTTTTCACAATTCTATCGTTACCAATCAACGACCCAGCTGGTAACTAGGTATGGATTTACCAATTCACGGGCCCCATAGTACAACCGAAATAACTATGATATATAATTAATTTTATAACGATTATATTATAACTTTTTACATCCCGTTTTTGTTGATCAGCCATAATTTTGTTTCTCCAAAATAATCATAAATATGTATAAGTAAAACTGATCAATTTTTTTTTTCTGTCTGCGTTGTCGGTGGGCCCAGTGCGAACGTCCCGTTTGTCCTTGCATAAAATATTATACTATAGCCCTGCAGAATGTAACGAAACTGTTGTTGCGGTTTTTCAGATGCCAAAGAGCTGTACGAGCTTTTGCTGCAGAGGGATCTAATAGACTCGATGGGCAACTCGTTGATCGATCCGAACCAACACCGTATGGTCCGCAAAAACCAGAGGTCCCCGTCGCTGAGGCTAAGGTTCGGACGCCGAAGTGATCCGTCGCTTTACCAGGTGAGCACGACCGACCACTGGTGGTTGACAATATAATTTATTGCTATTATTTTATTTTCGTTTCCCCGGCTACACGCGACGCGGTGTTGCGAATTTACGACGCTGCAGGTTGAAGACTGCGTGCCCACACCGCACATCATACGATGAATGCGTACACAACGATTTGCACACGATTATATTTGCATACTGTAGTTTAAATATCCGGCCTCACCCGACGGAGATATTTTACTATTTCAGATTCGAGCAATACTCGTATGAATATTTCGATGTGAAAAAAAAATGCACGTTGAAAAAGCACACAATGTATTCTGATGATATTTTTTTTTATTTATTCAAGTATATATACTATATGAATGTTTATTGTATACTTCAACCGGTAATTATACTATTCAAATCAGTACATATTTGACTAAGTAAAATATTTCCTTTAAGTAACAAAACATTTAAATATTCGTACACCTAGTCCCGAGCCCAAACCTGTTTTGACCTATAAAAATACTTTCTTATTGCATCTAAACATACTTATATGGACGGTCCCTCAAAAATGTCAAATATATCTGTATGGAAAGTTTACGCTGATCGGTCTGTGATTTATTAAAATGAACAGTCATAATTAATGAGCCCGCAACAAATAAAATATATTTACTCGTAATTTATCCGTATTATATTAAATTGAATGATGGTTTTTAACTATGATTACCCTATTTTTTGACTAAAAAAAATGCTGAAACTTTTTTTCATGTTTAAGTTACCATAAAACCTATCTTTTCTATAACTTTTTCTCCCATGCTAACTTAAAAGTGTCTTGCTTTAGCTGTACAAAATTAGTTTTTCAAATGCAAACACTATATTTTTAACGCAAAATATTATTCAGTTAATTTGACATCCTTAAGTTAGCATGGGAAAAAAGTTATGGAAAGAAAGCATTGCTTGTTTATGGTAACTTGATCGTAATAAAAAAAAAAAAAAATAAATTTAAACAATTAAACGGCCAAAAAGGATTGAACAAGGATAAAGTAAAACATTCGGTACAGGTACAATGCAGCCTTTTAGTGAGCTTGTATTTTTTACATCTTACGGAGAATTCGTAACAAAATGAAACTTTTAAGTGCGGATTGAAGATTGTTTGAACACTGAATTCGTACAAACGGAATGCATCGCGCATACACTCACAATATTTCCAGAAGTGTTTTGTACCAGAGAGAGTACAGAGTTAGATTATCGACAGTTTTCAACAACGTTGTTCATTTCGGTTAAAAGCTTTTGGTTTCGAAACGCTAAGATTGGTATTTTTCCATAAGTTTACACAAGTCGCGGGTCACGCGGACGAATACGAGAATTTAATGGCGGCGTCCGTTTTGTGCTCGAGAGATATATTGAATAAGAATAAAAAAAAATCGCGAGCAATACGATATCGCGTGGGCTACGGTACCGGCTAGTAATCAGATGTGTACGTTCCACTAATGGTATTCTCGCTCGTGGATGCAGCATTTTCGCTCTACATTTGGATTGGGTTCAATGATTTTCCAACAGAACACAATATTTTAAGACGCAATTAAACGGCGCGCGATCTTGTAATGTATACAGGCCGCGGCGACCGGTGATGTGTAAAAGCGTACAACAATAAGGCTAATATTACTTAACACGCCGCTCTAGACAATACAAAAACGTGAAACCGCGTACAAGACTGTTTTCAACAACGTTCGAATTGTCTACGAGTAAATGAATACCTGTTCGATGTATACTTTTAAGTTGCTCAATATCCTCCGAGTGGTACGGCGTATTCTTATTTCTTACCACAGCGTTTCACATAGCCTGTTGCAATACCGTTTGTTTTCATATTATGATTTGCTGTCGAATCCGATTCCAATTTTTCTTCTTCGTCGAAACTCTACATTTTCATTTTATACATTTCGTACGAGGTGGATAATAGTTAAAACTTATAAAATCAACCCGATTTCAATAACAGTAAAAGAAATGAAATAGTTATAAAAACCTTTTTCTCCCCGCTTTTGTACTCCGTACGTATTCGTACGTCTGCGTATAGCCCGCGAAACTTTTCTTCGTAAAATGTAGTCGACGGTTTATTTTTTTTTGCTATAGCCCCTGGTGAATATTCGTGTTCTTCGGACTTCAGTGTCGTGAACGAAAACGTAGAGAAATTGAAAATTAGTAATTTACTCGAACGGACGCCCATTACATGCTATTTATATCACATAAATATCAAAATAAACAACTGTGAATAATATTGATTACCTCTTCCCCGGAGCCGTATTTAAGATACCGCCACCCGTAGGCGACAATCCCCATAAGTGCAAAACAGGTTTCTTCAATTATCCTTTAAAAAACCGCTCGCTCCGTCGCAATTGATTTCCCGTCTTTATATAAAATCTAAAATAATTGCTTTGTCCAGCGGATTACATAAATTTAGTTATAAAATAGTTATTAAAAACCATCTTTTATAAAACGATTGACAATCATTTCCCTACCTGGCCAATCCTATACGAATCCAGATTGAACCGCAATAAGTCTCAACCACACAAATACTGTATGTCCTCTTTAAAATGTGTACATTTGATACTGCTTCAGTTAGAAATGAGCATCCATTTACACCGTCAAAAGATATTATATTTAAAATTACGGGTATCCAATTGAATACATAGAAAACACTTTAAAACTATATTTAAAAATAATCCAAGTGGCATATTATTATGTTGAACGTGAAAGATAAACAATATGATACCGTAACAGTAACAAAAACACATAATATAAATCACGATGATTTGCTGTCCCCTTATATATGACAGGAGGTGTTTTCACTCACCCCCACATCACCTTTTCCGAAACCTAAACTCGCCCGCCACATGTGCGCGTGCTACAAGATAAATGTCTTGCTGCGCTCGGGATCCAAGATATCATCGTGATCTAACGTTCAATAACAAATTTGGGATATTTTAATGGACCACAACATACCTCGGACTGTAATCAAAATAGGACAAACTGGTCGTTGATTAAAACTTGTTTTACTATTTTTTTACCGTAAATTATTATAAATTATTATGAGTACCTACGGATGGACGACAGCAGCGTAAACAACGTTGCCCCGGCGCGTTGTTCGAGAGCGAAATAATAATAATCGAAAGCGGTCAAAATAATACAATTCGAATGAAAACGTATTTCTATACGTATACTCTTCGCTTAGATCGCCGCCGAGAGATTACCGAATATTTTATTCTTCTGCGGGGCGAAGCTCGAGCCTCCGGAGAGTTGGTCGGAGATAATATTATTATCATACGTACGGCGCCGCCACGGTGTTCCCATTATCACTACGCGGTGCTCGTGATGAATTCACTCCCTCGGGAGACGACCGAGCAAACGGGACCCGGTCATCAAACATGCGAATGACAGCCACGCGTTTAACTCGATTGCAGTGCATCCCGCATCACGTCGGAATACGTACGACGAGTGTGTTCGTTTATTTTGAAAATTAGAGAACCCCGGGCCGCCTTTAAGTGAATCATAATAAATTATCTGTAATCGTGACATAAATTTGGACCGCATGCACCGCACATACCGCGGTATAGTTGAGCTGATCGGTTCGGGTACAGCCAATCGTGGACCTCGCACCGGGGGTCGCCAAAAGGTCGATCGCTATCTACTTCGCATACGACATGAAAATCGTCGATCTTTGGCATTTCGTTAGGTCCTTGTTTGCCTGTACATCGATCGTCGTTCATCGCTGATGATCTGGACGCGCCAATCATTGTTACTATCATCGAGACTGTGGTCGACGTTCTCTTTGCATACAAGTTGAACATCAAAAGAAAAATATTTTCTAACACGATCTCTGCTTGAAAAAATGTTCGACGTTCCCACTGTATACGATATTATATAGACGTCCAAATGTCCTGTACCACGTGCTTAACTATTACGGTGTGTTGGCATGAAATGCAGTGATTTAATTTTACAGTACATAGTCGAGAGAAAAAAAAATAATTTCCTGTTATTTTAACGATTCTGGTGGTGGAAAAGTTCTTCACGCCTTAGACCTTTGGAGGCGATAATAATTTTACATCACATTAAACTATTAAAAGAGTCACGTGATCGCGAAAAAGTTTAAGGAGCCTATTGGTATATTACGGAAGGTCTACACGGGTCGTTTTGGTGGTATTCGAAACCCGGAAACCGAACGAAAAAAATAACCGCATTTTCGTGAGAGAACCTAAATTAGTAAAACGTTTTCGACGACGCGAATCCGCTATAAAATGTAAAGAGCAACTATATAAATATAGTCTACGGCTCGTGGTACACTGTAGTATGTAATACAACGCGTGTGTTGGGCGCGCCGGGGGTTATGCAGCGCGTTCCGTCGCGCAGGTAATTATAATGTCGTTTTATTTATTTATTTTATTTATAAATTGTTAAACTGGTTGAAACCCTTTTACTTCGGATAAAACAATGTCTGAATAAGTATACGAGTAAAATTAAAAAAAAACACGATTAAATCTCGACAATAATGTACTAAATATACAATGATATATGACTGACGAATTTCGAGATACAATCAGATAACACGTTATAAATGTTCAACTTAAAAACTTCAAGAGACACGAAGAAAAAAAATCAACAGAGTTAACAATAGGACTCGGGAAAAATATGATGCTATGATTAGTGGTGAAGAATGGAACGTAGAACAATAATTTACTAACGCTAAAGCCGATTTGACTGGTGTGAAAGCCAACCATTGAAAGCAACTATCTGTGCAATCTACGTGGCCATTTAGTAAGTCATATAAAAACTGAAGATCACCCAGGGCGTTCTTCTGAGTTCAAGAGATGCAATAGCTAACCGAGTAGATAGTGTACACGATATGAATCCCTACAGATATGGACTTATATCCGATTTAAAACAGATAGATTTAGCGCACTTGTACCGATAGATCGATACATGTGACTAACAGTCGATATTACTCGTCGCCTGTATACCTTTATATTAGTATTTTCGGCACGTTTGCTGCACAATTCCCGCGGTTCGGTGACCGACGGAGAACACAACGAAAACCGAATTTCGAATATCTCGATTCAACGATAACGGCTTGAACCCGCGTACAGGACGCGAGAGACAAATATGTTTGGTTCTTTTGAAAAGCTAGTTTTGTGAATTACATTTTGCATTCAAGCGAATCAGTTTTGTTTGGTCTTAGGACATACTTCAACTTTCAGTCGCATACTTTAAACTATTTATTGTTTTATCAATATTTTTCCGTCGACGTTTTAATTTCATCTGACGTATCTTGACAACCAAAATACTGTTGAATTTAAATTTGATCTATAATAAATACGCCCCAGTTAATTCCGTCGATGTTGACTAGCAACGGACTTTCCGGTTCAACAATCTAAAAAAAAAAAAAACGTTTGGTCATTCAATGCAAGTTAAAGTATTGTCTACAGTTTTCAATAATTTTTACTAAAATACTAGGAATTTATTATTTCTTAGGTTCAGAATAAGAATTTTTAAGAAATTAAATTTTATTAAAAAACGACTCATATATTTTTAAATGAACCGCTTTAAAAAAAAATAATATGTATACGAGAGCGTATCGTGGGGTTTTTGAGTGCATATTTAATGATTTCTTTTAGAGCTACAAGTCCTCTGCCCCCGTCGTAATAGTATAACGGGCACACGTATAATGTGTACCGGGCTTGTTCCTCTCGCGGCCGTCGGGGAACCGGTGTGCCCGTCGAACGATTACGCGGCGCGCGAGCACGTTCCAGTGGAATGACACGTGTGTCGTATTATTGTATTAGACGCAGCTGCTGCCGCACTATTATTACGATCGGACGACGGCGGAAGCGTGATGACGCGCCGCATAAGAACACGAGAGTCGCGAGATTTCCGTCCGAGCCGTGACGGACGGTTATCCCCTCGACCAAGACTGCCCATCGACAAGTGCGCACTTCGGGCGGGTGGGTTCGTACTGCAGGCGCACACCGGGCGACCCCGATCGGTTTGCAAATGAAAAAAAAACCAAGCAGAAATTCGGATTTTTCGATTTTTCGTGTAAGTGATTATTATTCTACCGACTTGTTGTGCTTCACGGGGCCGGTTTTTATCAATATCACCGTACCCGTTGTGGGGAGGGGGGTAATTGAGCCGACGGAAATTTAAAAAAAAAAAATAAAATGTACATGATTTCAGCAGTATTTCTGACCCGAGTATTGTACACATGTAGTACGCACCTAATAAAACGTATATTCTAACATTCGAACAAATATTTTATTAATAAATGTAATTAATTTATCTGACTAATCTACGATATCGGTGAGAAACATCCATTGTAAAAATTCTTCTGAAGATTTTTTAGGGGCTAAGCCACCCCGAGCCCCGAGCTATTCGCACCACTGCGTCGTATCTACTTAGATAAAAAACGTATTCCATAGAAATTTTAGGAAAAAGAACGCATTTCGTACACGTTACACTATTATTATGGCTGATGTCAAACCTCCACAAAAATCATGTTCTTCTATACGGTCTTACGCGACTCTGCGTCATCACTGGACTGGACGACAAAAATCATACTTCGATGCGTTCGTTCGCGCGTCACTAGATCTGGACTTCTGACACTGGCACCGGTATAGTAGTATATAGTAGTTATACGGCAGTGGCGGTGCAGGCGGTGGGTTAGGAAAAACTCTTTACGGTCCGTATAAAATAATATTGGTGTCCACCGGCCGTTCGTCATGGCGTAGGAAAAAACAACGTCGTTATAATAATATATAGAGTCGGGAAAAATCGGTTTTTTCCGCTCAAAGTGAAACGATACACGAGACATGGGCTATGTATTCCTATATACAAAGGGTATTAAACGAACCGTATTGAAATAATGCGTATAGTATCACACAGACCCGTCGTAGTGCGGTGTGTGTGTGTACAATAATGCATCAGAGTATACCGACTACATATTGTACAAGTACGTGTAAACGCACGTAGTAATCGGGTGCACTCGAATACTAAACGTTCATAATAAAATATGTGTGTGTGTGTGTGCGCGTGCGTGTAAATAATATAACAACAGTCGCGCCCCGAGTATATAATATTATATTGGTTTACACACGTCATTAGGTAAAATAACGAATTTATATGTTCTTTTTTTTTTTTACTATTACTTGTTAGTGTATACACTGCTTCCTGTACACCGAGAATAACCGCGGAGCATGGCAGTGAAATAATATTCGTCTTCTGTACTAATCTTACGGTAGAAAACTACGTTTTGGAAAAAATTATCGTCATACGGCAGCCGGCGTTTTCGTCACACGAATACATTACACATCCCGACGTATATTTTTACCTAATAATAAACTTAAAGATATTTTACCCCCTGGTTATCACATTTTTATCGGGGCGTAAATGTATCCTAGTTTATTTTGACCGACGGTAAAAAGTTATATTCGGGTTATATTTACCCCCCCCCCCGGGGGATATCAAAATATCCTAGGATATAATTACCTCCGGTAACAATAACCTAGGATATTTTTACCGGGGAGGGGGGTAAAAGTTATTGAGGGTAATAGAGTCCTAAGTCACCGGAACGGGTAGATACGTATAGTAGTTATATTACACGAATTTACGTTCCGCGTGCACAGTGCTGACGAGGACGACTGCAATTATTCACCAGTCACATCTCGCGCGCGACGCTCATATTGCCACCGCTCGACGACACACGCGGTCCTTAACCGCGCAACAGTTCGTAATGCTATATGCACACCCGTGCTTCCTTCCGACCTGTACCGTACGAGCTGGTACCCCGAGGATTTCGCGTTTATCGTTTCCGTCCGATCACGACTCTGGCCGCACGCCGTCGTTAGACCTATATCGTTAGTTTCAACGGAGCAGTGATGATTTTTCACCGCTAAACCCCCATTGTTTAATATTATGTTTTGACGTTCGGTCGTCTACGCTTGTACGCTATTGTCTATTACGTACTCAACTCACCTGTGTATGCATAAGCACTTGTGTGCATTGCATGAAGGTACTTGCCGTTTAGCGTGTTGACGTTGACGCGACAAAAACGTTTGGACCTTATTGTAGAACTGATTGTTGATCCGCATCGTATATGAAAAGAAAATAAAAAAAGCACACATCATGTTTTGTACCTAATATAGTTTTTTCCCCCGATAACGTTCCAACAGCTATAAGGTCATTAACTTGCTTCAACTAAACATATTCCATCTTTGAGTTGATGACGAGTTTTCACTGATTCTACTCTAGCGTTGCATTTATAAATCGCTTCGGAGTTCTCGACGTCGATAGGCAAACGATTTAGCGAGGAAGAGGTTTTTCAGCATTTAACGTGCTTCGACCGATCGATCATTATATACGTATTTGATTGTTGAATGTCCTATGATTTTTCGAGTGATTGTTTTTAAATAATTTGTTTTATATGTTTAGGGGATAGTATCATTTTTTAACGATTAATTTTACGTATCTCAGTTCGTTCGGAATAGGTACACACCGATTTTCAGCCGTACGTACTTCCATTATTTCGGTTTCGGTGCAATCAAAAGTCATGAAAATAATTGTTACAGTACAGAAAAATGTTTACAGAGTGACTCATCAGGTATGAATTTATCATTTTATCATTGCGAATTTAACGTAAAGCAGTATAATTTGCTTTTTTACTTGGAAACATCAATTTCGAATTGTCAATACACTACAGTGCCTGTCATTTAGACAAAGTGCATCGACATGTGATTTAATTTTCCTTAAGAACGTAGTATTATGTACGTAAAGCTTTCATATTATATAATTACACACACGAAACGTTATCTTATTCTTGAGTGTTTTAAGTGAACACATCTCAAGGCTCATATACTCGGGTTTGTTTTCGGAGTGTAATTTAAATACTTTCGAAACAGGTAATGTGTATTTGATTACTGCAGTAACTCCGGCATAATAGTATAAACGTGACCGCGATGATGAGTACGTTCAAATTATGAGAACCTGAGAAAAAGTTACAAAATACTAAGGAAATAGCCCCAAGACTTGACCATGGGACATACTTTCATAATCGGTATTTTCTTTGCCCGGTCGACTCAACAGCAGCTGTCCCTGCAGTTGATATCATGCAGTGAACTTCTGAACGTACCGTCGTTCATCATTCTCTCCGTCATCTCGCGAGAAACATAATCACACGTTGATTTTCTTGCGTGATCTCATCGAATATCGAGAACGCGGCACATCTTATACGCCGCGAAACACGTGTTTTCACTCGACTCGAGTTTGAACGGAACTTCTATTTTCCCCCGGGGGACGACGACGCGCACGTCACCGCGCAATATTTCCACGCGCGAAACACAATTACCGCGGTTTCTATTCTCGTGCTCGGTTCTATATTTCCGCGTGCCGTCCCATGGCGATCGCGCGCGGCCACGGAGATTACACGTGTTTACCGTCGAACCTGGTTCGTACGGGCAGCGGTAGATTGGGTCCCGAAGGACCTTTTCTCGGCTATAATTGGGTCCCGAGAAAAAAAAAAAAAAGGTAGTAGGTATAAGTTGAGTCCTGAAAACGAAAAAAATATAATAAAACAAAGGTACTAGGTAAGTTGAGTCCCGGGAACAAAAAAAAGTATTATATAACCTACAGGTTAGTAGGTATAAAGTCCCAGGTAGTAGTCCCACTAGTCCCCGCACGAGAAACCAATCATGAGTAATGCATGTGATTTTCTATGTAGTATTATGTTCTTGGTAAAAAACTCGAACGAACGATTTTAAAAAGCTCAAATCAGGTTATCGTTTCAATACAGTATTTTGCCATTAATTGCTATCTTAAATGTTTTTCTGTATCGAGCGTGTACTCTCTTTTTTTTCTTATCTGTGCTTCGTAATTTTACACGGGTTTCTGCAGACTCTACGACTAATAATTCGTCAACAAAGTTAGGACTATGGCGTTGACTTACTTAGGTGCCCAGGTAGGTAAGTAGCCGGGACCCAATTTATCTACTACCTTCTTTTCTCCGGGACTCAATTTACCGCTTTCAAAATGTACACATATAAATTATCGCGGTCCCGATTTACCTAACCCCGATCATGCTACACCGCGTCGCGAAGAATAATCGCCCCATATTGGTCCTAATCTAACCGATGACGTTACATCTTATATATTGTATATATCGTAATATGGTATTTTATGGAATTCATTACACTCGTTAGGCCTCCCGAAGTAAACCGCAAAGTTGATATCATCCAATTTTCGAACGTACGCGGTTACTGATCGAACAATAGACTCTGCGGTGATGATATGATATAATATATGCGTAGGGGAAAATAGAGTGGGGCGTGGGGGTTTAGCTCCCTCTGATTGAACCCAAGCCCCCCCCCTCCTCCCAGAACAAAAATATTTTGACATTATCACCAATTATCTTATATTAATTTTCCAATCGACTTTGCTACTCGTGAAAGATCATTTTCCGCCGTGCGAGGATTAAAATCATGGATAAAATTAACAAGGCGCTATGAGCTATCAGTAGCTTTGGGTTAAGTAATATCAAAGATGATGTGAACTTTGACGCGTTTTAAGCATTAAATCATTTTGACAACTCAAGCGGGAGGATCAATTTTTTTTTTTATTGTGGTTTCCCATTATAATATAGTATTTGTTTTTTAATATGTTTTAAACAAATATTACTTGTCAGCAGTGGTAAATGGTAATATATTTTTTTTTACGATGTACTCGTGATGTAGGAGTGAGGGGACTTCTTTTTTGTTAAAAGAAGGGGCTCGAGCCGCCGTCAATGCAACTCCCTATTTTCGCCTATGGATATAGTATGTAACCGAGGTTTGATGGGTAGTAATAATAAAGAACACACTTTATGCAGATATCGTACGTGTTAAAATTACGCGATACCGCAAGATGATATTATACACTGCACGAATGAGTAGCGTGACTCCTTCTTCATACGTTGAGTTTTCGACCATGCGCCGGGTAACGGTCATCGCGGTAACAGGATACAAGATAGGTGCATCTCGAACGGCTGCGCACACGTGTACAATGGCAATATTTTGAGATGGCTTTCTAATCGTCACTATTATTACGACGCGACAGGCGGCGGCATACGTTCAAACGACTGAACAACCGGTCCACGGCGAAGAATAGTTTTTGGTTTTTTTTTTTCTTATCTCTAGTGATGTATGAAACAAATATCCAACGAGACTTTAATAAAAACGTTCGACCGTTTTCACAGCACCCGATGAGCTGATGTTATGGGTTTTCTTTTGAAATTTAATTATTTCCTTCGCATGACGAGACGTCCGTCTCCGAGCTGATACATGAACGTTTCTGCGCGATGACATAATATAAGTACTATACAAATGCAATTACAAAAGTAAATAGGCTCTCCGATGAAAGCGTTCCGAGAAAAACAATAAGCGCATAGAAGCGCGCGTAGTGTACGACGTAAGTACCTTTACAACGGTGTTGGAAAATTATATTGCAGTACGTTCAAGGGAAATTCTACGTTTAAGCATTACTCTCATTTTAAATTATTTGCATATATCTGAATACATAGCTGGATGGTTGAAATAAAGAAAAAATACATAAATCAATTACAAACGAATCGTACGATTTATTCGTATAACATGTTACTTGAACAAACCTCTTGGTTTCAAATCCGATTCTTAAAAGATTTGTCTTTCAAAATGTATGTACGTGTATTATACAGCCATGCGCATAGAGGTAACTGTGTTTTAGTAGATTCACGAAAAACGTACAAAATTGAAATGATTCACTTGAAACATTATTCTCCAACGTTGATTACTATATTTTTATACAAATATAATACGAACTCACCCGTCAGAATGATGTAATATTCTACTTCTACGTGACGTAACCATCCACGTTAGATTTTGTTGTTTTATTTATTCGATCCTTATCCGTCGACCAATTATTATTATGATTTGTACACCCACAAACGATGTTCTCTTCCGAATGAAATGTCATTATGTTTTTATATTGTTTAATAAGATTTAGTAATTGATTCAGCTATTCGAATAGATCATTTATTCGCTTTCGATTAAACGGTATAGTATATACTATTTTACATATCAGTGATCAAACTAAATGCTAAAAACAGTATATTTTTTTTAGACTATTGCCGGTCAGTAACGTACGGCTAAAGTGCTAATGTGTCTAAGTGCGAAAAATATTATACACCCACGAGTTCCAACTAGCATAGTCCGGAAAAAATAATTTGATGCGAACAAAAACCCTAAATTTGATGACCATAGTGATTAATAATTTAAACACGAAAACTTTTAGTACGAAATGTTTGGATTTTATCATCGTTGTAATTTTATATCATGTAGGCATGCATAGGTAATATGTTCATGCCCGGCTAGAGATTAATTAACATTTTGTAAAAATTACTTTTTAGGCGTTTATATTAATAAACTTTTTCCCGTACCGATGATTCATCATGATTAAAATGTGTCATTTAAAAAAAAGCCACGTAAGAACGTAAATAATAAATTCGCTTTTTCGCGGATGGCAACATTCGAAGTTCTATCTTAATTGAATTAGGCGCTCATCATTAATATTATAATGCGTATTCGTATTATGCGGAGTGCTTTAGATGTTCGAATAAGCGTAAACGTTTATTTTGTTTAATCGCTGCGAGAAACGTGCGCAAACCATGCGATATCGTACAAGTATTTATTTCTCGAGTTTGAAGACATAATTGTTCGACAGACGAAAATATATAAAGTACAACGTGTCCGAATTCGTGCACAATCTGCACTCGGCGTTCCGTATTAAAAGTGTTTACCGTCTCGTTTAAAAGGTTGTACGATTGCGTTTCCTACGAGTACACAAACATAATTACTATTGATTAATATATTATTTGTGAATGGTTCGCACCGACCCACGTGTTTGGCCGTACTCTGAACACCAAAAATGTATTCCGGTCAAAAGCGTTCGTATGAAACGTGACTGTTTACGTTAGTGATACTTTGTGTGTGGTTTTTTGTGTTCGTGTGGGAAACATTTTTAAAAACACACACACACACACTATTTGATGTTACAAAAACATACAGACGACCGTTTTATGATGATTCCTGGGTTATTTTCATTTCTTTGTCGTATCGTTTTTCTTTTGCTCGATGTTTGGAACACTTTTGCAATATGATAATCGCGTTTTGAACGTTAGCAGGTACACCACCCGTCGTCGCAACTTTATGAGACTAGCTCTTACGTTTCGCTAAAATAAACACAAACGAATACGTTCCTTATGTGTTTCGCTCGGAATCCATAATTCGTGTACATACATTGCATTTGACCAAGATATATTTTTCGCGTCCCACCCGCTCGGCTGCACTAGCAGACCTGAAACAGTCGACGGAACACGACCGTTCGGTGTTTTTACAGAACAAAATCGTAAGCCGAAGAAATAGCTGAAAAAAGTTCCAAATTATTGGTGAGACAATAATAGTGTGCCAAACGCAGCCGCCGCCACCGCGTGAAAAACTATTTATTTTGTCCTATATTCGAGAGCTAACGAAACTCGATGGCGTCATTCAGATAATAACGAACGCAAACAAAAAAATAGGTTAGCTCAGTTTATTGTTAAGCTGACGTTTGGTAAAGCCGAGCCAACGATCGTCGTCGATTCGTAACTCGTAAGTGATCGATCGATTGTTTCGAGATCTATCGATGCCGTACTACTGCCGGACCCTATAACCTCGGCAAAGTAATTATTCGTGTACCGTGCCTATATCGCTTTACACGTGTTGTTCGGCTAGGGTAATGAAATGGAAATAGTGCCAATCAGTGAGTTTATATCGAATAATTTAACGTGGAAGTATTCGATTTTCAATTATATAACAACCGCGTTGATTTAAAAATGCAATCCAAGTACATGTTATTGATATTACAATAACAACATAAACATTGAATTATGATGAATCGCTAAAAGATAAAAGAAAATGCAAGCGGAAAAAGTGTTTTTACTTCGTATTGCTTGCGATTTATAATTATTGTTTTCGATTTAAGTCTTATACGTTATTGTTTGAATGTATCGTATAGTTTATTGGCTTTTATCAAAATGTTTTTGTTTTTTATGCTCGCAAATACAATATTAGAAATATCAATAATGTATTGATAATGTTTAATAAAATTGGATTACATTTTTGTTCACTGTCATGTAATGAATGACCAGCAATATGTCCTTGAGGAATATTTCTGTTGGTCACTGGAGATTTTGCTCGACCCAATCTCTTTAATACACTATTAATGTTATTATTATTATTATTATTGTTCCTGCGCACAAACGAAAAGTCTAATATTGAACCTTCATTGGGATTTGTTTCAGAACGCCTTGAATGCAGAATACCACAACGACTCCGATGTGAATTAAACATACCCTTCATCGGAAGTATATATATTTAATATTTATATTATATAATATTATACTAAACTCTCTATTCTCATTTTAAATCTTATACACGCTTCGTTGTAAAACCCTCGGTTTGTTTTTCTCTCAACGTCTTATACCCGTGCTTTTCAACCAAATTATACCTTATGTATACATTTTAGTGTTACAGATTTTCTAGCATGTAGGTGAATATTAATGTACTCCGTTCTACACTACAAAGGTCGACTTTGCGTTTTCACGGTGAAACAATTCGTTTTTACTCGGCAGACTAGTAATATAATACCGTAAGAAAAAAAAAAAATACTATAATAATGTTTATGTATTCAAATTGCAATCTTATATTTTGTTCGTATAACAAAAATATAATTATTATATCATATATTTATTATCAATAGTATTGTCATTATCACCTATACTCTAAACCGATGTGTTTTTTTTTCGTCATTATTTATGAACCATATGTGAATTTCCGAGTGGCTTATATTAGCAAAATATGCAAACGCTGATCTAAAAAGATATTGGAAAAAATATAAAGACAAAAATCAATGATAATTAAACTTCTCGAAACAACTATACTGTTATACTATTATGAAAAAATTACGCGATTTCGGAAATTCTTGTACGGTTTATGGATCTAAATGTTTGTAAAACAAGTAATACATATTTAAATTTAAAACTAATAAAGAAATATTATAAATTTTATTGAAACAGCTTTGAAGTATTTACACGAGACACGCCTAGTATTTCCGATGTTTAAATGTACTATAGTGAAAGTTTTCTTTTTAGGTATTATTTACATATCCAACGGCAAATATAAGAAAATAATATTTTTGAACAAAATTATAACATGATGTCGATGTAAAGTGACATATTGGATTTTATTTCATCCTCGGCTTGTCATTAAAATGAATAAAACCGAAATCTATTCAAATCCGCAATGGCAGCAAAAATATATAACATAATGTAGGTGTGCTGAATAAATAAAAAATTAATGTTCTCGTGACAACTACTACGGTCAGTGTAGACCGGAGAATAAAAACCATATCGAGTATCTACGTATCAAAAACAGGTAACAGGCATGTATCCAGGGAAACTATGACCTAGACCTCTCCCAAACATTATTCCATACTTGCCCATAAATCGTGATCTTTTTATAATAAAAATTGAAACAAAACACTCTTAATTTGAAGGATGATTAAAAATAAAAGGTTTTTAAATGTATGAAACTTGCATTATTTATCATAAATTAATATTGAATTTTTATCATTGTAAAATATTCTAAGAGTTCGTGTGGAGAGGATAAAAATGTTTATAGATTCCCCTCCCTTTAACAAAAAAAAATTCTGTCTGCGTGCCTGACAGCACACATCAAGAACGGATAATTATCTATTTATCTTCCCACGTTCATCTATTAAGTCCTCATTGCTTTTATCTAACTCGAGTACGTTATCGTGAAATACAAGTAAGATGCTACATTGCAGATTACAGACCACACACCCTATACCTGTCTGCATACTACCAGGGCCGGATATTCGGGGGGATTTATCCCCGGGCATATGATTTTGGTGGGCGCATCGTAAAGATTATATTTTAAAATCGTTTAACGTATTCGCGGTAACAAACCTATTGGTCCAATTTATTGCGAACGGTTTTATAAATGGTTGGTACCACATGACTGTGTGACTGCGTGAGTGTACTTGATTTTTCGTAAAAAAAAACACCAATTCTGCTCATCACCCTGAAATGGGCGTACATTTTTCATTTTCCCCGGGAGTTAAAAAATTAAGATCCGGCCCTGTATACTACTCTACTAGCCGAGTGGTGCAGTAAAACAAAATAAATGCATTTAAATATCAAATAATTATACGCACCTGAGCACACGTAGTGAATAATGAAGCCGCCATCGGTGTCGTGCGTACATAATTCGGTCGATGTAATAGGACCATATTATATGATACTTATGGTTTTGACCCGGACGTGCGTGTACGGAAATTGTTGAAAGGTCACCGGGGGTGGGTGTGCGAAACGGAGCCTGGCAGAACCCGTACGACACGTAGTATAGCATAGCAGTAGCAGACAGACGGAGCGCATTCGTCGTGTGTTGAAGACGAGGAACGTGACTGAAACCGCGTGAAGACGAGCCCACTCTACGACGTTCCTCCGAGTCGACTCACTATTGCAGGACTGTCTGTACCGGTACCGTGAGATCCCGTTCGTCGACGATTGCCATTATGACGTTGAGAGGATTTCGATTTTTATGTCGAAAATATTTTGTTTTTTATTTAGAATTAAATACAATCTATACATCAAAAAGGTATAATATGTATTATGGATATTTTTGGGTGTGGTGTGGGAGAAGAACCTACCGGTGAAGGCACTTCGGTGTGTTAATGATTTTTAATTTTAATTTTTTTAGATTTATGTCGAAAATATTTAAAATAATTTTCCACCTTAGATACTATATTTTACAAGCTGAATTGTCTTACTTCGCACGGATCAGTCTTGGCCTGGGCATTGGTTTCAACGGATTTCTACATTACATTATTTAATCATGTTTGGTTAAGGGAGTTACTTTTGGTTATAGATTGCAATTGGTTAAAAATTCGCAGCGCTGAACAGTATACGGATAGGCGGTGCAAACAATCAGCCTCAATACAACATTTTTTACAATTCCTTTCTTTTTACACGCACCTGGAGTAGGTATTAGAAGGACCACTATTTAAAATTGCAGGTGCATACACGTGTTGTCGTTATCGAGATGTAATGATCATAAATCATGATAGGGTAACTTATATTTCTGATACTCGTTTACTGTATTAGCTGCTCTGTGGTAACGCGATCAGTCAGGAAAAATCATTGTACCAGTAGCAATAACACATCCCTGTTAACTCTCAGTTGTAGACGGTGCGGTAGCATGCCTGGCAAATCCAAAGATTTCAAAAACTCTGTTGCATAATTTACAGATTCGTTAGCATCGCAAATTGTACGATTGATTTGTAAGACATCAAGTCGCCTGGCAACAACTCTCGTATCTTGAGATTTAATGCTCTTTGCACAGTTTTGTTGCTCTGCGGTCCACAGTTATCGATAATAACAACAATACACAACTACATCCGTATCTAACGAAATCAACTTAATAAATATGTGTATGCGTGTTACTCTATGGTATTTCTATGGTTATCGATAATTATAATAATAATAGTAGTAGTGAACTGTACGGTCGTAAGTCAAATTTTTTACTTGTCTGGTAGACTTTGTAAACATGTTCATTCGTGCAAACCTTGCCCGGACAATTACGAAACAGAACAAAACAAAAAATGAATCAAATCAGTCAAACCGTTTAGGAGGCGCTTACACATATATATATACATACACACACGGATAGAAGACATAAATATATAATGAGAAGATAATCTAGGTAGGTATATGGACCGGCGGTACCAAAACTTTTTTCATTCGTGCATGCCTAACATTTTTACTTGCACGGCAAAGCGGTTAAAAGGTAAATAAAAATTTTCTCCACTAAAGGAACGTGTGCCGTACAGTTTGGACACCGCTGGTGTACATAGGCTCTATTGACGTGGTTTCGCCCGCGGATATAATTTGACTCTACACATTTTGTACGTAGGGTCACCACCGATTCGATCGGTTCCGCATAATATTACCTTGGCCAACAATTTCGGCGGTCTGGACGACGAACAATAGCACCGGGAGCAATCCGCGCTCTTCCGCGGACAAGTGATGTTTCGCGGATTCCAGACATTCCATCGATATTGCAAAGGGCCCGTTTACACCGAGAAAGGGACTGAATTATTACACCACCTCACAACGTGTTAACACGGTTATTTGCGGACATTTTTATTATTATAACGATCGCATGCGTATATATATAGGATACAGGCGCAGGATAATAAAATATGCGACTCGCGCTTCCGAGCGTACATTACGGTACATATAAAAAGATGTATAGCATATTTCATAAAGCAAATGTGATAAAACTTTGATAAAAAAAAAATGGGATCAAGTTCGTTACAAGAAACAAATTAGTATACGACAGTTATTTCAATTATACGGCGCTTTGTGCACTGCGGTAAGTCGTCGTGGCTGAGAAAAAAAGTGAAAAAATATAATATCGTTAGGCGTGCGTTGTGTTGTACGAGCTAAAATGATGTATCAACATAAAGGCGGATTTTTAAATCAGTTTAGTCACTACACAAGGCGCGGCGGTGGTGCACTAGGTTTTTTTTTTTTTTTGCAAACACAACCGCTGGGGATTTGCATTATATTATGAAACGTGCGTTGCAGATTCACTAGACGCGCCGTCAAATGAATGTGCAACTGCGAGACGGTCCTTTGAATCGCTCGCAAGTAGAAATCACGGGTCTACATAATATTACATAATAATTTGGGCACATTTGCAAACCGAAACGAAATACTTTTTTATAAAACTCGTGCGACGTTCCTGAAGTATGTATAAATGTAATTTTTTTTTGATAATCCGCACAACGTTGTTCTCTACAAGTTATAACGAAATCAATTGATATATCGTTTTATTATTAATCTTTGATAAATTGAAAAGGGACATTTGTTCAACTTTAATTCGACGGGGTTTCAACAGTGCATGGTTTTAATTAAAACATCACGACACCGGGATATTGCAGAAAAAAAAACAGACAACACTATACTGTTGCGTCGTAACCGCCCAAAACAAATAATAATCGTTGTGTCCGTTTTTCATCGCGTCAGCTCTTTGATTTAAAATGTATGTACCATGGAAAAGCGACAATTATTACATTTTTTCCAAACCATCGCAATGTTACACGGACTGAACAGAACACGGTCATCTTACATTGGTATATTCTTCTCGTTGACGGTCTACCACTGGATTTAATCACGTCAGTTCATACGGTCGTTTTTGAAGAAAACATTTGGTTTTTCCTATTAGCTAACAATAATAGCATAATACGTGTTGGTACGCGCAGATTTTACGTCGCTTTGTCGTATGAAATGATCTTAGCGTTAGTTATTGTTTACTCGCACGTTACTCCTTGGAGTACAGCGTTACGTATTTCAGTGAACACTCGAATTAGTCATCGCCTGGATTTTGTAAATAAATTTATTTACAATCGGTAATATTTTGATTAATTACTGTCGGCTATAAATTCGATTGCCGTTTATTTTTTTATTTTTATTCCAATATAGTTATGATAGATAATTTATCGGTGTAGACATTCGCGTACGACAAGGATACCTTTACGTTTCCCACTCCGAAGTCTGAACGGTTGTCGTGACCGATTGAAAAATATTGTACCGAACACGCGGTCGGGTGTTTCGTACGATATCGAATTACACTTTCGTTGGAGCCCGCATAGAACAATGCAACAATGTCGTCACCCGTCGATATCTTCGAATAACGGGGGACGGGTGGAACCTATTTTTAATTAATCACATAAGTAACGATAAGTCGAATTTTGCTTTTTGACATTTCAACTGCGTCGTGAGATATAAAAATAAAAATAAAAACAAAATACGTACACAATCGGTGGCTTTCAATGACGAATTTGGAGAGCACGCAGAAAACAATCTCGCTTCGTTCGACAATAATGATAATAGTAATAACAATAATAATGTAGATCAGCAGACTATTGACGCGGTGACATAACTCACGGTGACGCGCCGTCGAAGGTTATTGCTACACGGCTGGACTGCGGGCAAACAATAATAATTGCACCGTATATCGACACGGCGGCGACGAAGACCATTTAATGTAATATTCAAATAACGTATATGGACAACGTTACATCGTATAGGTGGGTCGAGATTACGAAGTCGTTGCGGTTTGGGCCGGATTACACTATGGTTCGAACGAAAAAAATATTCAATCCTTATTCGCATGTTTAAAAGCGTTTCCGTACATCGTTGAAGTGTAATACATTTGTTTCGAGCGCGGCGAAGTGCGTAACCGTGTACAGCGTACGAGTTAACGTAGTTATATACGAAAACGGTTTGAAAAAAAAAAACACCTTAAAAACTGAATTCAAATTCGATACTATACGCACTCGGTGCTGCGTAAAATTATAAGTTTATATCACGTTTTGATTTGACCATTGGATTTTCAAACGTTTAAAACGCGACAAATGGATACAGGCATTATAGTTGTACTGGTGGTAAATTTTAATATATCGTGCGCATAAACAATCGGCAAATGTCATTCCTGTAAAAAGAATATAATATCATAACTACCTGAACTACCTGGTGTGCTAGGAAAATTTGGATATCTTCAGTTTTTATTACGTGCAACTGTTATAATAGTATTTTGGCATTTTTGAAGCTGTAGTAGAGCATTTTCATAGGCACCGCATCATCCGATTATACCACGTGCGAATAGAGTTAAATTGAATAATTCTTCCATAAATCTCTATGATCTACAGTGGCGTAATTTAGAATGTTTTATGGGGGGGGGGGAATTTAAAAAGAACATTTCATAGCAATAGTTGAGGGGCTTCGTCCCCCCCCCTCAAACGTACCTTATAAACATTTAAAAAATCATCAAATATCGACACAATTCTTCTATATTACAAATTTAATTTACCAAAGTCAGTTAAAACGAATTTTTTTCATTTTTAAAGTAAAATATTTAAATTTCTAGGCTTCTTAGCAAGTTTCTCTACGACCTGTTCATTTGAAAATGTAACTTTGATATGAATTGCTAAATTTACTAAGCCATTAAGTCTTTTCTATAAACAAAATTTAAAACTATTAGGTCGTATGAAAATAAATTGAATTATAATATGTTACTATATAGTTACCTCTGGACACACTATTTCAAAGATAAGTTTTTATCCTTAACTTATTATATCGTTATTATATCTTGGTGTTTTCGATTATACCCTCATTATTTATGTAGGTTTTAGTTATTTCTTATTACTTATTAGTAGGGCAGAGGACTTGTAGCTCTAAAAAAGTTCTAAATATGCAAGCACTTATGCACTAAAAAACCCCATAATATGCACTTACAATTTTTTTTAGCATTTTTTCTTTAGGTTTGACGGAATTTTTGTGTTTATCTGTATTAATGTGTTGCGTAACATTAAACCGTTTTTCACTCCCTACTTTAACGTCACAATAGTTACAGTACAGGACTTTACCATCGGTCGAAAATGTACGGGCACCAAACTTAGACACAAAAACAATTTAACCGGCTACTCAAATGCTGTTTAACTTTCGGCATTTTATTACAAATTAAAATGTTCAAATTAATTTATAATACGGCTAATAAGTCGGCACGATAACACGAATGTACATTCCGCAGAACTGACTGAGACTAAAAATACTAAAATATTGATTCTTGTCGTGTCTATAAATAAATCCTAATCGAATAAAATCCTGCATGGTGCGTACACGTCTTTAGTGGTGATGTCGTGGGTATAGTTTACGTTAGATCGTTATCGCTTCTAAGAAAAAATATGTGCCCAGCGGCCAGCAGAGTCAAAAACCATATTATAAGACAAAAATTTAAAATAAATATATTTTTATTCAAACATTTTGACTGTATTGTTTGAAATAAAAATGTCACTGTGGAAAACATCGATTTAAGTTAAATATGTCTCAAAAAGTATAAAATAGCGTATAAAAGTGTAAAATATGCCCTAAAAACGAGAAAAACGCAAAATATGCATTTATATGCACAATAAAATTTCAAAACTAGCTTTGTGGAAGCACGAAACGTATTTGTTTCGCACTCTGCTATTTTTGTGACTGTGCAAAACAAATATGCAAATGCTACAAGTCCTCTGCCCTACTTATTAGTTACTATTTATGAATATTGTAAATTGACTGTTGTAATAGCACAGAATGTGGTACACTCGATTGCAGATTACGAAGAAACTCAAAAATAAAATCCACTATTTCATTTTTACATAATGATTACAGATTATAAATTAACTATTAATAGACTGATAAAATTAAACGCTTAAAACTTTTTTTTTTAAGTAGTTGATCATTTGTACATTTGCATAAGATAATAAAATATATATACAGCTCATGGGAGGGGCTTCTCCCCCACCGTAATTACGCCCTTGAAGATCTATAATATCTCACGTATAGTGATTTCATAATTTAGATAATTTCTCTTAAATTGTTGGTAATAAAATTAATTTGATTGATCCATTTCACGTCATGGCTGCACGTTTCCATACCTAAGTAGGTACATATTTGTAATTTTTAACAACAGCAATCGATATTTAATTCGCCTAGGGACGGGGGTAAGGCGTATTCGGACGGAGAGTGGGGTAGGATTGGGGTAAAATGGCCGATTCATCAAGAAACAAACCGTCCTCGGGTGTTGATGAGTAAAAAAAGGAAAAAACCCTAACCACGCACGAACCGCGTAGGTTCGTTGTTGCGACGCAATAATTAAATTAACTTTGTCGAAATGTTTACGAAACGGTATATATTATCGTTCACGAGTGTACCCACATGACGTGCTGGCGATTTTCTATTATTTTTACTGCGCGAGGACCTACGCCGTATTGTTATTATTTCGCAGCGGTATTCAAACACGCGTCGCTCGTATGCAATCGCTCGACGGTAAAGCGTGCGCCGTCGGCACTCGAATTCTCGCCTTTACAACAATAATGATGATGATGACGATGGTAACACGTATAGTCGTGCGCGTTCGAATACAAATACTACGTTTTCCGATTGAATGAGAAATCCTAAGATTTCGAAACACTCGCCGGAGGAATTTCTCGGATCCGATTGATTATTAAACCTCCCCGCCGCCGTCGCGACGCCATCGCCCCGTGTTGTACGTTCGGCGGTAGGGGTGGTTTTCCGCGGAACCTCGGCTGTACGAGGGTTGTTCCGCGAAACGGGGGCGGCGGTTAAGGAAACAAAACTTTTACGCGGTCGCACCGGGGTGGTTACGGAGGGCGGTGAAACGCGTGTTGACAGTACACAGTCGGTCAGACGTACGTCGACTTACACCTACTAACGCGGCGAAACTTGTCGAAAAACTTTCGCGATGAGCTTTGCGCGATTTCAACGAGTGGAAATGACGACGTCGCGCGGTCCAGAAGGACGCATCCATACGTATTAGGGATTGTTCTCACCTAAGCAACTTGCAACTGCAACTAGATCGTGCAGGTCGTTGGGTTGCAACTTGCAATCGAATTTAAACTGTGTTGCGGTCAGTGTTCTCATTGAAGCAACTGTTTTTAGCAATGTTGTCCAGTCTCGCTCTCGCTCAGTTCATCTCAATAGTCGTTAGTCGTTACTCGTTACCTATTACTTAGTCAGTAATTTAAACTATTTTAGTAATTTAATATGTCTTCATCTGAGGATGACGTTGTTGTTGCATATTTATACTTAAAAAAAAAAAATAGACAAAACAAAAAGCGATTTTGGGTTCATCCACACTATATTGAGAATATATGCTACAGTACGTTTATTGTGTCAAGAGAATTGGATCAAGATAATATATATAAGTATTATATTGTTATATGCATACGGTGGTAATTTGTATGAAACTGGAGACAAAACCGTGCATGTCGTGTTGCTTCAAACGGTTTCAAATAAGTTTCGTGCAAGTTGGATCACTTTTCAGTCGCGTTGCGACCGGTGAGAACATGTTCATTAGTATTAGTGCGCGCGGTCGTTAATCAATCAAGTTGCAGTTGCAAGTTGCTATGGTAAGAACAATCCCTTAGAGAGCGCGACGATAAGGGTCTCCGCGTTCAACGAACGCCATTTGTTAAGGACACGGCTTACACATAAATGACACGATGTACGTATGATAGTACATGGTACGACGTATCGATTCTTCGGCGGACAAAAGTCGTTTGGGTTCATAATATTATTATAACGTGATCGTTTGTCTGGCTCGATTGTGTCTACGAGCAAAGATGCGACAGCGGGATGTTACGCCGTAACCCATGAATCAGCGAATCGGTGTTTTCGGTTCTGATCATGGTCCCGGTGCTCAATCGTTTCATTACAGCTGGTTCTGGTCCCGATTTTTGAAAATAACGAATCATGGGTTAGGGTCCCAGGCGAAACCGGTATTATAACAGGATTTCCACGGTCATTTTTTTTTCATTTTATTTTTTATATTTTCGATACACACTGGAAATAGTTGTACGAATCAAAGCAAAATATAAATATACATTTTACTATTTGTTAGCAAATTTTCAAAAATTAAGAAAAATTGTCATTGCTATTAATTATTATATCTAAATTTTATAGGCATTCGGTATTTTCTATTATTATAATTACCATCGTTATTATACTTAATGATATGTCGGCCCTTAACGCCTGTTTTAGTTTTATTTTTATTTTATTTTTATTTTATTTTATTTTACAATACGGGACGAACCATTTAATACATGAATATATAGTATAATAATAATAGTTTTAATGGAAAACGAGGCTCTGTTTTAGAGAGAGAATGAAGGGTCAGTGTTGGCAATGCGCATAAGACAATAAGTTTTGAAATATAGGTTTCAATTTCAGTTATGATTATTTCAAAATATTTAAATTATGTTCCATTTCGGTTCTGGTTTCCAATGTTTCAAGGGTATTTGGTTCCAGTACAGGTTCTTTTCGGTACGGTTCCAGTCCATGCCGTTAATATAAACCATATATCGTCATGATAAAGAGCTACGAGTGGTTTGCGCACATTTTGAAATTTTTCATTTAGAACCTGTAACTCGTTTGCGCACAACATAGCGCGCAAAATGATTTGTTTACCTATTAATCTTTATTTAGATTTTAACCCAGCACTGTGAGCAGGACAGCCATATGACGAACCGAGAAGAACAGTCGAAGCTCAAGCTTTCCATAGGCACTTTAATAAGCAATATTCTTTAGCCCACATAATATAATATACATCAATTAATTTATGCTATTTTAAACATTCGATCGGAAACCGAACATAAATTAAAATCGGTCGCAGACACCGGTAATAATCATATCGTCGAAATAACAATAAATAATAATATACATTGTAGTTGAATGCAGTGCACCGGTGCCTTTGTATCTTAAAAAAACACATACATCTCGTAACGTAAACGAAAAGTATAACTGAACAAGAGACAGAACATCTTTTGCGGTGAACTGGTTTTTAGGCGAACTATAATGTTGGTTTTCAATTTGATACTGTATAAGAACATTGATATACCGGTAGGTTTAGAATATTAAATGTTAACTTCAAGAAGAGTTCATGGGGTGGTTACGAAAAAAAAAAAAAAATCAGACGAAAACTCTATGCATCGATGTACCAGTAGTGCACCGCGGCGTATACGACTCATCACGACGTGCGTACGTAGTGTGTGCTTTGTTGTAATATTATTTTTTTTTCTCCCTTTGTCATCATATTTCAACGGTCGAGCAGAGGTTCAGTGCGCCCACGCGGTGTGGGCGTGAACATAATATTGCGTACGCTCATAACACGGTACACGCGGTGTCGTGCGTTCGACGACTTGAACATTTTGAAATCTCTATAATTGTACCTATGAAAATAATAACAATTATCGCCGTCGGCACACGGTTAACACGATTCGCGTTCTCGACTTACGTGCTCATATTTTTGTCCGCGCGTCAACCCGTGCATTTTAATCAGATGTATAATGTATTTATACACGTGACTCGATCCGTGCGGAATTGTTAATTTCACCTGTCAACCGTGTTTGTTTGTTTTTCGTTTTTTTTTTTTCTTTCATCTTCTCCTCGTCCCTTCCCGCGGCGGAGGCGGTGCGATTCTCCGACTCTTTGTCGTTCACATTATCGCGTTACATTTTTAATGGCGCGTAGGAACAAAAAAAAAAAAACAAAACAAAAAAAAACCCGAACAAACGAGCGGACGAACAAAAAATAAGCCCTTTTCTGTCGTAGCTAAAAATGATATATTTAAACACGAGTTCGCAGCCGAATTAGCATAACAATCGCGTAGTGAACACCGTACAGTGATACGGTTATATTTTATTAATAAAGGAACGGCCGTATCATTTGCAGTATTCACACGCGCATTATACTAATTAATACGCTCCCCCGTCCGTCCGGAGGGTATGTGTACCTACGTCACACGGTGGCCCGTACACGCGCGCCGCAGTTTTTCTGACGAATCGAAGCCGCGTCGTCTCAGCAGATGGCCTATTTTTCGATGTTCGTACCGTGGTCGAGACGTCTTGCTGATGTCACCGACCAAGGCAAGCGCGAGTACAATATTATGCGCATTTGTGAGGAGTTATTTTCAAAAATAAATTTCTCGAAAAACAAGTATCGGACGAAATGAACAGACTCTCGCGTCGAAGACACATCGCGAATAAGCTGTTCTCCACGAGTTTCCAATTTTAAGAGACTAGCTAAGGAAAACGAATGCGAATGTTCGCATTAAACCACTCGGCGAACGATTATTAATATTATTATTTACCCGATGTTGTAATTTTGTAAAATAAACTCTATTGTAATAACTAGATACCTCTACATTTTTCATTTTCGTACCGCCGTTTTGAAAATATAAAGAATGGACACAAAGATTTTTTTCGCCGGACCTAATAATGTACTTATTGTTTTAACCTTCGCGGGATTCCGATGGAAATCACTTGCCGACCCGTTGTAGCTTGTTGGCGAGTCGATGACGTGTCTCGACGGTACGCGCGAGACCTTAGGCCCGGTCGCGCACAGCGTGTTTCGGCGATAAACGGCGTGTACGGTAAACAGTGAACAGCTCGCGCATATGCAAATCAACTGCGAACGGCGTGCGTAATGGGTTCTGCATAATGTCTTATGTCTACACCGAAACGTCCGTGACGCGAGCAATCTTAGCGTTGTCGTTATCATCGTTGCGACCGTGTTGTTATGCAGACGGTCGGAACTGCGAGATAATATATTAGCGCGCGCCGACCTGTGATTGACGGTTTCACGTAGCATTGCTGTTCGTAGTGAATAATGGCGAAAAAACACCGGGCGATTTGAACAGTGTTATTGATCAGTGGCGGTTATCCTATGGTGCATGTGTTGCTTGAGCAACACATACAACATTTGGTGGCTGGGTGGGTTCCTGGGTAGGTGGTTGGATGGATGCTGGGTACTTTTTATAATTATGTGACTTATAATTAAATCAAAACAATACTAAATACAAGTTCTGGAACAAATCGAACAATAATGAATGCTATAAAACTGCATCGGACTGTTATAGCTTGTACAATTAAATATATTTCCTGATTAGGATTAATTTTTAAATTATTACGCAGTTATAATGTTTTAACAATGGTAACACCCGAAAATTGGAAAAATATGTGAACCAGTACTCACTAATTGAATATTGGTAATTTGTATTCGCTAATAAATATTTGAAGGTGGTTGGGTCCTCAGAAATATTTTCAGCAACACATATTATTTTGAAGGTTGCCGCCACTGTTATTGATTATTGCCACCATAGGTACCGGCGAACAATTTCCAATGCCAAATTACGTAGGCGATTTGACCGATTTTCACGTGAAAGGGTTAAGAACAAGTTCGAACTCCAAAAACGATGCGCGTTCATTTCGCCCTTTTAGGGGTTTTTTAACGTGTTTGAAGCGAAAAAAAAACTCGCCAAACCAAACACTGTGTTCGTCTAAGAAATGATTTAAAATGTAACGCGCAATGATGTCTATTTTCACAGCGCGTTCTTCGTGACGCACCGCGTCAATGTTTTAACGAGTAATAATAATTCGAATAAAAAATACATAACAAAACGACAAATAGCTATACGTTAAATTTTTTGAACATTTCGTGTACGACACCATTATTCGTAGACATTCTGTAAAATACCCAGCAGTCATTAACATAATGCCCGGTCAATGAATGACAAAAAAAAAACGTATAAACCATCGGAATTGTGTAAACAGGTCTAAAATCACACACGACGCTATACTTAATGTTTAGGAATTATGAGTGATGCCTGGATTATATTCACGTTGACGGTAACATACGTCAACTAACGCGCGTGTATGGATATGGGATACAGCGAATGAATAATATTTGCTTTTATTATTGCGTTATTACTCGTTGAGAACTGTTCATTTATTGACCACGCACTTTTATTTCGTCGATTCGACCGTGAGTGTATTATTACGTGCGTATACCCACCGACTAGGTGCTTACCCGTGTGTTATGTGTGTTTTGAAACGGAACTCTTCGATCGAGTCGGTTTTTTAATTTTAATTTTAATTATTGTTTCCGCAGATCACACCTTGTAGATTACATTTTTTAAACGGTACGCGCGTTTTACGTCTGCTCCAAGGGAAAAGTTCGAAAATTTAATTTGCATTGTAATTCGCTGAATGCATAATGCGCTTGGAACCAATTACGAGCTTGTGCGTTTGAAAATATTTGCCAACAAACGCGATATTTTCAAATCGCCAAATATTGTATGCGCATACATTATAATTTCCATGTACGTCCGTAGGCATTCGGTGCATCCACACCGGTGTCCGGTATTTTTTGCACTTTGAAACCGTTTTTTTTTTATTTTCTCGTTTTCATCGTTTGCATAACATTGTGCGCAACAATTTCAACCGCGCACTATTGCGCTGTTCCATAAGCAAGACGAGAAAACCGTTGTGCAGGAATAGAGCGCAACGTATAAAAATAATAACGAACTCGTCGGAGGGACAAAGCATACAATACATACATACAAGCACGCGGGAAGTTTCATCGAGGGAATTTCGTGCGCGCGGAAAAGTTTATAGATTTAAGAGATAATCTCGGACTGCAGCTTAGGTGATACATCATGTGAGCTTTTTATTTCATTTCGAAAGTCAATATGCGGTGGTGATAAAACAAGTGTCAAAGAGTTTGATTGCGAAACTCTGAGGTGATCGTCAAAGGCATGACGTACGAGCAACGTTCGTGTAATATAATTTTATTATTTCATTTATTTTACTTACGTCGAGATATAACCCGTGTTATGATTGGTCTAATGCAGACGTTTTCATCCCACCGTATCCTTATTTGAGGTCCGCAAACACTTTTTAAGCATCGGATGCATCTCTATATATATATTGGGATCGAATTCGGACGGCTGCGTGCTGAAACTGAATTTTCGCTTAAGGCAGATGTGCCGCTAAACATTGATATATAATATAATAAGTAAATAGACGGTCTGCAACCTAGAAAAGGCACTACTGGTCTAGACTCCAGACGGTCGGCAACTGGCGAACCGTGAATGGCAGACAACTGGACCGTTACCATACGTATATATCTTACTTTAATACGTTGTTCTAATTGTTCAACTAAATTTTTTTAACGATCATAATAGAGAAAAATTATACTTTTCGTTTGATTCTTCACATTAAATTGATCGGCAAATTATATTTGATATTGTCATGTTTTCAATGCATTTCATCAGCAAACATATCTGCACGGATAAAATAAGAAGTCCCACGACTGACTTGACTGATTCATGATCGACGTACGGCCAGAACTATGATAGCCGGTGACATGACATTTTCCAGGTACGTTTGTGTATCATCGTCTAGACGTGCAGCGAGACAGGATTTTGAACAGTTTTTACTTTAATGTGTTGAAATGTGCATAAAACAAAATATATATCCATCGTTTCCGAGAAAAAAAAAATTTTATTGTCGATTCATGGGTTTTGTGGGTTACCCAGGTTACGAGCATGAAAACAAATATAAGGCAACCACGACCCGTAGTGTAATAGTGTAAAATAAAACGTGACGTTTTCGCAACAACAATATAAATTCGTTGACATTTCGCACGGGAGTCGGTTGCAAACATTCTATATTTCCTTTAATATTTGATGGGGATTTGAACGAGAACGGGGTAAATACAACAAATGAAAAAACGTCGTTGTGTTCGTAAGCGTCCGTAATAATTGTTGGTCCCGGCCAAGACTGTTCCGTGCGATTCACGTAGGTAATTTGGTAAACGCACTTTTTTTCCTCTGGACCACGGTTACTTCTTTATCTCCCGGATACCAATAAGAAGTACTTGTCTGTAGAAACTTAGAGCAGCAGTGGACGGACTCTCGAGCAAGGGCTCCATGTCGTAGGGAACGAAACGATCTCCGCGTCGTGATGTATTGTACTCGTGACAATAAACTATGAGCGTCAGCTGCAGCGACGACGGTTTCATTCGATTTGGTTTTATTATATTCTACTCGCATCGCCACGAGCCTCGCCGTAGGGTTCGATCGCGGTTTCGGGTGGTGGCTCGCAGAAACAACAGAGCCGTGGGTACATTTAAGGACATGGGAGCAACCCCCAGCGGTCGTGGGCGATTATAAGCTGCGGCCGCCTAAGGAATCGGCTTTTTCGCCGTCCGGAATGTAAATTTAAACGAAACTTTTTTTAAAAGAAAAACGTTCACTACGTGTATAGCTACGAAATCACTACGAAACCTCGTCGGCTTTTTTCGACGTTTCACTGCTATTACGCTCGTGCCCGTGAAATTCCGAAGAATTCTGTCTCTTCTTCGCCGTAGGCAGGATCAACGATTTTTATTTTTTCATGCGTTTTTGAGCTACGGGTTGAGGGTGCAAAACTGCGAACCTACGACCCGTAGACCGAATACCGACAGTGGTAAGGCGAAAATAAGGACGTGAAAAATAAGAATAGACGCCTATTATAGGATTACCACAACACCATCGATAAGTCGGTTTTTAGTAATACAAACATGTTATATGGACTGAACCAAGCACCAACCGCAAATATGCCGGAGTCTGGAAAATCCCATACCCATATCCTTTCACTTTACCGCAATCAAGAAAACGCTATATGTAGCTGAACACATTTTTTCATTAGTTAAATATTTAATTCGAAAACTAGGTAAACATTTTGGCCACATTCGACACGGTTTAGCGTAAAACGTATTTCCCACGACACGAATCAGCAAATTTGTCAGATATTTATATAGAAATAGAAAATAAATCCTACACGATTGAGTATCAAAAACACTGCGATTTGCACTTATGAACTATTTTAAACAAGCGTGTATAACGAAAATGTTAATTTTTTCGTATATTTATTACATTTTGATGATTTAAATGTGACTTTGAAGATGACTTTAAAAATTTAGTGTACATAATTTTAAGTGCCTGTATGGAAATCGATTATTCCGCTTTTCTTTTGCAATTTTCTCTCACAATTTGTGCTTCTATATTTTTCAATTGAATTTTGAATGTGAGTGTGTTCAGTTTTTATCAGATCACGTTCATCCAAACCTGAGAATCTTATTACTTTTATTATAAGTACACACCTCTATCTCAGAAGATAATCTTTTTTTATTCTTGAAATTTTTTTTAACGCACCGTCTATCACGACTACAGGTGTTGGATTACCTATATGATCCAGCATTCACTACGTAAACAGAATTACTTTTACAATCATTTTGGACTAATCACTTATCTGAATAACTTCAATGATTAATCTACATTTTTCCTCAGTGCTAAACGTATACAACGTCAGGTTTAAAAAGGTCAATAAAACTGTGCTCGACTCGCTACGCGGCACTCGTGGATTATGGCTTGTGGAAGTTTGGTATCATAATAATTTACATAATAATACGTAAACATAATAAATTACAAAATTTCGGCAACGTGAACGCAGCATAAAAAATTCTATGCTAAATCGCCTCAATCGTATTGCTAAAAAGGCATAATACGCTCAATCGGATTTTACAGAAAATCTTCGACTTTTGGACTTCGACATTTTTTAAAACTACTCGTAATCATCACTTGTGTTCAGCCGTTAAGTTGAAAAGTATACGCTGATAACAATCGGTACTGTAATCACTTGTATGTATATCCAATTAGTAAATAAATAAAATAAATAAAAAGAAGATACGATTTGGTATGTGAGATATTTTTAAAATTTTATCATGACTATATTTTCCCACCTATGGTACTGCTGAGGTCTGAATAAATATTTTGGTTGACGGAGAGCTTGAAAAAAATTAAAATTTTCTCATGCGTCTTGTTGGTAAGTGTACTAGTATTATATACTTTCCCGAGTTACTATCAAAATAACTGAACTTATTCATCCATCCATGGCCGTCACAAGTGTGCTCGTTTTCAATACTTATATTATACGATTCAGCACTGATAGTGCTAGAAATAAGTAACATAAATATACGGGTACACGCCTTACCATCAAATAGTTTCATAAAACAATTTCTTTTGTATACACTTACAAATGTTTGTATGCCCGTTTACCTACACTGTGTAGTTTTGAGCGCGTCCCGTATTGTAAAAAAAAAAAAGATAATTGGTATTATTTATCATAATAATATTCTCCGTGTTAAATTACACTAAAAAAACTTACAACAGGTACACGATTAATATTGTATTGACTATTTAGGTACTAGAAACGCATGTAGCTTGTACTGTTTTATTGTGCGTTATGATTGTGTAATATATTATTTTGAATACGTGCCATGTATTCTGATAAACACTCAAACTCAAACAGACATAACAATATATCCATCCACCTAACTAAAGTTATTATTTGACTGTTAATATTATTAATAATCAAGGGCGGATACCAATCCGTTCAGTACCCTGAATATTATAATATAGAACCACGTTAAATCTAACTTTTAATCGATTTTAATACATTTTTTTTTTCAAATATATTTTGATGAGGATCGCAGTCCGTAATCGGAAGAATCCTGGATTAGAGCGTCGTTTATTCGCTTTACACACGACAATAATAATTCACACGCCGTGTAATTTCGTGTTACTTTTTTTCATTTTTTTCATTCACCTTGTCTTATATTATTTTTATGCGATTACCTGTATTATAATTTTTGCGCAACGACGGCAATCGTTTTCAAGGGGTTGAACGTAGGCAATTTTGACGAAATATTAAGGAAACTTAAGACGCTCGGACATTTACTGTGCATACAAATAATAATTTGTAAATATGCTAATCGAGTAGGTACGTAATAAAATGGATTTTTTAACATTTGTTTTTGATCACCCGCAAGTCCCTTGGTCGTCCAAATTGATGCGCGGGTAATCGCATATTAGATATATGTACTTTGGAATAATTAGCCGTGGTACAAGTCCCAAGAGCGCGCGTATTCGTATACCCGTTGCTGCCTTGTACCCACAGCTAGTATAGCTATTATTTATCAAATAACGTGAATACTTACGTGCTTAAAGAGTTTTCGATAACTCTTGATTTTGGACTGAATCGTCATAAACAGCGTTAGCAAATAGTATTGAAACTATATTATTTTCTATGACGTGCGCCAATATGATGTGCTGTGAACGTTTTTCGTCTAATAGCTTAAATGACGAAATTGATTGGGGGGGACGCTATTTTGACGCTATTTTGACAACGCAATTTTTACAACTACGTATTTATCCACTTAACTTTTGAATGTATATTTGTATGTCTACAATGTTGTCAGGCGTCTCACACCGTCGCGGCGAAAACCAATAAACATATATCCACACATCATTAGTCGTGAGATGGTCACAGGCGATAAATTCCTCTGCGCGTCGCGACCTCTTAACGACGCTGCTCACAACGCCTGCGGGTAGATTTTTCGATTGCGCGATATATTTTAATAAACATTGACTAGTTTGTGTACACACTCACGCACACGCGCACAGCATAAATAAATGTGTACCGCGTGTGTCCCACGAAGATTATTGCAGTCCTGGAACGGAGGGAGTGACGTGAGAACGCAGCCTGCGCCCAGCACTCATGAGGAACGTCTAAAATCTAAATCTTTTTCACGACCAGACCGCGATGTGCGTAAACATATATATTGCAGGGGTCACCAATTAATATTTTTAGAGGGCTGAATCGGAAATTTGAAAAATTTTCGGGGGCCGTCAAAATAGCCAAACAAATATTTTTAACATATTATGTAATGAAGCAAAAGTATAACAGAAATAAAAAATAGTAAATTGAAAAAAATAAAAATAAAATACAAATTAACAGCAATATAACAATATAAATAGAAAGTCAGGGTAAAATTAGTGGGAAAAATGGCAAGTAAGTTTGCTGTCGAACTTTATTCGTATTTTACTATCGGTTCTTGCTTTTTTCTCCTTGTCTGCGGGCCGCCGTTTGGTGACCACTGATATAACGTTTCCTATCGTGTGCAGAGAATTATCGATTATTAACGACAACTGGCCGGAGCGAAGCGGTTAAAGCGCGCAATAGTAATAGAGGAGCGCGTACATCATACGGGTACAACACGCGCGCGTACGTCGAATTCGACCTCGTCTCGGTGACTTTAGAATAATATTATAATGATACTTGTACATGAACACCGAGACACACATTCTAAAAGTGCTAGTGATTCCTGACCTCGGACGCCGTGTAACCTCTTGTGTTTAATTATTATCTTAACGCGCGGCCGACAGTCATAGTAATAATAATAATAATACCTATCGGAAAACAGTATAATTAATACTGCGCAACAGGCGTTTGAAAAATGAAGAAGAAGAAGGAGATGGAGAAGAAAGCGGAGAAGAAGAAAACGTCGTTGATAAAAACCTATTCGTATATTGTTATGTTACACGTGAACTCCGGGGCCACACGGCACAGAGATAGAGAGTGAGAGAGTCGCGTCAATCAAGGTCCGCTCGTGGGAAATTCATGTTGATACAATATATATTGTTATCGCATCGCCCATTTGCATTATTCGAATTATGCGCGTGCGTGCGTTATGCACTCGTGTACGTACCTGTACGTTTTACTGTAATTGTACACGAACAGTTGTGCAGTACAATGGTGTTGTACGCGAAATGTGTTTTCTTAATTGCGCGCGCGCATAACTTATAACGTTATTATGTTATGCGACACGGAGTGAAATATCTTTGTGCGCCGAGAATCAAAACGGACGATTTCGTTTGATCAAATCGTCGCGACGCGGATAACAGCAACAGTCGTAATAGTAATGATAAAATATAAGCTATACAAGATTTTCAACGACGTACCGTCTTTTCCCACGGTCACCACTCGTCGTACGTTAATAATAATAATTGTTCTATATTTCCATCTGCTATATAAACAATCCGTTTGGTTTATTATGTACACAGGCTAGTGCACTGATGGATCTTAATGACTCGTTTTAACCTACTTTTAAGCGCTCTTTTAACGGAATCCGCGTACATCTGTAACGTACTACTATACACGCGTATTGCGCTTCGTTCGATGATAATATTGTGATATGTAATCCCTGCGGTCCGGTACACCGTATCGCGGAACCAAATGCGTCCGAAACGTTCTGCGTTTTAACGCTTATAAAACCGAGACACTTAACCGCACGATGAGATTACAAACGTTGTGAAAAGTCCTACCGCAGCGACTACTTTTGATTGCAATAAGTCTTGAATGGAGAACAATACCGAAAAGTTGATCTTAAAGTACACCCACCCTCCTTCAACTCTGGGCATAATTCCCCTTTTGCTAAACCTCAGTCGAATAAAAATGATATCAGTCTAATAGTCCGGTGTGTCGCCTGGTGTAACGACGTGCAATCAGATAGATAATATCATTTTTCTTACTACTTCGTCGTATTTATTTACCGTGACACTTGGTTACATTTATTTATTAATTTCAATGAATATTATTGACGATGAGAACTTTCAGTGCGTAAGTATTGGTAGGTGACGACAAACTGTGAAAACCTTTGCCACCAAGTCCCGAATGGTGGTGGGCACATATGGAGGTCTTTACTTAATATTCTTTGCAATGAACTGCGTGGAATACTCAACTGTTGTGACCGTCCGCGAATTGATTTCCCTGGACTCACTGTTACACTTTGTTGCACAACAGCGATTTGTTGTGCATTGCGTTGAGTGCGATTTCGCCCAGGTGACTTCACAGTAACAACAGAACCAGTTGTTTCGAATTTTTTAATCAGTCGCAAAACTGTAGACTTGTTGGGTGCTTCATTCCTTCCGAAAATCGCCCGAAGTCGCCTAACCGTCTCAGCCCCACTTTCATGATTTAGATAATAACTTTTCACGATCTGGACACGTTGTTTATTTGTAAACCGCTCCATGATGACGGAACCAATACAAAAAACAACAACTGATAGTTAAATCGGAGTAATAGTAGATACTAGAAACAATAAAAACAGGGATGCAAAGAAAATATTTAAAAAATGGCGGCAGATTCAAAAGTTGCGCACTTTATGGGACACCCTATACAACGCCGTACACCACGGTCGACGTACATCTCATAGCAATAAATAATGTAACATAATATATATGTATATAGGTACCTTACGACAATGACACAACAATGGCGTGTAGGCCGGCGGCGTATAGGTATGCAATCCGCATTTTCATCATAACCAAAAACGCTTTCATGGATGAATGTAATCATTTTTGTTGCTCGAAATACAATTTAGATACCTGCTACGTGATGTTCACGTAAAGCCGGCTAATGCGTTTCTTATAATATTCCGTGTAGAGATGAGATACATGTATACCGGTGAAATCGTTCTAATTCTTGTGTGCCGTCGGTACAAATTGGATTTAAAAGTAGAGATAAACGCGTGTACACGGGACACGGCGGGAACGTAACGTCGTTTCGAAAATGCACAAAATACTGTGCGCTTTATACCACCTATGCGATCAGCGTTAAAGCGCGCACAGTCGCGTAACGCACGGTTCGAATGGAGTTAACGTCGAGTTGTGCCGGGTTCTCGACGGCAATGATGTGCGGATGAGCGAATTTTCTCGGTGAACACGGTGTCGCGTCGACAAAACGGTCCGTACGTGCGTGCAGTGCGTTCAATGTATATGTTACAGTTAGAACCCGAAATTCGTCAAAACTAGTTTTTACAAAATCAATTTTGTCAAAACTAGTTTCGACTAGTTAAAACTAGAATTAACCAGGATTTCAATGTCGATACTAGTATATTTGTATTGATTGTTTGACAAGGCAAACTATCGTGGTATTAAGAGTTATGTAGCATTTGTACTTTTTCTTTACACAATCAGCGATTTGTTTCACACCTTGATTATTATTTGTATTTTCCATACAGCCGTTAATTATCACCTCCTCGTCCACTAAATATTATAAAATATGTAATTTGGTGGTAAATAATAAAATATTTCAGGTCTGAATTTAGTTGTTGTAAAAATAGTATTTATTACTGTCAAACAAATTCCTGACAGTCAAATTACTCTTCGCGCAGCCGCAACAAATTCATCAACGGGATCATGGCAAGGATTTATAAGGTGTACTTGTAAAAAGTCGTGTGAGACAAATCGCTGTTTTTGTAAAAAAAAATATATTATGTAACTCAAAATACCACGACAGTTTGCCTTGTCAAAATAAATAAAACAAATAATACTTATTTTAAAATTGAATTTGGTTTTTGTTAAAATCTTATTTTAAAAATAGGATCAATATATTGAAGTTCTGTTTAATTCTTCAATTTAACTAGTTAAAACTAGTTTTGACTAATTTCGAGTTTTGACGGTAACAGTCCGTGCCACGTGGTCCTCGTTGGATTTCGTTTCGGAGAAAAACCCAAATGGCCGCGTTATCCTTTTGGCGCGTTCGCGTCCGACGCTTTCAGGCGGGAAACCTCTAAATCAGTACCGCGACACTTGCGCGACGCGCTCGGGTATAAGATGGTTTCCCCGCGAAGTACTGCTAAACCTGCGGGGAAAACAATCCAAGTCTGAACGCTATCACATGCGAACCGTCAAACACTAAACATTACGCGTTTGCTATCGATTGTGTCTGATTAAAAATGCGAAATGTCTTTTTTTCACGTGGTACGAGTACCGATGTCAAGCGAAATCGTCTTGCGATCGACGCGGTTTGCAAGATGATTGCGCGTGAAATGCAATCCCTGTCCGCACAAAGGTATCCGAACCAAACGCACTACATGCCGTCGAGCGATAAATAATAATAATAATAATACGTAGGTCGGGCGACGGAATGACTGAAAATGCGAAACATAGTGAACGTGCCCGCAGCGGTAGAGCGTACTCCGTGTTGATCAATGCTGAAAAGTAAGTTGCCATAATAAACCATGGTCCAGTGAGAATACATTTAAGTAAAGTTTCGCGTGAACACGTGTCGTACAGTTGCGGACCACGGTACGATACGCACGGTCTTATTTGCGCAAACGACTGTCACGTCGAGTTTGAAACACCTTGTCTACGACGCACTTTTTTTTTTTTTTTTAAATTTTTCTTTTTATAATATAATATATAGAGAAATATATCTACTCCTTTAAGCCAGGCTTGTGACGGAGTAGAGAGTTGACATATGTATAATATAAATTGAAAATGTAAATTAGTAAATTACAAGAAACACCTTATTACCTAAAATTTAAATAAAGACACACTTTCTATAAAAAATAATAGATACAAACAGAAAATCTAAAGCAATACAGGAATTGATTTTACAAAGAACGAAAATACAATACAAGTAAGCATAAATTAATACATATAAAATATATTTCCGCCCACTAGTTACTATTCCGATGGAATACTAGTATTGATCTATAAGCGCTTACGTTAAAAACGCACATTGTGCTTGGCCTACGTGCAACGTGCAAATGATACTTACGCCTACTGCAGATGTTGCTTAAAATATAATATTAATCGAGTACATCTGCACCCCGCACGTACACCGTAAATGACGTATTTCCCTTACTTTTCTTGCGCTCGACCGTTCCTTGGGATTATTGCACTGTCCTCACTAGTAATAAGACTCGTTCGAAAACATGACTATCCTTAACAACAAACGTACCTCTCCTCGAGGACGTGCTGACCGTCCGAACGCGCCTCCGGACGGTTTCTCCCGCCGCGGACCACAGTTCCGCGAAAGGATTTTGCACCTGCGTACAATGTGCATGACGCATGCACACATGAACGCACTCGCAGCACATTCCCACCGGGGTCCGAGTCATCAACTTGCAATTTTATCAATCCCCGTCCGCGCGCATACGTTATATTATAATTTATACGTGCGCGCCGCCGTATGCACACGCGGACGAGAAACTAGTTCCGGAACGCGTTTTACTTTCACAAATTATCGCTTACTATTTTGCGTTTAAAAAAAAAAAAAATATTAATTCGATTTACCGGTCGGATTATCGATCGTTCGCCGTGATGGAGCGCGCGTTATTCAAATCGGCAAGACGGTGATGATGAGAACGATAGTAACGATAACAATGTGTTTTGAACGGACATCGGGGCACCCGAGCTCGATAATGATATTTTATCGCGTTCGAATCTTCCACGGCATTCTAATGAACACTTACTTATACGCGTTGTACCGTCGATATGGTCACGGGAAAAGGGCGTTGTGTTATCCGTTCTCGTCAGATCATCGTCTGTACCAGGGGTGGCCGAATTGAGGCTCGCGCGTCTTATCGTAAGACGTGAAACATTTTTAGTGGCGAGCTTTTTCAAAAAAAAATATAGGGTTTTCGATATAATGTAATAAGTAGTAATTTTATAAATGTTAACTTTTTTTTTCATTCTCAATTTAAAAAGTCTATTATTGTTATATCGATACCGTTTATTGCTTCTATATAAAATAAAAACGTATAATGAACGTGTTGTTACAAAACTAGAATTTTCTATGTAAGCATACTTTAATGTTGCGTTGAAAAAAAAAAAGGTAAACACTTTTAAGCGTCTTAAAGTGAAAATAATATTTAAAAGTTGAACTAATGTAGATACACTATCGCGTATACGTGTACTCGTATAGATAATTGATAATATTCAAAACTGTTGTATCCGTTAAAATTGATTTTAATATTGGGCATCCATTTTCGTCAATATCAACAACAAAAGGATTATCTAAAAATCTAAATGACAGTTTAAGTGATTTTAAGCCTTTACATCTACCCATTAAAATCAACTCAGGACACTTACATATTTTTATTTATATTATGCGGCTCACGACTCTCTCATCGCTGGCCACCCTTGCTCTATATTGTAAGGGATCATTTAAAAATACGGTTTCACACTTCACCCGAACTGGCGCGGCAACGAGGTGCCATTCTTTTAAACGCATTTTTCAAACCGTTATCTATGTTATTACCAAGATCACGCCGCCACGCGAACGTTGTCGACGAGATTTCCGCATCAGCTAGGATGGATACGGGTAAGAGATAATATCGCGAAAAGGACATTATAAACGAGCAATAATTAAACAATTTTCTCAACCCAATGGCCCCAAAACACGATTCTAGCTTTTGATCGTGGATACATGATGTTATTATCCAATTACATCGCCACGTCGAATTAAATATAATATTACAATCGGATCATTAATCTAAATTTCATAACTTACTGTTATTAAACCGTAGACGATCAGATGTAATCAACTCCGTGCAGGGGCGTATATATGGGGGGGGGCGATGGGGCCAAGCCCCCCCCCCGAAATGAAAAACAAAATTATTAAAACATTTTATTTTGGACATGAATAATAACTTATGGCTGAGGAGTAATTTAAGAATTGAGGAAAAAAATAGAGACTCTTCATTAAAAGCACATGCTCTAAGCAATTCCTTAAATCAATATCAATTTATTGTTAATCTTTTTGTTTTGAGTAGCATGCTTTCCATGACACACAATTTGTCTGAAATGCTATGTAAGCGATTTACTATGTAAGCGATGAAGAAGTTCTTAATAAGTTTGCTAGCGTGCCGAGAAACCTTGATTTTGTATTATAATTTTTTTTTTATTTATTAATTATTAATTTGTTGGTATACCTCGTATTTAAAATGTATAATATTCGTTTATTCTTGTAAGGAAATATGTAATTAATTTTGAGTGACTGTAGTAAAAAAATTGTTTTTCTGCAATGAAGAGTTTTTATACATTTTTTACATTACATTTAATTAAAAATTAAAAAATGAGTTTATTTTTTCTCTGGTGAAGTAATGATGATAGTCCAAATAGTCCAAAGGTCTTTTAGCTTTTAAGCAATATTTTTCATTGTGCCTCCTCCATCATTTCTCCCTAAACTCTAAATACATAATCGGCCCCCTCCGAAATTAAATCCTATATACGCCACTGACTCCGTGGCTGAATGTGTAGCGACTACAGAATTTCATTCAGGTTTAAAATTCCGAACAAATACGTGTACAATACAGTATGAAGATCATTTCAATCAAAACTGGTAAATATCACTGTGGTACGGTGGGACGGAATATACGATGACTAAATGCACCGCGTTATATCAACACGTTTTACCGAAAAACATTTGCATATTTCTACAAAATGAAAGAACATCTCTTAGGGTTCACGCCGCAATGGTCTCTCATCGTAGACAACTCAGCAGTTGTTCATATATGTATCGATATGAAAAGAAACGAAACAAAAAGCTTTTTCGATTAATTCACGCCCGTATTAGCTAAATACCAAACGTGTGTATTATAATTATTTTATCGATATAGGTTCAATACCGGGTACATGTATATTACAAAGTGTAACACGACATCATTTCGGTTGTACGCGTCTGAAAACCAAGATTGTTTTCCCGTTTTAGACGATTCAGCGGAAAAGTGTGCCACGCCTAAAAATAATTTGCTATATATAAACGCTTTGCGTCAAGCGCGCGTTTTAATTAGTGTTTATAATCCCGGGAAGGTGAAAAAGAATTCTGTTCGTCCTTAACTTTCATATTTTTTCGACCGGCTAACATGATACACTTAAACTACGGCCGCCTGCCTCCCACGTTTTTCAAATTACGCATTGTACTTAGCAGCTCGAAACTAGAGCGTTTTTATGACAAGACTTATTTTTCAAACTGTTATTATATCGCGGCGGTGCGCACTTAAAATCGAATTAATGCGGCACGGGAAATCACGCGAAATTGCGGACGGACGACAGCAGTGATAATGATGGAAAAAAAAAACAAAAAATCAAAAGGAAAGACAAAAAACGTCGACCAAAACCTTTTCTTGGTTCGCGCCCCTTCGTCATCCGATCCGTTGATCGTATCACGATCTCTGGTGTCGGAAGTATGCCGCCGCCGCCTCGGTAACACAGTGTCGGTTCGAGATGATACAGTGTTTTTTTTTTTTTTTTAAATCGAGGGAATTTCCGTTTCGCCCACAATCGTCTGCATCGTTTGCAAGTTTTCTTCGACAACGTTCGCGAGTACGCACAGCCGTGTTATGGATACCGCGGCCCGTTCGTTCCCCTCTACTTAACCGACGATGGAAATCGTATCGGTCGTTTTCGTCGTTTAAAAGGTCAACAAAGTGTTGATAAAAATCTGCTGCTAAATTAGCGTCGTAAAAAAAAAAAAAATAAACAAACAAACAAACAAACAGAAAAAAAAAATAGTCTCTATATACATACATAAATATAAATCGTACACTCTATTAACCATGATGAGCACACTGCAGTGTAAACTATGCTGCGTATACCGATTGAATTTAATGACATGTAATTGCATGCCGCGATGCCTCGCGCAATCGTTGCGACGTCGTTCCGGTGTTTCGGCGTCCGCGGAAATATTATTGCACTACACCAGCGTTTCTTAAACTTTTTTATCCATGGAACCCTTTTTGATATCCACTTTTAACGTGGAACCCCTACTTTTTTTAGCTTTTTTTTTTGGGATTATTTTCAAATAAATTATAATTATATAATAATATTGTGTTAAAGGTATTTAGCTAACAAAATAAGAAGCCTCGGTTGCTTTTTCACTAACGGTTTTTGTAGTTTGAACCATTTGATTTTAATAGTTCGTCATGCTTTCGAGCAAGAATTCTACATTGTTTTCTTTAAGTTCACCACGAACAGATTATGAATGACGACTACGTCTATGATACATACTTTTTTCCCCACTATCAATCTTTAGTTGGAAAGTTTAAAGTAATTTTCTTGAAAATGTTGAAAAAATTACTTAAGCTTCGTGGAACCCTGAAGTGATCTTCGCGGAACCCCGGGGTCTCGCGGAACACAGTTTAAGAAACGCTGCACTATACCGACTCATCGGGCCACCACCCGTGCGCGTTATGGTACCGGAGCCAGCCAATCTTAGAGTGACGATAATCACAGCTATGGTCTTGCGTTAACCCACAAGTCGTGTTGTTCCGCTTAGAACGCCGCGCGTGCTTGGGAATATTCTCGTATTTCATATTTTACTATTTAAGCCGGCGGTGTGTCCGTGCGATGAAAACCCGCACGTAACGAATTACGATACACCGCAGGCATAAGGTCGAACAGGTCAATTTACCGAATTTCCGGGCAATATAATGGTCGAAGCATTTGATTTTTATACAATTTTCCCGCCCGCTTAGCTCGGGTTTAAAGGCGGACGATCGGGGCCCCAACCGGTTCTCAAAAACAGAAAAAAAAACTTTTCATTTCGAGGCGTTGATATCAGCCACGTTTGTATAACGGTGGTTCAAACCGAATAACGTTTTATTTTAAGTATATTATGTATACTTTGAATTTCAACCCCCTCCCCGTCATCTCGAGCAACCGATTTCTTAACCACCCCTGTGTAGGCGTTTAACCTAACATGATGATACAGATCTAGGCAGATAATAAAAATGAAACCGTTTTTGATTGTTTTGTCATTCTGATTTAAATAGATTAACTGCCTATAATCCGACAAATAAGAACCCATATTTGGTACGCGATTTGTTGTACGAGGACTACGAGTTCCCTTATCTTTATTGAACAACGTGCAAAAAAGAAATATTATATGTTTTTGTAGAATAACAAATAAATAACGAGAATACATAGTTTCAAATATCTAAATTAGCTAAATGGCTGTTGGCGGATATAGTTTAGTAAGTTGAGTAAAAATTAAATTCTTCGACTTGATTGCGGCCTACGATAAATTCACTAAATCGACCGATCAGACTTCACCTATAACATGTGGCGTATCGCAGGACCAAATTAAGGGGGGGGCAAAGGGTGCCATGGCCCTCGGGCCCACGAGAATTAGGGCCCCACAAAACAGAATAATGTAATTTTGTATTCCATTTCTTTCTGTTGCCCGTATGATCTAATTACCAAACTTTAACTTTTGTAATTTATGACTTTGATATCTTCTATTTCATGTTTTGATAATTTTTTATATTTTATATAATAGAAAAAGTTATTAAATTCTAAAAATAAACTTGGTAATTATACTATGATGGTTGATAATTAATGATAATCGCGCTAGAGGTGTCTCAAATAGCAGACGACTATAGTCTATACTCTATAATATTATATTACACAAACACTTATGTTATAGAATAATAATATATTATATACGTCAGTGGCTTCCATTTAATATTTACTGTTTATAGCTAAAGTTTATAATCATAATACATCCACTCATCACGAGGTAAGTAGAGTAAAATCGGCTGTTTTTCTATGTGTATATTTACCAATCTTAATTACATTTAACACAGATCAAACTAGTGTTAAAGCTTTAATCTTCAAAAGAGAGAAAAAAATCTTTTTAAACCAAAAAGAATATTCTAGTTTTATATTTATAAAGTTTTTATTCGTGTTGTATTTAAAAAAAAAAAAAAAAACTTTTCTTGGGGCTCACTTAAACACCTGGCCCAGGGCCCAAAATATGTATAATCCGGGCCTGGGCGTACGTATATTATAATATCGTTACACACGCCATAACTGTACAATGGTAGACGTATAGAACAGTGTTTGACACGACGTAAGCACGTTGCGGTACGCTTCGGGGTCACAGGGGTAAGACGAGCAGCTTACACGCGCTCCGAGTGCACGTGTAGGCACGGGGACTGCGATAATAATGTAATATTCATATTCCGCAGTTGATGAATGTTAATCTGCAGCGGTTAAACTCCGAGTTGAATAAACAGCGCAGACCTGTAAGAGACGCGAGCTCGACGACGACTGAAATATGTGTGTTTTGATAGGATTTTAATTAATTTAAGCGCACGGCGTACGCAAGACAAATCGTTTACCTGCACATTGTTCCGCAGCGCGACGACGGGGAAATCCCTGCGCCAGAGGAATGGGATGCATCCGAGTTCCGTCCCGAGAACCTTTTTTTATACCAATTCCGTCCCGGTTAAAAAAAAGATACATACCAATTCCGTCCCGGTTAAAAAAAAGACACGTACCAATTCCGTCCCGGTTAAAAAAAAAAAAGAAGAATTAAAATAACAATAAAATATAATACGTATAGTATTGTTGTTATAAAATATTTACAAAAAAATATAGGTATTCATAATATTAGTACATCTTCATAATTTAATTATAATTAATCGTAATAATATAAATAATAAAAATCAATAAATATTAAACATTTTTAAAAATTTTAAATTGGATTGAATTTAATGGATATTTTTTTTACAAACTCCAATCGTGATATTTGACCCGAACTATATTTATACATTTTTTCTTTAATAAAATCTTCTTTAGCTAATATAGGGTTCCTTCGTTTTATGGTACTTCTTAATTTGATGTAGGAATCTTGTTGTATATATTTTAAATCTTCTATAAATTGATAAATATTTGGGTGGGCATGATAAAACATTCCATTGAATTTAGAATGAAATGATTCACAGTTATTTGTGGTACGGAGAGTACTATGCAAAAATTCAGCCCAGATACGAGGTGGAAAAGTAGATTCAGGTGAAATATAATTATCGACCAAGTAATCTAGACAGAATTAGTATATTATCCATTAAGAAAAACCTGGGACGGAATTAGTATGTTCATTAAAAAAAGCTGGGACGGAACTAGTATACCTTTAATTTCAATTTTTATATATGGGACGGAACTCGGATGCAGCCGAGGAATGCACGTTCGTCGGCAACGAATCGAAAGAAGAAAAAATGCAATCATCACATTTTTTTTGAATGAACTGTAGAACAGAACGGGCGCACAAAAACGATGGTTCCCTCGTCTACTCATAGTGATTTTATAATACAGAACAAGAGTCGATGTAAGTGTACATTTGGTAACAACTGCCAAATGCGGTGTACTGAAATATCGATCAAGTCATAGCGACACGCGTTCACGGTTGAGGACGATCATTTTTTTTTCAGCCTTATAAATTCGTCGTTGAACATATAATTATAAAACATTGTTTTCGAACCGCAAAGTATATTTTTTATTTATCGATATAATATGCAATCCGTAGACACAATAGGAATAGTAGCTAAAACTATAACCAGACGTGAAGAAAACGGTCTACGCGAATAAAGGAGCTACCTATTGATGGCACTTCGGTTGAAAAAGATTTCGACACCGCGTGCGCTTTAAGCGTCTCGGTGGATATGGCCGTAGACAAATTTTGAATGAGAGGATCTTTGCGAGAACCCAGTCGGTTGTGAAATCGTTTAATGGAGGGTTTGACTTATCCTCGTTCTGACTTCCAGGTCTGTATGGAGTGTACCTATAGTTCGATGCGTGAGGACGGGCATTTGTTAGTTTTCTGAAGCCAATATTTTGGAATGTTTGATTTTTTCGCATTACCTCACAAATGTATTCTACACATCCATGTTGGTTTTAATAGAGTTTTTTACGTTAAAAGTTAAATGCTTTAGTATAGGCACACTGTAAAAATAATTTAACGGAAATATATACTTGGATTTCGACGAAAAAATATATTACCGTCGACTTATAAAATCGTTCGATTCGACAGTACAAAATGTATACGACGAGGAAAATATTTCCTAATTTAATTCAGTGCCTATCTGAATAATCGATTTTCTTTTGTGACTATTTTTACATGTAACCGTATCAATATGAAAATTAGTCTTTCTACACCACTGAGGAGATATCCATTATTATATTCAAAGTAAAATACCTCTAAAGGACAACCACGCTAATGAGATGCAAATACAAAAAGTTATCAAACGTTAATGCATTTTATCTTTGGCTCCGGAGAAAGCAATCATAATGTTACTTTATTTAGAAATGTATTTCCCTCCCATTACTAATGTGTTAATGAGACCGTCGCGCATTACATTGTGCTCGCAGCCTAATGCTATTCCGTCATAACCGTTATTGTAATATTATTATAATAATAACTTTTTACGAATTGCATAATAATTGTCAACAAATCATAGATATTATATTTTATACTTCTACCATTTTTTTTTTTTTTAGTGTGGTTTAAACGAACGGTTTTAATATACGAAGAAAGTACAGTTGAACGCTTAATTTCTTACATTATTTTGAAGCAAACCCCGACGTTATGTAGTTCTTATGGTTTGGCCCGATGTCGACAATTTCTTTGAACGTTTTCCGTTGTGCAATATTACTATTTGTTCGAGTTATTTGTATTTGCCAAAACGGTCGATCGGCGGAGTTATTTGTCCCATATTACGTATAGGTTGTGTTATGTAGTATAGTGATGGTGCATGCGAGTCGAATTACTTCAACACAATGTTTACGCGAGAAACAAGCCCAAATTGCCCACGTGTGTTGAACGAATACAGTTTTCAGATGTAAACATGGCGTTCCGAATGTCCTTTCAAAACATCAATCGCACGAACTTAACGTTACTGTTGTTGGCTCGGTAATGTGTGTGCGGAAACAACAGCACGTGCGAGAGCAAAATTAATATTACGCGTATCCCCGAGTGATGATATTAATTTAATTATAGTTTCCATGAGCTCCTGGAATAACGATGATAATCACCGCGGTTAGACGCATGTACGACGCACCGTAGTACGAGTAGATATTAGACAATCGGTTCGCGAGCATGATTATTGTGATAGACCCGCGGAGGAGTGACAATACTAAGGACGGACGAAACTTCTAGGTCAGGTGAGATACTGTGGGGATAAATCTTTTAAACTCAAAACCTGTGTACTGTTGCTCTCAAAAAAACGGCATTTAGAGTAAGAGGAAATGTGGGGGGGGAGGTTTTGAACGATCTATGAAAAAATTTCGATTTCTAATAACACTTACAAAAGTTGTTTGCGACTTTCTGATACACATTTTTTTATTGGCTACAAACCCTTTGAAAATACTTCTAGCCATGAATTGATAAAAACAAGTGAATAGTACGTGACGAAAATATACTATACGGTGCAAGGTTCGATTATCGACCTGGGTTTGAAGTTTTTTTGCCAATGTTCGCTGTTTTTATCGACTACTCGTAAAACTTTTGAAAAATGAACAAAAATGGCCACCTCAAGGAACAATTAGGCGACTATTCCCAAAAAAATTAACCGGTTAAATTAAATTAATTTAAATAAATTAATACCGGAGCATATATCCTTCTGGTCGACGTGGACACGTAAAAATAAAAATAAAAAAAAACAAGCTCACGCATCACGATAAGACCAATACATTCCTCGTTTCAGCCGGAATCCAAAACGATATTGTTCTCTAACGCACGGCCAACGTCGAAACGAGAGCGGAGAGCAATGCGCTCCTCGAAACCGCTGTCTACGCGCAATAATATCTATGGTAAACAGACGTTTTACATTCCGATCGGATCGTGGAAATATTTCGTTTTGAATACCTAATGTTCGCGTTGACATTTTTGACTCCTTATCGGAAAACGCTCTCGAAAACAGATGGAACTCTCCGTAAGTTTCTCGCCAGACATTTAATCTCGTTTTGAAACGCTGCGGTTTAATCCGGTACAGCGCGTGTACCTACGCACGCGCGCAAAACACTGTTGTACACAAGTCCGCGCGTCCCGAACGGATCGTCCGACAGCTATTTTATACGTAAACGCATTTTCGATATTGTATTTTTTTTCTTTCTTTCTTTCCATCGGCGAATAATTTTCGTTTTCGAAACGGTATCAGAGTGAGACGTGAGTCACCTGCTGCAACACTAATGCACATTCCACGAAGTGCGCCCGCGACGACGAGAACGTAGCTACATTGCCTCCAATAGGCATCTATAAAAACAAAAGTGTACAATAATAATATTATTTATACGTCATGTTCTGCTGTCTCGTTTAGGTCAACCGTACTCGCCGGTGTATATCATTTAGCCGTGTCTCGTGTCACCGCGCGTTCTGCACGCAGTCCATGAACGTCCGAAAACCGAAAGAGAATCGATGTCGGTGGTGCGGGAAACGAGTCTAAAAAATAAAAATCTAATGTAATATGTACTGTACCCCATACTAATATGAACACATTAACAACTAGTATGTATTAAGATAATGTGCGTAATAGCCGCGGATAGAAACGAATGGCCGAAAGAGCCAAAAAACAAAAAAGGACGAAACTCCTGGGTCGGGTGAACTTCAACCCAATGTACCGTTGCTCTCGGAAAAACGATTCTGAATGAAAAAAGTGGTCAGGTTGATGGTCAGCTTATGCATTCGAAGATGGTTGATGTAGATCAAAATTTCTTAAAAAGGCCGATCTTTTAATGTTCTAATTTTGCAAAAAAAAAAATGTTTCGAAAATTATAAAAATGTAAGTACTCGATTTGCCAATATCAATTGTATTGAGTAACAACCACATTACAATTAATATCGTATCATCAAAATTCGTGGAAAAACCCAATTTTTTCAAAATTTAATTTGCTTCCGCTTATAAGATTTGTTTGTGACTCTCTGATTTTTTTTTTTGTTTTTATCGGCTACAAAGAAAACCTTATGAAAAATCTAAATACGAAAATGTAAACAAGTAGACAGTGCGTGACGAAACGCACTAGATGACGGTGCGGTGTTGGGTTCTCGATCTCGGTTGAAGTTTTTTGCAATTTTTTCTCCGTTTTTCTCAATAAATATCTCCTCCATCCCCGCCCCCTCCCTTCAACCCCAAAGAACCTACTTGATATAATGTGGTTTACGCGTCAATGTTTCCGTTGACCGACTTCAACTGGTCGGCATTTTCGATGGGTAACAATAATAATTACTCAATTCGATGTGCAAACGAAGGTACGCGGCGCGTCGGACGGAACGGCTGCAAACTTTGACCACTTCGACGTGGCGCGGATTTGTCACAGGTCCTACGCAGTAGACGCGGGAGATGGTCGCAGAAACGCGGTATAACAATAGAACAGGTACTATACCGACGATTAAAAACGTGCTAGGGTATATTGTCGCCGCGGTACACATACGAGTATGTACATTTAAATCAGCCCGCGTCGATACATAGATCAATACTTTACGTTCGCAATCGGGAAATTATCATCCGGAGGTAAAAATCCAACAACTTACGTCCCCCCCCCCAAGAGGGAAAATAGTAGAAATTGACCCCCGTTCACAAAAAAAGCGATTCTTTAAATAGATCAAAATTCTTTTTTAACATGGTTTAGTGGGTAAATTAATTTCAATTTTAATTAAGTATTACATTCAAACTAGAAAGTTGGCACGTTCTTTAACAATAAGACCAATTACCAGTGTTGACAGCTAATTTTTATGTCAATTAATAATAAACCGATTCCTATTCCTGTTTCTATAAATTGATTTTATTAATTTGTATATATTATACCTCCCCCCAGTTCAGGACCTCTGTATGCGCCCTTACCCCCCCCCACCCATTACGGTTCGCGACCGCGAGTACCGTCCGATGAACGACGACGCGCACACCGACCCACACGCACTTGCGTTTACAAATTATCATTTACGTACATGGTATTGCTTTATTATGTTTACACGAGCGCAGTGGCTTTCCGCGCCACCGCCGGCACCGCTAACCGCATGCGAACGATTCGAGTGAAATTCCCCGACGGCGCCTAACGAAATAGCTTTGCCGGCTGACTGTGTACGTAATTAAAAAACATCGTTTCAGTGCCATTCCCGTTTACCGTCTGGTTTTCGACAACTCGTGCGCCTACAATGTTATAGCGCGCGCGCGAGAGAGGAGAAAAATAAAGAAAAAAATGCATCTCTAACACATATTACGGCTCGCACGTTATAATCGCGTAATAATCGTACTTTATCGACTGTACGGCGTTGGCGACTGCAGCTATAGCAACAACGGTACGCAGCGGGTCCCACGGAGGATTTAATACCTACTGCGATGTCTCCCGAGATGATGAGACATGAGAGTTAGATGATTTTTTTTTTATAAGACTCGCAGGTACGAGAACCACAAATTTCATATTTTAATTGAATTTAATGCTTTGGTGAAAAAGTGAAAAAGTAATAATTTCACTTTTATCATTTACGAAAAATTTGTAGAGTACCATTTCATAGAGTTTATTTTTCTGAAAGTTTTGACGTCTCAGCATTTTATTTTCATTGACCTTACGGTTTGATTTCCTAAGTTTCCCGAAAATTTGGAACATTTTTCGAAAAAAATAAAATTAAAAATGTAATCCAATCAATATATGAAATATTTATATTCCTTGTTCTTGCGAGTCTTGTAAAAAAAAAAACATGATTTGAATGTCATCATTATCTCAATAGAGCTATCGCAATGGGTAAATCCTCAGTGGGACACCTTGTGTGAAGATAATCCGCATTTGCATATTTTCTGTAGATTTTGCTCATAATATGTTCATTGCTAAGTGAGTTAAGTGACAATGTGTTTCGATTGAATTCGAATTTTGAATAGAATTTTTTTTTTCCAAATTGTTTTTAAACTTCCGCAACTACGGCCATTAGCTACAGGGTAATTTGGAATGGAAGGTTTTTATTTATCTTTGAAACACGTATGTGTATACAGTGCACGGTTCGTCGCCGAAAACCACCCGGGTGGTCGTCCATCCTGTAGGAGAGACACCGCCGGACGGTGCTGATCAGCGACTATGACTGCGCACAATCGTTTTGCGATTTTAACGAGTGGGTTTTTTTTTTTTCTTTCGTTATTTTCGTGAAATTGTTCGTATATTTGCCTTGATTTTATCATGATAGTAGGTTAAACAATTGTTGCGTTTAACTTTATTCCAACTGGCCGTATTAAAATGTTCTCGAGGCATAATTAAAAAAAAAAAAAAAAACAATAACGAGTTCGATTTTCGTCACGTTTGTATCCGGTGAGTTTTTCAGCGCGATAATCAACCTTTAGCAACGAACTGCAACGATACGACGAGGCTGTTATTATTTCTCAGACTCGCCGCGGTGGTCGTGAGTACCGGAGTGCACGCGCATTGTATATCGTACGTATAAATTATATCGGGCTGTAACGAGACACGCGTAGTCTTGACGTACACATTACACTGCACGGCGGCGGCACGGCGACTGCTATGATAATGTGGTTATCGTAATTTACGGCTGATTGACGGACAGCCATATCGAAAATATCAACCCGGTAACCGCGCGCACAGGACATAACGTAATATCCACCGGCCGGCCGTCATTAATAATAATAATGATAATTGTAGTTGTTATAAAGTCCGTCAGTCTAAGAGAACGCGTTATGGTCCGCGCTGTTTTTCTCCTCGATATGACCGCAGTTACTATCAGACGATCAATCAATCGCAAACGCGACGATTCAAATCTCGGATTAAATTTGATTTCTTAAACGTACTTATATAACATTTATGAAGAATTGAGTTATTATTTTTCTCTTTCGGTCACCACCAACGGTTAGGTTATTAAATTGCGAAATGACATCCGTTAAGTCTTTACACTAAAAAAGCTTTGCTTCCACAAGAAGTTGAACGGAATAGTTAGTTGGAACCCAAATTTTCATATTATTTTATCTTTATTCATCCGTCAAGACTCGAGTGCTTTAGAATCAAGTTTATTTATTTATTTATTATACGCGAGTTGGAAAACAAAACACATTTACATCGATTTCTTGCGAGCTCTAGTGGAACTATACTCATTGATTTATGTCAATGTAATCAGAATTTTTTGTCGTGTCGGTTTCAATATTTAACATGGCGATAAATGATGTTCCGAAGAACCGTTCGATGCAGGGAAATATACGTGCATTCTCAATGCAACATTTACTCAGGAACATACACGTCTTCGAATCCTTAATTTCCCTCCTTAATACGTCACTGGCTGGAGGGTCATGCGAAACGCCGTGGCCGCATACATGTAACACTGGCCGAGTGAAAAGTACAAACGAATGTAATTCACCGTTTACCTAACAACGATTCGGTTGTCACAGTAAAATCATATGGTAAATTAGGCGTAAATATTTTAAACTTGCAGAAAATCAGAATCGGTTGACACCACATGTGCTGACCATGAGAACCGAATCGTTGTTAGGGAAACCGTGCATTTTACTCGTTTGTGTCGTATGTAGACGCGTACGAATGGGCCGATGCTCAACGCATTCGTTTGCGACGCGGGTACTCGACGGCGAGTACATATGGATCTCGTACGCAATATCCTTGTACATTTTTTTTTTACCTCATTTTTATCGCGTATTTCGATGTTTGCACGTTGCACGTGTTAAAATGTACACCGCTTAAACGGTGAAAGATGATGTTGTCCGTTGGAATCCATGGCAGATCCGGCGCGAATGCTTTCTCGGCACACCCGCGACGAGTGCACGCGTTTTTTAAGTCAAACTCGCAATACTGTCCGATACCGATTACTCGGATATATAGCTTTCAAAAATCGGGAACGCACGCCCGAAGAACCGTCTGCCGGCGACCGATAATTAATGTCCTCCGCCGTGCAATATTTCTGCGTACCCGGTATAAACGACTCGCTGCGAGCACAATGTATACCGCATGATATTAATAAATTGTTAACGACAAAGACGTTGGACGAGTAGCGCATACCTATACCGCGGTATGAGTTATTGCAGATCCGTCACGTTTCCGAACGGACGTAACTTTTTATTCGGACTCACCGAGAGATGTACAGGTAGGATGGATGCCTATACGTGGGATAACGCGATTTATTCATTTAGAAATTAAAGAAATCCCCATCGTCGATCCTTGTTGCTGCAGCAGCAATAATACGTCTTGTGAAACCCGAACGTATTCGCCGACGGACTTGCCGACAATGATGATCGCTAAATGTGCGTATAGATCATTCAGGCGCATTTCAACAGGACGAACGAATGGAGGATTGTTGACGTCCCGTAGTAATACGACAATACACGCGCGTCTTCATTTCACAGACGAAAACAATGTCACCGTGAGCACGGGATGCCACATCCTATTTTACTACTTCGATAAAATTGTGCGAAAATACGTTTCTACGCGATCCCTCTGGGCGGTTGACACTTAAATCGTTCCGTAACCGGTGTCGCGATTTCTTTAAACGCGCATAATTAACAAGCCAAACACGAAAATCGAAAGTGTCATTAATTAGTGTGACTTCTTTCGCCAAACACAATCCGTGCACGTAAACCAATTATGTCGCATACATTATAATTTACAAGCTTACTGCGCCCGAGGTTGTAGATATTGTATGCGCTTGCGGTATATTTTAAAAACTGAAACATTTTGGATTCGCTCGATGCCCGCATAGTACAACGTGTATTCGAGTCGTTGACGGCTATATATTATAGGAAAGCGTTTCATTTCACATCGAGTAAATTCCAGTTTTGACGATCATCACGCACGTATACGTGCCTGAAAAATTTTCGACTATGCTCTCATAAGCCATTATTTATTTAAGTTGTAAACAGGCCGCCCAATTACAACAATAATAGATTATTATAACGGTCGTTCGTTAATAACAGTGTAAAACAATTAAATACAACAAACTAATTATAAAATCTGTGTTATAGCTATGAACCGACGAGTATGAAATAAGTAATTAAATTACAATACATATTAAATGAGTCAAAGTCTTCTGGTATGAACCAATCGATCTTTAATTCCTTTACTTAATTCTCATAAATCTATTGCAGTGGGTGTATTGCTAACATAATCAGTTACTTCTGCGTTAAGACGAAATGTATTTTTAGACCCAGTGTTACGAGTAGGAGGATGGAAGGAGAAATCATACTTATGATACCTAACTCAGGACGGTAAATTTTTTCTGTGAAAAACGTATACGAAAAGTATATAAGCCCAATCGCAAACGATTTGTGTAGGAATTTACATATATTATAGATTAATTTTTTTCGTACGTGTTTTAGCATACCTATTGGTGATTCTTTTACTCGCTAAATAACCTCATGGGGAAACTTACATTCGACCGCCACTGGACGTCGCTGTAATCATTCTACAATGCAATACTATTAATAGTTTCCGTTGCTGAAATCCTTTTATTATCAAGTTACTTTTCAAACGATTGCAGCGACGTCTTGTGGCCGCGTCCACGTTATCGCTACCGATCTGAAAAATAGGATGGCCCACCTGAAAATTCTTAAGAGGACGCCATTCGTCGTGTACGTCTTATAAACATACAACATCTGAAAATCTGCGTCCCCGGCAGAACCAAATTCGTGTTGTTAGGCTATTACCGTTAGACAGTTAACCGACCTACACTATTAAACTTTAGGGGAAGAACATTATCCGTACGGTGACATAGGTTTTTCATGATAGTACAATATTTAAAAAAGCTCATAACTCTTTTCAAAATTAACACATCGTCGCACAGATAATGGTCTTCACTGTAAGTTTGATAGTATAAGTTAGTCTACTCTCATATTAAAGGTAACTAAACAAAATCAGTTCCGGTTGGAACCGGATTAGCCGTGTTCTACGTTCACGAGTAATGACGAGCCCCCTTAAATCAACTGTATAAGACGTCTATATTTTCGCGTCGCATGTGATCGAAACGAATGGAATTTCAGCTAGGAGTCCCGCCCAAAAAATCACCACTACGATATTTCGGGTAAAACGATGTTATTTTGAAAAGAAATATGGTTTTTTTACGTGTCGTCTACACGGCGAATCCACGCAAAACGAAAATCGTTTAAAAAGTAAAAAACACTCGGTTCTGCTGTAAAAATTAACGGATGGGGTGTATAAACGTTGAGCCGGAAATCGTATATCGCTATTTTTGTTTCGATGCGAATTATGTTATTCGTGGCTTATGAACATGGTCGGATCATCAAATAAAAACGTCTGTTTTAAAGAAAAATAATTTGATATACGAGATCATAGATTTTCAGTACGTATGACTACCGAATATTTACAATCAAGTATCCGTAGAAATGAAAAAGTAAACAGTTTTTTAAAACAATTAGTATTTTTAATTTTAATACTACTATATATAATAGAAAACTAAATGTTTTCAAGCCGAATTCGATCTTTTCCACTCCCGCGAGTTCGGATGAAAAGGTATACGACCAATATTTTGTTCACCCGTTGTCGGTGGGCGCCTCTCCCGGGTGGGCCAAGCGCAAATGTCCCATTTTCCCTTGCGTAAATTATGGTCCTGCAAATACAAATAAATACGACCTCCAAACGACCGCGATGTAGAATATCCGTGTTGGTCGTCGGTCCACCGTTGACGCGCGTATATAATATTATATACATATTATATATGGTCAATTCGTCGATATTAATCAGTCACGAATCACGTGGTCCGTTGTCTTTTTGTACAAATTTAATATTGTACTTTTTTCACTCTCTCTCTCTCCCCCACCCCCCTCCGCCCACGATCGTCGCGGATAGCTCGAAATGGTAGAAAGCGATTCCAGGCCAACAGTTTCTACGACCCAATTTTGGCGGCTAGCAAACAATGACTCGTGGGAACGCGGGTATCTGCAGGCCTAAGCCGACTGTGTTTTTAATTGACATTGTAAAGACTTAAGGATATATAACATAACGTGTACATACGTACAAGTATTATAATATAAACCGCTCTGTACGCATATGTACACGAGCTTATATAGTTAATAATATACAGGGTGTCCCGCCGAGGATTTATACCCATTGCGATACCTTCTGAGAAAACGGAGATAATCAAATTCTGTTTTCAGACTCTCAGGGACAAGGACTACAGATATTTCATAGTTTAAGGGTCGTTCAATTTTTGGTGAAAAAGTACAAAAATTAATTTTTTATTTTATTATTTTCGAAAAACTTTAAGGTAGCCGTTTTATTGGATTAATTTTTCCGAAAATATTGACGTTACAACATTTTCATAAACCTCATGATTTATAATAATTGGTTTTTGTTTTTCGGAAAATTTGTGTATTATTTAATATCATAGTCCATGAAAAGTTATCTCTTTACTTTTTTACAAAAACATAAAATTCAATAAGAATATAAATCATTTTTTGGTCCTTGTTCCCGGTGAATAAAAAAAAAAAAAAACCTTATTTGTGAACTATCTTCATCGTCGCAGGAGATATCGCAATGGGTAACGATCCCTTGGTGGGACACCCTGTATATTATATGTAACGTCAACGTGTACCCGGTAAATAAGATAACAACGGCCGGTCGAACGAAACGTTTGCACTGCGATATTCTACGGGCTTTGTTGTTTATACATTACAACGAGCTCGTAGTAAGTATAGACACGCGCTTTCGTAACTGTACGTACACGCGCGTGGCCGCAATCAATTTGCCCACACGCGAGTCGTTCGCTCGGGGAAAAATCTCGGGAAATCGCGCGCCGCGGCTGCAGGGTGTAAGTGCTCTCCGCCGCGATAAGAACAATAACATTTCCATACCGCATCAAACAGCGCTGTTTTAACGAACTTCCCAGCAGTACATAAACTCTGCGCACGACGAATTTGTTTATTCGTAGGTAACCGTAAGATGTTCACTAACAGCTGCCGTTTCTATATAAACAAACGAAAACGACTTCTGTACGGAACGAATTTATTCTGTTTTATTATTTTACAATATCGTAGAATAATATTTGTGCACCGGAGCTTTCGACCTTATGGGAAAATAAAGTTTTCGGCGAGTTGTGCACGACGAAAAAGAATAAACGATAATTTAAAAATTAAATCATGTTGCGTAACGTCACTGCCGTACCTGTGGGTTCAACCCCCCCCCCCCTCGAAATTTTTTGCGTTATTTTATGTCGTAGTAAAATAACTATTTCAGTCTAGAATAATCGATAAACCATTGATATATTATATACGTGATTATACGAATGACAGCAATGGTCTACGTTATAAACTTTAATTACCTACACAATATTATAATACAATTAGAACACACATTTTTGGCTTACAACCCCCCCCCCCCCGAAATTAATTTCCAGTTACGGCCTTGCGTAACGTGTACACGTCGTAGCGTACCTCTACCAACGTCATGCGCTGTCATTAATATTATTTTTTACCGTAAGTGTGTACAGTATTGTTCCTAATCACCATCGGACGTAGGGCATGTTCATAGCGACGTAATGAAAACATTATTGTTTGAAAACAACATCGTACGGCGAAAACGAGTTTCAAAGTGAAAAAAAAATTTACGTATTTGTTTTTAACGAAATTTCTATTTAACCATTTCTTTTTATTTTTCTTCATAGAACCGTCATGCGTCTTAAATAGAGGTTCGACCTCTATTTATAGGTCGCGGGCTCGTAATAATAATACACGACGTGTCCGTTTCGTTTTCGTCCGCCCGAACTCGCGATTATATTCCAACCCGCCAACGGCTACTGTATATGCGTTTTGTTGCGAGTGTTGTATTATAATGTACGCGCACGTTCATAAACCGTATACCACCGCGTATAATAATACCGCGTAACGGGTGCACGGTATTCGCGCAAGTATAAATGTGGTTAACAACTAAGCTTATAGGAACTGCGACCGCCGTGGTACGACTGCGATTTGACCCGATTGAGGTTACCGCGTCGCCGAAGCCTTCGAATGTATATACAAGATTTTGCGTGCGAAAAAGGTTTCGGGGGGGGGGGGAGCGGTAAAAAGCACAAAGACCCGCCCTCCAACCCTTACCGCCGACGGATAATCAACAAGTGCGGGTCGTCGTGTACACGGATTACAGAGTGATTTTTTAACCCCACTCACCCTTGTTCTTGGCCGTAAAATTGTTTAAACTTTGTTTCTTTTTTTTTTATGTTCAAGTTACCATAAAACCTATGTTTTCTTTACGTTTTTTTTTCATAACAACTTAAGGGTATCCCTGGTTATACAAACTTTGTTTTTTTTTCAAACGGTAACACCATACTTTTCATGCAAAATATTATTTAGTTAATTCATCGGGAATTTTTATGTGATGTAGTTAAAATTCGGACCAATCCTTTTGAAATCATTCGGACTTAAAATTGTGTATGAAAAGTGTTAAATTCGATTTATTTCGAATCAGTAGCAATTAAAAATTATATGACATTAGCCGTATTATGAGACTGTTTTCTCTTACACTCGTTTGAACTTTGATTTCGATACATCGCAGTCATTCGGCATGAGCGCTATTTCTTGTTTTGAAGCTCGACGACACCGTGTACATAGTCGGTTTTCATTAAGTTGCCACCACTCCTCCCTTCCCCGCTTTATCCTATCAATCTCGAATCTTACGCCGATTTTAAAAAATTGCACAGCCGGATTTACGTATTCTCCCCCCCCTCCCCACCTTGTTATAAATGTAACAAATTAGTTGCTAAAAATATGATACAAGTTCGATGGCGATAGGATAAAGTGGAGTTGGGGGGCGACTTAAAGAACGTACATTGCATCTACATATCACAACAGTCGACCGAACGCAACGCGTTTATCGTTCTCGTTCGAGTCACCGATCTGACCGTAGACGATCGTCGCCTGCAGCGGTACAAGTTTTACACGAGATAACGAGTGCACCGCAAAGGGGTACGAGAATGGGGGGGGGAACTAACGCCGATCATGACGTGATCAATGCGAGTTCCGATCACGGCCGCATAATTACGTACGTAAAACGTTTAAAACATTTCCATCGCCATTAAACCGTATAATATTATATTTCGAACACACCAATTCATCAACATCATACCGATTGAACCGACTCGAACGAGTTACGCAAACATTGGACGCAACGAACTCATAATGTTACGATGAATAATTATTGAAGTGTTTAACTGCATGTGGAAAAGCGGTAACCCAATTAACGAGCGTCGTTACGATTGCAAACCAATGAAATCGACCGTTCACAAAGATATAACTATTTAGTTGTTTTTTTTTTTTATTCAGATCTCTTGTAGGTGCATTACTTTCACGTTTGGTTCGATTGAATTTGCCAAATATTAAGGCCACTCTCAATAACATTGAAAACAAATAAGGTCAACGAGTTATTTATGTATCAACCGAGATGCTATAAGTACATACGTATATATATTATATATATATATATATATATATATATATATATATATATATATATATACTTGCACTGTTCAATTTAAAATCAAAAGTTATCAAAGACTATAAATATTATGCACATTATAATGTTGGAGTGGAATTATAATAAACACTTCGTATATTATTATACTTGATATTTATGCGCTAGGTAATGTAAAATCATATTTCCTATATTATACAGTCTTGTTTTTTTTTTTTTTTGGAATAATGCATTTATAATTTATTTTACTTTGATTTTTTTTTACGTGTTCAGTAAAAAATCGTTATTGAAGCGTTACTATACTTACCTTCGTAATGGACGTAATATCGGCTTCTGTTCTTGCTGCAGACGCCCGAGGCCCTTTGTATTCAAATATTATCCTGATTCCATATATTACAGCGTCCGCGTGCCGTACATTATTATAATACATATAATTGCTCGATGATTACATAACGCTGTCCGCCGAATACGAACTCGTGAAGCGTAATGCGTACACTGAACAGTAATCATTACTATTATAATTTCAACGAACATTTTTTGATTCTAAACTGAAAATAATTACCTAGTCTTTATTGATTTGCAAACCTCTTCTGTACGCGACCCAACCACTGTGGATTATTACATCAGACGCGGGTAATTATAATATTATGATTTTATGCGTATATTTTCCCCGGGTTCTTCTGCTACATACTCGTAGAAAGCTATAAATAATTATAGGACCCCCCCCCCCGCCACAAACACGCACGTGGTTATACAGGTACCCGAATCGGGTGACCGCATATTATGTATAATGCATTGAAATTAGGGTCCTCTATCGATCCCTTTACGACCTTGTTCACGTGATATCACGCGTATAAATATGACGATTTAATATGAATAACATTTAAATTTACATATCCCGTTAAAAATACAAACGGTTTTACCGTGTAACAGAGTCAGTATACGACCACACAATAATATTCATTATCCGAATAAGTTCGTGAGAAACTATATGGTTTTGACTATAGTATAATATATGTACACCGCGCATGACGTACGGATAATAATTACGAGCGATGCTGACAGGATGTAGAAATTGCACGCGTGAGCACTCGTATCGTTTCACTCGCGTCGCGTTCATTATACATTATCCTTTTACATTTGAAAGTGACTATAAATCAATAGCGAAGTTCTTAAAAAATAATTTTGTTCTCACCGAGGCTGCGTATAGGTTTGCTTCGGCGTTTATAAAATACGTTCTCCACGTGTTTATGCGCTACTAAAAACAAATTACGGATAAATATTTCTCACGTCGATTGAAAAAGAGTGATAAATTGAAAACGAGTCACCTCACATTAAAATTCCAAGTTTACGCACCCGAAACCCATAACGTTACGAATTTTGTTGAAAATTACCTAATCATAAAAACATATTATGCTGTAAAATGTAATCTAAAAGTATTTTTATCGTACTTGCAATTTCAACGTTATATCGAAAGTATAAGTTTTAATAAAAAATTAAATCATAAAGTAATAATAAAAAGCATTCATTTCATTTGTACGTCCCATGCGTACTTATAGAAATAAAAAAAAAACCTATCAGCGCAGAAATAAGTTAAGTGATCTAATCTCTTTGCTTCGAGCGACAAATGTTTAACATAATAACATTGAACAATTGAAAACCAGAAAAAAGAACGTTTCTAAAAAGATTTAACCTTCGTAAAATATTGAACTATAAGTTATGACCGGTAATTGGTGGACGTTTAAAATATCTACTATAATTATATAATTATCAATATAGTCCTAAATGTTTGATATCGAGTCGAGGATTACGAATTTTATCGATCAACATTTGGTAAAAAGATCATTTTCATGTGTAGGAAAAGCGATGAGCGAATTTCACCAATTTTTTAAAAATGTTTGTACTAATTATAAATTAAAAACGAATACAGTACCAAATTATCATCAAATTGTTCAAATCCTGTTTTTTATTAATCATTAAAGTTAAAAGCATTAAGTTTAAAGTTTGGAAAATAGTATAATTATATCCACACGAAAAACAAATAAATTTCAAAGTATAATTTCACAACCGGTATTTTCTACAAATTTTTATTTGTTTTAAAACTTGAAAATCCTTGAATAAGGAGCTAAAAATAAAATTCGAAAAATGTATAGTGTGGCCTGTAAGGTATAGGAATGTTCCAATGATTAATAATATATGACACGATGTTAAATTATAAATCTGATGAAAAAAACCTAAAAAAAAACAAATACATAAATTAATTAAGCCGATAAAGCGATATCGTTTTATTTTTTTTATCTTTCAATGGTTTTTTTTTTTAGTTTTATTATAAATTATATTTTGTACCACAAAGAGCACGATGTAATTTTTTTTAAATTTATTGTATGCTTAAAATACACAGGTAGTATTCGTTTTGTCTGTGTTGACACGTACATGTTTCGCTGTAATTAAAACTATAGCGTATATATATATATATATGGTAATTTTTTAAAAATCCGAAAGATATTTACATAATGTTTATTAATATTCAGTTTCGAAACCGAAACCAGACTATATTAATAATGTCACGCGGAACATAATGAAAACACCAGAAATTAAAAGAAAAGTGTTGGCACATTTTAATACCTTTGAACTTACCGACTTATAATCTTAAACGCAAAATCTGTATGTTAATGAAAATAACGTTTTTTTTTTTTTTGTTCTTGAAAATCCGAAAAACACAGCAGAGAACGAAAACGAAATTATGTTTTCATTAATATACCATTTTGGATACAAAACAAATTTCCTGCATACTCAAGGTGTACTACTGTACTGTGTCTTGGGTACGATACTATGCTTACATGTACGACGTAAACTATATTTTGACACTCTAGACTGTTTCAAATAACAATAACAACTAATAGAAAGTTACATTTTGCAGTCATCCCAAAATGTATTCTTCGCCTAAACATATTAAATTGTATGATTATTTTATTTTATCATCCATATTTCATAATTGTTTGTTGCGTTATCTATATTTATAAATTACGTAACTGAATTAAATCAAGACACGCATTTACGGAAATTTACTGTCCTTTTGAAAAATTAAATTTGAAATTATTTCTGTTAATCAAGTAAATAATTTAATTATTATTAAAAGTATGTACAGTATACAAGTGCCGACCGAAAAAAAAAATGATAACAATATTTTGCTGCAATAGGCATAATAATAATGTTGGTAAAATAAATAATTATTGAAAATACATATTTACTATTTAACGACTTGTTTCTATCGGTAAGTTTACTTAATATTTCGTTGCACGAGAAAATTCATCCGCTGAATATTATATTTCTTTCGTACCTATAGTTTATTATATACGTGCTGTTGGATCGCATTGCAGCCTCGCTTTTTACAATGTGGACTGTATTATAGTTTGAAGTGTAAAACAAATAATAATTAAGATTAAACTTTAAATTAATAATAATAATAATATATTTTATTGAATTTTATGTGCGACGTGTATATTCTCCGACGCGAGACGAGCGACTAACGTCCTATTATAACCATCGCACCTGCAACGGTTTACCCGAAAATGATAACGATATTATAATAAATTATATAATAGTTCTAAAAATGGAACACGTGCGGTAGATTTCAATACAATCATAGAATACGATAGTGTAGCTCCATCTTATCATAAATTGGGAAATTATTTATGAAAAAAACTGTTTAGTACACATTCATAGTGTAATATATGCATTGAAAAGATTAAAAAAATGCCCATTGTGAACAAACATATTAATACGAATATGATATTGAACAACAAAGACGATTGACGGGGTGTGGCCTGGATATCGGTCCCCGTTTGCTACTAAAAAAATGTGTCGACATTTTTAAAATAAAAATGCTTATATATAAATCCATCAAGCTCTTTTTAGAACGAAAGCTGCCGTCTTGGTGATTTTATTTCTCTGTCCGCCACCCGATTGCCAATAGACAGTTGTTGGTTACACCGACCAATAAAGTGAGTATTCTGTATTTACATGCATTAAAAACCAACTAAATATGCGTTAAATTCTCATAAATATACACAAATGTATGCACTAAAATATTTTGATGTATATGAAAAATATGATGCACTAAAATATCATATTTGAATATTGAATATTGAATAAAATAACAAATTTAAAATTATGTAAACAATTAAATTACTAAATTGTACTATAAATAATTTTCCTTAACATTTTTGGATAGTTTCTGGATAGTTTTAATTTATTAGAATAAAAAAAGGAATCAATTTATCAAAAATGTATCTTATAAAGAATAAAACTCACCTAAATTTGAATTGCATAGTATGACAATCATTTTAGCTATATTTTCAAAAACCATCAATCATCAAAGTGATATTGCGTCATGCAAATGAAATCCTGATTTTTCAAGACGTTAAAAAACAAAAACAGACAAAAGAACACCCAAATATGTACGTAAAGATGAAATATGCAATTAAAATCGAGAAATAAGACCTTAAAATAAAATAAAATGGCTAAATGTCGAAATATTATGCGAAAATATTGTTTAAAAAATATTCCATAGTTCAATTCGTATAAAGTCGTGAAACAAATGTTGTGCTCACTTAGCATATCACTCAATCAACCAGTACAAATAGGCATATGCATACAAATCCGCACTCTATATACTTGAACTTGTATTCAACAGCAATTATTGTATTATAGTAATTAAATATTAGGTACGTTGTTTACTAAAATAGAAATTTTATTCACTCTTTCCTTCCACCATTATAATATATAGATTTGACCTTTATGTTATCAACAAAAAATAAAATCCACACTGATGATCATATTGTGACATTACATAACATAATTATTTGATTATGAAACTGAAAATAAAATTCAAATTCAAAAAACTATCAATATAATTATCGTAGGAAATAATCATATTTTAATAATCATACGAACTTGTGATGCTCGCGTGATGCGTAACGCGTTGAGTAAATAAATTACGCACTACGCTTTAAAAATACCTAAACGGATTCTTCTACATTTAACGGGATTAAAAAAAAAAAAAAATTGCGGATATTCCTATAACAGGCACTTGTTCACCTCGGCTCAAGATAGTGATGTACTAGTGTCTAGTACTCTAGTATATTGTATGAGTTTGAACCGAACGTGACCGTATTCACACTCGAAAACCATTTTGAGAATGACCAGTTCATCGAAAAGTATAATACCAAAAACGTTGTGAACTACAGTAATGATTATTCCGTTCCGAATACAATGTTTGCCGATAACATCTCGCATCGATCATGTGAACGTAAACTTCAACTCCGTCTCATCGCTAAGATCGCGGTTCATCGAATGTATTACGATAAATTTAATAGAAATTGCACAAAATCGGCTCCGTATTATATATAAGACGATTTTAAATAGTCTTCTCCGCTATGCGCCCTCGCTCGCGAGGAAACGATTCGTGATTGTTTTCCAAACGAATTTTTTCATTTCTTCCTCCCCTAGGTTATATTATCACTGCCGACTTAAATCTTTCTCTCATCACTCGCTCCACTCACTCCCAGTACTATCCCAGTATTTCTTCAATAATACATTTAATAAACTCCGCTGGCTTCCTTATACAAACATCGCGGTTTTATACGATCAATTTATGTGTGTCCGCGGAATGTTGTGTAAAACGCATTATAGTTTCTTGACGATTGTTGGTGATATAGATAAAACAAACACAGTATAAATTATACAGATAAAACATAAAACCAATATGAAAAATATTATAAATAGTTTCTACTATAATTTCTCAATTAATAACTTCTTCTGCTTTAGAAGCACAACCATCAACATCTGTAGTGTAACAATTGTTACATATACTACGTTTACTACTATATATATATATATATATATATATATATTACTTTTAGTATTATTATTATAGAAACATAATATAAGCTGACTATACATTAAGTCCCCCCCCACTCACAGTTTATATTGTAAGGCCTATGGTCGACTATCGATATGTAAGAGAACGTCAGTTCTCCGCGATTACCATCACGCTAACTAGAACTCCGTGTAACTACGAAACAGCCATATGATTGTTAAGTATGACAGTAAGTCTTAATAAACCATTATAGATAAATAATTATTTTTACCAATACGCATTTATTTGTAATATTAAGATCCTATATACCATTTATGCTCCCGAGCTACGGTTAATTATATTCTAAAGAACCTAAATTCTTCCCTGAATATCTTATATTTAACGGGTCATCCCCGACCACGTTACATATTGGTGGAGGCGCCGAAGCTCTTAAATAGTTGGAATTACAAATACTTGCAATTGGTTTAGATTTTTACTTGTCTTTAGTCATTAAATTATATTATAAGAAGCGTATAGAAATAATAAAGTAAAGTGTAGTCGAAATGAAAATTTTTGAGATATTTATTTATATATATTGAAGATTTTTGAGATTTAATTGAGAATAATATTAAAGTGATTAGGGAAACAAAAAGAATAAAAGAGTAGTCTTATGGTGAATTAACGAGATTTATATGTTGAAAAGTTATGAAGTTTAAGTTTTAATAATAATTGTATAAGGTAATAAAAAGAGTAAAAGTATATATGGTTATATTGAACATTTTTGAGATTTTTATTTATATCTATTGAAGATTTTTGAGATTTAATTGAGAATAATATTAAAGTGATTAGGGAAACAAAAAGAGTAAAAGAGTAGTCTTATTGTGAATTAACGAGATTTATATATTGAAAATGTATGAAGTTTAAGTTTTAATGATAATTGTATAAGGAAATAAAAAGAGTAAAGGTATATATTAGAAAGTCAGCCAATGTTAATAATACAAGCTTGCTCTTCTAATGACTTGACCCTTTCGTGGCTTATAAATTGTTTTTAATTTCTTACTCGATCTTATTCCAGTGTTTTATAATTTATTGTTGGAGGGGGGGGGGCTCAAAGTATTTTCACCCCTGACCTACACAGACGTAGCGACGCCACTGTATTCAGATATAAATGATATACGCGCGCCTTTACGGTAACACATTATCGCGTACAATACGTCTCGGTCGTCGCGTCAACGGTGAGCCGCGGGCAAACCCAGCTGGCTGGTATCGTCGGTGTACAATATTATAATATGTTTACATAGGTTTTCGTGCATTACGTTAGCAACGCGTTTAGTGGTATAACAATATTCATACTCGCGTCTCGTATGTGCGCAGCGTTTTTACGGGCCGACAACAAACCGCCGTGGTCGGTCATTAGGTCGTCGGGGAATCTTCGGAGACGGCCGGTCATCACCACCGCATTAGGGCATTTGTTCGTAATTTGTTCGTGAACGCGTGCGAATACGTACACATGTGATAATATGTGTGCGTGCGCGTGTGTGTACCCGGTTACGGGTCATTTGGTCGTCGTCGTCGCAGAGGTCAACGAGCAATACCGTCGGCGACGGTGAGTTTTTAATTAACGACACAGACGACGACTCCGAGACCGATATGCCTATAATATACCACTACCACCGCTGCGGTTACTGTGTACACATTATATCGTATACACACTTGTTGAACGTTATTATTACTATTATTATCGTTGTTACGGTGTGCCCTTCTCCGGGGAGGGAATCGTACACGCGGTGACTATATTACTACTACTACACAACCACGGGTAATAGCAGTGCCTAATAGCTCGAGTGCATAGCGCTCCGTGTTTAGAAAAATAAAAAGAAGAAGAAGAAGTTGTAGTGGTAGTAGAAGAAGAAGAAGGAAACGTGGTGAAAGATCTGTTGTGCTAGCGCGCGGCGGTGGATTGAGGTTAACCTCATTCGTTCGTTGGCACAGACCGCGGCACCATGTCCGAATCGCGCGAGTGAGCGCCACAGAAGTTTCGCCGACAGTCTTTACCCGATACGTGTGTTACATTAAAACACTGTTGTGTACAGCGCATAGTACACTTACATTTCCGGCCGTGCGCGCTACAGTGTCGTTTTACCCCGGAATTTTTTTTCGCCTAAATTCTCGCACCGCTCGTTTGTTTTTATTTTATAATTTTCTTTTTTTTTGGTTTTTCGTCAATTTTTCTTACGTGCTCTTTCATACCGCGTACGATAAGATACGATAAGATGTTGTGAACTCTGCACGGCATGTTCGGCGTTTCAAAGGATTGCGAGTTCGCGGTTTACGTGGTGCCGGTTTGATACGTGCCTCGTGTAGTACATAATATATTTACTGTATTTCCACGGTGCGGGATCGTCGACGAACGCCGTCGAAATGGCCGCGAGGCGCAAGAAGCTTTTGCCCGCCAGAACCGTGGCACTGCTGCTGGCCAGCTTATTTGTATTCGACTGTTTAGCTTTTAACGAAGGTGAGTGAATCCATTGAATAATCACAGGTAGAACGCGCGTGCCGAGCTCGCGACAACAATAACGTTATATTCCTCTATTACAATACCGCATCTCGGGAGGCCGCGTATCGTTATCTCGAATACGAACGATGGTTTTTTTCTCCTTTCCAAAACTCGAGACCTCGAACTGAACGATATTGTACACGTCCTCTGTTGTTCGTCGTAACGACGTATTTGGCCTTCGCGCGCGCGAGACGTCAACGGTCTGCGTACCACCGATTAATGTGTACCGCGTTGATTTTTCCCAAACGCGATCGATATAGACGCATGTGGTTACCACGAAGAAATGCGCGTACATGCTTTAATATGTTACATGTTCGTTCGCGGTGCGTTATCGTTGTATTGCTTCTGTTCACCATTCTGACGCTGATGTACGCGATTATTTTATCGCGAAATCGCGGTAAATTGTTTTCGAAAAATAACCGCTTATACACACCTATTGCACCGCAGCTGGCGAGTGCCGTTATACTCTCATTTCGTTTGTCCAAATTGTCTTCTATGCGAATCGCACAAAACCGTTGATGTAAACTAGTACTGCGGCGTTATTTTATTTATTTCGTTTTTCTTTCTTTTTTTTTTTTCAACACGAAATGCCTGTCACGTTTATACGGCGCGCACTTGCATCAGAGTGCGACTGTATCTATAGAAGCTATATAATATGTATTATACGAGTCTCGGTCGCGTAACATATATTTTTATCGGACATATTTCTGTGATTTTTCTCCTTTTTTTTACAACCGCACACATTATTATTTTTATTGCTCCCGTTCCGGATCTCGTAAAGCTCATAAAAGTACAAAATAATATCTAATATATGATATGTACACGCGCGTTTTGCTCACATGCGCTGTATATATACCCGTTTTACTCGTTTTCCGTCTTCCCTTTCTTTTGAAATGATATTATTATTATTATTATTGCTATAACATTATACTATTATCATTGTTCGGTGCCGAGTCGTTCTATTAGAGCGCCGCCGCCGCCGGGGCGCTATGGTAAACGAATACACACGGGACGAACAATAGCGAACAGTAGACGCGGTGAAGGTCGGATATACTATTCGAAACAAATTAAATACAATGGGAATAAGTAAAAAGAAAAAAAAGAAAAACACGCGTAAATTGAAAAACATATACTTTCGTTCGCGTACGCGTATTACACCGCACTCGCGTCATTAGCATATCCGATTACTTCTGATGCAGGACGCTGTTTCTTTTTTTTTTTTTTTGTTCTTACGAAACGGACGTTTTTCGCCATTGTTTTCCCGCGTCGCTATTACCGTTTTCCAGCGCGCAGGACCGATATCTACATAATATAATATAATACAACACGCGTAATCGAAAAAGATCTCGCGGTCGCGTTGTAACTATGTTGGTGCGGTACCTACGTATGGAGAGCGATCGCGCTGAAAAGACGACAGTATTGTATTGTTGCGTTTCTCCGCGGGTTATCGCGCATAATCGTTACGGGTGTGTATGGGCATGGAGATACGAGGAAGAGGAGAAAAAAAAATGAAACAAATAAACATAACACGCGGACCTATATGTAATATAATAATAATAATAATATATATATAGTGTCGCGGGAGCGCCGACGACGACGCGGTGCGCAGCGTTTGTCACGTGCCGAAAAGTAAAAGTTCATTGTGCTGTTACCGCGGTTGTGTTATCGTCGTGATAATAATATGATATTATAATAATCCGGATAATATGGATTGTATTGTAGCGGACGAAATGCATCAATCATAGCGAGAGTGCGGACCGATCGCAGAAAGAGTTGCAGTTACGGCCGCGGCGGCGGGGCGTTAAAGTCTCCACGGTGTGATATTATAATATATTATAAATGTATATAAATTTATGTAATTGCCTCCTCCGCGACACGCGTTCGGTTTCGCATTTATTTTTCGTCGTATACACGTCATTATACTTTCTACATTTGAATATACACATACGGTTTCATTGCGCTCGATACGAGTTATAATGTACATAATATTATAGCGTTATCGTCTGCCAACGATAGGTTTTTCGCGTTTAAAAATTGTGTATCCCCGACGGCGGCGAAAGTATAATATACCCGATCGCGCGTTATTATACATTCCCCGCGACTGTCCCAACGCGTTTCGTACGTTGATCCGCCCGTCGTATACCAAAGCATGTGTGTATCCGAAGCCGTCGCGCTCGCAAAGACAAACGTAATACCGCTCGATAATTCGTCATTGTACTTTTACTAATAATAAAAAAAATTCAACAATTCAACAATTGCAATCGTAGTCTGCTGCAGTACATTTTCATCGACCGCTGCTACACTATAATATGATATTCTATTATAGTATACACGTTATTACTCCAATACTGTTTGTAATCAATGGGCGTACATGCGGTATTTCATTCCGGTAAGATTTCGCGTCCCGAAACACTTATCAAATGAATAAGAACAGATCAATGTACTCAATTGGTTTATTTTTTTATTTTTATTGTTGTTGTTGTTTTTGTTGCTGTACACTCGATGTAAAAGACACCGAACCTGTTGGCGCGACGATCCATAGCGGTTCCAGGTGAAATCCTCCGCGGAGACGTTAGACAGTTTTGTGAGAATTCATATAGCTCGTTAGCTCCTGTATAATATAAAGCATAGACGCGCTGCGCAGTGTCCCCCGATGATCAAAAACGACGCACGTGTCGTCCGGAATAGCATATTATAATAACATAGAGGCGTGTATAAAATACGTCAAAAGTAAACCAACAGAAGTTTAATTTAAATGTCCAAATAATCGACGGCCTATGTAGGCATAGGGTTCGGGAATCTCGAAAGACGAAACGAAAAGTAAATAAATGGTCAAATGTTTCGAGAATCACGGGAATACCTACGTACGACAACATAATATCATAACTAAATTGCGTGTACGATTCCGTCGAATGGCGAATTAAATACGACGACGATTGTCGGTCAACGGGTATAAAAATGAAAAATAAAAACAAGACGCAGTAAAATGATAATGATAATAATAAGTAGGAGCGGGGATTTGTGCGGGAAAGAAGATTTGGCGGTTTGTTCGTGAAGACAATGTGGCACAACGGGGGGGAGGGGGGAAAATAATCGCCGGATGACGGCGGCGGCAATCGTGGGTTACCGCGATGAGGCACTGCAGCGGCGGCGAGTCTGACACAATTCCGCTGGCCGGCCGAAGCCGGAAGCCTCCGAGCAATGCTTGTACACGACTACCTGCCTGCCTACCTACCTACCAACCTACCTATCTATCTACTACCGCTGTGGTATCGTATATATGTCGGTACGAAAACCAGTCGGACCACACTCGATTTTCGCGCTATCGCGTTCTTTCCGCGGCTGCTGCGACGGTAGAAAAAATAAAATATATAGTACAACCGTGTACGCGAGCCTCGCCGTTTGCACGTAGCCGACGAAATTCTTCCGCCGGAAGTTTACGTTTACCGACCAAAATCTGTCGACCCTTTTGCGCGCGCGCGCTTTCCGCAGGTCGCATCGGTTTCCCATTTGGCCGAACAATTGGTTTGAAAAAGGTATATTGTTCGGTCGAGCTGAATTGGTTCCCGGTTTTCGTAATTTTTCCGTGTCATTATTGTTGCGTTTTACGATTGTTGAGGTGACGGCTTGAAGCAAATCTTTTTTCATCTATTACAGTCTATTGTTAGTGCCCCAACTAACGCGCGTGTCCCGCCGTACATTTTTCCAAGTATATTTGTTGTGGTCATACGAACAGCGTAACATGCCTAGTGTTAACTGCTGCGAGACTTGATACGATTTACTGTTCAAAGCCGCGGACCGTTGTGAGAACACCGCCTACGATGTCTTGGTTATTTTCTTTCGAAACGGCAGCCGATTCAGCGCATCTAAATAAAACCCCTATTTTAAACGGGAACCGATTCGGCCTGCAGTGCGGTACGTTGCTCGGTAACCGTTTCGGTACCAACCGTACTTGCGCTTCGTCTGCGTCGTGTTTCCTCCGCGCGCGTGTAAAATGATTTATCGAAAAAGTTTCGTCCTCCGCTGCCGCCCCGTGGTATTTGGGTTACACATGATAATTATAGGCGCGCACACGTGCACTTCAACGCACCCGCACTGTTCCGTATTCCCGCGTGCACGTGTCCATTCCGTACCGAATGGCAACTATTTGGCCACTCCGAGACGATCCGAATTGTTCGTTTTTACCGTCCCGGAGCGTACGTAATTGCAATGTTTACACAAAATAAGTGCAGTGCGCGCGTACATCAATATTGGTGTTCCTAATATAAATAAATACATGTGCATTGCGATATAGTGATGCAGTTGTCCGCAGGTAGGACTGCCCACGGAAACAACACCACCGCCGCTACGTGATTACACGTATATTATACACGGCCTATAACGCATATAATGCACTACGCGTGAGACGCACACGGGTACGCGGGTGCAGGTCGTAACCCGTAGTACTAGGGTTAGGGGCCGACTGCGAGGAATTAAAACGATTTCGAAAAATGTACGGAACGGTGTAAGACGTACTCTTTCGAAAACGCGTAACAACAATATCAATTGTTAATCATTACATCAAACGGTACTCGCTTGAACCAGGCGTATATATTGTATGGGTACGTCGTCGGTTGTCGTCGATGTACACACTTGACGTGTAACACCACCACCGCTGACTAGTATTATTATTATTATTATTATTATTATTATTATTATATTTTATATCATTACGTCCTCCTCTCGCTGTTGCCGCGCGCCTTTGTGCATCCGAACGGACAACTGGCCGCATGACTATGATAATATAACCTATCCTAATAATTAACGGCTTAAACGTGAGACTATACCAGGACTTTAAATTTGAACGGCTCTGTTGAGATGATGCTGCAATTCGCCCACACGGACCTGCGGAGGCGACGACGTTCTTCTATTTTATTTGTATAATAGGATGTGCACTGCAGTCTAATATACATCGCGAAGAACACGAATCGTAAATGCGGTTTTGCCGAACGTTTACCGGCGGACGTGTTAACACGTATAGATTCCCGTAATACTAGTTGTTCGCAATGCGTTACGTGACGACAAATTATTATTATTTTGAAAATAGAAAACAAAAATCGCGTTACACAACCACACATCGTCGTCGTGCGTCCGAGCGGCTATACAACAATTTTTTTTTTCTTTCTCAATAAGGAATAACACGACTGCATTCAACATTATATTGTATGAGCTACAGACTTCGAAATGCGTGCGTGTGTGTGCGTCCGTGTATGCGCGAGCGTTAAACGTACAGTTTATAACTTGTAACGTTTTCTTCTGTTTTTCTCGCTCGCCGCACATCGAACACCTGACGATCGACGCACAGCAACGATGTCGTAACGTACATTTGGCGAGCAGCAGCCGGTGGTGCGCGCGGACGACCTACATTTCGGTGCGTTTTTTGTAGAGGGCGGATTCGGCGATTGAGATCGTTCCGGGATTTATCGTATGATCACGGTAAATCTGTTAGTGTCACAGCCATAACGCCGCTGCGCACCAGTCATCGCCGTTTGACGGATAGCGTGTACCGCAACGCGCCGAGCTCGCCGTCTCCCTCCTTCGGACTATATCCGTGTCGATGATAACGGCTACAGCTGCTGCAGCCGTACAAGAGCGGCCGCCGTGCTAATTGTTATATTATATTTCGGTCTTGTCCCCCGATCGCAATCGTTTCGCGGCAAACCCAACTGACGACGGACGGCTACGACATCATAGGTACCTACGTGAAGTACAGATCGATGCGGCGACACACACGTGTGGGTAGGACGTATAGGTGCGCGTGTGTGCACGTATACTTCGTGCGATTCGTTGTATATGCTCTGTACGTAGTATGCTTGCGACGTGTGCAACAGGTGCAAGAGTGAAAGGAAAGCGGCATTACCGGTCGCGGACGTCAAGCAATAAAAATAAATACCATTTGTATTATTATATTTTATCAAACGGAATGAGACTAAAATATTTTTAAAACATCGCGTGTGCGCGCGCCTTCACCCGTTTCTGTGCAACTCGGGCGAAGCGTACCGCGCGATTCCCCGCGAACGATTTTCTACGACGATATCGAGCATCTGGTACCACGGCGTAATAACATTATAACGTGTACACGACGAGCGATCCGGAAAAGACAAAAAAAAAAAATAGTATACCAAACCCGCAGTACATGTTTTGCGCTACGGCTCGAACACCGTCAACCGTTCTGTTACGTGTTCGACGAGTAAGTGGGGCATGGTAAAGTTATTGCGTTTGCGTCTTTTTTGTGTTGCACGTATGTTCTGCGTTCGTCGCTAAGCGAGCTTAAAGCGTGTTTCGATCAAACATTAACTTAATTACAATTTTAAATGTTTTTCTTTTCATAATCTATTTGTTTAGTTTACAAAAATATATTATTGTTAAATGTAATCGCTCGTAATCTAAAGTATATTTATATTTAATTTTATTCCATCATATTTAAACGTTTTCAAGGCAATTTTCAAAACGTTCAGTTGCAATATTTTATACATTTTAGTGCAAATGGTGCAGTAAATTTAGTCGGGTTGTAATGCAATAACTTCGCCGCCCTAACGATGAGCATTAAGGTAAATGCCAATCTGTGTTGGACCCATACACGATACGTATAGTGTGCAGTGTAGTTTCTTTTTCATTTAATCGAAACACATTTTTAAACCACCGCAAAGATGTATGGTCGCGGCCGCAGCACTTCCTGATTCTCCGCGGCCGCACAGTCCTGCGCACTCACATATCATTACAAAACGTCGTATAATATAATAACAATAATAATATACATTGTACAAGCGTTTTCCTTTCCGCATCTCGACGGCTCTGTCACGGTCCTGCGGCCTGTGCAGTGTGTACACGCGTACCCATAATGTCATGACGTGCACTTAGGTACCGGCGAGTAAAGTGCCATTCACGCATCCATAAATACGTGTAGGCATACGCATTGTAGTTATCACATAGCGTTTGCTCCGAGACACCGCACGGCACGTCACGAGGAGACAACCCCCCCCCAACCCCGCCTGTCCGGTGCGTATTATATTTCCGTGTAACGGAATAGAAAACGCGACGGACGGACGATGAGTCGTGTAATATATGGTTTCTCGCGCGGCAACCCGTTGTTGACGGTTACACATTGTTGTGTGCCCACCGTTGGTTTTCTAAAAATTATAAAAAAAAAAAATCGATCGATTTCCAAGCTTACTCGCGCGCGCGCCTAAATGGAAATGATTGAATCGCCGCGGCGCGCCCAACGGGATCCGTCACCGCCCGAGACACGAGTCCGCGTCGGAAAATCGTTGTGCATCGCACGCTATAACAATGTACGCGTAATGCGTTTACAGTTGGCCTACGGGTTTTCCGCCGGTGACGGTACACCCGAACCGGCCGAGAATTTACATATTTGCATGAATAGCGCGGTCATGTACCGTACGGTCATGATATTACACGCGCACTACGCATAATACAATGTTATACATTGCGTGATTCGGCCACTGAAATCGATAACCGTTGTTAATAATCCGTACTGCAGTATCTTTCATGACCATACGGCTCGGATCAGCTATTTCAATACGCGAACCGTTCGCGTCGCGCGGCATTCGCTGTTACGACGAGATGAGGCCACTTATCCAGTGGCACCGAGGGACGGGGGTGTTCCACGGTGTAGTCTAATCCTCATTATGATTACATTCAAATGTAATACAAATCAAATACTCTTGATTTGAATGATATTCGAAAATAAAAAGGTCTATTTTATCTCGAGCGTACGAAAATTATACTGAAAATGGTTAAATTGTTGTTAAAAAATGCTAATTTTGGATGAGAGAATCAAATTCTTTTTGGTCAACCCCCCTCCCCCTCCTTTCAAAAAAAAAAAATATATGAACTTCTGTTTATACGTGCCCGGGATGAAAAGCGTACCCGAAGGCAATCCTATGTGCACGATAGACTCGGACGGAAGAGACCCTTGGTGAGGGCGGCGGAAACGATGTGTAGTGGACGCAGTACAGTGCACGAAGATTAATTATTATCACGCGTTTGAACGACCGTGTACGTTTCAATTACGGTTTGCGAAGACGAGGCGCTGCGTTGGTGACCCATTGTCTCGACCGAGACAAACGCTGTCACGTGCTGTTCGATAATTGTTCATAAAATACAAACGATTGCCTAATATATGTATAATACGTTTAACGGTGTACTGCGGCGGCGAAATTTGAACATATATACACGTAATTGTCGCGAATATTACCCAGGATTACACCGGTTTGAGGACCACCCCATCGCGCGTTATAACGAAAACCCCCAAATACCTATTGGACGTTCAAGGGTTGTAAATCAATACTTTTGCGACCGTAGCGTATTTATTATTAGCGGGTAGCACCGCCATCGAACACGACGATGACATTACCGATCGGGTTTTTCCCGGAAAAACGGCGGCGCATACCTGTACGCACAAGTCGCGTACGCGAAACCGTGTGAAAAATGTGTACGTTTTCACGCGCCCGTGGAACGCGCACGGCCGCGGCGATGACGATGGTGCACGCGTTTTTCCCGTTCACTTTTCGTTTCACTTTTCGCGTGACGAGAAACATATTATAACGTTGTATATGCACGTCCGGGCGGAGCGAGAAAGAAATTACCCCACAACAACGCGATATGTTCGACCGGGACACAATATGTGATATTATAATCACAGCCGTAGTACATGCGGCGACTGTTTCGAACAGGTCCTCGCGGAGAGAAAAGCGCGCGGTCGTCGGGTACGCGCATGGCGTGCGGGGGAGGCGTGCAGCTAACACAATGCCGACACAGGCGCAACGACGACGACGACACTATATCTTCGGACGCGCGATTTGCATAATACGTATACACGGACTCGCGTGTGGGGCCGCCCGCGGACTGGTTCACACGCTACGGCTGCGGGCGCGATCCTGCCGCTCGAGGAGCAGCGCTCGCGTACAAATATTGCCCGTGTGCACATTTATAATATTATCGCATATTGTGTTGTGGGCGAAAAACGTGGTCGTGATAATCGCGCCATGTGTACAATAACAACAACGGCGTATGCAAATAATGAGCGTACAAGCGTATCACGCGAGCCGTTTTGACGCGGTTTTTGTTTTAATCTTTACGTCGGTCGTCGTACCGAGATGAAGACATTTCGCGGCGGTTTCTGCTCGGCCAATATTTCCCATGATCTTCCCACGTCGGCAAACACGCTCACCTGCGGTGTTGCAGCCCGAGGAACCGTCTAGTGCGTGCGACGGTCGTCTCCGCGGATGCTGCGGGAGAATAAAAACGACAGAACCGACCGAGGCCTGCGCAGCGCCGACCGACGTGTTTACCGTGTAGCTGTAACGCACCGGGACGATGCGCTTTTACGGACGGCGATATTACCTACCCGGTCGTGCGTCTATAGCACGTCGGTGAACAAAGGATTTTTTAACAACGCGGGGAGGCCGTTTAAATGTCCCTTACGATCGAAAACACCTGATCATCCTGCCGTGATCACGCCGATTTAATACGAAATTATTGTTCGTTGACGATTTTCACCAGATCCATAAACATCCCGCTAGGCTCACAAGGATACAGGAGAGTCGCCAAGCCGCTAAAACAGTGCGTAGCTGGTTACTAGACGCGTCCTCGGGGTATCCAATCTTTAAAAATATCGCCGTTTCAACAAATTATAACAATATTATGTCCACGGGCACCGCGTTTCCATAGGTTCGCCAAGTCCTATGATAACGACGAGCCCGAGACCGTACAATATTTTGAGAACCTCCGGTGCGTACCACCTGCGTAAATCCACGCCCAAGACCGACGGCAAAGTTTGAAAGCGAACGGAGCTGTACGTAAGACCACCAACAACGCAAACTATATATGCCTACGCAATATTCTTGTCCGCGCGGGATACACAATATAGCATACGGTTGTAAAACGTTACGCGTCGATCGTCAGGCCGTTCGCATATTCGTACAAATGCAACGGATCGACTGGCGCGTGCATAAATTAATGGTGATTTCACGAACGCTCGCGTTAATTGTTATTCGGGCGTCGGCGACCCGACCGCAAATCTCGTGCAACTCGTTCCGAAGTCTTGTTCGAACCGCGTACTACTCGCGCGCCGAAGAAAGCGTGTACACTATGTGTTTGTTGCACGTGGCTGTCGATGTCGTTACGGAGAGCGAGAAAAAAATGAAGAAAAAAAAAAAAAATCCGTTCATATCGGTTATACGCGTGTGCACATTCGCGATTTCTTCGCAGTCCATTTTAAGTGAAGTTTGAAAACGTCCGTGCCGGTTTCGTGCGCTTAGACAACGCTCCTGCTAAGCATATCGTTATTGTATCCGTACATGATACCCCGTGCAGTTGGATACACGCGCGCAAACAGCAGGGTTCTCGGACGGGGGAAAAAAAGTCAAGACAAGAAACGGTAGTCATGCAGGCGGCGGCGGCGGCAGATTGTCAATGGAAAGTTTCGCTCGGCATAATGTGTATCGGATGTAAATGCATAATTCAATACGTATTTTAATACGAGTCATAAAGTCAAGAGTCGAGTTATTTGAAATCGTTGACACAACTCATTTTCTTCCAAGTTAACCTAAAACACCTAATTAACGTATTTGCAATGTTCCCGATTTTTGATTTTCGTAACCACAAAAATATTGTTGTCTAATACCGCGTACGGTTTCGTAATTATGGAACGTAAACAATTATCCGAAACGAAAGTATAAAATGTGTCATATTATTACGAACAATCGCGCCATTGATAACAGTATATTATTTAGTAAGCTTCATTTGAAACTAGATCGATTCTATAAACACGTGAATTGATCGCTAACCTCGTTGAAAGAGAAACGGTCAAGTTAACTCAAACGATCGACGAACTGTCTCATGAACTCGACCCGTGGTGTTAAAATATGGTAGTGGTAGCCTTTTGGTTTTGAGAACCGCAGAGACGAAACGGTCGCAGAACATGACCTAACCGAGGGCTGTAGTCAAAGTCATAATTTACGTTCTAAAATGTTTACAATGCATAGGTGTACGCGCAGCAGCAGATCGCGCAAATCCGTTAACACGTCGTAAAAAGCAGCGACCGGCCCCGCCCTTTTACATAACACTTCGCGGCGCGCACAACCCTGGACCCGACCGCACCTGTAAATTGGTTTTCGCGCGGACGTGACGTCATAACACCTAAATCCATGGTGTATATATAATATAATATAACGAAACGTAATAATAATAATAATAATTATATTATATATTATATTGTAGTAGCTGCTGCCTCCTATGGGCAATTTAATAATATAGCGATAATTGCGACCGGTGCAAATCGTCGTCGGTTGGACAAGACGGAGACAAGACGTGTCCGATTGCTTTATGTTGTGCTTACAATTACAATACTATATATACCTGTTTTTCCACCGACACGTTATTTAACAGGATTATTAAAATATTGACGCAACAACCGTTTTCGTTACGTCTACAGAAGTATATTATACTGTGTATAATATTATGTGTACCCGAGTCGTCGATTGGCCGGACAAGGATCACGTGTGAATGACGTATAGTGTTGGATCGCACCGGAGGTATAGCCGTCAAAATATGGCGACCGTATACGCGACCGGACCTTACGCGTTTCGGCGGACCGAGGGGCGGCCTTGTACAAGTGACAACTCGTATACCTACACCGATTTCGAATCGAGTCGTTCGATGATTTTATCCGACACCGGTCGTACGACGTACCCACGTTGTTCCGTAAACATGCAATTGTACACCGTGGCAAACTGCGGTTCCGATTTTCAACCGATTTCAACGTAAACGTCGTACACCCGGATCCCGGGACACGTATTACAACGGGCGCACGCGTTGCACCGACTTAAAGTGAATAAATCGAAACGAGTACACGCATACCTGCGGACATACGCGCCGGACGTAAAATTTATTTTTCAATTTGCAAACACAAACTTTCTAAGATCGTATACACGAACGACCGGCTCACGTACCGCGTACTATAATAATGTGTCTGCGCGCGAACGGCTCGTGTAAGCATAACGTGTTGTCAACAAACCCATAATATCGTTAGTGCTTTCAAAATTCTTCGACAAAGACCTACTCCACGACCAGAACATAATAGTCATACGGCATTACACTGCATTAGGTCCATATGGTGGCGATGTTTTTCATCCGATTTCACACGAATCACGCGTTAAATATAAATATTTTCCAAATACGTCACAACGAATAAACCTTTGTTCTGCTGCGCGCGCACATACGTCTAAAGTAAAACAAAAAAAAAAACCGATACGTCTTTTAGTATTATAACTATGCAAACGAAGTAAAATCCCGATTCGATCGTAACGATTTTTTTGCTAACGAGCGCCCGATCGCAGCGACTCTCGTCAACTTGTTAACTCATAAACAAAATACTTCAAAAATATTTATGCGAGAAAATGTTGTACTGCAGTTATGTTTTATTATTACTTATATGCCTGTTTTCTCCTTGAAATGCACGTGTACAAAGTATGATAGTAATAATAATAATTGTGCGTTGGGTTTAAATGAGCCCATAGAGGGAGTGAGAGAGGGAGAGAGAGAGAGAGACCTGCACCGCCGCCGTTAAGGTCAAAGCGTAAAATGTTGTCTAACTTTCGTCGAATTCCATGTGTGGTTATGTGGGTGTGTTTAGTAAAATATAACGAACATCGGTCTCCTCTTGATATTACGGATCCGAGTGACCATTAACGTTTTTTTTTTTATTTTTTTTTTACTTATTTTTCTCTCTCAGCCATACCGTATAAGATCACCCAAACGAGCGTTGATCGGAGAAATCTATGCGTGTACGTTTGGTTACACGCCGTGAAACACAATCCGACTAATAATAATAACAAAAAAATGAAATCAACATATTATAATGACGATCAAATTCCATTTGTTACTTTCATCGTATTCTTGACCGTCATTGTCAGCGTCCTTTCCCTCGAACATATATTGTAATTACATCATCCATCATCGTAATTTACTAATATACCAGGATATAATATACTATCGCATGCGTTTGTGTTTTTCGTCCCCCCCCCCTCGAAAAAAAAAAATCACGGATTATCGTTTCGTTTTCTGTTCGTAGAGTGCCGGGTGAATAAATAATGTCTATAAGTCGTAGCGATCCGACAGTTGACAAAAATTGATACTGTATACGTAATATTATTATTATGATTATTACCATACCATACGTTGAATAAATTAAACGCGTTCATTTTTCTCCAATACTGTTTTTGTCCAACGAGAAATCATGTATAATATTGTATCCGTCCGATGAACATATTATACGACGTACGGAATGTTTCGAAACGTACGATTCGTGTATAATATCATATTATCATTGCATAACATCGTGCGTAATAGTTTATGGTGTATACGTTACGATAAACATCGAAAACAAACGATAATACACACTTTTAAGTGAATTGCTCTTGAGGCCGACCTACGGGTTCAAAATATACTATTAATGTATTCGTATAAGTTCTCACGCGGACTTCTTCGGCAAGCAACATTTTTACATTATGCGTTTTCGCGCATCTCTTTCGCACGTCGATACGACACCGTCTGTCGTCTGTCTGCCTGTTACGACGATTGCAAACACTGCGATATCGGTAGCGGTGCCTGTAGAAAGTTCGAAAATCGCGCGTTGTAATACGTATAGTAGTACCTGGATATACGTATCCTTAACGGCGCGATGTTGTTGCGATCGTAACGAGTACTTGCACGCGGCTACGCGACAAATAAAGAGCGTCTAATTAAATTCGACTCGTACAAACGCGTTATCGATTACGGCCGTTATCGTCTTATTACGATCTTCGTCGTAACATCACATAACGTCTCCCTCCCCCCCCTGTTCCCGCCACCGGTTTGAGGTTTTCCAAACTTTCTAAGTGCAGTTGCGAGAACATGACACGTGTACAACGTTACGAGGCACTTAAGTAACAGAATAGTTACCGCGCGCTCGCGGTACATCGGCTGCAGTCGAACTTCTGTTCAACGAAACTTACCTGTGTACACCACGTTATTTTCTGAAAACAATCTCTGATGAACGAATAATCATCGAAATTATTCGTTTTAATCTTTATATAATAATACATATTTGTATTTCGGATCTTCTATACGTATATAGTGTACACGGTAAAGTAAAATCTCGCCACAATTCGTCACGGATTGCAATTTATTAATATGCACACACCTACACCGATACACCACTGTTGATATTTTTTATTACCGTGCAACATGATTTTTATTGTATTATTATAACACTATATTGCATAATATTATTAAATTCGCATACGTTTCGTTCGGTGAATTTTTGACGAATTTTTTCAAAGGATAGTCAAGTACGTTGAACAGAGGTTCGGCCGTACACGTACGTTTAGGTGTCGTGTACTCGGGGTCGGGGTGAGATTGGTTTATCGGCGATCGTGCGAAAGACAATATTAAGCATTCGGTCGTCGACGTCGCGAAAACGGTGCGCCGCGTAAAGGTCAAGTTCGAAACGTGTGGGAGAGGCCGCTGCCGCCGCCGGCCGCCTTCGTCGTGAACGCCGAGTCGGCGCCGGCGGCGGGTGTGTAAACTTTCTACCGATCGACCGTATAGTGTATAGCTGATACGCGTGCGCATACGTATAGATTTAAAATACAATATCGTTTATACACGCTTAGGTATGGGCACGCTGCAGCGCGTGCGCGCACGAAAGCAAGAGTGGCGGAGAAAGTCCACACGCCTGAATAATATTTCACCGTGCGCGTAAGGGCGGCGGGGCGCACAACTGGTTCCTTCTGAGAATTTCTATTCCGGCCCGCGATAATATGTTCACGCACAAAGGGTGGCGGTCCTCCGTCGGTCGTCGCGATCTACGAGATACGATCAAACGATGCGACGGCTCGCGAAGCGAAACCGTACACGTGGCTGAATAGTGCCGTATAGACGTGCGATGTGTGCAACTCCTCTACATCACGTGCAGGCTCACGGAGCGATCGTACCAGGAAATCGTCACACCACACTCTCTGTCAGTGTCCAAACCCTTAGGAGTCCTGGGGCATGTGCGAGGAACAATAATCGTCGTGTGCCGAAAAAATCGAGAGACACTGTGTTGGATGAGATAAATTTGTTCGACAATGCGTTTATTGATCGCGCAACGGTGAACGCGGCTGCATTATTTATTATTATGATTTCGTACGCTCGGCGGATGGGTTTTGTCTGAAAGCGATCAGCTGGTTGGAAATCCTCGCGGGGACGGTTCTAAGATAAACAACCCTGAGCGTCCTTCGAAACCGGACCCGTCCCGCTGCACGACGGGCGCTCTGCTACGTGCACTGCTCGTATCATTATATCGTTATCGTCTAGTACGTATCGCGTGCGCTGAAGTCTCTCGCGTTATACCTACACTGCTTATTATCGTTTAAGAACTGTTGCTTCCGCGACGACGATACTTTTACCGATATACGTATTCTATACCACAGCGGTAGTTGCGTGTACGGCACGCGGTGCGCTGTACAATTATTAATTTTTCCCCTGCAATCACTCATTATCGTTGCGTGCGCTCTATTCACTGGTTTCCTCCCCGGAAAAACGTCTGTATTCTGTTGCACCCGACTTTCAAAAACGATCGGTGCACACCTGACGGTGAAAAGGGCGAGTTTTTCGACGTTTTTGTCCGGAGCGCTAGTGAAACTTCTTACGCCACCGTTCGCGCGTACGTGTTACAACAACGGCTCGTCGACGACGACCAACCGGATAAGTGTTGCGCACTCCACCGCCGCCGCTGTCTCGCGACAACTGTACCACATGGCATGGGTAATATAATAACGATAATAATGCACTCCGACGGAATTGTTGTACTCGTGTACGCGTTGCACACACGCATACGCGTTGCGGGGAAAAACGCGACACATATTATATCATTATTATCGTTATTATTATTATTATTGTCATAATGCAGTTGTACAACCTCGCCCATTATCGAGTTCAGCGGACCGCCGGCAATCGACACGTCGCGAATAATAATAAACAAAATGTCACACGGTACGATATACGCGACGCAGTGTCTTGCCCACGCGTCGTTCTGCAGTGACACGATGTGAAGCGGTTAAAATTTGCCCGTTCGTGTACACTATACGATTATACTGTTATTATTTGCCGTATTTTTTATATTTATATTGGGAAACGATCGATCGGGGCCCCGTGGATTTTCGACACCGTGGAAAATCCACGTGTCAATCGAGCTCGTGCGCGCCCGTTTCGCGTCGCAATCCAAATATTAAATTTTATTATCACGCTTGCGGAAAGGGGACAAGTCCATTAGGCATTGTTATCGATTTGTATTTTACCGTCGATCCGTACGGTTCACCGCGGAAACGAGACGCGCACATGCACGTTATTGTCCGACGGTCAATGTAAACGTTTAAAAATCGTGTACACGGAAAGGAGCACCTACTGTCGGGGCGTCGCCCGGGTAAAAAAAAAAATTGGGGCCAACTATTTTTAAGCACATTAGCATTTGTTAGGAAAATTTCGGTAAACGAGTATTGATTTATGAACACTGTATTTACAATAAATTGAAAACGGTTTAATACGCTTAAACGCAGTTATACGAGGCTTAATAACCGGGCAATGTGAGAACAATTTTCTAGGGGTAGGTGAGTGGTATTTTTTTATCCGTTCCGGTATGATATGTAAATGTGCAAACCGTCTCTGTCAAAGACGGAAAATATTGTTAAAAGCCGGAGGGGGAGGACGTGCGATCGGTTTTAGTTTTTTATCTCTCTCTCTCTCTCTCTCTCTGTCCCTCGAAATATTAAAGAAATTGACCATCCCCTTTCCGTACTTGGTGCACTTCGTTCACATATCAATTATCAAATACGTCCTGCGCGCGCATAGTGCACGTGCACGTGCAGCCGACGAGCATAATGATAATAATAATAATAATAATAGCAATACGATTTCCGCGTGTGTCCGTACCACGCGTCACGACGGTAAATGACGACCTAACGACGGATTGCACGGCGTGTGCACTTAATTCGGTACCGATCGAAACGTGTAGCCGATCGTGTTCGCATCCGTATCGGGTAAATCGCCATTTTTCCTCAGCTACTTCGGGATCACGTTATTGCTATCGTTGCGCTCGCCACCGCCATTGTTTCTTCGTCTCATTAGCGCGCGGTAGGTACGGCGATTATATTATTATTATCATTATTGTTATTATTATCATCATCTTTTTTTCACTCCGTCGTCTTACGAACAGCTGTGTTCACCGATTTATTACGAACAATTTCGACAACGTCGTTTACGCTCATCGTCGGCGCGCGCGCTCCCGTCTCCTCCGGTCGTCCACGAGTCGTGTATTATTATAATTATTACGTACCTGTAACCTACATATTATCATATACATAATTACGTATATTATGTACATTCGCACTGTGTACGTGTTCGCAGCGATCGTGCTTCCGCAACATGATCGACTCATAATGCGACTACTCCTCCTTCTCATCCACCTCCTCCGGACGACTTATTATCGAAGTGATCGTCTTCTAGACCGTTTCAAAAACGCGCTTTCGCCACGCCGACGACCAGTGTTATTGTACATATAATATATATATGTTTATAATAACTCGTGTACGGGTCGGGTTATGTTCGATAAAAATATATTACGCTCATACTATTATATACTCGTTTGCGGCCCACCGATCGACAGGATTCCCTTTTACAGTGTTTTACTATACGGCGCTCAGCGTCCAGAGTTTCGCGCGCGTATCGTATACACTGTACTGTACGTACCATAGGTGTAGGTTGGCCTGTGCGAATTCCAAACCGGTATCTCGACGCGAAAGTGAAATCTACCGCCGCCTGCGCACGATCGCGCCAAAGGGTTAAAAAGCTACCGGATCCGCGGGTTCTAGTACGCGTGATAACGGATACCGCGGCGAACGAAACGCAATAATTATTGTATACATTATTATACAAGTAGGTAGGTAGGTAGGTAACCGTCGAAAGTGAAACGCGCGTACGCGGTATATGAAATGTACACGCGGCGATAAACGTCTGATTATAATAAACGAGTGATTTGCACTTAAACTAGTTCCGAGCGCGAAAAATAAAAATCGTACGTAGAAAAAACAACGATTACAATCTTCGTTTCCGTTGCGCCCGTGCGAACCAGCACCGCGTTAACTAACCCGTAATAATGACGACCGCATTACCTGCACACATCAATTAAACGCGCAGGAAACGTTTTTATTTACTCTTACGGGTCAAGGTGTCGTCGTCGTCTTCGTCGGCGGTAACGGTTTTTTATGTTACATTGTGCACATTTTGTTTTCGTCCGTACGTCGAGCACACCAAATTCGTTGTTGTACCTACCGCCGCGGCGTAATACCGTGTACGAGCACCTGTTGTTATATACCCGTGCACACGCTCGTGGACCGAGGTATATACGCGCAAATAAAGGCAGGCCGCGGACGACTCGGCCCCTCCTGGAATTCTTAGTCGCCCACCAACCCCAAAATCTGATGATTTCATCACGTAGTTTTCGTTCGATTATATTATGAAAAACGTGTTGTTTCTACTTTTAAATCTGTGAAATTAATATCATAATCAGCTGTGCATCACTCATTAGTCATTAAAGTCAAAAGTTATTAGTCTTATAATATTATATCCATGTTCCTACCATCCGGTCTGATCGTAGAATACGTACCCTGTTTGATTGTAAGCTTATTGCGATCGTAACGAGGAAAACTTGTTCAGGGGTCAAAAAGCATCATAAGAGTATCCACTATAGCCCCCACCCCCCACCCACAAACAAGTTAACAGTCAAAAACTACTGCTCACGCCTATGTCGTGGAACCACTACTACGCCCACCCGGTCCCACCGGTACATAATATTTGTACACACTTGTCGGGGTGAGACGGGTGGCGAAACACAATAGTAATTAGCCGAAAAAAGAACCAGTTATAATATATATATTATATTATAATGTATATTTATGTATAGACGCGCGTGCGAAATTATTATTATTATTATTCTGTTTGTACCTAGATATTTATGATATATATAATAATAATACCTGTTGCGTGTATCGTATAATATACCTACCTACCTACCGTTGGACGCGAACTCGCGGCAAACGATTTAATGACGTTTAACGGGAGAATGGCATTATTATTGCACTGGATAAACACCAAAAGACGCTGCGGACCGACCGAGATTCTCGTTCCCGTATATTTGTATTATTTTTTATTTCCCGTCACTTAACACTGCGATATTATTATACGGCCGTCGTAGAAACTACGTACCATCATCGTTAGTACGCGAACGATACAATAATGATAATAATAAAAAGAATGAGAATAATAATATAATTATCATAACAACAACAGCGACAACAATGATCATTATCGTGGTAAACACGGTCGTCGTCGTAGTGTTATTATTATACATCCTTCTTCGATTAAATTCAAATATCCTGGCGAAACCTTTGGAACTCTAATATGACACTAATGCGCGTAATGATACAATCATGTATTACAAAAAATAATAATTACATGCTCAAGACCAAAGTCGGAATTCGACAAAATACAATTACCATATTGTGCGCGCGAACTCTTGTCCGCGTGTTATACGAATCGAAAAACCATGTATTATAATATACGACAAAACCAACCGTGTACACACGGTATACACCGATTCGGTTAACGCGGCCGTTCTTTATATTGTTTCCTCGCCTCTTTGTCCAAACCACCTGTCGTCGCAATGCCCGGGAGATGGAGAGCAAAAATAAAACGATATATTTTAGTGTACGTAGATTCCTTTTCGAAACCACCGTCGCCGTCGTCGGTACAAATCGGTACGAAAACACGATGTTTTTAGTTCATCGAATAACGTAAGTGGCGCAATTAATGATAATAAGTTACGTTCCGTTATTACCGCACTACGACCGAACTGTTGCGCCTGCTCGACGCGTATAGTTATAATATGTACAGGCACTTCGGGCGGACGGTTTTTTATTATTTTCTGTTTTTTTTTTCGATACAATAAAATTATATAAATTGGTATATAATATTACGATGTACATAATTCTGACCCGACACCGTATGTACGTGTATTATAATACATTATAACGAGGCAAAATGTGTTTCGGTGGTTTTTTTTTTCGCGTTCGACCGTCGCATCCGAATTACTTACATCCGAAACTAATCGAGTATGTAATATTATTAATAGAATAATAATAACAATAACAACATCGTGTAATAACCACACTGCAGCGGAGTTTGGATCGTGGAGTGCGCGTGAAGTCGACTATAAACACGGGCGAAAAAAAAAGCGAAAAACTACTTACAGGCGCATTATACGTTATTATTATCCTCCGTCGCGAGACAGGTCGCAGTTTCGCAAAACCGTATGTGACATAACCGCCGGCAAACGGGTGTGCGCGTCTGGATATCGGGACACGACGATGCCGCCGCCGACGTTTTCACGCGTTCGTGATGATACGTCATATATTATCAAACATCTCGTACGTCGCATTATGCACGTGTACAACGCATAACGCGAGTCGGTTGACATGATATTGCGGTCGCCGCGCGATGACGAGACAATCGTAACTGTCCGTTTGCCTTATTTGTGTATTGCCTTGCCGCAGTTACGAAGATTTCGCTGCGCTCGCTGTTAAAAAATATTTACAAGTAGCCTGTATATGTTACTAAAAAAAAATGGAAACTGTAAGGATGCACTTGGACCGATATGAGGTGTTGATATTTTATCGCGACCCTCGAATGGAATACGTTTGGAGACCCCTGGCCGTACAGTGTGTAGCGGCGTGCTCCTGCGTGTGGATTACACCGGCCGGAAACGTTTCCGGCTTCTCTTCCGCGGAACGTCCGAGAACCGGCGATTATAGGTGGGCACACATCGCGGCTCATCATTATAATCGTTACGCTGCTCCGAAAACGACTACGCGCGTGCAGTTTAACAATTATACGGGAATTGTGCTCGCGATAAATCAACGCGGAATCATGATATTATAATAATCGTCCGCGGGGCGGAAGTGCGACCGACTCGCGGTGAATGCGGACCGCGCGCACACGACCCGTGTGAGCGTTTGCCGAGCAGTCGGTCGTCAAAAAACTCACGTTGTATTATCGTGCACCAAAGGATAATCAAATGTGGTCGGGCTACGACGTTTTTCGACGGCACGCGTACGTATGCCTACTATACCGCGATCATGGTATAACTGCACCGGTTATTACTGCTATCGAGGTATGTTCAATACCATCCGCAAGTCTTCCGATCACGCGAGGACATCGCGTCGTACTACGGAACGTGCGTATGTTCCCGTTAGGGAATCGTCGCGCGGCAAGTCGGATGTGATGATAATAAAAAATAATAACATCTGTCCATTAGCATAATAGTGAAGCCTACCCACCCGTGTACCGTTATCGAGACGACTCGAAAATTGTGACGATGACGACTATATTCTCTGTACATAGTAGAGTATACATATTTCGTGAATTTCCAAACCGGCGGCCATTATATTATATCGGACCGGTTTCGCGTTTCCCGTAATGAGGTGCATCGGTGACAACTGCAGACATCCCGGTAATGGCAATGACGACAACAGAGTCCGCAGATCGCGTGCGTTTCTGTACGGCTTCGGCAGATAATACAATTGTAATCATTTTATTGCGATAACGCAGCAATTATGTCAAGCGTAACCACCCCTGAGGGGTACGTTTTCGAAAAATTGTATACGGACGCGTAGGGTAGTTTAAGCTGGGAAAACTGGTTACGCTGCGAAATCGACACACCACCGAATCGAAGGTGACGAACGCGGATTTAATCGATGGACCACGATGATGTCCGATTACGTTATACACATTGATGTTTTTATAAACCACGGCGTCCTATAAAAATACAATCGTACCTTAAATATCACGGGTTAAAAAAAAATGAAATTATGTGGATGAAATTTCGTATTTTCGTCCGTATACGACGTTATTATAATATTTTAAGATCAACACGTTTTTTTTCCTTTTTTATTTTTTTCATTTCCGTCTATACGGCCACGGAATCCGGAACACCGATCAGATTTTAACGACAAATTAAAAACAAAATAGAACTCGACAAATTATTATTGGGAGTTCAGCGTTCGACGCGTACCTGTAATAAATTAAACGGCGGTTTAATCGATGTGGCGGCTTAACGAAACGTAAAAGTTTTTTCGCCGGTCACATGTATGTTCGTATACATTCATACACATGTTCCTATTCGTACGTGCTCGCGCCAGAGCATATCATAAACGACACGTCCATGTGATATTATGTACAGCTCTATAGCCGAAGACTAGTTCTCACGAGCGCCGTCCGATCTATAACATTACAACATCGTCGAATAGGATATTACCATAAAATATATTCCCTAGTTACTAGAGACGCGACACGAACGTGACCGATTTATTGTTTACGATCGGAACACGGAAAAAGAAAAAAAAACAAACGACGATACGCAACGACCACATAATATAATCGTTCCGGAACGATCCGTTCGATCTCCGTCGAGTGCGCGCACAATTATTATTATCAGGCGCTATATGCTATATTATGTACTGTACTGACGACGGGACCGTTTTCGTTTGCCAAAATTTACGAACCGTTTCAACCAGAAAGAAAGAAAAAACAGAATAGTGCTTATACGGCTTTAAGCCCAACATCGTACTGCAGGCCCTGTTGTCCATACATTTATACGTATCGGCGTTCTTGACAAAATATGATACGCGCATGCGCAAACTATTAAAATTGTATTCTACGAGAAAAACTTGAAATAATGCTTGTTTCGCACGTCAACTCGGTGCAGCCTAGTCCGCGGCTTCGAAGATTATTTTTCGCAGCGTGCAAAATTCTATATATTATAATTTATAATCATGTTATTCCGGTCGGCGGCGGCCGGATTGAAAAAGGGCGAGCTCGTGAAGCCAAATACACATTTTAACTTGCGACGATAAATCGTACATCGCGTACCATCGCAGCGGCTCGAAAAACACCATACCACGATATCGATATCCGCAATATTTTCATGTTCGTTTAGAACGAATGGCGAACGACACAGCGGGCAGGACGCGAACGAACGAGACGGATCGTTTATTTTTATTATTTTTCTTTCCATTTCTCTGTTCCGCAACATTTTCGCGAGACGCACGTGGCCGCGGCGCGGACGAGGAGGTTAGCGCTTTTTTCGCGGTGCATCGATCAACGTCCGAGGGCACTGCGTAGTCCGCGCGTACACCATACGATAAATGATTGTCGGCGGCGTTGGTGATGCTGCCCGGAAGGCTTTGATTTCTCTCCGCGCGCCAACCGGTTATCGGAATTCGGGACCTACTTCTTCGAGACATCCGGCACTTCCACGAGAGACGTTCACCGCCGAAAACACGCACCGATCCTCCATTAGTACGAGCGCGTGTTATTATTTGTTTGTGGTAAGAGAAAAATGTAAAAAAAACAAAAATCAATGCGGCAGACGCGCCGGCAACAACATGTTATAGCCGTCGCGATCTCGTCACGAGTTTTCGTCGATCGTCATAATATGTTATTCATTACCGCGGTCCGGCACTTCATCACGCGTACACATAATATAATATGCCCGCAGATATCTACGTCGATAAAACTACTTTTCTGATGCTCCGTCGGCGACTCCGCTACGATTTCCTGCGGTATAACTTACTGCACTTGTGATGCGTTTAGTACTATAGTTGCGCACAGTTATGACGTGTACATATAGTTCACTACAGACGGCGCGGCAATTTGTTCGAAGTAAACACGTCGTCGTCTGCGGTGTCTAAAATGTTGCATTTTTCGTTATTTTCACGAAATGTTAAACAAATGTTTGCGGCTCACAACGTATGTACACTCTGCGGTTGACTACGAGCCTAGACGTTTTGAAAATCGATATAAACGTATCGTAGAAATATTGTTAACCATCAGCGCGAACCGACGTTTGCTTGCACGCGGGACGCAGTTACCGCGGTTCACTCCGACGAGTACGATTTTACTCTCCAAACAATATGTCGTGGTACACACCCCTAACAATTACTATACCATACTACCTACCTACCGTACTACTGCACCACGTATTGCACACGATTTCGCGACGGTTCAACGAGTCGTCTTGCGATCTTTTGGCGTCGGCGAACGCGACGGGTAAACGAGAAATGTTCGCACCCTTGCGTTTTCCGGCGAGCAAAGCGACTTTTCCGATCGCATAATATTTACCATAGCACTACCGCACCGTCCCGTGACGACGGGGGACCAGCGAAACAGCCGAAACCACGACGTAGTCAACGGACGACAGCGATATAATGTGACGTTATACCGTGCAGGGTGATGGAACGTCCGGTGAAATATTCAAACACTATTGTTTTAGATCCACCGCGAACAGGTTTTGAATTTTAATAGGAAACGCCTAAACACACGCACGTTATCGCACGGCACCGTGCACCGTACTCCGCGGAGAGATGCAAAGATGCCCAGTGTACATATACACCTGTATAATGTATGCGTGTACATTATTTGGACGTGAAGAGCAAAAAAAGTTTTCGAAAACCTAGGCGATACTGTGTGTTCATTTCGCCGTGCTTCGTGATCACAATAATAATTAATCCGAATTACGCGGCGGCGGAAGGAACACTCACCAACAGTCTTCAAATTTGTACGGACATTTTGCGAGTACGATTCCGAGATTTTCACCTCACCGCGGAAACGCCGACGAACTTCCAAAGTACTGAAGTTGGCCCGCCCAAATTGTCGTAGAACCCCGAAACCGGTGCCAAACGATTCGGTGCAATTCGCGAATCATTTCACGACCCTCTCCCCGATTTTTCATTGAAGAATTTGAAAATACTTCCGAAAACACGAATCCGTCTCCGGTGCGCGCGGTCGAAGATGATGAACACGTAAGACCTTGTCATAACAATTATCGTGATATCATTATTTCGTCGGTTTCCGGCCGGACCGCACGCGTGACACGCGTGTACAAAAGCGATCCAAGTCGATCGACTTTCATAATATTTTTACGTTTACGGATTTCCTGGGAAACGCACGCACGTGGTAACACACCACGATATCAATGTACAGCTACGTATTTGTATCGTATAACGAGTTCACGCGACAGTCGCGTACCAATAACGACGATGACTATTCCGCTGTACATTCATCTGCTGCGGCGTATGTATACGCATAGTGCCGGTGTAATCGGTTTGCACGCGCTCACTGCTACGGGAATCTGTGCCGCTGCGAAGTCATCGATCTGTCGTGAAAAACGTTCAGTTTCCATGCAAGCGGGAACGGAGTAGGAGGAGGAAAAAAAAAATGTAAATAAAGAAAAAAAAAACCCGAACAAACAAACGGCTCTTTGCGCGCGAATTTCGGTAACGTCACCTTTTAACGGGACATCGCGTGTATAGTGTACATGGTAAATACGTCTCGACGACGGCGAGCGATTAGATTCAGCAATTATGCGACGACGACTATGAACGCGCAGCTGCCGCGATTGAAACGCAATCGGGATCTACAGCTGATATCGTACCGCGGCCAAGACTTTTGTAGATATCGCACGATACCTGTATAACACGCGTACGCGTCGATTGTGCGGAAAACGATTCCGACGTGACGTGGGGAAATCAGCCGCGTCGCTCCGAGAGAAATATAATTGCATTCGCGATCCACGCGGTATACTGCTCCAGTACCATATCACGTCGACGATATTATTATTTATTGCGATCGACGCGTGTTGTATGTGCCGACAGTCAAATAGACCAATTGAGCAAATGAGCTGAGAGGTAGCGTATTGTAAATTGATATTAAATGACAGCCGGTCGGACGAGACCGGGGCAGAGTGTGCGTGTTTTAGTTGAAGCAAGTATGTGCAGGGACTGCGACGCCACGATTGATTTTTGTGTTTTATCAATATAGGCTTTTGGTGTGAATCATTGTCTTATTTCGAAAACCCGTCAACTCTTAAGAGTTTAACAAATATTTATTAGTTTTGATCACTAAAGAGAGGATACCCTCGAAAGAGCGAACAAGTCCGAACTCGCGGTCAAGATATGCACAAACGTCGCCGCGAGTGTACGTATTATATAGATTTGTATTTGTTGAACTGTCGTAACGATATAACTGTGCAGCAGTTATCGTCGTCTCGCAACCGTCTGCCGTCGTGATGGAGTCGTCGTGGCGGTGTTTGATTGTGGCCTGCCGACGGCGACGGTGAACTCGTCGAGATGAGACTAATTACCGCGTGCCACTACTCGGTTGTAGGGTACATTGTGTACGCGAGCAATACCAGACTCTCTCGCCGCAGCCACCGTACGTACTACTCGCCGAATAAAACGAAGCCGAGTTTCTTTCAAAAAGTGCAAACAACTCTTATAAGCGTTAGAAAATGAAATTTCGAAAACAAAATTGGGTAGATCAAAGAATTTTGATCACACGATACGTTAGTAATTTAGTTGTTATTCTATAAACATTCGACACATTTGCCGAGTATACTTGTATTAGAATTTAATAGATACTTCATGATTTTTTAGGTAATTTTTTCTCGCAAAGTTAGAACATTCTTCAACTTACCTTCTTAAGAAATTTGGTTTTACAACTACATCGACCTCTCTCACTTGAAGAACCGTTTTTTTTCTCGAGAGCAACGGTACATTAGTTTCAAGTATAAATGACTCTTCCTTGTTTCTCGTCCTGCCTAGGAGTCTTATCCGACCTAGAAGTTTCTTCTGTTTATTTTTTAAAACTTTGTACTATTATTATTACTGTAACATCATTCGGCATACGTGTTACGTGTTCGGTATATATTTGATTTTTATAAACCGTCTAATCTCTCGTTCTTCTTTTGGTTAAACAAAGAACCTAACCTATCGCCTGTGAGCGTCAGCAATTTGCACCCTTGAAAAAGTGTCCGCTGTAAGCACGTGCCGAGGCTTACCACGACCACGTCACGTAGTCGTATACGTATCGTCTACTACCAATACCGTGGTGAACCGTGTTTCTGTTGACGTGTGTGTATTTATATTTATCGCACGGCCGGCGACCTGCTGCTGTTCTGCCGTATAGAGACGTCAAACTATCGAAATGTAACATCGTGCATTACGTTCGATATAATAAGCGCACGAGCGCGTGTTGACGGGAATCGGTAAACGCATTTCGAGCTCGTTTTCGGCGCCGACCGACCGCGCGTACCTCCCGCGGAGGCGACATGTATAAAATAGAATAATATAATAAACAATAACGTACGGTTGCGTGTAGGCACGCGCCGCGGGAGAGCCCGGAAAAATCGCGTTCCCGACCGTCGCGCGTCGGGAGTCGTCCGCGGTCCAAACCACGATTTGTTTTCAACAATAAACGGTTTCGTATTTTTTTCATTTTTTTTTTCTATCTATCGAATCCGCCGTAGAAATGAAATCCTATTCGTACGGAATCACACGCGCGTTTTCCCTCTCCCGACTGGCGGACGCACGATGATGCCTACATAAACATCATGGTATCGTACAGCCTGCAGTTACGTACCACCGTATTATAGGCATACCTGTGTTGTATATTATGTTCGCGTGCAGCGTATACGGTACATAACGTAATGTGTGCAGACGGTTTCGCGTGGAAAACATTAAACGAACTGTATAAATAATGATTCGGCGGAATGGCGGAAAAAACTTTCTGCAAACGACATAACGAGCTTAACGGAATCTGACCGTGTAATAGCGTAGTGATGGAAGAAAAAAATTGATATTGCGATGAAAAATAAACGATATTGTTCGGTCGTAAAAAAAAAAACGAAAAACCTCTAAAACGCATAATATATTATCTGCGGGAATAACAACGAAATTCCGTGTACCTTCGCAGGACGTTGTTGTAGTATACGTGCGATCGCCTACGGATTTACGAACCGAGCGATTGTCCAATAAGTCACGACCCGTGTGACGTGCACGCTGTGCAATATTATTGTATTCATTTCCGAGCGAATATTTCATCGGTCACCGCGGTGTGGCGTCAACGTAACACGCAATAATAACAATAGTAATAACGTATTAGATCGCGTACGCGAGTTCGACGCTGTCGGGGGAGGGAGGGCGGTTTTTTATTACCAGCAATAACCGTTTCGAACAGCTCTAAAATTAGCCTATTTTCGTTGTTCTCGTGATCGCGCGCGCGCACGTCCGTCGAACGAAATGAAAACATCAAATATGCACGATATACGCGTATTCCATAGTATTGGTACTACGTGCACGCGCATGGATACGTGTCGTTCGAAATGTCGTTTGTACTCGTACGCGAGACGTACGCGTTCGAACTCGGACCGCGGGAACACGATCGTGTCCATAACGCGCCGAGTACATGCTGCGTATATAATTATTATTATTACTATTATTATTATATCGGCCGAAACGCACATGTGACCCGCCCCTCGGACGTGATTCCCGATCCGACGTCGATTTCTTCTGACGATAACGCCGTGCTGAAGAATCGGCCGACGACGTGTGGGCACCGTGGTATAGCCGATATTTAGTGGGCAAACGACGAGTAGATTTTTATGCGCGCACGAGCAGTGCCGGACCTGGCGGTGATGCGATGCCTCGGACGCAGCTGGTCTCAGATTTGTTTCGTGTCAATATGGTACGTCGTTCGACTGCGATGATGATCTATTAAAAACATACTATCGTCGAGTTTTGAACGAATCGATTTCGCGAACCGTACGAATCCCGTATTGAATTATTCGTTGGACATTGACCACTATTGTTCTCGACTCATTCGAATACGCACGATCGTTATTTTTACGTTTTAACACGTCGTATACGTTGAAAAAATACGAGATAAGTCAGTTATCTTTCGAAAGGCCTCCGATAATTGAATGGTATATGTGCAGTTGCAGCCCGGCCTGCATAGACTTGTGTCCGGCGGTCGGCACTTTATGCGCATAGGAGGTGCCGTGGAACATGTGTGCGGAGAAGGATCGAGAAAATTGACTAGATCACGCGAGGTGGAAAAAATTCTATAAAATATGGCACGATAAATCGACGTCGTCGTCGTAAGAATGCCGCTGTACAAGACGCGTGTCTGTATAATAACCGCGGTTACCGTGTCGGCCCAGCATCGGCCGGCGGTTTTACCACTATACATGCACGAGTAGTATATAGGTACTAGATGAAACGCGAACCCGTTAACTCGCGACAGAATATATGATTATAAATAAACGGTCAATTGCGTGGATACGAACTATTATCATCTCGCGAATAATATTCGCGTTTTCGTTGAAGCGTTAGTCGAAAAGGGTTCGCGCGCAGTACAGCTAAGGAGTGCGCGGGAAATCTAAAGAGTATAAAGAATAAAATACGTAATAATAACTCGCGAAAACCTGTCCCGCGCCCGAAATTCCACGTACGTACCTACCGCGTTCTCACAGCAGCCGTGTAGGCAGGTGCCTGGAGCGGAGAAAGGTATATACATAAAGAGGTGACGAATTTTATGGGGATTTTTTTTTCCTTTTTGATTTAGAAAACTATCAGACTAGGTACAGGCAAAAATCTTCTAAAATGGTATTATATGTTTATATATTATAGAAATCTGCTAAGATTTCTTTTTTAACTAAACCCACGATCATGTTGATCGGCACACGTATATAATATTATATATTACATTTTAACCATACGCTGCAAATCTCGCGATAAATAGAAGGGTTTTTAGCCGTATAAAATAATATTTCCTCACGTGTCCCTAGCCGTGTTATGATGCCGAACTTAAGTCCGCCGTGCACGCCATTTGTCAAGTCCATTTGTCCACGTATCACGATGAACCTACGAAGTACAAGGACGATCGACGAGATCATTTGATGAAAACAATATAATAATATCGTCTCGACTGCGCTATACAGATACGGCGATTAGCTGAGCCGGTTCCGGTTCCAACGGACTTCGTATTTATCTCGCGCTCGCGTCCGCACGTATTCAACATAATATTATAATATTCTGGTTCTTTGACTTCACATCGGTATCACGGGCATATAATATTGTACTCCAGGAGTCGGAAAAATTTTAAGCTACGCAGTATTTTAAGATTTTCATTGGGGCCGAAATAAATATTAAAACAATCAGATATCATATAATTTGAGTTATAAATCTTGGTTGTCCATATCAACCAGTTTCGAATGAAATGTATTGGGATAGAAACATTTTTAAAAATATTGCGATTTGAGTGAGATAATCGCTCGTAAATTATAATCGTGAAAATACAATAGCCACGGATCAAAAACATAAAATGAATACTTTATATTAAGTAAGACGTCGGGTATGAAATCAGAATTTTAAATATCACGAGAAATATTCGGATGACCGCTGGAAAAAGTTACTACGACCGCACGCTATTGTTATAACTACAACCGTGTGCTTAACGTAGTGATCATATGTGTGCATCCAATACGCACGCATGCATCCCAATACGATTTGGTTTTCATTTGATTATTTACCGTCCGGTGGACGGACGGTCGACCGTGTAATGTCGGTGGTCGCTAAGAATGTGTATAATATCCATTTTGGAATTGAAAAAAAAAACCGAAATTCACGCTCGGTTGTTTTCCGTGCGGTTACCCTATACCGACGGTCGTGGAACAATAATAACGAATGATAGTACAATATAATATATTGTTCTAAAGCGAACAATATTTACGCATTGTCTGACGTATTACGGATGTAATGTAATGTAATATAGTAATAGTTGACACGTGTTTCAACGCGCTTATTTTGCGAAACAAACGAAAACACACGCTGTATATTATAATACAGCTGCTGATGGCTCTATTTCACTTGTATTTTAATACGCGCATAAATAGATTCCCATTTATAAGTGTACACAAACAATTGGTGCGCGCGAGAGAAATGTTCAACAGTTAACACGATTCATTTTTAACGTGACACCATCGATCTCTTTATCGTCGAATCTCATCGAAGATTAGCATAGTAATGGGAATGGTAGAAGAAAAAAAAACGGCAATTCTTATACGAGATCATGAGAAGCGTTTTATGTATAATGCGTTATTATTCATTTCGCTGCAGTTTGGCAGTGTACAGTTGAGTTATTCCATTAAATCGAATAACAACTATAACAGTAAGTATGTACACGAGACGAAAAATGTTTTACGTATATTTTGCTCAAACATCGCGAAATACCAGTACGCTAGGCGCAAGTCCCGTTGCGCATCATGAGCGCTAGAGAATAACGCTGAATGATGCACAAGTTTTTGCTACATCACATAGAAAATTGATAATAACACCAGCGCACCACTTCACGTTCAGTAAACACTATACAGTATTAAACGTCTGCATAACGCACCGTCGTCCTTCTGAAGCTAATGATTAGTGACTTGTGTTCGCCTAACGAATCGATAGAATAAGGAATTTTTTTTTTTCTACAAATCTACAAAACTGTACAGCGCACACACGCCGTGCGCGGCAGAAAGGCACGAGTGGGATATTCGCAGTGTTACGTAAGGGGAACCGACCGCCTGACGATGGCGCTTCGGCGCGAGTTTCATGATTACACACTATATCACGTACAATAGGTATTTGAATGGGGAAAAGACATCGTTTCAACGGTGTTCCGTGCGCGCCGCTGCGCCGTCACAATGCACAATACTCGACGTAAACCGACGTCTATACGTGTACGACAATAAGCGGTTTAATCATGATTGATTTAGGTTTAGATCGACGGTAATATTAATTAACGCGCGCAGTGGTCCCGGTCGCATTTCAACACCGTTTACGGGCACGCGATCTTTTTCACGAGAGTAAAATCGTCGTCGCCGTTGTAACAATCGCCAGCCGTCTGTAGCCACAGGACGGGGCTCGTCGCGCGCGTATTGTGTTCGCGTTCCGCCGAAATGGAAGTACATAATCCGAAACGTGGGGCGACCGTATAGACGGGGATATAACACAATGGGTTCGAAGCAAACTTCGCGAGAGCATCCCTCCCCTGGGTATCATCTGGACCGATCGCGAGCACAACAGATATCGCTTTGTGACGCTTTGATTTTCATCTGACAATGAGCTTATTATTATTTTCATTACATCGGCTCGCGGATCGGGCAACGAGGAATGGCGAGCAATCGTTCCACGAGTCGTATCTGTTTGCGCGAACGATCGCGATACGCACCCGCGGGGCTTCGAGCGACAATTCTTCGGACCACGCATATGTAAAGTCGGAAAGTCGCACTTTTATGAGCGTTAAGAAATGCAATTTACGACAAAATCGGGCGTTTCGACGGATTTTAATTGTACCGCGATATAATATAATTTATAAACGGGTCCACCTCTTTCACTCGGCGAATCCTAATCGTGTGCACGTTGTATTATCGAATTGGCCATATTCATCCCTGTGTATGCATTATATTGTGTTCGCAAAGTTGAACTCATTATCGAAAGGGCCGAAATATCCCGAACCTACTCGGACCATCGCTCGACTTCATGCGTCGCGTTTACTTATACACTTATTCTTCGGTCTCGACTAACTTTCAGTTAACAAGTCGAGCATGTGTACTATGAAATTTCGAATTTTATCATTAAATTCTCATTCGTCGGATCCACAATAGCGAATCGATTTATGCTGAACAAACGGAAAACATGATTTACATATTGATTTGAATACGTTCGCGGGACATAACTTCAGAGCACCGTGGTACGTAGGCGCTGTACAGACGTTTATTTCAGAAACGTGTATTGTTGGAAGAATTGAACGTCTTAGACGTTGCGCGTTTGCGTGTACCTGCACGGTCCACGACATCGACGACGATGGTGACACACCGCGACCACGGTGTGCCCGCGCGATAAGGTCAAACGGAACCGGCGGCGATGTCGTCGAACGCGCCCGCCGATCCGTGAAATTCCCTCGCTCGGCGCGCATCTGTCCCCGGCACCTCGCACCGGTTTTTCCACCTGCTCCGCCGACAAACCCCTCGACGCGTGCACCGTTTTCCGACTGCGCCGACGCGGTGCCTGCCCGTGCCCACCCGCGGTGTTGTTGCGCTCGCGTCGTCCACGTCATTCCACCGTACCGCCCGATTTTTCTGCTGCCACCACGTACCGCTGTGTTTCTTCTTATCATCTTCCTCCCGCGGTATCGACGTGCGCGCGTCATATTATAAGCAGTAATGGGAACGACGACAGCGATATTTACATACTCTGGTGCACACTGTCGCGACACCGCACGATGCGATGCGTCCCGGTCGCTGTTCCCAGCACTCGCAGCAGTGGTTTGTTCGTTTTTTATTGCCCCTTCCCGTTTTTCCTCGGGTCCCCCTACCAGCCCGCCCCGTCCGACACCGGGTTCGCTGAGACAACGCTGCCGGAACACTATCATCGCACTCGACCGCGCCCGGCCGACCATAAACCTCGAGCCGTTCGTTGCCCGCCGCGGTGATTACGCCCGAAGAGGTGCACGGCCGTATTATATACACCTTCCTATATACACAATACGTGCGCCTATGGGCATACCATGACCGTGGTAACCGTCGCCGTGCGCGTGTGTGTTTTGGTCGCCGCGGTGCTGTGGTCCGCGACGATTCGGTCGCGTACGAACTTTGAAAAGAAAACGGTCCTGGACTTGCCCCTCTGTACAGCGGGTACACGTAATACCGTACGTGCGTTTTACCGGCGTGCACCGCGCACCCGGGTGCGATGACGATGATGATACGCGTGTGTATACTAATCTCGACCGTATTCGTTTGGTTTTTTCTGTTCCTCTTCCGAGCGCATGTAATGACGTAAATATTATGCTATGCACACAGTTCGTTAACTGTAAACGGGCAACGGACGGTCTTGTGCCCGAAAATAATACCGTCAATTTTCCACGACCTCGTGTACAATATAATACCATAATACGCTATCAAAACGGCGCTGCACCGTAATATAATATCACATTATGTGTCCGTCGACCACGTTATCGTTGTGTTCGCGTAATCGCGGTCGTCGTCGTTAAGTACTGTTTTCCATAAACGCGCGCCCGACGCGTTCCGTACGGGTAGCGGGAATGCGCTGGTTTGAGCGCCGAAAACGTTTTGGTGTCGACGACGACGTGGGAACTCTCGGGAAGAAGAAGAACAAGATGATGAAGAATAAGTAAACGGTTTACTCGCGAATCGACGCGCTGCTCGTATCGTTATCGTTATTGTTGTTGCCGTCACCTCATATCCAATATCGCATCGACGCGGATTGACACGTCTTGCGCGACAGCCCGAGGTCGCGGTAAAACGTTGTCCGAAAACGAGTGAAAAGCACAAACGAAATTTAATGCGGTCTCTCCCTTACAACGCGATTTGGTCGTCATAATAAAATCGTAGTCACTCCCGTGAAAAACATTTTAATAAAAACGGAATCGGCTGAAACTATGATTTTTCAATTCGACAGCTAAATCGTCGCCGTGAAACGGTGCATTTCCACGCTATGGTTTGTGTTACACGTACCAATGTCCACGTGTGAACACAGCCTGTGGATGCTCGCCGATACGACGGTTTTGTTCACGAGACATAACCGTTCGACGCAGAAATGACACCGATTCCGTACTGTTGTTGTACGATCTCCACTCGATCCGGCGGCGTTCTCGTCGTAGGAATATCACAACATTTCATAATAATTTTATGATCCATCTTATAATATCTCCGGGGAGTGGGTATGGATCGCGCGAGGATTCGTCAACGCCCGTCCCTACTTGTAGTGGGAAATTTAAATTTTAAATCAGAATATATATATATATATATATATATATATATATATGCTGAACGTAATTTTCTGTTTTGTGAAAGTTATTTCAAAACGTGTTTGCACATGTGTATCGCTTTGTATAATGTTATTAATTATACTATTATTGAGGAATGTACGGCGTGGTCACCGATGAATAAATTACCCCGATATAGATATTTAGATCATGTCAATAAAGTACTCGAGTACATTTCATAAGCTGTTATTCGAACGTTATATTATTACAACCATCCCAATATCATAGTATATTGTACATTATATTTATTACACATTTACTTATAGTCATTAAAGTCCTTTTCATAATTCCAAGGACAGCCGTCAGCTTGCGTTTTTGTATGAACAGCTTCTACAGACTTACGAAAACTGCAATACCAAACCGGCAGACCTTCGAGTATATCATGTATGTATATTTAAAGAGGAAAAAAACAAGTCTAACCATCGTAAGCTTGAGGTATAGAGCATTTTAAGTTCATTCTAGATTATGACGAAAAAATTGTATCGCCTTTGGCAATTTGCATGCAACGTATTTCCTCATACGCCCAACAGGGGTATAATTATTTTTTGAAATTGTATCGATTGATTATTCAATAATACAAGGGGATGTTAGCTTGTTTTTATCATTTCGTTCGAACTAATAATATGAATATAATCTCGTAAAAATTAAGCGTAAACGATGATTCATTAAAATCTTGCGAGTTCTTCAAATAGTACCTATACTGTGTATCGACAGACGAGCACATTGTATTTGACGATATCTGTACAAAATAAAATGCATCCCTTTTGTTATAATTGTTAAATTTTTTTATTAAATCGATAAACTTTGGGCTATGAGGTTTGAAAAGAAAAATGTAATCATATAATTTTGGTAATTTTATAGATTCGAAGTGTGTATCGGCTTTATTCAATTGAAATTCGTATTGTTATTATGATTAAAGTGTTTTAGTCATAACGAAAATCCAAAATATCTTACGAACTAAATTGTTTTATTAACTATTACGAAAGTAACGTCTGGTCTTCTCGTATATTTTTTCTTTCCGTAAAACATATGAGAATATTATAACACAATATAAATAAATATGTATTACACGCTGCGGAAGTCGTATAACTATCGTGGAAACAGACGTTTCCCGCACATTTACTGCTCGTCGCCGTCCACAAAATATGTTTACTTTATACCGATCTATGTCAACGGCATTCCTGTATATTGGTTTTGATATTACCCGTGCGACAATGGCACGGGTAACTCTCGTTCGCATCCGCTTCGATCAATTTGCAGCGAACCCGACAACAACGGTTTTGCGCCTGTGCGTGCGCGTGCGTGCGGGTCAGGACGATCGGATACTTTATTTTTGCTCCTCTCCGGAATAATTTAAATTGCCCGAAACGTGCAGTTTAACTCTCAATTGCCGCGAGTGTAATTCGACGCATATTTCGACCGTACACGCGTATTCCACGGTGTTCCGCCGTGTGTATACTATAGCAGCAGCAGCAGAGTACAACACAATGTGTGCACAAACTGAATGAAAAAAACTTGTGTGCACACGCAGCACGCATAATACGAATACGAAAAACCGACCACGGCCGTGTCCAATCCAATTGATTGGCCATATCGACATATCAACCCGTTTCTCCTACCTCTCTCCGCCGCGGCGTCTTCCCCTCTCGCCCGTCATTCGCTTCTCTTTCTCTCCTACACTCGCCGCTTCACGCCCGTCTCCGACCGACAGCCGTCGCCGTTGTCCGTTGCGTGCATCTGATTATTCATTATTATTATTATTATTATTATTTTATATTTATGTATACCGTGTACATTGTGTCCTACACGCGGTTATAATATTATTATAATGCGCTGTACGTTTCGCCGGTGGAAATCCTGTTACGCGCACCGGAAAACGCATAACAGTAAGGCTCCGCCGAATTTCCTTCCTCCTGCTACTTTCCCCGCACCGCACTGCTTTTCGTTAGACGCGCCCAAACGCGATCACCCGAACCGCGGTTACGGCATGTGTGCGCGGTACGCCTTCAGTGCACGTACGGTACCTGCACGCGGTGACCGGGCCAAATCACGCGACTCCCCATGCAGTAAACGGTCTTCTCCGCGAACAACGGCGCCGACGGTGCACATGATGTACACGCGACCCGGTCCCTGTCCGACGTATTGACGATCGCCCGTCAAAAATGCATCTCGTCGTGAATGTAAAACGCAACGTGCAGGCCAAGTGCATCGGTACGCTCACTGGTACGGTACACCGCCGACATTATATTATATGCACATTGCACATGCTAGACGATACGACATCGAAACGAACACAATCATTATTTTTAATACAACTCGTAGGTAAACGGAGTACAACTAATAAACAGTATACCAATTATATGCACCGTGATTGACAGAAAATATTGACATTTATGACGGTGAAAACTCGAAAATAATACTTCACTACCATTGCAAGTCGGTGTGTACGAGTGTGACAGCGCACGTAGGTAGCACGATGTAATGGAATATCTACAGCTTTATTTTAAATGAAATTACCATCCATAGACCATAATTTTAACTAAGTAAATCATTCATCTATCAGATTTATCGTCAGTTTCAATAAAAATATATATTAATTTTTTTTAAATGAACCTTTAACTTTTAGATTGTAAAAAAACGAGTCTTGACGATTAACAAACTATTCACTTCGACGTTTGAGTAGACAATGCATTTTTTTACTTCATATCCGATGTACAAAAATACAAAATAATGCGTTTGTAAAATCAAATATTAGCTTTCATACTCGAGAGAATGTTACATTTTGTCTACACGTACACCATGATTTCTATTTTAGTAGGAATGGGCAATATATATATATCTTATAAATTAGGTTTTTCATCAAAATCGCTAAAATACAGTATTTTATGTGTCATAAAGAATTTATTTGACGAATCGAACAATTTAAGAGCAAAAAGTATCACACAATTGTGGACGGACTAAATCAATTTTGATAGGCACCATAAAAAATGTTGATGGCTTGTCACATTTCGTAAAAAAAAACGAATGATTCAATTAAACGCTAGGTTGAAATGCATACAGTGGACGTGATGACAAAATATACAAACGAGTTTGTATACTCTTAGCTCTATGGCATTGTTTATAGCCCCCAGTCGTACGCCGTAATGAATAATATATTGCAATATATTATATTACATCGGTTTTACAATAATATATATACCTGCTATCATTAGTGTAATTATTGGTTGTTTCTTAATTGGACGATGACGTGAAAAAATATATTCTATATTCTATAACACTCGATTAGAACGAAAACAAAATTCTTTGATAAATATATAGCGTAATATATATAGAGAGAGATTTGAAAAATGTCCATTAATTATGTACACGTAAGACGTAACAATTAACAACTTACTGCAGTACCTACTTACGAAAAATATAAAAAATAAATACATATATATATACAACCCGGACGGACAACATTATGTAGCGCATATATACGCTGACGATTTAAATATTTACGGTCGGAAAACACGCACAGACAATATATACTCGTGTGTAATGTTATGCATCGTGTGCGTACAAGTGCATATACGTGTGAATCGACCAAGTGACATTTAATGTGTTTTTAACCGCACTTAAGTCGCAGCGGTCAATTTCCTGTCGAGAGGGTCTTCCGTTGCCCCCCCCCCAACTCTTTCTCTCAATCTCACTGGCAAGCAGTCCAACGCGCCCGAACTTATATATTCCGGTCCTCTGCATGCGCAAGTCGTGCCGTATTCACTGACGGGTTGGCGCGCCAAAATGTAAACAGTGTCCGCCGCCGACCCACTGACTCATTTCCTTGAGGCGTTTATTATAATATACAATGCACACACGTACACACACATACAATGCACACACGTACAAACACACGCACACACATATACACGCGCGCTCACATTCACACACTCTCACACACGCACGCATACACGAATACACGTGCACACGTACACAAACACACTCGCAAACGAACATACAACCGCGCGCCATTGACAACCGTTAAACAAGGATTCCGTCGTGACTGGATTCGCACACAATGGACACACGCATACGCACGCGCACGCACTCATCGGCGATTTCTATTATGCCGTGTAAATTTTTTTATTTTATTTTTAAAACACCGCCGCCGGCACCCGCAATAATAATAATAATAGTAATAATAATATAATCCGCCGGAATCGTATCGGAGAAACGCATCACGTCGTCGCCGAGGATTATTATTTACAACCGGCAAATCGCCTAGTCACAAAGCTCCTTTGTACCGTGTACGTTTTAATATAAATATAATGTTATGTACGGGTATACCGAATGGGAGGCACACCTATGTCCAATACACGCCCGTGCACGGGAATCGTACTGCAGGACGCGTCGTAGTCATCGTCGTGGGATGGCACTCGCGGCTTACCGTCGCGCGTCGATAAAATAATTTACAAGTACATATACAGCGGTTTGTACACGTAATATAACGTAGACATACGAAATGTGTAACGACATAATATTGAATTGACGAAATCTCGAAACTTAGTCTAGACCCGAAGTGCGTGTACGTGCATAACTTTCGGATGTTATATATCGATCGTCTCACTTGTTTTAAAACGGATATTCGGGTACACGGTGTTCGGACCGCGTTTCGTGAACGTTCCTCTCGTTCGACACGTCGCTAATATAGTCTGGTTACATTATGTACACTGTAGTATATAAAAAATAGGAAGTCGAACAATAAACGTATTTAATGAGGTTAAGCGATTAGTATAAGAAGGTACAAGACCGACGAATAAAAGGCTCTTCTGTGGTGGTCGTGTGACTCGATCGCTACGGTAGACACATTTCATATCTGACAAGTGTTTCATTTAGTTGTGTGTGTTTACGTCTATACGTACGACTTCGATCGGCGTATACGACAACACCAATACCGATCGCACGGAAACGCGTACTCGACACACGGGGACCCGGGATACCACCCGTACCGCGCCGTACATCACAACGACGTTCGATAAATATATATCCGTATACGCACGTATGGCCGCGTGCAGGAAAGCGAATGGGTCTGCGAGACGAACGACGATAGTAAATAATGTTTATAATCGGGTTGCTGCGGCGCTGATAAAAATCAACCGAACTTTCATTTCAATATTATTTAAATTTAACGTAAACACAATTTATTATGTGGCACATTCTCACTACGCTACCGCACTAAATTCAATACAATGAGTGCTTACGTACGTAACGTGCGTTTATGTGTGTGCACAACTCTCGTAACGTTTTTTAAATTAGAGCGATGAAATCTTGTACAGTGTAACGCCCATGAACGCGCGCAATATATAATGTATAGTTGGTACGCGCCGCAGTTGCTGCGGCGAGAGTCTTTTCGCGCGTGTGTGTTTTTCCAAATTAATGTATAAAACATGGTCACACTCGACGCATCGAGTTCGGACGGTCACGTGTGACCACCTCGAACGGATTTTGGGAAAATTTCGTCGGCGAAAGAACCCGATGGAAGATCCTTACGGAGAAAAAAATAACTCCACAACGACATCAGGTCCAACGTGACACGTGCGCGCCGAACATAGAACGTTGGTAAACCAGTCGTCGTAGCCCACCCGGGTCTCTCCTAGGATAGGTCGTGCGTACGAACAAGGCGCAGTCTGCGTGCGTGTACGAGAGAGTTCGCGTAGACGTTCGCGGCGTGTGTCCGCAGGACGACCACTCCTGTCCACACACCGTTTATTTTGCGTGCACACACATATATTTATGTTGTATTGCAATAAAGTCGTAATAATAATGATATTTTTACTGCGGGGCAGCCGCGCGCGGGTCCGGTCGAGGCAATAATTACACGCGCCGCGGTCGTAAACGTTACGGTTAACCGGCGTTTTATTACCGTTTTATTGTTTCCCGACCCGCCACTTCGCACGTCTTCCGCGACGGCGAGAGCGAATTTCCCCGATGGCGGCCAAGGGTCAACGATTGCTTGTACGGGATACAGTTTTTATTTGCCCGCGACGGCGAAACCGGTAGCCGGCCGCGGTCATTCCGCAAACGGCCGACCGGAAGCGACTGCTCGTGTTATTCAGCGCGCGTGCTATATGTCTCCGTGGCGAGGTATGTCGGACGCGCGATACCGCGAACCGGAGAAACGGTGTCGTCTCCGATACGTGAAAAACAGGATTGTGTCGTACGATACGTGCCAAGGCTCGCTGTCCTGCGTACTATACCGCCGCATTGCAGTAGGTCGGAAACTGTATTGCGCACGCGAAAAGTCCGTTTTTAAACCGGTCGACCCTACGTGGATCCTGCAGCGGCACAACTACCGGGGACACCGGAGGTGCACAGCATCGCCAAAGGACCTCCGTTGAGAAAACACTCGTGGTCCCGACATTTGTAGAACCCTAGATACAGGTGTAAAAGTAAACTTCACAGTAGGCAGTAAATAATTAACGCCAAAGGTTAAATTGAAAATAACGGGAATTCTCATTGACTATGCAGTTGTGCGTACTGTACATACTGTACCTATATGATATGTTCCGACGAAGTATTTGATTTCGGCAAAATAAAAAGTCACTCTTTTTGTAACATTGAATGCCAAAATATTTTCTGTTTACCATTTTCTTCGCGCGAGCTTCCCGATGCCGTAGCACGCAACACGCCGTTTCGTGAGTACATCGGGATAAAAGGATGTTACTCTCCTGCGTCATTTACACGTCCTGCTAACTCGTGTACGATACGGAAGTCGTAATTATTAGTGCAAATAGGAAAATATAATAGTTTATCAAACACGCGTGACCGATTTGCCGTCCCGTCGAGATATATGATCATGGTGTGTGTGTGTGTAGTGAGGGGATGGGGGCAATGATGACTGATCGGATTCGAGTGCGCACGACGCGATATAATTTTTATTCCCAAACGGGTTATATTAGTATAATGAACTCATCGCGTCCTCGTGCCAGAGCCGGTTCGTCTGTCTGAACTTTGAATGTTGTACGTCGAACAGGTGCCGCGATGAGAACGATTCTCATACTCGTGCGCGCACAATATCACTATGGTACATACCTGAAGCTTTAACTATTGTTAGGTTCTTAAAAATTTAACGACGGTAACATTACGTTCGTCGTCCGACACGGAAATATGTGCAAACGCACTACGAAACCGATACGAACATTTTGTACGAGCGATAGTGTACCGTTTTCGTCGTCATAGCTATTATTATTATTCCCTTTAAGGATTCACGTCCGTTTCGGAGGAATCCTCGTCTCAAGGGCAACGCGATTCAAAACAAAAGTAAGATTCGCGTTATTATCATTGAAACGTAATATTGCTTCGGCGACGACGTTTCGGCGTGAACAAGACGAGCACCTGTTGCGGGCGTCAGGTAATAATCGCGTTGTATCATACATTATTAGCGTACCGTGTGACCACGTGCACGAGGTGACGGCCACGGTTTCACGCGCTTATGATGCGATAAAAAATCATTTTAACGACCGACGCGGGTGCGCCGATCACGTCTCAATTATCGACCAGCACACGTCCTCGTCGTCGCCGCCTTTTCGAAAAATGTTTTAACTATAGAAACTGCACGCACCCATCGTCGTGAGACCTAAGTTCGGATCCCGGTATATTTCACTAAAACTTCATGGCGTCGCATCCAAACTCGCCAAAATCTCCAGATTACCGAACTTTATGTAGAACCTCTGAAACAGCAGCCGGTTCAACTACTATACGCGTGAAAAAAGAACGTCGAGCGTCCACGAAAAGCACGCGGATATTGTGCCTTAAACGCACAACACAAACGAGTAAAATTCACCGTTTCCCCAACAACGCTTTGGTCGTCATAGTGAAATCGTTATTGTCAAAATCATAATATACACAGTGTAAACCGATTCTGCTCAAAATATTTACACAACATTTACCACGATATATTGATATTATGTTGCGCTATACACGAATTTACTAAATGCAATGACCGGAATCGATGTTAGGGCAACGCTTACTGGTTCGTACTGTTCACTCGACCGATGCTCCGTCCGGCATAACGTTCCGGACCCGAAGTCTAAGCATATTGATCTCCAGCGATACATAATATACGTAAAGTTACAGAATAATACCACCATCGCCACGTGGTGGTGTGCTGTCGTTTAATAATACTCAAAAATCTCGAGAACGTGTCGGGGGTGGTGTTAAGGACAGGTGTGCCATTTTCCGGGGGTGTCAGGGAGTACTTTAGAGCTCCTTTTTTTCCTGTGCCTTACATTGGTCTGCCATTGCGTTTATAAACGAACCGCACCGATGGACTGTCGATGTACAGTGTAGCAGACCTACGTGAATAGATTATTATTTTTTCTTTTCATTTGTACGATAACAGTATATTAAACTATATTATAACCACATCATAGTACTATAATTTTAGCTAATTCGTTAAACTAGGTACTAAACATGTAAACGTTGGACGCGTACATCACGTGCCGCTGAATGAAATAGTATAACGACTATGACGAATACAAAATTGCTCCGTTCAAACGTTGGCACATGTGTAAAAAAATTGAAACGGCATCCCTGGGTAAGGATACTGAAACGGAACGTGACGGACCGAGAGACAGAGAGACAGAGAGAGAGAGAGAAGTGTGTGCTGCAGGATGAGCGAAAATGCATGTCCTTAAATGGTGTACGGCAATCGGCGGTTTTTCGTGTAAGTACACGCGTGGTATATCGTATTGTAGGATGTTGTAGCGCGCGGTTTTGGATACATAAAATAGGCAATAGAAATATTATATTTTACGCGTTTTACCGCTAAACCGTTAAATGATTATTTTACGAGCGTCGCACAGATCGTCGGACAGTCACACGAATAACCACTAGGTTAGGTTAGGTTTTTTTTTATCATTATTGATCAAATCTCACGTGGAGTTGAGAAATGTTTGGTTTATTTTTTTTTTAAACATCTTGCCCGACATTCCGAGGACGTAGTATTATGTACTCGTTAGTCGAGTACATAGGTAACAGAAAATCGATGATTTCTAATCGCATTTACTAAAAATCCGCACGATAACGCGTGCACTTCAAGTTTTGCACAGCTTATAACTCGCGATGGATTAATTATCACGTCTGCAGTCGTGATGTTGCACACGTATTTATTTTAATTTTTTTTTTTATTTATTTATAATTACAATAAGACATTCCTAGCTCGCTCTATATGTATCTAGAGATGACAATAATATGTATATGTATAGTTTTGATAAATGCGATAAATTAAATTAATTGTAATTACCACGGAGTAGTGACAATGTTACAAAGTTTTACTGAAACTAATACACAGGTAATGATTTATTCATTTTAATTAAAACAAAGATAACAACTACATAATTATGTTGCGATGGATAGCAAATAATTTTGCTCGAGTCGCAATCCCCACTACCTACGCGTTTTCGTGTTCGGTTATCGCGTTCATAGCGGCGGTTAATTATATGTAATACTACCTATACGATAACAATAATAATAATATGTATATCGTTATTCAACAACATTATACGTAACGATTATTATTCTTGCGTTCTGTGTTCCTCTATCAAGTTACTCTCAAACCAAAATAACAATAAAACATTTTCTTTCAATTTGAAATACAATCCCTTAATTGAGTATAATAATACTCTGTTGCCAGTCTAACGCTTTCAACCGCACGTGATTAAGTTATGGACTACGTAATCACATGCAACACGCATCCGAAACCTAATATTATAAACATATTATTGCATTTGTATAATTATTTTTTTATTGATAGTATAATTGAAATCTCCTATGCTGCTGCTGCTTCGGGTCACATAGTTTGTTCTATTGAACGTTATTACGTTCTTTCGGACGTTAAACATTAAATCATTTTAAAAGTAATCAGTGTGCAGTTTTTTTATTTTCTCGTTCTCTACGGCGAACGATTTGTCATCGCTTGTTATCAAGACGTGTGATAGGTGGATACAGTTGCTTTTTACACACCATTGTCTCGTCAAGTAGATAATTGCATTCACACGAAAAACGTGACATTTGTATTATGCGTGTGCGGTAAAAACTTCTACGTTTCGATGATAGATAATAATAATAATATACGACCGTATCGCGGTTAGGTTATACAGGCGCGTTAGTAGGACAAGTTTTTGCTTTGCATTGCTAAACCAAGGTACTTTAAAGGAAAAAACTAATTTTGTTCGACGGGAAATGAATTTAAGTTACAACAAAATCAAACACATATTACCGTTGTAATATTACACTATTTTAAAAATTATCATCATCTGTTACTGTGTACTTCTCCGTGTCAAACGAGTAATGTTTGTGAGAATAAAACAGAACAAATAATAATCAAGTAGTTAGGAACACTATCCAGTATACGTATATTGTGCAATGAGAATGTTCGTTTTATGAAAAAATGTATACTAATGTTGTACTTTAATTTGTTTGTTTCAGGTAAGACATTCTTCAATGAATAGGACATTATTTTTATAGTATCGACTGCACAATATTGTGGTATGTAATTTCTTATGTTAAGCTAATACCGAACGAACCGGGAGTCGTTCGAGAATAAATAATATATTTTTATATATTATATGTATATTGAACGAGTATCATTAGCGTTTAGTGCGACCAAAACACGGATCGTCTAATTGAATAATTAAACTATTAGCATAAATCTTAAAGTGTATACTCTAAAAATTTAATTATTTACGATCTTAAGCTAGAAGGTTAAACGACTGTGGAGGGCAAGTTGTGATTAGTTCATTAGTTTTCGTCATCGCAAAGGAAGTACATTCTAAATGCGTGTAATAAAGGCACTCCGCCCACCCTTCCTCCTATCCAATAAATTATAAAGAAGTCGAGGAACTCGAGAAGTTTTGAGAGAATGTTTTTAAGTGTTTAGGAATACTTGACAAAAAAAATCGATAAAAATGTTCAGTGATGTCATCAGAAAAATGCCTTTTCATTTACATATCCGAGGATTTAATGTTAAAAAAAACCCGGGGATTTGTCCGATGTTGATCCGAATAAAATGCGAAATGGCATGATGAGTTGTATAGAATTCATAACGATTCGTGAATCGTTCGACAACGGTTACTGTGGAATTGAAAAGCACTATAATATTTTCTTTTCGGAGATTTTAATGTAAACCGTTTTGCAGAACACGAGCTCTGAATGTCGTATAGTTCCAGAAGAGTAAATTTCAAAGAGCTTTTCTCACTTCCAGTAACTTTACCACGCAACGAAATTATATTCTTCGACGCCTACCTCATCATACCTACTTGAAACGCAGTTTGGTTATGCAACTTTTAACATGAACACGTTACCCTTTCGTACCAGCCGGTGCACTCGTATTCATCTTTACAAGCTCGGACGAGTCGCGTACAACGCGTAATATTATGATAATTGTCGGTAAAACGCGCAACGGCATAGGGTAATTGAAAAGATAAAAACAATAGAAAAAATGTGATTCGACAACACCGCGGGATAAGAGGTCGCTCCTCGGTCTTCCCATCTCGCCCGACACGTCAATAATACGCGCATTGTGACGTTCGGAAATTCCTGTATGTTATTATCGAACCATTATTCCGCAGCCGTATCCTCTTCTTCCCACGCTCATCCTTGACCAAAATGTTATTCAAACGTTTGTCGTCTTGCGCGGATGCCCGGCGTGGCAGCGCAATATTGACAGGTGCCACAGAGATTATACGCCTAGCGTAGCGGTGTGTACACAGGTACCTACTCGTGAACGACGCGGTCAGATCGAATAATGGAGATAGGAACCACCATTGGGTAAAATAATATCGTAAAAATAAATAAATAAAATACAAATACTGTATAAGACGTGTGCGCGCGTACACCGTAAACCAGTTGACAACTAAAATCCAATAATGAGGCAACCGGTTGTTTGCGTGTCACACGGTTACAGGTAGACATATAAATATACATACACGCTCTGGCGCGCGCTCGCGTCTCGTCCCCTGCCCTTAGAACCTCTCTTACCGTTAACAGCATCTTCCTTTAACAGTGCGGTCAAAACTGGAAAAAAATTACACACGTACATACATAAAGATATACCTTCCTTCTGTATCTGTAAAGGTTACCTCCGAAGTGGTCTCGTAACCGTGATAACGGGACAACTAGTTCCTTGAAGACAAATATCATAACTAAACGATTTCAGACAAATTCCAACGAAACATCACTCGTCATCGATTGACTAGAAAGTTTTCAAACGAAGTTCGGATAGTCCCTGAGCAAACGCCACAGTTTGAATTTTCCGCTTTGCTCGCCTGAGAGAACAACAATAATTTAAAATATATGCAAAAATAATTGCTCTTGAATGATGTGTTCATTCGAATGGTTTCAATAACAGTAATTTTGTCTTCAAGCAGATGGCCAATAATATAAAAAGTAGTAGTAGTTATAATAGTAAAGCAGTTAAATAACAAGTATATTACTTATTAGTGAACCACTATTCAACCGTTATTTTTCAAATTTACACCGCATAGGCGTGAACATTTGCTCAGAATGAAATGACGAGTGTCGAACAAATTATAACTTTTTTTTAAACCTATTTAATTTAAATCACTTTTAATTATTTTATGATCTCTAAAGAGAAATATACTTAATACCTTTTATGACACAATTCATAGTCCCTTAATGTTATGATTTTAATTCATAGGAACAACTACTATCGTTTTAAATGTATTCTCGTCTACACTAATATAATAGTTTATCATGAATACACGTTTTCAATTTACAATAAAATGTAATTACTTACTTGAAAAATTAGTATTCTGACTTTAAGGTAATTAACCTATCGTCATAATTGATTTCCCTTTTTGGGTATTTCCTGTGGGAAATTTAATGAGTTAAGTTAACTTTCGCTTTATCTTTTCATCTGCATATAGCATATATGATGGGTGATCGCAGAGCAACAAACGCCGGCGTTGTTGTCAGACGATAATATTATACGTTTACAAATCTTAAGTTAATTTATAAGTAATTAAAGATTTTTGTGAAGTAATCACTCAACTTTTGAATTCATTAGAGTTGTTTTAAAATTTTTTCCATACGCATCCGAATAATACATTATTTGTCCAAAGATTATCATCAATTTCGTAAATAACTGCACGCCGCGCGGGTACAAATCTCATTTGTTTTTCTTTTAACTACACGAGAGTTCGTACTACCCGTGTATAGGTTAGTATATAGTTATATGTAACTTGGTTTATGATGAAAAATCATAGAAGCAGGCATTGTTACAAAAAACTAAACTATTGCTAAGCTTGCCGCTACATTATGGACGTCTATACTATACAGGTATTCATTATAAAGTATATAATGTTGCTACTGTGGAAATATAAGCGACAAGTTCGACCTTCTGTGTCGTTTGCAATGTATAGCGTCTACCGACATGTTCGCTGTTCGAGACGAAAGACCGTCGTATATTTCGTTCGCGGGCAGTATTATTTCGCACGCACGAAGTAGAACGTGTAGTGTGTTATGAAGACGGCCGCGGCCGAGTCAAAGGTGTAATTATTATACATTGCGGTGGTCTTAAAATTGAAAGCGATCAATCATCGTGCGTTCCGAAAAAGATTTCGAGCGGTGCTTATCGTAAATATTGCGTATCATACGTTTTGCCGACGAATAAATTACGTCCGAGCGAACGGTGGTGTCGAGTAACGCGTTCGGAAATCGCGAGAATATTGTTTACAGTACAGGATGTATAAACTACAGGTGCGCGCGTCGTCCGGATAACCCTCGCGTGCCCACACGCAGCGCCGTGAAATCAATCGTCGTTCATCTTCCGAATGTTCCGAACGCGCGGGTACGCGTCGATGACGACAAACACCACGAGTGTAATGTTACCGTTGAACCGTACGATAACATACCCCCGGACGATATCAGATCGATAATACGATTTAACAGGGCCGGATCGAGGATTAGATTCGCCCTGGAGCGACGAGTACTTGGTACTTCTAATCGAGGCGCCACGAAAAGTACATATACTTCGAATTTTCATCCAATACCGTATGAATATGTTGTGCAACCGTTTTATAAAAGTAGAATACTATATATAAGTGCATCATTTTATTAACTTTTCAGTTTTTAATAGTGACTGTACAACATTCCCAGCTGAAATGAGCAACAGCATAACTTTTTTAAAAATAACTGTCCAATTTTTGGCATAGTTGAATTATATATTTATCTCTATCGCCTTTTTACATAATTCTACGTATACTCTTCTGACTAGTCACCAGGAATTCGTTCCTTAAAATAAAAGTATGGCATTTTCATTTAACTAAACCCAATCACTAATCGACTCAACATTAAGAAAAAAATTTACTAAAAATGTATCGTTTGAACATCACAACTTATATGCTGCCTTTATAAATTTACCGGCCTGTAGCAAAAGTTTATTTTGCACACCCATGTTATTCCGGCCCTGTACGATCATACGATCTTACGGCGTACACGTTTTCAGGGCGCGGGCTTATTGTTGCGTGACACGTGCACGCCGCGGTCGTACTTGTAATGATAATAACAATTATTGTCTTTCGACGTTTGGCCGCGCAACACGTGTAGGCGAACAGTGGTGTTACTGCAGTTTACACTTTACGCGCCGAGTCATGTAATCCATATCTCCCGAGTCCGCGAATGTCCGCCTGCAGTAATCGTTGCAACCTGCAGTGCATTTTATGCTGTTGCGCGTGTTCCGTGGCCTGCAGTGCGACGCGCCTGTTAGACGACTCAATCGTCGAAACGGCCGGCGTTACGATAGCACGGCGTACACGCGTTGCACCAGGTCATATCAGACGCGGCGAACCCTTCATGATCGTCGTACACGCAAGGGCGAATACAAGGGGCGATTGGGGCAATCCCCCTCCCAATCCCGTTCAAGAGAAAGAGGAGTGATATAAAAGTCGATCGAAACGTTTTTTTTTTTTAATATGATTTACTAGATATTGATTTCAATTTTTGTTAAGTTTTACGTTCGAAATTTAAAGTATGTGCATTCTAAAACAATAAGACCCATCACCAATATTTCTGTCGACAGATTTCTGTACACAACTAATTCTTGTGTCGATTTACAATAAGATAATTCTTATATGCCCGTTCCTATTGATTTATTTTGTTAATTTATATATATATTGCCCCCCCCCTCCTTTACACTTTATATATATTCATATATATGTTATGTACATATTCGTCGTTGTGTTGACCGTCTTTTTTTTTACGTTAAAAATACTGTACATTCCATTATGCACCACGGCAGGGGCTTTTCAGACGTCGATTTTTCGTAATATTTCGAACCAAATGCGGTGAACACGTCGTATATCCATAATCACATCGTCGTCGTGTACGAAATTTTCATTCGTTAAAATAGACATTATTCCTTCCGCGCGCCACGGCGGACTTTCAGACGTTGATTTTTCGTAATTTCAAACCCGATTCGATGTGTATCTCATGGCCTGGAAAGCGGTTTATTCGGCAGTATGTACATGTAGGTAACCTACGTGTTATGGTCGGAAAGGTCAATGTATTCCACGCATTATCGCCGTGTAATAACTTTAAAAGCGTGTAAATATACGCACGTGGAGCAATCTTGTAATAATAATAATAATAATTCTACATATCATCCTCGTCGTCGTTATTATTATTACTATTATATTATTATTATTATATTATGGCCGTGCTATACTCGTACATAGTTCTAAGCTAATTGCTTTGAAGAACAACGATAAACGTTTTGCGCAGTAAACGCACGTAAGAGTTAACAATGCGACGCGTCATATGCACAATAAATTGAGCACTTTTTTCCGTAGCGTATAGAAGAAACTAGAAAGTATGTATGATATTATAGTATTAGTACAATTATTGCGAGAAAAAAAAGTTGAATAAAGTGTTTGACCTCTACGCGTGTGTGGGGGTCAAATTCATGTGGACCATTTCGCGGTGCATACGTGCAGCAGACTGCCGAGTGCATAGTGATCCCGAAGCGCGTGCTCGTTCTCGGCTGCAGCAAACTGCATAATCAGCATCATAAGTACCTGCTGCTGTACAGGGTGATTTTTTTTAACCATGGTTACCCCCTTTTTTTGTCCCTAAAAATGCTTAGATTCGGAAATTTTTTTTCAACGCATGAGCAACCATAAATTCTACGTTTTCTATACGTTTTTTTCATGCCAACTTAAGGGTGTCCTGTGACGGTGCAAACTTTATTTTTTCAAATGGAAACACCATGATTTTTACGAAAAATATTCGGTTAATTTTCCTGGAATTTTTCGACGTAACGAAATCAAAATGCAGACCAATAGGTACTTTCGGTTTATCTCGAATCAGTAACAATTAGCGATTTAATGTATACTTACAAATTATATCGCAATATCAGGTGTATTATAAATATACTATTTTTCTTGGTATTTTAATAAGAATAATTCAAAAACTAATGGTTCGAATTTTGATTTCGATACAAAAAATTTCACACAGAATAATGAAATATCACAGTGGAAAAAGGGTGTTTCCGATCGAGAAAAAAAAACGTTTGTATCATCACGGGACACCCATATGGTGGCATGAGAAACGAAAATTACCTAATGGTATAAACATTTAGTTTTCATGGTAACACGAACATTGAATAACAAAAAAAATCCAAACTTAAGAAATTTCACGGCCAAAAAATGTGGTGAGCGTGGTTAAATAATAATTACCCTGTACACATGTGATGTCGAAAATATAACATTCGCAGTGCCTATATATTATTATGCGTGTATATGCGCTGTGAGGTAATTTGCATGCGACCGCGGTATAGGTACCTCCGCGCACAATGTGCATTGATTTCAAACGAGTTACACTATTTCACGATCCCACGTACCTGCCACCACGTGCGTATGTGTGTGCATATTTCGCTTCGAGCGCGATTGCCTGCGATAGGCTTCAAAGTGAATGTATACAATCTCGGGAATGCCTGAGCAGCAGTGAGCGTACGTATATGGATTATAGTCGCTGGTCTGTAGAAAGTTTCATTGGCATTTACAGAGCCCTCCTTAATGCTGTACGTTATCATATCGAGTAGGTAAAACGTACAGGTACACCCGTTCGAGCTATACTGTTGATTTTAAGTCCAGCCGTGTGCATTGCAGACGAATGACTGCAGCTGGTTCGAGTGTACGCGGTGTCGTTTGTTCAGTTTAAACGGCTGAACCTTATTACGCACGCGGTTAGTTTATTACATAATGTTCATTTGCTACAAATGAAAATGCATACACCCAACACCGCGTTACACGTCCACCGCCGCGAACAATGTACACAGTGTATCAGAGTTCTCCGATATTTTTTTTTTCCAAATCTGTGATTTATGCCTTCGGTTTTGCTGGTCAAAATTGCTTAGAGAGGGACGTAAATGAAACAATTTTTAACGAAAGCAAAGGAAATTTATTTTTTAGAAGATTAACTAAATTTAAAACTAATTTATTTTCGAAACAACAATTAGCTTGGCGGGCGAGAACCCTTGGTGTAAACTAAAGACACCGATATTTGCGGGTAAATATGAGTATACGTACAGAATTGATTTTAATTATTAAACTTCTAACGTTTCAAACATTTTAAACTATTCAAAGAGACGCGCTTGGCCGCGGTAAAGTATAATAACCAATCGAATCATACGTATATACCATACATACGACCTTAACTGATCTCCACAACCCGAGCCCGCCTTTAACGCGTTTTTCCAAAGTAGGAAAATATTTTGATCCGTGCGCATGGGACACTTGAAAGTTAGGAATTTTCGACACTTCCCGAATCGCCTCAGCCGCTGGCGGAAAGAAAAATCACTCGTGTTCACGGTGTCGTCGTAAGTGAGTTTTGGCAAAATGTCACGAGACAAAATATGTAAATGGTCGACACGAAAGTAACAATACTTATACTACAGGCACGCGGGTTGACCTCCAAAACCGTAATACACGACTGCTTTTTATAATTATTATTATCGTTTACAAATATACGCATTATACGTATATACGAGTATATAATGTATATTGTTGTTATTATTATTATTATTATTATTATTATTATTATTATTATTATTATTATTATTATTATTATTATTATTATTATTATTATTATTATTATTATTATTATTATTATTATTATTATTATTATTATTATTATTATTATTATTATTATTATTATTATTATTATTATTATTATTATTATTATTATTATTATATTTCTATCCACGACGGTGGCACACAATGCGCAACCGGTCGGATTCCAACACATGCTCGTCCCCTCCGCTCCATCCTGGTAACCTATACCAGAAAACGAATCGCGGTCACAGACGATAGAGACGAGTAATACGTTTAATTAATAATACGGGTTCGCGCGCGTGCCCGTTTCGTATCGGACGGCTATAATAATATAATACTGTGCTAAATCGTTTATGGTCCGTCTGTCTGTGTCCGTCCACATGATAATAGTAATAATATAATGATTCGTTGTGCCCGTGGAAAAATAGTAATAACACGTATATATGCGGAAGAAACGTCACCTTTCATACAGTAAAAAAATAAAAAATAAAATACAACACTCGCATTTCCCGACACTACGCACTGACGTGTGGATACGTGTGGTCTTGGACGAAGAAAAAAAAAAATAAAATTGTTTTCCATTTTAATCCACGTGATATTAAGTGGTTTCGTCTTAATAATATTGTTATCGATTCACGAGACTTCCAACAATCATTTACAGAACTGAGATTAAATCCGATGGAAAAAATGATTTAATATATTATTTCAAACGATTTGCTTGCGGGATAAAAAAAAAAGATTTAAACCTACTGTTCAATATTCATATAAATATGTATCCGTTTTGTTTATTTCTTTTTCTTTTCTTTTGAAGAATAGAGCATAACACTGAAACAGTTATAACTATTAAATGTACTCGTATAACTGTTTCGATATTAGTATTTAGCGATGTTCCAACGTTATTATATTATACAGGTACCATGCATGTATATGCACTGTAATATCACGAAATTAACAAATATTTTGCTCATGCCGTTCGGTTCGTTTACAAATTTGAAACGGTTCGAAACAAAAACGGTTTCGCGTCGCTTAAGTAATAAGTAATAACACTATACGGCTACGGTACAGTTTCGAACGATAAAAAAAAAAAAACCACCTAAATAAATCACGTTTTTACGTATTAGTGAATATAATGAATTAAGTATAATTACTAATTACCACGTTGAACTCATTCATCTCTGCGAGTTTAGGGAAACAATAATTGTATACGAGGAAAAAAAGTTGATAGTTGTTGATACGCCACGTCGTTTAATCGCTGCATCACCGATTCCGGCAAAAATGTCCGGATGCAAGACAAAAAATTTCGTGGTTCGATGTGCGATCAGGGATCGGTGGGACCTTTTACGTTGTTAATGATTTAGATTTTTTTTTTAATCGGTTTAATGAGGTTTCGCTATGAGTCTTGAAACTTAAATATAAACACACTGTACGATCGAGTACACAAGTCTAGAGTCATCGTCGCAGAAAACCGTCGACCGTATAATATATAATAATGTACAATCGATATAGCCCTTAAATCAACGGTTCTCAAACATTTTTTTATCGCAGCGCATCTTGTATTATATCAGTTGAGGAGTAGTAAGTCACGGTACATTTTGGATAAACATATTACTATCGTATAGTTGACACGAACGAATACGTTCAGAATCGGGAAATACATACGTAAATTGCAATAGTTAATCGTTTTTATTAATCTAGTTCGTTTAATATTTTTAAATAAAATGTTCAAGTTTTCACGGCCAGCACTTTGGTGTTCGCACTGCCTTGAATATAATTTTCCAGTCATCACCACCCCCTCCCCCCTCCCCAGGCACACATTTAACGACCAAATATTGTTATATACTTTTAAGTTATATGATTTGTTTATTTTTTTAATTACATTACAAGATGAGTTACATGTTATATTGATACGAACGCATACGCAAATTAATTTATCTAACTATGTTGATTGTATAATCAGTTATGACTATAAAATACCTGTAATATATGTGCTTAACATAATCTCGAAAATAATAATATGCTATAAAATAACCACAAACTATATAATATAAAATCTCGCATCTTGTCGGCAATAGGTATTTGCTATACTTGTGTAATATAGTAAGCCGAAATTTTTTTTCCTCATTCGATAGTAAATGTTAAATAATAGACAATTATGAATATCGCTTAGGTGCGCATAGCTGCACAAACGAAAAAAAAGAACACGCACGAGTAAAACGTATGATATTATTCGTTGTTCGACGTAAACACCTGTTGTAGCATAAAACCAATTTAAAATATCAATTAGGATAAGTTTCAGAAACGTTTTTCGAATTAGAAAAAAATTGATACAATTTGAATGTCAACATAAAACCAATTTAAAATCATTTAAAGCCATCGGTACTTTAAAGGCCTCGCGAGGACTCAAAATTAATCAAAAAATTTAAACGTTTACTGTTTCTTTCGAGTTGACCTAGATTGCGTATCATAGTTTATGTTCAGAAAATACCGATTCTTGTTATTTTGGACCACTGATGTATGGCGTTCGAATAGCATCACATTCGAACGTGGCCGCGGAGTCGACGACGTGGTCGACGGCTGGTATACCGCGGTATACCGTACGTTTACGACTCATGCCGGTGTGTTGTTCGGACTTACGAGTTTGTTGCGCGGTAAAAATCGATATCGAATCAGTTCACCATACGAATAATACTACAATACCACGTGTAGCCCAGCGCTACGTTTTACACATATATCATTTCGGACGGATTTTAATGAGACGAGTACTAGGTTCCGCGACGCCAACGCACGCGCACCTGTGTCTATATAGTAATACGATAATGTACTATACGTACCCGCTGCAGCTCTTTCTTCTAACGTACGTATTTGAATCAAATTAGAAAAAAAAAAAAAAAAACCACGCGCATTATCTTACGGCGTGTAGCATACACTATTATAATATATTCATGCGCGCCTCGGTGTATTGTAGTATTGTAATACGCCGCCGGCCGTGTATTGACCACAAATTAACCCGTCCGGTCACGTGTCACGATTAGATTACACGGTCGATTAAACCACCGGATTACAATATATACGAGTATGTACGTACAGATGTGCCAGCTAGGTACAGCTAGGTACACTTACTATACGCGGCTCTCCGCGGTGGACGCGAAATATCGTTAAAATATTATAATACGGTGGTCCGCGTGTCGCCCCAAGAAGATAACTATGACTTAGAAGACGCGACAAGTGTACACAACGCGCAGTTCGTAAAATCGGTGCACAAAATTGCACTTAACACTTTCTATTTTATTGTTTTAGTCTTACGAGTTTAATATGAAAAAAAAACCAGTCGTTTTACAGTTGTGCGCGTATTATTAGGGTATACCTACGTATAATAATGTATGCGATACGTGGCCGGGCCTACACGGTTTTAATTAACGAATTACCAGATGTTTATTACATACATAATGTGTCCGTTATTTCGCGGTCGATTTAGCCAGTATTTTAATGCCAATTGGTCGGGTATACACACACGCGCGCGTACAGGCGACGACAAAAATTAATATGTTGACCACGTCAGAAAAATTCGAAAGCAATGGGAAATATTTTACAAACACAGATATAATATGTAATTATTGAGATTTTTTAATTTATTAGCGTTATTCATTTTGAATCGGTACGGAATGAGCTGGAAACTCTCTGACCTTCCTGAATTCGTGAGAAACTATTAAAAAAACATGCGCAACAAATAGTGTCTTCGGCCGGTATTTAGGTTAATTATAGTAGCCCGACAATTAACGCGCGCTCGAGGTTAAGCACATGTGAAACTCGACTATAAATGGTCCAGGTTTTAGGCCATTGTCGTGTATCATATTATTAAGATGTATCATGCGAATAATATGAATAAATCATCCGACCATTGCATTATCAATACAAGCATTGTTCATCATGCGTGGGTGTATATTAATGTTTTCCGATATAGAAAACGGACAAATTATAATACTGTTTCGCCGTTTCGGACTTACTAAAACGTCAGAGACCCGTCGAATCTTAAACGCCTACCTTAGAAACTATGTACTTTATAACAAATTTGTTATATCAATACGTGTATGGCGACTACTATTTAAACTAAAAAATGCTCTCTGTCATTTACTGCTAATCACAAAATTAATATTATAGGAATAATTGCTGTTTTAAAATCGTGTTTGTACGTGGTACAGTATACACCTACGTTCTTAGTTAGGGTACAATTTACAAACAGTTTTTATACATTTTTTTTATTTTATAATTCTTAATGTTTAACCATCGCGGATATTTTGAAACTTCGTAACGCAGTTATATCGTGACTATTTCACCGCGAAGAAAACTAATATATATATATATTTTACACGGTTAGGTATTAATCATTTTGAAAGATTCGGGAATGTCGCTTATGTTATTACTTAACGCCTTGCACATAATTATTTACGAATTACAAGTTCGTTATAGTCTACGTGTACACCGCGATACACATTTAATATTGCATTACGCTCGGTTCGTTATACTGTGTACGGTGTGCGTGAAATTTGTCGTAACACCGCAACACAATCGAAGTAGCTGCAGGTTATACCGACCTATACCTCGTGCGTACCCATATACCTTGGTTGCGGTCAGCCCTTTTCCGTTGCAACTGTCTTACACGTTTCCAGCGATACGCGCGCCGCCTCGAGTCAAGGGCGGATATAAGGGAGGGGCTGTAGGGGCAATTGCCCCCTCCGTACACAAAAAAAAGTATCAAATATTGTGTTTGAAATTATTTGTGGCAAAAATTTTGCCTAAAATGATAAGACCCATCACCAGTGTTTCTGATGAGAGTATGACCGATTTCTATACACAAATAATTTTATGCCGATTAATAACAAGAAAATTCCTATTAATTTATTTTATTAATCTTATATATATTGCCCCCCCCCGTTTAGAACCTCTGTATCCGCCCTTGCATCGAGTGCAAACCACGATTATCGCCCGGTTTACAGGGCAAATCGTAGTAAATATATTACGCAACGGCGGTGAGGATCGTGCCGGATCGTCCGGCCACGGCGACCGTTCGTCGGACTCTCCCGCGCGCACGCGAAAATTCAAATACGTGTCGACCGAATCGTTACAACCGCACCGCGTTTACATACCATCGTCGCCGTCGCGTACACAACACGTCGTACCGCACACATGTAGGTATATGGACCGCGGAAGGCGATCAATATACCATAAACTAAATTTAACCGTCCAATTAGTCACGGTCGGTGACTGCACCTCGGATCATTCCGTATACCTGCAGCCGTCCGTCGCGTTAATTATATACACCGATCCGTTTTTGGCTTTATGCACAGAGATAGGGAGAGAGAGAGAAAACCGCGCCACACACAAACGCGCACGCCTGTGAAATACGACTGTATGCTGAGTGCTCGAATGTCTGAATGGTACGAAAGCGAACGTAGCCGAGAATCAACGACCTTCGAGAGGCAAAGTCTTCGGGAAATTGATAAGCGTCCTGTATAGAAACGAGTGTTTTATTATTACTTTTATTATTGTGTATACCTGCACGCGAGCGTCCGTCGAAAACCGTCGAAGCCACGGAGCCCATTATGTAAATGCGCGTCAAGTGAAAACACATGCGCTCAGCGGAACGAGTCGATATTGTACGTATATAACATCATTAGACTCGAGCATAATACTCGACCCCACACGTACGCGGAGCTTAATACGTCGAATTGGACGGGCACGTGACGCGTCCGTACGCATTCTGGACTACTAGGAACATTACGTATTGAACAACATGAAATCGGTACGCGACGACATCGAAGAAACCGATAAAGAAGTGTATCTAAATTACGTACATGGACAATCGAAAAATATATACGATATTACCACCCCTTGCTAGCTGACTCACCACAAAATTACGTTTCAAAAACTTTTCTAGGCACAATCGTCTTTGCAAAGGTTGAATGTAATTATTGCACCTGTACGTCTTGTGTTCACCATCTATTTGTTTTTACGATTTACTCGCATTATCTACCGGTTACACCGTAAAAGTGCAAGTGCCCTTCTTTGGAAAACGACATACAATTTTTTGGTGGTCCGGCGAGTCATTAAGTACAACATCAAGCCGCCTCTGAATCCGCGGAGATCTCGGAACCTATCCCTTCCCTCAAACCGACAGCTGTCGTCTGCTCGTCACGGAGTCGTAACAAAAATATATAATTTTCTGGAACGGGAATGGCAGCAAGCGCTAACGATTGGCCTCGACAATTCGCTAGAAATCGATCTCACCCTCGCAACGTGCAGAGCAGAGTATACCGACTTCGGAAGAAAGTGCAAACCCGCCGCCACCGCCGCCGCTGCCGTGGATGTCGGTAAAAAGATTTCCCGTGACACGCAGCGAGTGGGCACGACCGGAGGAACGAACGCCCTCGCATCTGCCGCGCGTTGCGCAATATCGCGAACACAACAGTATCATAAATCATGTTATTATAATCATTATTGTGATTATTATTACTATTTGTACATCAATCCGAAAACGGTCACGATCCCGCACAGCTGCCGCGGACCCGTGCGATACGTGTACACGGATAATAATAATATTATAATTACCTCGTCGTTGTTGCGCAACTGCAGCCGCGTCGCGTACCGCGCGGAAAGCAGTCGGCGGTTACGACAACCAATCGGCTTCATAATCGGCTTATATATAAATAGAAATATATTGCACACTAATAAACATACATATTATACAGGGTGTAACTGTACATGTATGGTATAACGTGTAACACGTCTTATAATGATAAAAAAAAAATATATACTGTGTAACATAAAAGTATTCAATACTTAGCTCTAATCGGACCAAAATCGCGTCAAGAGAGTTCAGACCAGCTTTTTATCCTATGCTGCTCATATCTTAAAAATTGTACACCCTTCTCATGAATACTTTTCTCTTTCATCCGCTAATCGTCTTTAAATATTCTATACCCTTGTTTCTTGCCGTCTTGATGCAGACACTTATCTTATCTTCTCCCTTCTAAATGGTTCAGCCGATGCCCTGCTTTCCTCAACAAATTTCCGTGCTCCTGCCTTATATATATAAAACTTAACTACAGACCATTCTTTATTCCATGTGCCTTCTCATCGCACAAATTACAACCTTCTAAATTAGTAATTTCCTCATTAACTGATAATATATAATATTGTTATCTACTTGTTGTCTATTATGTTTATATGATTATAAGACTCTGAACTAAACTTGGACAATTTTAAAATTGTTTTTTTCTCTTAGACTCGATTAGTCCCGATTACCTATACACGAATAAAAACACGTCTAAGAAAATACCGCAAGCCAGACCAATTACAATTATTTATAATATCGAATTTGTATTTCAAACAAAAATAACAGTTTCACCAAATAATTCATTACTTATATTTCACTTGTATTTGTTTGGGAAATCAATTGAACAGTACACATAAACGCAATATTATACGGAAAAGGTGGAGAAAAGAACCCTTTAACTGTTTTTCTGATGGACGTTCATGTTTCTACGAGTATCTTTACTTGATCGTATACGGCACACGAACTAACGTGATATAATAAAAAAACGTACATAAAACATGTGTTTTCGCATGAATACATACACGTAAAATATATGATAAACATAAATTCATACGCTCTTTACCGCGGGAAGTACATTTTGGCGTGTACAATGTCACCCTTCTAGAAATCTTCTCAAAAAGAATAGTGGCGGAACACTTTCGGAGAAAACTCGAGTGCATCGTGCACGTCATTTTACTGTTTAACCGTGTAGAATATACGTTTTGAGAGGTACAACACCTGTACCTGAAATATTTTTACATAGCAACAAAGCGTACATATCATTATTATTATAATAATAATAATTATTATTATTATTTATATTATGATATTGTTGTGACGAGTCGCGGCGTTATTCGGAAGAAAATTATCATCTGCCGGAATGACTGCAACGCGTGTGCGTGACGCGTGCACTGCATCAGAGTCATCAGTCATTATACTATATAGTTGTTATAATAATCGCTGCACTCGCCCGCAGACGCGTTTCAAACATAAGTCTTTCGATAAAATGACAATATTGTCACTTGCGCGTGTAATAAATTCTCGGTAGGTACCGGGAAAATTGGAATAAGTATATTGAAAGTATATGCAAATGCACGAGCGACACGATGGTTTTCCGAGAGACTTTGACACTGCGTGGTTCGAATTAACCTTCACGTAGGTACAGTTTTACGATCCATTCTGTAAGTAGGTCTTTATACCACGATCGCGGTTCAAATTATTAATGTTTTATGTTATTATAATTATGCGTGTTTAAATAACGTCTCAATAGTGCAGTGCAATAACGTGAAATTCCTCGAGCGGGAATAACGACAAAGGTGAAATATTATTTATTTGAATAATCAACAGGCGTATTAAGCATCGTTTTAAGTTAGTAGGTTTAGTCGTATTCATTAAAATACAAACTTGTATATTGATATCTAAATGTTATTTTTAAAACGACAGTATATTTGTTAACCAGTGGTTTCTGTATACAAACGGGCTATATAAAATGACTACAATAGAGCTTTTGAAGTAAAATCCTTCTACATCATATACTGACTCGTCTCGAATCCCACTGTAGTGTTATGCGGTTGCATTAAGAGTTACGCTCAACGCTGTAATCTCAATGTTAATATTATATACGGCTCCATACCAAGTATACGTTTCAGTCTAACATTATGTTGTATACTTAAATCTGCCAAGTCTATTTACTGAGTTAAGTAATATATAGCGTCTAATCCGTCAGACGTCTCATTCGGCTTAATGTAACGAAGTCGCGCTGAACAGCCACCACAATACTTATTAGTTATCGCAATACATTCAAAGCAGCACAATGAGTGCTTTCATATTTAATCAGTGTAATACGTGATGTACAATGTGCACGGTTATTGAACTGTGCTTACTTAGGTCTTGTGCGTAAAAAATGTGAACTAGTCTGTTCGGTTGTTTTCGTCCAAACGGTATTTTATACGAACGAAGTAAAAATTTGAAAATATATTTATGTAGGTGCAATATTATGTTTGACGAAAAAATTATTGAGCGAACGGATTCCTTGAAATACGTCCCACGGCTCGATGTCTTATCGGTATTCGTTTAACCGTGATATGGGACACGGTACGCGTATTTAAATAATGCGTATAAGCGCGGAAAAGTTATAACGCAAGCCACTCACGCCGTACGTTTTGTGCGTAGACGGAAAAAAAAGAAAAAAAAAACTATGACCAAAAATATAGCTTAAAAGTATACCTATACTCCGAAATAACACTCGACAAACAGCGCACAACATGTTTATGAGAGAAAACACCGGTTCACACACACGCGCGCGTTCTCGAGCACTGCAGGTACCATGTATGGCCGACCCGTCATTCATATACATAGATGTCATCCTTTGATAAATTCTTCATTACCGTTGCACAAAGCACCGTAAATTGAACAACCACTATTTTCTTTCCATTTTTTTTTTTTCGCAACAACAATATTATTGTTATAACTCGCGGAGGCAATGACTCTGTAAGTTTCCCGTCCATTTATTTTACTGTTGACGGCGTTGAAACATGTTGTGGCCCATTTGAATTATTCAATTGTGACTGATGACCATTATTACGTACCCGACGAGGAGGTAATTTGTACCACGGTTTTAGCGTTCGGTCGCGATCAGAAGATTTATTTTTATTTTTTTCTCCTCTTACTCCGGTTGATTTTTGTTTCAGCCTTAAAAATATGTAACGTAATACGTTTGTTTGCGATAGTATGTCGGATTTAATAAGTGAAATAACATTGCGCTGTTTCGAGAAAACGTTATTATAATTCGTAAACAACATAAATGGACCTATAATATTATATGTACGTCGTGAACGTTTCGTAATAAATATCGTCTATAAAAGTGGAGAAGTGTAATTTTGTGGTTACAAAAATAAACAGAGGTCGCACGATTGTTTCTGGTCGTGAAAGAAAAAAAAAAAATTAAACAAATACATTTGTTTACTCGCGCATTATTCGGTGTCGCGTGCGAGACGTAGGTACATTTTATTTTTGTATTTACTTTTTTTTTCCAAACGTGACCGTTTTGCACGAGATATGAGCGAATGATGTAGGTACGGTGAAATAAGTGGAAAAAAAAAACATAAGCTCGGTTCGGCCGGCGCGCGTGGTTCGCGGCAAATATGTTACGGTTATAATATGTACGCCGACCGACCGCGATGTAACCGAACCCCTGCTAAATAACCCATAGTGAACCGTTAGGGTCATAGCCGAAACCGAGTTATTACCGAGCGGCCGCGGAGACTTGAACGGCCCGTCGTGTGCACGCGACTGGAGTACTGCTTATGTTTGTCAAAAGAAGAAAAAAAAAAAAAAACGCATACACCCGACGTGGTAGACACGTGTTGAGCTTTTATGCGAGGGCTACACAGTACTTACTATATTGTGTAGACACGCATAGCCATCACGGACTTGGGAGTATTTCACAAGCCGCGGAGTTGGTTCGACAGAGCGCATTTGATTGCGAGTCGAAGATCATAAGAACTGGCGCCTGGAGCGAGGCGAGGAAGGTTGACACAGATAATTTTTTTCGGAAAGAAAAACTAATAAAGTACGCGTTTCGTTGGTTATGCCTGCATTGGCTTATCAACTGTGAAGTCGACCGCTGAATCCAGATTAAAATAATTATCATTAAGTTGTACGTTTTCTTGTTACCATAATACTCAGTGTGATAACCGTTTGCATAAGCTTTTGTGATTAAAGTACTTAAAACTTTCAGCGCTGTGCGTGCGTCTACAACAAAAGTATACGGTAGAACACGATTTTAATCCAAAGGCTGGATAGTCCTCCAGAACCCTTGCTAGATCCACCCCGGGTGCAGCATTTTTGTGGCCTTTTCCGACTCCGGACGCGTTTCCGGACGCTTCGGCGTGCTCGGGGAATCCGTCCGGAACACCGATGTGTTATTTACGTGCGCATATAGTGCATTATTACGACCGTGCCGCCTCATCTCTCTCGTATAATAATAATATATGGTCCGAAGATATTACCTATTAAAATATTATATTGTTGCGCACGTTCCCATCAAGATAATATGTGTACCAGTATGGCAGTATTATACGTGTATTATAATATACGGACGTGTATAATCACGCGGCGGCGGCGTCTGCGGAGGATAAACGCAAACCGGTCTGCGATAATAATTTCGCGTCGCGTACACGTGTATGCATGTGTATAGATGCGGCTGGCCAACATGTATAATAGAACACACACACACACACACACACACACACACACACGCACACACACGCATTCGCACACTAACCCACATTACTCGACGGTGATCAATGTGCGGCGGTTGGCGAAAAAATAAAAAATAATATGTTTTGTATTATAATCACGCGGACCCGAAACAATTACGATGGTAACATATGTGAAGGGGCCAGAGGCCACACGCGAAGAGCGTATGCTCAATTTGTTTTACCTCCGCGTCCGTATATATGTGTACCCATGTCCGTTTCGATTCGCATTATCGGTGTTAACGGCGGATTCTCCTCATTTTTGGACGGCTAAAAATCGGAAACACAATTGACCACCACCCGCGTGACACACGCTTCGATGCAGTCATTATAATAATATTGCAGTTGTGGTGGGGTCGGCTTTAGAAAAAGAAACATGTCGGTACACATCATGTGACACTATAACAGGGACGGGCAACTGCAGGCGGCCCTCATACCATTTGTATCTGGCCCACGTTACTTTTGAAAGTTGAACAAAGTTTAATAAAATCAAAAATCACTTCATGAAATGTTGAGAAAAGTTTATCTATACTCCGTATTTAATGCTAAATGTCTAAATATGCGACGATATGTTACATTGTTGTATGTTGTATCCATCGAGCAGTGTATGGTTGGGCCAAATTCTTAGTTTTGTAATTCTATTAGTTCCCACTAGATTTGAAAAAGCCCAAAACCTGGCCCTCTAGTAGCTTAAAGTTGCCCGTCTCTGCACTATAGCATAAGTGAAGACTCGGCACATTGGTGCCGCGTTCGAGTTGCGACGTTTTGAGGATATTAAGCCTCATGCCGCACGAGAACGTGATCTGTCGATTTTTGAAAATCGTATTTACCCATTTCGTTTAGCTTCATACACGGATAGATGGCTGTTTGCATTCAGAACTCGGATGAAAATGCGCACTCCTCGATCGTTTACGCAAATCGCATACACACGTTATCCTAGTATTTTTGATTTTATCACCATGTACTAAGCACAACTACAACAGTGGTTTTCAAATCGGGTGTCACGACCATTATTTAAGTATGCCACGATGATACCTTGAAAAACAAAAAAAATAAACAACGACCGCGGAAAAAAAGCCAAAGAGCTCAAAAACGTTGTCCGTTCTTGCAGAGACGCGTGCCATCGGCCTGTATCTTGAAATTGCAGTTGGAGGATTTCTAAAATTCCTCGAAGAGGAATCGCTAAAATTCCAAATCCTGTCGAACGTATTGCGATGCGCATAAGATCCGATGGAAGTACTCGTATATATATATATATATATATATATTGTACACGTATACTTTATGGTAATACGTACTCGCATATCGCTCATCATCGGTTCGAACGAGATCGCGGCTCAGATGGTCTTGAGTTTTTCCCCGGCAGCCGGCGAAGGCGCAATGTCGGAGACGGACACTGATAACGAGTGATAATAATAATAATAATAATTATCGTCGAGCTATAGCACAGCAAACACACTCACAAGCCGTTGAGCAGGAGCGCGTGCGTGTGCGCATTAATTCTTAGCGGTTTTATGAATGAGACCGGTCGTCGGTCGCACGGAGAGAAATATCACGTTCAGAGGAATGCGCGCGATTTATGATCCACGGCCCAGCCCAGCTGCGACCTAAATGAAAACAACACGCTGTATCGTAATTTTTTCGCCCGAGGCCACGTGTGTGCCGACGCTGGATTCAGTAGAGGCCCTCAAGGCCTCGGACTCATGGTCGTAGATCTTAGCATTTCTATCGAAGAACTAGATAAGTTATTTATTTATGTCGGATTTATAACGGGCCTCTCCGATTACCACCCTGATCTCCTAGCACTTAAGTCCGGCACTGTTTTAAGTGAAAAATGAACAAAATCACCAACTTATTTTCATGCACTCGTACGTCTCCGAAGATCTAGACGGTCCGTCCGCGTTACAGTCGAAAACAATAACGATACGATTGCGTACCAGACAGAGAATTGAATATTCCGTTTCGAAACGAGTGCCGGTACTACGATAGTAAATTTTATCGATAAAACATTACTCGTAATCCTTAAGGATTTTCCTTCGGATACAATTTTCGTGCACACGTCACAAACACGGGCCGTGACTTACGTACTTCGTTATCGGGCATCTCACGCGACTTGTATTCACACCGTCGTGTAAGGGACGAGTAGGTTACGACACTGAACGAGACGTACCCTGCAAACGCGTACTTCGATGGTCGTCCGTCGAAACGGGCGCACGCACGCCATCATTGACAACGCGCCTAAGTCGCGACGACCAATCGCCCCTTTTAAAACTCTCGCCTCATTTGTTTCCCAGGTCAATAGTATATAATATGTATTATTGTACATCGAACACGATAAAATATGGATAGATAATACTAGGCGCATTTTATGGTGATTCGCGTCATAACATGGCTCTATTCCGTCGTTACGAAACTTAACTCGTTAACAAAACTCTCGACCTAGTTTCCGGAAATCGTTGCCGTCGGCGCATGACGATCAAAACACGTTAGTGTGTACTATGGACAATTTGAGCGCCTAATGAGACCGGTGACCGTTTTTTCCACGTCCAAATCAACCGCGCCAATCAAACGCGGATTTTATAAAAACAAATAAGTACCCATGGCGCTTATTTTGAAAGTACCCACGCGTCTACCTGGGCACTCACTGTAATAGGACGAATTCAACGTTTCCGTCGAAAAATGAATTACGAAGAATATTGTAATCTCGTATTCGTTATTTTGATCAGCTATCACGCTTCAGCGTGGGAGTGACATGTGGATGGACAAAGGGATAATATAAAGTATGCCTCCACACCCCTACTCCTTTCCAACAATATATTCTTTGACCGCATACTTTTGTAGTACAATGGTCCTGGGTAATTTGAAATCAACTTCTCGAGGATCGTAGTTCGTGTTAAAACATCAAACTCTTTCATTATTAGACCGTTTTTGACTTCCATTGATATCGTCTCGCGCTCGGAATGTCTGTGTAATGAATGATGATAATAGACATTTCAGTTTTGAATAACTGTTTGAACAATATTACACTAAAATATTTTATCTCGTGCTCGACGTTCTGGCGTTGACAACGAGCATGTCATTATTATTATTCCGAGCACAATACGATTTGACATGCGTTATGTCACGCGTACACCGTAATGTTGACGGATTAACAGGATTATTAATAATCACAAGCGTCTCACTGCGATCACGATCCGCCGCTCGAAAAGCGATTTTCGCTGAAAACGGTTCGGTAATGGAACTCAAAAATCGCGCAAAACGATGTAAATATTATAGGTGCCACCGGTGCACTGCTGTTGTGGAAGGACCAGAAGGACTCCTACACGCGTGCTACAGTATCGTTATCGGCGTATTAACATGGTATACTCGTACGCGATACGGTACCCGTGGCTACCGTAGGACCGTAAATTTAGCGCATACGCATAATGGTCAGTCGGTCAGAACAATCCGTACCGGTCGCGGGTACAGTACATCATAGGTCGGATACAATATATTATCATATCGCGTCAACCAGTTCTCGAGGACCGCATGCAAACAATAATCGTTTGAATTTCAAGCCCCCGTTGTAGGTCGATCTCGCAACACGCTCACCCCCCCCCCCCGCCCCGGTACTCACAATACGTACTATCATCAACAGCGTTCGGCGTACGCACACGCGTAGGTGCGCGTACGTTTTATTTTCGTTTTCTAACGCGGCGACCGGTTCTCCCTTCCCCCGTCGCCCTCATTGACCCGCGCCGTAAGCCCGTCGGCGATGATCGTCATCACGCTTATTGGGCCAGTTCATTATAACGCGTAATGTAACATAACCGCTTCTACGATACTTTCCACTGCATTTTCGCGGCCCCCTTTCTCTTTCCGACCCCCGCCCCACCCCCGACGACAACCGATCGTCAAAGTCTAGTCGTCGTCGTCGTCGTCTTTCCACCCTCCCCCTCCCAGTCATCACTCCGAGTTGGGTTAGGTTGGTCGATCAATTGATGAGTCGACTTATTGTTGTTCCCCGGTCGTGTACATCCGTTCGCCATATGAATACACGAACACGTGTAGTAACGAATAGAAAAAAAAATGAAACAAGATTGTTTTAAAAAAAGACTAAAACGTAAGATTGCAGAATTGATTCGATCAAAGTCGATTAATAGTAATGTAGAGTGAAACAGAAAAAGTAGTTAAAACAATATCGCGTGTACGTTAACGATCTGTTTGTAAAGACGAGCGAAATATTGATTATGGATAATATGATGCGAAATACTCTTAAACAATACATTTTTACGCTACGAAAATGGACGTTTAGCATCGTAACGTTACATCAGAATCTCGTCACGCTAAGAATACACGGTTTTTTTCTTGTTTGAAATTCATAAAAATGCTCAAATTCGGCTGAGAGGTATGTACGATATTACCCGCCTGTTTTCAACCACAAATCGGTAGAAAACGTGTATTTACGTTTTCCACACCATTGTTGTTACATGTTTGGATACGCAATAATACTCTCACTCGCGTTTTTCTATTGTGTCATTCACTGGTAACGAATCGCATTGGATTTAAGTAGGTGTACAATCGAAACTTGCCCGCCAACATCGTCCACATTATTATTGTTGGCAGGAATTAATCATTATTTGCACTCTATTGGCTTCACAAGACGTAAACACCGCACACAATGAATTTATTTTGTGTCGCGAACAAATTATTGTGTTTCATTCGATCGAAGCTTTTTAGTGTTTGTTTTTTTGTTTTCCAATAAATAAGGGAGCAATTTTTTTTTAATTATAAACAAAAAAGTTGTTATCAATCGGCAAGCGGAAAATCGTCTCATACGAATCAAAATCTCAGGACCGTTTCACTTTTCATTGTGTGAAAACGCTTTGAATGAGAAGTGAGAATTAAAAAAATATCTATTTATATACATTACACACATATATACGCATCGATGTTCAAGAACGTGGTCGAAATTGAAATCCATTCAATAGCAGTTCACGCGTCCTAAATTTGAAGTGGAAAATTAATAATAACAAATATGACGCACGCGGATATAAGTACAACAAGAACGGAATACTAAAAGTTAAAACCTTGACAATAACGAGTTGTGAATGGAGCATAAATATCTCGTACACCTGCAATAGTGGTTCACCAAAAAACCTAATTGAAATATTAAACTTTGCCCCGTTATTAACATAATTCTTTGTTTGCGTTTCAGGTGATATATTGCTCAATGAAAAAGGTAGAAACCTGGAGAGGATCAAACGAGATGGCGGTAAGTGATTGTCAGACTTTTAAAAATATTTGTACATAATATTTGTAAATAATTTACCTGAACATAATATAATAACATCGGTAAAGGTTCGTTAGACGATTCTACGGAACGAGTGACTAATAACGCATCGAATAATTCAATATTTAATGTACACACACCCGCTCGCTTACCGGGTGTTTAAAAATTCTAAATAAAACCGTCGATATTATGCCTATTACACAATGTGCGCAATTGTTTATGCTTTTGGACACTAATTTATCTAGTTACAAAAAAAAAAAAAAATGCTCCAAAATGTCATTAAAACACTACCTTTATCTATAAATCGAAAATTAGGCACAGATTATGGTACCATACACAGATAGTTTTTGAGAACTCGCAATGGTTTTCCAAAACAAAAAAAAATAAAACTCGAATAACTACCAACACATACCGTGACCTAATCTTCTATTATTCTGATATCTGACAATTTTTTTTTTATAAAATTCGAAAATCTTAAAATGTTCTGTTGTTTTTTGTACACAATACACATGTTGACATATATGTGTATGTTCATGTTCATGTTCATATATGTGTGTGTGTGTGTGTGTACAATATAGCTGTAAGTATAATAGGTTTTCACTGTTGAGAAATTATAAGAAGCAAGTACTATAAATATCCTTATATAATAACCGTATTTTTTTTTGAAAACAAAATTAATTTTATTCATCTGATTTGAATTAACTTGTTTATTTGGCGGTGTTCGAATATAATTTATAAATAATTAGATCCACACAATAACAGTTTGTTTTTATTATTTATAAAACTAAATTTGAACTTGTACATAAAAAATGTGTAAAAAATGTTTTTAGACATTTAATATCTTATAGATGTCACAAAAAATGTTGAGTTTATTTTCGCCAAATAACTTTGTAAGACGTCTTCTACTCCCGAAAGACACCGATTTCTTTATAAAAACATTCACAAAGTCACTTTGTGTAACTTATAATAAAATGATATGTTTATAAGAAAATAATAATAATAAAAACCTAGCCCAGATTAGATCACATCATGCGCACTACTTAGAAAATTCCTTCAAATCACTCGTTCTAAAAATAACTGCTTCACTATTGTATATATAATAATTGTCATATTATGTTTTGATGTATGTGTAATCTCTTGTCTACTCTGTCGCTCTAACTTTGCTACCCCCCTCTGGTTTAGATGTCACTGTTCTGTTGTTGGACGAAACCGGAAAGAAAAAAACATCTCCGACGGTTGGACTATTGTCGTCAATGGCTCGCACGTTCGTCCAGGACGGTGTTACCACCGAGTACGCGACCCACGTGATCGGAACCACCGTGGGCGACCGTTACGCGCATATAGTGAGCACGGGTTCCCGGGTGTTCTACGATAACATAAAGCCGACCAACCGGCACGATACGCCTGAAATAAACTTGCAAACTATACTAGATAGCTTAGGGCAACCGCAGATATACGAGAACACCAATGAGGAGGAAACGAATTTGATTAAAGGCAAGCAACTCGAGCTTTCTACCACACCGGAACCGGTCACCAAAGCGAACATATCTGTCAGACAGGAGGTGTCGGTGAGGAAAAATGTTAGCCCGGATGCCATTAAACCGGCAAAGGTGAACGCGAAAAACGGCTTGCCGACATTCACGGTCAAAAGCAACGACGAGGAATATTTGCCCGCGGTAGAACTTACCACCAAACGCGAAGACTCGTTTCGGAACAAGCTAAGAGCGTCGAAGAACCTATTCAGAAACGGGCTCAAACCGGTGGAGATAAAAAAATACGAAACCGTGACGTACTTCGGATTCGCCGACTTTATGACGACTGTTGGCAACACGGTCATCATATTCATGCCGAAAACACCGACGATGCCCGACGCCACAGGCATCACGAGCATCAAAGGCGAAGCCACTCTGCGACCCGAAGACATAATTAGTCCGACGAAATCCGTAACGTTAATGTCCACCAAATCGCTGGAGCCCACCACGGAGAAAGCCGAGTACGCAAACGCTATAGAATCCAGCATCGCGACCACAGAAGAAACAATGGCCTTGCCCACGGAACCGCTGTCTCGGCGGATTTCGGAAACCACAAGAGTGTTTAACAACGAGCAAGAAGCATTGGGTCTGTTGAAAACAATCGGAGGCGTGGACGTGATCGACGGCAAGACGACTAGACTCACCACGTTCTTTTATGGCACGTACACCAATGGTAAATACACACAGCTGGAACAAACTGTCTCGACGTTACTCTCCAAACCGCTGCAGACCGCTAAACCGTCCAAGATCGAAATACCAATGACAAAAATACCCACGACCACTGAGCCTCCGGTGACGACCGAGAGGAGCATGAACGAAATCACTACTGAGTCGGAAGAAGACGTTCCCCCCACGACACCGGAAGAAGAAACAACGGTTTCGCCGACCTCGTCTTCTGACGGAACGTTGTACAAGACGTACACATATTTGACGACATTCTTCATTCCGGTAGACGAGACTCTGACTACTACGTCTGTGAAATCAAGGATCGTTCTGTCGCCAGAACCTACTCACACGACCGAAACCGTAATGACTCAAATCACCACGAGTACCACGGAAACTATTCCTACAACCACTCCTGAAGACGACGATATTGTTATGAAATCTACAACAACAGAGGAAATGACGATCACAACTGAAAAGGAATCTGACGATAAAGAGATGCCCGAGTTGACCACCATTCCAATGAAGGAAGAAACGACTACAGAAAATCCTGTTACTAAAGATTCTGAAGACGAGGAAGTGATGACTGAAATGATTCCGACAACCATAAAACCAGAAGGAGAGGAAGAAGTGGAACTCTTGTTCAAAACGTTGTACACAACATATACGTATTTGACGACATTTTTCGAGCAGTCGACCACAAGTGTTTTGAGTAGAGAAGAAGTAGTCACTAACATAATCACATCTACTCTGGAAAAAGATTTCCTAGCCACAGATCCAGCGGTCGCCGGTCTTTTTGATCGGGAAGAAGGTAGTCTATTAAATACTGTAGCACACGAGACAGCAAGGAGTCCCAGAGTATTAGCTACACGCGTTGGTTCGGGAAGACCAGCTTCTGCTTTCCTGCATAAACCTTCTGATGATCTGTTCGCTTCTACTTTAGACTCGGTAGACTTTAAAAGAGAGTTAGCCACTCCCCCGTTAGACGATGTTAAAACATTTTCAAAAACGTACACGTACTTAACGACACGTCTTAACGACGGATCGGCCAACCACAAAAATCAGGCTAATGTGATTATGTCATCGAATGTACCGTTTTCGCAACGTATTCAACCGACTTCAGCACAAAACTCCATCACACCTACAGCGCAAAAAGTACCGGACACGATGTCAGAACCGATGGACGAGCCGGAAATTGTTCGTGAAGAACTGGATGATGAAGAACAAGAAGTAGAAACAAAAAAAGATAAAAAGAATGAAACGTCAGCCACACCGTCATACAAATACGACATGACAATCACAAGAAACCGTACTAAATATAATACGATAGATGATGAGAAACCTGTGAACGACGTAATTAGTGAATCGATGGTCACGGATACGAAATCAATCTCGTCAAACACTATTAAGCGAAAAGTTTCGACCGATGAAGACGAAGATATGGAGAGTTCCGAAACCAATGATAACATAGAATCATCTCCAACACACCAGTTACAAACCAGTTTTACAACCTATACGTATTTCACTACAATTTACAAGGGTAGTTCTTCTAGTGAAATCGTTAGTCGATTTGAAACGGTGACAAATGTTGTTCCTCATACAATTGAACCAACAGAGGTAGAAAATGTAAACGGCGAGGAAACTTCATTGCCGGTAACTTTTTTCACGACTTATACTTATTGGACAACTCTTTACAAAGACGGTAACACAATCGTAACCAGTCGAGAAGATACGTTAACCAATTTCGTGTCTTCCACTGTATCAGATAATATTAATATTACACCCACAGTAAAACCCTCGTCAATGCTCATGGCTACTGAAAAACCACATGAACCGGAACCTACTACATTCTTTACTACGTTCACATATTTTACCACGTCTTACCTTGATAACGAAACAATAGTAAACAGTAGATTAGAGACTGTAACAAATGTGATGAACACTACAAATACCGAAGAAAATGTGACTAATGAAGATAAAAATGAGGATAGTGTTATTAAAACAACGCCGGAGAAATCGATGGCCGACAGTAAACCAATGCCAGTTTTGAAGCCTACAGGATTGATATCGTCGATACTAACTCAAGAAGTTAACAATGGGGAAACGACTTCGTTCACTACAGATGTTTATGGCACTTACATTGATGGATTATACGCTCAGGTACTCGAGAGCCGGTCAAGTATTGCTAAAAACTTACCACCAAGTGGATTAAAATCTGATGGCAAAAATACAGGTGTTGTGTCACTAAACGAGGGTAAAATTATTGATGCCGATGGAATCAGTACTACATTTTATACAACAAAAGCTATTGGCACTTATATTGATCAACTTTACGCTCAAGTCATAGAAAGCACGTCATCGGTCAAGGTTAATGATAAGAAAGTTACTGATCCTTCTACAACCGTACTAGGTTCTAAAACGTATCGAACTGGTTTAGTAAGCTCAATTGAAGGTACTAACGTTAAAGACATAAGTACTACTTACTATGAAACAAAGGTTATAGGTAAAGTTGTGGATGGAAAATATACTCAAGAATTCGAAAGCGATTCTAAAATAAAAATTGGAGTGAAACCAACTTCCGTTCAAGAAATTAAAGCTTCTTCCACACAGCTGAACGAAATTTTACAAAGCGAAATGCCAATATCGCCGTCTCCTGCGGCGATTGAAAGTTCACAGGGTGAAAACGGTTCTACTACAGAAAAAAGTGAAGAAACCGAAGAATCTAAAAAGAAAACTTTCCCTGTAATTAGACCATTCGCTTCAAGACCCAGACCAACATTTCAACCGAAAAAGAAAACTATTGACAGTTTAGGTGCCGCTACTATAAATAGGAGTATAACGCCAACAATAGTCGCTACTCCAGCGTTAAAAACAAACGAAAAAGGAGTAGGGGGGCCTTCTAGCAGAAATCGTTTTTCAGGAGTCAGAAAATCCAGTTCATCTCAACTACCTGAAATAACTCCATCCTCGTCAAGTAGCCGAAAATATTCAAGATCCAAGAGTGCTAATACACCAGTAGTCTCACCTTCGGTCAACTTTAAGAATAGAACACCTTCGTCGACACTGAAAATTACACCAACCTCATCGTCTACTCCGAGTTTTGGAGGTTCTAGAAGAAGTAGCTTGAATCAAAGACAGTCAAGCTCAAAACTGAGTTCAGACATAACGCCCAAGAGCTCAGTACCGTCAAGGTTCAGAATACGTCCAACAGCATCTTCGAATAACTTCAATCGACAATCGAGTACTATTACAACAAGTACCGAAGAAGTACCGGACAACAACGAGGTTAGCACATCATTAGTACTAGACGAAACTGTGTTAACTTCTAATAATGATGACGAAGAAACCGTGACTATTGCATCATTAGCAACAACGGAATCGTCAAGAAGAGGAAATAACCCATTGTTGAAACTCCGACGGCCTCCATTGCCAAAAACTTCAATTACAACACAATCTCCGAGAAGAAATCCGGCAAGGACTACGGTTAGAACAACAACAAGTACAACTACTACCACACCTAGGCCACAGAGACCAAAAACACCGAGTCCTTTGATCACACGCAACCGACCAAAGCCGGTCAATGGATTGTTCCCGTCTAGAGGTTTCGGCAAAAAAGAACAAGAACAAGAAGTAACGAGTGAGCCAAGTTTTGACGAAGAAAAACTACAACAAGAAGTCAAAGTGGAAGAAGTGATTGATGATAGTTTCGATAGTGCTGTTACACAAGTTGAACCACAGTCCAATGCAGTATCGGAAACAGAGCGACCGTCAAGGGGGAGTCGTACTTTTAACAATAACCAAGTGCAAATCCGGCCTTTTAACAGGGGTAGAAGTCGAGCGAGAAGACAAGTCGAATTTGGAAACAAGTACGAAAATAGTAGAAGCTATAGAAGTAGGCAACCAGCCAAAAATACTGCAGTAGATTATTACTATTACGATGAATACGTGGAGCAAGAAACTCCCGCGCCAGTAAGGACACCTCCGCCATCGAGAAGGCAACCAAACCGATCTAGACAACTGCAACAACAACAGCAAAAAGTAGCGCCTACCACTTCGTCTTCTACTGTTGGCAGATCGCAGTTCACCTTGCGAGAAAAGACTCCCACAACAGCGGCTCCAGCTCCAACATCGAGAACTTCGAATTTCAGAAGAACACGACCACCGGTGCAACAAGAAACGACCACGGCCAAACGATTGTCTCGATTGAGGTATCCAACCACAACACCGGAACCAGCACGCAACAACCGTCGTTATACGCCATCGGCGCGTAGACAAAATACGCGAACGAGATTTAGAGAAGATCCAAACACGTTTTCTAACACGCAGAGTATTTTCGATGGATCCATCACAGTCACGCATAAAATACCCACAGAACTAACTATACCTATAATCATTGGCAAAAACACGGAGTACAAACAAGTGTTGACGGCTAAGCCTAGTATCGAGATACTTGGGCCTCACCAATACAGTACGGTGGCCGGTAAAAATGGTTATCCAACAGTTCAGCTTGTCAGAGAAGTGACCGAAACATTGCCGAGTGGTGCTACAGAGATAACCAAATTCATTATTTATGAACAGCCGACGAGCAGTATAACGTTCACCCCCACCTATATCAGGGGAAGGAAAACGTCGTACTCCCACATAGTACCTAGTACCATTTACGAAGTGAAACCCGAAGTGAATACCATTCAACCACAGCTGGCTAATAACGCACCGTTGGCCAATTTACTGTTGTCGCAATTGCTTTTGGGCAACTTGGGAATTCAGCAAACCGCAAATCCGTTGTTAGCTTTGAATTCGGCGATGGCTGTCCCACAATCACCGACGACCGAGTTCAAGACGAAAAGTACAACTTACGTGACAACCGTGACGCACTCTACTTCCACTGTATTGCCGATTACTTTTAGAGGAAAAGTAATTTCAACAACAGTTATCGACAGTTCAACTAATGTGATTACGGCTACTGAATATATTACCGAAACAATAGTTACTACTCCGACCATCCAACAATCTAACAACCAACTAAATACATTATTATTGCCTGCATTACTACAAGCTCAGCTGCTCGGGCAAGCGACTACATCAAATAGTCTGCTGGGCAGTATTGATTCCACACAAGATGAACTCCTCCAAGAGTTAATCGAACCCACCCCAAAGTACGAAGATATCATATCACAGAAAGATGATACTAAGCCGGCGAAGAAAAAAATGGTTGCTAAAAAACCGCCCGATCCAGTAATACAACCGGCGGAAGCGAGTGTCGTTACACTCTACGTATCTGGTAAAAGACCGGGAGAGTTTAGTACCGTTTTATCGACGGTAAATTACGACGAAACAGCAACCGTTCGTAAACGCGAGGTAGAAGCTTCGTCTGTAATGGATTTACTGGCAACTGAATACGAAGACATTTTGTTGTCATCTACTAATGATGAACACGTTCAGAGATATAACGAAGAAGAAACACAAAGCTTAGAAAGTATATTAGGCGATGTAAGTAAGAACGTGAAAATCGAAAACCGTGCTACAAAAGTTAAAGTAGTCGTCGTTGAGCCTTCATCTCAACAAGCCCAAGAAACTACCGGTCATTTTTTATTGAAAGGCTCCGCTGATACTCCAGTTCAGCGGGAAGTCGTAAACTCAAAAATCTGGAGTTCAAAAAATCGAACAAAAAGAGACACGTCCGATTTTCTATCTACTAAGGACGTATTTCTGTTTGATTTTCCAAAAACACCGAAAAAATTCTTAACCCATAACATTTTGTACAATGTTGGTGATAGGGACAATTCTTCTTTTACTTTCTCAAAAAATCTACAAGACTATAAAATTGATGCCAAAGGTAAGATCTTATTCTGTAATAATTATTCGAACATCTGGTTTAATATTCGATTGTTCATATTTTAGCCGATGAGCAAAGGGGGTTCGACGAGAGGCGATTTAATTTTGCTACAAAAAAAATGAGCAATGGCGTCGAAGTTATAGTTGCCGGGGACAAAAGCACTTATCCTGGCCAAGCCAGCGTACTAAGGGTATTGCCTACATCACAAGCAAAACCCATTACGCTCGCCCCAAGTACACTAACCGATCACATGCTCATGATGCTACCCCATCCAGTCAAACAAGTTTGTTACTGAGATTTTCATTTTTTCGTATTGTAATTTTATGTTTTATCTTCATATTTCAATTTCGTTATAGAGTATGAATAATCAATTTGTTACCAAAACATACCTGACCACATATACGTATCTAACAACATTCTTGGACGGAGGAGCTACAGTTGTATCGAGTAGAGAAAAAGTAGTATCCAACGTTGTAACAGATGAAGTGAATAAAATCACTCCTACTTCTACACTTAGTCAAGTTACGTTGACATCCAGTCCAAGTTTAGAAACTGGCGTGTACCACACGACCTACACGTATTTGAATACCATCGTCGATGGAGACATCCCTCTCGTTATGACAAGTCGCAAAACTGTGGCCAACACGGTGACAGCGCCTCATGAATTTCTTACTCCTTTACAACCGTCTGAACCAGCTTATCATAACACCAACACCTATCTCAATACAGGTAAGGTTACTTAAATATTCGCCCACATTTTTCGTTACAGCAATTATTGTTTTTTCTCAGTTTCGTTTACTAAAACATTGAGTGATGGTCCTGACTACACGGTTGTAAGTACAGAGGATATACTGACTCAAGTAGTTATAACCCAAACGGACAACACGCCCACATTGGACACGGCCAAGTTGAACCTGGAAACTGCATTGACGGATGTGACCAAGACTTATTACGTCACGTATACATATTTAAACACCATTCAAGATGGAGATAATACCGTTGTCAAGTCCGATATTTCGGTATCTTCAGATGTAGTCACAGAAAAGTACCCGGTTCCAACCAAAGTGCACGAAATACAAATGACGCCTACCGTTGAGAAATTACCGTTTCATTTGTACGCGACTAAAACCTATTTAACGACATTTACTTATTTTACCACATTGTTGAAAGATAATGATGGTAAAAATCCATCGAGTACACAAGTTAAATCGAGAACTAAAGTTGTACAGAACATAGTCACAGAATCGTTAAACACTTCAATGTTTAATGCAAATTATTTATCTTCAATAAGCTCATCTGTACATAATGATAAAATACCAATAACTGCCACTGCGACTTTAGATAATGGTCAAAAAATAGAATTCACTGCTATGAATGATTTGTTGCCTAGTAAACAATATGATATAAATCCGACTTATCCAATTCATACTCAAGAAACGTTGAGACCAACAATAACTGAAAACACTTATAAACCTACCGATAAGCTGAAAGAAACAATTAAGCCGTCAAGTGTTAGTAAAGTGTCTCAAAAGACTGAAATCCAAAAACCACCTAAGAAAAATTCTCCGTCAAAGTCCGAACAAAAATTACCAGTAAATACAATAGCTGTGAAGCCAGATAACACAAACGTCGGAGGATTAATTAATTTTGGAACAATCGGAAGTAGTTTAACTGCTCTTAAACCAGTTATCAGTGCAGTTGCTGGTATCATTCAAAATAATTTAAAAAATGAACAAAAGACCAAAAACGTTCATGTGTTACAAAAATCAACACCAAAACCAGTGAAGCAAGAAACTACAAGCCGAGCTCCAATATACATACCAGTTGGTGGACTAGCAGACTCTGATGGATCAGAAAGTCAACAATATCCAGATACAGATCAAAGACATCCACACGTTGGGCCTGCAAGACCACCCGTTGAAGCGTCTTTATTATCTGGAGGAATCCCTATAAGTCCTGGTGAAGTAATTACGACAAACAGTGACGTTATAATTGGTAAGCCTTCAGTTTTAGGTCCAAGGCCACCAATAGAAAATTCAAAGAAAGAAGAAACACCTTATGGTATGAGACCGCCGATTGAAAATTCAAAGAAAGAAGAAATACCTTATGGTATGAGACCGCCGATTGAAAATTCAAATAGAGATGAAATACATTTCGGTATGAGACCACCTATAGAAAATTCAAATAGAGAAGAAATACCTTATGGTATAAGACAGCCAATAGAAAATTCAAAGAGGGAAGAAATACCTTTTGGTATGAGACCACCCCCTCCTCCGCAGTTTAAAGACAAAATTTCCGTTCCGAATAATTTTGCAAGAGAACACATTAAAAATCCTTTACCTCACACGGATAGAAAAAATAATCAGCCCCTTAGATATCATGAAAATCGGGTGCAGGCTCAATATCAACTGACAAATGCACCGATCAAGTCTGAGGTTAATATTATACCACTAAGCAAACCAGATCCTTGGCCTACAAAGTTTGTGACTGATGTTCAGCCATTGGTTTTAACAAACCCAGACGTTCAACCGCAAGTCAGTTACGGGAACCAATATTTGATCACGTCGAATCAACCAGCGTTCTTGGAACAATCTTCTATTGATCCTTTATTGGTAAATATAAAACCATCGCAAGTTGCTCAAGTCGTGATTCCGCATGGAAGTCAAACAGCATTGATATACAGTGATCAACCAGCAGTTGGCCACGGCCCTAAAGGGGAAATTTTTAACGACCCGCAGCCATACCCAGAAAACCATGTAAACCCAGGCTTTGTAGGATTAGAAATTTACGGTACGTTGAACCCAACGAATAATGTTGCATCAAAAATACCAGCGAACGCGATGAATTTCGATATTCCCGTTGCTCCAGCGGGAGGCATAACTGTGGGCGACTCGGAACCCCATCATACCGTTTTGTTTGATAATGAGACGGAAGAAGTTAAAACGAGACCAGTACACGTTTTGAAACCACCAAAGACGTCGAACAATCAATATCTGACGCCACCGACCATCTCTCAAGTCAACTCGTTCGTAAGACGACCCGATGCCGAACTTTCAGTCGAAGATGATTTATTGCAATTTGAAGACGGCGAAGTGACACAAGAATCGAAAAAAACTCCACTGAGACCTGGAGAACTTCCATTTGGCGTTCATAGTACTGAGTTGGATGATGATAGAACTCCAATAATTACCGGCAAACCTATCGTTGGTAATAATAACTTTAAAGGCGAAGAACAAACGTTGTCGATCGGACAACCCGTAGGAAACAACGAACAAACGGAATTAAAACCCGGACACTTTGTCGTGCCAAATCAAAAACGTCCTGACCTCCAATATAATATTCAGCATTCAAAAAACGAACAAACTATGATAAATAACGCAACTAAACAAAATAAACTTGTGATTAATATTCCCCCGAGGGATGATATCAAACAAGCTATGAACATGGACGAAAAATTACCACCTTTGCCAACAACCATTAAGCATGAACATAATGATTTGGACAGTCAAGGTAGCACACCACAACCATCCATTATAAAACCCAATCGTGATAATGAAGTGTTAGGCTTATCGCCTCCTCCAATTATTACACATTCATTAAAATATGATAACGTTACACAGAGGCCTTCAGGATCTAGAAGACCTTATCGTCCTCAGCCGAAACCTTCAACTTCACCACCACCCTATCAGTTTGAAAGACCACTGACCAGAAGACCAGTAAAACCACCTAACAATCAAGAAGAAATGGTTTTGAAACCTCTATCTACAACTGCAAAAATTGAACCTGTTCAAAAATGGGAGACTCCGTCGAATTCAAGACACGATTATAGACCAAAATATAAGGAGGAACGGCCTGAAATAATGAAAGCCGAAAGTAAAGTCACCAGTCAGGGGTCGAACATCAAACCAAACATACAGGAAAAAACAAAAGAAAAAACCGTTATTTTTAGCGACCCGGTGACAAATGTAATACCCACTCTGATCACTCAGGACACGACCAAATGGCACGAGTACAGCCCCATTTCAAGTACAGAAAGTAAAATTGAAACAGTGCAATACACAACAGAAACTCCGGCGCTGACGTCGTCTACTGTTGGTATAATAAAATCGTACACCACACCGAGCAGACCCACCACCACAAGTAAAACCACCGACTACCACAGTGTTATTAGCGTTGTTGTTAAGAACGAAGAAAAAGTCGAGGAGAAGTCTGGCGAGAAGGAAATTGAAAATCCCACGACGCCCAAGCAAAAATCACAAATGAGACCTCAGGTTACAATATTACAGTTACCGGAAAGACCGTCGTTCATGGACGAGTTCCACAAACAGCTGCAACAAGCGTCATCGCTGCCGACGCGTTTCGTCACCCATACGCAAACGTTGTCCGTAACTATAACGGAGACGACGGTCTTACAAAGTGACGGGCTTGAACCGTCTACGCACACACTTGTTCTCACCAAGACACAAACCTCCACGTTAGTGGACACGGTCACCGAATTCCATACACTGGTTAAGCCCACGCAAGTACTCTCCACAATAACAACCACACTTCCGGCGCCTGTTCACTCGGACCCAGTGCTCTTGGCACCAGTCGTGGAAGGTACGAAAACCAAAACCATAAACGTGCCTCCAGACGAAAACGAAACACTATTAGTGGTCATGACCGACAAAAAAGGAGGCGGGGGAGGAGGAAACCATGGAATACCACCAGAAATACAAGTTCCCGACGAAACAAATGAAATAGGGCCCAGTGATGTGTTGTTGAGTGGCATTTTAACTCATTCGTCAGACTCTGAATGTCGACCTGAATGCAAGGCGTCGAAAAATGAAATATGCCAGAGGGTAGAAAACACTATGAGATGCGTCTGTAGACCCGGATTCGCAAGAATATTTATGGATAGACCCTGTAAACGTGAGTAATAACATTGATTGATTTTTCTAAATATTTAAAATCTATACTAAAAACGTATACTAAATTATGTGATTTTTTTTCAGCAACTTATACATATACAATGAAGTTGGTGCTGGACAAATTCCGCAAAGAACCTATTAAGTATTCGTCACATCTAGACAACCCGGGTTCAAATCAATATCAACAATTAACCGAAGCCACAAGAGAAGGACTGAATCGTATGTCAATGCAATCAGATTTAAGGGATATATACCATGGTGTGATTGTTGGCGGTTTCGAACCTGCTGAAAAAGGCGAAAAAGCCGTCGTTTCATACATAATACAGGTAATATTTCACTTACGATAATGTCACTCTTAATACATTTTTATTAACATAGTTTTCTTTCTTAAATTCATTATTTTCAGCTATCTGAAAACGCAGAAGACACTAAATTGTGGGAAGCAACGAAAAAATCACTGAGAGCTACGAATTACAGTTTAGGAGGAACCGACGTATTTGCTGCTCGAGATCAACTACAATTATTATCAGCAGAAGGTATAAAATATTTATACTTAATAATTTTGTTCAAAAACTTATTGTGTTTTTTAATTAGATTTCGACGAATGTACTGATTCGAAGTTCCACGACTGTTCAGATAATGCTAAATGTTTCAATTTGCACGGAACGTACACGTGTAGCTGTAAAGAAGGGTTCACTGACCTTTCACATAACACTCAATTCCCAGGTCGAGTTTGTTCTTGTAAGTAACTTATATTTACTTGTTTTATTAAAATATGTGTGTTGAGCATCAAATGATTTGACATTTATATATTAGCCGAACTTATTGGATGTGACTTGTGCAACTATCATGGTTCATGCTATTTAAGCAATCAAGATCAGACGATTTGTGAATGTTTCCAATGGTACGCTGGTAAACACTGTCAGTTTAATTTGAAAGGTAAATAATTTTATAAAATGTACAATATAAAATTGTATACGCGAATAATGTCTACAATTTTTTTCCCCTCAGTATTATTATTGGGTCTGATTGCCATTGGAGTGATGTTATTATCACTTCTTATCGCGTGTCTGCTGATGGCTTGTTGTAAAAAACGATCCAGGGAGTCTGTCATGGGTCTGTATCAACCTCAACGCCCAGTTATAGGTTTCAGACGTTACAGAAATATGATAGCGACGACAAGAGGAGACAAAAGAGCAATGATCAGTGTCGATACAGGAAGCGAAACAAGCGTTGATCGCACTCCTCCTCCATACGTTAAACAAGTAAGTAACGAGAAAAATTTTGATGTACTGAATCCATTTGATGACCACGAATGTCTATAGGTCGTCAACATGCAACGACAAACGCATGCGCAAGTCCATTCTCAAATGAAGACCCCGTCACCATCCAGTCAGGGGGGTAGTACCATGCGCAGTGGATTGGAACAAAGAGATAGAAGTCTTACCGTGATGATACCTAGGGCGAAGTATAGGTCAGCCCCTCAACAGGCACCGTCCATATTAACCATGTCTACTTTCGGACCTGAGCAGAAAGCAATGTCTTACTTGGACTCCAGGCAAACCCCGACAAAGGTGACCAAGCGTTCATCATCGCGACGAGCAAACAATGTGTGAGATAAATGATTTTTTTCAACGCATTTTGTTTACGTGCAGGGTTCGAGATGTAGCAGCCGAAAGCCGAGTGATTCGACCCAGAGATCCGTCGAAATCCAACCGCCGCAACGAAAGAAACATGCCGCGCCGAGAAAACCATCGACGGGTAAAATATTGGCCGAATTATTTTTAAGACGAACCTAGCGTTTTCAATTAACAACAATATGTAATACTCTAGGAGCACTAGTGTCCGCCGGATTCGAGGTCTCGGCTACCGTTGTAAAAACTAAAGAGCTAGACGAAGCATATGTGGGCCGTGAGGACGACAAACCAGATTTCAGCACTGGCAGAACGACCGCTGCGAGGTAAATAGACGAACGCATTTGCATTTTGCACATTTACAACAACGTTGCAAACGTTTTCTCTAACAATCAATTGTTTGTTAAATGCGATCTAGAACGGTGTCCGTGGCAAGGTCATTCGACGAGACGACCATACAACCACCGACTAGATGCTATCATCCAGAAAGTCATTATGAATCGAAATCGCAGTATTCGCATAAAACAAATGACGTAAGGAAAAATATTATCCGCACATATGACGCAATATAATGTTACGAAACATTCTAATCGGATCGAAAAATAATTTTAGCAATTATTGCTATAGTCGCTTGTAAAAAAGCATTTGAAAAACGTATTTGCCTCTCGTTTATCCATGATTTCAGCAAATAAAACAAACTGTTATTATTTACTAGATATTGTTGAATCTTAATTTTTAATTTCTTTATTTAGGAGGGTCATACAATGGTCGAAAGAGACTTGGGATCCACGTACCTGATGCCTCAATCAAAACTCTACAAGCCAGACAACAGAGTAAATTATTAAAAAAAAAAACCCATTATTACACCTATTGCAGAATTTATTATTGATAACAATTGTGAATTCAATCGTTATAATGTTATTTATTTATACATTTTTTTTTTCGACTATAGGGCAGTGACACATCGAATTTCGACTCTCTATGACGGAACTGAATCCGTATTTACCCGCTCATGCCATATAATATAATATTAACAGTCATGTGAGAATTCCATGAAGAAATATTCGTTTCAATTTTGGCAGATTTACCATCTCGAGAATTTGTCAAACGCTGGATTCGTACACACAGTAATATCATACATGTAATACTAAAATAAATGTTTCGGATAATCATCTTATGTTATATCTATGTTGTACAGCTTCCAAAACTCTGTACTCTTAATTTATTACTGTATAATGATATTATGTTATAATGTCCTACAACAATATTAATGTTAGTGTTTATGATAATATTATGTTATTCTATATAATATTAATGATACACAATGCCATATACATAGGTAATTTTGTTATTAGTTTAATTGTATATTATTATTAATTTTTATTATATGCTTAAAATTATTGATACTAAAGTACATTTTGTTATGAGATATTCTCTTTTCTTGTGATTGCCTCTCGGAGGACTAATCATAATGAAACGACAATACCTCTTTTTGATATTTTTATTTAATAATATTATGTTTCAATGTCTTTAGCAAAGTTATGATATATTAATGTTTTGTTGATTTGATGACACCATTTTTAAACTGCAGTTAAAATTAGTTATTAAGGATACCAAGCCTTATTTGTGCCAAGAAAATATTGTCATCTTTCGAAAATACATTAACAGATAATTTGTGTACACGAGTGTTTGTTGTTTTTATTAAACACATCCCCTATTGATGCCGAAATTCCCAATTGGTAATTGGTATGCAATTAATAGTCGTACGAATGTACAATTTTATTGTTGTGTTTGTTTAAGTAATGATCATGTGAGCTGTAAGTATATGCAATTGGCTTTTTATAATGATATTCTAAAATCAGACTTTCAATAATATTATTTAAATAGCTACCGATATAGTTCAGGATTTAGGAGGTTCACTGAATTTTAGTAACACTATTCTAATCATTGTAGCACAAATAATTCACATGATAAGATAATGATTTTTCGCTCATAAGTATTTGTGAAAAGTCACTTTCAAGACGGAAAACAATTAGTTATATTATATTATACATAAAACTAAAATTTAAAAAAAAACTCCTTCATTTTTATTACGACTATAGAAGATGCATGGCTAGCTTGACGTACAAGTTTCAAGCCTTACTACGAAACGAAATACTTGTTTTATGAAAATATACATATATTAATGTTCGCGGGAGGAAAATGTACCTTGTTTCCTGGTATTTTGCAGTTACCATTGTAATCGAAAACTCCCTAAGAAATCAAAAAATACATGTGTCAAGACGAAATAATATTATACAACATACATTATTTATTTTCAAGCTGTATCAATATACTGCCGTGGCATTGGATAGTTTATACGAAATGCCATGATTATAAATGAACTAGATAAAATGTTTAAAATTATATTATACACCCATGTAACTGAATAGTCTCTACGGAGAACCAACGTAAGAAAAAAAAATCACATTTTATTAAAGATTAAAAAACAATTTCAGAAAGTTAATTATTATTTGTTCTGATTTTATAGCATTTTTCATTTTAACTAACAATTTTATGTACTGACCGATGCAAAAATATTATGAGTACGTACCTGTATTTTTTTTATATTATTATTTTGTAACACTATGGTTTATTTGATTTCATTTTTTAATTAAAATTGCTATATTGCATTGTAATATTTATCGAAACACTTCTGCATCCGATTACAGTTTATAGTTTGTTATTATATAATATTATTATTTTTACTATACATATTGGTCATAAGACGTCGTTACAATTTTAAACATAATTCACATTTATGGAACAAACGATAACCCAACAAAAATAGAAGAAGAAACTTGGAACAAGTATTAAAATATTTTATATAATAATTCGGTCTGCGACCAAAAAAAACAGGGTCCTTCCTCGATCTCTGTCGACGGTGTATACCACCAAACGTCCGGAGTGTCGAAAAAGGGATTGCATACTAGTTAAAAACCGTTCAATGTTGTATTAAGTCATTCGTGTTTAGTATTTAAGAACTATACCCTATAGGTGTATACAACGTTAATAAATAGTTAAAATAAAACATAATTTATTACATGCTCGAAACCCTGTGTTATATTTTCCAAATGAAATCTATAAATACTTATACGATTAAAATTTACATTATTATTTGATTAGTTATTTATTTTGCAACCATACGATGACGAATTTTACAAAGTTTCGTTAGAAAACGACGGTTCTAGCAGACGTCAGATGATCAGACTACACTATGTTGAACGCTTACTGATGAAAATCTTTTACAGAAAAATAGAATTTTCTTATAAAACCAAAAAAGATAAGTCACTTGTGGAAATCACGTGATTCCACGTCGTAGTTAAATAGCTCTGAAATGTCCAAAACTTGTTTCAATATTGGCAATTACAACGAAGACTCGCCTTGTTGGTTCTGAAACCAGTAGACGCGTGCCTTCGTGGCACATTCAAGGTACACCAGCATCAGATAAAAAAACATAATAAGATTTGACAGGGAATACTCAATTTATAAATTATATTTTTCTATAATACTAATTACATCAGTTAACTATATCTCATAAAAGTCGTAAATATCATAATATACACAATTATTGGATCAAAATAAAATTGTTGTGAAATGTTATAAGTTATAACATTATATTAGATTATTTATATTAATATGAGCGTACCGTTGATTTATACCAAATCATTAGTACACAGATACGTCATGAATCGTAACTCATGTGTGTTAATCTTACTGTGGCACATCTCGATTTTTTTCCGTTTATTTGGCACAATATAGATAAAGTTCGGCCAACCGCGCAGTATAGAGAGTAGTACCTACAAATTCTATAAATTGGATTGTAAAGACATTTTCATCAGCGAAAGATATGCATTGTTTAGCTTTATACAGGTGAAATATTTTTAGTTTTAATAGAAATAGCATTTAAATGAAAATAATTTGTACTCGGTTAGAATATCAAATGTTGCGCAGAGACAAGAGTACAGTGTTTGGAAATCCAATACCCAACCGCAAATTATGAACGAGACTCCGTCAGAGTTAGGTTTCAAACGAAATCGACATACCATATTTCAATTACGTCGGGCTAAAATTTGAACGCCTAAACAGCCAAAAATCGTATAAAATATTCCTGTCAAAGTTATTACAACATAAGGGTATTCAATTCAAGCACTATGAACGTTCGTTTGTTTAGAACAAGTTAAACTAATGAGGTTAACTAATAAAAAACGCAAAAAGAACAATATTTTTAACTCCGTTTTTAAAAATTGTTCGATGAAGACAAGAACCGAGAACACAAAAACTTGACAAAACTTGCGCCGGATAACAGAGAGAATACACGATTTCGTTCTTATGGATGAGTCGTGGTGTAAATCGAAAACATGGAATAATCACGTCTTAATAAGTGTTTACCAACCATGAAGTGTTAATAATACTCTGCAACTAGCCGTTGTAAACGTTGTATAGTTTGTTTTTCTTCGGATAACGTTGGAGCTACAACGTCTAAAACGTTGATATTGTCAGTAACACAATATACCGACACTTTAATTAGTGACGAGCCAATATGAAGATGATATTCAATACACCGGTTTCACGTAATACCTAATATGAAACCTACACCCTTATCGATATTTTCAAGTCAAAAAACATAAACCAATATTCATTTTATTATTATAACCGATACTTGATTAAAAACCCGACACCTATCCGATACGGCGATACTAGACCCGATATTTTACTCTCGGTATATTATTGAGCCAGATGGGTTTTTATTTCTGTACTCCGCGCTGAGTGGTGACTTATTAAAATATCACAATGTCCACAAGTTTTGTACAATGTTACAAAATTATTGTACAATATTTTCGAAGAACATTATATTTGTTTTCAAATTTATTAGAAATAATCGTAAGGTATTTGCAACATATTGTTTTACGTACCTATTATAAATAAACAAATGCAGGATGAACAAATTACTATATAAATGAATAGGCAACATTTTTATTGAAAAATATCGGGTTTATGACTATATGATGACGAGATATTTGAAAAAGTACATATTGTCTAGTAAGATACAATATTAAAAAATCTTTATTTATGAAGTTAGCACGATATTTTTTAAATCATGGATGAACGCTACAAAATGGGATCACTTATTTAAATGTGTGTACAACCTGAGAGCACTAATTAAGCACTAAAATTTGACAATTATTGCTTTTCATACTCCCGCTAATTGCATGGACCTGTTCACCTATAGGCTGTAACCGATACAGACGATCATTGGCGGACTGGCCAGGGAGGCGAGGGGGCAATCACTTCCCGGGCCCTCGATCATGTCATATAAATAAAAATGATTTATAATATTAAATATAATGGGAAAACACCATTAATTTACTATACATATATTTTACGGTCAATTATTGTTTGGGCCGATTGCATGAAAAGTTATCACCCTAATAACGCTATGCCGCGACTTATCGGCCTACGTGGGTAAAAATGTATTTGTAGCTCAGTCAGAAGGGTTAGGTTCACCGCGCAAATATGACGAGCTACGTGGTGTTAGCGAGTGCGTAAATGTGTGTACATAATATGTTTTTGTGTTTGATGTGTACTTAAGACAATCAAAAAAAATAGGAACTAAAATAATTGAACAATGGTAATAAAATAGTAACCATGATGCTGTATAATAAAAATAATCGGCCCTTCTGGCTCAACAATTAATAAGTATAATAATAAATGTACAGCCCTTTTAGCTCAACAATAGGTAGCAGTGCCGGATTACCCATTAGGCGGAGTAGGCGCCCGCCTTGGGGCCTTACTCATTTAAGGGGCCCCGTGAAAACGAAAAACAACACTATTTTTTATTTAATAATACCTGTATCATATTTACGAGATTACGGAACAAAAGTCAATATGAAATATAAAAATTAAGTTGTAGGTATTATCATTGATTATAAATACTATAGATTGCTCACTGGACTGTTTTTCGGTGGCGTGAAATAAAACTCCCGGTAGATGGCGATAAGTAACTAGAAATAATAAATTCATATTTTATTTTGACCGTCGCGCGTCGTGGCCTAGTCGCGGCATGGAGTAATTACTAATTTTATCTTATCTTGTCAATCGTCGAATAAAGAAAACCCTATTTATAGTTTGATTTTACAACACAAGAACATACAATTTATATTTTGTTACATATTTACATTTAATTTAACCTGTCGTATTTTATTCCAACCATAATAGGGCGCGGTGCGAGTATAACTGGTTTTTATCGTGCCTCGTCATGACGTCGACGAACCGCATTGGAATTAAGCCGTGATTTAGGATCAACTGGATTGGAATACTGGTCTCTATTAAAATGTTCAGAGCATAAAAACCGATTTTTCATTTTTTTCGGGCTTATAGAATCCAACTCGACGTTCCCTAAAGTTTGAAGTATAAAGTTACTTGGTCTGGTTAAATTTGGTTAAATTAAATAGGGATATTATTTTATAAAAAATAGGCCATTGGGCACTTACCGCAATGGACTATCCACTTTTTTAATAAATTAATATCCGAAGGAAAGGTGTGAAATCGGATTTTGGTATTTTTTTGAATGTTATGACAATTAAAAAAAGAACATTTTCTTCTCGACATTATGGTGTAATAGAAGAAACGTAACAAAACGTGATCACGATCACGATACAACCGATTGTCAATTGGAAATTAATAATTACACACCCTCGCATGTGCGTGTGTGTGTTTGTGTGTGCGAGACGTCGGACAATTGGATTATTTATACACGTAGTTTCATTGGTTATAATGATAAATAATAAATTATTAATAGTATTTATAATCAATGCTATTACTTATTATTAGCATTTCGTCGGCCAGACGCTAGCGCTACAACGTTACTGTTCACAATTAACCACGCGCCCGCAGCGCAGTCTAACGATTCCGTGCAAATTGCACGCCACCGAAAAACCTGCCAGTGAGCAATCTATAGTATTTATAATCAATGGTATTATACACAGTATTAAAAATAAAATTATTTGGTGGATTTTATCGTCGTGGTAAATAAGTACTTGATAATATTTATCATATATTGATATACGGCGACGGTGACAGTGACGAAAATAATTACATAACCGTCGTTATCTGTATTTTATTGTAGTTATTTGTATAAATATCAAAAATAGATTTTAATGGACCACATGGCTACATCATTATTCGTTGTACGTACTATTATAGATAATATATAGCTTTAATCATTTTATTTGATATCTATCACTTGAGAGAAGTATCGTATCGAGTTCTGTCAAATTGCTAAATTTTTGTGCTTTGAAAGGTAAGTTTTTAGTTTTTACACACGCGCGTTCATAACGCCTCGAGTGTAACTAGCTTTATTATTTTATATAATATACAGTAAACTGTCGTTTATCAGTGGTTTTCTGTGCAGAGTAGACTTTGAAATCCCGTACTTTTTCTCTGCGTCCCAAAAAGTTATTTTTTTTGTCCTTAATTCTATTCTATTACGGCTTTTTTTAAAGTTTCTACCGAATAATTCCACCAACTTTTTTAACATATTTTCCCATTTCGAATCTTAATAATAAATACCTACCTAGAGAGTGAAGTGTCCCAAGTAACCCGGTTTGACGGTAATGAATGAAAGCAATATACATTTTTTATGTATTATTCAATCTAGGTATGCTTCTATAAAATATAACTTTTGTTTTTCTAAAATATTAGAATCCAAGATGAAAAGGTATCAAAATGGTGCAGAAAAAAAGAAGAAAAAACAAGAGAAATTAATGAAACTTGATTTAGAAATTATTTATTAATATTAGTTTGTTATTATTAAAGTTGTTTATTTTAACTATAGGGTAGCAAAGTTAAAGATGTATGTAAAAAATAATTTTGTTGGGGCCCAAAATTTTAATTGCCTAGGGGCCCACCAATGTTTAATCCGGCACTGATAGGTAGGTACTGTAAAATAATAATATTAAAAGAACGATTGAACTATAACAAATAAATATGTAAATTGAAGCTAATAGTGACACAAAATTTGGTAATTAGTACCGCCCCTTGTATTAACACACTGTCACTATAAGAGGCGTGTTTCACGAAAATAAAAATTAATAAATCAATAATCGTTCTAGTAAATCACACGCATACAAATAAAATATAAATCGATAATTATAATTAAATAAGAACTCCCAATTTGTGGAGCGCAAAACTGGCCAGCTGCAGATACCTACTGATCTGTATAGATAGTAAAAAAATCACTCTTTCACAAATAATAAACACTATAAGAATTTTAGCGCATACACGTCAATAACAATAAAATATAATCAAAATGGCCGATCAGCGCACACCAAAAAATACGATATAATATGAAAATGCACGACGCCGATTACCGCACGTAAACGTATTATAATAAAAAAAAACACAATCAGACGGGCGATTAGCGCGCCAAATATAAAAAATTTCTGGCGATTAGCGTTCAAAAAAAATATAAAAAATCTCTAAAAAAAACTGGTTGTCAAACGGACGGTGACGAGCACTCACGAAGATTGAACGCGCGCGACGGACAGTGAAAATATGGTTCACACACGAAAAGATGACAATAATACACACACACACACATATTCGAATTTTCGATTTTATAATAATTCAAGACGACAATTCACCATGGACGAATATTAAATTAACTTAAGACCATTGTTACAATGTCCGGTCAAGTCCCGGTTACCGCAATTACCCTGTTCTTACAACCTCCTGTTAGGGCACGTAAAGCTCACCCGTTGTTTTTTCCGTAAATAATAAAAAATAATAAAATACTATTGTCTTTGATACAAGAATAGTAAAGTAATAGGTATATCACGAGAATAAACCTATGTGGACACAAATTAATGATAAATGTAAAATTATAATATTGCGTGCAGACCAAACAACTTAAGATAATGAAAACACATAGTATGGAAATCGATATACAGTAAAACCTCTCTATAACGGACCCTCTATTAAACGGAATCCTCCTTATAACGGAAAATGTCAATAGTCCCAGTGCAAATAATATATAAAATTGACCTCTCTAAGACGGAACCTCTACTAAACGGAAACGGACAATTTTCGTAATCAAATTAGTAAAAATACTCTGTTTTAAACGGAAAATAAAATTATTTAAAGTAAAATTACAGGTTTTCCTGAAAAATAATTTGACAGTATTGCTTCACGATTGTTATATTGGCTTGTTAATTACATACCTTCTAATGAGCATGTGTAAAAGATATTAGATAACCAATATACGTAATTTTGTAAATATGAACAGCACAGTCGTCTTTTTAAGTAAAATGTTATTTTTAGTTCTTTAGTATTTTATACAAACACCTTTTAATATTAAGTCATACATTATAATCTTAATGTATAAATTTAAGTTGTACGAAGTACATATTTGCCTAAAATATAATTTTTTAACACATATATACATACATACAGTCTTGAAACTTAATTTTTTTTTCTACCTCTTTATGGCGGAAAACTCTTTATAACGGAAAAATGTTTGGTCCCAAACGATTCCGTTATAGAGAGGTTTTACTGTATTTCGATTTTTTTTATTTTTTTATTGATTTGTTGCTTTGGCAACTATGATTTGCATTAGCTGTAGGATAGTAACTGTGGGTTTCTATTTTTTGAAACACGCACGTATATATTTTATGGTACATGGCTTCGTGGCTAAAAACTCGGGTGGTCACCCATCTGAAGCTAGCAACGCCGGGACGGTGCTTGACCGCAGCACTGATCAGCAACCGCTAACCACTGCGTCACACCATGCCCATTCCGTTTCATATTTTACGTTTGTACACACTATTAAACTGAAATGTTTCATAAAACTCGACTGATGGAAAGGGTTTGAATCCCTTACCCAGTTACCCCCTCACCACTGGCAATCCCTCACTAGCGTGTATGCATAACAGTGGTTCGTTTGGTTGAGGACGTAAATAAGGGTGGAGGTGAGGAGAATAGAACCCCCCCCACCAGAGCCTTGTTTTACTAACAATTTACAATATTCCATTTTTTATCGTTGCCGCGTACAACGTTAACGCCGAAAACTATCCAGACACACGGCCGTACAATCATATGTAATTTATTGGCTATTGCTATCAGTTTAAATGCTAAATTTTTCGATTCACTAGTCTTACATTCAAGTCATCATTCAATATATTTTTAATTCGTCAATTTTGCTTTTAATTTTAAATGAAAAAAATTATGGCTGAAAACATTTCCACAATTGTCAGAATGTCGGCTATACAATTATGTACATAAGGACATTAAAGATAACCCAGAAGATGTAATATAAACGATATTTCCAAAATTCCTAGGAGATTAGAATTAGTTTTGTACAACACGATAATATAAAAGAATAATAATATTTATGTATAGAAGTATAATATCTATAATAGTTCTAACTAGGGCTAGGGACTTCATGCTCTAAAAAACCTTAAAATATGCATGCATTTATGCCCTTAAAAATTATCATATATGCTCTGAAAATATGCGAAAATGCTTAAATATGCTCTTAAAAGTATTTAATTTTCATTAAAAAACCAAAAATTACAAATTGTTTTATTATTATTTATTAATTATTATAATTACTTATTATTTTCATTTCTTCTTTTTTAAGTTTTCCTTTAAACAAAACAAAAACAAATAAAAAATTAATTGATTCTGTTTATGAATTAATAATTTAAAAACCCTAGGCAGATGAATTATTTAATAATTTTAATCTTTAATTATTTTCAATTTATGGAATATTGATAATAAATATTGTATTTTATGTATAAAATATGTTAAAAATGTACTAAAAATACAAATATAGCAAAATATGCACTTATTGGAAAAAAAGAGCTAAATATGCAAAATATGCAAAATAAAAATAATTGCCTTAAACTCCTATTACTATGAAACAAATTTCTATATGACTTAGCTATGTTTTAAATGATTATTGAAAAATATGCAAACTCCTATAATAGGTCCCTAGCCCTAGTTATAACTTATAAACACAATTTAATAGTAGTCTCTGCTATATGGTTTGCTATAGGTAGTTCCACACGTCTTGTTCCAGGTACACATTATACTATCATAGTGTCGACCGGAAATTTTCTTCTCCACATACTTTTGTGGTTCCCCTGCAAACGGTCGATTGATAATAACCATACAGTAAACTCAATGATAATAACTATTCCTTTGCTACGCGATCAATCACCGAGATGGCGTTAGGCGTACGTCTTCCTGTATCACAGTTTTCGTTGTTATCACATCGATTTTTGGTAATATCATATGTTTTTCCCTGTGTCTTTCTCTTATTTCACGTTTTTCTTCAAATCCGTTTCCAGCACCAAAAATAACATTTTAATTTCAATAGGAAAAAAAAAAAATTAAAAGAAAAAACGTGACTCACGAAGCTCACCTTTTCGTACCCGTTTTGCATTTCGTAACGATCTCAAGAGTTAACGCCGCTCGTCGCTAACCACTGCCCAATGATCGTTCAATTGGACTGAGGGTGAACTCTCGCACGCCGTCCCCGGTCTCTAGACGCGAATCAAATGGCCATCAACCAGAACCGGACGCTTATCGAGAAGTACGGCATCCCCCTGAGCCACATCGATTTCGATTATGTGAACAATTGCAACGATCCCAAAATATTGAAGGGCATCATCAAAATATTGGAGTGAGTAACTGCACAGCATTATCTTTTTTGTTAGGTTAAAATACACTTACATCTTTGTGCGTTTATGTTGTTGCTTTTCCCATGTCAATGTACGCGCATCTTATTTTTCATCATCGATATAATGACGCAGTATGCCTACCTACCCGTGTGAAACGATTTCTGTCACTCGTCTCTGCTTCATAATTATATCGTTAGAGTATACCAGTTGTTTTGTCGTGCGATACTCCACGTAATATTAATACTCGTTGCTCTCTACATTTAAGTTATAGAATCGGAAGCGATTTATCTTACAATGTAATGGTAGAAATCATATTTATATACAATATTTACATAAATTAGATTATGCTGTGATGTAGCCGTTACTTGTTTTATTCGTTCAACTTAATTAAGTTTAATTAGAATTAATAAGAAATGAGACTGTGATTTTATGTAGATTGTTTGTATAGTAATAATTATTTATGAAATATAATTGTAAACAGTATTTTGATGTTTTCATATAACTGGTATAAGTGATAAGTATTACATCTATTATCAAGTAGGTTTGTGAATACCACTTGTATGAAGGACTAAGAAGTGGTTTCATGTAAAGTAAACAGATAAATTAAGTAGTTATTAAACACATAGTTATTATTAAACTAGCATACTTAATGTAAGGAAGTCTAATAGTTCGCTATTATTTGGACCCACAACGTTTGAACTTTTGTAACCGTCGACAAATATTTAAATAAAATAAACAATACCTATTGTTTGAAATACAAATCACTCGGATGATATGAACGATCGTGGTGAGCAGATTTCAAATTAAATCTATCATAATTTACTAATAGTGATTAATTCTAATTCCCTGTTTGAAGTTAAATTTAATTTATACACATTTTTAAATTAAATTTTCATTTTTGTGCGCCACATTTGATATGAATCGCATACATCCTGTTATTGTTTATAAATATTTCAACGAGACTAAAAAAGTTTTCTTAAACATTTTATTTTTGGATCTTGATTTATGATAGCTAAACAACTTATATACATAATATGTATTAATACATTTTGAACTATATTCAGAATTGATCAAACATTGAAATTAAAACACTCAATAACATAGTGTAGAATGAAGATTGTTATAATATTTATTACTATAATAATATATTTTTAATTGCAAAATCACTTTTATGTTCAAATATGTCAATGATTCTATTTTAATGTATAGCAATTTATTCTATTATTTAACAATTTATTATTTAAAATTTTACTTTATTAGTTAAATAGTAAATACATATTGTCAAATAATATAGAAATGTATGAATAAATCACTTTTTCAAACCATCCTTTGTCAACAACTTCTGAAAACTAAAATTTAACAATCTTGCATGATTTTTTCCTTGATTTTTCTTATTAATTGAATTCAATAAAATTAATATTTCAAATTGTCTTTATCCATATAATATTATTTACATATCTATAATTTACTAATTCATAGTTGATAAAAAGACCTTCAGATTAGTAAATGAAGCATACTGAGTTGTACAATTACTTATACTAATTTTTCAATAATGATGTATAATATTCAGAAATACTTTATGACTTAATCTTGTGTGTAAAACATTTATTAATTTATTATACCTTCTTTATGTACCTACCAAGATAATAACAGGAAATAAAACTACTAATTTTTCTATTTATTTAACAACAGACATGTAACAAGAGTTATCTCGTAATTAAATTTATAAAGTATTGCTTTATATTATATACAAACATGTAATAATTTATAAAAATTCACTATAAAATATTTTAAAATGTCATAAATTTATATATTATTTCAGATCTGGAGAAGAAGGACTTTTTCCACAATTGTTGAGAGCAACTGAAACTCGATTACGCGAAATCAAACCGGATGCTTCAATATTGAATCGAAAACTATGCTTTGCACAAAAATCTTCTGATCTCATACCGAATGAAGAAAATGAGGATATACTTGATGATATAGGTGTAAGTTTATAATCCTAATTAGTAATTAATAATTATTATGCTATTAGCTTATTATATTAGAATCTATAGACAAATAAAATTGTTTTCATAAATTAATAATGATAAAGAACATTGAATAAAAAAATAAACAAAGAAGGTCACCATCAAGGTAATAGAATAACAATGTATCAATTGATATAAACCATTTTTCTTCTACACTTCTATTGAAATAGTCAATAACATACTATCAATTTCAAAGTAAAAATAATTATTTCAAAGAATTTTTAAATTTAATAAGAATAGTATTTCTATTTTGTTGAAGGTTTTGAGTATTTAAAATCATTATTAAACTGCTAAAGCATATTATTAGTATGGTATTTGTAAAATTAAATATATAAATATTTTTAAATCGTAATTTGAATACATTTTTAGAACGGTGTCATTGGTTTGTATTCATTCTTCATTTTTTGTGATTATAAATAATTGAATAATACATATGTATCAACCTCTGAAATAAGTTATGTAGGCATTAAATTAATTAGTTATAATGTCTAGGGTTTTCTTATAACTTAATGTATTGAGAATTCGCATATATTTATACTTTACGTTTACATTTTTTAAATTTCTGTATAATGTATATATTATTTTACATACGTTTTTAATAATTATTTTAAAATATGTATGTTAAGAAATGGATAAGAAAAACAAATGAACAAGAAAATGATCCACAACGTGGAAAACAAAACTCTGGAGGTTTCATGAATGGTCATGATGAGCAACCAGTTCGAAAGTCCATTGATTTAACATCGATGTTTAATAGTGAAAAGGTAATATTTCTGGATGAAGCTTATTAAAAAAAAAAACTATCTTGTGTTACTATTTCTTAAAATTAATTTATATAAATTATTTATTATATGCATACTTACAAAAATTATGTTTATTATTAGCCTGAGCAGGAACTATCTATGCCTAAAGTGTCTCAAGTACATAATTCACCATTGCAAGTTTCATATTCTAAATGGGATAAATATGATCCTGAAGTTGAATTAATGAAACTGGACAACAAAGAGAAAATTGAAAAATTACAAACAATTAAAAAGAAAAATATAAATTCTAATTCCTTGTCAGTTGGAATGAATGGTACATCAAATTTCAATGATCGGGTTGAATCTATGAAGAGTTATTCTATGAGTAAGTATTAAATTTATTGAAATATATAAATTCAATTTTTAAATCAATTAATTCTTCTATGCTCTTTTATTGTATTAATTCATATGTAATTAAAAATTACCAATGAGCTATGATAATTGCTAATTAATAATCTAAATAATTGTTACTTTTAATTTACCAAAAAGTTCTTTTTAAATATTTTAAACAATTTCTTTCTTCTTGATATTCCGAATTACCTATACAAATTTATTATTTTATCTTTCGTTTATAATTTTTTTCTTTCTTTATATTTAATTGTTTTAATATTTTTTTGTTATTTTTTTAATTAATTATTTTACATTGCTATAAAATTTATATTTTTATTAAACATATCAATTGTACAAATATAAATAATAAAACTTATATAAGCCTCATAAAAAAAATATTTTGTAAATTCAATAGTACAATTTAAAAGATAACTTAAACAATAAGTAACACTATTTTAATGTTTATGACTATAATTAACATAATGTACTGCAGGTCAAACTAACATAATATACTGTGGATTTAATATATTCTTAATTCTGGGCTTCTTAACTTTTGTCTTTTTAATATATTCTTTATCAATTAAATTTTAAGTCATTTAAATTTCAAATGAAAATTACACTTTGGCTGGGAGAATATTAAGATTGAATAAATCTTTCGTAAAAGTGTATTTCCCTATTATTTTATGTTCAATTTATTAACTGTTATGTAAATTCAATGCCAACAGTTCACTGTTCGGACATACTAAGACTAGTGATTTTAATTTTTTTTTTTTACCAACTCAATGTGTTAGGTAAATAATTTAAAATATTTGAAAACATTTTTGGCAATCTTTCAGCTTTCTAAAAATTCAAAAGATTTTATAAAAATAAACTTTTGAATTGTTTTAGGTGGTACTTTACGACCGCAAGAAGTAGCTAAGCGAGAAAAAGAACTGGGAAATGAATTTTTTAAATCAAAAGATTATGAAGAAGCACTTCGTCATTATAATACTAGTATAAGTATTCATTCAACACTTGAGGCAAAAAACAATAGAGCCATGTCATGTAAGCTTATTTATAAATATTTGAAATTTTACTTTTACAAAGGCATATAAGGTATGCTATGTATTTTTATAATTTTTCAGTTATAATTATTTTAAATTGTTTTATTTTAAAACAAATAAACATTTGTTTTATTAGATACTTATTTTAGTTGGACTATTTATGTTTAAATTATCGTTTTTCAATGATCAATGTTTATTTATATTTATAGATTTGAAGTTAAAGAGATTTGAACTAGCATTAGATGATTTAAGAGAAGTTATTGAAAAAGATCCAAGAAATGTAAAAGCACATTTTCGTAGAGGTTCATGTTTTAAAGAAATTTCTATGTATTGCTTGGTTTGTATTATGAATTAGTATTGAATTATCTTATACTATTATTTTCTGAATAATACAATTTTATTGAAATGTTCTTTATGTTAGGCATTAAGATCTTTCGAAGCTACATTAAAATATGATTGTAACAACTTACAAGCTCTTAGTAATGTAAAAGAGTTAAAAAATTTAATATCAAATTTACCACCCAAAAAACTAATTAGGTAATGATATGAAATAAATTTATAATTAAATTAAATCAATACTTTTTGTTATATATTTTATTTTATTTCTAGAGTTCGTGAAATAACTCGACACTATGATCAATCTGTATGGGATATAGAAGACCCGTTTCGTGTATCTTATGGAGAACTTTCAGAGTTAAACAAAGAGAGTGTTGAATATCTATATGAAGCTGATCCCTATGGTTGCCTAACAGAATGTGTTTGTCATTTGTGTCCTTGGCATGAGTGGCAAGAGCGCAAGAAAAAATGGATTCGTCACAAAATATTAAAAAGTGAAGGAACAAGGAAACGTTGGCAATTTTTAGTACCTGATATTGTGCCTGAATCAATAACTAAGTCTAGAATCCCTGAATTTCAAAAACCTAAAAGATTAAATATTATTGATATCAATTCTGCTAAGACAAATGGCCATCATAACAATTCAACGGTTTGATTTTAATCATTTAATTTATGGTTATAATTTGTGTATTAATTTATATACTTATATTTTAGAATATTAATCATAATGGAGTCAATGGAACTGATAAATCTCCTTGTGAATATTGTGAAAGTGACGGGTTAAGTTTGAAAACTGTGTCAAGTGTTCATGAATTTTTGCAAAGCTGGAAAACAGTCAGTCAAAAAAACAATTATGAATTATTCCATAAACTTCTGCGGAGTATTAAACCAAAAGATTTACCTAATGGTATGTATTAGTAACCTATGAGCTTTACTTTATTACTTTAGTTTTTTATTTAGTTTGTTATATTATATATATATATATTATAACTTATATATTACCGTATTGTTTTGTATATAGTTAGTACATGTTTTGATCATAATTTATAATTAACTTTTAGTGATCATAGATAAAATATGTGTCATCTATGTTTTTAACCAATTGTGTAGAAATGTTATCTAAAAATTATTATTATTGTATGTTACTAATTAATCAAACACATAATATTGCCTTGTAATTTATATTTTTAGATAAAATGAAAAAAATCAAAATATTTCTTGTTCTTAAGTTATTAAGTTTGTTCCATTGATTTTATAATAATACTTTCATTAAATGTTAATTTGAAGTTTTATATTTTTAAAAACTGATTTTCTTAATTTATTAAACCAATAAAACTTTTTTGGTTTTATGGTTTTGTTATAGACTGTAAAAAATTGATTTCAAATTTTAAAACATTGAATATTATTTTTAATTCTTTGCTTTTTATTTATTTCCAACTACATATTGTTGATTTATTAAACTGGTTATTTGGTATTTACGTTCACTGTTGAATATAATATTTGTTAATCACTGTATAAAAAATTAAAATTTGTAATTTTTAATGTTCTTTTGAGCTGTTCAAGTTCAAAAGGTTTTTTTTCTTCAAATTATCAAGTATTCTTTAATTTAATTTTAAACTATGCTTGTAATTGTCTTATTATAAAATTATTACAAAACTTGTTCTTATTATAAATTGTTTGTTGCTTTTAGTTATTAGTACAAATTTGGATGAAGAAATCATGTCAAAGTTTTTGAAAACTTTGTGTCAAAAATTTGATCCTGATAGTGAATTAGATCTTATTATAGAATACTTAAGAGCTATGACCAAAGTTAAACGATTCAATCTCATTGCCAAGATGTTGGATAACAAAGTCAAAGAAGGTAATAGATTAGTTTTACCAAATGTTAAAAATGTTTTTCTTAGTGTAACTGACTAACTTCTTCAATGTTGAGTTAAAAGGTTAACTACACTTTTTAACTACAAACTAATAACTAATATTCTATTTATATATTTATTTAAAATATTTAATTAGTTTCATACCTATAATTAGGGCTGTGAATAGAATGTACTAAAAAACCTTAAAAGTTTAAAATCTCTATAAAAGAAGTATAATATACATAAAATGCTAAATAAATTTTCTTAAATTGAATTTTTGTCATTTTATGACTCAAATTTTGTGTTAACAACTTTTATTTATCAGCTTAAAAAAAAGCACAGCCTTCCTTATAATATAACTAAAATATTTTCATTGTTCTATTACTGCTATAAAATGTTTCTTTTGATCAATTTATCTAACACTAAATTGGACTCATATTCAAAGTACGAAATGCCATGGTTTTAAACTATAACTAAAAGAAATTCTAATTATTTTATTATATTTTTAACTGTTAATAAGTATTATTAAAATATATTTTTATGTTTCAGATGTCCACCCCTTGCTAAAACGTATTCATCATTACACTCAAGATAATATATTCTTGGCATTTTTATGAGTATAACATAGTTTTGATGGATGAGTTACTTGAGTTAGGTCAATAATATTGAGAAAAATTATACATTTTCCTTTTATTAGTAACATCATTACTATTTTTATTGAATCCGATGCTTCTATCTTTGTGATGTCCAAGAATAAAGAAAAAAAAATGAAATGTAAACAAATTATAATAAAAAAAAAAAAAAAGTGTATTTTGAAATGAAAACAAAACCTTACAAGTCTGATTAATATATCAAGTCTATTTAAGAATTTAAAATTAAATATATTGTTTAATTACTTTTTCAATGTTAATAACAATTGTGTAAAATGTTAAGTAATAATAATCATAGTATTAATTGGACATTTTGATAAACCGCAAACATTTTATGTGTATTATTTTTGTTGTCATTGCATTGTACCTCTAGCTACTCAATTATTTTATTTAGTTACTACCACGGCTCAGAAGTTCTAGTAAATATATATTTTTTTTGATGTGTCCTAGAATATCCAAAGTAACATACAAATATGTTTCATACCTATCTGATGTCATATACGACATTTTATTTTGCTTTATTTGCATATTCAAGGTCTTTATTGCTTTGATTATATTATTAAAAATATTTAAAATATTGGAAATAAATAGGCCTCAGTGAATAATATTTCATGTTTATAATTCAACTATCCAGCCAGTCCCTTAGCCGTTAATGGGTCTATACATTTTATAAAATTGTATAATTAGTAATTAAAAGATTTAACTATTGATTACATAATTTAATTTTTCTTATAATAAACTTATAATTATAATTTTTTAAATTTAAATGCATATTTTGAAGATTTTTAGTGCTACAACTTCCAAGCCCTAGTTACTACAAACAAGAAAAATAGGTATGAATACGTGTAATTTTCATTTAACTAGAAATCACAACTACCTACTGGAATTAAAAAATGTTTTTTTTGAAATTAAAACAATTATTTTTAAAGCAGTTTTGCTATGAAAATTGTTTATTATATACCATTTTGGTTTATTATCTGAATTACTGTAATGTAGACGAATAGAAAGCAAATAAAATTTTGAATATCCAATCATGTTGCAACTATAATTACTTTTTAGAGAAGACCTCTATGGCTTCACGGCTTCTATGTACGTTTTTTTGATAAGTATTCTTTATGATAAAAAAAAATAAATAATATAAGTATCTTATTTAATTTATGTAAACGTGAGTTAACAATTTTAAAGTTATTCGGGTATAATCTAAGAACAATTATTAATGATCTCTGAACTTACACTATTTGAAATGTTAATGTCTTCGGCATGATTATATTTTTGTCCAAATAAAAACGGTGAAATAAGATTTTTTCAATACAAATTAACTATAATCAAATACAAGAAATAAAACCACAATCATTTTCAACTGAACCATTTATTTATGGGTATGATTTTAATTATTTAGACATCGCCAAATAAATGAATGCAGGCTGCCGCCAAGAATGAAAAAATATAAGCAATGTTTGCTTATCCTTCAAAATTACATGTATGTACTCGTAAAATATTATGATAATATCTAATGATCTTAGGATTTATAAAAAGGGTGAGCCCCTAATCAGTGGCGCAAATAGGAAAAATGTTTATGGGGTCCCCAAAATATAATTTTCTTTAAATTATAATAACTAGGCATATAGTTAATATTATATAATGTTAATGTATATTATTATTTTTGAGGGGCTTAGCACACCCAACCACCTATTTGCGCCACTGCGGCGGTAGGGTACTTGAAATTTTTAAGTTCTGCTATTACTGTAATTTTATTGCCTCTTATTACAAGGGTGAATATTTTTTCGACAGTAGTTACCTAATATGACCCGTCTAATGGATATTATATTATCTGCTACCCACCTAGTGCACAATAGTTAATCAATATTACCACCTGAAACCTACGATGTTATGACGACTCCACACTTACCTAATGTCGGAAGACTTATAATCATGCTGCTATCATTAATTAATCAGCAGTGCCGGGGCGAGCGGGGCACGTGCCTCGGTCCCCGATATTTATAGTGCTCCCACCTGAATAAAACCAAAAACATAAATTAAGTTAATTTTTGATCATGAGTCTTGGTATACCCAACATATTATACTATTATACTAACAACAAAAAATATATTACCCAAAATACCCATGTATCACATTAAATTTAAGTTGATTTCTACGTTCTACGTTCTACCGAATTATTTTTGTTTATAATGTTTGTTAAAACTAAAATGCTCGACGGTTGTATCGTCGTTATTGGCTTATCGCATTTGATGTAGCCAATAATATGTACAATGTACTTGTATAATATATAAAATATACTACCTACTTGTTACCTACTTTCTACGAGAGATATAAATAAAATACGTAAAATATTCGATAAAGATTAAACAGTGATACGGGTAGATTTGTTATCGGATTCCCAGGAGAATTCGAGTGACAGCCGACGGGCGACGACTTATAATTTTTGTTTCAGATAACATATAACATTAGAACATATTTATTTTATATTTTTACTTCTTCATTTTGAAGATAGCGAAGCAGGAGTGCGGACTGCTATTAAAAAAATTCATATATATTTCAACATAGCTCTTTGTATCTTAGGTAAGTAATTTTATAATTTATTTGTTTTAATCAGTCTTGTAAAGTATTCGAATACAAGTATTTGAATACGTGTATTAAAATACTTTTTGAAGTATTTTTTGGTACATATTCTAAATACAATGTTTTTAAAGTATTTTTTAAATATTCTGAATACTTTTTAAGAGTATTTTTAACATAATATAAATACTTGTATTTAAATACCACAAAATTCACTTTATTAATTATTTTTCACAACAATTTGGCATCAATAAAAATACTATTGTTTTCGTTGAAATAATTTTAAATCGGCTTGATCTGTTTAGTCTTAACTACAAGTCTTAACTACAAGACTGGTTTTAATTTTACGGTAAATTTGATATTTCTGGTATCTTATGTAGTCATAATAAATATATAGATGTTCAGTGAATTATACATTGTTCACATATAAATATATAATTATTATATAAATAATCGATATTTAGCAATCAGTAAAATAATTTCGTTATTTTTAGTTATTTATCCAATCTACTATGGACAGTCACGATCGCGATAAATTTCGTTCCTATCCCTCTGGGTGCCAAAATAGAATTAAAAAACAAAAAAAAGAAGAATTTATAAAAAAACAACGAGGGTCAATGTCTCGATTTCTTCAATTACCACAGTCTAGTAGTACTTCTAAATCTAATAATGAACAAATATTAAATAAACAAGACCAATCTAAACCACAGTCCGTCGTAGAAAATGTTTTTAATGAAAATTTAGATATTGCTTTACCACCTTCAAGTGAAAAAAGTGAAAAGCCAATATCGCATAATCTAGATTCAACAACTATTTTAAATCTTGTTAAAGACATAGACTTAACAGACCCTTATAACTGGCCAGATTCTATAAATTCCTACCTAAGAGTTGATTTAGTCAAACTCGGACCAAGAAGATATAAATATAAAATATTAGCTCAATTGATAAAACTGAAAGACAATTTTCTAATAGTTTGTATTCTAGAAAATTATCTAATGGTGAGTTTATTGATCGTCAGTGGCTAGTTTAGTATTATGAAGATATAATAAATGATTTTGCATCTAAAAAAACTAGAAAAATGAAAGAATTATAACTGACAACATTTTACTTTAACAATTTATTATGTATTTAAAATATAAAGAAAAAAAAATGTTAATTGTTCAGCACACTAATTTTTTTTAAACTTCGTTTATAAATATAAGTTATTACTTATCTACTAGTATTTTAACCTTACTTATTAGTTTATTTTCTATGCAAATAATAATATGATTATACATTTATCATTGATTGTTTTGATTTTCTTTACATACCTACTTAATGTAAAATAATTGTTGGTTTTAAAATCGATGGACAAAATTATCTTTTGAATTAAATCTATAATTAATTTGGAATGGGGATGTAATGTGTAAGATACGAATGAGGGCCCCACATTTTTTACTTGCCCCCCGGGCCCCGCAAAACCTAGCGCCGGCACTGTTAATCAGTATCCAGTTGCCTGCCCGGATAACACGACCATCTCTCCAAGATAAACATATGTACTTATCAGTGGCGTAGCGTGTACAGCATACACTTCACAAATTGAAAAAATTATTTTTTTTTATATTAATAATGTAATATTTTTATAAAAAATGTTTGATTCTATTAATTTAATATTTTGTATATTTTCTTCTAAGTTCATTAGGATTGATTAATCCGCAACATTACGGCCTCGTCGCGGTCGCGCTATTGTCCACTATATTTATATCTAATGGCTAGTAACTATCATGTAACATGTTCATTATGTACGCAGTATGCACGTTGTCGATTGCATACGGGTACAGACATTCAGCGACAGCTATTTATATTTCTTATCGATAATATCAATCACAAAACATACAATGCTCGCGGCCGTGTTTTCGTCACTCGTGTATGCAGGTTCAGTATTGCATACGCTATCGCATAGAGCCGTCTATCGTATATTTTGCCGGCTATAATGCTATATTAAACAATTACTATTTTAAAGTTGTAAAGTGCGTATTATTAATTGTATATTATAATTTATAAGTGTGACGTATCGTTTTTAAATTAAAACTGTTTAAACTAAATAAACAATAATGAATATTTTGAAATAATTGACGTTATAATTAATAAGACAAAAGAACGGTTTTCAAATCTTAATCAATTACATTTTTTCGCATTATTAGACTTTAAAAAATTTAGTCTATATGCTAATGATTTTCCTATAAACTTATTCAATTCGTTGAAACAATTATACGGTAAATATTTTGATTTACCCAAATTGAGAAGTGAACTTTCGGTTGTCTACTCGACCGAAGAATTTCAAAAACCTAATGTTCACGATCTTTTAATTTATTTAAAAACCACAAATTTAGACGAAAACTTACCACAAGCAACAAAATTGATTTCATTGATACTAACTATTCCAGCTACTAGTGCATCAGCAGAACGTTCATTCTCAGCCCTTAAAAGGATTAAGAATTCATCAAGAAATTCCCAAGAACAAAATCGTCTTTCATCATTATCTATGTTGTCAATTGAAAAAAAATTATTGGTAGAGTTGAAAAAAAATCTACGTTTCATGATGAAGTAATAAAAGCTTTCCTTACTAAAAATAGAAGAATTGATTTAATATATAAGTAATTTTGTAGTTAACAAGTTTATTATTTTTAAAAAGTTATTTATTTTTTTGTTTATTAAATATAATATTGTGATATGTACTAAGGTAATATATATTCAAAATTACGTAAAACTTTGTATGTTTCAAGTTATATTTTAAGGTAAGTATAGGGGGGTGTGGGGGGCATAGCCCCCCGTGATTTTATTAACTTACAACTTCAATGCATACACTAAGCTGAAACGCACGCTACGCCACTGGTACTTATTATGAAATGCCTATTTGTACCTACCAATAATATTATTATTGTTATATCCTACAGGTAACTAATGTAAGTTTCCTCTTGTGAACGCCTCGGTCTCATACTGTTCAACTTTGAACCACACGCTTAACACGGAAACACCTTATACGTTCACCTATAATCTATATATTTTAATATTATACTCGTTGGGTGTCTCACCGAGTTTGTTCCAGTATAAAACATTTTTTCCTACGTATGAAATAGGTAGGTAAGAGGTGTATATTTTACACGCTAATTGTTGCGTTATTTTATATATTTCGATAGATAACTTTTGGAGTACCTATAGGTAGTAGGTACCTACTATGTATAACTATACTAGTATAACTTATGGCTATATTTTATTATAAATACTCACCTACCGGCCCTTTAATGGAGATAATAACAATGACACATATTTTATAGTGATGAATTAAAAATTTTATTTAAATTTAAAAACCGCGTGACAACAAACGATTAACTTGATGAAAAAATATGATTTCTAAGTAAACAATTTCAGAATTTTAAATATGTTAAAATAGATACCGAGTTGCGTGACCTATGCTTATTATATTTATTAATTAATATTTTTGGTTTTTATGTGCAGCGTCATGACATACGAATAAACTTATTCATATTAAGCCAAACGTTAAAACATAGAATATTGTTCTTATATATACCAGCCACTTTGATCCCAACAAAAAGTATATATTTTTTTTTTAAGATAAAACCGGTATTGTCAACTATATTATACTGTATAATAATATGTATAAGGTAAGTGCGAGTTTTACTGTTGGCAATTGGTATTTAAATAAATTAACATGAACAAAATACTCAGTAAAAAAGTTCAGTATCCTCATATATTTTATACGTGTACCGCTAACTTAACCGTTATTGGAATAAAATAAGAAAGTGTTTGCGACCAAATGTCCTGCGTCAAATTTTCCGCGTCCAAGTGTCGTACAACCGTGTTCGGGATGACGGGATGACCCCCTTGTATACCCCGACTTTTGTAGATTACACGTGCCGTTCTCTTTGTTCTTTTTTTGACGTATGTCCGTAACACATCACATAAAAAAATGAAAGAATATTTTCTTATTATAAAACAATGCGATATAATTAACGCGCCGGCAAATAACAAACATAATATACTACCTATTCGACAAACTTTGCTGAATTTACATTAATTTTTTTTTTTGGTAACATGTAGACATGTACCTAGTTCTATAATATCATTTTCTGAAATATTTTTTCATTTTTTTTTTCTGTGAAAAACTGCATTAATGTTAAATGTTTAGAATGTGATTTGTTTAATCCTTACGTTTTTGCATTTTCTGATTAATACCTATACTTACAGTGATTGTTGTACACATCGCGTTTTGTAAAAATGTAACTTGGTACAATCTATGAACTTTGTACAATAAGATTCTACAGCTCACGATGCAGTGGCGCAACTCGGATTTTTTTCAAGGGGGCGTCCGTTAGTGGCGTATAAAGTGGTTCCCTCATTTTAAGTAGAACGAGGAATCCGGTTTTATGACTTTTATCGTGATTTTATTTTTTTTTTATGTCTGTGAACACGATTCGACCAGAAGGATTGATTTGATGTAAACAAACCTGGTACTATTCTGAAAGGAAATATTGTCTAGTTGGTCCTTTGGGAATATAATTTTTTGAAATTCTTAACAGATTACTGGGTAACCAAGAAGAAATTGCAAGAAACTTCAACCGAGATCGAGAATCGAACCCTACACCGTCTAGTGTTTCCGTCACGCACTATACACTTGTTTATTTATCAAGGACACCAGATTTTTCATAAGATATTCCGTATTTGGTTGTAGTTCAGAGTTGTTTTTCCGTTTTTTGATCTCGAGACGATTTAATTTCAAAGAAGATAAATTACCATCTGAATTATACATTTCCGATTCCATTAAAACATTATAAGTAGGACGGATTAAATTAAAAAAAGTACTCGATCTGTGATTTTTAGTTTTGCCAACAAAGTTTCCTTTTATAAAAGCATTCCTTTTCCGGCGCTCGTTTTGAAACAAATTCGAATCACTCGCGATAATAATACATCAATAATAGGTTTTATTTTTATTTATTATGTAGGTTTTATATAATACGGCTCAGCAATAATTAACAACAAAATCAAATAAAAATGAACAATAATAACGACTATAGAGTACATTACGGTAAAAAGAAAATGGAGAAAATAAGATACTATTTATCTTACAATTTAAATGAAAAAAAAAAAAAATCGGGTACGGGGATGTTGAAAATATCACAATCGCAATAAGAAGGGAAAATCCGAACACGAATAAATAAATCTTATAAAAAGTATGCGTATCCTATGATAATATGACAATAGGTGTACCTGCACAATGAGTGGACAATGGACATATCTTATCGTCTTCGTACTCAGTAAGTCAGTGACTTTTTCCCGAACTACGTTTTTGAAATCGAAATTCGTATTATTACGCAATCACGTACATGGGACCAAATACCTATTAGGTTTTGACTTTTCTATTATAACGAGCTGAATTACCCGTGGCTCGCACGAAACAGTCTTGGCCGAGACCGACAATAACGAACGTTTACGAGCACAACAAAAGGAAACCGCGGTCGAACCGTTCTCAAGTGATGATCTTCTATACATGAGGCAACTGTAGGATATATTTATTGTCACCCGTCGCCACCGTGTCAGTTTAAATTGTTGTTACATTAATTAGCTTAAAATATTTAAATTGCGGTAAAGAGTATTTTTAACGCTACGCTAGATCTTATTACGCAATCACAATAAATCAAAATAAAACTGTATGTTGTCACTATGGTAATAGTAATGATAATTTTATTGTTTTTATAATTTGCACCGATATTTGCGAACACTTTCGATTCTTATTCACTCGTCAATGGAGTCGTCAACAATTATGTGAAAACGGAATGATGAGGCCGGCGGAAGCGTCAATCGGAAATTCCGAAATTTTCGTCGACAATATCTATAAATTGCTTGGAAAATACTTCCGCCGATTCGTTATTTCGTAACGAGACTCGCATGTATTCGATGATAACTTGAGAGTTTTTACGTACGTCCACAAATTCGATAGACTTCAAGCGAGCGTTAATTTCATCAGCAACTGTTTAACTGGCAGTGTTTGGTGGATATCATCAGCCAACAGAATACCTCCAAAGAGCTCGTGATTATTTCGCAAATCTATTATAACGCTGGACCTAGTGCTTAGTATTGCCGTTGTCGTTCAAATTCTCATTAAACATACGGAAATATAATGTTCGCAACTGAGCTCCCGTACAAAATATCAATGAATTTACTGTTGCTGTAGAAACGTAACATTTAATCATATTCTATAATATTTCAGGTGGTCGTTGTCTTTGGAAATTTGCAATGCCTTCCCTTCTATTTATCCGTGTCACCGTGGTAACCCAAGAATGAACAAAGAAATTTTATTATTTTTTCCAAAATCATTGATACGTTTTTTGTTTTTTATCCATTTCAACCTTTTAAATTCAAAAACTTTGAAAATTTGAAGTAGCTAGCTATCATAGTTTAGGCTGTGCGTTGATTATATCAGTTAGTCAGTCAGTCAGGACTTCTTCTTTTATATGCATAGATATTTATTTCAACAATATTTTTTGACTATTTAACACTTTTTTTCCAGAACGCATGTTTTCATGATTTCACGATGTTTAACACTACGAAGTCACGATTTGCAGGCTAGTTACCAGTATAAGGTACCGAAGAAAGTGTTGGTAGAATAATATAATCCATAACTACTACATATTTTTCACCATATACTCGGTTATTATTTATAGTACACCCTACCCCATGCACCATAGCTCATATTCTACACACCTTAGAGCCCATGCTCCGTTCAATACTCTAAAATCTATATGCTCTCTATATATATGTGTACTTTGAACGATATTTTTTTTTACGGCGTCGCGCGTTGGCCAACATAGGGTGACGACAAATTAAGGAAACCGTTGCCCCTGACAACCGACGAAAAAATCTAGAGTTAAAATGTGTACTGCGGGTTTTTAATAATTATTTTACGCACTCCTAATAAAAGCAAACGGTTTCGACGTTTGTATGCAAATTATTTCGTAACACTATTTTTAGTTTATACACCTATATACAAACACATGTACCCGATAAAATATTGAACATTTTTTTAATTTGCCATAGGTTTGAATTTTTGAAAGCAGACAATAATAGTATATCTACATTAAAGAATGGTATACCTATACCTACACATAGCTCATGGACCTTGAAAAGTAAATTTTTCGCCTGATTATTGAAAATCGGTCCCATTATTATGTCGGAAAAATCTCAAACCAATAACATTTAAATATTTTATATTCTACTGTTATTGTGATATAAGTTATATAATATGTAAGATAATGATGATTTCCCATGGAACACTCGGCTCCACCGCTCCATACTCCCGCAAAACTGTGAAGTGGAATTAAATATTTTTTCGAATTATGCTGTAAAGCCGTATAGGAAACCTCGTACACAAGACTCGTTCCTACCTAGCTATATTTAATTATAATAGATAAACATATTTTCTTATACGCCTAATGAAACGATGAGAGTAAGGCTTCTAAAATCTAAAGACTGTTTTATTCAAGTATTGCATGTATTAATATTTGTATCACGTTCCGAAAAGAAAAAAAATCAATCTCGATTATTTGCATTGAGAAACCGTCAAACAATTTATTACAGTAACAATACGTTTCGATTTTCATAAAATCTGTTATTTAAATGAGGGAAATATATAAACGTGAAACTTGGGGCGTACATATTAATACAAGTATAATTATTGTTTCGATACAATCTGTATTACATTTTTGGTCCAAAACATCCGGTCGGCGGTACAAGTTGGTACAGTACGGGCGTAGCAGCAATAATAATATGTGCGTATAACGACGGTCAAGAAAACGAAAACCCGAGTCTCGACGTATAAAAGTTCAAGATTAATGTGACCACTGACCATACCCTTACAACATTTTTCGTATAAAATATCGTAAACCAAGTGACTCGGACCATGTATTATTTATTAACACTCGGAAAAAGTCCTATCTGCAATGCCGACCGAGGAAATATCGGAAGCAATATGATTTATCATTGCATTCGAAACGTATAAATAATAATATATATATTCAGTAACATAAGTGGCATAATACAACACTTAGTTCATTAGGATAAAGGCGAGAAAGGCCATTCGGTTTTATTTTATTTTTCGTAAAATGTATACTAATTAGTTAAAAACACAGGTACCTTTTCCGTCGTGTCTACCGAAATAATACCTAAATAATACGCACCTTACCAACAATGCGTGTTTACTATGGAGTTGTTAACAAGAACGGCGGGCGATCGCAGTAATCAACTATGCAAATAGCAACAGAAATGAAACGATGCAATAGAGTAAGTGGCGTCGAAACAGCTAAGGTACCTATGGCAACGTTTTATTTAAAACTTAGTGACACCACCGCACGAGTTCAACCTCAAATCAGGATTTTATCAATTCGTCTACATAACCGGTGTAGCTGTGAACTCATGACCTTTAGGCGCAGCAGCCTAAAGTGGAAACATTCTCGTGAAACGTGTAAAAACAGTCGTAACATACTTTTTTTTGATCATTCCAGGGCTTTAGAAATAATATTTTTTCAGGACATTTGTAGAATAGGTTCGGCCGAAAAAGTGTGCGCGAGTGGTACGACGAGCGCCGGACCGAGGATATACGCGATAATGTGAAACCCGGTGGGATTGATAAAAATATGCTAGAATCAGAAAACAGTAATCGCCATAGAAAACGTCCGGATTCCTCGAGCAGGTCGCCGTTATTATAACACGTTACGGTACGACAAGGTTTCCGGCCGGAATATCGACAGCGCGAGTCCTTCGCGATTTATTCCTTAGATAACCGTCCGCGCGCGCATTATCGTTCACCTCGATTTCCTGCAGCCTACACGTATATACATATCTATATCACAGCTTCTCGGATACGACAGTGCACGCATAATCAGCCCGTATCGACCGGAAACTTCCTGTTCACAGGCCAAATCGCGGCGGCGGAAGCGTCAGCGCCACGTCGAGTTTATATACATTTGATATACAAATTTTTCCAAAACCGGATACTTGTGATAATATCTACAGCAGGATGATCAGAATTTAGTGCTACGGCGGTTTTCTCGTAAAAACAAGCGAACCACAGAAAAAATCATAAAACCTAATTTCTTTGAAACGGGATGATCTAAAATTTGTATTCTCTGTATTTTCATATTTCATTTTGATCACCCTGTACAGGCCTAGAGATTATTAACAGCCAGTAACCACGCTCCCTTGTCCACTAACTATTCTGATGTCCGTCACCGCAGGCCGCCGTCATAACGTTATGGTGTATTATTATATTGGAATATTGCAGCTCAATGCTCACGAGACTGTACACGAAAAAACCTGTGATTCTTAAAATAAAACTGAAATAACTACTATAATTGCATCGACAATATAATACATAGCATTTAAGAATAGGGTGCATTGTAATAATTATAAATGTAAAACGGGCGAAACTTCTATGTCGAATGAATTGCAAGTATCAGTGGTATTGCTCTCGAAATATCGATTCTGAATGAAAGAGATTGGGTGGATCAGCTTATACATCTAAAAATAATTTTTGTATTTCGTAGGACCTATTTTTTTAATAAGGTAGTTGAAGTTTTAATGTTATAGCTTTGGTAAAAAAAATAAAAAAAAATTAAGGATTCAAAAATTATAAAAAGTCTATTAAATACTAATATATTATATGAGAGTTCAGTAAACGTTTCGAGTCGCTACGGTTTATATTTATAGAACAACAATAAAAAAACGAATACCGTAGTGTCATCAAAATTCGTTAAAATACCCAAATGTCAACTTATAACGATCATAAAAGTTGTTTGCGACATTCCGGTAAACATTTGTTGGCCACAAAGAAAATCTTATGAAGAACTTGTATCCATGAAATATAAACAAGTGGATAGTGCTTGACGAAATATACTAGACTAGTATTCTCGATCTCGGTTGAAGTTTTTTGTAATTTGTCCTCTGGTTTTATCTCAAAGTACCTAGGTCAGTGGGTTTTAAAACTTTTTTCAAACACGGCGCACTCTTCACAGTATTTTCACGGCACTACATGACTCCGCCGTGAACAATTTTTAAAGTTATTTTTGTCATTTTTTCAATTTTTCCATCTAATTTGATAGATACAATATTGTAAAAATGTATTTTATTATGCTACGTGTATAGATTAAATATGTTTAACTATGGTAATGGTAACATTATTACCTCCAAATTTCGTGGTACACCTAGAGAATGCTCGCAACCCAACAGTAAACTGCGGAACCACTGAGTCCTAGGTACTAGACGAGATTTCCTATCAGAATAGTACCAGATTTGAACACATCGGAGCAATCCTTCTTGTCGAAATCGTGTACAAAGACACATGATAGAACGTTTCACTCGAAATCTAAAATAAATTTTTTCTTTTATCCGCCTTATTCGGTTATCCATCACCCACCGTACAAGATATTGATCATGTCCCGTTGCCGGTTCGTTGCGTCTGCCAACGTTGTGCATATTATTATAATTTATCGTCGACGTGAAACCCTTGGAAACCGGTAGGTACTCGCCTTGGTCGTCGGTACCTCTAACACTTACTTTATGCTCAACACTGAAATACTTAATACGTAATAATATATGTACAGTGTACACGTATCTCATAATATTATCTACTTGTCGGAGACGAAATCCGTTCGGGTGAAAAACGTTCCGACGCATAGCGTGGTCGTAACCACATTTCTCTACGTTCGACTTTAAATCGTAAACCCCGATCCTGTCGCGGTGCACGCGAACGAAACGCGAATTCATGGTAGCTTTTCATTTTATTTGTTTCACCGGTCATCGTTACCCGTAAATATATTATACACGGCTGATGAAGTACGGCAAGAAGGTTTTAGCGAGTCTCCCGACAACCGCGCACTGCATTATGTGTTATTTATCAATATCATTACACGAATACACCGTGTCCATGTCGCCGTTAGTAAGTATTGGAGTGCGCAGGTGCGTGCGTGTGTATTATGTACAAATCGGACTCATTACGGTCAGAGATTAATTAGAATCCGCGTGACAATCTATTATTATTTTGGTCATGGGGAAAATGTTTAATTGTCATTGTCATATATAAATATTGTAATCGCATTGATAATGTGTCAGGACCGTTGAGTTCGTGTGACCGTGAAGGCCACTGTCGCCGCCGCCGACCCAATGAACCGATCGCGCCGCGCGGTCGATCAAATTTCTCCTCTCGGATGCATTGTCCTGCGGTGTGTGTGTACACGCAGGAGCGCTTCCATCCGATAGTGTACCTGCAGCGTATTATAATATATTCAAGCGGCACACCGTGTTAACGTAGTCGGGATACGTGTTCGACAGTAGGAAAAACGATTGTAAACCCTAATATTTTTTTACGTGCTCTGCGGACGTATTGAGAAAATTATTACGAACACGCGGAGAGGATAATCCGTTTGAAAATCCAGTACAGTTGGCGGAAAAAAATAAAAAACCGTATTCAAATAATATCAAATATATCGGCCCAATTGTTATATTTTCACATAGGATCAATTTGGGGGAGCTTGGGGGGCTTAGCTTCCCCAGTTTTATCCATAGCCCCCTAGTTTTTAAACGTATTTCACTTGGAGCTTATTAAAATGATTAGGGCCATCCATTTAATTACTAGTTACTATACTAATAAAAAAATAATTAGGTGATTATGTTTATTCATAGACCAGCTTATCAGTTTTAATTTCCAACATCGCATTCATTTTCAGATACACACTCAAAGTACAAAAGATTTTAGTGGGATATAAATTGTAGAGTTAATTGAATGATAAGAAATCATAATAAAGTTATGATAGAAGTGTAGAAAAACTGTCTGATTAAACGTGAGTCTTGTAAAAATCTTTAGCTCCTTCCCCCCCACACACACACAGATTTTTGAACCTATTTGCCCTTATAGATATTGATCTTAATTATATTATTTATTTGTACATAAACACCGAATATTCAATAATATGTAGTCTAACAAGTGTACTAATAGATGCATTGTTTGCACTTGTTTTTGTAGTCAGGTAAACGAAATTTAAATATCTTTGCGTCATTCGAAACTGCAGTGTAGATTAAATGATTTATTTATGACTTTGTTGTTCTTCGGGTTTCGACCAAATTACGCACTTACGATATTGATTAGAATGATATAATTTTCAAATTCCAAATGAAACATTGAATCCCGTATAATATTATTTGCTCATTGGAATGGTCACTTTTTCTAGTAATTGGTACACGCCAGTAGTATAAAACGTAAACAATGAAGAGTTCACTTCTTCAGTAAGTAGATTATTAAAAAAAAGAAAGAAAAGTGGGATGGACACCGAGTCTGAGTGCTCACGCATTCTCTGTATTGTTTCAATTCTCGAAAACGGGATACTTCTGAGGATAGACGAACAATTTCCTAAGCTTTTAGAGAAACTTTACTAAGAAAATCGAAAAAATATAACATTCTTAAAGTACCTACTTCTTGTTTTCAATGGAATACTGGCTACTGCATGTACCAAAATGTACTAATCGTAAAAGTTTTTACACGTGAAAAAAGTGCACATACACACCTCACTTTGGTAAAGTTTTGAAACTCATGCGTCATTGAAACTGTCCATGTCGTAAATATGTCAAATTCCTTGCAGTCATAAATTTAAAATTATATTTCAATTTAACGAATAAATAAAACAAAAAACATTTACACTCATAAAAGTAGCCTGAATTATGGTTTTGTGTGATTATATATAATTGTGTAAGTATGAATTTCTAATGAAGATAATTGATAATAAGAATTAAAACGGTTTAACTGCATACATTTCGTGTACAAAACGCGGTGCAGACGGCGGTCAGTGCACGATGAGGAGCATGATATAATTAATTTGTCTTGTATCATATCTTAATCTTTGTAACAAACACTCTTAATTTTAATGGGATTTTTCGTACACATTTAACGGGGAACAATATACGTTCTACAATCACGCAATCGATGATTCATCAACACTTTTTGAACGGCGCGGCGTTAGGTTTTAAGAATATTAATAAATTACGAATATACATGTGACTCTATGTAAGTTTTTGTGATTTCTAAAATCGTACTCACCGTTTCAAGGAGCCTGGAGTATTAAAGGAACGACAATACATTTTAGTTGTAAGATACCTATAAAGTGATAACCAGCAAAACAAATTCCCAAAAAATAATTATCCGATTATACTTCCGGATTCGCGTAATCTGCAGCAGTTGTACTGACGACCACCTCGATACGCTATGTATTATCAACAATAATGGTATCATCATACCAACCGCGGCTCACGCCTGTGTTTGCTCGCCAAGTCGCTGCTATTCTTATTGTGTCATGGAAATAGTATGCCTACACTGCTGGCATTAAAAAAAAAAAAAAAATGTAATACACATAAAAAATGTTTCGTTCCCCGGATATCGCTCACGTGCCTGTAACATAAAATTATTGTGTGTTATAGGTACGCACTTTAATCGGTTTACGTATGAAATTTAAAATTACCGATTCGTTGAAAGAGAAAAAAAAATCCATAACACCTTTCGGGCACCTACCGGTGTTTTATCGCGTGTGCGAAACGCAATACCATAAAATTGCTCAAGTATGAGTACATTTTCACCGCGCTCGGGATATTATAGTAATAATAATAGTAATAGTGATAATAATATTATAATACGAATGCGATTATGTTTTACGAAATCCGAGGTAGACGTGGAGAAAGAAAAAAACAACGGAAAACGATTAAGAATTTCATGCAAACAACACAATCGACGACCTATAGAAAAATAAACATCGTACACGTATTGTGTATAATAATATTATGTGTGTACAGCCGACACTTGTTATGCTCGTTCTCCGAGACCCAGCGGCTGGTTTAAATAATCGCTGTAGATAAATATGTAATATTATACGCACACGTGTGGCACGTACGACGTGCCGAAAACACGAGTGAGTGTACCTGCGTGGGATCGAACGCGATTTGTCTGGCGAAATGTGAATACGATGTAGATACAGTCAAGGGTACTGTGTCTTATTGTAAACGCTACCGTGGTAAGTATGATGGCCTTTAGTGCCGGAGTGGTTTTGAAGATTGATAAAAAAAAAAAAAAAAAACAAGTAATTTAACAGTGGCCTACTGTATCTACGCACAACGGGCGACGCACGAGTGTACATCACATTATTGTTCTTAGATCGTCCAATGACAAAAAAAAAAAAAAAAGAAACAATCGTGATTATATGCGTTATGAAACGTTCGTGTATAATCGACGTAATAATAACGCGATGTCGTCGTAATCGATCAATTACATTATTAACATTCTAGATATTTTATTATTTACACACGCGCTGGCTTCGTTGAGTTTGTTGTACGTCTTACGTTCCCTTGTACACACATCAGGTTTTCGATTCGTCGTCTTACCGTAAAACGGTGAAACGACAGAACAATATCCTAGAGCGTTGTCGACTCGAGTAGAAGAATATCGCGCTTAAAGTTTCATATTCAGGTTTCTTCTCGGTAAGGACCGTAATATTTGCGCCACGACTGTGCGTCGTTATGGTCGCAACTACGAGAGTGAAATTGCGAAATGAAATCGCACTGAAAACGTATAGGTATTACAATGACCGCCCGGTTTAAATTAAGACTTGAAATTCTTAAACGTAGTGAAAACGCTATCGTTGTTCCAAAAGAAAATGTACAAAATCGGTTGAGTAATGCAATTATGCATGATGTTAATTACCTGGTGTGTATAACCGTATGTACACTATCGTAATAAACAAACTTTTTACCAAGTATGGACAACTGTCGAATGTTTGTTTAAATTAGGAGGCACGAGAAAATTATTTTCTTAAAAACTCGTCTTCAAACATTATAGGTCGACGACATTCGATTCATGTAAGCTCGATAATCACTAATACGTACAGCGAGTAATTAAATCGTTAACCTCATTTAAGGTTGGTTTGAACTGTAGTGGTGTTGAGGCAAATGCGATAAATTTTCGAAATGTACAGAAAATTAATTTTTAATTCATATATCGATAATATTATGTAAAAATACAAGTTTTTAAACGTGTAAACAATTTACAGTTGATATATAATAAATACGTACATTTAGAAATTGATTAGGACACCTATAAATAGAACAGTTTTGGATTATAAAAACAAACTATTTGCATAATTTAACTAAATTTATACTTGATTTTATGATTCATCTACACGTACGGTTTACAAGGTATTATTATTTTTTCGTTTTAATCAGATAGATGCACAATTTATAACTACTTGATTTTTGACCACTGAATGATTATTTTACACAACATAAATACGAGTAATATGTACAAGTACAACATTAGATAAGATATATACGAGTATATGTGAAAAATGATGTTTCAGGACTTGCATTAATCATGAATTTATTACTGAAAGTCATTACAAAATTATATTTGAACTCGAAGGTTATTACCAAATTACACAGATGTATAACGCGAAACTGATGTTATCGATGCAAATCCATGTAGGCGAAAATTGTGTAGAAAGTACAAAACAAGTAGGTACGTCGTTTTGCATTGTTAAAATAATCAACGTCTTGTGATTATAACGAAAAGTGCGTATTAATATTAAACAGAATATCACATAGATATGTTTTATATTTTTATATTACCATACAGGCAACAATACCTCGTTAAATTCGGTTTCGATTTCGATTTATAATATAACGCACAAAGGGCGATTTATCATGTTATCAACTTTTCAACATGACCAGCTCGTGTTGCGGTTTATCATAATAGTACATAATTTAAATTTAATAATGCATGTGTCATAGTCAATGCAAGCAGTTTTGTTCTCTTATTAATGTTCGATTTAATTGGTTAATAACAGTTTTTAAATATTTAAAAATATGGTCGTCTATAACAGTTGAAGAACAATTAAAAATTAATAAAATAAAATAAACTGTGACTTTTCTCTCAGTCTTGTAACTGTAAACCATCGATTATTTCGTCCATGACCTCTAAACGCACACCGGTTTAGTATTTTCACCGTCAACCCGTGTGTACTTAACCTGTTTGGCAGCGTAGGTGCTAATTTTAGTAGTGGCTCGATCGTCACCAGATCACAGTCAAATCAAAACATGCTCTCGCTCAGGTAAGGCGCAAGTCATTCTTATATTATTTTTATAAGATATAGAATATTTGTACATAAGTCCGACCGGATAGGCGATCTATAGAAAAGAGTTTTACCAATATTTTATAATTTTAATTTTTTCTTTCAAAATTGGTTCAGCTTAATTATTTAAGTCAACATATGAACAGTAGCGAGATTTTAGTAAGTAATGAACTAATAAATATTGTAATGTATGGGTACATATATTGAAGTTGAATTTATTTTAAGCTGCCTACTTACACCTAGATAATCTTAAAAACTGTAGTGACTTTTTTTTTTGTTAATTGCTTGATTACGTAGTTATATATTATCTGCCTTCGGTATCTGCTAAAGTAGTTTTTATGTTTGACTTAAAGTTATAATTTGTTAAGTTATAATTGCATTTTTGAAGACCAAAAGTGATGTTTGAAAAATTCTCTCGATTTTAAAATTTGATGGTTTGTTCGTTAAAACGATTTTCTCATATGAAACTGTTTAACTGGAGGCGTTTTAACATTTGATTTTTTTTGATATTATTCTATATTAACGTGCCACTGCTCAAATATAAACATTAAATATCTGATGATATTAATTAATTTCTATTTCCGATATTAATTATGTGCGCACAGTGTCGCAACTATAGGGGTGTAAATAACGATCTCGTTGATGGTATTTGATACATACGAGTATATGAATACGAGTATGTATACCTAATGACAAACACGTGATTAAGACTTACATTTTTACCAACCCTTTTTCTTTGGAAATCAGAAGCCCCTGAAAGGACCAATACAAATATTCCATTCGTGAAAACTTAGATTATTGTTTCAGATCCAAAATGTAATACCATTTTATGATCTTTTTTTAAAAAGAAAAAAATATTATAGTCCTACAATATATGACTACGCATATTGTCAAAAGTTAGACTAAAACGAAAATCATGAATATTTTGCAAGACTTGAATTCGATTTGAAATCAAAACAAAAATCAATCCCTGTGAGTTTAAACAAACACACTGTGGAAATAAAGCAAATTCAAAATACAATTTAAATTAAAGTAAAATATTCATATTTAAGGACTCGTGAAATGAAAAACGAAATTCCGGACTTGGTACAGAATTAATAGGATTCTCCTGCAGAGATTCTTTTTAATCTCTTTCACTCTTTTAGAACTACCGTGTTTATTTAAGTTCACGGAATTCAAGCTAGATTACCTCTGAAAAACTTTGGGAATATATACATTTTTAATGGTAGTAATTATAAAATATTAAATATGCAAAATTATTGTTATTAAAATATTTATATTTGAATTATTTCAATCATAGGTCCCTCGATTATCATACCTTAACAAGACACATGTATTTTATTCATATTTATTATGTCATCCATATAGACACAATTCCTTGTTAAAACATTATGGGCTTATTTTTAATAATTGGTCGACGTTTTGAAGTTATAAGACTTGCATTTTATATCACGTTTCTTGGAATTTAAATTAGTTACTCATTTATGTTAAAAATTCAAAAAAGATAATGTTGATAGGCAAAAAAAATTTTATGATATTTTTATTTTGGCATTATACTGCAAGGTCGAAATAAAGTTATTTGGCTACTTGCCACTATTTATGCAAGCGAATTTCATAACCTTATAACAGTTATAACTTTCTCGCGAATAAAATACGGTCAATATTTTAACATTTTTCACTATATCAACATGAACCGTTATTTAATTTAAACCTAAATTCAAAGTCTTACAACATCAATTTTCATTCGAACCAATATACCATAGGTTAGTAGAAATATATGATAAATTACATCAATGATTATACTACCATGGTTAAAATGTATATAATTAGGAATATCAGGAATATCAATAAAACTATGTAGCACATCAAGCTGATAAATATTAGTGTGTACAAAATAGATTATTGTTAAATTCAACTCAAAGGATTTTTAATAACAATGAAGTAAAAAACTGTTCAGCAGTAAATGTTTACGTTATTCCCTTTTATCCAACTATTTACGACTCTTTATCAGTATTTATATAATACTCTCATATCTTTATGCTTTCTTTTTCTCTTTGTGAATTAATTTGATCTAAAACGTCGAAAAATTATGTAGTCCTGGTATTCACTTTTCATGTTTATGCAGTGGTTTATTTCAAACATTACACGTTTTATTAAAACATATTCTTTATTGGTTAATTTTTGTACATTTATAGATTATTTGGTTACGTTCCTAAGCGTATATATAATATCATATAAAATATTCAGTAAAATAATTATTTGTTTTAAGTGAAATTCGTTAACAGAATGGAATCTAATTTTGACAAAAATTGGGTAAGTCTTAACGTAATTACATACGAAAAATATGAAATTACTCATAAAAGTTGTACTTAAATAAAAGTTGTACTGTTTCGGATAGGTTACGGGAGGTACTTTACTGGGTATTCGAATATGGCTATACGAATAAGATACATGGTATTGTGTGTTTCAAGCACTTATATTGCTTCGTATAGTTCAGTTAAGATCAGTGCCGTGCATCATTGAATTCGAAAATAATGAAAACTGATAAAAAATTACCGCCCAATGTAAAATGCAAAACAGCTGACAAAAATACTTGTATTCAGATTTCGGGTATAAAATATTTAAGAAATAGTCCAAGCAACAATGTTGTCATGTCTACAATAGGTAATTATGGTAAAATGTAACAAACATAACAATAGTTGTAGTGTTAAAAACCTTATAAAGAAAATGAAAATTTTTTTTAAAAAGTTTACCAAAATGCATAATATTTTATCCATATGTTTAGTACGGCATATGAGAAATTACAGAGAAAATGTTATTTTCTTTTATCTTTTATAATATTTTACCACTTTTACCTATTCACAACAAATTACCAATTTTAAGCGAGTATCGATATTTAATCTTCCAAATCACATATTATGAATATTTAAGTGGAGTTAAGTCATTGAAATACCATATTCATTAATTCCAAGGCTCGTCAAACAATTGACAACTGAATGTATTCAGTTATGGCCGGTTCAGATGTAAATACTGCGTGACACAACTGCAGATGAGAATTATTTGGGTATTACAAAACTTGACATTTGTTGACGATTTGTGAAAATGCAGCAATATTATGAAAAAAAAAACATCGTACTGCATAATATAACATAGTATAAAACCCATTTTTGTGTTCACCACCGGAATAAATACTATATAAGTACCTCTTTACGTACTGTACAATAGTGAAAGTAATCTTATGACAAGATCATCGGGTGTATTACTACGATCATGGTATTGTTACGGCCACAGCTCACATTTCTCGATCCGTGGAAATAGCCATCGTCGTCGTGGACTAGAATATAAGATTTATTTTTTTCGTCAAAGGAAACATTTTCGTCCATTGGTAAAACGCAAATAACGATCATTACGGACTTAAATGATCTAAAAAACGAAAAAAATGCGCTAAAAAATGCTCTTAAAATTATTTTATTCTTTGGTATTAATTATTCATATAATCTAATTGTATGCAAGTTGTACACACACCGTAGTGCAAAAGTAGTCGAAAAATGCTGCAAAAATGTAAAAAAAAGTCTTAAAAATGCAAAACAATAGTTACATAGTATTTGAATTCCTCGATGTATGTAATGAACTTTGTGCTTGTTTGACGACCGTCTAGGATGGAGTTTGGCGGGTACGTGAAAACGATGTTGGCCGCCACGTTCATGTTGGGCACGGTGGCCGTGGGTCGTTCGCAAGAGGTGCCGGACTACAGGCTGCCGACCACGTTCAAGCCGGTCAGCTATCGGTTGGACGTGACCACGCACCTGGAAGACAAGTTCACGTTCGAAGGGGTGGTCAACATAAAGGTGAGCGCGACCTAACCTCGGCCCCCGACGGACGTGTTTTTTTACTCGGGTTTTTCTTTTTCCGCCCCTCCGCCGTAGATGTCCTGCCTGCGGGCCACCGACACCGTGGTGCTGCACTCGAACCGCCTGGACGTGGACGCGGCGAGCGTCGCGGTCTCCGACGCGGGCGGCAAGGCGCTCGCGGTCACCGACGTGGCGTTCGTGGCCAGGACGGAGCAGATGCACGTGAAGTGCGCCGAGACGTTCGCGCCCGGCAACGAGTACGTGCTGACCGTGCCGTTCGCGGGCAACATCACCGACGACCTGGTCGGCTACTACAGGAGCAGCTACGTGGACGCCCGGACCAACCGGACGAGGTACGTACACGCGGCGCCGGGGCGCGACCACCACGTTGTTAACACGTCACCGTTGGCCCGTCACGTTTCAGGTGGCTCGCGGTCACGCAGTTCGAGCCGGCGGACGCGCGGCGTGCTTTCCCCTGTTTCGACGAGCCCGCGCTCAAGGCCACATTCAAGATCCGGTTGGGCCGCAGAAAAGACCTCACGTCCGTCAGCAACATGCGGCTGCTGACGTCCACGCCCATGTAAGTTCACGGTACAGGTTTAACGGGTACAGCGGGGAGGGGGGGGGGGGCTCGTGATCGACAACGTTTCGCGGGGGGGTGTTTCATAGTTGAGGGGCTTCGATTCTACCCCCCCCCCCCCCGCCCCCAAAACTTACTCGTTAAGTTACTATGCTAGGCTATTCCTAGCCAGTTGCTCTACGACCACTTCACTTGAAAATGTGACTTCTATACGCAAAATTAAAATCCATTATCTCCGACATACCGTTTCGAAGATAAGTTTTTCACCTTCGTTTATTATGTCATGGTGTTTTCGATTATACCTTCATGTAGATATTAGTTATTACTCATCAGTCATCACCAATTACTTACTATAGATGAGTATTGTAAATTGACTGTTGCAATAGCACAGAATGTGGTGCACTCGATTGAAGATTATGAAGAAACTCAAAATTAAAATACAAAAAATGTATTTTATTTTCATATAATGCTTACAGAGTATAAATTAACCCTTAATAGACTGATACAATTTAATACAAAACTTTTTTTAAGTAGTTGATTATTTGTTAATTTGTCTAAGACAACATTATATAAATACGGCTCATGGGAGGGGATCTGTTCCTTGTATCCCTCCCCCCTGAAATGACGCCCCTGTAATGCACATTTTAACACTGCACCCGTTGTACTCGCGGCTCTAAACATGTTTTGTTCGCATCGCGCGCACCACCGTTGACAGGCTCTCGAACCCGGACTACGTGATCGACGAATTCGAAGATTCCGTGCCGATGTCCACCTACCTGGTGGCGTACATGGTGTCCGACTTCCAGTACGTGGAATCGAGTACGCACGAGGACGAGGTGAAGTTCAGAATAATCGCCAGAAAAGATGCCGTCAACCAAACGGAGCTGGCCAAGAACGCAGGACCGCTGGTGCTGAAGTACTACGAGGACTATTTCGACGAAAAGTTCCCGCTGTCCAAACAGGACATGGTGGCCATACCAGATTTTTCCGCCGGCGCTATGGAAAACTGGGGTCTCGTCACTTATAGGTACGTAGCTGTAGTGGTACTAATTATATGCGTAAAGACTTTTTCACGCGGCCGTGTCCAAAGGTCCATTGATATGTACAGTTTTAACAACGGTAGTAGATATAATATGCTGTCACATTGTAGATTCTTGTGAAGATCAATTCATAATTGCTACAATAACGGTACTTTCGAACACTCACATTTTTTTTAAAAACATAATCATCTTCTAAATTCATTACAGTATTGATTCCATGGATATCAAAAATTATATTACTTCCAAGTTATATATTTTTTGGTCAGTAGTAAATTCGACATTGTTCATCGGCTGTAGGAGTTCGATTAAAGATTGAGTTTAGATTAATATTATAGTTTGTATTTTGTATTACACAAATTATTAGGAAAACAAGCGCGGGAACAAATATAACCTCAGAATATTAATTTTGTAACAACCTAATTACATTTAAAATGTGTGCTGTGATAAACTGATATTACATAAGACTATATCATAAGCAAACTATAATAAATGTTTACTTCATAAGTAAAAAATATATTAATAAAATTTAGTTTTGGGTAATGTTGACTCATCACAAGTAGATGTAATATTATAATTTTAAATTGAAGAACAATAAAATATTAGAGAACGCATTAAGAAAGTGATTCTTGGTGGAAATTAATTGAAATATTTTTTTACATTTAGAGTGTTAATAAAAATTAATAAGATACACAAATAAAATATGAACATATAATTATTATTGTATTATATCGCGTATTAACTGTCATAAATAGAAATGAAAAAAATCAAATGTTATATTATCATCGAAACATTTAAAAAAAATTGAACGTCCAATTGTTTATGTATAACGTCGATTTCCCAGTAATTTAATTAAAGTCAGAGCGTACAAATGCAAACGTGCAATACATTTTTAGTCTTCGGATTTTGTTAAATGAACTAGATCCTTAAATAATTGAAAAAATCTTAATTTGTCTTGCAGAGAAACAGCACTGTTGATTGATCCGGACGTGGCTACTGTTGATAATGTCCATCGGGTAGCCGAAGTTATCGCTCACGAGCTGGCTCACCAGTGGTTCGGCAATCTCGTTACCATGAAATGGTGGACCGACCTTTGGTTAAACGAAGGATTTGCCACGTATGTTGCAGCTCGAGGCGTGGACTTTGTAAGTTTTATTATTATTGGACACGGTCGATTGGTTCGCCCTCTAATCACGTTGTGAAATTACGATGATATTTTTTATTCAGTTATACCCGGAGTGGAATTCTCTCCAATTGGAAAACGTACAGAACTTTTTACAAGTCTTGGACTTGGACTCACTTCAGTCCTCGCATCCCGTGTCGGTCACCGTTGGACACCCCGAGGAAATAGCTCAGATTTTCGACACTATATCATACACAAAGGGTTCATTTTTGTTGCACATGATGAACACGTTCCTCGGCGAAGAAGCGTTCAAGCAAGGTATTCGGAATTACATAGACAAGCACAAGTTTTCCAATGCAGAGCAAGACGACCTGTGGAGTTCTTTGACGGAAGAAGCTCACAAAGAGGGTAGCTTGGACGCAAACCTGACGGTTAAAGAGATCATGGATACATGGACATTGCAAACGGGCTATCCCGTGCTGAGAGTCGTCCGCGATTACGTTGCAGGCTCAGTCACATTGAATCAGGTATAGGTGCACGAAAACGACGTCGCATCCGATCGAGCGTTTATTAATCGCATCGTACCGTGTTGTTTTAATCCCACAGGAACGGTATTTGACGATTAAACCGAACGGTACGGAAAAGAAAAGCTGTTGGTGGATACCGCTCACGTGGACAACCTCTTCGGTGGCCGATTTCAGCCAGACAAAAGCGGAATCGTGGTTGAACTGTAACAGCAAGAGCTTCACGATCCCATTGGAAAAAGATGACGAGTGGGTTATTTTCAACATGCAAATAGCTGGTGAGTTGCATGCGAATATTTTCGAAACCCTTGCAATGTTCTACAACAAACCATTTTTTCCCGCTCTTAGGTTTGTACAGGGTCTCGTACGACACACGTAACTGGATGGGTATCATAAGCCTGTTAAATAATCCCGACAAATTCGAAACTATACCCACGTTGAATCGAGTGCAGTTGCTCGACGATGCGTTTAGCTTTTCGCAAATCGGCGAGTTGGATTACGGAGTTACGTTTCAACTGTTGAAATACCTGAAACACGAAAAAGAGTACGTGCCGTGGATAGCCGCTTTTGGTGGGTTAGGTCCGATCAACAAGTTAATGAAAAGGACTCCGAACCAAGGAGTGTTCCAAGTAAGAAGAAGAACATATTTTTATTTTTACTTACTGTTCGCGTTCCATGAAATCGTATACATAAACATTGTAACTCGTTACAGAACTATATGCAACGTACACTGGCAACTTTGTACAATCGATTCGGAAACATGTCCATTCAACTTAATGCGTACGAAGAAATACGTTTTAAAAATCTCGTGATCGCTCAGGCTTGCCGTTACAAAATAAAGGACTGCACTGACCAAGCGTTGGCGCTATTTAAACAGTGGATGAAAACAAACGACCCAGATACTAACAATATGTGAGAATTAATTTGTGCATTGAACTTAGTACCAGATTGTAATCGTCGAATTGTATTAGATTGCCTAGAGAACTGAAAACCATCATATACTGTCAAGCGATCAAAGCCGGCGGTGCGGAGGAATGGGACTTCTTATGGGAACGTTATCAACGCTCTAACGTCGGTTCGGAAAAAGCAAAATTACTCTCGGCATTAGGTTGTAGTTCGGAGACGTGGTTGTTGACCAGGTAAATACTTATCCGTGATCATTCCGTAGAAAAATGTTTCGACGGTAAATAATACGGTTGTTTTCCTGTAGGTATTTGGACTGGACGATTGGAGAAAATCCCATCATTCGCAAGCAAGACGCGGTGACAGTGTTTTATTCCGTAGCAAGCAGCGACATTGGATATTACGTGGCAAAGGACTTTTTGTACCGAAAGATTGCGGATATATCTAAATAGTGGGTTGATTAATGTTTTATGTCGGTGGAACAGTTAAAATACATTTTGCGGTGTTTTTGTTTTAGTTTCCAACCTCGAGGTGACCGTGTCGGTAGATACGTATCAGTTATTGGGTCTCAAATGAAAACAAAAGAAGAATTAGAAGAGGTATTGTACTAATCAGCTTGCAATTGTTTTTTTTTTTTTTTGAGAATGTTTTACTTAAATTTCTTTTTCTTTTTTTTCAGCTCAATACATTTATTAACAAATCCTCTACTTACTTGAAAGGAGCTGATTTAACCATCAAGCAGACAATCGAGACTGTTAAGATAAACACCGAATGGACTTCGAAGTTTTACCATAAAATTGTTAACCACATGGTCTAATTGATATTATTAAACTTGGAACACTACCTACTTAATTTAAATTAGAAACCAAATAATTTTCAGCCGCTTCGACGAAAACGACTGTAAATTGATAACATTTATATTAGGCACATTTTTATCTGCACGCTTATTCGTACATGTGTTTGTATCGTAGTATGATCATTATCATTGGTTGAGTGATGAAATGAAAATGTTTCATTCGCACAACTAGATCAAATTAAACGCATCATATAATTTAAACGTCAACAAATATATTTTATTTTTTCACAACTTAACTTAATAATATGATACTATGTACATAACTACGCAGTGTTATAACTTTGTTTGTATTATGATAAATAATTTGAATTATTATATGTTGCTTTTTACAAGAGAAAAAAAAAGAGAAAATTAACAACAAATATCCTTATATATCCTTATATCCTATCAAAATGTTTTTAATAAACTGCTCATAAATATCTGATTTGTAAACGAATCATCTATAAATATCTATCTAATTGCGTTACCATTTACGAGTACATAAAAATAGTATCTAATATCAGAATTGACACTATTGTACATGTTATTACGACCAGCAGTCCTCGATTGTTGGTCCCTCGTCACGCGTTTTGCAAAGCTAATCTATACATAGACCAGTTGTGTGTGGGGTGGGGTGGGGCTACCGTTCGCTCTTATCGGCCAGTGTCGGGTCTCACCGGCCTGTCCAATGTTGACCGTATTGAGCAATTATCGTCTTCACATAATGTTATTGTAGTTTTGTTTCACTGTTGGTGTGTGCGACAGTATTTCCGACAACCGGACATTGATTGGCAGCCGATTGTCGTACAAAGTGGGAGCCTGCAGGATAATGCCCGCGGAGCCCATAGTCACCGCTAATGTGAATATCCACAAGAATAGTCTGTCCAACACCATCGCGACGTACTTCCAATCTTCTTTGATCTGAAAACAACATTAATTATAATATTCGACAGTTCAATCGACGAATTATTTTTACCTTTTTCTCTTCTTCTTCTTTCTTTATGTAATCGGCTATGAACGCGGCCCCTTCGACGGCTTTGTGAAGTTCTGGACAGTCGTGCCAATGTTTTTTGCCCTTGGGAAGCGGACCTTTTTGATTCAATTCGGTTGGACTGGGCAACGCTATTATTGGGCCGTGTATCTCGCAACAGCCAATAACTCCACTTTCTAAATCCCTACGTACACACACACACCGAACAATAAAGGCATCGGATAGCGAAAACAAGCGAACGAAACAAAGTAGACAAGACTACCTGGCTGAAAACACATCGGTGCCCTGAAGTAACTGATCAGCCGAATCTTGGTCCCCCAGTTCGAGTCCGTTGCACGTTCTCACCATGATTCGATGACAGGTTCCCATCAGACTAAACAATACACAAGCGTTATTTTGATTCGACTGCATTCGTCGCGCGCACCGAGTGCTCACCTCTTCCTTTCCATCTGGTAGTGCGGTCTCCTCATGATCAACATTCTCGGTAAGATGTGAATGAACACTCTGCGGACCCAAGGCGACATAACATGTGTGGTGGGAGATCGGAAATGTATATTCAACACAACCACTGTCACGCATATACTGAAAAAAATCGATCGGGCTGGTGAAATATAATTTACGTCCAGTAATGTAAAGTTTAAGTGTTTACCTAAGCGTGTCGAGTATCATCGTGAATAATACGAACTTGCCCAAAAGTGGAACGACTAACGACGTGGGCGGAATAATCTCGGCTAGCAGTAGGAAGAACACGGTCAACGAGAGGAGAATCGAAATACTTAAACTAACCTAAAATGAAATCACGTATCGTCATAGCGTCACGAGTGGTTGCTGCTATAATTGTTTACTTTTTCATTGCTATCCGACGGAAGGTAGAACACGAGTATCGTGAGAAAAGATATCCCCATACAAGGTATGATCAAATTCACCGTGTAGAAGAGTGTTTTTCTCCGCATAGTGATGTTAAATGTAATGTCTAAATACGGTTCTTCGCAGCAAGTATAATATTTCTCATTTCTGAAACGCAAACAAAAGTGGTTCTTAATCGATAACAACAACAACAACAAAAAGGCCATACGAACAGGCCCGACGAAAGGGGGAGGGCTACAGCAGGGGCTGTAGCCTAGGACCCGGTTCTCAAAGAGGCGCTCGGACCCGGGCTCGGCCAAAGCTAACAGATCTTATATTTTACCTAAATATTATTTTAATATAAAAATTATTTTTAATTTAAATTCTTAATTTTACTTTAAAAATGTTAAAACTGTCCGAAAATGTGTTAATAATAGTATTTATCATGGTTATAAATTAAAATATAAATCAATTTTTCCTTGGGGCCCTTGATTACTCTCCACGTCCCTGCATACGAACAATCGAATTATATAAATATTATAGGAAACCCCACGTTCAATAGATTATTGCATCGAATACAATGCACGCCGTCATCAGAATCCGAGCCGAGAGAAATTATAGTTATGTTAGTTAATAGTTTTCCTGGACGGGAAATGGCTATTAAATCAAACGTACGTGGGCTAACCGAACAATACACTTGGAATGCGTTATGAACGTTGAATTTCCGTTATCTAATAGATTTTTTATACTTTTGTATACACGTGTATCAATAATTATTATATTTACATGTATTGTAAAAATTGCATTTATTTGTATGTACCTAGGTTTATAAATAATATATCAATCGCCCAAAATACTTTCGTATACCTACATAAACGGTATATAAGCATATTATTTGTATTCTTGTGAGTATTCAAAACGAAGTTATATAGATATAAATATATTTTAATCAAACAACAATAGCATCTGCTTGTTTGTTTATGAGTAAAAACTTAATTTCATATTATATTTTTTTTTTTGTATAAAAAGTTATTTCAAATGCGAAATCAAAACGTTCCAAATCTTTTTAAATTAAAGATTCTTTATTGCACCACAATGTATTTCTATCTCAATGTGTTACCTACTTTTTGTTCGATATTATTAAATTAACGCTAAGAACAAAGTTTCGGTTAAAGAAAAAAACTGAACTTTATAGTACAACATTAGCAGACAATACCAAATGCTATTTAGTGTTTTATTTTCCAAAGGTTTAATACTGTAGGATAAATTTACAATGTACGTCTGAAATCGTTAAAAGTTTAATAAAAAAAAACAATGTAGAAACAATGCGGTCTTAAATACGAGACGCAGTGATATAGTGTGAATGCAAAATAGAGGGCAACGTAATACAGTTATGCTAATGAATATGATTTATCTTAGGTATAATACTCAAATAGCTTACCTTATTGCAGGCACCTCTAAAATATCCCACTCAACAGAAGCATAAAATTCGGATAAGTCAACACCGACCTCTACAACCCGTGAACCGGTGATTTCGTCTGCGTGTCTTAAATCGACCTGAAAAAATAACAACGATAAAACCACTGCAGTTGTCCAATTTAACTATGTATTTTTTAACAGGCAACACACTTTAAAGTGCGAAAATTTTCAATATTATAGCGGACGTAAAATAATAACAAATAATAATAAAAGCATATTTCCTTATATACATACCTATTACTATTACTCGATTATAATTCATAAAATATAAACTTCAAGTTATTAGGTTTTGAAACTAATGAAGATCGAAGAGTCAATAAAAATGTAATTTCGTTATAAAAGATGTTAATGGAGAGTAGATAAGTATTGACGGCTATACAATAATTGGATTACACGGTGTAATTAGAAAATGTAATTATTTTTGATTAAATTTGATTCGATTTGAACATCACGGAAATACATTTTAATTCGACATAAAGTTTCAATTCGTAGAAAAGATTATAATTGCGTTAAATTGAATTTTTTCCTTATTAAGAGCAAGCTGTTATTTGTTACAATATTGTACTGTCATTAAAATATATGAAATAGCGAGTGTTATTTTAAAAATGTGTATAGTTATACAAAATAAAAATAATAATAACGATGAGTAATGTTTCTGTCTCAAAAATTCGAAATACGAAATATAGAAGATTGAAGTGATTTTATCGGGTTTTTTTTTTTCTCGTACGAATCCAATATAAAAACTGTATTAAATTTAATAATCACATTTTTGTAAGAATAATAAATGATAAAACTCTAATGTAATGGAAAAAAAAATCTGTTGATTGATACGGTCGTTAAGACAACAGTTTTTCAAAAAAATTAATCAATACACCGTGTAAGTTTCGACGTGATTTTACTGTTTCCCGATAACATGTCTACTAATATAATAATAATTATCATTAAATGTGCGTGTTTCGTCACTCTGAGCACAAATGTCTTCGTTGTCAGCGCCGAAAAACACACGGAACTGGGCACCACTCTGTATACGTTATCGGATATCAAGAGGAAATGGACTGACACCGATAGCATCGAACTTCAGTGGAGAATGTTGGTTGGATCGTTGGTCCCGACAAAGATGCCGGAAGACGAGAACGATTTCCTGAACTACTTCGTTTCAATAAAAAACAACACTGATAAAATTGATTCGGCGGTCGGAAGGAAACGCGCATTGGTAATGGTTGCCGACGCGATCGGAGGATATTTGTACGCTAAGATGTTACCGCAAATCAGAATACTTTACTACGAAGGGAAATTAAAATACTCGACAACAAAGCGGTTGCACGACCTCATGAGAAAGATAAAGTAAATAATATTCATTTATATATTTCTGACGGTTCTAATATTTTTTTTCTCGCCGATCAAAATGTCTACGGGTTTAAAACAAAAGAGATACTTCAACAATATTTGTTGATAAGTATATGAGACACCTACTGATAAGTAGTGATAAGTTTGACGAATTTCAGTAGAAATCTAAAAGTTACAAAAAAGTATAAAAGTTTTTAAATGTGAGATGATTACCGCGGATCACAAAGGTGATATTATATTTTTTTTAGTCGAATTTAAGTACAATTAATTGAAAACCATGGAGATTACTATCAAATAGTATTACTATTATTATTACTTAACAGCATAATATCGTAGAATTTAATACGTTTAATAATACAAAGTCGTTGCGAACAGTTTAACGATAATGTAAATCGTAGATTGTGCGATACAGTTACCTGCCTAACTAAGTTGTGGACTGAATTATTATTTCTCGCAATTATATTGATCGACAGTTTAATTAAATTTTTTTTTATAAAAATGGGTTGGAAATGTATTTTACTATTGTTTTATTAATTCGATTGTGTTTTCATCAAATCAATAATTGTATTTTTCCTACTAATTTCGGATTATTATTATTATTATTATTATTGAATATTGATTCTTCAAAATGTCATACCTAATTATATCCATTATGGTGATAAATTATTTAATCAAATGATGAATACCACGACAAATCTGTTATGGCTTAGGGTTAATTCAATATATTATACAGACGTGACCTAAATTTCATTATAATATAGTGTATACTTGCAGTCCACTGTTATAATGCGAAGCCGTACTGTACGTTTTATTTGTTTTTTAACGATCCTGGTGTGCAGCAGTTGCAGCTATAATTCAGTCAATTTCCACTACTAAAGTTTCATCCTCGGATTTCGAGTGGATCAGGGAGTTATTAGTTTTACAATGTCGTGCGGTTTTTTTTTTTCTCGAAATATTTTTATTTTTATTTTATTTTAAAAGTACAATAAAAGTTCTTTAAAAGTTTAATATACATTATACGGCAAGATTCTGTTCTCAAATCGAACTTCAAACTTTTGCTTGAATAGGACTTGCTACTTAATATTACGAAACTACATAATGATATGTACGATGGCAAAAACTTGTAATAATATTCAACAATAATTTGTTACAATTGAAACATAATTAAAAATTTTTAGAATTTTAATTAAATCTTTCAAAACACTGTGGTGCTTCAAAATGTGTCAGAAAACATTCAATCTTTTAAAACTAATCTAACGCTCAAACCACACGCATTGTCTCAGAAAATGTCACTAAAACGTACAGGTACAAGTTCGATATTTGTATCATAAATGCTGCAATACTAGTTATAGTTGTGATTTATTCCAATACAAATATAAATACACTTTATTTAAAGTTTTTAATTGAATTTTTATGTTACTACATATTATATCGAAAAAAAACCCTCGTGAATTTAATACTAGAATATAAATAAAATATCAAAATAATAAACTCCACGAACAGATATTAACTTATATAAAGTATAGGCCAACGTAACTTTTCCCATACTACAACGATTTACAACGAAGAGTGCGGTTGAGAATTTTTTATTTTTACCAATTTCGTGACGACAGTCGAAAACTTTTTTGCCTTTGTCAATAGTATATAACAGGGGACTCCAACCTTCAGCCGCGGGGCCGATTGCAACCCGTCAAGTTTTTCGAACCAGCCCACCAAGGTAGCTACAATGTTTTGAAAATATGTTGGTTTCAATAATTTATTAATCTCCTCTCCAAAAAACAAACGATAAAAGTAATAAATAATAAAACAAAAAGGTGTTTATTTAGCTGTTGTTCTTAACAACTAATAATTGTATAATATAAAATAATAAAATTGTCATAGAATTGCCTCCCTCTCCAAGCAATTTTGGCCAACGATCTACTGACGATCCTGACATAACGAAGATAACCAAATTATGCTTTTTTTTTATTAGACTCACTTTATTAGGACTACAGATTTTTCTTATTTCCTCGAGTAAATGCTTTGGTACAAAAGTTAAAATATAATTATTAAATATTTTATTTACCAAAACATTAAATTTAATTGAAACATAAAACATATGTTGTCCTAGTCTATGTCCTTGGTCTTATAAAAAAAAATGTATTATCTATCATTATCATCATTAATAATCTTCATTATCTCAGAAGAAATCACGATGGTAAATCCTCGGTGGGACA